>JAVMKO010000001.1:199451182-200785557 GCA_032164245.1 Sternotherus odoratus | reverse complement strand
CTCCCATTAACATTAATGATTTTCATATACACTGAAGGGAAAATCCTTTACCCTTTCATTAGTGTCTTAATTTAAATTAAGAATCAGTGTAATCATTTTGTCGTTTTCAGTGCTTTTACTTCAGTCATCTTTACATGGATTTTATGATTAATTCCCTTTCAGCTATTGTAATAGCTCTCTAGTTGCAGAATATAAACTAACTAAAAGTTAACTGTATATACAAAAGCAAAGACTGAAATCTCACAACCCCCCAGTCCATTCAGAAAAATTTAGTTCATCTGAGGATAAAAGTGTTAGTGATAATTAGGGCTGCTAGAAAATTTTCTGGTGAAAAAAACTGGTTTTCTGACTGTTATGGACTGCTACCTCCAGAGTGCCCCATCATGGGTTGGGGAGACTCTGCAGCAATTCTGCCTCAGTTTCTCCTTCTTAGCCTGCTTGGGCAGCTGTGGTGACTTGCTGTTGTAACTCAGTGTAGTGATTTGACACTCTGGCTAGGTCATTAAATAAAAGTCCACCCCCTTCTGGGGTTGTAAGAGTGTCCTACCCTGCTTCTGTGCTCTTGAGTACAGAGAAAGGGACTCTTGTATGCCAGACTGACTAACTTTAACTGCTCCCCATCTTAAGTTAATTCTCTACACCCCCAGACTTCCACACTTTACCAGCTGGGAACTTGGGGACCCCCGGCTGCCACCATCTGAGTAAATATCCAAGGGCCTAGAGGGGGGGTACCCAGACTCCCCCAGCCCCCCCTGTTCTCTCTCTCCCTGAGAGATAAGGGTACTCTCGCTGTATCACCCCCCCCCCCCCCGATAGTCCAGGGCAAGACAATACAGAACTCGGGTCTCTCTCTCTCTCTGAAATTACCAGATTTAAGCTTAGATCACTTTACTAGAATCACCAGTCAATTCTTATGAGTATAAAAAGTTTAATAAAGAAAGAGAATAAGCATACACTTAATACACTACACAGATATAGAATTTCCTAACCTTGATCTTCTTGCATAAGCTAACTTCTCCCCTTCTCTGCTAATTACACAGATAGAGACACCAAGATCAAATGCAAAGCTTTTATGCAGGACAATTCTTACTTACAGTTTCTAGTTGTGAAGACATATAGAGAAAGGACAAAGTTGGAGGTCCATAACTGGACCAGAGGTTTGAGTCAATTCAAAGCCCAAATTGAACTGAACCTTACTTCCTGCTCTCTCTGTGTCTAGCCAGACTTCTCTGACGACACTGCCTTCTCAGGTAACATTAGCCTCACCCAGGCAAGGCAACACTCCACACAGGAGTATCAAAGTCCAGAAATAAATTCAAAATAAAGGCTGTTTTACCCAGGTCCCAGCTGGGCCAAATTCTTCTTAAAACCAAATTCCTCTTAAGCCCAAATTATTCTAGAGAGCATAAGCATGATTGTGTAACCTGTAGCGCACTCACTTCGGAGCGGGAGACCCTGGATCCCGTCCCCCTGCCAAGTGAGTGCGTTACAGGCTACACCGATCAAGTTGTAAGAGGAAATGAGACAAATACCCACTTTTGCTAAAAAAAGTTGGGATGGCCAGGACAGGACTTAAAAAAGGGACTGTCCCGCCCAAACCATGATGTACTGTCCCCCTACTTAGAGCACGCTCAGGAGAGGAGCCATGTTGGAATCCCTTCCCCCACCAGGTAGAGGGGGAACTGGAATTGGAATCTCTCACATCCCAATGCCCTAAGCACCAGGCTAAAAGGTGTGAGGGAGGTCATCATCCCCCAGTCACAGTTGTTTTGTGTGAGCTTGCCTGAGGGGCCCAATCTGGTAACTGGGCTCTGAGCACACCTACTGGATCGGCCCCCTCAAGTGAGTTAGACGGCTGAACACCGAGCTTCCCCAGCTTTATGAATCGCTCTGTGGCTTTGATGGGAGCAAGGTGCCACATTTCCCACAGGGAGGCAGCAGTGCGCATGCCCAGAGGCACAACATCTGCCACGAGAGCCCAGCAGGAGTTCTGGGCATCTCAGTGGTCCCGACACTGGGACTTAGGTGCCTAAACAAGGGACTTAGACACCCTACTCCTTTTGTGCATTCAGGCCTTGGTGCCTTTTGTCTGAATGGCTCCAGCTCTTTAATGGTTGTTTTAGTTATCGTACACACGCTAAGGGATTGTTTTGATTCAGACATTTTTATAAATTGTAATAAATACATGACTGATGTGGGACTGCAGCCTGAAGTCTTTTCTCAGTTCAGGCAAAACTCCCGTCAGGCCAAGTTCTTAGGTATTCACTCAGTTTTACTGCAAGCAAACCCCATGTGTCACAGTTACTGGGCTAGCTGCATAGCTGTCCCTTCTCTGGGTCTCACCGAGCACACGCACAGGTACACCCTTTGAGGCCTTTACCTCTTCTCAGTCAACCTGGGCCCACGCTTGACCACAACCAAGGTTACAGTCTCCTGGATATGGACGATGACTGCTTCAGTAGGTACAACAGCATCTGCAGCTGCGAGCCATTTGTTCTCCAGGAACTTGACAGCGGGTTCTTGCAGTGAGACAGGAACAAACATCCTCAAAACAAAGTGGGATTTATTCCTGTCTCAAAAGTACCAAGCAGGGAGAGCAAAGGATAAAGTGATAAATGCCTCCTCATAGTGGTAAGTTCCCCATAGCCCATTGAACTCCACCATGGGCAGGGAGGGACAGCTTGCAGTGCAGCAGCATGCCCCAGGGCTCTGTCTTAGTCAGACTGTGAGCCTTTTTACTGACAGAGCCTGGCCAGCCCCTCTGGATATGTCTATACTGCTATTAAAAACCCAAGGCTGGCCCGTGCCAGCTGACTCAGGCTCACGGGACTCAGGCTGCGGGGCAATTTAAATGCTGTGTAGATGTCTGGGCTCAGCCTGGAGCCCAGGCTCCAGGATGCTGTGCGGTGGGAGGATCCCAGTGCTCAGGCTCCAGCCCACACTGGAATGGCTACACTGCAATGGAAAAGCCCCCCAAAGCCTGAGCCTGGTGCCCTCCAGTCAGCTGGCATGGGCCAGCGGCAGGTGTCTAATTGCAGGGTAGACATACCCTCGCAGCTCACCCAAACATTCTCCATTTTGTAGGTCCTTGATCTTTTGGATCTCCTTTGATCGCAGGTGTCAGCCTTGGGAAGAGTAAACTAGTCTCACCTGGATGGATCCCAGCCATTTCTCCTCAAGGAGCCTTATCTTTGCTATAGTTTTGTTTCCTGTGGGCTTTTCCCTCAGCAGTGTCTCTTGCTGTAACTCCTGGCAATCAGACAGGTTACTATCAAACAGATAATCTTATACACATATGTCCCTGTTTGTCACAAAGGGCACCTTAAAATTTGGCCTAATAAGAATTCTCACTTCGGCAAAATAGACTTCACGAATTTGCTACTTTTACCTTCCCTGGGTACAATATGCTAAACCTTCTCTTGGATAGATAGATGTGGTAGTGTGCCTTAAATGTCAAAGGGAAAATTACTGGACAGAGCAAACACCCCTAAAACCACTTGGAAGGCACTGTTCAAATGGAAGGTAAGGCCAAAAGATCACCACATGCTCCAGAATTTAGTCTCTTAATAGGTTCTGCTTTCAATGTAACTTGTGACCCTTGGAAACTGGCCCACATTTTCAGAAGTGGTCACTAATTTTCGGTTGCTCGGTTCTTGTGTTGCCAGCTTCAGACATCTGGGGCTTGATTTTCAGCTGTGCTGAGGCCAGGAACTCCATCTGAAATCAGTTCTGCTCCAACTACATTTCAAGGGGGCCATAGGTGCTCAGCACACATGAAAAACAGGCCCCTATGCATCTAAAGCTGGGCACCCAGAATTAGAGGACACTTGAAAATTTGGCCCTGCATGAATCTCTTAGGTCACCAAAAAAGCTATTTTGCTGTAATTCCAATTTTATTTTTTAATTGAAGTCACACCAGCTGGAACTGTTAAATGGCTTATTCATTAACATTAAGAAATCTTAATTAGCTTCACACATAAGCACGATCAGTTGTTGGAAATCTTTTCGCTAATTAAGCATCCAAAACTCCCATTGCAGCAATTTCTAAGAGTGGCATGTCTCAGGCAGCCAAATAGCCAGCACAGCAGAACATTTACAACAGTGTCTTAAACTGCAGACAATGCAGCCACCGACATAGGTGTTTAATATAAGGTATTGTTAGTGGAAAGTACGGGAGAAAAATTAGACCCTTCCACGATGTTTGGGGAGCCAGATTGTGTAGGCGATTAGGAATGGCAGAGAGGGTATGTCTGCACTGCATTTTGGAGCAAATGGAAATGAACCTCCCAACCTGGGTTGACAGACTTGAGCTAGAGCTCAGGCTCTGAAGCTTGGTGGGTGGGTGAGATTAGTTGCTACTATTCCACTACAGTAAATATTTATCCAGACTGTCTGGCCTACTATAACCACCAATGGTTCCCAGAACTCCTGCATGTGTCAGGATACAAAGTACACTTCCAGATTTAATTGGAGGCTGAAGAATGTCTCAGGGGCTGTACAATTTGAACTGAGAAATAGCTGTGGCAAAAGATGTTTTATTTGGTTTGGGTTTTTTAATGTGGATTCCAGGATTAGGGCAGAAAATGTGATTCCCAGATGACTGAACCACCAAATGAAGCAACATCCAGGTTTGATCTAATTTATTTGAACTATACGTTAATATATCCACCTATTGCAATATAAACAATATATAAGTGCAAAATATGTTTATATAGCACCTTTCATCAATAAAGATCTCGAAATGTTTCACAAAGGCAACCTGGAGGTTGATAGGGATCACTTAACCCGCCACCAAAATTCAGACAGTATGAGAATGGAATGAGCATAGTGAAGCACTACACAGCTGCTTAGGACAGGAAGTGACAAGGTGGCACAACATCATAACCGAGTGAGTGGAGTCTGGGATATCAGTTGTGGAAAGAATGCTATCTTGAGTGGTCATGTAAAACCCAATCCTGTAAGATGTTGAGCATTCACACCATCCAACCCATAATGTGGCATTAGGTGGATGGGAAAGTTGCCCCTTGAAATCGGAAGCAGCCTCTGTAGCTGTGTAATTAGGGAGGCCTGAGGTGCTTTCATTCCCTAGCAACCATCAGGAACCAGCTGCTTTCCTGGACAAAGCACTTAGATCGATGTGGAATGTAATCCGAATTGGGCCAGGGTCACAGATCAACCATATCACCTCTGAACTTGTGAAAAGGTCAATAGTCACCAGTGGCTGGGATCTTGGTTTACATCTACATCAAAAATAGAGGCATTATGATGTTGGCACATAGTTAAATACAAGTTAAGTACAGCTACAGGAGTACAATTTTGCTTCCATTTCAAGATTGTGTATGCCAGGTTTTGCCTCATAGTAAATATTTGCCAGACATATAACATCTGAAATTGAGGCACTAAGATGATAGAGTTCTTTGTTAATATTACTGTACTTATATCTAACTATTTTAAATCAATGTATAGGTCACTTGTATCTGTTTATACAGTGTCTAGCACAATAGGGCTCCAGTCTCAGTCGGTTACAATTTAGTTCTGTGGCATTTCAGTGCTGAGCGTGTTCCCAGTTCTCACTGACTTATATCACACTGCACATACAACATACAATCACTTCCCCCCAACATTGCTTTACAAAGCAAAAATATATTTCTTTTGAATAGGAATGGCCTAACCTGCCAAATGCAAACTATTTTTACTGACTGCAAGTGATGGATTGAACTTTTATTAACCACTTTGTATTATGGATGGTCATTTATTGTTTTATCACGAAAAATAAAATGCTATTGAGGCGATATTCAAATATGGTGACATTTATAAGATGCTAGTATATTTATATGGTGTGAAATACTGTTAATATTTACAAAGAGGGATGATATTTTCAAAAGACCTGCCCAGCAGTTTTCCCCTTAGAAACTTGATTATCAGATTTCACAGAGGTTTTTTTATTTTAAATCAAATGACAAATTATCTGAACTGCTGGGATGTAGTTATCATTATGTTTTTTCCGCTCCATGATTGCTGAAACAACTATAATCATGTCTATAATTTTTCCTGAAATCCAAACCTGTTGGATAAGGTAGGTAGATTCATTGCTTGCAACACTTTCCAGAATAAAAGAGAAGCAACTGACAAAGAAACAACCTGAATTTTCTTATAAAACGAGATAAAAAAAATAGAGAGAATTGGAAAATTCAGTGTATTTTCTTCTTTATATTTAAAGCTCTTATTTCAATATATAGCACTTAAACATTTTTTAAATACATTTTTTGTACCTTTGATTTCCTGTTTCATCTCTGGAAACAATTAGAGTAATTTCACTATGTATCTGTGCAAATAGAAAATATATAAATGTACTCAAGGCCCACGTCATAAGAAGGTGGTTTCAAGAGTTTCACTCTTACAGCAATTGGTTGGGATCCCTTTAATTTGTTCCTGGAAGTCATTTGAGTTCTTCCTTGTTAAGCCTCCGAAGTCCTGATGCAAAGAAGATATGGAACTAAGCACAGTCACGTTGTCCTGTACTTCATTTTGAAAACGACGGGGTGACAGTTGGAAAACTCTCCCAAACCGACTGAACAGGGGAGTTGATGTGATCCAGTTCAATAAACTGAAGCCTGACTGATCGACTGTTGTGTTCCATGGGAACGTTTCTTCTACAGACATTGACTCCATCTCTGAAGTATTATGAGTAATTTTGTGAAATCCCAGGGATTGTTCTTGACTGTTTGCCACTGAGGAGTGTTTATTTCTCCCACATCCACATAACAGAGCTCCAGGAGGAGAAGCAGTAACATTCAGTCCTGTTGTGTGTTCTGCCCTTGTATTTGATGGGAAAGCTGGGTCATTTCCATGCTGAGATGGTCGTGAAGGTGAGTTTTGGTTGCAGGCTTTAAAACAATCGGTAGCATTTGACTGAGGATTCTGTGGGGAATGTTCTGTACATGGTGGTTTCTGGGGAATGGATTTCTTTTTGAAATTCAACCTGTTCAGAATCTGGTTGTGAGTCTCTGGAGGCAATCTATTCAACTGGCGTCCAAGCTGAAGTTGAGTTGGAAAGACTGTCCCCTGAAGTGTTCTGTACAGAAATCTGAAGGAGGAAAAACAGACATATGAAAAGAAATCAAAGAAAGAGGAACTGCTTGAGATTTTATCAAGAGAAAAACAGAACAGAATATAACAATTACTCTAACCAAATGAGAGTTTATACAGGCAAGTACCACAGTTAAATCTTTAGATTTGACATGTGAAATAAAAAGATTGCCCCAAGGGCTCTGAGTACCCTGACAATAATGTGACCTACAATAACTACCCACCAGCGATAATACTAATACACAAGTAATCTGACTCTGCCAGCAGCCTTAAACAATCAAATGAAGATAATAATATACTTCAGCTAGCTCACAATAAAAAAGAAAAAAATTAGAAAAGCCGCTCACCCCCAAGTCATATTCAGGCACTTCCCTTCACCTTTCCTCCTATTCCACCACAAAGTATACAAGCCACTAACATGCACACACAGAGGGGAGATACCATACCTGGGCAATAATGCAACAACTGGTGATATAATACAAATCAAGTAAAACACAGGCTCGCTCATCAATTTTTCCATAGTCCAGTAGGGATTGGATGGAGGATAACATATTGGGCAAGAAGCATTATAAACCAGAGCCACAATGAAAAATAAAAGGATACTGAAGATACAAGATGACCAGTGGAGCAAAGTCTAGAAGAAACAGCAACAAAAACAGATTTTTTATTTTCTGGTACAAAATCCATGCACAGAATGTATTTCATAAATCCTTATTCTACAAACAGGATTACAAAGCTATTCCCAGTTTCAAACCACTTTCATGTTTGGTTAAAATTCTTGATAAAAATAGATAGCACTAAGGGAATAAAACTAGCTTTTCTTGATTTTAAAGAGTGACACTAAGGAAATAGGTGAAATATCCCAGAAGGCTCCTATATAATTTTCCTATGTAGAACTTACCCAAGTTTTGGTTTCAATAGCCAAATGTAACATGATGGTGAAAAGAGCTATTGTGGTGATGGGGGTTCCCCAAGAGAATAGATCCACCTCTGAGTCATAGTAAGCCTGAAAAGAAGGAAAGGGGCTTTACTCTAATCTGTATTTTCAAGTCTGCTCCTCCAATTGCATGAAATAGGATGTCTGAATGGATAACTTACGAAAAAAGGGATGAAAAAACAAACTAGACTTTGATAGAGCGCATCAATCATGTTCATCCAAAACATGTGTGGCTGATACTCCTGTGAGACAAAAACATACAGTAAGAGTCTAACGAAGAAGCCATTTGTTAGTACCAGGCAAAAATCGGAATTGAAATGTATTTCTTCCAGTGCTTGTGCAGACAACCTCATCACTCTTCTTCCTTCCCAGGCCAACAAACCCCACTCTCCTGATGGAGTGATTAGCTGGGATTTCCATGATCTGAATTTCTGCCTGTAAAGCATCCTCTTCTGTGAGTTTTTCCATAAGAGGGCATAATTTAGAACTAAGATCCTAATCCAGCACTAGGGTGACTCAATGTCCTGATTTTATAGGGACAGTTCCGATTTGTCCCCGTGTGGGTCTTTTTCTTATATAGGTTCCTATTATCCTCCATCCTCTGTCCTGATTTTTCACACTTACTGTTTGGCCACCCTATCCAGCACCGACATGCACACGTTCCTAACTTTATGAATTATAATTAGTCCTATTGACTTCAGTGGAGTTACATACTTGTTGTATTCAAACTTCAACACATGCTTATATCTTTGCAGGCTGGGGTTTAAGGGCCAGATTTTTAAATGTATTTTGGTGCCTGATTTCAGTGAGGAGTTAGGCACCTATACACGTTTAAAAATCTGACCCTAAGTGTTCTACAGATAAAATGAAACACTTAAAATAAAGATTAAATATGAAAGTAGGCAGCTTACTTTGAAAGGAAAATCCACAACAACATTTAATGTATATTTACACAGCAATATAATCACTTCTCAAGAAACAGTACTGAATTTTACTAACCCATTAGTATAAATAATTTAACCATTTTTTACATTCACATGAATTATCAGACAGAACAACTGGGTATAGAGGAAATCATTTTGTAAACATCAGATCTGCAAAATGCTCATTTATTTTACTAATGTTCTTATCTGGGTTACACATTTTCTGTAATATTGTTTTTTTTATTAATTCATTAAGCTCCTTTTTCCTCATGGTTTCCTAAGCCTAGAAATGAGACTCCCGTAAAACTCTTGACAGGTTTAAGAATAGCAGCCGTGTTAGTCTGTATCCATAAAGAAAACGAGTAATACTTGTAGCAACTTAGAGACTAACCAGTTTATTTCTGCATAAGCTATCGTGGGATTTAGCTATAGCCCACGAAAGCTTATGCTGAAATAAACTGGTTAGTCTCTAAGGTGCTACAAGTATTACTCGTTTTCTTTACATTAAACTCTTGTGTTCTTTGGTCTAATGAAACAACATGTAGACGGAGTCAATTAAAATCTTTTCCAAAGAGAAGAGTGAAGATATTACTGGCTACCTACAAAGGAGGAATGATTTAGCAAAAATTTCTTTTAAAGTCTTTTTAAACAGGCATTCAATGAAATTGCTTAATAGCATTCAAAGAACCTCAGAATGGACAACAAACTCAACTTTCAGAAAGAATTCTACTGTGAACATGAAAGATTTCTCTTGTCAATCTGCTGTTTTGCCAAACGAATCCATCCTTCACACTGGTTTGTCAATTAAAGAAAACCAAATAAAGCCTCCAAATCATCTTAAACTAAATAATTAACTAGCTATTTTTGTCATCTTTTAGTAGGGATGTAATTAGGGACATTTATTTTGTGGAACCTTAATTGCAGTGTTCAGGGGCAGCTGGTAAAAGGACAACAATATAAAACCCAGAAAGATAAAAAAGAGGATCAAGACAAACACTGAACATGAGCAGCTCTGCAATTCTCCACCTCTTCTTTCAAGTACAACATCTAGAAATATTACTAGAAATGTAATGCACCAAGTATAGGCTGCACCGTTGGTTGAAAGAGTCAATGACTCCCTTCAGAGGCCAGGGTGCCAGATGTCTTTGAGGAGTCTGTTGTAAGGCTTCTGATCAAGAAGACATCTCTTGACAATGATAGTCTTGCTAACCTGAGAAGCCACCCTTCTCCCCTCATGATAAAACTGCAGTTGCAATCAGCAGAAGTGGTCTAGCTTGATGGCCTTCTGCCCTTTTCCTTGCAGTTTACACAAAAATGGGCTGCAGACAACGTGTTTTCCATAAAGGGGTTTTGACTCTAACTCACTTCACCACTCGGGCCACCAGATCCAAGTTTTGTTAACCCTCTGGGCATATTTCCAGGTTCATCCTTCCCCCCTTGTGGAAGGGCTGGGGATTGAACAAGTTCTTGTTTTTGGCGGGAAAATAGCTTTATATTACCATAGGAATAGTCCATTTTACTCGATTACACAACATATAAAATGACTTATTTTGTGGTTGTATTTGAAATTTGTAATAGCACCTAGTTCCTCAAAGGGTAGGTTCTCAGTATAAATTGGGGAAAAAAACCAAACCGACTAACAAACATAAATCCATATATTTTACAATACTGTTAATAAAAAGGCTTTTTTCTAGCCTATTTAGTTTCTGGCATTTCAATATTTTTGTTAGGATTATTATAGGGTATGTCTATACTGAAATGAAAAAACGGAGTCTCAGAGCCTGGGTCAGCTGACTGGGGCTTGTGGGGATCTGGCTGGAGGCTATAAAATTGCAGTGTAGATGTTTGGGCTTGGACTGGAAACCAGGTTTTGAGACCCTCCCTCTTTGTGTCCAGCTGTGGGTCTTTTATCTCAGTGTAGACCTACACCTAGAAAAGCTAATCAGCAAGAAAAACAGGTTCTCAGACTCCCATTCTTTAGCTTTATTTAGAGTGTCCTTTGCCACCAAGATTGGTTTTCATTTAAAGTCATTACCATCAGAAAAAATCTTTTGAAAGGCAAAGTTTTTACCTCCATATTCTGGCCACTTTTGTAGAGGTGAGGTATACCAATTAGCACTTCAGCTGATACATCCTTATCCAGCACACCAGTGATCAGTTGTGGAAGAGAAGAGAATAATAAATTAAAGAAGATCAGGTACCACTGATCAATCATTGAAGAGCCAGAGAATCCGCAGTAGAACTGATACCAGAAGAGAAGGGCCACAAACATCTGCAATCAAAACAGTACATGAAGAATGATCAGTCAGGAATTTAAAACAAGTAGGAAAAAAAACACTGTAAATCTCAGTACATCATCTCTCCAGGGCTCTGTGAAATCATGTTGACTTTGATTCTGCAAAGACTTGTGCATGTGCTTAACCTAAAAGTCATGAGTAGTCCCCAATGAGGACACCCGACCTTCTATTATTTATTATTCCCATTCCCACTCTCATGCTTAAAGTTAAGCATGTGTATAAGTCTTAACATGATTGTGGTCTTAGAGATGATTGGGGCTTTGCCTCACATGAAATTAATTTTCAATCCAATTATAACTCTTGAATACAAAATGCAGCTAAACATAAATGAATAGTGACACCATTTTTTGTAGCATTCCACATATATTTCATGAATGTAAATCTCATTGTGTTGTTTATTACTGTCATAAGAAGGATCATGTTTCTATTTCAATATCTGGTGTTGGTTTGAGAATTTCCTGGAGACTTAGCTAGCTCATAAAGGCGAAGTAGATACTGAGAGGATAACTGGGCTTTTTAGCTCTTTTCAAGACTGTAATGAGAAGAGCACAACTGGGAGAATAGAACTATATATTGTAGTGAAGCTGTGTTTGATTTGACCACCACAATATCTTTGATTTTCAGTTTCATCAGATTAACAGGGGGTGGAGATTTATCATTCTACAATCCTCACTTTATAATGAAAAGGTAAATCATTCACGCTGAGGGAGCGTGATGCCTCTGGTCTTGGGAATGCTGCCTTCAGCTTGGTTGGGGTCAACCAGGGGTGGACAAAACCCACAACCCACTTTTGCTACCATGTATGCAGGATAGACTACCAACCCAGCAAGGCTGAAGTGTCTATAGAACAGCTGGGGTTCATTTAAACTATAGAGCCCAGATGTTAGAGATGTATCTATCTATAAATGGAGGTAAAGTGTGTCTGGAGATGAGGACACGCTTGTTTCAGCTTTGAGAGGAGACTGGATGCCACAACTTGCAAAAGGGAAGGGTAAGCTGCAGTGAAGTAAAAAAAGTTCCAAGCCCTGTTCCCCAGACTTGTTGATTATCCACCAAAAAAATCACAAATATTAAAGGCAAATCAACTGAAAATACTTAGCTGCAATTCCTCAAAGGCTTTCTCTGCTTTAACTAGCTAGGAGAGGAGAGGATGTGCCCTCTTCCTTAGCTCCCATTTGACCCAGCTTTCTTTTCCTTTTATATGCTGCCCCAAGCAGCCATATGACCAGCTGGGACCTATCCTGTAGCACCTTTTTAAATCCTACTGTGTGGTTTCTGCAGCAATCTGGGGCTTAAACTATGATCTAGATAGGTTCTACTGCCAACTGGAAATGGACACAATACAAGCAAATGTAGAGATCTAGCAGAATGTATGCAGCCCAGTTATCTTGATTCCCTGTAGACAATTCATCAAGAGCGGTCTCCCTGTGAATGAATCCGGTACTTGCATCTTAGAGGAAGTTAGAATTCTCCTTCCCTGAGGGAAGCCACTATATGTCTGACACACTCAAGTCTAGAAATTGGATTTCCCACCATGGTTTCAGGGTCGGTAGTAACTAGGATTGCTCTTACAGGCTCTGAAGGCAGCAGAAGCAGAGCAGCCACAGAGATTCTTAAATTTCATTCAAGCCTGGGGGCAACAGCTTCAGAAAATGTCTGCAGTTGGATGTCTTACTAAATACAGCATGAAACATAGCACTTGTAATTGGGGATGGGAGGGGGTGTAGAGGAATGTAAGATTTTACAAGGATTCAACAAAAATGCAAATGTATAAATTGAATCCTTGCATGCTGATCATTGGAATACATTTCTTGAGAGTGTTTTGAATTAAAATTGCTCCGAGAACATTTCTCTGAAAGTATAATATTCCACTGTCATTGAAGAGGTTAAGTATTACCATGGTGATGGGCACAACAGAAATACATAGATAGGAAGGTGCAGACGCTCAACACATTTCAGGATTAAGCCTAGAAGAGCCTGTGTACACTAGCATTTTTTCTGTAAATTTCCTGCCATTGCATTACCACAGGTGCAGCTCCACCAATGGTAGCAAAGGTGGGAGCCCTAGCATGGGCCAGCTATTCAAATTTGGCTTCCTATTAAGGCACAGTGAGATCTTTGGAACTTCAGATTTTGGAAGTGTTTACTTTCATTCATATCTGAATGTCCAACATTCCTGATCAGAACATGTTTAGCATGTTTTTATCATGCCCATGTTAACTCAAAGATAGTTCAATCAATGATTATTTTTATTATTTACCTAGAACACGACGTGTTCCTATCCTGCTCAGCAATTTGAGCAAAAATACAGTCCTGTCCCACGACAATTAAAAGTTACTTTTGGACTGAGACCGGACATGGAATCTTTAGACCAAAAGGTATTTTTCTGTGAGAAAATTATGAGCAGGGATTATACAGAAGTTGGAAAACAGCCTTAACTAGACCGTGTACTACTTGCCCTCTCAGTTACACACATGAAGCTATATTCTCATTCCCATTATGCTCTGGAGTATCAGGAGTGCTGTGTCTGGCCTGGCCCCACCCCATGTCCAGGGCTGGTGACAGAAATTTGGGGGCC
Organism: Sternotherus odoratus; assembly: GCA_032164245.1. NCBI lineage: Eukaryota > Metazoa > Chordata > Testudines > Kinosternidae > Sternotherus > Sternotherus odoratus. The sequence continues at coordinate 200,771,733 of JAVMKO010000001.1, read as the reverse complement.
CCCTACTTTGATAGTTTTGGGGCCCCCCAGCCCAGCCGCCCCCCCCAGCCCAGCCGACAGCGGATGGGGGCCCCCCAGCCCAGCCACACACCCCCAGCCCAGCCGACAGCGGCTGCCCCCCCCCCAGCCCAGCCCAGCCCAGCCCAGCCCAGCCCAGCCCAGCCGGCGTTCCCCCCCCCTCCTCCCCCGGGCAGCGAGAGCTGCATGAGCTCTGCTGCTGCCGCCGGCCGGGCTCTGCCGGGGCCAGGCTCGCTTGTCGGGGGAGAGCCGCGCCGCCTCCCCGCCCCTTCCCGCTCTCCAGGTCCGGCGACAAGGGGGGACGACAGCGGGTACAGCGGTGTACCGGCCCCCCCTAAAGTCGGGGGGCCCGGTACAGCTGTACCCGTAGTACCCCCCTGTCGCCGGCCCTGCCCATGCCACTTCTTCATGATCCCTATTCTCAACTGAGTGAACAGGGTGATGCAAATCCACAATATCTTCATGCCAGTCTATGATTCTTCCGTGCTGAAGGAAGCCTCAGCTGGCTCTTTGAGTATTGTGTGAGTGATGCACAGGGACTCAGGCAGGGTTGAAGAGCTGAGTTTTTAATAGCCCAGTATCTAGTAATGGAGTTATTCATTATTGGCACTAATATAAGTGGGAGGAGATTCAGGCCCACACTTCGATAAGTACTGCAATGTGCTCCTTTCACGGTGTATTTATTTGGCTGAAGGAAGTAGGGGAAAACCAAAACACTTCCAATATGCTTAGCTGAAAGACACCCCAAATTAGCTCAGATCACTGGGGACAATTTACAATTTGCACAAACAATTATAAAACAGGATTAGGAAGAGAAAACACACCTAACTACGACTTCAGACCAGCACAGGGTGGACTTGGCATTAAAAGCTGCTTTTGTTAAGCAGCACTTCTTATTCACGTTACCTAATTTGCACATTCTTCAGCGCACTGTGGCTGTCACAGAGTGGGGCCTGCTATTCCTGTGAATGGCAGCCAGCTGTCTTTCAGCTCTGCAAGCCTCTTTTTTATAAACCATTTGAAGGCTGACCTCACGCTCATGTCACACAAAATAAATCCTGGAAACACGTGGAACCACAGAACTGTCAAGTCAAACACTTACTGCATTTTTGTAGAAGAAATACAGCACCATATTGGCAAGCCGGGAATAACACCAGTGCCCGTGAACAAGCAAGAGCTTTTCCAAATGCCGAAACCTTGGGACTGCAAAGTCACTCGCCATCACTGCCTTCAATGAAAGAAGAGCTGAAATCACTATTGTAGAGTGTCACCTAAGACACACAGACAGTGCGCTTGAGTATCCTGCAAACACCCACAAACATAAAGCAAGAGTAACTCCATTAAAGTCCAGTGGAGTTGGATTAGTTCCACCCTGGTGTAAGTGAAAGAAGAGTCTGGCCCATTGTGTCCTCAATGCTTTCACAAATAGTTATAACTTTATGGTGCCCAAAAGCAAACCAGGGGCTTCAGAAAACACACAAAATGAAGATTACAATCGACACTATTACTAGGATGACCGGAAGACAAGAATAAAATATCAGGACATGTTTGGGGGCAGCCACAGGCTCACAGCCCCCACCCCACTGCAGCCTGAGGAAGCAGTAGGTCAGGGGTGCACAGCCCTGGCTCATCCCGCCGTGGGTTGGGGGTGCCTGGCCCTCTCTCCCGCCATAGCCCTGCTGTGGTTCAGGGGCTCATGGCCCTGCTGCAAGCCGTGGATTGGGGATGCATGGCCCAGGTCCCCACCACAAGCACATGGCTTTGGCTCCCGCCTGCAGCCCCAATATTCCAAAACACTTTCTAAGAGTTTTTCAAGGTCTATTTTTGATATGGAGGGAAGAATGGAAAGATAGTTTTATCCAATTACACTTGCATGTTTATTTTATCCCCAAATATCAGTTTGGATTTGACATTTTCATTCTCCTCCACACCCCAGGCTTTGCATAGGAAAGCCTGGTTCATGCTGCATGCTGCTCCTTCCATAGGATGTGAAAGAAAAATAAATCAGCCAGTTTGCTGTCTGAGAAATCCAGATGCTTGACTCCTTTGAAGTACCTGCATGTATACAATTTTGACAGCTGCTTATTTTAGAAGGGCATGCATGATTTCCTATGCAACTCTGGGATCAGAGGCTGGGGATCCATAAGCCTTCCCACTATGTGTGAACATTCATTAAAAAATAAACATAAAAAGAGAACTAATTCAGGTGGTTGAATGGAATAACTAGCGCAATGACAAGCGTTCAGAGCGGAATGCACTGAAATGGCTAGGGACACTGAAAGACCAGCTGTCTCAGAATGACAGGATCAGCTGAAAAGAGGAATTGGAAGGAGGAAAAAGGAGAGACAAAGAGAGCAAGAGATGCGGAGTATTATATCTGGGAACTAACAGGATGTTCATGAGAAATCTGGGGTTTGAGTTCACGCAGAGATGCTAGGAGCCTATTCAAAGCTCAATGAAGTCAATGGAAAGACTCCCACTGACTTCAGTAGGCCTTGAAATGGGCCCTCCTACAACAGCCTGCTTAGGATTCCACGCTTGTTCGGCTCTATTCAACCCAAATGCCCCCCATGTTTCTAAAGCCTGCCCAGGCTGTGTGAGGCATTTACAAATACAAATCCTTACTCTGATCCTGATTACAGCAGAAAGCCCCATTAAAAACAAAACCTATTTCAGTCTTAGCTCAAGCTTTCATCGTTTACTGCCCAACTGCCCTGCCATATACAGCAACCAGATTGTGGGGAATGATGGCCAGAGTCAGGCACATACTGAGTGAATCCCCAAACAATCTCAGCTGGGGCAGCTTCTTCCCAGCCCACTGACCGACAACAGGAAAAAGGGTTTTACATGAACCGCATGACAATCAGGGATGGGGCTCCCCTCCCTTCCCAAAGGATCACTCCCTTAACTCTCACTGCAGCTACTCACATTCCAAGGGCTGTGGAGTAAAACTCATATCTGACCTGCATGTCCCAGCAGGGAGAGGAGAATAGGTCTTGTGCACTAAGCAGGTGGGTTGGCTTGGAGCAGAAGTGGCATATGCGGCCATCTGAGGCTTATACACTTCAGTGCCACCTATCTTAGCTGCATTAGGTAAATAGATTTGTCCAGCCACACCACAGGATAATTTTACAGGAGCAGTGCAGGAGATATGAAGAATACAAGCCAGAGGAGGAAAACATAAGGAGGGGGAAGTCAATTTAATCTTTCTTTAAGAGAGAAATGGGACATAGCTCAGGGTTTTTAAAAATTGATAACTGATTTCGTTAAAAAGTAAATGTGCTGAAAGACCTCTTGTAATGTGAGTTTTATGAGGTGAATGTAAAATGTTTAAGCTCACCACAGATTGGATAAGAAACATATGCTTGAACTCAAGCATAAGTGATTTTTACAGATCCCAACTGGTACACCTCAGGGCAGCTTGCAACATGCTCATTTCCTGTTGCTGTCTGTCAAGAGGTAACTTGCTCTTGTGGACCGGGAGGCAAGATGCAAGCAAGCAGACATATGGAAAACATTCAGTCCAACTTTTTCCTGGGGAAACTCTTCAATAAACAATCCACATTACCTGCATGCCCTCTGGACCAGAGATCCCCACGCCCACATCGGCCACCTGGATCATACTGACATCATTAGCTCCATCACCTATGCAACATGGTTGGATATTAATAAAACAGAGATGATTAATGGCAGAAAAACACAGGAAAAAATAGATGACTGTAGAGCATCAGTGAGCAAGGTTGGCATAGGAACCTGGTTTGAACCACCTGTACTTAATGGAACTACAGTTTCAAAGCCTTAGAATGGACCATCAAACCCTTAATGTCTATCCATCTAGGTTTTTGCTATACCATGCCAAGGAAACATAAGCTGAGTACTTCTGAATGAGTGGGTCTCTTTAATGGGACCTGGAATACAGAGGTCATGTCTGTGTTGCATGGATACTAAGAAGTCCACGTGCAACAGGGAAACAAACTCCTGAAAACATTCCTGCTGCAAACTAACTGACTGGAAGTATTAAGGGACCCTAAAATTGGGCATGAGGCTGGGCATAATGGGATGAACTCTGTGACATTAGACTCAGAGTGGGGAAAGGAGGGTTGTGTGCAGAATACGTAGAGCTTTCTTAATTTAAAGTGCTGGGATCATGTGGATGCTGCAGGATTCTGAACTGGATGACTGATGACACTATCAACCATACAATGGAAAATGGTTGTGAAGAACTATGTTCGCTGACATGATGCTAATCACAATTTGCAGTCACTGTAGTCCTGGACAACTGGTATTCAGCACTGTCACCTACTCATGATCAAACATGGAGGGCCTTGGGTTTAGTCATGATTAGCTGAAATTACACTGAACACAGATTTGTCCTGATCTATACTGCAAATTGATGGTCAATAGTGTCAGCTCACTCAATTCTTTACAAAATTTTGCTCTATTCAAGCACCATTGTGAAGTAGACCAGCTCCATTTGGCCACCTTCTGCAGGAAATAATCCCAGATGCCACTTGAGAATCTCTATTTTTGTTTGGGATAAATGCTCTTAAGATCACAGAAGCATTTTCAAACTCAAATTGAAGCTTTTCGGCTTCTATAGTGTCCAGGAGAAAAGGGAAATTCCAAAGGGGGGTGTCCACGTAAATACAGGCTCATTTAATTGGAGACACTTGCCTATTGCCAAGGTCATTGCTTTCAGTTTATCTCGGACTAGTTTTACTACCATGCTTTTTTGCAGTGGGGTAGAGCGACAACACAGAACTGAGCGACATCTCCTGGCTAGTGAAAGAAATTTGTCTTCTAGTGTTTTATCCAGTGCATAAGCCAGAGTCTTCCCATCAATCACTAGGCCCAAGCTGGAATGCACTGAAGATGAAGGTGGAGAGAGAGGACCAAACCCAACTGTCATGTTTCCAGCAGTCTTGTCTCTTGTGTTGTTTGAAAACTTAGACCCTATATATAGCAGACAGTGGTCCAGCAAAGCAGCACTTGTCTCCTGAAACACAATACAAAGACAAATACGTTGAAGTGAAAGTTGCTGCTGTGGGATCATGTAATCAACTTACTGTGTTTGTTATAAATTTAGAAATGGAGAACATTAGAGTTTGCAATATTGATTCCACTTTGACAACTTTTATTTCTATTATTCTTTCCTCTTTACTCCATCTAAAAACACTCAATTCTTGTTGCGGAAGATACTGCTAGCAATTGATAAATAAAGGGTTTAAAAAGAAGTCTGTTTACTTTTCAACCTCCAGTGCTATCTTTTAAACTAATTTCTTTTAGCTTGTCCTCAGAACAGCAGATTTGACATGTGGGATAATGAGAATCCGTGCTGAGCTAACTATGGTGATGAGCATCACAGAAAGCCTCTTAATCAAATAATTAATCAGGTATGTGTAAATACCAATTAACAGTTATTTATCTTATTTTGAAATCTATATCCTAACCAAACTTAATTAATACAGTGCATTACTAACATCTGAACATTTAAGATAAAATGCTACCAGTCTTGTAGCAAAATATTTTTTAAGTTATCAGAAGTGAAGCCGTGAGATGATAGGAAATCAATTTACCGGCTAACTTGCTACACTCAAGAAGGGAACATAGTTATCTTTTCTTTCCTTTAAAAAGGAATTGTAGTTGGATAGTGCTAGTCTACATCCAGTTCTGGATTTAAAAGCTGATTTCCTCACCACATTAAATTACTTTGGTGATATCAACCTGGTTCCATTTATGTTTGACCATATCAGCAAACCCCTTGCTATTGTGTATTTAAGACAAGCTGAGGCGAGCCTGACTGTAGCTGAGGTTATCAGTCCATCATGACTACGAGTACTGAAATTCAAACATTTTCCTTACCATCAAATGAAAAAGCCAATGTAGCAGAGTATGAATTACTTAGTATTACAGCCCATTTGTTTTAAAAAAATTATTATTAACAGGCAGTTCATTGTTTTCTCCTTCAAAAACATACGATAGGTTGCTTTTGTATTTGCAGTGGGTGCCAATAAGAAATAAGTGAATATTATGTCCTGGCATGTACCTTATTATGATATGTCCCAGTGCCTCTCAACCGGGGGCCTGGGGCTTCTTAGGTGGCCGTGAGTAGGTTTCAGGGGGTCCTCCAAGCAGAGTCAGCATTAGACGTGCTTGGGTCCAGGGCAGAAAGCTGAAGCCCCACCACATGGGGCTGATGCCTGGGGCTGAAGCCAAACCCTAAGCAACTTAACTTTGTAGGCTGCCCATGGCAGGGGGCCCCGGGCAATTTCCCTGCTTGCTAGCCCCTAGTGCTGGCCCTGGCTTTTATATGCAAAAAAACAGTTGTTGTGGCACAGGTGAACCGTGGAGCTTTTATAGCATGTTGGGGTTGGGGGGAGGACCTCAGAAAGAAAAAGGTTGAGAACCCCTGATATGTCCTACATTAAAATGTCTACCAAAGCAAGGCATTCATAGTATGTTGATCTATATATTCTTGTCCAGAGGTGCCCTCTGTATATAGTTTCAAATCGTATCATGATATAAGGCACTAAAATCTGGGAGTATAAATAATTAATAAATAAAGATCCACATACAAATCCTATCCCCAAAATATAGATTGAACAGGAAAAAGAAAGATAAAAAAAGAAGAAAGTAATCAACCTTTTAACCTTTTAACTGCCAAAATCAAAGCAAAACTAGTTCACATTTGGACTTCACCTAACATTTAGCATCTGACAAGGATCTATTTACCAGTGATTCAGCATTCAAGGTGATGATTTCTTCATCATGATCTAGTAGCTTGCATGCATAAGCTATATTAATAGCAGTTTCTTGCTTGTCCCCAGTGAGAACCCAAATTTGCAGCCCAGCTTTGCGTAAGTTTGCAATGGTTTCTGGGACACCATCTTGTAAACGGTCTTCAATACCAGTTGCACCTGAACACATGAACAAAGCAAAATAAATCAATGTTAAATAAATACTTGATTACTCAAACTGTTACATCATGAGTTCGTCTTAAAATCTGGTTTTGGAAACACCACCAGTCACCTTCATTGGCTAATAATGCCTCTCATCTAGCGAATATAAATGAAATTCTAACTACCATGATCAATAATGACCACAACTTTTTGGCAGGCAGCAGAGGGACTGTGAGGAGAGGAGAAGGATGAGGTGGGGGGTAAATAAACAATCAGTCACCAGACACACAGACTTCAAATCCTAAAAAGCAGTCTGCTGACATCACTGGTACCAATATGATTCGACTGTATGAGGAACCTCCATAGGTTCCTCTTGCTGGGGTTCTTCCTGCTCTGTTGCCTCCATTACTTTTTCCGTCTGTTGCTAGGGAAGATACTGTTGCTTCTAGGGGTCAGCTTCACACCCAGAGGGTCTTGTTCTGCTTCCCTCAGGCCACATGGCTAGCAGGGTCACAGGAATCTCCAAGAAGGGATTTCATCAACTACCGGCTGCATGCATGGCAACAGAGCAGGAGGCCTAGACTGGGCCTCTCCCTGTTCCACTGCTGGTTCTGGCTGTCACAGTGTGACACTAGGTCCCAAATGAGATACGGCAGAGGATAAATCATAGAGTCACAGAACTATGGGGCTGGAAGAGACTTACAGAGGTCCTCTAGGCCAGCCCCCTGCACTGAGGCAGGACCAGAGTAAGCCTATTATTTCTAGTCTACCTTCAGTGGACAAAGAGAACTGATCACCTTCCTCTTCATAACAGCCCTTAACATATTTGAAGACTTATCAGGTCCCCCCCTAAGTCTTCTTTTCTCAAGAGAAAATGTATTATTTTCTAATCTTATCATTTTGTTGCACTCCTATGGATTCTCTCCAATTTGTCCACATCTTTTCTAAAGTGTAGATACCAGAACAGGAGACAGTACTTCATTTGAGGCCTCACTAGTGCCAACTAGAGAGCAATAATTACATCCTACGATTTATAACACTCCTGTTAATACACCCCAGAATATTAGCCTTTTTTACAACTGCATCATATAGTTGACTCATATTCATTTTGTGATCAACTATAATCCCTAGCTCCTTGTCAGCAGTATTACTGGCCAGCCAGTTATTCCCTATTTTGTAGTTCTGCATTTTATTTTCCTTCCTAAGTATAATATTTTGCACTTGCCCTTATTTAATTTCATCTTGTTGCTTTCAGACCAATTCTCCAAAATCTCAAGGTTGTTCTGAATTCTAGTCCTGTCCTCCAAAGTGCTAGCAACCTTATCCAGTGTGGTGGTGTCTGAAAATGTTATAAGTATCCTCTCCACTCCATCATCTAAGTCATTAATGGGGCACTGGCCCCAGGACAGATCCTTGCAGGACTCACTAGATGTGCCCCTCCAATTTTGACAATGAACCATTGATAACTACTCTTTGAGTCTGGTCTTTCAACCAGTTTTGCATCCACTTCATAGTAATTTAATGTAGCCCACATTTCTCTAGTTTGCTTATGAGAATGTCATGTGGGACTGTGCTAAAATCCTTTCTAAAATGAAGATATATGATGTCTACTTCCTCCCTCCCCCACCCACTAGGCCTGTCAAAAAAAGGAAATTAGATTGATTTGGCATGATTTGTTCTTGACAAATCTCTGCTGGCTATTCCTTATAACCCTATTATCTTCCAGGTGCTTACAACTTGATTGTTTAATCATTTATTTTAATATCTTTCCAGGAATTGAAGTTAGGTTGAGTAGTCTATAGTTCTATCCAGGTTCTCTTTGTTCCCTTTTTAAAACATAGGTATTATGAAAATCAAGGTGATTGTGCCTCATTTAGACACAATGTCTCTGGGAGATAAGGTTTTTTTTTTTAAATTTCTGCAGCACCTGTTCATAGGGGACAGCACATCTGCTGGTTTGCTGCCTGGTGCTGAGGTCCTGTTGCCTCTCTGAGTACTCTGGGAGATGAGTTCCAACAGAGGTGCTAGCCTGGAGCAGTCCATGCTGCTAGAAGGAATGCTGTTGCCTATGCACAAATGCAAGGGGAGAGATGTATCTCGCCCAGCCTCACTTGTGCAATCCTGACATCCTTTCAGTAGCGCACCAGTATGTGATTAGACTCAAAGTCTATCCTACCACAGTTTGAGGTTGTCAGAGGATAACTGGCAGAATAGATTGTTTTCTTCTGTCTGTTTGTACTTATCCAGCTGTGGTTAACTATTAGGTTTTTATTTATTATGAAGATCTGTATGTACACCCAGAGTCAACAGAGGCGGCCCAGTCACATTTGCTTGAAATGATTAAAAACATGAGCACTGTTCCAGTTATCTTTGCCAGAGGAAGAAACTAATTGCCTGAAGAAATAATAGATATTTATAATTTACTAGCATAAGTGCCCGGCGCTGCTCGGGTCAGTCGGAGGTGGGGAGGTGGCAGACAGCTGACACCCCCTGACCAACCCCAACACCCACCCCTCACCCCTCACCCACCCCAACACCTTCCCACCCCCCCAAGCAAACCGGACACCCCCACCTCACCCCCCGACCGAATCCGACACCCCCACCTCACTTACCGTCCCACCAAACCCAACTCAGATCCGTCGCAGGGGGGGAGGGGGCCCAGAGCCGAGGGATTCCGGGGACCTTTGCAGGTGGGGGGGGGGCAGTGAGCTGATGTAGTCCGGGGTTCCGTTGGGGGGGGGAGGGGCAGAGAACTGAGGGATCTCTGGGGTTCCGTTGGGAGGGGGGAGGGGCAGTGAGCTGAGTGATCTCCGGGGTTCCGTTGGAGGAGGGAGGGGCAGTGAGCTGAGTGATCTCCGGGGTTCCGTTGGGAGGGGGGAGGGGCAGTGAGCTGAGTGATCTCCGGGGTTCCGTTGGGAGGGGGGAGGGGCAGTGAGCTGAGTGATCTCCGGGGTTCCGTTGGGAGGGGGGAGGGGCAGTGAGCTGAGTGATCTCCGGGGTTCCGTTGGAGGAGGGAGGGGCAGTGAGCTGAGTGATCTCCGGGGTTCCGTTGGGAGGGGGGAGGGGCTGTGAGCTGAGTGATCTCCGGGGTTCCATTGGGAGGGGGGAGGGGCAGAGAACTGAGGGATCTCCGGGGTTCCGTTGGAGGAGGGAGGGGCAGTGAGCTGAGTGATCTCCGGGGTTCTGTTGGAGGGGGGAGGGGCAGTGAGCTGAGTGATCTCTGGGGTTCCGTTGGAGGAGGGAGGGGCAGTGAGCTGAGTGATCTCCGGGGTTCCGTTGGAGGAGGGAGGGGCAGTGAGCTGAGTGATCTCCGGGGTTCCGTTGGGAGGGGGGAGGGGCAGTGAGCTGAGTGATCTCCGGGGTTCCGTTTGGAGGGGGGAGGGGCAGTGAGCTGAGTGATCTCCAGGGTTCCGTTGGAGGAGGGAGGGGCAGTGAGCTGAGTGATCTCCGGGGTTCCGTTGGGAGGGGGGAGGGGCAGTGAGCTGAGTGATCTCCGGGGTTCCGTTGGGAGGGGGGAGGGGCAGTGAGCTGAGTGATCTCCGGGGTTCCGTTGGGAGGGGGGAGGGGCAGTGAGCTGAGTGATCTCCGGGGTTCCGTTGGAGGAGGGAGGGGCAGTGAGCTGAGTGATCTCCGGGGTTCCGTTGGGAGGGGGGAGGAGCTGTGAGCTGAGTGATCTCCGGGGTTCCATTGGGAGGGGGGAGGGTCAGAGAACTGAGGGATCTCCGGGGTTCCGTTGGAGGAGGGAGGGGCAGTGAGCTGAGTGATCTCCGGGGTTCTGTTGGAGGGGGGAGGGGCAGTGAGCTGAGTGATCTCTGGGGTTCCGTTGGAGGAGGGAGGGGCAGTGAGCTGAGGGATCTCCGGGGTTCCGTTGGGAGGAGGGAGGGGCAGTGAGCTGAGTGATCTCCGGGGTTCCGTTGGGAGGGGGGAGGGGCAGTGAGCTGAGTGATCTCCGGGGTTCCATTGGGAGGGGGGAGGGGCAGAGAACTGAGGGATCTCCGGGGTTCCGTTGGAGGAGGGAGGGGCAGTGAGCTGAGTGATCTCCGGGGTTCCGTTGGAGGGGGGAGGGGCAGTGAGCTGAGTGATCTCCGGGGTTCCGTTGGAGGAGGGAGGGGCAGTGAGCTGAGGGATCTCCGGGGTTCCGTTGGGAGGGGGGAGGGGCAGTGAGCTGAGTGATCTCCGGGGTTCCATTGAGAGGGGGGAGGAGCAGTGAGCTGAGTGATCTCCGGCGTTCCGTTGGAGGAGGGAGGGGCAGTGAGCTGAGGGATCTCCGTGGTTCCGTTGGGAGGGGGGAGGGGCAGTGTGCTGAGGGATCTCCGGGGTTCCGTTGGAGGAGGGAGGGGCGAGCTGAGCGAGTGCGGTGTCTGTTGGAGGGGGTATTATGACATCATCAGCACCTAACTGCCCAGCTGATGTGATTGGCCCTGAAAGACTTTCACCCCTGGGGGGCGTCAGAGGTGAGATCCGAAAATTTTTCGACCCTTACCAAGATCTAGACCCCAAGACCCCTCACTGTACCAAATTTCAAGTCTCTGGCTCAAACGGTGCGGGAGGAGTTCGCTGTCATACGTACATACATACATACATACATACATACACCACTTGACTTTTATATATATAGATTGAGCTTTTGACATTTTAGTTAAGTAAATAAATAGAAAAACTTAGCACTTGTACAGTCCTTTACATTGACAAATTTTAACGACATCACGAGCTCCCTAGGAAGTAAGTGTTATTATCCCCTTTCTTCGGAGCACGCAGACCCTGATAGTCCAAACACGCAAGTGCTTAACTTTATTTAGATTGTGTCAGGAATCAGGGCCAGCCGCAGAGCTAATCTCAAGGCAGCCTCATCCATACAGCTGTCTTGAAGCAGGCTGCCTGATTGGCCACACCACCTGATTGGCTGGAGGGCCCAGCAGGTCACTCTTATGCCAGTAGCAAGAGCAGCTCGGTAGATGCTCAATGCTCATGCCCACCACTCTGCCTGTTCCAGTGTCAACTTGTTCCTGCTGCTCCTGTCCTGCCTCCAGCCTTGCCTCTGTCCTGCTCCTGTCCTGATCCCCTCCTTGCCTCCTACCCCTGCTTGCTCTAGTTCTAGACCTGTGGCTTAATCTATGCTCTAGCTTTTGACTACTGGTTCAGGCTCTGACCCTAGGCCTTAGTTCCTGATGCCCAGGGCTTAAATTCAGCCAGAACTGTCCAGAGCGGAGCTCAGTCAAAATCCCCATGTGGCAAAAGCCCTGAGCCCTGGCATCCCCCATGGGTCAGAAGCCCCCAGCTACTGGTGCCCCCGCAGGGCAAAAACCACTGGCGCCCTGCTCTAATCACCATTGCCTGATGCCCACTCTGATCACTAGATTAGACAATCCTCGTCGCCTGCACATGGGCCATCTCAATGAAACCACTTGTGTAAATCATATGCATAAATCTTTGCAGGATGAGCATCACAGAGAAGTTACAACTTAGACCTTTCAAAGTACTCAGTATGTGACCCTAACTCTGCTCCCATTGAAATCAAGGGACATTCTACTATGGACTTCAATGGGAGCAGTTAGGCTGATGCATAGTACTTTTTTGATAATCCTACCCTAAGTGACTTGCCTGAGGCAACACAAGTCAAGCAGCATGGCCAGAATTGTGCTCATCCTCTGTCCGCTAAACCACAAATACAGTGCAGATGCACATCATTTTGTCAAAGTATTTGGTGCCTCAGAAGGATGAAAAATCTCCAGTATTTTCAAGATGCACCATCATTGTAACGAAAATGTGGAGACAGATTATGCCAAATCCTGCTTTTCTTCCTCAGGTCAGCCAACTTCACTGAAGATAATGGGTCAGGTTCATCCCCAGACCTGCACTGCTTCCCGTAACTCCTATTGGCTGGGAATGGTGAACCGCGGTCACTGGGAGCTGTGCGTGGCAGTACCTGCAGACGCTCAGGTAAACAAAACCTCTCATGGTCCACTGGAGCCTGCCTGGAACAAGCCACAAACCAAGTTTGGGAACTCCTGGTTTAATTGGTATTACATCAGGGATAAAATTATTACCTAAGGAAGGCAAACAGGATGTGTCTTGTATTAATTATTATCCCATTCTTTTGCCATGATGCAAGAGACACTCGTGAGAAAGTCCAATAATAACCAATTTCTGTATGCACAGAAATCATTGAAAAGACAAAGCAGAGTTTTAAAATTGAACTTTGAAAACATTTAACACATTTTAATTTCACGTCCTGCTCTCAGGTAGTTACCAAGTAGATGCAGATTGATCTCTATACGAAGTGCAGATTGAAACAGCAGCTCCTCGCGGTTTTCAATAGAAGATTCTGCTTCTAAATGACTTTTTAACCAACTCGCATATTCTTCTTTGCTTAGAACCTATTTAAAAGGAGAGAGTAAGAGTCCATCCAAAAAGATGCATAAGCATTCATGCCTTACAGTAAACCCTCGATTCTGCGGACCTCGATTTAACGGACTTCGGATTTAACGGACAAAATTTCCGGTCCATATGTCATATGTGAAAATTAACACCCTGTTAATTTTAAACTCTTGCTACTGGCATAAGAGTGGCCTACTGGGCCTTTTAACCAAGATTTGCTTATAATTAAATTAACAGGTTATTTTTTGTTATTAATTCACTGTTACAGTAGACTCCTGATTATCCGGGCGTGGGTTAACCGGGCTGCGGATTAACAAGGATGTCTAAACGGGTCGGTAGGGGAAGCCCCAAAACGGCGGTGGGCTCAGCCTTAGCCTGCTGCTGCTTTGGGGCTTCTCCCACTGGCCCCTTACGAGCTGGGGTCTCAGCCTGCTTCCAGCCTGGGTGTAGGAAACCCAGGCTGGCAGCGGGCTGACACCCCGACTGGCAGGAGCCTGGGGGGAAAGCCCAAAGTGGCAGCAGGCTGAGTGCTGAGCCCCCCGCCGCTTTGGGCTCTCTCCCCAGGCTCCTGCCACCTGCCCCACTCAGCTCCCGCAGCCAGCCTGGGTGTAGGGAACCCAGGTTGATAGCGGGAGCAGATGGGCAGGCGGCGGGACCCGGGCTGGCAAGGGTCCAGCGGGGGAAACCCGAAAGTGGCGGCAGGCTGAGTGCTCAACCTGCCGCTGCTTTGGGGTTCCCCCCGCTGGCCCCTTGCCAGCTGGGGTCTCAGCCTGCAGCCAGCCTGGGTATAGGAAGCCCATGCTGGCAGCGGGAGCTGAGACCCCAGCTAGCAGGAGCCTGGGGGAAACTCTAAAGCCGCAGCGGGCTGAGTGCTCAGCCTGCCGCTGCTTTGGGATTTTCCCCCAGGCTCCTGCCAGCCGGGATCTCAGCTCCCGCTGCCAGTCTGGGCTTCCTACACCCAGGCTAGCAGCGGGAGCTGACTGGGGCAGGTGGCAGGAGCCTGGGGAGAGAGCCCAAAGAGGCGGCGGGCTGAGCACTCAACCTGCTGCCGCTTTCGGATTTCCCCCCAGGCTCCTGCCAGCCAGGGTCTCAGCCCGCTGCAAGCCTGGGCTTCCTACACCCAGGCTAGCAGGGGAGCTGACTGGGGCAGGTGGTGGGACCACTCCCCATCCCCCTACCCCTAGGGCGGCTGGCGAACCTCCCTCCTCCCCCAGTAGACACGTGATTATTCGGGATTTTATTAACCAGGATTAAGGTTTTCCCGATCATCCCGGATAATCGAGAGTCTACTGTATAGAAAACTTTTCTGTGAAATTAAACTTTTCATACATACTTAATTTTAATTACACAAACGTGTGTACATATGTAAAAACAGGTAAACTAACTAATTTGTCAATTTTTGTCAATTTTTTTTAACATACGCATTCGGAAAACCTACTTTATTATATAAAGGACTTTCAGCTTTAACGGACACCCCCTCGCCCGAATTAGTCCATTATATCGAGGTTTTACTGTACTGAGTAAAATGAAAAAAATCCCGAACCTAATAAATGTTCTTGCTAATGGACCGCAACAAAAAGATTTGTCAATACTCTCCTTAAAAGAAAACTAAGAGCTTGCATATACTTACTCTCTTGGCAATACATAAGGTCCGCAGCCCATCTACAGCATACAGATTAAGGTAATTCTGAGTTTTGCTTTGGATTTTTTTTTGATGTTTGCCTCTAGGGTCATCTAGTTAAAAATAAAGGAGAAAACTAATTTATGAAAAATAATAGCAATTAAATGGCCTTTGAGAATATAATTGTTTCTTCAGCACTTATTGTACAAAAGCTTAAACAGTGATATTTTTAAAGAGCTCCTGACGTCTCATGGGAAACTTTGAAAAGCTTTCTATTTAGAAACAATTCTCTTTACATTCTATTTATTTTTAAATCCCTGTTTAAAAGTCTCCAAGAACTATAACAATAAAATCTTTCCTTATTAACCATTCATCTGCTCTTCAAGTATTTTGTGTAATCATGATAATCTCCATAGCAACCAAGTTCTTCTTCACACAGTGCATAGTCAACCTGTGGAATTCCTTGCCTGAGGAGGTTGTGAAGGCTAGGACTATAACAGGGTTTAAAAGAGAACTGGATAAATTAATGGAGGTTAAGTCCATTAATGGCTATTAGTCAGGATGGGTAAGGAATGGTGTCACTAGGCTCTGTCTGTCAGAGGGGGTGATGGATGGCAGGAGAGAAATCACTTGATCATTACCCTGTTAGATTCACTCACTCCGGGGCACCTGGCATTGTCCACTGCTGGTAGACAGGATACTGGGCTGGATGGACCTTTGGTCTGACCCAGTACGACCATTCTTATGTAAGTGTGTCACGAACAGAGGTATGATTAGCAATAAACAGAAGCAGATGGGCTATGTATCAAAAATCTTATTATTAACCAAATATTTCTAAATAAATGTGGATAGAAAAGATTATATCTAGGTTGTCAAGAGTTGGAAAGGGATGATATTTTCATTCTCCAGGATCAAAACAGACTCAAGTACAATGCACGATCATAGCAATAACCAATACTAAGAATTAACTGTAATATCCGTGATAAAGTGAACATAGAAGCAGACAAGAGAAAGCATTTTAGGCTGAAACAATAGAGTGAGGATACTAGAGAAACCTCGATATCATGAGGCAGCAATTTTTCTATAAACCAAAATAGTTTCTGAAAGTCTACAAGTCTTCTAGGTTTATAGGACATAGGACTTCAGTGGGATAGGCTTGTGCCGTACTCCTCAGGCTATATTGGTACTTCTTGCTTTACATGGTTCACAATTGTGATTGAAACTGGAGTTAAGGGGTTGGGAAAGCACTATTTGGTGGATATAGAGTTAGCCGTTCTTGGTAAGTTTGCTCTCACCCAGCAAGGATATTAGCAGCGGGTCTGGAGAATAGATAACTTTCTAATATCAGATCAAATGAGGAGAGTGATGATTGTCATATTTTTTCAGGGTATCAACGTGCGATGTCTGTCTTCTCTATCTTGGAGTTTTATACTGGCACTCAACACCACAGTATCTGAGCACCTGCTAGATAAAATCAACCGCAAAAGCAAAGTCCCTAGGGAATTTCATGGAGTCTGTAGCCCTTTTTATGCTAAATAACTCTGCTTTTCTTTTTGATCTTATTCATTTCCTTTTTTATTTTTTGGTAGTTGATTTTTTGGGAGAAGATGGGTATTATTTTCTTTTCGGCACTTTTCTTGTTCCACGACAGCAGGTCCCTGTCCTAAGTTTCCTAAGCAGTGGCAGTGCAAATTATTAACATTGGCTTAGCAGACTTAGAGTAGATTTTTTTTTTGTCATTTTTTGCCCAACCTTACTTAAATCTGGTTTGGCTTCATAACTTCAAGTTTCATGTTTCTTTTAAGGAAACAGTTTTGAGGGAATACATATGCATGCCAACAATGGAGAAAGTAACTTATCAAAAGATATGTGCCTATACTCAAGTTACTAACGACAGGTTTCTTTGCTTGCATTCTTGGATTTGGTGTGTATGCAACTTCTACAACAATTGGAAAGATAATTCTTTCAAGGATGTCCAACCTTTAAATCTGGTGTCACTCTTTTGGTAGTATTCCAATTCTCTTATTTGAAAAATCTGTTACAATAATCATCTTTAACAATTATATAATCTAAGTGGTTGCACATAAACAGATGGACTTGTTGGCATTTCAGTAGCATCCTTGTTTGTTTGTTTTCTTACTACGACTCATACACTGAACCTTTCAAGTGTTGCTGACATTATTAAGGATACTGTTCAATTTGCTGACACATACACAGCCAAAAAAGAACATCTTGGGCTTTATTTACATTTTCCTGTGTCCATGAACCCACACAATATAATTGTGTATTACCACAATGTATGTTCATGTTAGCTGTTTTTTATATATAACTGTTTTCTCAATCTTTAAAGATTGTGCCATCCACGAGCACAACTCTGTAGTTCTACTAATCTATAATGTTGGGAGTACAACTTTTCTAATGTCTGGCCATTCATTCAGTATTACTGGCTTCAGAATCTTTATTTGTTCATTTTCAATTCCATCTTAAATTGCTGTCATTTTGTGGAGTACCAAATGTAGCTGTATGCCCATTCATCCACTAATGTTATGTGGATATTTTCTTGATAGGATACCTGCAATAGATTTGATCTTTTCCTGAAAGATGAGCAATATCAATATTGTACTTATGCAATTGGAGAGCCATTCCTGGGTGGTTGTGCCCGAGACAGAGATTTCTTCAGGAATTATTCAAACAGTTCACAAGCTGATTCAGCTCTAACACAGGGCTGGAGCACACGTTTACTGACCTTGCAGCTAAATACAATTACATGTAGCTTCTTTTATACATGTACATAATCATTTTCTGTGGTATATAAGACTTGCAAAGACATGGCCTTCTGGGAGCAGTCCTGAGACAAGTCCACTTTTAGATGCATCTAGTTTTAGAGAGTCAGCATTTTTTTAAAGGGATAAAACATGGAAGCACTGAACCTATGTCATTGTGATAAGGTCCTTTATATTCTAGAAAGGAATGTTGTTTGCTTGCTTATTCCAGATGACATAACTGACTGTAGAAGCCATCATGGTGATGCAGTGATTTTGAATAAGTTTGTTGTAATCTTGGACTGATGGTTAAAACACACCAAGAACTATTCCTGTCACTATAAGCTTATGTGGAATTAACTGGATCTGGTTTGATACCACCAGCATTAAGAACAGGTTCAAAATACCATACTTTTTGGAATGTAGAAAATGATTTTCTGTGGATGGAGACATATACCTTTTTCATGTGATCTCTCATGTACAGTATGAAGGATTGCATCACATTCTTTATTTTATCAAACAAAATAATAGGGAATCAACAATATAAGCTGCAATTCCTTTTAATCCTTCATATGCCTCATCAGTCTTTCACTGAAATTCACCTTCCGGTCAGATGTAAGTAAGTAAATAAACAGGCAGAGAAAAGGAATTTGTTAAAGTTATCAAAAGATATGCACTGATAATCAAGTACCCTAAGACAGGTTCCTTCGCCAGCATTCTTGGTCTGTATGCAACAATTTACAACAATTGGCAATTATTATTCTTTCAAGGAAGTCCAGCACATGTAGCCAAAGGAATCAGCCAAAATCTATGTTGGAAGTTGATAGTTGTGAGGTCTATGCAGTTGTCCAATAGCTTGACCTTGCATCCATCCACTCAAACAGCACGTACTCATAATTTATGTGTGATGTCTTCAATAGTTGGCAAAGGATGTTATGTTTGTGTAATTACTCAGAACCAAACAGAGAATCAGGTTGGGCTTTTTCCATGACCACAAGTGAGTTAATCAAACCTGTCATTGCTTTAGTAATGAGTAATGAGATCAGTATTTAATCTAATTTACCTTAGGGCCAGTGAGAGTCCCCAAATCCTCCCAGTGGGCCAATAATGTCACTGAAGATGGTGTTCAGAAAAGAAAAGGTTTATATTGTATTTTTTATTTTGATTTCTTAGAAATAATAAAACTGTCCTGCAATTTAATAGAATTCTTCACCTGTTAGAGAGTTTTTAGTGTTTGCCAGACACCGGGCAATGCTTCAGTTCTGTCAGTTGTTAATGTTTGGCTTTCAGGATTACAGCAAGTTGTGCATCAGATAGTTGTGTTTGATATTTTGACCTCCCTAGGTAACCCATTCTGTTGTTTCACCACCCTCCTAGTGAATAAGTTTTTCCTAATATCCACCCTAAACCTTCCCCTCTGAAACTTGAGACCATTACTCCTTGTTCTGTCATCTGCTACTACTGAGAACAGTCTAGATCAGGGGTAAGCAACCTATGGCACGTGTGCCAAAGGTGGCATGTGAGCTGATTTTCACACTGCCCGGGTCCTGGTCACTGGTCTGGGGGTTTCTGCATTTTAATTTAATTTTAAATGAAGCTTCTTAAACATTTTAAAAACCTTATTTACTTTACATACAACAATAGTTTAGTTATATATTATAGACTTATAGAAAGAGACCTTCTAAAAACATTAAAATGTATTACTGGCACGCAAAACCTTAAATTACAGTGAATAAATGAGGTAACAAAGTCCTGTGGCACCTTAAAGACTAACTATAAAGTTTTGAAGCATAAGCTTTCATGGGCTAATACCCACTTCCACTGCTTGCATCCGACGAAGTGGGTATTAGCCCACGAAAGCTCATGCTTCAAAACTTTATAGTTAGTCTTTAAGGTGCCACAGGACTTTGTTACCTCTGCTATTCCAGACTAACACGGCTACCTCTCTGATTCAGTGAATAAATGAAGACTCAGCACACCACTTCTGAAAGGTTGCTGACCCCTGGGTCTAGATACATTCTCTTTGGAACCCCCTTCAGGTAGTTGAAATCAGCTATCAAATCTCCCCTCATTCTTCTCTTCTGAAGACTAAACAAACCCAGTTCCCTCAGCCTTTCCTCGTAAGTTATGTGCTCCAGCCTCCTAATGATTTTTGATGCCCTCTGCTGGACTTCCGAATTTTTCCACATGCTTCTTGTAGTGTGGGGCCCAAAACAGGACACAGTACTCCAGAAGAGGCCTCACTGATGCTGAATAGAGGGGAATCATCACGTCCCTAGACCTGCTGAAAATGCCCCTACTTATACAACCGAAAATGCCATTAGCCTTCTTGGCAACAAGGGCACACTGTTGACTCATATCCAGCGTCTCGTCCACTGTAATCCCTAGGTCCTTTTCTGCAGAACTGCTGCCTAGCCATTCGGTCCCTAGTCTGTATCAGTGCATGGGATTTGTCTGTCCTAAGTGCAGGACTCTGCATTTGTTCTTGTCGAACCTCATCATATTTCTTTTGGCCCAATCCTCTAATTTGTCCAGAGTTCCAATTTGTCAAGAAAAGCCTTGATGATGCTTTGGTGAGAGCACAGATTTTCACCTTTCCCTTGCAGCTGAAGATTCAGATTGTTCAAGATTAAAAAAAATATCGACAAGATACGCAAATTCTATATTTGAGTGCATCAGCACATTTCAGAATTCCTCTTTCCCTTGAGCCTGGAGAAACAAGTCCAACTCCTCTCTCAAATGGAAAACTCTGCTGAGTACGTTTCTTGCTGACAACCACTGTACAGAAGTGTAGAACAGCAACACATCAAAGTCAGAGCCCATGTCATGGCAAAATCTTTTGAACAGCCTGGTGTTCAAAGCCGATGATTTGATGTAATTCACCACTTTCACCAACCCTTTGAAAATGGTGTTGAGTTGATCAGGCAATGTTTTTGATGCCAAAGTTTCCCTATAAATGAAGCTATGAACTCCGGATACCACTGAAGTGCACTGTTTCACCAACGTTTGGAAGTCTGATCTTGAGCTCACATGGCAGGTGCACCATCAGTGGTGACACCCACAAGATTTGCCCAATCCAGACCATGCACTTCAAAGAAATTGTTAACAATTTCCATCAGATCCTGAGCCTCTGTGGTGGTATCAAGAGTTTTACAAAAAAGAAATTCATCTTTGAAGTCTCCCTTAACCATATATCGTGTGAACATCAATAGCTGAGAGCACAATGCGACGTCGGTCGATTCATCCAATTGTATAGCAAACAATGGAGACTTCTTTATTTCATCCAGAACTTATTCACCGATGTTCTGTGATATCTCATTTATCTGTCTCGATATTGTGTCATTAGTGACAGATATATCATTCAGAACTCCTTGCTGCTTCCCACCAAGAACTAACCACACCATCTCTTTTGCACAGGGGAGCACAAGTTGCTCTACAATGGTATTAAATTATTAAATAAATTAAATAAATGGAGATATACCTATCTCCTAGAACTTTCCTAGAACTGGAAAGAACTAGAACTCCTTAGACGAAAGTTACTGGCAACGCAATCGTGTCCTAGATGACGCTATGGATGACACGCCATGTGCTTGTGAATACGGCGTAAAACAGCCTAATAACAGCGCCTGCTCACACTATCTGACTTTGGACATTATTCATGTGGACCACAGAAAAAAAGTCACCATGGACCATTAGTTGAGAACCACTGCCTTAGGAGGAGTATGGAAGGACTGCCCTGCCAGAGCCCATGTAAGGGATGGGGTGATCTCTGGTAAGCTTATTAGCAGGTAGGTAGGTTCCTTTATTGTTTTTAATATGTTTTCTCTGTAATGTTTTTTATCTTAAGAACAAAGTAGGCTCTCTTAGAAAGAGCTGTGTGGTAACTTATAGCTGTGGGCAGTCACACTGCTAACTCTCTCTGAAGAGGACCAAAGCATATGTGCTTGGCCAGCCTGTCTAAGCACATGTGACAGTAGCTCTGAACTATAACACTAAATTAACATTTCCTGTAGCTCTTTAATTACACAGTATGATCCTTTCACTGGTATTTACTCCAGCAGCCATCAGTAATGTGAAAGTAACCATAAAGTCAACACACTAAGTAGGGTTACCATTCGTCCGGATTCTCCCGGACATGTCCGGCTTTTTAGGTTAAAAATAGCGTTGGGGGGAATTTGGAAATGTCTCAAAATGTCTGGGATTCCCCCCCCCCCCATGCAGAGCGCAGCCTTGGGCTCCGGCAGCCAGAGCAGCATGAGAGAATATCTCCTGCAGCTTCTGGCAGGCAGCTGTAGCAACACGTTCCCTCTCGTTGTGCCCACCCTGCTTCTCAGAGCTGCTGGCCAGACCACGAGGCTCCACAGCTCTCCCTGGGGGCGTGGAAGCGTGTTGGACTGAGTTCGGGGCAGGGATTAGAGAAGGAGCAGGGAATTTCTGGAGGGGGAAGTCAAGCGACAGGTAGTGTGTGTGTGTGTGGGGTAGATGGAGGATGGGGGTTCTGCAAGGGCAGTCAGGGGGCAAGGAGCAGGGAGACTTAGGTAGGGGGTGGGATTCTGGGGGCAGTTAGGGGAGCAGAGGTCTGAGGAGGGGACAGTCAGTGGATGAGGGGGGCAGTTGGGGATTCTTAGGGGGCAGGAAGTGGGAGGGAGTGGGTGGGGCTAGGACACCCCCCAACCCGTCATCTTTTTTGATTGGTGAAATATGGTAACCCTACACACTAGTGACATACAGGAAATCTCTGTAATGCATTAGATTTCTGTCCATTCACAGATTTCTATCCATTCACAGGTTAATGTCTGAATGTTATACATAATTAAATGTTGAACACAGTAAATCAAACATCACACATATTGAACAACCTAGGTCTCAAATAAGTCTTGTAGGAGATCCGCTCTTCCCCCGCATCACAACAGGCAGGAGACTCTTTTGTGGCTTCCAACAGTGTCCTTTATTCCCAGTGCAAACCCCACCACCAATATACAGTTTAGCTGAGTCCCAGCCCTCAGCCTGGCTGGCCTCAGGAAGCAGTCAGCTCTTGCAGGCTCCTAGCCTCAGCTCTACTTCCTTGCTCTATGTCCCTGCACCTCTCTCTGTCTCCTTCTCTCTCCACCACCACCCTGGGCTTCCTCCCTGGCAGGCTTTTATATCCCCTGGGGAGGCTACCAGGTGCAACTCATTTGGCCCTAATTAGTCCAGGGCTGCACTCTGCTAGGTAATCAGCTTCCCTAGCTTAGGGAAGCTGCTAGCAGAGGCTTTTGCTTTCTTAAAGGGGCAGCAGGGCTGGCTCAGTCCCTCCTGGCCAGCACCCTGCCACAGTCTGTAAGAGCCCACCAGGTTGTCTTTAAATCAAATTGATTATAATAAAGAGGCATTAAAATTGCTTCTGGTTCACAGTATGTTCCCATATTTGAGACTCTGTAACTGAAAAAAACACCTTACAAAAGATAAGCTTCCTGTTCACAGTTAGAATTCTATTCATCGCTAATCATCTGCATCTTTAAAACTAAGTCCACTATTAGTAATTACCTAAACAACATTTCTCTTAATATAAAAACATCTGAGTAAGCAAGCAATGTTGGGAAAATGTACTCAATGAAAGGTAAATTGATTTGTCAAGATCTTGAAAAAGGTTCACTTAAAATAAGGTTTGGCATTGGGAAAGCTCATCCTGAAATCAATATTACTCAAATTTCTTTAGGCAAAGTACCAACAATCCATTATAAGAAGTTACTGGTTATAAAAGAAGCATTTCCACATACCAGAAATGATAAGACATGGCTCCTTCCTAGAGAACTGCAATCGGACATGCTGGGAATGAAGTGGTCTAGCACTATCTAAGAGTTAATTGGAAAGAAATGTAAGCGAGAACTATACCTGAAGAACAGGGCAGAAGAAGATCCATAATAACTGAATCCGCTCCTTTAGTGTAAACATTTATTTCATCCGTAAGGGGATGCCTAACCACCACTGACATTCTTTTTCTGATAGAATCGAAGCCCAGGGTGTGCAGGAGTTCAAAGGTTAACCTTCCCAGATGAGGTAGCTCTACCGACACCTGGTCAGGCAGTCTTCCAACCAGAGCACAGTTATATGCCCGAGCTGCATAGACAAGCGCAGCTTCATCTGGACTCTCTGCCTCATAACGGAGTTCTCCTTCAGGTCTACTCCCGATAGCCCTTCTGCCCTGCTGTGAGCTATATCCATTGTTATTCATCTGTGGAGGGTGCACCAACTTCTCTTCCAGTTTTAATAAAGTGCTCTCAGTGGATGTAGATGAAAGAATACTAGAACCAAGTCTGGGCATTGATTTACTGGTAGTCAGGCTTGATGAACTGCTGCTGTTAGATCCAGAGGTCAGACGGCTGGGAGTGAATCTTCGTATGAAGTCTTCTATGGTCTTTACTGGTGACTTCAGTTCAAATCTAACTCTAACCTTGAGAAATAAAAACCAACAACCAAAAAAAGGAGATATAAGAAATCTGACATTGTCATTGGATAACTCAAAGTAAGAAGCAAATTTCAGTCAGTAGCAAAAAGCGACGACAATCAGAGATGGACAAGTGAGTGAACAAGAAACCCTAGGCTGACATTGCACCAGAAATATTATGGAACTAGTATGTATACACTTCAGAATTTACACTGTTGTTGACCCTTCCTTGTGGAACCAATGTTAGAATCGCACACTAAAAATAATGTTAATATAGCCAAAAACTTTGCATTCTGTGGGTATGTCTAAGTGTGTAAATTCAGCTTGAGGAGACATACCCCTGCTAGCTCTGATCAAGCTACCACATTAAAAATAGAAGTTACTCCTGGGGGAATTCTTTGCCACTGCGTGTGTGCATAATTAATAAGCGACACATATTTTTAATTTTTTGCTCAGAAAAAAGCTTCTGCTGGAAAGTTGCTGCAGTTCCTCCTTTTGCCCATCAGGGGCACTGTTGCAATAGACTAGTGCAGCAGCTCCCAGCCAGCTAGGGAAGAGAAAGAGGCTGCAGTACCTTCTCTACAGCACCCGTTGGATCAGGTCAGGAGATGGGGACTATAGGGGGAGATGGGCAGCTTGGGGCTGCTGGGGGGGTCAGACAGGGGCTAATAAGGGCTAGTGGGGGAGGATAGATTCGGGTAGGGGCTGAATGGGAGTGGAGGCACAGGGCCATGGGGGGGGGGAAGGAAGGCGCAAGGCCACATGGGGAAGGGGGGGTGTAGAGCTACAGGGAGGAGGGGAATGGTTGAGTGGGGGGCACAGACACATGCGAATGGGGGGGGGGTGCAGTGCCACATAGGGACAGGGGGGTGGCTGAATGGGGGCACAGAGACACATGGGGACAGAGGGAGAGGTGCAGGGGGACATGGGGATAGTGGAAGTGGGAGTCTGAGTGGGGATGGAGGGACACTTGGGGACAGAGAAAAATGTGCCTGAATGAATGAGAGAGGCTCGAGGTGAGCCAAGGTCTGCATGGGGGAAAGCTCCCTAACAATCCCCCGTCCGCCTTCCAAAAAGCCGTTCCATACTTTTCCCACCCATACCCAACAATGCTCCAAGGTCACACCCAGGCTCCTTCCCAGCAATTACTGCCCTCTCCCTCAGCTCCTCCATTACTCCTGATTTCCGCAGGCCTTTGCACTGCTTCTGAGGGGTGCAGGAAATACGGTTCTGTACTGTAGTTTAAATTAATTATTACTCAGAGTTCAGCATTAATATGCCTAGTAAGGAATCTATTTGTCAAAAATACACCCTGAATCTTTTTTGTTGTCTGTATTGTTACGGGCATACTCACTGACAGGTATTTTGAAATAAACGACCAAAATAATTGAAACTAGTGTGATTATATCGTGTTATTTTGACAAATAAAATATGAAGGATTTGAAAATATTGCTTGCAGTATTTTAAATATTTTGTTGCAGAATTTTTAATTTTTTGGCACAGAATTCCCCCAGGAGTAAGACATGTAGCCATGTTGGTGTGAGCAGAAGGAGGGGTTACCCATGCTGAGTATGATACTCTGTGAGATTATAGGTATGTAGTTGGGGCAGCTATCTCCTCCTGCCACTTGTGATGCTGTGGCTACGCCACTATTTTTAGTGCACTAGCTTGACCAGAGCTAACCAGGCATGTCTTCTCCTACTGGAATTTACACATTCCAGCTTTAACGTAAACATAGCACCTATGCGTATTCAGTAAAGTTGGTTGAAAAAACTTTTATGGAACACTTCTGTGGGAAAATGCAGCTTTGATGAAACCTAAATGTTTCATGGGAATGTGTCCATTTCAACACAATTTTTGACCAGATATAGTTGAAACAAATCATTTTAACTTTCTCTTTCATTTTGATAATGTTGAAACATTTTGTTTTGATAAGGTAAAATATTGTATTCTGATATATCAATTAATTTTCTTCAGATTTGTATATTACACTAAATATTAATTTACAATTATATTATCTTTATTATATTTAATGTTATAATGTTTTAACATCAAAACAAAATGTTTCAATGGTTCCAACTTGAAATTCTTTGGAATTTTCATTTTCTGGGACATTTCTGCTGAGAGACAAAACAAATTTAGAAATGTTAGTATTTCCTGTGGAATGGAAACTCCAGCTTCTGATCAGCTCTAATATTAAGTCTAATTATATTTGTGTGATAAGCATTTGATGGTGAGTGTTTTGTTCCACTTCTCATTAATAAATGATACTACTTTGTAAGTGCATAAATCTGCAAATCATCAGCTGTCATAATCCTGCCCAATTTATATGATTAATTATCTTTTACATAATTTGTAACATTTAAGAGGAGATTTTGTCAGCACACCCTCTTTATAATTTTTTTAAAAATAATATAGCCTTCTACAAATGTAGTTGATATAAACAAAATATTTATAAAGAACTGCTTATGTGCCTCTTATTCCAGGGGACTCTGACAAATTAACCTAAACCATGCCCAGAGATGCAAATTATGTTTATTTAAGAAGTTTCAGTATGTGAACTCAGGAAGCAAAAGTTTTAGAACGGCTTCAAAAATTGTAGTATATACAAATAATCTGTTGGGGTTAAGAGAAACACTTGAAATACACCTTTTAACTAATGTTGACCCCACCACTAATTTGAAACTTGTATATGTTGTTTTCCTCATTGATAGATGAATTGGTGCCAAGAAGCATATCAAACTTCTCAGTTTCCTTCTAGGAAAGGGCAGTTTTCTGTCTCCTATTTACACATCTTGGAGATAATCAAATACAACCTAATGGAGACTCACGCTCCATTTTGCTGTTTCTCTAACCTACCTTTTGGCGTGGCTGATCTGGAGAGGTAACAACAACTGTATTGCAAATAGTCAAAGCTATGAAAAAGTCAAAGATGTCAGAAAGTTCAGGGGTGAGCTGGGATAATGGCTGTTTGTGGCTTCTCATAACCTCAAGACTCCTTGCACATTCGTTTACTTTTTCTAACAAATTAGGATCTGGAGTGATGTCTTTTTCCTAGAAATACAACAGGAACAGTGTTAATATTTTGCAGCTTTGTATATTTTAAAGTCTCAGACTGAACTGGTTCTGCAACAGCACCTCTCTGGTGGCCCCTTATATCTCTGGAGAATTTCAGTTTTCCATTAAATGACACGTCCCCTGTCTTCTTTCCCCCAACCAGACACGTAGGAATTTGTACATTTTTAGGCATTATGATTGCAACATTCATTTTGTGAATGGTTTTAGAGTAGCAGCCGTCTTAGTCTGTATCCACAAAAAGAACGAGGAGTACAGTAAAACCCCGATTTAACGGACCCCGATTTAACGGACTTCGGATGCAACGGACAAAATTTCCGCTGCATCCAAAATCCGTTTTTCGCGGGTCCCACCTGCGGGCGGGCTGGCTGCTCCCGGATCCCGCCTGCTGGCGGGCGGGCTGGCTGCTCCCGGGTCCCGCCTGCGACGGCCGGGTTGCCGGCTCCCGGGTCCCTCCTGCGGGCAGGCGAGCTGCCGGCTCCCAGGTCCCGCCTGTGGGCGGGCGGGCTGCCGGCTCCCGGCGGGCGGGCTGGCTGCCGGCTTCCGCCCGGGTCCCAGCAGCGGGAGAGCTCGCTGCCGGCTCCCGCCCGTGGGCGGGCTGACGGCTCCCGCCTGGGTCCCAGCAGCCGGGACCCAGCAGCCGGGACCCGAGCGGGCAGGTTGACGGCTCCCGGCCGTAAAACCTCCATATAATGGACTAATTCGGGCGAGGGGGTGTCCATTGTCAGCCGAAAGTCCGTTATTTAATAATTTAAAAAAATTATTAAATAACGGACTTTCGGCTTTAACGGACTCCCCCTCGCCCAAATTAGTCCGTTATATCGAGGTTTCACTGTACTTGTGTTAGTCTCTAAGGTGCCAAAAGCACTCCTCGTTCATTTTGCGACTTAAACAGATGCAGGGGTGTCTTCCTCTCCCTGGTAGATCATCTAAAAATGAAGTGGACTGCCTACATTGATTTCAACTGATTGTTAATACTGAAGCCTAATGATGACAATTACATTGTAATAGAGCTATTGTTAATCCTTTAATTGTTGATCATTGTAACAGAACCATTCAGTTATTTTGGGATTATGGAATGGAAATTGAGTAATTCCTTCCTCTCGTCAATCTAACCTGAGAGAATTATTGTAGGCTGTCCCAGTATATAAACCTATATCATGAAAAACATGCCAACAAAACTAAGAGCTAGTTCTGACATCAAAACAGTAAGCTTACCCATTTTGCACCACTAAGAAATTGTTTAGCTCTACTATATTTTAACCACTTTGAACTTGAAAGTCACTCATATGCCACTGAA
This sequence comes from Sternotherus odoratus, assembly GCA_032164245.1. NCBI lineage: Eukaryota > Metazoa > Chordata > Testudines > Kinosternidae > Sternotherus > Sternotherus odoratus. The sequence continues at coordinate 200,743,253 of JAVMKO010000001.1, read as the reverse complement.
ATCAAAATGTGGCATGTGCTATTGCATTCCTTTCAGGGCAAAGACATCCATTTCCTAGGAAGGCATAATGCTGGTTACAGAAAAGATACAAATTGTGCTTCGTAAAGATATGAGCCCTAAAGCATTTTTTATTGGGAATTTACTCCAGTTTCCTCAGTTGTTGCACAACTAGTGAGGTAGCTGCACCCGTACAAACCCCAGGTGTAGACACAGCAAGCTGTGCAAATGGAGTTTACCATTGACTGAACCTAGGATTAGCTCCATCAGTGCAAATCGCAGCTTTCCTTTTCTATACTTGGGGTTTAAACTAATGCAGCTTCATTGCTGACTGGACATCAACAGCTGGAATCATGGCAGACTCTCAAAGTATACAGGACCGAATTCTTCACCCCATTAAAGCAATTGAACTTTGGCAAAATTCCACTGGCTTCCATGTAAAAACACGGTAACAGAGTAAAGCAGTATGTCCATGCAATATTAACGAGATAGCAATTTGCAGGAGGAAAAACATGCACATGACATGTAAAAACACATGTAGAGATTAGTCATAGAAAAATTATGAGAACATTGTTCCACTTAACTTTTCTGCATATGCAGGACGTTTTTGTTTGTTTGCTTTTTAATGTAACTTGCTCTGTTTAATGATAAACTTGAACCACTTACACTTGAAAGTATGGAATGACTTACATTTGCAATTACAGGGTGAATTTGAATATATTAATATCACAGTTCCCAATCCAGTACTTACTATTCATGCATTTGTAAATCAATACTTCCCAAAAACTAAGATAAAAAGAAGCATACATAAACCAATCCTTCATCTAACATCAATTACTGTAAACAAATGGATTAAACACGTTTTGTTCTTGAAAATCAAAACAAAGGTTTGAGTTTATCTTTCTGAGCTTGGAGTCTAGACGGGTGACTCTTTATATAAGATCTCTGCATACTTTGTTGTTTTTTTAACCCCCCCCCCCCCAAAAAAAAGGTGATGAAAAGGAAAAAGCCAAGAAGATGAAAGCTATGAGAAGTACACAATGTGGTCCAGATTTCTTTATTTTTTCCCTTGAAAGCAATTGTGACTCTGAAAGACACAAAGCAAAGCACATTTGTTGCTCACAACTAACCATTGGGCTACTGAATGCAGTATGCTTGGAGAGAATGCTGGCTCTTTTTGCTTCAGCCCTGCTGCCGGTGCGTCGGTGGGATTTCGCACTCAGGCTTCTGTGGACAACCTTAATGCTCTGATGACTGCTGACACTGTTCCGCTGGGATAAAGTTCCTCCTTTAGCTGCTGTCTCTTCCTCCTCGGAATCAGCTTCCTGGTACATGGCTAAACGTCTGGCTAGTGACAAAAATACACAAAAGTGTAAGATGACATGTTTTGTAGGGAAGAAGACAGAAAGAGAAGTGGTGCTAAAACTTTCTCTATGTGGTCTAGTTTTAGTATTATATTGCACTTTACTGTAAGGATGAATGATGCTATTGTTACAATATAACAGGCTAGTCTTCATTGAACAGCAATATCTTTAGACTAATGCAGAAAAAATAATTAGCAATTTAATTCAGTACACTGCCGGCCTGTTCCCCGCGGTACAGAAGCCAGGAATGGAAGCCATGGGGCTGAAGCTCTGAGCCGCAGCACCCTCCTCAGATCTAAAGCCCTGAGCCCTGGTGCTCCCGAGGCTCAGAAGCACTGACCCTGCCCCCTGCTTGGAGCCCAGACATCCTCTCCCTCCCCCCAGCTGCAGCCATAACCCCATCAGTGGCTGAAGTCCGTAACATCTTGTTCAGATTTAAGAACATTTCAGAGGTATGGATAACCTCCATTCCTGAGGTGTCCGAAACGATGAGGTTCTGCTCTACACACCAACGTACCCTAGGAAACATGCTCATTTTCATCAGCATGGTTTCATCTCACAGCAGTATTACCAATTCACTTTGCTAATCATCAAAGAGACACTTTTACAGCGGCTCCTGCAAGCTTCGGAGCAGCACGCTCAACTTCCAGCAGAGTCAATGGGAGTTGTGGGCACTCAGCATCTCACGGGAACCGGCCCAAGTGACCTAAGATCTTAGACGCAAGTTGGATGAGTAGGGTGACCAGAGAGCAAATGTGAAAAATCGTGACGGGGGTGAGGGGTGGGGGTAATAGGAGCCTATATAAGAAAAAGACCCCAAAATTGGAACTGTCCCTGTAAAATTGGGGCATCCGGTCACCCAAGCCACAAGCAATAATCTTTCTTACAGTTGATAATAATGCACTTGAATGGCATGACCAGGGAATGTCATACTGCTCTGTATTATGCACCTTTGCCAGAGAAAAGGCCCGGACAAAATGACTACTTTTATCTTTATAAAATGTTCTACACAGCTGGTCAAGCTCTTCTCCAACTATCCTGGTTAATAACAGGCCATGGCAGTTGTGGTTGAATGCCTGACTTGCAGAGTCTTTCCAAATAAATGAGATCTTGTAATCACATTCAGGAAAAGTTTCTGTTGTGAAAACATCTTTCAAAATGCAGGATTCCAAGCACAAACCCTGAGCTAATCACTATTTTATTCCACAGACACACAAATCAGAAGCTAAGTGAAAATGCATTACATGGAAAATGTACCCAAGTTCCCTTTGCATTCCTTATCTGTATAATTATTCATTGCTTATGTCTCATCTACTTAAAAAAAATCTTTTGTTTACTGAAGAAGCATACAAGTGTTTTCCTCAAATGACATTCATCAAGCTTATCAATCTTGTATGTATACTGTAGTCCTCTCTAGTCTGCACATATGCAAATGAAAATATTTTGTTCCCAAGAGAGATTTACCTTAGAACTCAATCCTTTAGTCATTCTTGCCATTTTAAAATTAAGCTTCACCCCTAAATTGATAAGATCACAGTCTGAAGCACAGACACCCAGTTCTCATCTCATGAAAATTTGTGTTCAGCATCATTTTGGCTAATCTCTGATGGTTGTCCAGATTTACACCAGTGTACACAAGTTGAGGCTCAGGCCCACAGAGTGGAATAGGGTTTTGGCTATTTCTGAAACAGTCTTATTTCCTGTATGGTAAGTATTAAGAGGTGTTAGAAACTAGGATATGTGGTTTAATCTATGCACTATGGTTCATAACTCTCCCACTGTGCAAAACATTTTTCTGTAGAAACACTATGTTCTCTCCACCCATCCATCCCTCTACCCTCAAGTTCAGAACTTTTTCTATGAACTTTACATCATGAAAGACATTGGTGTGGGATGGTTTCCAGTGTCAACAGCTTTTACTCACTGAATATTGATGTCCTTGGACTTTTCCCAGGTAGAGTGGTCTTTATTTGGAGTAAATGTGTACATTCCTTTCAGAACCATATCAATGTAATCGGGAATATCAAATTACATAAGCACATAATTCATGTTATATAATCTTTCATCTTCAGCAGAGTAGCAAACACTAAAAAAATCAACGCTTTTTCCATGAAGTAAGAATTCACTTTAATTATGTTTGTCCTATTCAAAGGCAACAATAAAGTGCTTAATAAAACTACACTTCATTACACTACACTAATCAACTAGGGTATTTGGTGATTTATTTATTTTTAAGATTTATTTTTACTTAGCCCTTTGCTTCACTAACTAGTATGAAATGACCCTGTAGCATCCCTATTAGGATAACGGAGTCACCCTAGTGAACTGGTAACTAGACACCTGCAAGAGGTAGTCATGAAACCCTGGGGAAGGTCCATTAGCAATATCTTCCAGGTAACCTGCAATCAGTATTCTGCCTCCTACACAAGAAATGTTTCAGCTGCTCTATTTTGGGTCAGGAATACAGCATTAAGAACATTGCCCTGCCACCACTAGCTGAAACAAGGGAAAGATCAAAATTAAACTTATTTAAATTAGTAAAAATGGAGTGGTGACAGTGAATCCTAATGCTAAAATGCATGTAAATGTGTAATTGTTTATAATTACAAGGATGTAATAATTAATAAAGGCAGTTTCAAGAAATTACAGCTGGGGATAGCAAGATAGTAGTTTTGGAATAATTTGGTCTATAGGAAACAGGCACGCTAAAATTAAATAAAGATCACTCCAAAACCTGAAGGGAGGGTTGAATTGAGCATGGCACAGGTTTTCAATCAGGTTTGGCTTTGATTGACAAGATGAGTTCAGCGACTGTGGTTGGTTCATAAGAACAGACCAATCAGGGAAGGCTTAAAGATGATTGATGGATGTATGCTAATGTTAAGGATTGATGAAATAACCAATCAGAGTAGGCTAAAACCTATATATAAGGCAGAGTCAGTTGAGATAAGAGCAGGTGGAGAAGTAGGAGAGGTAGAAGGAAGATCAGAAGAGAGCTGAAATCACTGAAGAAGTGAGGAGTCGTGGCAGCAATAGCTAAGAAGTAGCCATGACAGAACTGAAGACCCTTTCGACAGAGCAGAGGGGAAGAAAATGAGAAATAAGCATGAGAACCATAGTATAAGGAATCAAGAGGACATATGAGTGTGTCTGCCTGAGATAATAAAGTTGGATGTCTGTGTATGTGTGTATTATTACTAAGTATGCTGTTTTAATGTTTAAGTAATAACTTGCTGTCAGCATCCTAAATGTGACTGATCACTGCATGCAGAATGTAACCACTTAAAAGTTATTTCCAACTGCATAATATTGCAGTATTGGGTACTTTGATATGCATACGTGTGCTAATGGGATTAGCATTTTGTTTCTTGATATGTGCTTTTAAGGTTTATTGTGTCAGGGAATATTTGCATATTGAATAAAGATTATTTTATTTTTTGAAGAATTACTGCCTGAGTGTCAGTCCTTCAATTGGAAGACTGTATCCCTGTCCTCCTAAGGGTCAACAGAGTTAGTCTATCCCGGGGAAGTTTTCCAAGGGTGAGAGGGAAACCCTTAGTAAAACCCTGGCAATTCCTCTCAGGTGGGCCACCCCCTTTCTCCTACCAAAACAGACAAATTGACAAGTGGGTTACTGATAGAGACAGACCATTGTCAGAGTGCATAGAGTCTGATTTTTGGGGTAGCATCTGAGACCCCTACTCCCCACACAAATCAGTGCATGACACTCAGAATAGCCCCCTTCAGCCCTGTGGCCACTTCTGAGGTAGGAAAGCATCAAGGTTCTCTCCTTCCTTCCCTTCCAGTTCCTTAAGGCAGACTCACCGAACCTTTTCTTCCCTTAGTGCCTGAGAATTGTTTTAATTCTTATGAGAATTTCCCAGGGGATAAGCTAAAAGAAAACTTCCTCTGTGTATTGAAGGCCTCAGATCACATCCATGCGGAATGCCCTTGTGCTTGTGTATTAGACGGGTTAAAAACACCCAGTTAAAATACACCATTAAAACACACGGTTCTAGCTTTGCTGACCCCACTTCCTTCCGCGGGGAAAAATTAAACTATTATTTTTTTCACAAAGCAAAAGAAAATGAAACGGGGGGAAAAAACAAATCAGCTACATCTGTGTGTTCAAAAGACCCCACCCTGCTAGCAGGTGTTGACCCTGTAGGGATGGGCCCTGACACTGATGACTTGTTACCCTGTGTAAATATAAGTGAGCAGCCATGAGGGAGCAACAGCCAACCCCGGGGGAAAGAATTGAATTGAGCTTTATCACCTTTTTAAAATTTTTCTATTAATAAAGTCAAATCCCCAGGATGGATGCAAGGTGAGTTTGGACTGTGCAAATTATGTCTATATTTCAGGAAGGGAAAGACATTGGTGTTGGGATATGTAAGGGTTAAGTAAAGTCCTGGGTATCCACTAGCATGGTATTAGGGAGGAAGCCACAGGCAGGCACTGTCTCTTCACTTGATAGGTAAAGTGCTATCCCTTCTCCCTTCCCTTCTGCTTGTTATGGATTGATACGGGTTGTAGCTGCATAAGGAATATGGAGGCCCAAAGCATCCCCTCTGTGTAAAGAAGTGTTATCTCTCCCTCCCTTCCTTTCCCAAATACATAAACAAGCTCGGGGTCATGGCTTCTGCCTCCCTTCCCTGTGAACTGTTGATTAAGGGAACTTGTGGCTGCAATTACTGCAAAAATGTATCTTCAAGGTAAAAATGTCTGTAAAATATTCTTAATGCTGTTAATAGTAAATAGGGGTGGGAATAATTATATCCGGGATATGGGCATTCATATTACTGAATAAGGATTTTGGGGGTGTTTTAGTACATGTGCGTATTTCCATACTAACTTAGATAAAAGAGTGTGATGTAATTAATTCAGTGCCTGCTCAACAAGTGGGTCGAGGGGAACAAGTACCGCAATAAAGAAGCCTGTTTACTCAATCCGCCTCTGGGTCAGCCTGCTCTTCTTTTCATCAGCTCACAAGAAAACAACAGCTAGGGTGCAAAACTGACATAAAACTGAGACAGTGATCTTGCTGCATGATGTACACCAGCCCAGCCGAATCGTCACCAAGAACAGACAGACAACATGCCAAGAGGGATCTCATTTCCCCAAGACAGTGACTAAGAAATCTGGCTAATCCAAATGGAAAATGCGAGGGCTTTCCCCATTCCCTTCCCTCTGAGCTTCCCTTTCACTGTTCCACTCTCTGCCCCCCGCCCCAAGAAATTGGAGGGAGGGAAAAATGCAAAGAATGAAAAATTATGGGTTTTCTGCCTTGTGTGACTGAGCTCTTGGGAATGAAACTTGGGTTTGGACAGTCAATTATTCCATACACAGTGAAAAAATAAAATTAGAAGGATTGGTGACCACATCCCTGGACAAGTCTGCTATAAAGTTAGGCTTTGGAAAAACATGTGGGGCAGACGCCAGGCTGATCATCATTTGGCTGAAGCTAAATCATATCATATGTGTCATAGACACAGGCAGGTCATTCAGTGCTGCGGGGATCGGCAGGTACCCTTTACAAAAGGGCCAATTTTGAGACGTTGGGTGTCAACTAAAATTGTGTCCTTAATTCCTGGATGTTGGAAGAAGAGCATTCTGGAATCATGGTTTTTATTATAAGATGGGAATGATCTTTTCTTTGGCTGTCCACACAGCTATTTTTAGACTGTCAGTGCAAATCCCACTAGCCTGAGTCTGTCAACCTGGGCTTGAAGGCTCACTCCAAAATGCTGTGTAGACGTACCCACTGAGACTGGCTGGATGACACTGTGAGCCCTACGCTGGCCTATTTCATGAGTACACCCTCCCCCCCTCCACCACCACCACATGTATGTTCTTCACACCTCAAAGCCAAAAGACGTGCCTCAGATAAGACATATTCATTCATCTGAGAATAGAAACCAGAGCCGAAGCTCACTGACACTTTGTGCAGACCATCACCTTATTAAGGAGGCATCAGAGCTGTCCCAGCTCCGAGGCAACAAGACAGACCTCTAATCCGAATTCAACCACAAAGACCCATGTACTCCACTAAATTCCCGAACAAGTGAAAAGACAGAGGCACTCCCCTCTACATCACTGAAAATATCACACGTTTGGGATGGCTTTTAAACAGCCTGGATCTGTTTCCCTTTGTTGGTGATTTAACCAACAAAGAAGGCCTGTGAATCCAACCTATGCCCTCACAGTTCAGGCAAACCTCAGTGGTTCAGCCAGAGTACCCACGCTCAGGCTTCCAGCTTCCCAGCTATTGCCTTTCTTGGGTGTCTCCCTCCCTTCTGACCGGGGTATTTCCAGGCTGCATAGTTCCCTGTAGTCACTGTGTTATTCCCAGCAGAGACAGGATGCTTAAGATCACCTGCATCCTTTCTCTTCAGGGGGGGTTGACAGTGTGCTTGCCCACAGACATAAGCTGCCACACAGCTCCTGCTATACAAGCCTGATTTATTCCTAACGTAAACAAGCATTACTGAGAAAACATATTAAAAACAATAAAAGAACCTGCCCTAACATGGGCCCTGGCCGGAGCAGTCCTTCAGTACCCCGGCCAAAGGGTTTCCTTGTGGTTTCAAGTTCATCAACAGTTTCAGCTCAGAACAAGATCCTAGCCTTATAGGGCCTCAGGAGGCAAGTCCATCCACTTTTCCCTAAGTTTTGGGGCCCTTCATTGACCATGGGTCCTGTCCTTTTGCTGGATCAGGAAGAAGGACCTCAGCCTGTTTAAAACTAGGTGATTTAACCAAAAATCCTTTCTTTGTCTGGAGAATTCCATTTGAATTAGTATATGCATACCTCTCCATGGGATGGCTTCAGAAATAGACTTCCATTCTCATCCTCCTGAACCTCTCTGGAGCTTCTGATATCGTCTACCATTAGATACTGCTGTCCCACCTTAGAGAAGGTGAAAGGGACCAGGGAAATTTGCTATAATGGCTTAAGTCCTTCCTCATGGAAAGTTCCCAAAGAGCAGTGATGGGAAATTCCACTAGACCTCTCATTTGTAGAGTCCCACAAGAATAAATTCTCTCTCCTGTCCTATTCAACATGCAGCACCAGTGAACTGATCAAATGACAGGGACTTAACTACTAGCAACATGCAGAGGACACACCACTCTGCCTGTCCTTTGCCATCTACAACCACATCACGAGCATCAAGATGTTTGGACAAAATCAGCTCATGGATAAAGCACAACCAGCTTAAGATGAATCCAAGCAAGCCAGAGGTGATGCTGATGGGTTGAGGAAAGCAGTCTGAAGAGCTTACAGTCATGGCTCAGTCTTTTTTGATTCAAGATACACATTTGCAATCAATCTATTTAGTCTGCAGTTTAGAAGTGTTCCTTGATTTCCCACTAACCCTAAGCTCTCACATAGCAGCATCCCCGAATAATACTTTCTACCATCTCAAGGTGGCTAAGATATTCTATTCCATCCTGATGATGATCATAGAATCTCAGAATTGGAAGGGACCTCAGGAGATCATCTAGTCCACACCCCTGCTCAAAGCAGGACCAAACCCATTTTTGCCCCATATCCCTCAATGGCCCCCTCAAGGACTGAACTCACAACCCTGGGTTTAGCAGGGCAATGGTCAAACCACCGAGCTATCCCTCCCCCCTGCATCATCTATGTGATGAAGTAGATGATGACCTGGGCTTGGTTATACAGAGCTTTGTCACCTCCCATCTGGACTACAGCAATGAACTATATCTGGACACATCACCCTTTAGGACACTCCAACTCAGACAGAATGCTGCAGCAGTTTTCAGCAATACTGGCTAATTGAGAACATCACACCTATCCTTGGATCCCTATACTGACTTTATAGTCTATGGGGAGCCAAGTTCAAGGTTTTAGTCCTTATCTTCAAGTTTCTCCATAGTTTATGCCCAGGATATCTAAAAAGATCTCCTAAACCTTTGGGATGAAGATTGTGGTTAACAGCTCTGCTTCTCAGGCACAATAGAACTTTCTACCATAATGGGTTAAACTCGTCTGTTCTAGAGACAGGACTTTCTCAGGGGCTGGTCAAAACTGTGGAATGAACTCCACATGGGAGATAAAGATCATCACAAACCTCAGCATCTTCCAATTCAAATGCAAGGTACATTTCAACCTTGTCTTTCCTAACATAAACACAGGGTCGTGCATACATTAAACTAAAACTAAAATCCTACCAAAACAAAATTTGGCACAGTAAACACAGGTTTCACAGTGGAAAGAGGATGAGCAAAAGTACACAAAGCACACGTGACAATCATTAATTACACTGCTTAATGCACTGCTGGAAGATGCTCAGATACTGTGGTGATGAGGGCAGTATAAATACCTAGACAGAACAGAAAAAAAACCACCCAGAACCTTTGGATGAGTTTTTGTGGCGTGAACAAAGTTTGTAACATATCACAGATCATGGAATAAAGATGGGAATACCATGCCCAATCTGCCAGATGAGTTACATTCCTATATAACAAGCTTGAACCAAAATGCTCAGAATAGAATTTCTGCTCCAAGAACATTCATTCCCACAAGGAACCACAACACAACATGAATTGTGGATTTCAGCAGCCAAATCATAACATTGATGTAATATTTTTAAATCAGATCTTGCAATGAGTTTTACATTTATTTCATCACAGACTATTCACAGTTTGGTTCCTTGTGTCAAATGACTATGACAGAAATACCATGATTAGCAGAAAAAGACATGGATCTTTAAAAACAACAGATAAGATTATGTAGGGAAGCCAATGGGTTTTGTTGGATTTCTGGGTCCTTAGTACGCAATCAGTTTTAAACTTGCATATGTGTGAAAGTTATTAATATGAACAGGGAACATATAGAGCATTGTTGCAACCATGGTCCTGTAGTGGCACCAAATCTTGTATAAAAGGGGTCACGTAAGGTGTTTAAGACCAGGTTATGGTTTTCTGGTTATGATTATGTTGTCTGTATGCATGTATCATTTTTGTATTTAAAGTTATAAGTATTGGCTCTATACTGTCTGTATTTCAAACTCGTACTATGGTACACCAGAGAAGTTGGGGTCAGCTCTTCCAAGCCTGCTTCATGGCCCATTAAGGACCATCAGCTATACAACTGACCCATTGAGAGAAGGCAAATACACCTTGCAACTCAGCAAGGACTGCAGGGACATGCCTATGGACAGAACTCTGAGGTTTTTCCATGCCATGTGATGGACAGCTTGTCTTTGGGACAAAGAAAGCAGAGACCACCTGGAAAGAGACTATAAATGTCTGATGCATCTCCTCCGTCTTGTCTTCAATCCTGTTTCATACCTCTGGAGGGACTTTGCTACACACTGAAGCTCTGAACAAAGGACTGAATGACCCATCCCAGCTGTGGATGTACTCCAGAGACTGGATTTGTGCCTGCAGCTTATTCCATCACTGCTACAAGCCTGAACCAAGAACTTTGCCATTACAACGAAAATTATGACCATTTATACACAGAAAGGCAAAGAATTAGTGCAAGATCACTTTATATAGAGAGGAGAAAATGAAAGATTCAAATACTATGATTAAAGGGAATTGTCGACTTAAAAATCACATTTCAATCTGAAAATTTTGCACCAACTAGAATTACAAGTGCTCATAAATATACCTATAAATGAGAAAAGGTAAAGAAAAAAACACAACTGTATTTTGTTTGCTTTGTGTTTTTGATCATTTGATATTGTCAGTTTTGCTGTTTTGTTTTTATTATTTTCTAACATTTATATTGTAACTCCAAATCACTTACAAAAGTATGGGTAGATTTGAAAATGATAATACATTGTAAGATAAAGCATTTGACATTTAATTTCTTCTTTACTTACCCATTAAGACACGTGTAGGCTTTTGTATTTATGCTGCATCACCTGACGCAATCTAATTCATAAAATGCTGCCTTTCCTGCACTGCTTTAGTTAACTGTAATGTTATTAGCTTGTGGAAGGAACACAATATGCCCTGAAATCAGAGGCTGGCAGGTAAACAAGAAGAATGAAGAGAAGCAGTATGGTCTACTATTTAGTGCACAGAACTGAGAGTCAGGAAATGTGCTGTAGATTCTAATTCTACTTCCATCTCTGACTCACTGTGAACCCTTGGGGAAGTTGCAACTTCTCTTTTTCTCAGCATTCCCATCTGTAACATAGGGTTAATAATAATATCCTACTATCTCTGCTAGGTGCACTGATTTCTTCTTAGGAAAAGTGGGGCAAGTGAAATATATGATCACCATTTTAAAATATTTTATTTTAAAAGTAAATTCACTCTGTAATTTAAGCCTCCACAATATTCTGTTACTAACTTGGGATCTCAGACAATTTTAAATGTATTTTTTAAGTTTACGGTTCACCTTTAATAAGTTTCTCTTATTCCATTTCTGATGTATTAGCTGTACTCTCCAAAAGAACTACAAGGGAAGAATAATGTACTGCAGTTAAAAAACTTAATTACTGCATTTAGAAAGCCAGTACAAAATCTATCAAGTATGCAAAGAAATCTGAGAATGTAACATTTTCAAGTCCCAAACGATACAGCTAAAATGCTAGGGGGGAAATAGCTTAATACAAATTACACAAAATCACAAAATAGGAAGTCACTTAATTTTAAGAGGTTGACGAGATGAGACATGGGTGACAACTAAAGGGAACTTCATTCCCTTGTGGTAATGAATTACACCTTAATGCTTCAAAAGTCAGCTACTTGAGGATGTTCTGTTCAGTTACAATATTTGTTTGGCAGGAAAAGAATGTTAACTCAGAGATACCCATCACACGAGGGCACTGAAGTGAACAGGATAGAGTTAAAATAGATGAAATATTACATCAGACTGCTATTTTGTTAACAGGAAAGCCACACTAGTAACCTTGTTTCACCTTTTGTTCTTGACACTGAGTATCTTGGAGTGAAGTTACACATTAAGGGACAGATCCAGCACCGTAGTCCCATTGATATTAATGGTACTATTCATGTGTTTAAAGTTAAGCATGTTCCTAAATGCTTTGCAGGATCAAAGCATTAACCTACAGAGAATAGCAACCTTGACAACACACAAGATCCCATAGAATTCCCAATAGGATTATAATTCTGATACAACCATAATTATGGTGTCTGATGCACGTATCATAAATTTGTTGCTTGTTTTAGATCATACTAACTTTGTGTGATTGAAATCAAACTGAAGTAAAAACATTGGACATTAAACAAGGCTCACCATTAGCATCATGGGAATACTCTATTCCAGAAACTGTGCATCTTCGGAAAACCATCTTATTTTCAGTAAGAGTACCAGTCTTATCTGAGAATATATACTGCATCTGCCCTAAGTCTTCTGTGATGTTTAAAGCTCGACACTGTAGCTGAGAGTCTGTCTCTTCATCATATAAATCCTTGTCTTGATGAATGAAGAATACTTGGCAGACTTTAACTATTTCAATGGATACATACAAAGAAATTGGAATCAGAACCTAAAATACATAAAAAACACTAATTAGGAGAAAATAGGGGCATTGGATGATATCAATTCAATATAATATCAATCCACTTTATGGAAGACTAAAATCACAAAGAGTGTATGTACTGTACTTTACCTTAAAGAGTTTAATAGGCTTAGATTCAATATTGTGAAGTAATTAGAATGTTTGCAAAGAGTTTATTGGGAAGAATAGAAAAGTCTATGGTGCAATTGTAGAGCTGAAATCCATAATTATGTCTGGAAATGTGATTATCAAGGCTTGGAGAGAAGCAAATGTTTTCGGGCTAATAAGATGAGCTTGAAAGAAGCTAGAAGAGGAAAAGAAGGGAAGGGGAGAGGAACATACAGTACAGTCAGAATCATGAAAACACAAAAGAATATCTTGCATCAAAAAAGGGATAAATAGCTTCCACACTTTATCAGTGTAAATAACGGGCTCTCACTAAATTAGCTTTCCAGGAACAGGAGAGGTAAAATGAATGCTTGGTGGAAGTTTCTGCAGAGAAAGCAATGTTGTCAGTTGCAATTTTTGAGCAGCAGTTCAGTTGAATGAAGAACATATTTTGTAATTGCTGAACAAAGTGTTGAGCTATGAAAGTTTTCCTAAAAAAAATAATAATATAATAATTTCAACAGTTTCTAGGGGATTTTCAAAAATCCATGAAAGACATCATTTATAGTTGAATGTTCCTTGCAGATGTTTTTCAGTGCAGAAATTTCTAGTTATATATAAAATTTAGCTTGGTTGGTTAGACTAGTGGGGTGAATCACAGTACATATACAAGTACCAAGTGTGATTATTTAAACAAAACCTATAGTAACAGGTGCGTACTGAAATAAATCTGTTCGGAGTTTTCTTTAATAGAAAAATAAAACCCTTGATACTTTAAAATCATAACCTAGAAATGGCAAATGCCATTATTTCATCCATTCCTTTTCAGTGCAAGATCGTTTTCTTCACTAGTGTGCTATTTTCTAGTGCTCTGTCAGTTCTAGTTTTACATGTCCCAAAGACAGATTTCCACACTTCTCTTGACACACCACAGTATTCAACCATATAGTAGAGCTCACCATTAGAAGACTCTTCCTCCCCCCCGTACACCACCAATATTCACCTCCTGTGCATAGGTGCTGAATGATGACAACTCTAGTCATTTACCTCCTGTATAAATTCTAAACAGTTTGGGGCCATTAAAGAGTTAAATTCTAGCATGAACCTTGTTCTAGTAATATAATATGTAATATTATTTTATAGGTATTCCTCCTAGGTAGGCAGGTAACTCAGCTTTTGCAGCATGGCAATGCACAGAGTGTAAACTTTGTTGCTCCCCACCAGGCACCTTCCTCATCTTAGCCCATCTTGCTTGTTAAAAAAAACACCACATCTGGAATGTCTGGGACAAAACCTCAGCACCTGTGAATTGTCACAGCTCCACTAAAGTCAATGGAGAGAAGACAGTTTGTAATTATTAGTATCATTAAGCTGTGAACACAGGAACCAGTATGAACAATGTTGTTACCTGAAAAACTATTATCATTGTCAAAAATAAATATACTGCAGCTAGAACTGGGGATAAATAGTTGCCTTCAAGCCCGGGAACATCGAAAACTGGTTTCTTCTCACCATATTGCCACACCCATAAGCCATGACCTGCAGAAAAGTTGAAATAGATGAAACCTTAAATTAATATCAAGAAATTTATTAAAAAAACAGCATTGGTTTACTTTATGGATTTGTCCTTAAAAGTGACTTGCAAAGGAAAAAAACCCCAGGTCTTGTGCATTTTCCTACTTAGTTATGATTTATGAGAAAGGCCTGAAATGTTTTTTTTTTAATATGCATTTTCTACATTGGAAGCTCAAGTCTTATCTGCCCTGGAAGAAACCATGACGACTGGAGAACTAGTGAAAAGGTGGCCATCACGAAAGTCAAAGAATAGAAGCTGAGCAACTAAGAGGGGAAGAGATTTTAGTCAAGGCTATTTCAATCTTTTTGTTTATTGTCTTTCTTTGTTAATTCCATATGAATGCAAGGAAATTATTAACATTTTGGAGCAGTGACGTCTTTCCGAAAGATATGGCAATCCCATCCTTTTAAATAGGGTGTGACAAAAATCAAACATATACTCTGAGACATATAACAGGTTCTCCTATCCCAACCAGGAAAGACCTGAGATGATATTTCTGATATTCAAATTAAAAACAACCAGAAAAAAACCAATACCTTAACACCCCCCCCTACCTCAAACCTAACAATCTTTCAGGCCCTATTTTTAATATGTCATAAAGCAACAAAAAAGCAGTAAAGCCCATTAAAAGAAATCCTTTGTAAGGAATCTCGGTCAAGTTTCTAAACTGTCCCTTGTCCCACACTGAAATAACGATAAATAAAAATGACGTCTCACTAAATATTTTGCAGCAGTGCAAAGCTTTACATTATTTATGCTCTGATGTGTCTATAGCTATTTTTAATAATCTAGAGTAGAAATGCTAAAAATTCTGCACTTGCAATCGACTATATCAAGTTTATTTTTACTAAACGTTCTGATTTTCAAAAGACCTAGTGATTTTAGATGCCACCAATTTATGAATTCCCAACTTATGGAGATGTCTTAAGAGGGCTTGGTTTTCAGAGGGTGGGTACCAAGCACTCTGAAAAAACAGGGCCCTTCTCAAGGTGATTCAAGCTGGACAGCCCAAAATTGAGGACCCCCACCTCAAGTCACTGTTTTAAATCTTGGCCCCTCATTTTAGATACTATTTTATAGATAATATTGCTAAGAAAGTTATGGGGATACACAACTCATTTTAACAATTGGCAGAAAAAGAATAAAACCCACTTTTGTTGCTAGGATTCTACTCTCAAACAAATTAGAGATCGTTAGGATGAGATGCTGTTTTTGGATATGCGCGGTGCCCATTGAAATCACTGGGAGCAAAGAGCATAAGAATAGTTTGGCCCTCAACTTTCATCTTTATGAAGAGTATCAACAGCTGGAAAAAGACTCAATTAAGGGTATCAAAATAACATAGAAGTTTTGGTAAAATACATTTGAGGTTGCGAATAAAAATTCCAGAACTTATGTATTACCCACAACCAAAACAAAACCCAAACATTACAAAATATGGAATTCAAAAGGAATAGCTAAAGAAATGTTTTGCATACAAACCTTTACACCAAATTCTCAGTCACAGACCAACATACATACTTGTGCGCGCGCACGCACGCACACACACACGGCACGCATGCACACACACACACAGAGTAACCAGAACCCAAACAAACTTACCCGTGCCTCACTATTTTTATTAAAATTTTCAGTGCCATTAACAATTCCATTGAAGTCACTGGTAGTCTTTTCTTTGACTTCTTTAAATTTGGACTTTATATAATTTTTAATATTATATGTTTGGATACTTACGTTTGGTGGGTTAATATTGTATATTATGAGTCCCTGTTTTCATCTAACAGAGCTAGGTGACTGGTATTGTGCTAATTATATTTATTCTGTGTTCATCTATTACCTTGGAAACTAAGTATGGCCAAATTCTGCCACCCTAAGTCATGATGACTTGATTTCAAAGATACTACTTTTG
Organism: Sternotherus odoratus; assembly: GCA_032164245.1. Classification (NCBI taxonomy): domain Eukaryota; kingdom Metazoa; phylum Chordata; order Testudines; family Kinosternidae; genus Sternotherus; species Sternotherus odoratus. The sequence goes on along the minus strand of JAVMKO010000001.1, from coordinate 200,726,793 downwards.
AAGTAGGCCACTACTCATTGCTACTGAAGATGGCAGAGCCTGACCCAATAGCTGTCTGATTTGGTCTAGTAAAGGTTATACAGTTGATGGTTATTAAAAGATTATGATTTGGATGTGCTTATGTACTAAGCTGATGTTTCCTACCAAATAAAAACTTTACATAGATAGGAAAGAAAGTAGCTACATGAATCAAGAGACAGAAAATATAATTTTTGAATTTGTAAAGCAAAGCAGGTGACTGTTAGGATAGAGTTTTGTCCTTAACTTTTATTTGCAAAGAGGACTTACCAATGGCTGAAAATAGACACATGACTATAAGTATGAGGACACACCAAAGGACGTCAATATTCATCTGTCTTTCAAGCTTACTACGCTTGTAACGTGGTCCACTGTTATTTAACAAAGCTTTGGTCTCGTGCCCTGTAGAAGCAATTACATTAAACAATATAGATATTTCTTGACAGTCTAAGGAAACTACCAAGTGAACATGTAAAGTAAAAGAGAAAAGCTGTCTTTTACCTGCATAGATTACTATCCCTGTAACCTCTTCTGTGTTCCTAACAGTACATCCACGCAACAAAAGGTTTTCTTTATATAGTCCATCCCTTTTTCCACTTTTATGTACACTGCAAAAAATTTAACAATAGAACTCGACACAGAATCAAAACTTTCAGTTACTGAATCACATCCCACTGAGTAAAACAAATCTGCAGATTATTGCTAAGGCTTAAACAGTGAGATCCCCATACACTAGCCTGAAGACAAGGGACTCTGGGATTCACAAGCAGTCTTGACATCACAGATATTCCATGGAGGATATATTTGGGTCCAGTGAAAGGGAAGTGAAGGAGAAGGATGTACGTTCATGAGTGAGAGCAAGACAACTGCACTACATTTTTCTTATTGACTACTTTATAAGAAGAAATGGCATGCACTTTATAATTATGGAGGTTCCAGTTGTGGCTGTACTCCTGAGTTGAGTTTTGCACTTAGAGTAGTATAAAGATTATTTTTGAAGAATTCTACAAAATATTTTCATAAGTATCCCGTGTCTCTCTGGATTTTTTCTATTTTTTAACCAGTGAATTTTCTTTTCCCCTTTCCAATACTCAATCTCTTGAATTCCCTGGGTCCTTTTGGCCCAATTCTGTCTCTGGGAACTCTAATTCTTTTCTCCTTGCTCTTTGCCATTCCCTCCACAGCCTGCTCACCCTAACTATCTTTGGCCCCCTCACTCTGATCTCCTTACTGCCTGCTAAACAAGATCAAATTAAGAATTCTTGAGGTTCTAGGCACAGAAAATCCCAAAACCCCACCCTTTCCTCAGACGATTAAAAACATGTCATTTAAAGAATTAACAGCACACAGGAACAACATAAGCACCCTAGCCAGGCATTAAGAATGATAGATTTAGCTACAAATTAAAAATTCACAGCTAACAGGTTCCCACAAAACACTGCTGGCTTGATATTGTATATGAATTTAGACATGAAAGGCCCTAGCTATTCCATGCAAGCACTGACAGAGAAAAAAGATAATAAGTTCACTACAGGGGAGCAGAGGTGGGTGAGGTAGTTGGTTATTCGACCAACTTCTGATGGTGAAAGAGACAAGCTTTTAAACAACATAGAGCTCTTCTTCAGTTGAACAGCTGAGAATCAATAATCTCTGGCTTGTGTCAGCATTTAGATTGTGGGAAATTGTTCTCTATCAATATGTGCATCTGAGCAATTGTTAACACTGCAGACTCCAATTACATTTAGGGACTGTGCAGCACATAGCACATAGTCTTCTGTGGATTTTCTGTGACAGATGGGCCTTCAGATTATTGTAACGATCAGTCATATCACTAGCATTATCATACAATTGCCCACAGCCGTTAGACACATCCAAACCTAGGTTATCTATCAGAGACAACACAGCCTCAGCCACGTTTGCCCCTGTGTGGTTCTCAAGTGGCTGAAACCCAATTATTTGGGTCTCTGAATGAGAAATCAGAAAAGGAATATGAGCTGGTCTACAAGCGCTACATCAGGCGGTGAATCCACAATTACAGAGAAATACTTGGTTTGCTGCAATTCTCTTACTATGGTGTTTTTAATTTCCTTTCCCATCAATTCAATGAATCTGTCCTCTACAGTTGAGGACAGGTAGAATGGCTTTCCCCTTCTGTCCAAATTTAGCAATGTGGTCAGCCAGACATGGATCAAACCGTAATATTAGCTCAAAAATCACCAAATCTATTCCACAGCTTTTGAATCCTAATACTTCATCCTGACCACAGAAGTACTTAAATTTAAGCCCACAAGTACTTAAATTTTGTAACTGCCACCTCACACTGAAAAATATCTCTTCAGTACGGCCGTTCTGAATTAAATTAGTAGAGTCAACACTCCCATATTGTGATTTTTGTAAAGTTTTAGCCAAGCTAGCACACAGCTTCAAGTGTTCTGTACCCCTCTCATGTTTGAAAGTTGCTTTGGATGTTTCCAATCCCCAAATTCTTTTGTAAAAGCATACAATGCACCCGAGAAAAGCTTAATTGCAAAGCAGTAAACATTTCCAGTAGATAGAGTAAATAATACAATATCACCACCGAAGAGACAAAATGAAAAAAGTTCTTCAGTGAACACTCTTTTCTTCACTGCAATAACCTGCACAGAAAACAGGAAGTTTTCTACATCTGCATTTCTATGCACAGCCGAACCTTTAGCAACCCCAAGCAGTCTGTGTTTGCATTGAATTTTCCCCACAGCATGGGATATGTGGAAATCTGGATGTTCTTTTTATCCAGGTAAATATAATAAGTCTAAGATATTTCAAATTAACCACTAAGTGGTAATAATATCAGCCTCTGAAAACAACTGCCTGACCACCGAAGCCAAACAGACAAAAAGTGGGACATCAGGATATATGAGAAACTCTTAGTAAACAAAATAACATCTATCCTAGCTGAGTACTTACTGTTTGTTATTTATGTACTGACAAAAACTGCAATTACATCAGCAAAACAGGGAAAAAATGCCTGAGAAAATGGATTGCCACAAGGGAAATATTAAGAATAAAAAATTAACTTACATCAGTAGCACTAGAACATTCCTAAGCAGGAGGAGGGGGGAAGAAAAGTCAAATAACTTTTATAGATCTGCTGTGTATGAATGAAATTCCACATAACAGACTCCAGTATCTTAATGCTGCAGAGCAGATGGTGAAGGAAAACTGGAAATATTTTAACTACTGTGCATTCATATAAACAGCACCGAAAGTAGAATTCTTAATTTTTCAAAACAAATTGGAATGCAGAGCTAATAAATAAAGAGAAATGCTGAGAAACTGAATGTACTAGAATAAAACTAAGATATCTAACTGCTGTTGCTGCAGCCTTAGACTTGATTTTTAGGTTTATTTTTCTCTATGTTATTTTATACAGTAAATTTTGCCACCCTTAAGTATGGTGCAGTTTAATACCATGTATTGTCAATCCCGAGCCTTTAAAAAAAACCATGAAACAGGCCCCCCGAAATCATGAAATTGGCTAAAACATCGTGATTTTTTTTCATTAAAAAATTGGGTTCTTGTTATTTGTTTTTAATTTATGAGCCTTTAAGATGCACTTGAGTCATGCTTTTCTTCACAACCTTGGGTGCTAGAAACTTATGCTTTTTAAAAAACAAATGCTGAGATTCTAACCTTATCACATCCCTTTAGGAGCTGTGGCTTTAAGAACCACACCAAATATCATGAGACTAGAAGTAAAATCACCAGAATTGGCAACACTTAAGCTGTGAAAACACTGAGACTACTCCCAAAGTAAGGGGCTGCACTTTTGAGTGGCCCTCAGTGTGTGCATAAAGCATTACACAGGAAAAAAAAGAAAACACACTCCCTGCCTCAAAGAGTTTGCGATCTGATTTAGATGACCAGGGGAGAGAAAAAAACATGGTATTGCCAAGTGTTTTAGCAGTGGGAAGGTGTGGATTTTAGATATGTTATAGATACAGCAGTGACAATATCTGGCAAGAGACCAGAACTGAGGAGAGAAGGAAAAGGAACTGGTAAGATTTCCCCAAGTTTGCAACTTTGAAGCACAAATGGTTTCTGCCACTCTAGTAGAGAATTCAGCAGTTCTAAGATAGCAGAACTTGTTCTCATTTTATTGATTTCTGAGTTACCAAAATTCTGCTTTTGTCCTCTCTCATCTCTGTCCCATCCCTTGATCATGGACTTTTAAAGTTTGTGCTCGGCACAATAAGCAGCAATCATTCACTGCCATCTTGGAAGCCTTGAGTATTTGGGATGTAGAAAAGATTTATGCAATGTAGGGAGAATAATTTGTTAAGTTATCCACAATGGAACTGCAGTAATCTTACTATTCTGAGTACTATGCCTTCTCTGATTTTTAGGACCAAATCCTTCTGCAGCTGGTCTTGTGAATTACTAGGATGTTAGTTTAAATTCCCAGTAAAGTCTCCCAATTGTAGTTAACTTCCCTGTTAATAAGTGGACTTGGTTTTCACAAATTCACTGGAGAAGTAATAGCTCTGGTTTGTGATTTTATATCCCACACATGTTCTTTATAGATGACTGTTAATGACAGCGGACTGTGATATATATACGGTTTGCAATAAAATTGTGTGTATAGTTATAACTAGGGTCCTACTGAATTTATGGTCCAGTTTGGCCAATTTCATCATCATAGGATTTTTAAAATAATAAATTTCATGATTTCAGCTATTTAAATCTGAAATTTCATGGTGTTGTAATTGTAGCGGTCCTGATCCAAAAAGGAATTTGGGGGTGTGTGTGTGGAAGGGGATAGCACAAGGTTATTGTAGTAGGGTCGCAGTACTGCTACCCTTACTTCTGTGCTGCTGCTGGCAGCAGGGCTGCCTTCAGAGGTGGACAGATGGAGAGTGGCATCTGCTGGCCAGGAGCCCAGCTCTGAAGGCAGAGTTGTCACCAGCAGCAGCACAGAAGTAAGGGTAGCATGGTATGGTATTGTCACTTCTGTGCTGCAGCTGATCCCCCACTGCCTTTCCAGGTGGGCTTTTTTTGCTCCTGTAGGGTGGTGGGGGAGGAATCGTTTATCTATTATTTTCCTGCTTTAGGCATCTATAGCCATGGGGTTAGCTGACCAATACTGACAAATAAATTCATCTTCAGGAATGGAAGTGAGAGACTTCTAACTCCATCTGAATGGAGAGGCAGGAGTTTTGAATGACTGCCCCAAGACATGGAGTTTTCAATAAATAGATGCACTTTACAAAAGAGAACAATTGTAGCAGTTACTCTTGATAAGCAAGATAAAGCATTCCAAAATTAAGAAATGCCAGAAGTAAAATTGCCCATGCAACCTTAATTCAGCTCTCTTGTGTATGCATTATGATACAGTCTTGAATTACATGATCACACGCTATTTTTTTCCCCGTAGAACTGATACCTCTGTAAGTTCACAACAGGGTCCTGCTCTGGGGATGAATGAGGGTTGTGTAGTGAAGGAGGCTGTTGTCTGTAGGATTCTTGACTCATTTGTTTCGGAAGTTGGAAGCTGTGTAGGAAATGAGGCAGGGGACCAGAAGAGAGCCTGGAAGTCAACTGTGTCTTATAGAGAAGGAGCTGCAGACTGAAGGTAATTATATGAAATACTCACATGTAACCTCGAAACCTACTTAAGTCATTGTTTGGCTTCTCACATTCAATGACACTGGTGAACTTCAAGGGGTCAAATTCAGAGTCCTGGAATAATAAAAGTTTAAAATATTTAATCTTTACATTAAGAGTTTAATTTATAAGCATCATTGTTTGGTTTTTTTGCACAACATCCATAATATATTATGGGGGTGGGGCTTTTTGAAAGCCCCTCAATCAAAATGACTTAGCAGCAAAAGTGTCATTGAAAGTCAATGACACTTGTGCTTCAAATTCCTTGGATGCTTTTGAAAGTCTCCCCTTAAAAGGATGATTTCCCATCTCCCAAAGTAAAAGAACACAAGTCTCAAAGGTGTGAAATAAACAAAACATCAGACTGAGGAGCATATGTATTTTGGGTTGGAGAGGAAAGATCAAATTTGTCTGAGTAGGGTGAAAATATCCAACATTACTCGGTTTCAAATACTTCAAATTTAAACAAAGCAACTACAAGTCTGGAACACTATAAGTCAATATATTGTGAAAAAGGAAAAAGTTAATATGAACTTTCTGAATTATAAGCAATATTTCTTAATTGCTTTATACCAGCTCAGATATATTAATACAATAGAGTAATTAGACACGTACAGAAGGATCCCTTTTTCTCCTAATTAGCACTCAAAACTCTATTTGATACTCAGGCTAATGAGGCTGAAGTTGGTATGTGGTCACTGGACATTTACCAACAGCTACCAAGCTCTGGTATTAGAACATTCTGTCTCCATCACAGAGCAATTACTTCATTTCATTAATGAAATGAGATGCTTCCTGTGGATGAGGTATTAAACGCAGGGGGGGATGAGTTAAATCAAAGTGATTTAAATACCCTAGCTCGATAATTTAAATCAGCTAGCAGCTTGATTTAAATAACTGATTTTAATCTTGTTTTGCATTTGTAGTTTTTATTTATTTTCCTAAAGAAAAGTTCAGTCTCATTGGTTGCCAACCATTATAGCATGTTGATTTATAACCAAATACAGCTTTTACATAGGCTTGAAAAGAACAGATTTGCATTGGTATGTATCAGTAAATGTCAATTTCACCCTACCAATGAAAATCTATTTCTACTGACAACAATTACAATTCACAAATAGACAAAATTTAAAAAAAACACTGCTTGAAAACTTATTAGAATTTGACTTAGGGATATTTACTTTGTGAAATATTCACATATAATAGTGACAATATGCGTTTTGATGATTATAAAGCTTTAACTTTTTGAATCTGAACATCTGTCATTAAATAATTATTGTCCAACTCCCCTACCCATAATTTATTAGTTAAGTAAAACTACCTTAAATGTGTCAGATACAAGAGAAAAAATGTTTAACAAAACCTGTTTTGCATTTAAAACTAGCTGATTTCTTAAACAAATAACATTATTTATTCAGCTATAATTAACTATAAATAGAGGTAACAAAGAATCCTGTGGCACCTTAAAGACTAACTAAAGTATTGAAGCATAAGCTTTCGTGGGCTAATACCCACTTCGTTGGATACAAGTGGGTATTAGCCCACGAAAGCTTATGCTTCAATACTTTAGTTGGTCTTTAAGGTGCCACAGGACTCTTTGTTACCTCTGCTATTCCAGACTAACATGGATACCTCTCTGATTCTTAACTATAAATAGTGAATGAATGGACTGTTTCTGGTCACCGAGGGCTAGATTTTTCAAAAATATTTAGGTATCTAAGGATGTAGATTAAGTGCCTCATGAGATTTTCAAAAGTGCCAACCTATGACATCTTGTGAAGACTTTGTGAGAGCAGGAGAAGAAGCAGGACTGAGAAGATGGGGTGGAGGACTCTAATGCAAGAAAAACAAATAAGTAACATGAACAATGGGTAACTGTGAGCTGCCAGGAAGAGAGCTAGTTCACATATCCCTGGAAAGCAAGCATCAAAGAACCTAAGACACAATAGGTAATTTGGGAAGATATTGGGAGCCAGATAGCCAAAATATACAGACCGAGGAGAATCGTTAATGTTATTTCAAACAGATTGGGCTTTTGAATTTTTAAGTGTAGTTCATTATAAAAAGTGACTGTAAAATAGCATTACAGTAAAACCTCGATATAACGGACTAATTCGGGCGAGGGGGTGTCCGTTAAAGCCGAAAGTCCGTTATATAATAAAGTAGGTTTTCCGAATGCGTATGTTAAAAAATTGACAAATTAGTTAGTTTACCTGTTTTTACTTATGTAGACACGTTTGTGTAATTAAAATTAAGTATATATGAAAAGTTTAAATTTCACAGAAAAGTTTCCTATACAGTAGACTCTCGATTATCCAAGATGATCAGGAAAACCTTAATCCCGGTTAATAAAATCCCGGTTAATTACGCGTCTACTGGGGTGGGGGTGGGGTGTTTTGCCGGCCGCCCTGGGGGTGGTGGATGGTGGTGGTCCCACCACCTGCCCCAGTCAGCTCCCCTGCTAGCCTGGGTGTAGGAAGCCCAGGCTGGCAGCGGGCGGAGACCCCGTCTGGCAGGAGCCTGGGGGGAAATCCCTAAGCGGCGGCAGGTTGAGTGCTCAGTCTGCCGCTGCCTTGGGGTTTTCCCCCCAGGCTCCTGCCAGCCAGGGTCTGAGCTCCCTCTGCCAGCCTGGATTCCCTACACCCAGGCTGGCAGCGGGAGCTGACTGGGGCAGGTGGCAGAAGCCTGGGGCGAGATCCCAAAGCGGCAGTGGGCTCAGCACTGAGCCTGCTGCCGCTTTGGGCTTTCCCCCCAGGCTCCTGCCAGCCGGGGTCTCAGCCCGCTGCCAGCCTGCGTTTCCTACACCCAGGCTGGAAGCAGGCTGAGACCCCAGCTTGTAAGGGGCCAGTGGGAGAAGCCCCAAAGCAGCAGTAGGCTAAGGCTGAGCCCGCTGCCGCTTTGGGGCTTCCCCTACCGACCCGTTTAGACATCCCGGTTAATCCGCAGCCCAGTTAACCCGCACCCAGATAATCGTGAGTCTACTGTAACAGTGAATTAATAACAAAAAATAACCTGTTAATTTAATTATAAGCAAATCTTGGTTAAAAGCATTTTAAAATTAACAGGGTGTTAATTTTCACATATGACATATGGACTGGAAATTTTGTCCATTAAATCCGAAGTCCGTTAAATCGAGGTCCGTTAAATCGAGGGTTTACTGTATTGGGTTCGATAGTTATTATGAATTAATGACTTGTACATCAAATTGGTCAGTTTATGAGTAAAAGTGCCAGCCTCTCACATTGACCTGGAATCTAACAGTTAAGTCTGGGTTCTTACACCCTCTCTGTCCTATCAGTAGAATCATTGTAATATTCGGCCAGAAGAAAGTAAAGCAATGTGACAGTGTGGAAAAATGTCTGAACCTCACATCGTAAAATACCCCCTGAATGTTGTGAAATCACAATTGAAGAGTTTGTCCCATTGGACAAATTTAGGTTCCAATCCAGTTATGGACTTGAGCATGTACTTAATTTTACATTACTTCAGTGGAGCTACTCAGGTGCTTAATTACTTAAAATCACTATGTAGTACTGTAGTGGGACAGTCACCCTGCTCCAGCCCTGAAGAGGTTGAAACAGCCCTGCTGAGAGGCTATGGCTGGGAAAAAGCAGCCCAGCAGAGGGCTGTGGCTAGGGAAAGGCAGCCCAGCCGAGGGCTGTAACAGAGAAAGCAGCTGAGGGCATAGCAGCCACAGCTATGGCTGGGTCAACTAGGGCCCAGCTGGCCCTGATAAAAGGGCTAAGAGTGTGGTGCTCAGGCAGTCTCCCTCTGGCTTCGGAGGGAGTTGGATCTAGCTGCCTGGGAAGCCTAAGGGTACTTAGAGTGAGGCAGGGCTGGGGAAAGGCCAGAGGAACAGGGGAGCTCCAGGCTGGCAACTCCCCAGGCTGCAGGGCCTGGTCCAAGGCCCATAGAGGTACTGCATGGCAAAGGAAGGCAGCTGATCCCAAAACCCCTTTCCTGTGATGACTGCCTTTTACACTGCAGTCTTCCCCAGGGTGCGGGGGCTTGATGATGACTGGCAGTAGCCCAGACTGAGGCAAGGTAGGGCTCAGAGTGTTGGGGAGGCTCAGAGTGTTGGGGAGGGGAGACCCAGACAGAGTGTGAGGGAACTGCCAGAGGGCAGCACCCCAGGTAGAGGGCACTGGGGTCGGAGAGTGACACGGGCCCAGTGGACACCAGCCTGCAGAGGGCGCTCCTTGCTGAAAGGAGCTAATTCCCAGGATAACCAGCAGGAGGCACCACAGGGTGAGTCGCCACGCTGCTACAATTATATTTAAATATTTTTTTTAAAACATTGTTTTTTGAAGTCAATGGAAGTATTCAGGTCTCGATTCCAGGCCAATATAAAATGAGAATACTGCATACATTATTCACTCAACCCTTTGGCCAGGTTCTCCTCTCCTACTCCCTTTAACCACCTTCAGAGTGGCACAGACAACTTTTCAGATGGAACTGAGGGTTCACCAGTGAGAATACTCTTAAAAATCTTCAAACCTTGACGTCTGAGGTCTGCTTCCAAACACCTCAGAGTGGTCTCATTCCTCTTTCTAGCATTCAAGGGTTCACACCACAAACACACTACCTTGGCAACTAGCACTATCTGGGAACTCCCCATTATATGCCTTAACCACCAATCAGCAGAGAGCATCAGTGGGGACTAGGTGATGTTCCTCCAAATCAGATTAAGACACATTATCAGGAGCAGGCTGGAAATCTTACACTACCCATATAATACCTGGTCTGTGGATAAATAGAAAAACCAGTCTGCCAGATTGTCATTCCAACATCATTCACCATAAGCAAAAAAATGTATAGGTGAGAACTGAGTTCATCTCTCTCACAGACACCAACCCAGCAACACATGAAAATCACTCAAGATATTAAAGTCTAGGGGTACATCTACACAGTGATAAAAGACCCATGGCACAGCTGCAACTGGTCTGGGTCAACTGACTTGGGCTTGTGGGGCTTGGATAATGGGGCTATGTAGATGTTCAGATTCAGGAGCGTGGGTCTCGGAGCCTGGGCTCCAGCCTGAGCCCAAACACCTACACTACAATTTTATAGCCCTGCAGCCCACACTCTATGCCCGAATCAGCTGACCTGGGCTCTGAGACTCAGCGCTGCAGGATTTTTATCATAGTGTAGACATACCTTCTGTGTAAGCAGAAGGACAAACAATTTTTAGGCTGGGTAGGGAAAGATTTTACCTTTCTTTATACTACACAATAATGTCACTTTGGAGCAGGCTTTAGTTTATTGAGCATACATTTTCATTCAATGCTCTTAAAAAAAGTCTTACTTCCTTTGATAAATGTCTCTCAGGAAATCCTAGAGACACTTAACACCAAAGGCCAAGCTAATCAAATGAAAGCTCTCTGTGGCTGCTGAACTCAGCAAAACAGAGTATGGCTCCAAAGCTCTGTAGCTATATTAACTTTTACAGAAATTGCAAGTGTATGGACTGTATTTCCTTCCTCCCAGGAACACCTGCCAACAAAGCCAACAGCTTTAAAAACATCCATTTTACATCAAGAACAAAGTCTTTCTAAACAAAAGTCCTGTCAAGATCTGAAAGAAGAAATATGAGCAGACCTCCACATCAGCACCACAAAGCATATTTGTTTTGTCCTGTCTGGTGTATAATTTTCCTATATGACTCCTTTTTGGAGCTAAAATTCTACCTTTCACTGCTGCTTGTCTACTTGAGTTCTCTTACAATTTCCTTTAAAATATGCCACTATAACCTTTAACCAGCTAGTATCCGGGATAGGGGAAAATCCAATTACAGTAATAGTCTGAGGTAAGCAATTCTGATTTACCGCTAAAGCTCTTTAGCTCATAAATAAATCAAATGGCTTCTTCCTTTCCTTGTGAAATGAAAGTGTAGATACACTGTATTGTATTACAGATGCTGACAGTTTTGACACAAAATTGCCTTTTTGTAAATGAATGAGTATTTACATTAAATACTGCTGCATAAGGTTGCTTTGGATACATATAACGAAGCTACTAAGTTAACATAAGGTTTCATGCTGATCAAAGTTTTGTTCCTTTTTATGTTGGTCCTAAAACATCAGCAAGTGAGAGGCAACTGTGTCTATGTACATGTATAGGAACAGCAATCTGAAGGTGTTGCTAGGAGAATGAGGCCAAATGAAGACTGCCATCTACTATCAAAGAGTGTCATTCCTATGCTGTACAAATAAGTATTTTGACTGCATGAGGTTAAATTTATATATTCACTTGCAAAATATCCCCACCAGCAACACCCTAGTCTTTTTCCTCTCCCAATGGATTTTATTTTCCATCCTTAAAAAAACTATTTCATCACAAAAAGGGAGAAGTCATTTAGCAAGGAATTTCATGTATTCAGATTCATTTAAGCCTGAATACACTGAAAGTCTAGGGTCCCTACAACAGTGTACATCAGTCTTCATGGTAGTACTCAGCACTGGTGTTACATTAGCACCCACATGCCCTCAAATGTCTATCCCTGCTCTAAAGAGTTTACAACCTAAAAAGCCTTGGAAGAAAGGAAATATTACTGTCCCCATTTTACAGATGGGGGAACAAAGATACAGAAGGAGGAGCAAATGACTTACATAGGATCCTGCAGAAAGTCTGAGGCAAAGCCAGAAATTGAACTCAGTTCTCCAAAGACCCAGTTCAGTGCCTTAACCACGGGTCCATCCTACAGTTCAATGTCAACCCTCCCGAGGCTACATCTACACTTTGACTGAGGCATGTGATTCTCAGCTTGTCCACATGTACTCGAGGTCGCTCAGGAATAAACAGCAGCATAACTGTGGCAGCATGGGCAGCAGCAACATTGACTGAGGGCAAGTATGTGTACACAAGCTGGGAATCACATCCCTCACTCAAAGTGTAGTTGTAGCATGATTCTACCGGCAACCCTCTCAATTGTCATAACTTAGGAAGCAAAGCCCATTCCCTTGCCAAGTGAGATAGTTTTATATGTTAAATAATGATGTATATTTATTATTAAAATGTTCTTGTTCAGTGGGCTGCTCTACTCTACCACATAAGAAATCTGAGTTTGATTTCTGGTCCTGGTCCAGACCCTCCCCAGAATGGCATGGAGCTGGCAGGACACCGGAGGAATGTACTCAACCCCTTGTACCTGGGGATGGGGAAAAAGAACCTCACATTGCATAACTGCGACTTCTCTGGCCACTAGCCAGAGCATCTGGTGTTAATTGGTTAAAAAGGGCATCACATTCAGTCCTCTCCTTGAAGGATAATAGCTGTGATGGAGCCTTTACAATTTTGTGGGGGTGGGGGTGGGGGAGGGAGATATGCAAGTAGTCAAAACTCTAATTCATCAGTTTAAAAAAATAACAAAAATATATTCAGTGTTGATATATTTGCCTGTGTTATTATTACCTTATACAGTAAGCTACTGCATTTACTGTATAAAATTAATCTAGGATCTTATTAATGTGCAGTCTGAATTACATAACGATGGTATTTATCCAAAACATGCAGAATGCACTCTTAGCAGTTGTTTATATATTAAAGTAGTGATCATTTTAAAATGTCTAAACAGCATTAGCATCCACAACAAAAATTATCTATGCGGCTAGTTCACGAGGAAAAAAAAAAGCAGTTTGATCTATGGTATTTAGGACAGGGGAAAAGACCAAACAGTAAACCAGAATTTAACAGCTTTGTTTTCCTGATTGACTACTACTATAACTAGATTTTTTTTTCAGGCAATATTTGTTTAAAGGGAACAAGGATGTATAGTTGCACAAGCCAAACACACTTGGGGCCAGATCTTGTTCTTACTGAAGTGATGTAATGGAAAATATTATAAGTGATCTGTGCAATATTCAATATGCAGGAAAACAACGTTGATGTTCCTGAGAAGTACTCCACCATTCCTAAATAGCAATTGGTCAGAAGATTTTAGCCAGTCATGGGACAATCCACTAACCAAGAAAAGTTGACACACAGAGAACTTTTATGAGCTTTTTTTTTCATATACCCCTATGCATCGTTGAAGTCTTGCGCAGAACATTAAGTATGACACAGCTGCCAGAGAGTTGTGAACAAGACAGATGGCTGAGTACAAACTTATTGTTTTGTATGGCAAGCAAGAGGATTAGTAACCAAGTCCAGAGTACTGAGCTAGTGAAGAGCTTCTGAAGTGCTTAGGTGTAGTGAGTACTCTATTTATTTAGTGTGTGCATAGTCTTGGTCAAGCAATGGCATCTTCAGTGACGTGATGCGGTTCTTCTATGCCACTGAACCTAGTCAGCAGGCATTCATCGACAAAGTGTGCCATCGTCTGTATCATGCCACAGCTTCACAAGGGGTTGTCACAAAGGCCCCAGCAACACTGATTGGCTGCACAAAGACCTTGTCCAGTCCGGAACCTGTTCAACAGGGATCATTGGCGATGAGGCAGGTCAAAACCAGGTGGGAAAATTGTAGGTTTGGCTGGGGATTATAACAGATATCCATTCTTCTCCCCCAGAGTGTTTCCGCCCTAATATCCTGGGTGGCGGATGAGACCATAATGGGCGATGTGACGGCACATGTGTAGCTGGTGGCTTAAAAAGGTCATTGTGCAGCAGCAGGCTTGAGCTGGCGTGACAAGTTTCTCCAGTAACTTGTCAGTGACAACTTCTCATCTGATATGAGGAGCAGCAATATTGCTCAGAACTGGGAGCCATGGGAGTGGAGTCGGATACAAGGTGCCGGAGATGATATGCATGGCTGCACGTAACTGTGTATCCACCAATTTGGTGCGTGACAACCCTCCATAATGGTGTGCGGTACTCTGCTACCGAATAAGAGGTGGCAAGAGCTGATGTCCGCAGAGTTAGTGCATGAGCATGAGCATGACCATGACAAACCTGCCAGTTTGCTAAGAAGATTGTTCCATCTTAACTTTAGCTGCGGTCTTCTTCGGGTGGGCATGGTAACGTAGTGTGCAGTCTAAGGTCACACCTAGATAGACCGGCTCTACTTCATGCTTCAGCTTCTGACCATTAGATAAACATTCAGTTCTTGGGTTGCGCTAACGTGATGAAGATGGAACAAACTGGAGACTATTTTCATAGGATGCTTGACTGGAAGTGCCAACTCTTACAATAGTTAGCTAACTTTGTCGTGTCCCAGTTTAAGGTGGCATCAAGCTCGTGGAACGTCCAATCCTGGGTACTGCAAGAGATGTCGTCTGAGAAAAGGAACTCTGCTGTCGGCATGTCATTGATGTAAAAGTTGAATAGGGTTGCTGAAAGCACAGAGCCCTGGGGTAACCCATTGGTCTGTCATCTCCAAGGACTCATCTTCTCCCCCATATAGACTCTGAACTGCATATTGTAGAGCAACAGTTCAATGATGCCTGTGGCCCAAGGTAGCACGACCTGTGATACCTTCACAAGCAGCTCAGGGTGCTGTACCATATAGAAGAAAACAGCACCTGTTTTCAAGTTTCTCTGGAAGCCATTTTCACCAAATGTGGTTAGCGTGAGTACTTGGTTGCATGTGCTATGGCCTCAGCGAAAGCTGGCTTGGTTAGGGCTCCTAAGTCTCTTCATGTCAAGTAATATACTCTGTAGGACCAAGCACTCCAGTGCCTCAAAGCACACCAGTAATAAAGATATGGAATGATAGCTTAATATTTGACTTGGACCCTTTCCAGGCTTTAGGGGGTCAATGACTTTTGTGGTACACCATATCTTCGGTACCTCCTTTCACTGATGACCCTACTGAAGAATTTCACAAGCAAAGATGAGCATGGGGCCAAGATTTTTCAGGAATTCTGGAGATATGTTGTCATAGCCCATAGCTGTTGCACACTTGATGCTACCCAGTGTCAGCTCCAGATCTGTTACAGTGAATGGTTCTGGACAGCTTCTGAGCTGGTGTAGACGTTTAAACATATGACATTCGTTCCTCACTTTTCTTCGCACTTGAAAAGACTAACATTATAAGGCACCAGTTGTGGGGGAAAAGAACATTTCATAGATGAAGTAGCTTCCCAAATATGGTTCCAGGAACTTGACTGAATGTTAAGAATGTGGAGACCCATAGCTACCAAAGGCCAGATAGTGAAATGGATTAACTGGTTTATACTTAACAGAAACCAAACCAAACATTAGTCAAACCTTTGAATAAAACCAGAGACCAAAGCTTTAGCGTTTGAAAAAGTTCTGTGTGTAACATGGGCTGGTACCTTATGAACTGACTAGTTTCATCCTCACAGCCTCTTCAAGAGGATACACCAATATTCTTCCATGCCTTGTCCATGTCCTCATAACTCTCTGTTGGTCCATAATCTCCTCACCTTTGCTTGATACTGTTGCTCAACACCTCTACCAGTCTTTCCGCTGGATGTCAAAATTGCTAAATTTAAATCTCACATGCTGTGTGTTATTCAGTACAGCGTGCACAGAATTTTAATTGGACACTACTAAGGCCAAAGAAAGCTTCAAAAAATAAAGGAGCCTGCTACTGCTGCTGCCATCACAGCCTCCTATTGTGTCTACACAGCCTGTGGCAGCAACTCTCCTGGTCTGGGTTGAGAGACTTGGGCTTGTGGGGCTCACACTAGCGGCTCTAAACATAACTGCAGACTGAGCTTGGAATTTGCAGCCTGGGCTGGAGCTCAGGCTCTGAAGCCTTGGGAGATGGGTGGCCTTCAGGGCTCAAGCTCCACCCTTAGCTATAGCTTCAAAGCAATGTCTGCAGAGCTGTTTTTAGAGTGCTAACCCGAGTATGCTGACTGGGACAGGGAAGCTCCTGCGAGCTGTGTAGACATATCCCTAATAGCCCAGAGTGAAGCTGCTCAGACCACTCATGAGTAGAACTGTTGCTGGGAAAAGGAAATAAAAGCAGGAAGCAGGGAAAGGGAGTTGTTTAGCCGCCGCCTTGCTTTAAAACAGGGCTCTCAAACTCAAATGATCATGAGGGCCGCATGAGGACTAGTGCACTGGCTCGAGGGCCGCACCACTGACACACACCCTGCCCTCGCTGCCCCGGCTCCGCCCCCACTCCACCCCTTCCAAGAGGTCCCACCCCTGCCCCACCTCCTCCTCTGAGCACGCAGCTCCCCATTCCCTCCTGGAAAGCACTAGGCACCACCAACAGCTGTTTGGCAAACAAAGCAAGAGCAATATAGGAAGTCCAGAGCTAGAAACACGTGCGGCCTAGCCAGGCAGCAGAGAAGCCTCTGCTTCTGCCCCCTCCCTCCCGCAAACTGCTGGGGGGGGGGAGGGAACAGGAAGCCTGGCGGGCCGCAGGGAAGGGCTTGAGACCCCTGCTTTAAAAGAAGCTGCTGACAAGAGGGAAGCCCTTAGGCATATGCTCTCCTCCCATAAAAATCTGCCAAAAGGAAAGGGAAGGAGAGAAGAAAGGGAGGGAGAAGGGTCTTTGGCCTCCCATGAAGAGGATCACTTAGATGGTAGGGGTGCAACTCTTCCATGTGTTTATGTTTCTCTGATCTTACAGGAGTCCTCTTGGAAATTGTAAGATAGGCTCTTTCATTGGTGCTGGCACACAGCTCTCTTTCTCTCTCTTTGCTGCACAATTTTAAAATGGAACTCCAGAGCCCCAACACCACAGAGCAGTGACTGGTGATGGAAATGTCCTTTATAAATAGTAAATTCTAAGATCAATAGGATGACAGATGTGAATGGTGAAGTCTGATGTACCTATTGCATTTCCATCTCAGAAATGCAATTTAGATAAAAGAGTTTATCTCCCCACATTACAAAGAAGAAGTGTTTATATAGGCTGATTCTAATCTTATTTTTCAAATGGGTGAAATCTGTAACCTGCAGGAAGCCTGTGCTTCAGTGAGATTTTAATCCTAGCTGTTGGAGAAAACAGAACAGTGCTAATATGGATAATGAAAATGGAGCATTAGATTTGACTATTGCAGGGTACCATTAGTGATGACACCACTGTTACATTTGTATCAGTCTTTCCAGTACAGTCTCTAATTTCTAGGTTATATAACTAAGTGGTAACAATGCTCTCCAAACCGGAAACCAACATAAAGTCTTAGACTGGAATTATATTTTTTTTAACATCATCCATTTTCACAGACTTGCTGCAGTAGTGCTCCTGATGCTATCATAGAATTAAGAAGACCCCATCCTCACATAATACCAGAGCCAAGTACCTCTATGTTATCTCTGCTGAGGAGGAGATGGGGAGATGGGAGGATTAACAATAAATCTATGATTAATAATTCTCTAGTTGACATACGCCACAGAGGAGAGAGTTGGGAACTTGAGAACCACTCAGGGTAAGTTAACGTTTCTGTGATGCTGTTGCCTGGACTTAGCTAAGTGTTGGTTTTACTAATTAACATAAGCTCCTTGTTGCATAAATGTTGAACAGCCCACGAGCCATGCCTTAGAAACAGAACCTCTCTGCTGCCGCCCCTGCCTTTTTGGAGGAGAAATGGAGCCCATCAAGCCCTGTCGTGGTTCCATGAAATAGAGGTGATCCCATGCAGCTGACCTTACCTCTGTAGAATGGGAGGAGCCCCTGCCATTGCCACTCCATGCCGGGGTGTGGCTATGGAATGGGGGTGGGGCACTAGGGGCAGTGCCATGGGGAGCTGTTTGTTATGCTACTCCAGAGTGCCTTAGGCCATGTCTACACTTGTTAACTTACAGCAGCACAGCCGTACCGATGCAGCTGTGCCACTATAAGATTGCTCATGTAATGACTCTATGCCGACGGGAGGGAGAGAGCTCTACCATCAACATAATTAAAGCATCTCCAACGAGCAGTAGTAGATATCTTGGTCGGAGACAGTCTCCCGCCACCATATCGCTGGGCACACCAGTGCTTCTGTCGCTGTAACTTTTGACACTTAGGAGGGTGTTCTTTTCATACCCCTGAGCGACATACGTTATACCAATAAAAGTGCTAGTGTGGACATAACCTTACTCTGGTCCTGAATTTAAAAATGCTCAGTGTTTGATAAGAACATATCATATTTGGTAACAGATATTATAAAATTATTTCCCCTTCCCAACAGGCACAGCAATTAGTATTTAGGACTAAGGAATAACCAACCAAGACATTTGGTTTTGTTAAAGAAAGCCATATTTAATGATGCAAAACAGCTATGAAATAATGGAGTTGACAGCTTGAACCAGCAACAACCAGGAAATTTAAAAAAAAAGGCACAAACCCTGCTTTTAATTTTAAAATTTACTGTTTTTGAAGCAGAAAATTAGTTTATTTTTTCTCAAGATCTGAAATGCTTAATTTTTCCATATGAAAAACTGTAATATAGAGATGTGAAACTGACCTCCTGGAGAAGGAAGTCTCCTATTTCTCCACAGAGCAGATACATACATGTATAGTAGCATTACAGATTCCCCCCTCAGACAGCTTTACCCCTGCATCTTCACTCTGGGCTGAAGGGATCACCTCTTGGAACATGAGGGTATTTCAGTTTCCATGAGTAGGATTTTCAACCTTGGATACTTTAAGTTAGGCCCCCATAGCCCATAGTTAGGCACAAAAATAAAGGCAGCCTATGTCAACTGGAGAAGCCAAGTGCTCAGTGCCTTTGAAAAAAAAACGCATTTATTTAGGTGCCTCAGATTAGATACCCAGGTTTGAAAATTTTGACCTATGTCTACTCAAATCCTTAGCTTCTGTAATGAGACTGCCAATAAATATTGACAGTAGGAATAGTGATGTGGACATCTGTACACTGGAAATTAGAATGAGGTAATCAACTAATTTCACATGACCCACATAGGAACTGAACTATTCTTCAATCATTTGCAGAACTTCCTCCGCCACTGTAAAAATAATCACGGGACAACACCACAAAGATAGTGAAGGAGTGAATAGGTGGTGATCTAAGAATTCTAAAAGTAAACAGATTTATAATCCTTCCACTTGCTAAGGACTCACTTTAAATGTTATACTCAGTAAGATGTTCTATTTGTTGCTGTTTTACTTTGTCTTGCTAGTTGCTATATCATCTTGTTAGAAATCCATTTTTATAATTAGCGACATCCAGAATTGTCTTGGAAGCTGTCTCTGAACCCAGCATTATCTGAAAGGAAATGGTACAGCAATACAAATGGGATATCTTTCATCCTGTTTCAACTTTTCAAAAATACATTTGTGTTGCTTTGGAAGGTTTTACTTCTATTGACATGGTGAAAATTAAAAGCCTGCCTTTGAAGTGTGGTTTTGAATGGGCTTGACATGTTAGCGTTTTGCATTGCAGAACAAGAAGCCTATATAATACAGTGTGACATGTCAAGTTTGGGAATTTTGAAAAAGACTTGTTTCACTGAAAGTTTCAGCTAAAAAAAGTCAGTTTTTAGCTTTAACTACATTGCAGTACTTACTTACTTATTACAGAAGATACAAAATGAGGAAGTTGGTTTCTCTCTTTTGCTCATTGTGGGTTTTTTTAAAAAACTCTTTTCCTATGAGGAATCTAATTTTGGCAATGTGTGTGGGATAGAGCATTAATCTGCTATTTTAACATTCACATATTTGGAATTTTAAAGTAACTTTACCTAGCTCCATGATTTTTTTTTTTTAAAATAGAAAACGGAGTGCACAGGGAATGATGCCAGAAAGTTGCTAGAAATGTTTTCACCATTGGTGCAGCCTGTTCATGTCCATCCAAAGTAATTTACATCTCTAAATAAGACCAGGCATTAGGATTAGTCAATCTCCAGCTAATTATTCATTATAATTCAGTATTTTTACTACTCCTTTCAGATAGGTACCCACGGAGCTAGATTGAAGCTGGCCCTCTATGTATGGATGCAGTGGGTAGGAAAAGGAAAAGGAAGAAAAGATCCTTCTTTTACCCTCTTTGTCCCTTCATGGGATTCAGCCACAGTCTCTCAGGGCTAGTCTATATTATAAAGGCTTATCCCCCTTGTGAAAACACAGTTTATACCAGCAAAAGGAGTTCTTTTCCCAGTACAGTTAAACTTTTTTACCCAGATAAGCTATCCTGGAAAAAGCACTCCTTTCCTTGTGCTGGTATGAGCTGGGGCTAGATTGGGAGTTTTGTTGGCATAGGTTGGTTAGGGGTGTGATTTCCCCCCTCCCCCATCCTGACACAGCTACGCTCGCAGAACTTTGTAGTGTGGACCTGGCCTCAAACATACAGCTAGTCCCACCAACAATGCTAGGGTCAGTCTATGGTTATGTCTTCCCGATCCGGCGAGTAGTGATCCATCTATTGGTGATCGATTTATTGCGTCTCATCAAGACATGATAAATCAATCACCAAAGGTGCTCCTATCAACTCCAGAACTCCAGCTCGTCGAGCGGCACAAGCTGGAGTTGACGGGGGAGCCTACTGCTGACTGCTGCCGCCATGAGGATGGCAGGTAAGTTGGCCTAAGATGCGCCGACTTCAGCTACGTGATTCACATAGCTGAAGTTGCATCTCTTAGGTCGACCCCTCCTCTTAGTGTAGACCAGCCCTATGTGTGCAGTTGCACTGATTTCACTTTAGGAGTTACTTTAAACTGGTTTAGTTAAACCACTAGAGAAGGCTGAGTGTGTGGATGCTCTTATTTAGGTTTAAACCACGTTTATTTCCAGTTTAGCTTAAGTTGATTAGGACTGGTAAATTGATTTTTTAAATGACTTAAGTTAAATTGAAACAGGAAAGTTTGAATCTGAAGTGTCTAAAATAAACCATAATAAATGTGCACCCACACAGGAATTTTCATTGGTTTAGCAGAACCACTTCACCTAAATTTATTTAATCAAACCAGGATGCGACTATGTGTAGACAAGGCCCAGCTCTTCAGAAAGAAAGATGGCATGGATTAAGACATGAAACTCCACTGTCCAGGTATGAAGAGGAACACAGTCCACCTTTTTAAAGGGTGGTGCCACTGCTGCTCTAATATGCATAGCCCCAGAATCTTGTCCGGGGGCTCCTGCTGAATTGAAGCTCTCCACCTACGTCCCACAACATGGTCAGTGGTTTTATGAACCATAACCTGGTGAGCAACATCTAAAAGAGCCTTTGTGGACTTTGTTAGGAACACACTACATACAAATATTTGGGTTGTTTCATACTGCAGTGCATTAAGAATGTAAATGTTTTTCATGAGTCTAGATTAATACTAGCAAAATATTCTAAATCATCCTTATGAAACCTGAAAGGAAGGGTTGATCCCTGTAGTGAAGGCTACCTCTGCTTAGCCACTCTCAGAAGAGAGGCTGGACAAAATATTTTAAACACATGTACAACATTCCAAAAGCAATTAGCGAGGGTGTGGTGGTAAAACAGCCCGCACAGTAATACAGAAAGCACATTGATTTTTCTCGCACAATGTGTCTCCTATGAGGTACAGCACACCCAAATGTTTTGCTGCGACATAAAGAACAAATAGGGTGGGTTAACATTTAGAAGGAACTTGGTATATCACCAAGATACACTACATTTTTCCAAAAAGAGTGCTTGTTGTTCGCTGCTAGAACATTAGGTCACTCAAAACTTGAGTATAGCAATGTATTCTCAGCTTAACTTTTCAGTGTGTCTCAATACACACATTGATCTGATCCACGACCCAGTATGAAAGAAATCCTCTATATTTTGTTGATGTAAAGGCAAATTATATGAATGGAAATTTCTGATTACTTTAATGCTTTTGAATATACTGATATCCATAGTATCTAGGTTCTGAGACTACAGAACCTAAATATTAAGGGGGGAGATTTTCAAAGGCACAAATGCCTTTGAAAAATCTCTCCCTATATTTTCCTTCCCAGAAGAACCATTAAAAAAACCCCAGCACTGAGTATTATGACAAGTTAAAAGAAAAACAAAACACACTGAAATATTTCATTTCATCAGCTGCTTTATTCATTTTAAATAGAATTGTTCTCCAAATATTTGTTTACATAAGATCAGAATGAGGAAAAAGGATTAGTAAACTCAATTACTGTGCAGTAACACTTCAAATATTTATTGGTTTCAGGAGAATCAGATCTTTAAACTGCAATTACACAATTGAATTTCTCACCTACTTGCTGGAGTGATCGTTTATTTGCTAGCCTACCTGATGTAAATGTATACCAAAGAATCACACATTCAAATTAGATTCTTCAAAAGCCAGTGAAATGGCAATACAGCCCATGAAATTAAAATCATATACAGCATCAAGGATTGCTTTCACAGTTTGAGGATCAATGGGATGTATGATCATATACAGAAAGTATAAGTTTTATATCAGAAGTATCACATTTATTAACATGCAAACAATAGTAAGTAACTATAACATTCCCAACATACTAAATATTATTCAGATAAATCAAGGCAGAACTGAAATAATTGATATTTCTAGTTACTCAGTCATAAAAATGAGGTTCTTGGGATCCAGGTGAGAAGACCAAAAGAGGGCCACAAATGCTGAAGAAAGAATTCTAGCATCTTCATGAGTCTTCTTCACATATGTTTAGAGTGTGATAAGGCCTGCAAAGGGCTCCATCCTCAGTCTCAGGACTGCCACTGTAATTGCTTGCTGGGATTCAAAGCTGACAAGGGACCCTTCCAATCTCTACTGGACAGAAGTTATTCTGGTAAGAATTCTGACCACCCCTAGTTTGGACCCTGCATATTCCTTATGGAATGTGTAGAAGCCACAAAGGGGATATAGACTGCCCTGGAAGATCACACCTCTTTGCAAGGGAGTTCTCAGACCAAAACAGAGCTGGCGTAACAGCTCTGCACAGCCTTCTCAGTCTGACCCTGACAAATGAGAATGTGTTGGGGTTTAAAGATGCATGTGTGTAAAGCACTGCACCCTGGCTAGTCTGTATTGGAGACATGACTCTTTATGGCATGCAACTTAGAGCAGACAGGGCATGCTGTAAATTGCATGGGTGGGGACAAGGTAGGGACTCTGAACTGGGACAGAATTAGGGAGTCATAAAAGTGGCTTTCCCTGCCCATGTGGCATGCCAACTCCTCTCTTCCTCATGCCCAGCACAGGAAAGGTTATTAAAGAATTTGGCCCACTCTCTCAGCTTCCCTGTCTATAAAATGGATGTCATAGTACTTCTTGACCTACTTCACACACATTATGGGAAATGATTTTTTTCTTAAAATATAAATGCTAAGTATTGACATTCAGTTTCGCTCAATGCTTGTGACTGGAATGTTAGCTCAAATCCTGTGATGTGCTGCTGATATTTTAACAATGGGTTCCTAGATCTTGCCCTTGGCCTGTGACGCGTGTGTGGTTGTGTGCTATAAAGAGGAGGGAGGAAGGACTGCACAATCTAGTCATTTGTTTCCCATTAAAACAAGAGTGCTGTGGAATGAGCCAGTGCCACATGGCAACAGACATATTAAGACTAATTTTACTGTACACACTGGTAATGTAGCAGCATTCAGCCCCAATGAATTAACGGTGTGGGGTGGAGTGCTTATGGGGCATATGGGGACAGCCTCCCTTTGGAATTTTTTTTAAAACGATACCTAACATGTGGTGGAAAAAAATTTGCTCTTCAGAAACATAGTGGGATGTGGATTTTTAGGTAGAATTTCCAATTGAAAGTGATTTGGCCCACAGACATGAAAAATAGTTGTTCCCTTCTATGCTGAAAAACTATCTACAGAAAGAACAGTTAAAAATGTGATAAAAACCCAAAATACTATAGAAGTCATTTTTAAAAAGGAACATTTGCCTTCCCCACACAATTGCCAAACATCTCCTTTTTCAAAAATAGGGAAAGAATGTGGCAATAACTGCACAGCGGTAGCTGAGATAACTGTTGACATACACTGGCAGTTTAATTGCAATTGCAGTGGAGCACCTGTCCTGCTAGAAGAAAGGTTAATTGATTGGTGTGGTTCTGGATTGGTGAATCATTTATTGAGTTTAAACAAACCATTATCCTATATAATAAAAGGCCAGAGGATGTTTGTCCGAAGCCATCATGCGCAATAGAGATGGCCCGGACAAACAGCATGCTGGGAGTTGTAGTTCGGTGGCACAAAAGGGCCACTGTGTGTGCGCTGCCGCGAGGCGTACACATAGCCCGGACAAACAGCATTAAGCACTTTGGCCCGTGTACATGGTCTGTTACACTAGCCTTAAATAAAAATGAAAGATGTTGACTTACCAACTCTAAGAATCTCCTCACCACTTGTCTTTGTTTTAAATTGGTCTCTCCATCCAGGTTAGCAGTTTCTATATGACACAGCCCATCGGGGTCACTTGAAGAGAGCAGCAATATGTCAGCAGGTATGATTTCATTACAACGAAGCTGAATAAAGTCGCCAACTTCTACTTCTTTCCAATATCTGTTCATATATTTCTTTTCATTCCTGACAAAGAGACATGTACAGGAAATACATCAAAACACTGACCAGGTAGGGATGTCTCAGGCTAATCTGTTTGGATTTTAGGCTAGACCACAGAGTCTTTGCAAAAAATCACCAAGGTATTCTCAAATTCTCCTTCTTTAGAAAAATTAGATTGACACAAAAAGGGTGATGAAGAGGTCATATGGCTGGATAACAGTTCTTAAGGGCTAGATCACAGGCTAGGTTGTGTGGTTTGGTAGTGGCATAAAAGAGAACAAGACATCTTCCTTTCAGCCTCTAAATGACCTACTTACCTCCAGGGCATGAGTTCTTTGGGTAAATGGGTTATGTACACCCATTACTCCTACCCTTGACAGATGGTCCTGTGGCACCTTCAAGACTAAAGTATTGAAGCATAAGCTTTCGTAGGCTAATACCCACTTCGTTGGATGCAACGTTAGTCTGCTTTACTAAACTAACGTGGCTACCTCTCTGATTCTTGACAGATGGGTTGGCCCTGGCTCCTCCCCTTCACAGTGCGCCAATCAGTTCAGCTTAATCAGTGCAGGGGAGGAGGTTAGTTATCTTCTATTGATGAAGGCAAAACCCTGGCTGGAATGATTTGTTGGGGATTGGTCCTGTTTTGAGCAAGGGGTTGGACTAGATGACCTCCTGAGGTCCCTTCCAACCCTGATAGTCTATGATCCTAAGGCCAGTAATAGATTTGTACCCCATCTCCAGGGACAAGGGCAATACAGGAAAGGAATTGGCCAGGCCACTCCAAGGCACAACTCTTTGCGCACACTGTTCCTGAGGCACCACAGCTACAGTAAGTGCCACCCTGTATCAGCCCAGTCTAGCCTTCAAAGAAGTAATGAAAATATTTGCACACATTGTAATGCAAACATATAAAAGGTCACTACGTAACATCTTTGGGAATTACTCGCTAAAGAAATCCAGCATACAAGTTTTTTCCCTTTCCCCACTGACTACTATCAACTGCTATGACTTAAAAGGATGAACTTTGTGTGGTGCTGCATGAGAAACTTAGACCGAAGAGTCAAAAATCACAACCCACTTTTCAGTTTTCGCCACTGAAAAATGCAATCACAAATAGAATGTGTGGAGAGGACATTCTTGTTTCCTTAAAGTGTGGTTTTATAGTGGCACTGTAACTATAGTGACATCTGTTGAATAGTTAATAATCTCTCTGCCCAGCCATTGTAAACCTTCTATTTTGCAGCTGAATTTCTTTGTCACTTCAAAGATTAATCTAGTTGAAACATTCACATATATGTTGTTAATCTAGACCTGCTCATTAAAACTCTATTTTTTTAAAATGAGTTAATTGGTAACAAGAGCAGGGGAGAAAAGGAACAGATGCCTGCTTAACCAGCTCTAGTTAAAATAAAATGCTTTCAAAAAAGCATTAGTGTAAATTCTTCCCTTTGGTATTGTAAAAAGGAAATTTATTTTTAAAACAGCCAAAATATTGCCTTTGCAAAACACCTACTGCAAATGGGAAATAGCTACTTTTGACACTTTCCTAAACTACCAGAACATAACATGTAATGAAATACCACAGCACACTATCCTTGAGGTTTGCCATTGTTGTTACATTGCAATTGACACTACCGTTCTTCTTCTTTAACGCCACTTATGCCAACAGAACAGGATTATGAAATGGAAAAAAGTTTGCCATTTTATGTACTTTAAATGTATTCTTTAAAAATATGTTTTCTATATGAAGATCCTGAATAGACTTTTAACTACATCAAAACACAGAATACTACTAACTTTCAGAATTACTGTTAAAGATTATGACCCAGATTGTTTTAAAGGTATCTAGGTATTGCTGCACTCAGGACTGCAACTTGTAACTGGCCCAGGAGCCTAAAACTCATTTTCAAAAGGGATTTAAGCATTAGGTGCCATCCCCTTTTAAAATGAAATTTAGGCTCCTAAATCCTAAGCACAATGACACCTAAATTCTTTAAAAAATCTGGACCTATGTACCTAATTCATCCTTGTTTTGACTCCGCTGGTGTCAGAATTATACAGCATCTATGTATTATTTAGCATACACATCCTATATTATAAAAGACTAGAGAAGGTGTGTGAAGCCGTCATGCGCAGTAGAGACGGCCCGGACGAACGGCATGCTGGGGGTTGTAGTTTGGAGGCACAAAATGGCCACCGCGCGTGCCCATCTGAGCGATCCTCACTCACACGGAGCTAGAGCACCAAGGAGCAGTTATACATAGAAAGTTAGCTGGGCTGTCAGGTGCATGACGAGGGGTTGAGGGGGGAGGGAGCTGAGCAGGGGGGGGTCGCTGCAGGGGGGGGGGGCTGGGTGGGGGGGTCGTTGCAGGGGGAGGGGGCTGGGCGAGGGGGGAGGGAGGGAGCTGAGCAGGGGGGGGTCGCTGCAGGGGGGGGCTGGGTGGGGGGGTCGTTGCAGGGGGAGGGGGCTGGGCGAGGGGGGAGGGAGGGAGCTGAGCAGGGGGGCCGTTGGGGGGGGAGGGAGGGAGCTGGGCAAGCGGGGGGGAGGGGGCGTTGGAGTGGGGGGAAGGGGGGAGAGAGCTTAGGGAGTGGGGGGGCCACGAGCCGTTTCCATTGGCCCGTGTCCACGGGCTTTTACACTAGTTGAACAATAAAATGTCAGGTAATGGGGCAGGGATGTATCTTTCTTAGCTGTCCCTTCCCTATGCCCATTTTATAAGAGGAATAATGAAAATTATGGTTGTATCCTCTTTTTAAATAGAGATCATTACAGATTAATAAGAGCTCGAAGTGTAAAACATGATAGTTTAACAAAGTGCAGATAATTTTCACATTGGCTGTAGACATAATCATCATTCCCTCCACAATCAGTCTGAAAATAGCATTTAACTTTTCCTACTAATGAGTATGAATTGATTTGAAACCAAGAGTGCAGTAATGTAGTACAAATCACTGGATCGCAGATTGGAAAGGTTTGTTAATGATGCAAGCAGTAACTCAGAACACTTTCACATATACCAGCTACTCTTGATCTTTTTTAATTTAACTGTGGAAGTGAATGAAGTTCAAATGCATTTGTAATGAGTGGTGCTAAGTGTTACCAGAGTAAAAATGAGACAACAGTCCTGCAGGCTATAGTGCCTAACTTTTATTGTTTAAAAAGCATTGCACTTCTAGAATTTCCTAATCTCCCACACACTTGGCAACTATCACACCTGTCTACTATCTGCCACAGGAAGGGTGGAGATCTTGGACTAGAATCCCAAAGCCTCATTAAGCATGGATGTACTGTAAGAGTGTTTGCACACACTCCAGGGACACAGAGTAACTTCCTCTTAATCAGGAACAGAGGAACTGCCACATCAGGGCCATGAAATCTAGTTCCGGTCTCTGACACCTTGTATTTAGCTGTGATACTCTGAGTACCTTTCCCAAACCTGAAGAGCTCCATGTATCTCAAAAGCTTGTCTTTTTCACCAACAGAAGTCGGTTCAATAAAAGATATCACCTCACCCACCTTGTCTCTCTAACATATATTGTCTACTCATAGCTCCAGTCTTCCTGAGAGCCCCAATTCAATCCCTCTTTCCATGCTTCTGAGAACACAGTATTCCAGGTGAGGCTGTACCATAAATTTCTATAAAGTGGCATTATAATAGGTTGGCATTGTCTTCCATTCATTTTTTTATATTCCACCTTTAAAACAAAACAAAAATAATCACTGCTGCATGTTGAACATCTGTTTTGACTGAGCTGTTCACAATGATGCTCAGGCCTTTTACTTGAGCAGTTACAGTTAATTTAGAACATAGTAAGGTGGAAGTGTAGTTATTGTTCCTTCTTATGTGTATTTGCCAACCATGATTATTTTTTGCCATTGTACCGTCTGTTTGTGAAATGGATAGGCGTCTCTGAAGTGCTCCTATGTCTTCTCTAGTGAATAGTCTAAGTTGAGCATCATCTGCAAATTTTGCCAATTCTCTTTTCACTATTTCCCAGCTCACTTATGAATACATTAAATTAACTCTGCTAAAACTGATCGTGGGCCACCCTACTGCAACCTCCCACGTAACCTTCTGCCACCTTGAAATCTGTCCGAACATTCCTGATGTGTTCTTATTTCATAGCCAGTTTCTAATCCATGACAATACTCATGCCTATCACCCCTGACTTTAACAGCCTCTTGTGAGGAACTTTATTTAAGCTTTCACAAAGCCTTTGACAAATGTCAGATGGTTCTTGTTTAGCCACTATTTTTGTCATGCTCCAATAATTCTAGGGAGGAATCATTTTCCTTTAGCCTATAAAATTGGGGATGTAGATAAATGCCTCAGAATCTAGGCATTATGATGTACTACTGCCAGGCTATGGTACAGAACAAATGCTGTTACTTGATAGTTAAACTGATGCATCGTGGGTGAATTAGTTTCCAATATTTGTACCCAAATATTTTAAAGTGTAGTGGAGGGTCTTCCCACTCAGCGAATGCATGGATAAAAAGCCAATCTTTCCCCCAACCCTATGCAGTTCTAATTTCCACTGACAAATTTACTCTGAGCAGACTGAAGCTCCTGGCTAGGGGTGCAACAGCGGTCATTGAAATCTTTTCACTCCAGCTTTCTCCTGAAGCATAAACTGATACAAAGCAAGCCAGCAATTCCACATTTTTGGGCAGGCCTTTAAGTGCCAACATTGGTTTAAGCCTTGTGATTTAGGGTCAAAGTCTTCTAGCCCAATTCTATTGGTTTCAACAGGGTTACACCACCAGAAAATATGGTCGTGAAAGCAATGGGGATAGTTTAAAAGAATAACATTTATCTGCAACAATGAAGTGCAACAGTTATTCCAAAGTATCTCCTGAAAGCTTTTAAACAGCCATGGCAGGCCTGCAACATGCTTTCAAATTTGTTACTGTAACGGATATCTAAATACTTGTACAGTAGACTCTCGATTATCCAGGATTGGATTAACCAGGATGTCAAAAAAAATATGTGCAACTCGCAGGGCCGGCTCTGGCTTTGCTGCCGCCCCAAGTGACACACACAAAAAACTCCTAACAGGGTGCAGAGCAGCCAGTGAACCAACACCCCCTTCCCCTGGCGCAGGATGGATGGTGAATCAACCGCCACACTCCCTATTTCCTATGGATGGTGATTATCCAGGATTTTATTAACCAGAATTATTTTTTTCCCTATCATCCTGGATAATCGAGAGTCTACTGTATTACACTGATTGCTCCAGTGTTTGTGTCAGTTCTCGTGAATGGCTGTGTAAAAAAGCCTTATGCAAAAGGTACAGATGACTGTCAACGTTTCTGTCCCTAGATTTAAACTTAGGTAAATCACTATATTTGATTGGTTTTTGTAAAGGTGTGTTTTTCTTTATTTTTCAAACTACACCATTCCACCATGAAAGGTTTAAGAGCAGAAATACCAAAGTCTGTCTAGTCCTTGCCAAAAATAATTTTGTTCCTCCCTTTTGACAGATCTCAGATGTTTAGGCAAGACAAGGCAGTTCTTTGAAGACAGACAAAATAATTGTCTGTCTTCTAAAGACCCATGCAAAATGTAAGAAGAATTCTTCAAGGATTTTCACATCCTTAAGAACCTTTTCAAGCAAAGGTAGGTAGGAATTTTTAAGAAGTTAAACATTTGCCCAAACAACTATAATTCTCCCAGGCTAAAATACATTCCATTCGCACAAACCTGAATATTCCAGTTCTAAGGTAGCTGAATGAAGCCTTTTCCGGGGCCAAGGCATGAGACTTTTCTTGAGTCCCTTCCCATTTGCATTCCCCAGTGTCAACTATTCCAGACAAATATCTGGGCCCGTGGGCACAAAACCACCTCATCGGTGGTTTTGAAGGGTCTTGAGCAATGTTCACTCTCATTTTTTCCATCCATATGCAGAATGGTTTTTCTTACGTCTAACAATATTGAGATAATGTGAGGATAGGATGACCAGATGTCCTGATTTTATAGGGGCAGTCCTGATTTCGGGGCCCTTTTCTTATATAGGCTCCTATTATCCCCTCCCCTACCCTCTGTCCCAATATTTCACATTTGCTGTCTGGTCACCCTGTGTGAGGATGTGTCCCACCAGTAGAAACCCGGGTGGACAAAAATCAATGAATAGAAGATTGTTGGGGATGGAGTAGATATGGACAAGAAGAAGTCTCATATTTATCTCCAGACATGAGGGACATATGCTTGTTTTGTTAAAATATTATATGTTTGCTGTTGAAGAAAAAAATCCAGCATACTTAGTGCTGTTTTAGTTAAATAAAACAATTTAAATGTCTGTCTGGCTATGTTCTCCTACTAATACAGCATGGCAAGAAAATCCTCCAAATATTAATGATTAACCTGTTGAATTGGAGAGTTCACCTCCCAGTGACTTCATAAATATCTGCTTCAATTACCTTTGGTAAATGAAATAACCAAACAATCATTCATTTTCTGGTATAGCTGTAAACCAATCTGAAAAGTTCTCAAAATCAATCAGTTTTAAAATGTATAGTGTGCACCTTCTAAAAATGAAACCTACATCTATCTCTGAGTTGTGAAGAATAAGTATTAAGGTTATAACAACCAACAAGAATGCACTTTTACGTGGAAATCCATAATTAAATCGAGTCTTCCTGACTGATTAAATTATGATTTAAATCACTAATTTGATTTAAATCAAATCCACTCTGGTAGAAATAAAAACCTAGATATAAATCACCCTCACATACTATATAGTATAGTTTAGCCCAACTGTTATTTTTTCATTAATGGTAAGACAGCAATTTAAACAAGGGCCAAAGTCTGTGCTTTTCACTTGAGCAGAAAGGCCAGTGAGAGTTTTGCTTAACTAACCATGGCAAATTTGGCCCCAGAGGTGAATTCTTTAAAAAAACTACAATAAGCAGCATATTTAAACCTGGATTGTCACCTTCAAGTTCAACAAATAAAATTCAGTCTACCCACTGTCTGGCAACATCAAATGTTCAATCTGTCATTTTGAAAACAATCCATCTGGACTATAATTGTGCAGTGAAGTATTTGTATACAATATTCTATTAACGTAAAATCTGCAAACAAAATCCAAATCTTTATGTACAAGTTTCACAGCTGAGACCTGCTAGAAAAGCATTCTATCTGAAAATTAGAATTCCTATTAGTCTTCTTTAAAGTGAGTTACACACACACAACATATATTTGAAAGGAAATTACTCCATTGCTAACAGCAGTAAATACTCCATTAAAGTGTTCTCATATTAAAAAAATACACAGTACATTTATATTCACACGGAGAAAGTTACCTGATTCTAGGATTGTGAAACTACATGGAGCTTATAATAAGGCAGTACTGACTGTTACATTATTTCAGTGAGTTACTATTTCTACAAATTGAACTGATGGTCAACAATTGCCAACTTATTCAGTACATCGAAGTTCATGTGAGTTTTTGCAACAGGAGCCAGAGTTGGCATAAAATGAAGGACCCAAATAGATTAATACCAAACCTCTTTATTTAGGAAGTGTTTTGAGCAAAGTTTAAAGATTCAAAATCAAACATATGTATCCACAAAGATCAGGCTTTCGCTGCAAGAAACCACTTTCTTTGGATATGCAAGTTGTTTATCTAGACCAGGGGTCTTAAACATGCGGCCTACGGGCCACATGCGGCCCACCAAGCCCTTCCCTATGGCCTGCGAAGCTCCCCACACTCCCCTGCCCACCTCGGGCGCTGCGAGTGCCGCGCTGCTTTCTGAAGTGGCTCTCAGCACGTCCCTTCGGCCAGGAGGGCAGGGGGAGGAGGCAGAGGCCTCCTACGATGCCTCCCTCCAAGCACCACCCCCCGCAGCTCCCATTGGCTTGGAACGGGGAACCACGGCCAATGGGAGCTTCATTGGAGTTACCTGAAGGAAGCAAGAGCAGCACATGCAGGGAATCCTGAGCGCCACTCCCTCACCCCTCCCACCCCGCCACCCCCACTGCAGAGACTGGTTGCAGCAGCTTCCTGGAGTGGATCAGCATGGGGCTGAAGCCACTCTAGCTAAGCAGCACCATGCTGGAGCTCGCACCCTGAACCCCTCCTGCACCCCAATTCCCTGCCCTGAGCCCCCTGCCACACCCCACACTCCTCCTGCTCTTCCTGCCGTGACCCACCTCCTGCACTCGATCCCCTGCCGTATCCCTCACTCCTCTTGAACCCCACACACCAACTCCCTGCCCTGAGCCCCCTGCCAGGACATCCTGCACCTCAACTCCCTGCCCTGAGCCTTCACCGCACCCTGCACCCTTTCTGCACCTCTTGGGGCTGGAATGGGGCAGGGAAGGCATGGGAAGAGGTGGGGCAGGGAAGGGCTTCATGAAAGGAGTGGAAAGGGATAGGGGCAGTGAGGGGGGGTGTCTGTGATGCGGCCCTCGGGTCAATGCGCTAGTCCTCATGTGGCCCTCATGGCCATTTCAGTTTGAGACCCCTGATCTAGACTCTTGAATATTATCTACAGGTAGCGCTTAATTAGTTTCCAAGTGGAAACTTGTAACTATACAGCAATCTTCAGTTTCTTTTAATTCATAATTTTTTAAAAAAAATTAAACTTAATTACATGAGTTTTAAAAAGCACAGCCTTGTGCCACTAAAACCTACACAGAAAATAATTACTGGTTTTTTTTGGAGAAGTAACTGTTGATTGATCATTTCTTTTTTTAGACTATACTGCATCTGTTTTCGTGATAGAGTAGATTGATCGATTGATTTATAGCAACATTTGTTTAAAAGTACTTGATAACAACTAGGATGTCTCTCCTTGCATGAGAAAGAAGGAAGGAAGGAAGGAAGGAAGGAAGGAAGGAAGGAAGAAAGAAAGAAAGAAAGGTCCAGAGTTGAAGTGCAATGAAAAGCAGAATCAGACATGCCTGTGTATCCAGAGAAGTCACCCACTCTCTCCCCAACACCAATACCTCTCAGCCCAGGTTTCCCAGTTCAGGTTCCCTGGTGTGTCATCTGCCTGGTGTGTTGAAACAGACCCAGAGGTTGCTGGTGCTACTCACATGCGGTAGCAGAACCTAGGCAGCTCAGCAGTTGTCTTCCGGTCCTTTTGTTTCTGCCCCGAACTCCTGGCCAATGAGTAGGGGGAGCAGCAGCCTGGGAGAGAAGATCAACCCCATCCTGGCAACACAGCACCATGGCCCGAGGAGGAGGATGGGGAGGGAGTTATGCAAAAATCAAAGGGCCAGGAATTGTGCAGTGGCTCCGTGAGTCTCAGGGCAGGGATGGGGGCCAACCTGGTGCTGAGCCTACCTGCTGAGGGGAGAGGTTCCCCGCCTTCACCCCGTCTCTAGGAGTCAGTGTGGCTGGCCCTCCCCACTGCCTGGGTCCCCTCCAGTTGTCTGCCCTGGCTGCCCTCCATCCCCAGTCACTCCACAGCCCCTCCTGACACTGTTCGCCAGCCCCTCCCTGCTCCAGGCACTGTCCTCCAGCCATCACTGAGGACGTGTGTGCCTGAAGGGCACTTGATGGAGCCCTCATCCTTAACCCACTTCCAGTGGGGAGTCCATGTTGCCCTGGGTAGGTCTGTGAAAAGATATCTTCAGCAAAGCGTAGGGCCCGTGCAGGCACCTCTGCATGGCCACACAGGGTATGGGTCACTGCAAAAAGATACAAAAATCAAAAGGTGTGTTCTTAACTCGGGTTAGCTAATTGAGTTAGCTGGCTCCAGTTAAAATGAAAGTAAAGACAAGGCAACTCAAATTCTAATCTGGGGTGACAACTCTAGTTCAACTCCAGGTTCCCCTATAGGTATGAACTAGAGCTGCCAACCTGAGGGAGGATCCATGTCTTCACTTTTATTTTAAGGTGAGTTATCTAACCTGAATTGAGGACACTTTTCCCCCCAGCAAAGATACTCTCTGTCAAATCTTGTGACAGGGTGCCACCCAGCTCTTGCAAGGGCCCCCTGGTCAGTTAGTCTGTGGTGATCCCTGTCGGTGGTTTCTCAGGTGGGTTTTCAACAAAGCCCTCTGGCTACGTCTCACACACACAATCTGTATGTAAAACAAAATAGGTCTCCCCATGGACTGTTTACGGCAGAAGGGGTCTATGCCAGTATCCTTCCATTGGTATCTATGAAACCCTTCCTGGGCTCACTCATAAAATAGTCCTGGCCCAGGTATGGGGCCATAGGGCTGCCTCCCTGGAGACACTGTCTTCCTGAAGCTCCCACCCCCTGGGCTCTCTCCTTATTCAGTCCCACAGCCCCTTCTGGGCTAGCCTTCAAATAGTCCCTCACCCTGATATGGGGCCGTGCCCCCAGAGCTTCCTCCCTGGATACTCTTCATCCATCCTGGGTCTTTCTGGCTTCAGCTTTTCAGCTGGGGCCATTAAACAATTCAGTTTCCCTTTGGTGTGTGTCTCCCAATTCAAAAGTCTGGCAACTTCCCTAGTGGCTGGTGGGAGGGACCTAGGCCTACCCACTACTCCAAGTTCCAGGCCAGGGATAGTAGCTGCCCACTGTGTCCCTTAAACTAAACTGCATTTTTATCCCGTTGGCCAGTTCCCTATGGCCCCAGCACCTTCTCAAATGCTTTATTCTTACTGTAGGACTGAAGTCTTGTACTCAGTCCCAGCAGTCAGCCAAGAGCTCTCTCTTGCTCCCCCAGTCCCCACCAGCAACTGATCTTGTCCATGATCCTGCTGCTCTTTCCACCAGTTAGAAACAAGTCCTTACCCTCCAATTCCAGACAGCAACTGACTGACTCTAGCACTGTTCTTTTATATGGCCCTGCTGGGCCCTGATTGCCTGCTCCCTGCAGCCTTTCTAATTGGCTGCTTACTCTAGGTAGCCAGGATGACTTCTCTACTGCTCCTTTCTGGGATGGAGTGTAGTAGGACCCTGAGGCCTCCAGCTGGGGGCTTTGGGCATAACCCACCCCATCACAGACATGTGGTCTGCAAAGTCTTGTGCCGGCCCTCAACACAAATTAATTTCACACCACCCACATCCCAAGTTCACCTGCTGGCTAGTTTTTGAAGCAACAATTGCCTTCACTTTAAAGGAGGTCAGATACTTCAGATGGTAGAAAACCAATCTCTAAAGGACAGGATAAAGGGAGAAAACAAAACAAACAAATAAAACCCCACCAAGACACCACTTGGATCAGTTCTGAATACCAACCAATTCCTTTATCCGTTCCCTCTCAGGGTGGCATCAAATGGTGTGGGTCAGGACTAAAAATATTAAGTCATAAGAACATAACATAAGAACGGCCATACTGGGTCAGACCAAAGGTCCATCTAGCCCAGCATCCTGTCTACCGACAGTGGCCAATGCCAGGTGCCCCGGAGTGAGTGAACCTAACAGGTATGATCGAGCGATCTCTCTCCTGCCATCCATCACCCCCCTCTGACAGACAGAGGCTAGGGACACCATTCATTACCCATCCCGGCTAATAGCCATTTATGGACTTAGCCTCCAAGAATTTATCCAGCTCTCTTTTAAGTCCAGCTCTACCATTAAAATCCATTTAAATTAATTTGGGTACAAATGCAAAACCGGTGACAACATTCGAGCTATTCTACCACAGCAATTTAAAAATAAAAATAAAAAGTTATATTGTTACCTAGCCAGTAAAAGAGAAGGTGTCAGATATATAAGGTAAGACAATACCACAGAAGACAAGCAATATCAATCATCATTAGAAAATGGAGGGAATATGACAGGTTTAAAACAGTTAAAGAAGTCAAAGCTATCGCTGACCCTAATGAATGTATTACTTAAGACCAAGCTAAATAGCTAAAGACACATGCTGAAAACTATTTAGGTAAGATTACAGTGCTGTGGAAGAATTAAGGAAAAACATGTACTAGAAACGAGAACCAAAGCAGGATACATAATGTCCAGAGTATGTCTCTGTTCCACCATAAACCATAACATCTGTTTCTAGGGTAAGATTCACAAACAGAATCTGAATCTGATACTAATTATATAGAACAGATGAAGAAAATATACTTCTCTTGAGAAACTTCTAATAAAAAGGGCAGAACCCCTCCATGACAGAAGTTTCTCAATGGATTCCTTATCTTTAATATTATATTGAGAGTCCTTAACATTTTGCCCTTGGCCATCTTCCTCCAAGAATTTACTATCAATTATAAATTGGGTAGGTACATAAATGATGTTAAATTTCTCAAAAGAACAAGCAGTATGTAGGAATAAGGCATAAATGTGCCTTTTACTGAATTTCAGAGCTTCTATCTTTCTTGTTACAAATCAATCTGATTTCACGTGTACTGAGAAACCTAATTCACTGGAACCTCAGGTTTTAGAATCTGAAGCAAATGCTGATTTTTGATTATTATTTTTTTTTGCCATAGTGCTATCTTCAGAACTGAGAACAATCCTACAATTGTTCACTGCAATGAAACATTTGATACCCAGAATAAATGATTTTTCAGCCAAGAAACTTAGTGTTGAGATAACAAGATTTAATGTAAATGCAGAACACTTAATGAGATCTGACATAAACAGAGAAAAAAAAAAAACCCACTAGCTTCCAACCACTGACTTTCAACTCACAGTATTTTTTTAAGTTTCAGGAAGCACTATAGTTGGATAATAAAATCACCTCAACCTATGTTTAGGGTTTATTGTTCTAAGTGATGGAATTTTTTACACTTCTCAATTTATTGCTGCAAAAAGAAATAAATGAGTATCTTCCTCCCAACAAGCAGACAGATTGTGATGAAGAATATCTATTGTATACTTTCATTGTGGCTAGGTGTCATGATGGTGCTCAAAGGAGTGCCCAATAGATATCATATAGTAATGTGGGGCAAGTCTAAAAATTGATTGGGGAAATTTGACTGGGTAGGAGTTAGTGTCATGCCTTGTTGAGTGTTGCCCTGGTGGGTGTTGGCTATGCATTAGTCAACTTCAGGCTCGACTACTGCTATGTACCTGGTGCTGGGAGTGAATGCCACAAAAAGTTTCAGATGGTATGGTACATTGCAGCTCCTCTCCTAAGTAAGGCAGGGCAATGAAAACATTTCACACCATTGCTTTATACACACAATTCAAGCTCTCTGTCCACACCTTTTCTGGTGTAAGGCCTTGAACCTGTTCTTCAGGACTCTGAATGGTCTTTGTCCAGGACATCTTTGGTCTTGTCTACATGGAGTTGCAATGCTTACCAGAGAGTTGTGGTTTCTAAAGCACACCAATGTGTTGTGCACTAAATGGTCTGTGTAGACCCTGCTGGCATGAACTAAAAATTCCATAGTGAACATTAAGGTAGTGCTGTTTCAAACAACGCTAGATTAACATGCACTAGGGAACTTCTAGTTGTGCCAGCAGGATCTACATAGGCCATTTAACACGCAACACACTGGCACACTTTAAAAATCACTCCTCTCCAGTGTGCACTGCTGCTCTACATAGACAAACCCATACGGATCACCTCTTTGCAAAAATGACATACCATGACAGCTGTGTTCCTCAAGTGGTAATGATACCCAGGATGAAACTCTCCATTGCAGGGGACTGAACCTCCTCAGCAACAGGCTCACACCCACTGAGCTCCCTCATGCTGAATCATAGAGAGACCATACACCTTATTATTAAATGCTTATATTATGGTAGCACCCAAAGGCCCCAATCAGGATTGAGAACCCATTGTCTGGGGACTGTACAGACAGAATAGAAACAATCCCAGCCCTAAGCAAAGCCATGATTCTTCTAGGACACATTAGACCTAAATTAGGTAGCAGGCACCCCAGAATGTTGCAGCCCTCCTCCTGTAAGCTCTCACCCATTTCATGTCCTCTCCTATTTTAGTCAGTGCAATATAGTTTGGGATATTCCTTTGAATTTAAATCCCAAATTAAATGGCTTTTGTCTGTTTCATCATTGCATATCTTCCTTTCACAATGCCTTTACTGTTTATTTTGATCCTATCTAGGGTGACCGGACAGCAAGTGTGAAAAATCAGGATGGGGGTGGAGGGTAATAGGAATCTATATAAGAAAAAGACCGAAATATTGGGACTGTCCCTGTAAAATCAGGACATCTGGTCACCCCAAACCTGTCCAATCACACCTAAAGTAATCTAACCAAGTGGGCATGTCAAACACTTATTAGAGAGTTCTTCAGACCCATTCAGAAATGCAGACCATATTGGATTGTTTTCATTTCATATCCTAAACTATAAGCATAGTGTTGCTGTGCCAAGTAGGTGGTGGAAACCACCTTTACTGTTTGGGCCATGGACACCTAAATGGGACAAAACCTAAAGAAATGGTAATTTACAAAAAGAAAGGCACTGCCAAATGCAATATATTATTTTTATTTTCAAAATACTCCAAATCTTCCAGTTAAAAAATTAATCATGGAAAGAATTCCATCAGTAAAAGTATGTCCTTGCTAAGTACACACACAGACCTGCTCTAGATGTTGATATTCTATTTGCAAGAATATTTCTTCACATACCCTCCTGCACATAACTGTGCCATGCAAAGATATCCCCTTTAGACACTGCTTTGAAACTCAAACATTATCTAGCCACTCGACTGTGTAAGCAGAAAGTAAGCCAGAAACTATTGTGGCTCAATAACTCCAGTTCTACGTTAGTGAGCATTATTAAATCATATGGAATTTCATAGCTCATCTTTACTTAGAACAAAAGTTGTACGTTAATTGTGACCTTTTTCTTACAGAAAATTTGGTATCTGATAGGCAAAACCCAACCTCTCTGATTAAAAGATAAAGCCTTTATTCCTCTTTCCCCACTCTTCCTAAGACAAAGTGAATGAAGTTTGAACAAAAAATTGGTTTACACTATTTCCACTTATATTTAACTTTTACCTATATGTTTCTCTTTGATGAATGAAAGAATGGAAGGGGGCAGGGACTCTGGTCATTTTATCATAACAAAAAGAACAGGAAGGGAGGGAAATCCTGAAAATAATTGCCCTTCCAAAGGCCAGATGGCATCTCAGTGGTCTCAGCGTGGAATGTTCTAAGTTTGGTTCAAGTGAGATGGAGCTCTGCATGCTGCTATCAGTAAGCCCTCTCAGGTTGGGCCACAATTTGCTGTATCCAACATCTTGCAATAATGAATGCCTAGAAGGGATCACCAGTGAGAAAGAAAGGCAGAAAATCAACAAGATGCTAGTCTTTTAGAAAGTACCTTACATGTACCAGTGAAGCAGACTACAAGAGGTCCTGCACTACACTTCAATGACTGTAGTGCACACATTCCTTAATTCTTAATATTTTTTTTCATTTAAACTCTACCACTAAAGAAGTCCACTCCTCCTTCTATGATATTCCATCAGATGGGAATGTGCAGAAAGAACAAAGCCTCACACATTCTCCATCGCATCATAGCCATTGTCTACACTGGGAAAATATTACCCGGATCAGAGCCAAAGTCCATTTACCTCATTATCCCAGCTCAGAGGCCAGCACCAGTTTCTTCAGAGGTAGGTGCAAAAATCTTTGCTGTAGATATTTATTGGATAACCAGCCCTCAGGAAGTTTCTTCCTAACCTTAGACAGATAAAGGTTGCCTTATGCCTGAAAAAAGAAGGTGTTTATAGTCCTTGAAAAAGCCTGTTTTTTGTTTGTTTTTTGTTTTGTTTTGACTATTTTTAAATCTCCCTCTGTTGTTATTTTTCCATGTAGTTCCATCAGCGCCCGGAACAGGGAGGGCAGATCTACACTTAAAACACTGCATCGGCACATGAAGCTGTGTTTTAATGGAGACACTCCAAGCTGATGGGAGAGAGCTCTCCCATTGGTGTAGTTAATCGACCTCCCCAAAAGGTGGAAGCTAAGTTGATGAGAGAAGCTCTATACCAACATAGCGCTGTCTACAAGGGGAAGTTTGGTGAGTATGACTATGTCACTCAGGGGTGTGGATTTTTCACACCCCTGAGCAATGCAGTATTCCAATATAGGTCTGTAGCATAGACCAGAATTCTAGCATAAATGCCACCAGCATTCTTACCATCATTCTGTCTAAACCAAGTCTCAAGTAACTGATGGTTGGTCTATACTAGTGCTTTCACTGTTGCTAGCACTATTGCCAGGCCAAAGTCATGAGAATTGCTTAACTTTTTCTATTTCAATCCAGTAACATTTCCATGAGAAGACTGCCAGTTTAAATCCCTGGAGAGACCCTGATTTGAAAAATGAGCTTCTATTCCCAGCATCTTCCTATCCACAAGGCTAGAAGGAGCAGTAAATAGCACTGGAATTTGCAAAAATCCTATTCTTCATTGTAGTTGGCAGCAGACTAGGCCTTAGCTTGTACAGTGTGGTGGATCTGAGAAGTATAGTTAAGGGCCTGGTCTACATCTAAAACATAGGTTGAACCATATACATCACTGAAGGTGTGAAAAAAGGTCAACCTAACTCCCACTGTATATAAAGCTAGGTCGCTGGAAGAATTATTTTGTCAACCTAGCTACTGCCTCTTGAGGGGATGGATTTATTACAGTGAGGAAAAACCAATCTGTCGCTGTAATAAGTGTCTACAGTACAGCACTATAGCAGCATAGCTGCACTGCTGAAGGTGTAACCCTTGTAGAAATATCTCAGACTTTATATTTAAAGCAGTAGTGATTTATCCAAAATTATGTGGAGTCCAACTTCTCTATATTTAGTTGCTATCCCAGGTTATGTTGTCTGTCCTTATCTTTCTGGATCACTGCTTGCCCCAACAAGACAAGAATAGTAATGTGAGGAAAAGGAAACAGCCTCAAGCTATATTTTAGGTACTAAGAGATGCTGACAGAACCATATTGGTCCCAAAACAAAATCATGTTGTAGAAGTCACCTAAGTTCTTTGACTATTTATAAAAGAGCCTCCAATACTTTGGTATAAAACAATAATGAGGTGGGTTCCCGAGGAGGTTTTTTTTGTTAAGGTTGGCAAAATAAAACTAACTCAGAGAATATACCAAGAAGAAACACCAATGAACCACCTCCTCCCACACCAAATACATATACAGCAGAGAACAGTGGGCAGCCCAAACTTTAGGCACATAACTTCATATAATGCTATGATTATTAAAGAGTTGGATTATGAAACCAAATCTCCATTTTAGGTGTGCCAGTTTTAAATCCAAAATGAACTGTGGCTTGCAAAACTATGCCAAAAAATAGAGGTCCTAATTAAAAAAACTAAGAGTTACAAAATGTAATAATTACGTTACTAAAATTAAGCGAGAGAATTAGTATTATCAATGCCAGTATGCAACTTAAAACCAGAGACCATATTTTTTACACATTTTGAGTTTGCTGCTGAAGTAAAGTCACTCTTTCTATCTATCTCAATAATGTGTCAGACTTGCTGGAGCCAGTCATTGAGAATAGGTGGATCTGAAGTTCTTTACGCTTGAACAATCTTTTCTTCCCCTCCTACAAAGAGAGCTCAGGTTCCTTGTTCTGTCACATTGATTTACAAACTATATGACTGTCAAAGATCATAAATGGGATAAAGTCAGCTGAAATACTATATATATTTCTTAATATGCTGACATACCTCTTTTAAAAGTAACTTACATGTAGAGGTCTCCAAAGGGATGCAAATCAATGTTGCCATTTGCCCTCAACTACTGCCATGATCATCAATAAAGGAGACATGAATGAAGAATGAAATTTTGTCAATAAACATATTTGTACTCTCTTACCATCAGTTTACTAGACAAGACGTTGTTTTAGATCAAAAGATAACCTACCATATCTAATAACGATCCATAATCTTTCTTATCAGACAGTCATGACCTGCACCTTTGCAAAAGCCATACATACAAGAATCTTATTCTTATGTCTTCCTGAATCTGGATCACATAGGTCATTCTACAACATCCTCTACAAATACTTGCCTGTCCACTGAAATTTTTTAAGTTTATTTGAAGACTTGCATTTGTTCAAAGGGGTTGTATATTCTTAAAATAGAGCTGACCAAATAATAGTCATGAATAATATATTTTTTCAATATTTTCCCTCCCATGAATTGAATATATTTGTGAATACTCTCTCCCCCCCCCCCATTATTCACCTAGGTCTATGGAGGGTCTGATTAAATAATTAGTTAGGTAAATTATTTGCAAATTTTCCTCTCACAAATCTCAAAAACATTCATTAATTACTTCTGGTTGTTATTCACTATGCTCCATTAATAGATCTGAAAACCAAGGCCCTGATTCAGCAAGTTGACTAAGTATGTACCCAACTTCAAGCCCATGAATAGTCACATTGTCCTAAACCAGTGCTTCTCAAACTTTTGTACTGCTGATCCCTTTCACATAGCAAGCCTCTGAGTGTGACACCCCCCCTTATAAATTAAAAATACTTTTAAATATGTTTAACATCATTAAAAATACTGGAGACAAAACAGGGTTTGGAGTAAAGGCCGACAGCTCGCAACCCCCCCATATAATGACCTTGCAACCCCCTGGGGTGTCCCAACCCTCACCTTTGAGAACCCTTGGCCTAAACCCAAAAAGAAATCTTAATTTCAGTAAAGTTTCACATGTTCTTTGAGAGAAAAACCTGACAGAAAATCA
The DNA here is from genome assembly GCA_032164245.1 of Sternotherus odoratus. Taxonomy (NCBI): domain Eukaryota; kingdom Metazoa; phylum Chordata; order Testudines; family Kinosternidae; genus Sternotherus; species Sternotherus odoratus. Next base: position 200,683,250 of record JAVMKO010000001.1, on the reverse strand, counting down.
GAATGCAGTATCATAGAAAAAATTTTCATATTAGCCAAAAGAAGAATGTAACCAACTGTAGACAATCATGTTTTTGAAAAAAACCAGAAACTGACAGCAGGTGATATACAGGAATTATTCACTGGAAGGTTTCAAATCATTAGAGGGAGAACAAACAACCTAAAAAGTTTTGTGATCTGGAACACCTCAGCAGATTGCAAACAATCCAGAAAAGTAACATTCAGCAGCACTGTGCTTTCACAGAGACCAGAAAGTTACATTTTGCCTTAGGGTTTTAACATATATGTAAAAAGGCTGGAAAATTCAGTGTTAAAACTGACACTTCCACCTCCTCTCTCAACAGATCATTCAGAGCGAAATCTCTCTAATCTGTAGATAGCAACACTAAACACTGCACAATAGTTGTGTTTCTAAAAACCAAACAAACCTGTAAATGTACAAGAGAAAAAGAAACCACATTTTAAAAACTGTAATCCACATTGTATTACAGAATATGAGTCTCATCATCAGATTAAGTTTAACAAGATCAAAGCCAAACCCCTAACCCTCCCTCCCAAACCTTTTCTATCCCCCTGTGTTCTTTAGCAATGTCAACACTCCAACCCTTCTCCCCACTACTAAAAGCCATAATCTAGTAGATATTTTTTACTCCCTCTCATTTGATCTACACATTCAGGCCATATTCAATACAATATATCTAGCATTTGTGCTTTTCTGTCTAGCCCTGCAGCTAAACTCTGAGTCAGGCCCACATTTCTTGTCTCAGCTAGTGCAACATCATACACCCACACTGACTCCTTACAATGAAGATATGCTCCTGCTGAAATCATTTTCATTGCTCTTCAGTGTTGACTGTCACCCCTACCCCCTGCAGTTGAAATTAGCTCTTAAACTGCATTTAAGAAAAAGCAAAGCTGTTATTATGTTGTGACCACTGCCTATCACTTGTTCAATTGTTATCTTCTGCTCTGTTTGTGTGTTGTTGTATCTGCCAGTTGTCTCTCATTATCCTGTTATGGTACATCAACAGTACGAAATTATATCAAATTTATAGAAGTCGATTTTTCAGAAGAGATTTTATACATTCGATTATGTGTGTCCGCAGTAAATGTGCTAAAGTCGGCGGAGTGCATTCACAGTACCAAAACTAGCACTGACTCTTGGAGCAGTGCACTGTGGGTAGCTATCCCACAGTTCCTGCAGTCTCCGCTGCCGTCTAAGATCTTCGGGCAGGGGCCATTTTTTCCCTCTCTGTATTAGTACAAAACCTACCATAACTGGGTCACGATCCCTGACTGGAGTTCTGGTCAAAAGCCTGACACCTGACAACCTTAAATACAAGTAAATGAATGGAAAAAACAAATATTTTACTAATGTTACTTTTCCATGTGAACATTTGCTTTAGTCTCCTCGAGGACTTTATTCCATCAGTAGCAGAGGAGGTGAACTGTGTAATTAAGAAGCATTGGGGAGAAGAGAGCATTTCACTAGACAGTCTAATAAGACGCAGTCGACACCATGAAAACCTTTGAGAATCTCCTGTGCTAATCCAGCTACTATGTATGAGCACTAAACTTCCGTATACATACTGCATGACTTCAAACAAAATATTTAAATATTTTTCTAAACAATTAAAAAATTAAGAACATAAAACAAATGTGCCAGCCCACATTTTGGATTTGGATCTGATTTTTTTTTTTAATAAAAGACACGGCTGTTTTTGTTCTAAAGAAAGCCGTTTTAAATCATTTTTTGTTTTAAGATTCTAAAAAAAAGCTGCTAGTTGGCCAAGACCTTGTTTGAGAACTTTCTGTTCAAAGCAATTTTTTCTTTTGAACAGCGGAGTAAGGAGAAAGTTAACAGTGGAAACAATGACACAACCTTAGTCAGAGAGGCAGGAATGGTGCTGCCATCGACATCTCAAAATACATTGCCTGACCACAGAGCAGTACCACTTTTGTGAATTGACAACTTCTCCAAAATAAACAGAAAACTGCTTTCTGGATCCTCCACATGAGCAACCTAATGAACCATGCTCATTTCTAATTATAATACACTTGGGCTTGACTGCGGCTTTGCCACAATTCCTCGGGACACAGTCCCTAGCCTCAGATTGCTGTGCTCCCTCAAGAGCAGACTGGGAACCAGACGGTGAGTGTTGCAATTTGGTCACTGCTTCCCTCTAGCTCCAGGGCTGAATGGAAGTGTGGAGGCAGCAATCCGTATCAGCCCTATGCATGGTGCAGGTAACATCCCCTGGCGTGCTTGGTCAGTGCGGCTGAACCAAGTCTCCACCCACAATGCGTGGGAGGGGATATAGTGTCCCCACACAGGCTGCTCTTCTCCCTCTGGTTCCATATAGTGCTCTTCTCCCTCTGGTTCACAGTTCGGCCCACTGTGTTATTAAAATGAAAGCCCAGTTTCTTAAATGCAGCATTTATATAGACAGAGGGAGGAAGAAGGGTGGTGATGACTCAAACTTGTGTATTTATCCCTTCTCCTCACAGGCCCTTGATGATACAGTGATCTCTGCCTCCCTCTAGGCAACCCAAGTCAAGAGGGTGGAGACCTGATGGCAGTGCTGGCAACCTCAGATGTTCTGCAGAAGACAGAGACCTGGAGCATGGAGACAGAGAACATTGTCTCATCTCCTGAGGCTGGCATTGTTTGCCCGCCCTCTGGGAGGCGTTTACGGCTGGCTTGCCCTCACAGGGAGCCCTTGCTGTATCTTGTGACACATGTGGTGCCAGCAGCACTGGTAGAGACCTCTACTCTCTGGGCACCAGGAAAGCCTGGGAAGGCGTTTTACAGTCCCTACGCATAAGGTGACTGCTCCTAAACCAATTTTGGCCTCCAGGACTGCTCAGTCACATGCACAGGCCAACCGCAGCCACATCTTCACATCTGGCACCTCTAAAAGGTAGCTATCGTGGACTTTATTTACTGCTGCCACAAGCCACTATCCAGATCTGTGTCTTGAACAGCACCCAGCCTCTCTTTGGAGTAAGCACATTCCATCGAGCCGCAAATCAAGCAGAAATAGAAAACAAAAAGGGCCAACAGAAAGAAAATGAAGCAAAACTCATCTCTATCTGGCACACAGGCCTCATGGAAGGTTCTAAGTTCCACGCAAATGATGCTGGAATGGCATGAGAATACAATGGTCAGCGTGCATGCTGCGATAGACAGACCCTTTGCTACCTTCTAGGTTTAAGGAGATTGTGGTTTTTAAAAAAAAAATATGTTCAATAGGTCAGTTATCAAAGATAATTATTTGGGGGATTTAGGCTAGAATCTGTAGAAATTAAAATCATGCAAACAGACATTTCGTGGTTGGATTACCAGAGTGTCGTCTGATTTGGGGCTTGTCTTCATTACTGGGGAGATCGATGCTGCCGCAATCGAAGACTCACTAAATCGATGGCAGGGCGCTCTCTGGTTTATTCCGGTCCTCCAAGTCCCTGAGAAGAGTAAGGTAAGTCGACCGGAGAGTGTCTCCTGTTGTCACAGCACCGTGAAGACAGGCGGGGTAAGTCGACCTAAGCAACATCAACTCCAGCTACACGTAACTTAGGTTGACTTACCCCGGTAGTGAAGTAGACCCCACAGACAGTGAGGGCAAGGGTTAAAGAGGATCCATATTTTGTTCTGTTAATAGAATTGCATCCATTTAACAGAGAGCAGAATCTGATACAGGTTATATACAAAACACATACTGGATTTCAGTGAAGAAGTTACTGTGTGAAAATGATCAGAAACAAAATATTAGGCTTATATTTTTAATGTGACATAACAGAGTCAGAGGAATGTAACCAGTAAGAGAGTTACTTAATCTTAATCATCATGGCAGCAGGCTTTCCCTGTTCCTCAATTCCTCCCCAAAAGCCGAATCCACAGTGAAGTAAGTTTTTCCATTGAAAACTTTTTTCCTGTAGGGAGGACCATTAGCTTCTGTCCTCTCCCTGGCCAACATTAGACATGTCACAACATGTCATCATCTATTTTTAGGAAATAGTATCATCAGAAAAACACCTGAATAAAATACTGCAACCCGGCATGCAGAAAAAAAAGCATGGAATAAGATTTAGATGCAGGAAATTAGGACTTCATATTTGACTTGAATATAGATCAACTCTTCAAAATGTTTCTTTTTAATATATGGTGAAATATTAACATTTTAGATTCTCCAGTAAAAACTGAGGATTAAAGTTGTATTAGAATCAATGAGAATTTTATTATTGATTTCATTGGGGCCAGGATTGTTCACCCCTGGAATATAGGCCTTATAATTAGCTGTTATTTTTTATTATTATTTAGGAAAGAGCCATTTGGTTTAAGACATTGACACTTTTGCATATCCCTATGACATTCAGAGTTAGAGTAATGATAAATAATAATGATATGTAGCACTCATATAGTGCTTTCCATCGGTAGATCTGAAAACACTTTAAAACGGAGATAATTAACAATAACCTCATTTTACAAACAGTGAAGCTGATGCAGAGAGAGATGAAGTGACTTGTGTGAGGTCACCATCTGGTCAGTGACAGAGCCAGAAACAAAACCCAGGTCTCCTGAGATGTAGTTCAGTGCCCTACCCACTAGGCCACACAATAAACAAAATACTTGCAATCTGAGAATATCTTGAGCCTATTCTCTGCTAAATTATTTTGACTTGAGTGCAACAGGTATATTTATTCCTTAGAATGAACTCCCTCTCTTCTGTTGACTTTTAGCTCCCTTGTGTATTTCTTTGCAAACAGTATATGATCAGCTTCAGTCAAAATGGATGACAAGGAATAGCGATTATAGAATGCCTACTCAGTAGTCATGTGCTACCATGAATTCCTGATTTCTGTCACAGTATATGAAATACCATTAAATATATACTTACTGATAGCCACATTCACCCAGAAGGCTTTGTGTGATCTGTGTTGCCGCTTGCAGCACTTTAAGTGAGATGCAATTTTTAAAGCACTATAACATTATTTAGTTTGATTACTTTAATGGAAGAGAAGAGACTGTGATCAATTGAAGAATGCATTTATTTTAGCCCCCAATCCCTTATTCATAAATATGCAGCTTTCCAGCCTCCAATATTTCATTGTGTCAGTCTGGAACAAAGTAGTTTTACCAGAGCATGAAAAATGCATGCACTCAGGGTGAGAAATTTCCCAGGCAAATGAGCTGAGTGCAGCTGGGTTGTTGCTGCCTCCATCTTTTACGGGACATTTGAAGGAAAGGAAGAGATTAGCTCAAGTGCTGCTGCTCTTTAACAGGACGAGATAAGGAAGGCAGGGAGCTGAGTTGCCCCCGTAGTTCTTATTTCTTTTTGAGGATGGGAAAAGTGACTTGAACCTCTGTATTTCATAGGCAGGGGAAGATTATTGTAACATGAATTTATGTATTTAGAGCCAAATTTACACACACACACACACACACACACACACCCCTTCCAAAATACTCCTGCACTGCAACATATAGAACTCTGTTAACCCCAGTAGTTGTATTCAGTGTTAAAGACAATGGGCTAATTTAAGCAATCATGCACAGGGACAGAACTCTACTGATTTAACAGCTGCTGTGTTACACTAAGGAGGAATTTGACCCAACAGTTGTAACACTGACATTTTGTATACACAGTTTGAGCAGTAATGCAATATGTGTATAAAAGCCTATTGTACATGTGCTTATTCTTTATATTTAAACATAAAAGGTTTTAAAATGTTCCTCCCCCCCCCCCACGCCTGTTTACTAAAAGTCATTTTAAGCTGTTACTTTTACTCGATCATCACTTGAGCAGTAGATAAAAGGGGCGGCTTAGTGTGAAAGAACTGATCTCACAAAGTAGCTTGCTAACATGAGTGAAAAGCCAGTAAAACACATACTGCATACAGAAGGCCAGATGCTTTTAATAGGCACAGCCCAGAAAGCACAGCCCAGGCGGATGGTGGGCCCACAAGGGTTGCTTTATGCCTCCTTTATATCACTTGGATTCTGGGCTTCTGCAGGCGCTGAAACAGCTGTTGGCATAAGCATCTCTAGGGGCTGCTACAACTGCCTCCTACCCAAGGCTGCCCATGAGCTCTCTGCAGAGCTGAGTAATACAGGCTACTCGTGGTAACTCCCAGTCCTGCCCCTTTCACTGCGGGTTGCAAAGGAAGGCAGTGTAGATCCATTTTCTCCCCCAGTCTCCTGCTTCCTAATTAGCATCCCTTATACACTATTGGACCTATTTGGCCTCTTTAACTGCATTCAATTTATAGTATTTTAATAACATTAATTGAAAAAAAGATATTGTGCTTTATGAGCCACTAGGTGTGAGGCTTCCTGGCTGTACCCAGGATTGTGTGACACCTCGCTACCACCTGCCCTGAGCACAACGAAGCCTTGTGTGTGCCTACTGGTGGTCAGCTCCCCAACTCCACCAGCCTGCTCCATGGGCAGCACCAGCACTCCTCCCTAGGCCAGTGCAGGCCCAGCTGTCTCTCTAGAGGTTAGCAATAGGCACACTCCAACACCGCCTCTCCCTCCTCCCCAACCATCTCTGGAATGTCAGCCCCTGTTCCATTGGAACCTCACTGGATTTATATTCTTTGCTGTGTCTCCCTAGAATAGGGAGCCCCCATTCATAAAGACAAAGGATGGGACTCCTTTTTCTACCGTTTTATTCCTTCATGCAGATTTTCTTTCTTGTAGCTTTTGCAAACTTTCAACTCACACCTAAGCTCAGTATGGAAATAGGCCTCCATGGAGAGGCAGACAATACACACATGACCAGCCCAGGAAATAAGTCTGTTGCCTCCTGAGAGGAGCCTGTCCTAGGCATAGACTCATAGACTATAAGGTCAGAAGGGACCATTATGATCATCTAGTCTGACCTCCTACACAACATGTTATCTCCTGGTGACCAGCTCTAACTCCTTTAGAACCTAATTTTCAGCATTGATACATAACTTCTTAAATATTATCCATACATACATTCCACAATGATTAGGATGACCAGTGGGCTACTAGCTCTCAATAGAGACCTTCCCTGCTGCCCTTTGGTGCACTATTATGCATATATCTGACTGAGGGGATCTGTCACCCTATGTACCTTTGCTCTCTGCCAGTTGGATCAAGAGATCCCAGGGTCACACTGGGTCATCCTCAAGTTGCCACCTCTAGGACTGAACAGTTATCCCATATCAAATCTAAAGATTTGAACTTCTGACTCAGCGCTAACATCCCCAGACAGAGCCAGTGCTGTTTCATTGATTGTAATTTAATGGCTGTTCAATAATAAATTGAGACACAATCATACAGCAACTTTTTAACAGAGCAAATTTTATAATCTCTTTAATTAGAAGGCTGCAGCACACAAAACTATGTTGCTTTGAATTTCAACACACCAAGGCCCCAATCCTGCAATATTCCTACTGATGACACTAAATAAGGACTGAGTAAGGACCACAGGCTTGGCCCTATTAAACTTCCTGTTAATCATATATTACAAAAACTTAGTGTGGCGGGTTTGGTACTTCGTCAACCCTCTTTGGGGTCTGGGGACAAGAGCTAACCCCGCCTATTCTACTCCTCCCTCTCTGAGAGTCCCGCAACAATGCGGCCTACAAGCCAGGGCCCCTCCTGAGTCCCGTTCTCCTGGTGGGAGAGTTGGGCCTAGCGGCTGGAGTCCTGAGGCTAGGCTCCTCCTATATCAGTGTGGCCCAAGGGCCAGAGTCAGTCTTGCTCTCCTCCCCTAAGGGGAGAGTGTGGCCTATTAATTCAAGTCTTTATATAGTGCCTCTATGGCAGCATGGCCCAATGGCCAGAGTCACTCCAAAGCCTGGGGTCTGAGTTGAGTCACGGTATCACAACGCGGGAAAAGGGGGGAGGGTGTAACCCCCAGTGGGGGGAGTCCGGGGCCTCCCGCTTCACCGGGCTCCGACCCAGGGCCCTGTCCGGGCGGAGTACTCCAACCCAGGGTCAGCGGGGATCCTGACCACAACATGCTGACCTCACAGTGGTGAGAGGTACCACTCCCATACCTGGGTCACTTCCCACCAATTCTCCATTTCCCATGGTCTCCGTAGCTCCCAGGTCTTGGGGATCCTCAATAGCCGCCTCCACTTGTTGGGGTTGCACTCGCCACGGGCCTCTGATCCGCACTCCCGGCTCCTCAGCTCTCCCTGGTAAGGACTGTACCTGGTTCCGGGCTGCAGAGCGTCCTTCCTCTTTGGCAGCCAGCCCTGACTGAGCAGTCTTGCAGGCTTTTATACTGCTCTGACAGTGGGAGCATGCCCAGTAGAGCTTCTGGGGAGTGGCTTCCTCTGCTAAGAGTGCAGGGTTAACCTTATCTGTCCCAGTGCAGGGCTGGTCTGCCCCATCACACTTAGGTTAATGTAACATTCAGATTACAAGTTTATACATTCAAAAGAAGTCAGAATGTTACAAGACAGGCCACATGCAACAATATTAACTTGGCTATATTGCACATCCCGATTGTTTTATTCAGAGGTGAAAGTAAGCCGGTATGTCATGGTATGACATACTGGTAAGAGCCGGTGTGCCATACTGTGGACTGGCTTCCCGAGGCGACAATTTAAAGGGCCTGGGGCTCCCAGCAGCGGGAATCCCAGGCCCTTTAAATTTCTGCCAGAGCCTCACTATGGCATCAAAACCAATTATTCAAAATACACTGAAAATCAACTACGGAAGAGAATTCTTCATCTTCTAAGAGAACAACACTAGAACTAGCATCCAAGGATGCATTTTGGCAGATCATAAAACATACAAATATTTTTTTTAAACAATCCTTAATTTTTCTGAGCAAAGAAGAAAAAAATGCATCAGTGTGAACAAAATAAAATTTATATGTTGGGATAAATACCTAAAGAAAACTGGATGAAACAAGGGGCAAATCCACACCCCTTAAAAAAATTAAACATCCTCCACAGTTATGTGAATGAGCATCTCTGTACTAGCTCCAGCAGCCTGAATGGCTTGCATTATTAATATTGTTTAACTTACAGAGTGTGATATATGACTGAAGAACAATTTTGAGTCAGGTTTCTTCTGATGTCAGTGATCTTGAACAAGAACATGTGAACTTATAAATCTCATGACAGTAGGCATCAGATAAATTAAGCTGAAAATCCCTCTCTCAGGGTGCAATGTACTTAATTCTTTTCCAGGTCCTGACAGTAACAATTAATTTTTAAGTTTTAGACATAAATCTTTTTCAGGGACTGGTAATAAAAGTGGCCTCAAAGTCTCTGGGTGCTGTGATGATCTGTTGTATGTCTAGATTTGATGGCACAGTAGCACTTATCATATAGGCATTGGGATACAGAATACCATATTTTTTGCCCTATAGGATGCTCCGGCCTATAAGACGCCCCCGAGTTTTTCAATAAAAAAGCCGGACCAAAAAAAAAAAAAAAAAAAAAAAAGCGCCTCGCTCTCCCGTCCCCGCCGCGCGGGCGGGCGCTCCCAGGGGCCCCGGGGCCCGAGCTGCTCTCGTTCCCCGCCGGCCCCGAACACATGCGGGTGGGCTCGGGGGGGAAGCGCCGCCCCGCCCGCCGGGCCACCTGCAGCCGCCCCAGCTCCAGCTGCCCGGTAAGTGTTTCATATATTCGGCATATAAGACGCCCCCCCTAATTTTGAGATTATTTTGGGGGATTAAAAGGGCGTCTTATATGCCGAAAAATACGGTATGCTTCCTCAGTGATCTTTTGAATACTCCTCATGGCTCTGAATTTTTCTGAAATTTATTTCTTGTAGTTATTTATTGTAAATATTTTATGAAATTTTTCTTTTTTAAAAAAATGAAGACATTTTAATAACATGACTTTCATTGGCTTCTATGTAAATTGGGCGCACAGCTTTACAGAGAGAAGGACTTATTGATTGCGTTGAAATGTAATGATATTTCAGTACTTCCTTACATTGACAGCAGTCCCCACATTGGGATGGAATTTGAAAACAATTGTTCCTGATCAGGTTATATTAGCAAGAACCTATTTTATATATTTCAGCAATTTTTTAAAAAGTGTTGCTACATAGTTAACAGGTGCATTTGTGTTGGCCAATGAAACTAGCAGTATCCCAGAAATAATGCCTACAATTTGGGAATAGTGATTTCCTCCTCAGAAATCATTCGGAAGGTATTTCAGCATATTAGGGAGAAAGCTCAATACAAGAGATCACAGTTCTTAGAGACAATAGCTGGAGCAGGAGACACTGCAGTTGGACTTCAACTTATAGTAGCAATTCCAGAGGACTCTTCTCAATGACCCACTTCTTCCTCAGAAGTGTTTACAACGTCGCTCAGTTTTATTTATCCGTTTTTTAATCAGCATGCTATATACCCCTGTATTCCAGATCATTAACCAGGATGTTGAACAAGATTGTATTTAATACAGCACTCCATTGTGCACCTCCCCCAACTTGACAGATTGACATTTATTGTTAAGCTATGTTGACAGTCCTCCAACTAGTTAATAATTCATATAAAAGTGTTCTTTATACCCAAGTCAGTTTAAATTAACATTTCAAGTAAACTTTCATGAAGCACTGTATCGATTTGCTTTACTGAAGTCCAGAAATATTATACAGTATTCTCTGTTTCTTTCATCTACTAACTTTTCAAATAACGTAATCAAGTTTAGAGTCTTATCAAAAATAAACTTGATAGGCAATTTTTATCATTGTATTTACTACCAGGCATGCAAGACAAAAATCCGCAATTTTGATCAATGGGAACTCTTGACAGTTTTAATTTAAAATGTGGCACCTGAACAGTCTGCTTTTTTCATCATTGTTATTCATCTTGGCATTTAACTTCTTGGCTCACATATTATGCCGTTATCTTAAAATCCAAGGGATTGTGATAGATAATGAAACTCTTGTTGTCTCATTACATGCTGATGATATGATTTATATATCCTGTCGGTCAAACATAAAAATATGTTCCATTCCCTTTATATTTGCTGGATAAAGTCAGGGTCTTAATGATTGTGTTATTCTGTGTCCCTGTCCTGACTAGAGCCCCTGGTCACTACTGCAATGCAAATAATAAATGAGAATATGGGGCCACTGTTCCAGAAATTGTTAGGCAATCTTCTCCATTAACTTCAGTGGGGGCATTTTGCTTTAAAACTTATGACAAAACATTCCCAATAAAAATAAAACCAGCAGTTTTCTTTTAAAACTATGTCTCCATACTAAAACAAACATGCAGTGATCTTGTTAAGTAGTGTACTTTATGGATAAAGTTGAGTGAAGGACATTAACATATTTTAAATTGTCATGCTCCCCAGGCTTCTAATTAATTTCCAGTTTGCCACCAAGCCAGCTCTTATTAAATATTTAAAAAGCATGTGGATGATTTTGGACTGGGGAAGGAAATGAATGGCTGCAAAAAAATTTTTTAAAAAGAGCCATCGAGTTAGATTCTGTGTCAGTGATACTCAGAATGAGGCTTAATGAGTAATTCCATTTTGGGAGATTACAGAAGCCAGTGTATTCCGGGGTGTGTGGTTCATTTCTGAAGCTACAATGTTCTCTAGAAAAAAGAGCAAATTCATCCATACAGGGTGTTTACAGAAGGGTGGTTTTCAAATAAGCTAGTTCAATCTTTAAAGAATTCATCACCTCCTCATGCCCAAGATAAATAAATACTGCTTCCTGGCAAGTTTTAGGTTTGTGTATCTCTCAACAATTTTGATTTCTTTTTAAATTCCGATTCCTGGAGTGATCCCTCACATACCCTAACTCCACGGGATGGGGATATGGAACTAGTTTTTAATTCCAACTAAGTGCACATGCCTATTATTCATTTACCCAGCTGAATAGTAGGGGCTTTTGCTATATACAGCATACATTTTAAGTATACTCAAAGCACACATGTACGCACACACACACATACCCACTTTCAAAATGGGAGCCTAAATTTAGGTTCCATGGCTAAAATCTTCAAAAAATGACTAGTGATTAAGGGTACCTCTGTGTTCTGGTGCCCAGCTTTGGTGATACTTGAAAAAAGGCCTGACTTTTCAAATGTGATGAGCAGCCCACCTTCTGAAGTCAGTCACCTTCACTATGTAACAAATTGGGCACCCAAAATCATCAGTCACTTTTGAAAATGAAGACCCTGATCCTGGAATTAGCCCCACACTGTTGATGAGGGGCTCTTCATGGGTTCAAGAATCAGAGAGCTTGTTGATGGATTGGAGCCTAATCCTCATTTAGATGCCGACATAAATAGCCTGATTTTCTCACTTCTGAAAATCAGGCCACTTATTCAGACAGCTAATAAAAATGTAAAGAATCAGAGAGGTAGCCGTGTTAGTCTGGAATAGCAGAAGTGACAAAGAGTCCTGTGGCACCTTAAAGACTAACTAAAGTATTGAAGCATGCTCGGGGGTTATGCTACAATACTTTAGTTAGTCTTTAAGGTGCCACAGGACTCTTTGTCACTTCTAATAAAAATGTAGGAGCTTAACTTTAGGCACTTACTTCTGAAACACGGCCATTACAGGTATACATGAAGGGATCCAAGATATGGAAAGTTAAGGCTGACACTTCACATTAAATGTTCACAACTCTTAAAAGAATTTTCTCCATCCCACTAGTTTTGGAGAAGGTAAAGAACAAAAGGCCTGGTATCAGCCAACCTTAAAACCAACAAAAACCAGGAAACAGAAACTTAAGTCAGGTTAGGTTATCAACAACATCGAAAAAAAGAGTTTTGTATTTAGTATAATTTACTCTGGACTAAGTACAAAGCTATATTTGTGTATTCTTTCTGCTGTAGTGTATATGCTGAGCTGATTCTGAACAATCAGCTGGAGGAAACACTACTACAAAAATAAATGCATTTTTTTTATTCTAAAGGGGGAAAAAACAAACAAGGGATTTAAGTATACACCCAAAAGTTTTTTTTCCAAGAATATTTGTTATTAGATCAATAACTTCACTGACCACATCAAAGCACCTCCATTTATCTCTGATCAATCTGTAATAATATTGTAAGAAAATATCACTTTTCCCCCTTTAATTTAAAAGAGCAAACAGGAAGAAATTATGCAGACTTCAAGCTAGTGCCCTATATCAAGTTATAAATCTTTCTAATCTTGACTAGTCCCATAAGAGTGGATTTTAAAAACAAACAATGAAGTACACTTTCTGGTTCAAAACCACTTGTAATTACAAGCCTTTGTACTTTCCCTTCTGGAACAATCTAGTGCTTCATCCAAAGGCCGTTGAAGTTAATGGCAGGTTTTGCATTGACTTCTGTGAGATTTTGGAGCAGGTTCCTAATAAAGCTGAGATTTCTGGCACACAAAAGGTCTTAAATAACCTCCAGATTTATACACAAGATGGGAGTGAGGAAGGAGAGCAGGACTGTTTCTCACACAATGCTTGGTACCATCAATCACACCATGAACTCCCCCTGAAGTTAACTGAAATTTTGCAGATAAATGAATGGCAAAATCTGGCCCTTTGTCAGTACTGACAAACCAGCTGAGAAAAATAATTTATTTATGCAGTGAAGTTAAACAAAGAGCCAAATTCATCTGGATCTAAAATAAGCTGAACATATGCCGATACCTGTCCTACTCTAAATCACTCATTTCTGATTTTATTTTTTGTATTGTGTGAAACTATGGGACTGATCTTGTGCCCATTACATTTAATGCCATTGATTTCAAATGGGATCAAGCCCTACATTTGTTATAATATTTATAACCCAGGTTGTCAAAAACAAATTAACATTTAAATAAATATTTTTGCCTATTCAACAAACAGATAATCTAAAAATGCATAAAAGAGAAATCTAAGCAGAGATTGAACTGGCAATACCAATGTATAACAAGGCGAGAAACTGTAGAACTAGAATTAATTTGCAAACTGGACACCATCAAATTAGGCCTGAATAAAGAACGGGAGTGAATGGATCACTACAAAAACTAATTTCCCCCTGGTGATACTCACATCTTCTTGTCAACTGCTTGAAATGGGCCACCTTGTTTACATTGGCCTCAATAGCACAACAAAAGTGATTTCAACCTCTTCTTGTCAACTGCTGAGAATGGTCCACTTCCACCTTAATTGAATTGGCTTGTTAGCACTGGTAAGGCAACTCCCATCTTTTCATGTGCTGTGTATTTATACCGGACTCTGTGTTTTCCACTCCATTCATCTGATGATGCATGGTTTTAGCCCACGAAAGCTTATGCCCAAATAAATTTGTTAGTCTCTAAGTGCCACAAAGACTCCTTGTTGTTTTTAAGGATAATACTGGGTTTCTATGTCATGTGCCAATCTATTTAGATTAATAAAGAGAAGAAAATCAATAGGTAACTTTATTGCAGTCAAAAAGTACATACATTGGGGAGAGGATACCTGACAGTAGTGGGCTGTTCAATCTAACAAACAAAGACATAACTATCACAAGATCTAATGGCTAGAAGCTGAAGCTTGACAAATTCAGATTAGAAGGTAGGGAATGTTAACAGTGAGGGTAATTAGCCATTGGAACAACTTATCAGTGGATGCAGGGGATTCCCCAGCACGTCAATCCTTAAATCAAAACTGCATATCTTACTATACGAGATGCTCTAGCTCAGTGATGGCAAACCTTTTTGAGCCCAAGTGCCCAAACTGCAAACCAAAACGACTTGTTTTTTTTCAAAGTGCCAACACCCCCGCTCGACTCGGGACACCCCCCCCCGGCCTCAGCAGCGCGGCTCACCCCCCCCCCCCCGGGCCTCAGCAGCGCGGCTCGCCCCCCCCCCGGCCTCAGCAGCGCGGCTCGCCCCCCCCCCCCGGCCTTGCCTCCCCCCCTTGCCTTGCCTTGCCTTCCCTCCCCTCGCCTTGCCTTCCCTCCCCTCGCCTTGCCTCCCCTCCCTCCCCTTGCCTCCCCTCCCCCCTTGCCTCCCCTCCCCCCCCTTGCCTCCCCTCCCCCCCTTGCCTTGCCTCGCCTCCCCCCCTTGCCTTGCCTCGCCTCCCCCCTTGCCTTGCCTCGCCTCCCCCCCCTTGCCTTGCCTCCCCCCCTTGCCTTGCCTTGCCTCCCCCCCTTGCCTTGCCTTGCCTCCCCCCCTTGCCTTGCCTCCCCCGCCTTGCCTTGCCTCCCCCCTTGCCTTGCCTTGCCTCCCCCCTTGCCTTGCCTTGCCTCCCCCCTTGCCTTGCCTTGCCTCCCCCCCTTGCCTTGCCTCCCCCCTTGCCTTGCCTTGCCTCCCCCCCTTGCCTTGCCTTGCCTTCCCCCTCTTGCCTTGCCTCCCCCCCTTGCCTTGCCTTGCCTCCCCCCCTTGCCTTGCCTTGCCTCCCCCCCTTGCCTTGCCTTGCCTCCCCCCTTGCCTTGCCTTGCCTCCCCCCCGTGCCTTGCCTTGCCTCCCCCCCGTGCCTTGCCTTGCCTTGCCTCCCCCCCTTGCCTTGCCTTGCCTCCCCCCCTTGCCTTGCCTTGCCTCCCCCCCTTGCCTTGCCTCCCCCCCCTTGCCTTGCCTTGCCTCCCCCCCCTGCCTTGCCTTGCCTTGCCTCCCCCCCTTGCCTTGCCTTGCCTCCCCCCTGCCTTGCCTCGCCCCCTGCCTTGCCTCCCCCCTGCCTTGCCTCGCCCCCTGCCTTGCCTCGCCTCCCCTCCCCCCCTTGCCTCGCCTCCCCTCCCCCCCTTGCCTCCCCTCCCCTCCCCCCCTTGCCTTGCCTCCCCTCGCCTCGCCTCGCCTCGCCGCGCGCCTCCTGCCTCGCGCCTCGGCCCCGCCTCCGCCTCCGCTCTCCTTCTTGCCTTGCCTCGCCTCCTGCCTCGGCCCCGCCTCCGCTCTCCTTCCCGGGCTCCGGCCGTCCTTTCACTTCCTCCTCCACCACCCGCTCGCCTCTTACTGACCCCGCCCCTCTGCTCCGGCGTTTTGACGGCGTGCCCACAGAGACGGCTCGGCGTGCCGGCAGCGGCACGCGTGCCACGGGTTCGCCATCACTGCTCTAGCTGAACCAGAAGCAAAAGACTTGATGAAGGACCCACTTCACGAAGTTCCATGGTCTGTGTTATGCAGAACTTCAGACTAGATTTTCATAATGGCCCCTTCTCGTTTAAAAATCCATGTATTTATTCTAGTTTTAGTAATGCTGTTATTCTAAAATTGAAAATCCTAATTTTATAGAGTCAGAGTTTAAGGCCAGAAGGGACCACTAGGTAACCACTAGTCTGATCTCCTGTTTATCACAGACTACCACCCCCTGCACACTAAACATAACAACCAAAAGTAGATCGAAGTATTGCAGCCCACAGGAGACTAGATTATTATGTTCCACATGTGAAAAAAGGTGGGACAAAGGTGCAACAATGCTCAATGACCCCTCAATGAGAGGGAAATTATTAAGTGAGATATATCCAGATAATCCTGGCAAGTGACTCACACCCACAAGAAGGCAAAAAATCTCTGAGGTCACTGCCAATCTGACCTGGAAGAAATTTCATAGTTTCAATAGAATTTCTCCTGTCAATCCCACCTATAGTATCAGTTAGACCCTGAGCATTTTTAAGGTTCACTACCCAGCAACACATTCCCTAGACCAAAGTAATTGTAATTATTTAAACCACTATTAGTAGTGGGCTAAAAGTACGAACTACGGGGTGCAAGCTTATCTCCTTCAGTATAGCCCACCAGGGTGTAATTTAATACTATAAGATTGCTCTGTCTTTAAAGTATCATTTTGTAATTTTAACTTTACTTTTATTACATTATAAAAAAATCTTGTATGAAGTATAAAAATCTTTCCAGTTATCATCACGGAAATTTAAGTGTGAAACTGAATATAGGGCAATAAAAATAACATTTCCTGGGGTCCATACCAGAGACAATCCTCTTCAGCCACCAGAACATAACATACATAACATTTCCTTATTTACTTTCTCCACACTACTCATGATTGTATAGACCTCTATCATATTCCCCCTTAGTCACCTCTTTTCCAAGCTAATGTAACCCTTCTGCCCATCAGAGTTGGCAGCAATAAGGGCCGGGTTCAGTATCCAGGGGTTCCATTCTAATGACACAATACAAAACCGGCTCGAGCCCCCACCCAGTGACCTGGGACAACCATATACCACCCTTCTGGGCGCCTCTAAGAGGCAATACTTCCCCTCTCGCAAGCACAGAGTCTGAGTGTACCAAAACCCTTTTAATGACAGAGAGAAGCACTGTGGCATATCATTAGGTAAACACCACAAACAAAAGTGACAAACCAAACCATGAACTAGAATCCCCCCACCCACCCACCCACGCAACTGGGCTGTGTCCTTTCCCTTGGGTTCTTGAGTCCCACAAGCCCCAAAGTCACCCAAGGTCCCAAAAGTCCAACAGCCCCAGCAGAGTTCAAAAGTTCATTAGCAGATTTGTACCTCCCCACCGGGGTGGAAAGGGGGGGGGGCAGGTTATGGGGCACCTTACGTGGTCAGAGGCCGACTGCCCCGCCTCTCCAGTCGTCCTGAAGTCCTCACCATGGGCCGTTCCATCAGGTGCCCAGGAACTGCTCTGCTTTCTCCAGCCGCTCTGCTCTGTCAGCCGCTGTACGCCACCAGCCACTCCACTAGCGGTGACCCAAATGGCTCCGCTCTATCCACGGGTGGCAGCGGTGGCTGCTGCTGCTGCTACTGCGGCACATTGCCAGCGACTCTGCTAGCAGTCACCCAAGCTGCTCCTGCTCGGTCTGCTGTGGCGTCTGCATCTGCTGCTGCTCATCATCGGCTACGCTGCTAGTGGTGACCCGGACAGCTCCACTCCATCCACTGCTGCTCATCACCAGCTACTCTGCTAGTGGTGATCTGACTGCCTCTACTCCATCCACCACTCAGCAATACAATTTCAGCCCCCCTACAGGGCTGTGATCTCAGCTCTTAAGTGATTTCAGCTCATGGGGGGGGGGGGGGGGCTTAGTGCAGATGCACCACCAGACTCAAAATGACTTCAGCTCAGTGGGTTGAAGTTAGACTCCTAATGGAAGCAAAAGTCAGCTCTAACATTCCACAGGGGAGAGAGGCCAGGTGCAATAGGCCAGTAAGGCCCTCACCACAAGGTATAGAAGCCTGTCCACAGCCTCTCTCCATTCAGTGGGTTTTGGAACCCCTGTCCCTTGTCTAGTGAGCGCTACCCAGCTGATGGCGAGTCCCTCCAGCATGCCAAAGGCCAAATATATGTCCCAATCCCTCATTCACATAAACAGGTTAATCAACACTTTATCATTCTTGCCCCAATACCAGAGAAACTGGGGGTCCCACAGTAGCCAAAGTGACCATTTGGGCTGTTAGAGTGCAGGCTAGGTGCGGTGGGTGTGTCTATGCAAATAAGATGTTATTTTCCAAAAGTCACTGCAATTCCTGCATTTCGCCACCAGATGTCACTCATCCTAACACTGCTTACACTAAAAAGTTCCAGTCTTTTTAATCTTTCCTTACTTGGAAGCTGTTCCATACCCCTAATTATTTTGTTGCCCTTTTCTGTACCTTTTCCAATTCCAATATTTCTTTTTTAAAAAGGAACAGTATGAGGTTTTGCCCTGAAATGTTTTCTACCTTAAAATTGTCCTCCTTTGAGAAGTCATTCACATTATCAATTTTTTAAACTGCCTCTCCCATCACTGACATATAAAGTCATAACTAAAAAGCCATCAAGATTGAAACAACAATATTTTGTCCTCACTGGCTGCTAAGAACCATCATTCTTGAAAATGTGCTGGGGAAAAAAATAATGCTTGTGGAAATATAAGTTTGTTTTGCCAAGAGAAGGTGCTTATAAGTCCGTGTGTAAGGTGTTGGCAATGTAGCTTATTTTAACTCCATCCAAATTGCTGCAGAACCCCCCCCCCAAAAAAAAAAAACAAAGTGCTTGCCAAATTTAAAGGACAACATTGCTAGGAGAAAAATATTTACTTGTAGGCGACTAAGATTATTACAGACAATGGAAAGCATTTAAAAACAATATTTAAAATTACTCAAGTGTTCCTTTAACATCCATAAATGAAAGAAAACAGAGTGAAGTCTATAAATCCATAAAGGTTGCCACTGTTCCTTTTGCCCAGCGGTTTAAATTAAGTTAGCGTCACCTCAGATTGCAACCTTATTGCTTCATCACCTTGGCTTTGTGCCTGAGAGAGTGAATTACCCTAAAACACACGGCTATGCCAGAGGCTGAGATGGACACAGCCTAAGTGAAATTAGACCACATCCCAAAGGCTAGGTTGCAGCTCTCTGTGTTACGCAGCATATGCTCTGAGAGGTTGGTGTTCAGTTTGGAGCAACGCTATGATTGTACTATGCAATACTTTGGTCATGATCTCTCTGAGTTCTGTGAAGAAAGTACTGACCCCTGCCTTTGTACTGATTCATTCTCCATACCTAGTACAACGTTGTCTACTGGGATGCTTTTTTGGAATACAGACCCTTTATCGCATGCCAAACATCTTGAACATTTACAGCCTGAGTAAATTCCTCCCACCCTGTCTACAACCACCATCCTCAGTATAAAATGTGCCACCTGCTTCACCATAACTAGCCATCAATTCACCTGCTTTTGACAAGATAGCTACACCATCACCTTGCCACTGGTGAGAAGAAAATGGTTTTATGGCTAAACCCTGGATTCAGTTCCTGGCTTTCCCCACAGATTTCCTGAGTAACTTTAGCTGCTTAATCCTTCTGTGTCTTAATTTCCTCTTCCATACATTTTTCTGACACACTAGTGTGTTTTAAGACTAAATTAGTGATGTTTGCAGAAAGTATAATGTGGTCTTTGGATAAAGCAGAAATCCATAAAGGTATTATTAAGTTTCATATGCCTTTTAAAGCACTAACCAGCTCCGATTTCACCCTCTTCCAGACTTCCCTCACTCCAGACGGAGAAAAATGTACAGTCATATTACCCTTACTACTGACAGTGTTTGGAAGCCTACAACGGCAGACATCTTAAACATTTTATTCCTTTGTGGTTAGGAATATACTCTGCTGTGTAAATCACTATGGGCAGGGTTTAAGTCGGGGTGGGCAAACTACAGCCCACAGCCACATCTGGCCTGCAGGCCCATCCTGTCTGGCCACTGAGCTCACCGGAAAGGCTCCCCTTAGCCACTCCTCCGCTATCCCTCTGCAGCCACGCCACCGCATGGGTAGCGCTCTTGGGGGGCGGCACCGTGTCTGGCTCTGGCCGTTGCTGTGAGCGTCATCGTAAAGGGGCTAGGGGGTTGGATAAGGGGCATGGAGACCTGGGGGGCAGTCAGGAAACAGGAATCAGGGAGTAGTTGGATGGGGCAGAGGTTCTGGACTGGGGGTTGGATGAGGTGTGGGTGTCCCGGGGCTTTGTCAGGGAGTAGGGGGGTGGATAGGGGTCGGGGCAGTCAGGGGATAGGGAGGAGTTGGATAGGGAGTGGGGTCCCAGGGGCTGGTCAGGGACAGGTGGGTCTCTGGAGGGGGCAGTCAGGGGACAAGGCGCAGAGGGGTTGGGCATTCTGAGGGGGGCAGTCAGAGAGCAGGAAGTGGGAGGGGGTCAGATAGGGAGCAGGGCCAGGCTGTCAGCCCTCCATACAATTCTGAACCCCGATGTGGCCCTTGGGCCAAATATTTTGCCCACTCCTCTTTTAAGATATCTGCATATATAGCTGAAATGTCAAAATGAGTGGGAATTGAGATGATGAGAAGGTCTGAGATTAGTTTTCTGTGGGCACCTCATAGAATAAAATAAGCTTCTGTCATCTGGGTTTTTGGGGACTAACGTGTTGAGTAGTTTTCATACTTGATAAACATGTACCTACCTTTCATTAAGGGTAAAGAGGGCAATAATGCTTAAATTCATGTTCTTTGGGGACACTTTAATGTTGCATTTTCAACATATTTACTGTAATTTTGAACATTCTGCCTTTCAGCTATTTATGGTTCTTGAAATCATATTTTTCTAGTCAGAATTTTTCCCTTTGAACTTAAAACTGTAACTACATTTTTTTACACTAGGAACATTTATCCAACATTCATATTTACAAATGTTACATAGTTGGCTATAAGTAGCACATTAACATTTGTTTTAATTAATATATTGGATAATGAATGTACCATAGTGTACAACTATAGGTATCATGGCTAAAGAAATGTTTTACTAGCAAAGAGTATATTAGTTTAAAAATCCAGAAATTATGTCTGGCTTGATTGAAAACATTGGGAGATTTGCCATGGACTTACATGGGGCCAGAATTTCACTCCAGAACTTTAAACTGTACACATCAAGCTGCTAAGCTATCAAGTTTTGTACCTAATGATTCCTCTTCTGTATGATTCTGAAAGCTGGTGTGAGAGGCTTTGTTGCTGTACAGGAGTATAGCAGATGCTTTTTCTTCACTTTGTTTAAATTCTTCAGAGAAGTGGAGTTAGAGGACAGACATGCAGAACAAGTTATGCAACATTCAGTGTCACTTGTTTACACTGGCATCTTTTGAACTTTTAAAACTTAAAATAGCATTTTTTGCTGCTTTATTACAAACGTGAATAAAGTGGTACTTGTATGAGCACTGATATGGTAAGCCGCATCAGTTATAAAGGTCACATTTTAAAAAAATAAACATTTGCACAAATGTTCTATTTATTGGGATTATTTTTTTGTCATCCAAAATTGCTAAGAAAACATTGTGCCAGCACAGATGACCACATTTTAACATTAGTTTAATTAGGGTAAAACTGGAATAACCCCTAGGAAGTCAGCCAGATTTAGCTATATTACTCCTGTCAACATTAGTGGGTTTCTATGACTAGCTCTTTACAAACTGAGGATGGTCTAGAGTCATTACTGAAGTTCTAAAAATTGATACTCAAGAAATCAGTTCATTGGGAAGTCACCGTTTTAAAAAATGTATTTAAGATTTTGCCTATCATTTGACCAACTTTAGGACTATGTAGTAAGAATAAGTATAGAATATTTATATAGGCCTTTTGGGACTTGCACCATATTTACTACTATTTCTCATAGCACAGAGATCTCACTAAATAAATAAAATATGGTAGTGGTATGCTGTATAATTTATACTATAGGGAAAGTATATTATAAGGAAATGTTTTTTATCCTATCCAACATGCACTGAAATTTAATTAAAAGTGTATGTTATATATTATTCTGTTGAACTAATTGCTGCAAGATATTATTGGAGTAAAATGCTTTACTAGACCACAAAGGAATTAGATATTTATATGAGAAGACATTGCCTTCAGATGTTAAACAATATCTAATGTTTAAGAGAGGTAAATGGGAATTACAGGAAGTAAAATGTCCTCATATTATAGGGCATAAGGGATCAGCAGTAGGATCAGAAAAAGTTTTGACACAATTAAGCTTTTTCCCTATGGTAAAAGGCTAACAACACAACAACATAGCACAATTTTCCTCCATCAGAACTCTTTTTGTAAGGGCGTGGCACTATCTTCAAAGGCATTTTTTAAGTTGAATTTGGAGAGCAATAAAGATATTCCAAAAGATGTCAGACAAGGCAGCCCAAGGAGCAGTTATGATTAAAAAAGACTGGGCTTGCTGTAAGAAACAGTAACAGGCAGTGATAAAACAGAAAGTTCAAACAACTTGAGCCCAAGCCTGCCAGATAGAGAAGGGAAAGTTTCCAAGATAGGAGCAATGGAGCAGAGACACAGTTTAGTTATCTCAGAACTGAGTAAAGATATAAAAATCCTTAAAGACAAACTAAACACTACTAAAAATAAACTTACAGACAAAAACTTTAGAAATTGGGTTTTGAATTCTAAACATTCTTTCAAGATTGAGAATACTTTGAAAATCTCTGACAAGCACTGGAACACAAAGGTTGAGGGTCCCTGTGTCCTTAGGGACAAATACTGCTGTCCCTGTTTGCCAGAACTCCCACTGACTTCAAGAGCATTTTTATCTGAGGAAGTTCTGACTGTGCTCCTATAAGAATTGAAATGATCAAAATGATTATTGCAGGTTTGAAATCTTCCTTTTAGATATATGAATGCAGCAAGGGCTTAAAGCTTAATCACCCTCCCCTCGAAAAAACAACCAACAACCATAACCAGGGCCGGCGACAGGAATTTTGGGGCCCCGTACGGCAGATCGTATGGGGCCCCCCCTCCGGTCTCCCGCTGCCCGCGGCCCCCCCCCGGTCTCCCGGGGCCCGTGCCCCCCCCGCCGGTCTCCCGCCGCCCGCGGCCCCCCCCCCCCACGTCGGTCTCCCACTGCCCGCGGCTCCCCCCCCCGTCTCCCGCCGCCCGTGGGGTTCCCCCCCCCAGCCGGTCTCCCGCCGCCCGTGGGGGCCCCTCCCCCCGCCCCGACTCCCGCTGCCCGTGCCCCCCCGCCGGTCTCCCGCTGCCCGTGCCCCTCCCCCCTGCCGGTCTCCTACCTCCCGCGGGCCCCAACCCCCGCATACGCTGTGGCCGTGTGGCCCAGCCGGGAGAAGCAAAGGGGGGCGGAGAGAGGCTGCTGGGTGCCGGGGGAGGGGGCTGGTGAGCGCTGCAGCGGCTGCCCGGAGCCGCGCCTTGCTCACAGCCCCGGCGACAAGGGGGTACAGCTGCGTAACCACCCCGGACTTCAGGGGGCCCCCCTGAAATCCGGGGCCCGGTACAGCTGTACCCGTTGTACCCCCCCTGTCACCAGCCCTGACCATAACCACCACCCCTGAACATACACACACAGTTATATATATAAACCCTATTTACATTGGTAGTTTTCTTTCTAGTACAGGTATTCGGTGGCATTAAATATGCTGTCAGGTGATAGGGCAGGGAACTATGTTTTAATATTTCTTATTAGGTTGCAGGATGCTTGAGGTGGACAAGTGTACATCTTCCCTACTCCAACTGGCTGCACCCCCCAAAAGCCAAACCACTTCATTGATATATATTTTATGTAATACATGGGCATTAGAGCCTTAAAGATGGAATTCACGCTTCAGTAACTGCAGTATTATTCAAATTGCTTGCACTGTATGCATTGTTCTTTCGATGGTACTAGCTTTTATGGACCATTAATTGGGCCATGATCCCAGTGCTGAAGAGAACATTGAGAAATCATCCCTACTGTATCCCTGGGAGTGATAGCTAGCTCAGCTCTTAAACAGACTTCGCATTAAAATTGGAGTGTCAAAAACACACCTGAGGATCAGACAGGAATAAATGCTTTCACTTACAATGATTATTTATCACACAAGCAACACAGAAAGTAAGAATGGGAAAATGAGAGGAAGAAGAGATATCCAAGACAAAAAATAAATAAATCAGAATTTAAGAAGGGAAAGAAGGAAGAACAAAAGGTAAAGAGAGACAGAGACAGTAAATAAAATCTGAAATATCATGAGGGGTTGAATGTCAACAGTGAACTACCATTAATATAAATTTAGAAAATTTAATATAAAAGATATACATTGCCAGAAGTGGACATTGTGCTATACACTAGCTACATTAGAACGGCCATGCTGGGTGAGATCAATGGTCCATCTAGCCCAGTATCCTGTCTTTCAACAGTGGCCAATGCCAGGTGCTTTAGAGGGAATGAACAGAACAGGTAGTCAATCAAGTGATCACCCTGTTACCCGTTCTCAGCATTTGGCAAATAGAGGCAGGCTAGTGACACTTCAGAGCATGGTTTTGTATCCCTGCCCATTCTGGCTAAGACATTGATGGACCTAACCTCAGGGAACCTCTAATTTTTTTTAACTCTGTTATGATTTTGGCCTTTATAACATTCTCTGGTAAAGAGTTCCACAGGTTCATTGTGTGTTGTGTGAAGAAATACTTCCTTTTGATTGTTTTAAACCTACGGCCTATTAATTTAATTTTGTGAGCCATTAGTTCTTGCGTTATAAGAAAGAGTACATAAAATTTCCTTATTTACTTTCTCCACACTACTCATACTTTTATAGACCTCTATCATATCCCCCCTTAAGCATCTATTTTCCGAGCTGAAAAATCCAGATCTTTTTAATTTCTCCTCATATGGAAGCTGTTCCATACCCTTAATCATTTTTGTTGCCCTTTTCTGTACCTTTTCCAATTCCAATATTTCTTTTTTGAATTGGGGCAACCAGATCTGCGTACAGTATTCAAGATTTGGGCATATCATGGATTTATATAGAGGCAATATCATATTTTCTATCTTATTATCTATGCCTTTCCTTATGGTTCCCAACATTTTGTTAGCTTTATCGACTGCTGCTGCACATTGGATGGATGTTTTCAGAGAACTATTCATAATGACTCCAAGATCTCTTTCTTGAGAGGTAACAGTTAATTTAGACCCATTATTTTATTATTTTGCATTTACCAACATTCAATTTCATCTGCCATTTTGTTGCCCAGTCATTAAGATTTGTGAGATCCCTTTGTAACTCTTCCTAATCTGCTTTGGACTTACAAAACTACCCAAGATTGTTATCATATGACAATTTTGCCACCACAGTGTTTAATCCCTTTTTCCGGATCACTTATGAATATGTTGAATATGTCCCAATACAGACCTCTAGGGGACACCACTATAACTCTTTCCATTCTGAAAACTGATAATTTATTCCTACTCTTTGTTTCCCTCTTTTAACCAGTTACTGATTCAGGAGAGGACCTTGCCTCTTATCCCATGACAATTTACTTTGCTTAAGAGCTTTTGGTGAAGTATCTTGTCAAAGGCCTTCTGAAAATCTAAGTACACTATAGCCACAGGATCATGTTTGTTGACTCCATGATAAAAGAAATCTTGTAGATTGGTGAGGCATGCTTTCCCTTTACAAAAACCATGTTGACTCTTCTTCAAAAAATCATGCTCATATATAGGTCTGACAATTCTGTTCTTTATTGTCGTTTCAACCAATTTGCCCAGTACTGAAGTTAAGCTTACTGACCTGTAATTGCTGGGATCACCTCTGGAGCATCTTTTTAATTTGGTGTCACATCCTGGTACAGAAGCTGGTTTAAATGAGAGTGAATGCCATCTGGTCCTGCTGACAAATTACTGTTTAATTTCTAAATTTGTTCCAAAACCTCCCTCCACACACACATAGGGATGTAAAGTTTGACTATGTTATGGTCACTATTACCAAGTGGTTCAGCTACATTTACCTCTTGGACCAGATCCTGTGCTCCCCTTAGATCCTGTGCTCCCCTTAAATCAAGAATTGCCTCTCCTCTGGTGTGCTTCAGGACTAGCTGCTCCATGAAGCAGTCATTTAAGGTGTCAAGAGACTTAACAGCAGTCATTTAAGGTGTCAAGAAGCTTATGCTTCTATACTTTATAGTTAATCTTTAAGGTGCCACAGGACTCTTTGTTACCTCTGCTATTCCAGACTAACACGGCTACCTCTCTGATAAGAGACTTTATGTCCCCATCCCGTCCTGAGGTGACGTACCCAGTCAATATAGGGATAGTTGAAATCCCCCATTATTATTGAGGTTTTTTTAAAAAATTTTTGAAGCTTCTCTAATCTCCATGAGCATTTCACAGTCACTTTCACTATCCTGGACAGGTGGGGGTTGGTCATATATACCCAATACCATATTCGTATTATTCAAGCATGGAATTACTACCCATAGAGATTCTATGGTACAGTTTGGTTCATTTAAGATTTTTACTTCATTTGACTTCATTTGACTCTACACTTTCTTTCACATATAGTGCCACCCCCCACCAGCATGACCTATTCTGTCCTTCCAATATATTCTGTACCCTGGTATTACTATCACATATACCCATCATTAGTCCATTCGTTTATAAGCCGACCCCACCCCCCTGAAGATGGATAGGTAAAAATAGCAAAAACTGTATGACCCGTTCATAAGCCAACCCTACATTTCAGGGGTTGGCAAACTTTGACTCCCGACCTATCAGGATAAACTGCTGGCATGTTGAGACATTTTGTTTACTTGGAGAGTCTGCAGGCACAGAGCCCCTTGGCTCCCAGTGGCCACGGTTTGCTGTTCCCAGACAATGGGAGCTGCCGGAAGTGAATGGCAAACCGCGGCCACTGGGAGCTGCTTTATTTTTAAAAGTTGGCATCACAAGAAACACTCAAAAGTTTTGCTAGAATTATTTTAATGTAATTGAATGAAAACCTGTTATAATAACTGAACAAATATGTATTGACCTTCAAATTACAGTCAGTCAATATTTAAAATCAGTAAATGGATATTTAAAACAAGTACCGTAGAACAATGAGACTTTAAAAAGTCTTACAATCGTTCAAAATCTGAATCAGTCTCTGATTCATCAAACAGTTCATTAAACTCAGCTTCAGTCACAGATACACCTGTATTATCATCATAGATCTCAGCAGTGTCATTTTCAGACTCCTCCTCATCAGCTCTGTTGTGTCATCATCAAATATGGCATCATCTTCTGACCCGTCGGGTGAATTTATGATACAGTATTTCCTAAATTATTTTTCTATCATTTCCAAGGGAATGGACACCCATGCGTCCTTGATCCACTGGGCGTCCAGATTGATTTCGGGCTTCATAAGATTCCCGCCTGTTGTTAACTTCGCCATGCCTGAGCACATCCATTCAGATCACGTTTTGCGTAGCCTGTCTTTAAAGGGTTTGTTCAGGCAGACATCAAGTGGTCATACAACTGAAGTTAAGCCTCCAGGTATTACAGCCAAAGCAGTTTTCATATTTTTGGTCACATTTTTCATCTCATCCATCTTGTGTCCTGTAGTGGGGCGGCTGCCCCACTCCGGGGGAAAAGGGCTTAAAACAGCCCAAGAAAGGATTGTGGCTGGGAGCAAGCAAGCTCCAGCCTGATTGGGCTGAGCAGCCACAGCTGAGGCTGGGTCAATTAGAGCCCAGCTGGCCCTGATATAAGGGCCCAGAGTTTGAAGGAGGAGAGAGTCTCCTCTGCTTCCAGAGGCAGACAGGCCTGGCTGCTAGGAGCTTAAGGTACCTAGTGTGAAGCAGGGCTGGGGCAAGGCAGGAGGAGCTGGGAAAGCTCTAGCCTGGAAATCCCCAGGCTGCAGGGCCTAGGAGCAGGCCCCAAAAAGGGTACTGGGGTTGCAGGGGGCAGCCCATGGCTCCAGAGGCAGAGGCAGCAGGCCAAACCCTCCTTGCCGGTGATGAGTGGCAATTATACTGCAGTCTGCCCCTATAAACGGGAGCAAGTAGTGACTGGCAGTTGCCTAGACTGAGGCAAGGGGAGGATAGAGGGTGGAGGGTTCCCCAGGGAGGGGAGACCCTAAGACCTGAGGGTGTACTGCAGGGGTGCAGCACCCTCAGGAAGAGGGCACCAGAGTCTGGGAGGGACTCTGGGCCAGAGAAGCAAGCGGGACATCAGCCTGCAGAGGGCGCTCCAGAGTCTGGACAGCTAATTCCCAGACAGACCAGCAGGAGGCGCCACAGGGGTGAGTCGCCGCCCTGCTACATGTCCCAAAAGAGCATAGCAGGTTTTGTTCCATTCCACACTTTTCCCAGCCATTCAATATTCCACACTTTTCCTGTGCACATATGATGACTGATGACACCGGCAGGAAATTTCACGTTTTTAGGCAAGTTTTTTCTTTTAAAAATAACCAGAGGGAGCTTTGATCTATTTGCCAAACATGATAAAACCACCGTAAAATGGATTTTTTCATGGCCAGTGCTTTTAATTAATACTGTCTTTTCACCAACATCAGTTACCATTCTGTTGCTCAGGAGATTGAATGTCATCGGTATTTCGTTCATATTTCCTATTTGTGACAGCTCAAATGCATATTCCTTTCGATATTCTATAATAAACCTCTGGAAAGATTTGGGGTTTTTTTTCTTCCAGATCTCTTGGCAGCTTTTGCGCTATCTTTGTTCGTTGAAGAAGACAGAGACCATGACGGTTCAGGAAGCGAGTACACCAACCCGCCATTGTGACAAACATGGAGGGCTTACTGACTTGTATTTGCCGTCTTTTGACATTTGCAGAGCACATAGATAAATTCCAGTTCTAGTGACTATGTACCCATTTTGTCAACAACATTTAACAGCCACTTATTGAGATCTTTCTCCAGCTCAGGAAATGAAACGCACCTCAGACATTTTTTCTTGCTTCTTAGTATGTCTTTTAGTGTTGTTTTATTTTTTCACCATTCTTTTACTTGCTTCTCATTGATACAGAATTCACGAGCAGCAGCACAATTATTGTTTGCTTCTGCTTATTCAACAACTTTAAGTTTGAACGCTGCATGATAAGCAGATCTTTCTTTATTTCATTGTTGTTCATTTTAAATACTAGTATGAAAACAGATCATTATTATAGTTACAGATTTTGTAGGACTATATCTAGAAATGTCACCTGCTTTATCACTGTCAAATTATTATTGTTCTTTGTTTATTTCAAAGCAGCCCATGTCTATGGTGATAACACGCTATTTAAATTATTAGATATTCCATCGCTTCTCTGCGTGATATTTTCATATAGTCTGACAGACTTACGAAGTCCATTGGTAGAAATGAATGAAGAAATCAAATTACACAGTAGTGGACTGACACCAGTGCTATAGTACTATCATTCATTGTATTTTTCTGACTGGCTTGTAAGGTGTAGCATTTTGTCATGCAGATCTGCAGCACTGCTCTTTTAGTATTCATTTCAAGCCAATCTAGTCCACTAAACAAAGCCTTTGCAACTTTAAAAGGCTGCAGTATTGACATTAATAAATGGGTCGGCAAACTTTGGCTCCCAGTGGTGGGTTGGGGCGTTTTGTTTACCTGGAGCGCCCACAGGCATAGAGTCCCTCAACTCCCTGAGGATGTTCCCAGCCAATGTTCACTGTTCCCAGACAATGGGAATGGGAACTGCGACCACAGGGAGCTGAGTCTTCCATGCCTCTAATACATGACAATGTATTAGATATTCAATTCAAGAATTCCATAGAGTTTAAAATCATCAATTTTTGGTGTAGAACTGTTTAGATGCCGACCCCCACTCTTTGAGGCTTCACTTTTTTTACCAAAAATATTTGGCTTATGAACGAGTATGTCCCATTGATTCTCCTCATTCTAACAAGTTTATGTGATGCCTATTATATCAATACCCTCATTTAATGACTCAAGTTCACCCATCTTGTTATTTAGGCTTCTAGCACTTGTATATAAGAACTTTAAAATTGTCACTTTTAGCTGTATGCCACAATGTGATGTAATTGAATGAGACTCCAACAAAGTGGGTACTAGCCCACGAAAGCTTATGCTTCAATACTTCAGTTAGTCTTTAAGGTGCCACAGGACTCTTTGTCACTTCTGCAAACCCAGACTAACATGGCTACTTCTCTGATTCCTTCATTTGACTGTTTCTCATCAGATCCTACCCATATTTTATCATCTTCCATCCACTCTTCCTTACTAGGATATAGAGACTCTCCATTAAAAGATCCTCCCCTAAGGGATATCTCTGTCTGAACCATGTGTTTCTCGACAACTGTTAGCTTTCATCCAGCCCTTAGTTTAAAAACTGTTCTACAACCATTTTCATTTTACATGCCAGCAACCCGGTTCTATTTTGGTTTAGGTGGAGCCCATCCTTCCTACATAACACATAATGCAAAGAGAAGGACAGCAATTCAAACACAGAATTTAAGAGATTTAGGGTGAAATCCTGATTCCATTGAAGTCAATGGGAGTTTTACCAGTGGGGCCAGGATTTCATTCTACATCATGTAATCCAAACCCTGTTCATGTAGCATCATTATTTGCTGTATATAACTTCTGTACCAAGAGAGTGAGAAAACTTTGCATGCCTGTACATGACACTTTAAAACTACAATAGATTCTCGATTATCCAGGATTGGGTTAACCAGAATGTGGATTAACGAGGATGTCAAAAAAAAATATGCGTAACTTGCAGGGCCGGCTCTGGCTTTGTTGCCGCCCCAAGAACAAACAAAAAAAACCCCACCAGGGCGCAGGGCAGCCAGTGAGCCAACACCCCCTCCCACTGGCACAGGGTGGCTGGTGAACCAACCCCACCCTCCCCATATTTCCTATGGATGGTGATTATCTGGGATTTTATTAACCAGGATTATTTTTTTCCCTATCATCCTGGATAATCGAGAGTCTACTGTACTTTGAAATGTAGGCTTATTTTCTGTCTTGTAAAACAGCAGTAAGCATATTGAACACATACAGACTTCTGTATTTTTAGTAATTATATATATAAAAACCCTTTTAGTTGACCTTATACCTAACCACATAAAGATGAAGTGATTAACACAGAATCAAACACACGCTACAGTAACTCATGTTTTAAAAACAGAAAACAAAACAAAAAACAAAACAAGCAAATCTATAGTGATGACTTGAAGGTAAAAGGAAAAGGAACACCCACTTCATAGACTGACAATTCCACAAAAAGGTCATCAGGTATTCAAGGAAAAAATTATTTATTAACAACAACTAATCTTTTACACTGTGTCTTAGCTTTGATATAAATTATGTAAATAGAACGTGCAAGTGTGAATAATATGTTAATGGATAACACTGAAAGCAGAATGCAATTTGAAATAAGGCACTTGAAATTAAATTAACCACTTCATCAAACAGCACACATTTAATCTATGCTTTTTAAAATTTAGTTGTTAAACAGGCCATTTAGAAAAACAGCAGAACAGACAATGCACCCAGTATCACAAGTCTTATTGGCTATTGATTGAAATGATGCATACATTGGAATTATTAAAATCCAGTTCCTAATTACTTCAGGCAACAGACTGTCAGGTCAATGAAAGCCTAATTTGAATTCAAGAGGATTTCCATCCTCCATCTACACATTAATGGAACAACCTTTGTATATATGGAAGACATGTAACTGTATATGCAAAAGAGACTAACAATCTGTCTACTCAGGGAAGAGTTATTTTATACAATAATGAATAAAATGTGAATGTAGATATTGGGGTTCAGAGAAGAGAGGCCAGAATGCTCCCAGGTGTGCAAATATCATTCAGATGCTAAAAATAAAGGATTCCTTCTCTCCTGGGATGAGGTATACACTCAAGCTTTTATTTCACAGATTTGCAAGACTATAACAAAGAAGAAGACAGAAGGAAAAAGCTGACAAAGTGGGCAGCCAAGACACTGGAACTGTGAAAGAAAGAGGTGAGATCCTGATGAAACACAGCAAACATCTGAGCCCTAACAATAAGGAGTAAAATTGTGACAGTGAGGGTAATTAACCATTGGTAGAGCCCTGCACAGATACAACATTTGCATCTGCATCCAATTTGCAATCCACAAACATGGCCCATGGATGTAAAGCAGATACCCACAGATTTGCATGGCTCGAGATAGAAAATTTGGATCCGCATCATCCACAATCCACAAACATGCTTCGCGGCTATAGGCAAGGATATAAAGCAGATTTCTGCAGATTTTCAGGCCTCTAACCATTGGAACAATTGACCAAGGCTAATGGTGGATTCTCCATCACTGACAATTTTTAAATCAAGGTTTTGCTAAAAGATCTGCTGTAGGAACTATCTGGAGGAAGTTCTCTGGCCTGTGTTAATCACAATGGTGTCTAGATCAGTGATTTCCAAACTTTTTTTCTGGGGACCCAGTTGAAGAAAATTGTTGATGCCTGTGACCCAACGAATCTGGGGATGAGGGGTTTGAGGTGTGGGAGGGGATCAGGGCTGGGGCAGAGGGTTGGGGTGTGGGGTGGGGCTGGGAATGAGGGGTTCAGGATGCGGAAGGGGGTTCTGGGCTGGAGCAGAGGGTTAGGGTTTGGGTGGAGGTCAGAGCTCTGGGCAGGAGGTGCAGGTTCTGGGGTGGGGACAAAGATGTGGAGTTTGGGGTACACAAAGGGGTTCCAAGTTTTGGAGGGGCTCAGAGCTGGGGTAGCGGATTGAGGGCTGGGGTTGGGCTGCGGACTTACCTCCGGTGGCTCCTGGTCAGCAGCACAGCCAGGATGCAGATGCAGGCTCTCTACCTGTCCTGGCCCTGCAGACCGCGCTGTACCGCAGAAGTGGCCAGGAAAAGATCCAGCTTCTAGGAGATGTGCAAGCAACTTTGTGCAACACTCACCTGCAGGCACACCTCCCCCAGCTCCCATTGGCCGGTTTCCAGCCAAAAGCAGTGCGAAGCCGGTGCTCGGGATGGGGGCAGTGCATGGAGACTCATGGCCCCCCTGCCTAGAAGCCAGACTGGCTGCTTCTGGGGCACAGCACGGTGTCCAAAAAGACTAGCCTGTCTTAGCTGGGCACACTGAGGGAGGGACTTTTAACATCCTGGTCGGTGGTGCTGACCAGAGCAAGGTGACTTAGTGCTTAATATGCTGTGACCCGGTACTGGGTTATGACCCACGGTTTGAAAAACACGGGTCTAGATGATCACAATGGAATCTATGAAAACATGTAAGTGCAGACCTGTGTAATCACTTTATTATAATTGCAAGATTATATGTTAGCTGACTTGATTTCATAGAATTTACTCTTTATCTGAATTGATTTCACTTACTTTTTCAAATCATCTTTTGCAGTAAGGAGACCTGCAGCTAAGCACTAAAATCCATCCTTAGGAGCCTAAATAGATGGCCTGATTGTCAGCGAAGCTGAGCACACTTAAATCCCATTGACTTCAATTTAGGAACCTAACTTAAGTCATCCTACTTTGAAAATGTTGGCTTCAGTGTTTTGGGGAAATTCAAGACAGCCCATCCTCAGGAGAGGCAAACAAACACACACAGCGAATATAGGCCTAAGCCACTCAGGTTCTCAGCCAGAGAACAGAATAAGGGGGTCAGCAGTCCAGATATTGTCATCCTACAGAATGACTAGAGCCTAAGACATCAGTCAAAAGACAAATCTAATGGACCCAGGTGGCAGTTTTACAATAGTTAGAAAAAGCTGGTGAGGGGGAAAAAAAGCACCAATTATTTTGCAATGCTGTTCACACGCTAAGTGTTAAAATAGCAGCATGGACACATGACAGCCATAAAGTACAACCGTCTAGACTGCAAGCATTTAAGCTCTTCCTCAAAGTGGGCCCTTACTTCTAGGCAACCAGAACATAAAACAAAACAAATGACCTCTGTACTTAGAGCAACTCTCCAAGGGAGTCTGACTTTATGCAATGACTCGTCATGATGCGAAAGCTGGCTGTTGTTCCTGAGGGACCTGCCCATTTGTAGCACCACATTACAGGAAGAAAACATGACCAGGCAGTGAAAGAATTTTAATAGAATACTCAAGAGGAACCTGACACTCTTTCCCCTCTCTAGTGATCCCCTGCCATGCAGGATTGTTCTTAAGGATTATTCTTAAGGGGGCGGGGAGAACAGTAGGTAAAGATCTGCATCTGCTTTCCTTTTGACACAGGGAGAAAAACCAACAGCCAGTGGGAGCAGAGGGCATATAGTAGTCTGGCAAGGTCAAGTGGATTAAACAGAGACCCAGCAATGATCCACAAGATGGGTTATTTTTCAGGTGGGGGGCTGGTTGGTTTCTGTGGGCACCATGATGTAGTTCTATGATCCCTGAAACAGTAAGATGACCATCTTTGCAAAGTTATGTCTTCTGTGCATTTTAGAGCTCTCAGCTTGAAAAACAGAATCGTATTATTTATTGAAAGACACAGGTGGAGGTGTCCCTGCCCCCAACTCTGGCCTCTGTGTCAACACTACTATTCCTCCCCCACAAACCCCGGGAAGACATTGGTGGGGACATAATTTAGAGTACAACGGGGTGATTCTGAGCTGCTCCGAACCTGTAGGTAGCCCTGAGGAGACTGCTGTAAATTGAAGGATTCTAATTTCTGCTGATCCTCAGAGCAGCTCAGATTCAGGAGAGCACAAAGGTGGCTGACAGGCACCTGGTCCCTATCTCCACTTCCCAGGGTTGTGCTTCTTGGAAACGCAGCAAAGGAACTTTGCCAATGTGTTATAAAATGTCCATGTCACCTTCCTCAAATTTGATTTGGGGTTTGCTTTATTCTATTTACTTTCAGGCACATATGAAAAGATTTCATTTTAAAATGCTTCCGCATTACACTTTTTCTAATGCCCTGTTATACACACTAATTACATCTCTCCATGATCCAGATGCAAAAACAGCCCTAACAATAAAAGGACTTGAGATAATGGTGCTCTTAGGAATGGGATTCATAACTCTAGTGCCAATTTCAGTGTGAAAAATTGGCTTCAGAAGCAATTAAGACAGGTTTTTGGGTTGGTTTTTATTTTTTGGTTTTAAGCCACCATAACTTGTCTCTGTGAAAGCCAGAAAATTTTTCCAACCCTCAAGGATGCTAGGGGATGAAAAGCAAGATCCTTTGAAGGACAATAAAGATATCACCGTCAATGTCTATTGCTGGAGATAGGTGGTAAAGGAGGGAGGCTTTCTTTACTGTTCGGTGTGTGTTTGTGAGCACAAAAAAAAAGAGATTAGAGTCTTTACTATGGCAGTAGTGACGTATCAATAAGAAGCTTCCTGAACAGTGGTCTACAGAGCTCTTTCTGATAGTCTGCAAAGAGCATGATCACATGGTATTGTGTCTCCTTGCTCGACCACATTAAACACTTTCCAAGTATTACTTTTCCAAATAAACAACTGCTGTGGAATGTTATTTGATCAACACTGGAAGGGAAAGTGGTATACACAATTATGGATGGGCACACAATCTCTCTGAAGATGTGGTTATACTATGAATCTGAGATACACACCCCCTCCGATCTTAGTGCTGGAGTATGGTGCAAATCTGGACCATAGTTCTGAGAGGTTTTAGTTCTCATGGTCCTGCCTCCCAGGGGAGGACTGATACATGGCTCCTGTTTATTGGGATGTTAGAGCGAACCATGTGTCAGAGGGCGATCTGTGAAGCAAAACCAGTTTTTTGGACACAGTAAATCCACCAGTGCATAGTGCACAAAGAGTGGAACAACAGGGC
Organism: Sternotherus odoratus; assembly: GCA_032164245.1. Taxonomy (NCBI): domain Eukaryota; kingdom Metazoa; phylum Chordata; order Testudines; family Kinosternidae; genus Sternotherus; species Sternotherus odoratus. Next base: position 200,647,381 of record JAVMKO010000001.1, on the reverse strand, counting down.
TAACGATGCAGTCTTCACGAAGGGAGTTGCCAGCAGAAGCCTTTGAAATCAGGGCTAAGTATACAGTCCCCTTTGAAAACTCAAGAACTCTTAAGCATGGTTGCCACCAAACCTGGAAATTAGTGTCCTACTGCAATTCTTATAAAAGAACCCAGGCAGACATGCCAGCTTGGATTTCAGATCTTACATTTCAGGCATGGTCTAGCCTTAGGCCTACTTTCCTGGGTCTCTGTGCATTAATGATAATGTGCTGTCCACAGACCAACACAGGAACAGCAGAGTTTGTTGCCTATTCTGCCTGAGTGTTTATTGTACTCACCACTTTTTAACTACACCACCATTTAAAAAACCTCAGATAGGTCAATTCAAAGTAGACTCCATCTGGAGCTTGTTTTTAAAAACAGAAGTTTGATGGTTCAGCTCTCGCTTCCACGTCCTGGCTCGGGAGACAGACTGAAGGCATAACTCCAAGATCATCAGCAGAACTTGTCTACATTGGGGATTTTCCCCAGTTGCAGTCATTGGTGGCTACCCACCAGCATAGCTGTGTAACTGCAAAATTCCAGTGTGGAAAGGCAAAATAGTTATAATCCATGATGTGCACTACAGAAGGTAACTCCTCCAGCCTGCAACAATGGTAAATTACAGGAGTGCACAGCATGGCTTATAGCAGCTTCGTCTGTTTACAATAGGAGTTACAAAGGGGGAGCAATATGAGATAGCTGAAATCCACTGTTTGGCCAGGCCTCTGTCTGTCAGTTCCCTTGCGTCTCTGAATCCCGGCCTCGGGACCAGAAATATGCCCTGATACCTTATGAAGTATGCCTGGATCATTTCTATAGGGCTCTCATATGCATCATAAGGGACTAGATATTCATTTTTTTAAAAGAGGGAAACAGAAGTAGTTGAGGAAATTTGCCTGAAGTCACACAGCAAGTCAGTGGCAGAGCTAGGAGCAGAATCCAGCTCTCCCGATTCTTGGCTTGGTTTCCACCAGACCGTGTGTTTGCCACAAAACATGTGTGTGGCCAGTTAACATAGCAAGTAATGGGCACCATCAAGCTTCCCAATTAGTTATTCATAGTCAGCCTGGACAGAACAGACAAAAAGAGAGTAACATTAAGAAAAATGTTCCCCTCGCCAGCTGAAAAAGGATATTGACCCCAGTCACACAAAACTACTCTCTTATTCTCCATAAGGAATTTATAGTGTGGAGATCTCCTTATGGAAGAAATAGAGTAATCATAAGTAGTTTCCTTTTGAATCAGCTGCAGGAATGCTTTATTTCTGGAAAGGATGCAGAGAATCGATTCCAGCCACCTCATGGAGTCTTAGGATCCCAAGGGATGTAACTTGCTTTGCCCCTGTTCCTCAGATTGTGTGTGTGTGTGTGGGGGGGTCACCCTGTGTTTCTTCTGTAAGGCTGAAAACCTATTCATTGGGTGAAAATATTAATAGTTCAGAAATTCCATGAAGCAAGTTCCTCATGCTCTCTTTTCTCTTTCCCTTGGGTTTTACTGAGGGAGGATAATCTTGATTTTCTAAGGCAATAAGCACCTGCAACTCCTATTACAATCAATAGGAGCTGATCAGTAGGAGCCCAATACCACTGGAAAAAAAGAATCAGGTCAGAAGTTTTGATCTGATAAATCTAAGTTTCCATGTCCACAAAAGAAACAGTATGGCCTTCTGATCTGTAAATGGAGAAGCTTACACACAGCAGCAATACTTTTTCTGGGCCTTAAAGACATTAGAATAGGCACTAAAACTGAAGCCGTTCATTCTGCACATCATACTCCCTGAAAAATGTTAACTTACAGTGTTTCAGCAACATTGCATGAAATCACTTACAAAATAGAATTCCATACAGGACAAGGGCCAATGTTATCCAGATTAATTTTCTATTTATACGGCATGTGAACGCATATCATGCTTTGCAAGAATATACTGAAAACAAGACCTCTGCCAAGAAGAGATTTTAAGACATGCACTCCCACCCTACACTTGGTGTTGCCAAATATTTAAAAAACATCAGCAATGTGTGTGTCTTGGAATCCTTCTGAGAAAACATTTCAGTGTGCAATCTGCATTTTTTCTGTTGCTGCAGGGCATTGTCAAGCGTGATTCGACTGACATCTGAATTCACACTGCAATAGTGACTTTATAAGGAGGGGTCATCAGAGTTCCCATTGTTGGGGGGAGGTAGGAGGAGAATGGCATAGCCCCTACCACAACTTTCTTGCATCCTGCTTGTTGGAGTAATATCAGTCCTTCCTAGCCTATTCTGTGATGTGCAGATACAGGAAAGGTCTATTTGTATATTTATTATACTGAAAGCCTCTTCCTGAGGTTACTACTTCTGTCAATATCCTGTTAGGGCCTCATCCTGATTAGCTGACACTCACAGCAGCAGGCTTGGCCTGTCGTAAAATTTCAGCTTTGCAATTTATGCTCCAGTAAGGAATTGACACTGTAGCCATGAGTAAAGCCACATGGGGACCACAGATGAATGCATCTAGGTAATGTAAGAACTGACTTCCATCTTCATCTGAAAATAAATGTTAAACAATTAGAAAGCAAGGGCCAGTCTGTTTTGCATGGCTGTTAAGGACCTATGGTAGTTGCCAAAAAATAAATGGTTTTCCCTACAACTCCTGGAAAAAAATCCATGCCTCCGGCTCTTGAATATTTTGGTCTGCTGCAGTCTCCCCCAGAGGTGGCTCCATTTCAACAGTATGGTACATAGATGCAGTAGTTTGTGGCGCACTTTAGGATCTTTTTGGGAGGACATACATTACCATCCATTTAAATTCTGTAGGCCCAATGCATATGCTAAAATGGGGAGGGTGCTGAGAGCAGCATTAAATTCCACACAACTATCCACCCAGTTAGGAGGAGATCATGCAGCTGAAAACGGCCCCTTCGCAGCACGCTCCCTTTCCTTCTCCAGAAGTGTGAAGTCCTGGCCTTCAAGGGAAAGAGCCCACTTGGTCTTTGCTCCTGGATGTGGTTCTAACAAAACAGCATTCAAATGCCATCCAAATTCAAATTTTTTTTATTTGAGTAGCTGGACCTGCAGTTCTGTGCTTTCAAGTTTACAACACCACTGGGAATAGATGGATTCAAAGTCAGAAAGGTACCCAAGCTATTCCCCACTAAACTAAACTATTACAATAAAACTGTAATTCTAAAGTAATGTAGTCCACAAAATAGTAGGACTCTAACTTTGAGTTTAAACACAACATAAATGCCAAGCATAACAAACTAGAACAAAGTACTACACGTTAAACACTTAGATGTGACTCTCAACGAGCTTCAATATCAATTTGAAAATGACAGGGAAAGTACACATTTTCTAATGGTCACTCTTAACCATTTGGTTGTGGTTCAAAAAGGAAAGTTCTGGTGGGGAAAGTCAGCCCAGAATTACTATTATGGCTTTTGAATGGCTTCTACAACACGTAGGTTTTTTTAAATTTTGAACTTTGGGGTCTACACTATCTGTTTCTACTCTATTCCTATTTACTAGCAGATAGATTTTGCCACCCTTACTCTCACTGAGTCTTCCCTTCCTCCAGAAGTGGCCCTACTGAAGAAAGTGGTACTGCTCAGAATAAGGTACAGGAAAGTAAATGAAATACTTTCCTTATGGACTGTATTTTCTAAATGGACAGCTAACCTAATTCTCAAATATTGAGGGACAATCTCCACTCATTATTATATTTTGCTTTCCACAACCAAATCTCTGTACAACTTTTCATGAGAGATGTACTCGAGTATTTGGATTCTAATATCTAAGCTGTATTGTTAAATGTATTCACCTATGTTTGGGTTATTGCTGATTATGTACTCTATGCATTATATGACTTTAAAAACAAACTTTATATTTGTGAATAATCTAAGCACTATATGTACAAACACTCTTTTCTCAAACTATGCCTTATATACTTTTTTTAACATTAGCTTTAATCACATTTTAAAATCTGTTCCACGTGAGTTGGGGTGTAAATAAGTGTTACTTGTTTGTATGTGCTTTGCCTTGGTTTAATTATTACAGTTTTAGCAAAGTGAAATAAAACCCTTTTACTGTCTTTCCCACACAAACATAACTACAGGAAGGAAAAAAATAGGTTGAGATTTCTTGATGTGATATGAGACTGGGAAATGAAAGATTGAATTTGATGAAGACTAAAAATAAAGCCTACTGCAGATATTTCTGACTTGGTCTGTTCTGACTTGTAATGAGAGAGTTGCTGCTGTCTGCTGGAATGCCTTTCTCCGTTAGGACCCCATAACCACCACGAAGAGACAACATAAACTTCTTAACACGTGTTTCAAACTCCTGTCTCACTTTACTGCCTGTACTGTAATAGTAGCAGAAAGCCAGCTCTCCTGGAAACTGGTGCATAAGATCAACACCCCTCCCTCCCCCCCCCCCACCAACTTTTCAAAAAAATTTCAGACTCAGCTACGATTTAGTAACTAACCAATGATGCTTTTAAAAAGGAACTGCTGTAAAACTGTAAAATCCTCAGTTGGTGTAACTCAGTGTAGCTCTGATCACATGTAAAAATTCATTTCAAAGAGACAAGAAACAAATGGAGGAAAACACCTCTCTCAGCACCAGGAGGTAGCAAATTCACAGTGCATGATGACACTTGAGGTGATAAATGACAGGCTTAAGCAAATATCGAATGATGCCCCCACTTCACATTCTTTAGAAAAGCAAACACAGCAGAACCCCACTAATTCACACTTCACAACCCCCCCCCCATCCCCATAATTCAAACAGAGAAACCTGAGGCCTCTACCCTCTGCTCAGCAAAGATTTAATAACACATTGCTAGAGTGTGGTTTCATGTTACTAAAACTAAATCCCCATTAGCAAGTATACTGCAGTAGAACTGACCACTCACACCATGAAGTAGTCTCACAAATCCTTACAAATCAAATAATACTGGGCCAGTAAGTGAATGAAGTTCATTCTGTGATGCTGCACAAGCTTTTTACTTACTTTTTAAAAAACTTTTCTACTCACTAACTCTCACAAGTCTGTAATTCACTGCGGGATTCCCAGTCATTTGAATGAATTAGAATTTCTCTGATGCAAGTACAGCTTATCTCAAATGTTTTGGGAATGTCAAAACTTCTGGATATAAGAAGACAGCAAACTGGGTTCATGGGATAAATGCCTAAGATGTGGATAACAGGGTGTTTTCATTAAGCTGAGTTAAGTGTTATAAATGGAAACACTTCAGAGCAGGTCACCGGTCACTCCACAATTCTCATTATATTACTGTAGCACCTAGGAGCCCTAATTTATGGGCTGGAAAGGACCCTGTTGTGCTAGGAGCTGTACAAACAGTCAAAAATGCAGTCCCTCTAGACCCTCTCCCTCATTTCATAGCAGAAAGCACACGGGGGAAGAGACAAATCCCTGTTTGATTATCTCAACCCTGCAACATGACCCCATCCTTCTTATGCACCCCCATCTCAATCTTTCCATTGAAACCAGCTACCATCATTCTCCCCACATGTCTCTGCCAGTCTCCCACCCTGCTCCCCCGGCACACAGCATGCTCCCTCACCTGCAGTAGACCAGACACTCCATGTGATTAATCTCATTGTCAGAGCGGTAGCGGCTGTAATCCTCCCACAGGTCCTTGATGGCAGTGACAGCCAGGATGAAGAGCACAGGGGCCAAGGCCAGCTCAGGCTGGAAGGCGTTCACCGCTGGCACGAAGTTGAGCAGCGCGATGAAGACAAAGTAGACATTGGCGAGGCGGTGAAACTGCTCAAAGAGGTTCTTGGGGAGGAAGGACAGAGCCGTGTACTTGGTGGTCTTGAGGCGATTGTTGGCCAGGGGGCTCCTTTGGGGCTTCTCCGCCTCAGGCTCATGTAGCAACAAGTTGGAGCGCACAGTCCGGGTCTTGCTCTCCTTCCTCTTCCTCCGCCTCCCCTTCTTCCTCTCATTCTCCTCTTCCTTCTGCACCTCGGGCGCATCCCCGCCCCCTTCAGCATCCTGTGCCATCTCTCCTGTCCTCCTTCCCAAACACACCAAACACACAGGAGAGACGTGAGCACTTTTGCAATGGGGGCACTTGGCAGAGCCTGGGAGAGAAAGGACCGGCTGCCCCTCCCTGCTCTGCACTAAGTTATCATCCTCAGAGCCTACTCACTCTTCACTTACTTTTTCCCAGAAGGGGAGGAGGTTTCCTTCAACTCCCTCACTGTTTTGTTTGGCCTCTGGCTCTCTTCCTCCTCCTCCTGCGTTTGGGAGGAGAAAGCTCTTTTTTTCCCCCTGATTCTCTCACCCTCCCTGGCTCAGTCTCCTCTCCTCCTTGCTAAGGCTAAGCTAACTTGTGCTCCAGGGGCAAGGGAGGGTGGATTGAATGACTGTCCCGTTGTCTGTCCCTCCAGGAGAGGAGACAGACAAAGCAACCCTTGTCCTGTACGTCATTTCAACCACACCACTCGTTTCCTCTGCAAAAAGGGGGCTCGCAGAGACGGCAGCAGCACGTTAGTCATAGAAACATGAGAGAATCACACACACACACACACACACACACACACACACTGGGGCTGGGGAGAAGAGACTGAAGCATTTCTTAAGAGCGAGAGAAGGGGGAGTGAGGGAAACAGCCACACTGGGAACCTTTAAAAAGAGGAGAACTTTTGACTCAACAAAGTTAGTAAGTTGAAGTGCGATCCGGTGCCAGGTGTGTGTGTGAAATGCCTGGTCTTTGGCATTGCTGGAAGCTGCTCCTTCATTCCATCCTCTCAGTCTTTATTTACACAATCACCCAAGGGCAGGCACTCCTCTCCCCCCCTCCCAAACACACACTCTGGATGTAAACCACAAGTTACACTTTATGTGCAGCCTTTAACATTCCATTACACCTAAGGAGTGGGAGGGTTTGGTTTGGTTGTCCCCTCCCTGCCCCCGTTGCAGTACTGTACAGTGAAACCTCGATATAACGGACTAATTCGGGCGAGGGGGTGTCCGTTAAAGCCGAAAGTCTGTTATTTAATATTTTTTTAAAATCATTAAATAACAGGACTTTTGGCTTTAACGGACACCCCCTCACCCGAATTAGTCCATTATATTGAGGTTTTACTTATCACGGCCGGGAGCCGGGAGTCAGCCCGCCGGGCGGCAGCCAGCAGCCCGCCCGCCCAGGACCCCGGCTGCTGGGACCCGGGCGGGAGCCGTCAACTCGCCCACCCGGCTCCCTGCTGTGGGGACCTGGGCGGGAGCCGTCAACCCGCCCACCCGGCTCCCTGCTGTGGGGACCCGTGCGGGAGCCGTCAACCCGCCCGCCCGGATCCCGGCTGCTGGGACCCTGGCGGCAGCTAGCAGCCCGCCCACCCAGGACCCCGGCTGCTGGGACCCGGGCGGAAGCTGTCAACCCGCCCGCCCGGCTCCCTGCTGCGGGGAGCCGGGCGGGAGCTGTCAGCCCGCCCGCCCAGATCCCGGCTGCTGGGACCCAGGCGGCAGCCAGCAGCCGGGACCCGGGCGGGCTGGCTGACAGCTCCCGCCCGGGTCCCAGCAGCCAGGACCCCGGCGGGCTGGCAGCAGGGAGCCGGCAGGGAGCCCACCCGCTGCCTGGACCCCGGCGGCAGCCGGGAGCCAGCAGCCAGCCCCTGATTTAACGGATTTTGGATGCATCGGACTTGCTCCTAAATTTTGTCCGTTGCATCCGAAGTCCGTTAAATCGGGGTCCGTTAAATCGGGGTTTTACTGTACTGCTTTCCATCCAAGGGGATCTCAAGAGTGTTATATAGTTCTGCACTTCACCTTGTCAGCTTAGTCTTTATAAATTGATTCATTTCAAAATATTCCTGTTTGATAGAGCACTCTTTAAATAATATTTCATTATTTATTTACACACACACACTTAACATGGGCACTACATATTTCCCCCAAACCTTGTTTTCTCAAAAACAGCTGATAATTTTACTCCAAAAATAACTGAGCCTAAGGCAGACACCTTCCTTGGAAAAGTTCAGCTTCAATGGTTAAAATTCAGCAACCTTGTGAGCAACTGAAAATAGGGTCTTATAGTGGACCGGGTTGGCAACCTCCATTGGAATGACTATCAGCAACACCTATATTACATTATTTAATTTCACAAGGATTTTTCAATTCCTCCCCTGGGAGGGAGAGTGGGAAGGGCACTCTACACTGATCTGGTCTCCACTTTTTAAACTGGGAAATATTAAAAACTCAAACTTCACGGAAAGACAACCAGAGTGACACAGGCACTTGAAACTCAAGAAAAATTAAATTTAAGCAGATGTCTTTAGCTTAAAGACGTGAGGCTCAAGGGCAACACAATTATGAAAATATCTAAAGAGAAATAATAGAGGGGTGAAGACTATTAACATCAGACACACAATGTACACAAGACTTTGCAACTATCAAGTATAGCACCCCACATCTAAGGATCTCAAAAGCACAAAGTTGTTCAGGCTTCTCTTCCTACTCTTTGCACATATGACTGCCTGCCTGTCTTTTCATGTTCTGACTGAACCGAAAGAAGTCAGAAATGTACAGATTGGGGAAACTGAGGTGTAAAGAAGCTAAAAGGTGTCTCCAAGATTGCACAATAAGATCACCGCAGACCCAGGAATAAAGTCCACTTTACATGGATTCCCATACCGCTGCCTTAAACAAACCACAATAATATCCTTCCACCCATCCCCTTTGTAACTTCATTTTCTCCATTTGGGAAGTGATAATAATCACACCAACGTCTTGGACAGCTGTTTTTTGGATTATGCATATGAAACATGTCCAAGATATAAAGCACTATACAAGTGCTAATTAATGCAAGTCTCTTCAGGACAAAGCTCAACAGCGGTATACCATGCTTTGCAAAGTTCCAGTCTGAACTCTAGCTTTGTGTGAGTGTAAACATGGGCACGTCTGTGCTATCCCAAGTAAAAACAGATGTTCAAATTCGTAAACTTGCAGTAATTCTGCATTTCTAATAATGGCTTTTGCACAACATTTTGATGGTATTACAGTATTTTCTTTTAAAATGAGGTTATGAAATATGTCAGCTAAACAGTGCCTTTTCTATGTTTCCAATTCTTGTTGTTTTACCATGACTCTAGCAATATTTCGTGTTTTCCAGAAAGCTGCAGCTCCTAGAATCCTGTGATTAGGAGAGGGAATCTCAGCTTTCATTTTTGTGTTAACATTAAATCTCTAGCTTCTACATGGCTACAGAAAAAAGCTTGAAAATGTGACTTCCTACAGGTTCAAAACCCAGAAGACACATAGAAAAACTCCAGAAGTTATTATTATTTTTAAATCTCATGATTTTTAAGACAGTCTCAGAATTTTTGGACACTTCGGATTAGCAATATACTTGTATTTGGCATGAATTTGAGAGTCTCAGTATTGGAAATTAAAAAAATTCTTGTGCTTCTTTTGAGTGCAACACAGGTGCTGAATTGGGGGTAGGAAAGCAAACAGTGGAATTTTTCCAAACTCCAGCCACATGAGATGTCAAAATGAGAATCAGCTTCCAAGAGGTTGGGCAGATGTTCAGAATACTTCTTGGACTTGGCTCACCACCCATAGGGTTCAAAGAGCTGATGGGCTCTGTTTGGCTCCTCAAGCCTGTCTCCCCCTCGTTGAGGCTCAGAAACCATCCTGGTTTTCAGCTCTCCCTGGGCAGGACTTGGGTGTTCCTTTGACTTGTTGATTCCACGGGTCAGATTAAGAGGGAAAGCATAAGTGGCTGCAGTTACGGAAGCATCACTTACTTGTGGTGCCACAGCATGATATCAAAGTAGACTGTGCAGATCCTCATGGTATGACCACCCTCCTCCTTTCTTATAGGCTTTGATCAGTGAAATAATGAACCATGTTGACATGAAATCATCCTCCTTAGGCTTCTAATTTAACACTTCACTGAAGAATAAGCTTTTGTTTCAGACTCTGCAGACATCACGACTTCATTAATACTATTTACACATTTTTCTTCACAACCATAAAGGGTAGAGATTTTCAAAAGGACTCAGCACTCTCAGCTGGAGCCAGATTTTCAAAGTTGCTCAGTACATTAGCTACTGAGTTCCCCAGAAAAATGTAGTCAGTGTCCCGATGGGAGCGGCTGGGTGCAAAGCATTTCTGAAAAAACCTGGGATGAATGAAATCCTGGGCCCATAGGAGTCAATGGCAAAACTCCTTTTAACTTCAAAAGGGTCAGGATTTAACTCCGGTGCCCAAATGAGAGCACAGCTTTTCTGAAAATCTGGATCCAATTGTGGGTGCTGAGAATTTACAAATCCAGCCTTGAGCTCTTTTGAAAAATTGGGCCTTACCTTTTTTTTTTTAAAAAAAAAAAAAGCAAGCCAACATCCTGGAGCACATGGAAACCGCAAAAATAAGACGTACTGACTTGCTGAGCTGCTGCTGCTAGCCAGGTCAGTCTGAGCCTTGCTGTCATGCATCAGTCTTTCCTCCAGGCTTTGAATTGTGTGTGGTTGGTGAAGAGTGACGAAAAGTAAGTTCTGTACTAGGTATGGAATACAACCAAGAACTGCCTTTCCCTCACAAAGTTGAACACAAGCCAAGAAAAATCAAAATTTGGCACCATCCATAACCCACGCCTCTAGGGAAAATGAGTGTATGGCAGCTAAGGATGGAGAGCCTGATTGTGAGAGGAGTTGAGCCCCCTCATCACCCAAAGACATTGGCTACGCTTTTCTGGAGCAGCATTGCAAACCTCAAGCATTCAGAAATCATGAGCCAGGAGCCCCAAATCACGAGACTGGCTAAAACATCATAAGGTGTTTTTTTTTTAAAAGGTGTCTTTTTATTGGCTTCTTGTTTCGAGCCTTTGGCATTCTTGTTATGAGCTTTTCTCCACAAACACGAGGGTTAGCAACTTACTTCTATTTAAAAGAAATAAAGAAATCAAAAAGAAAGAGAAAGAAAGCTGAAAGTCTCATGTAATCACATGACTCCAAGCTGCAACTTGATTAAAAAAAAAATCACCAAAATGGCGAGACTCAATCTGTGCCCTGTAAAGTGATTACAGAAATTGTATGACTTAATTTGAGGCTGTTTTAGTGTCTTTTGTCAAGCAACCACAAAATCAGAGGCCAGTTTTGAACAGCTTGTCCTTCAGTAAATGAAGAGGGTAATCAGCATCCCACAGGATCGGGTTTTTAAAACTCTCACTGAGAGCTTACTGATATTACCCCTCTGTGTTGCTTCTGTGTTGCCACTCAACTCCTGCGACCACTCTGGCGAGAGTTTAACTTGGCTGTTTCCTTTGAAGATTTTTTAAACTGTTAACAATATATTCTCTCACTCAGTCATACGAGATCCCCAAGTGTCAAAAATCATGGATATTTATTTAAATAACCATGCTAATATAAACAAGAGTTCAGCCTTATTTTAAAGTGTCATTGTTGGTGACTCAACAGCTAAGCTTGCATTGCAATACTGCCAGCCTCAAGAGCTTAACGCCCCCCCCCCCCAACCATGTGATTGGCCTAAAAATCATTCAGAGGTTTAAAAAGAATAAATACTGGGGCCATGTATCTATGCTATGGGTACTACAGCGAGCCAGCTACAACACTGCAGTTGTAGTGGCAAAGTGCAGACCTTTGCTACTGCAATGGAAAGGATTTTTCCTATCACTGTTAATAATCCACTCTCAGAGCAGCGGTAACTAAATTGATGGAAGAATTCTTTCATTGACCTAGCTGCCTCTATTCCAGGGGTGAGGGGGTGGGGAAGGAGTTATGTTGGCATAGCTTTCACATGCTTGGGTGCCATAGCTACGTTGACCTAACTTTTAAGTATAGACAAGGGGTTTTGTTCTATCATCTGTTTTTTAAACCTCTGCCCACCTTGTGCATGTGTGTGTATGTGTGTGTGTGTGTGTGTGTGCTATGATAACTACAGGTTGAAAATATATACCAAGTACGCACAGAAAAATGCAGGCCCCCCTGGTTCCCTTATGTACTGCTCCCTCACTATCCTCCCTGCTGTTGTCCAGAGGGCTTTGCATTTCCCTGGCACCTTTTCCCTGACTGCCCTGATTCTCCCCTCTCCCACTGTTCAGAGTCCCCCTGGACACCTTCCCCACAACACACCCTCCCTTGTTGTGGGAGCAGGTTTATATTCTGATTTCTCAAGGTCTAGCACACAGCATGGCTGAACAAAGAAGGACTTTATAAACATAAGTTACTCACACGTGCAGAGTGAATTAATGGTTTAAGATGGTCAGTTTCATGCAGTCATCACACAACAAGGTGGTTCTTAAAGAGGGACATGCCATTGTTCAATTTTGTCACTGATCTTAAATACAATTTCAACGGAAGCAATTTCTGTGTCAACATAGCAGTCTTTTGGAAGTGGGACACAAGCTTTTTTTCACCTTCTCACTGCTGACAGCTCTTGTGATATTTGAAGTATTACTTAAAGCCCCAGCTCCTGGAATCATGTGAATACATAAGAATCCCTGGGTTCATTAAAAAACAGTGTACGTTTAATCTTCTTGGCTGTGAAGAAATGCTTGAAACTGACCTGCATGTAACTTAAAGGTAAAAATCCCTAAGGCAAATAAAGTATTTCTAGGATATTGCCAATCATGTGTCAAATTACCCCAGACTCTGATATCCTCAGCCGCATCTTTGCCTAGATGGCCACATTTTAAACTATTAATACTCTTCATCTTATGGGAATGCCGTAAGGCCTTAAATCAGATTCTAGATTCCAAGGAGTCAGTCATGGACAAAGGGCTACAGAATGGCACTGCTCATTATGCAGAATTTGTCTGTCTGTTTGCAGGTCAGGCTCTTTCCATTTGACTCTCACTAAGGTTGTGAACTACCTGTATTCACTTTTTAACCAGATATACATTTTAAAATTGCAGAACTGGGGCTCGATGATGCCTACAATTTTTCAGTGCGGAGCTTTAAATAAGCAGATAACCCACTAAAATGCCCCATATTTATTCAAAGGAGGGGAATTAGAGCTGGTCAGGAATCTGAGGCAAAGAGAAATGCCAGAAGAGTGAATAGGCTGCTGGTTAGGGAAGTGAGAATCCAGATTCAAGTCCCTACTCCAAGTCAGAGAACCTGGGACTCCCACACTCCAGCGGCCTGTCTTAGGCAAAGAGCTAATGAGTGTTCAGGACTGGGCCTCCCTCTTTTCCTGAACATTTCAAAGGTCTTGTTTTTGTTCTGATGAGGAATGTAAATAAATATCAAAACCTCAATATTTTTCACAAAATGGAATTCTGATTTTCAAGCCAGCCCGAGAGGGGAAAGAGCCAACCCAGCCTCCTTTCCTTTCCACTCTGCAGAACTAATGTTCTGAGACAGAGGTTTGAAGGGAGGGGGAAGAAAGAAGGGAAAGCCGTGTTCTCTGTCCATTCTTCACCTCCTCCAAAGCACTGGGGAATTTTTCCATTCCTTAGTTTCAAACACTCACTGAAGGGAAATACTGACCTAAACACGAGCTGGATGCCATGTTTAAGGGCTGGTCCCCACTAGGGCTTAACGTCGACTTTAGCGACGTTAAGTCGATATAAACATGTACCCGACCTCACATGCATGCCATTTGAGTCGATTTAAAGGGACCTCAAAATCAACTTCTGTACTCCTCCCTAATGAGAGGAGTAGCGCTGAAATCGACCTCTCTGGGTCGATTGTGAACTAGTGAGGATGCATGTGACATTAAGCGTCAGACCTTCCACAATGTCCGTTTGCTCCCCAGGGGACCAGCCACCACTCCGAGCAGCTCCGCGGCCCCCCGTGCCCACCCGAGCAGCCCCCCCCCATGACCGCCGGAGCAGCTAGCTCCGCCCGAGTAGCTCCGCGCCGGCTCCCCCCAAGCCCGCCCGAGCAGCTCCGCGGACCCCCGTGCCCGCCCAAGATATTCAAGATATTCAAGAATCTAGATATTCAAATTTTAAAGGACCACATGGGGTTAGGACTGGAGTTTTATGCCTTGAATCCCAACCTGGGGCATCAGTGCCTCAGAAATCAGAGTGACCACTCTCAAGATCCCTTCCTGCTGTACACCTCCCATTTCCAACAAAGAATGGACCATTGCTGATTAAAATGTCTTTTGAAAAAATTGTATCTGAGGAGTGTAGCCCTTTCTTTGTTTGAGAGCTCGTGAAGAACTGTTTGTTTCTTTTAACTGTGCAAATTAACTTTCATTTGTGCAAACAAATTTTAGCCTGTGCATTCTTTGCTAACTAGTCACTGTGATCTAGATTCTGACTTGGGTTGTGTGACCACAGAAGTACACAGAGAGAAGCAAGAACAACACCCCTGATATCCCAGTGCAGGCTATGGAGTACATGGGCCTCGTAAGGCATTAGTAAGCAGTTGCTGTATGCTTAATGCTTCTTCCCTTCCTGGAGCAGCTAGTGCAACACAGCTTGCACAAGGGGTCTCTTAATTTGTAGTTTGTGTAGGCCAGCAAGAATGAGTTCACACCAATGTGGAGTAGTAAATTAAGAGTAACAGAAGAAAAAACTTATCTTTGATACTAGGAAATTTTAAAAAAATAATACAGGAAAAATGTGACAGCAACAATTGTCAAGAGGGGCCTCCTGCCTGCAGATAAGTGGCTTGTAATGTTTGCACCCTAACCATCTAAAATCATCAGTGCTTGACCCATGGATCCAACCCAATTGGCAGTCAGTTGCTAGACCTTTTAAAACAGCTGAGTATAGCTAGCCACAAGACCCAGACCAGAATATACTGTTGCTATATTGTAAGAGAACTTGCTATCTGTCTTTACCTTATATACCATTGACTATTGAGCAGTTCTGCACTGAATTAAATGCACAAAATATATAGAGAAAAATCTTGTCCCCCGATTTCACCCAGAGTGTATCTAGTACGGTTTTCCTAAGGTGCCAAAATGGGGCTTGATCCAGCTCCCATTAAAATCAATGGTAAAATTCTTGTGAACGTAAGTGGGAGCAGAATGAGGCTTATATTATTTAATGTTTTAAATGCTCCTTTAAAGATACAAAAGGCTATTATTATTACTATTTCCTAGCTAAGTAGCAAGCAGTAGGACAAGGATTGACAGCCTTTGACACACGCCCCATCAGGAAAATCTGCTGGTGGGTTGGGACAGTTTGTTTACCTGCAGTGTCTTCAGGTTTGGCCAATCACAGCTTGCACTGGCCATAGTTCACTGTCCCAGGCCAATGGGGACTGTGGGGAGCAGCACCAAGCACATCCCTTGGCCCTGCCACTTCCCACAGCGCCCATTGCCTGGAGCGGTGAACCGCAGCCAGTGGGAGCTGCAATCAGCCGAACCTGTGGATGCTGCAGGTAAACAAACTGTCCCAGCCCACCAGTGGATTTCCCAGATGGGGCATGTGTCAAAGGTTGCCAATCCCTAAAATAGAAGATGAAGTGTATATAGCAAGTGAAGCAAAATTTCCTTGAATGTACAACATGTCATGGAACCACAGATTACTTAGGTTGAAATTCCTAGAAGATGAGCACTTGTATAGTATGTTTACCAACATTGTAGATAATAGAAATAATTTACTCGTGAGGAATATGCAGTTTTCTAATGTTTAGTTCATTATCTTTTGCTGGCTTTGAAAGAATAGAAAATAAAATATCGACATCCTTCTGTTCTACACAGGCTTTTCTACCACACTCATTACTATAGTATTTGAGTGCCTTCTAGTAATCCCCTATGTTAGCTTCATAAATAGTGATAACTAAAAAAAAAAAAAAAAAAAGACCACACTCAGAAATTCAAAACCCATTATTCTGTATTTGAATAGGCAAGCGCAACATTGGGTCTGAGAGGCCTGGACCTTCAATTAAAATAGGTAAATATGTGGGAAACTGGAGAGAATGCCAGTGGAAGGGTGATGTTTTGAATGCAGTCAGAAGAAACCCAAAGGACAGCCAGTGTGATAAATGTAAAAGGTGGAGAAGTACTGTAATAGTAACACCGTGTTTTCATAAAATAGAAAACTTTCATATAGGTAGCGAAGCAAAAGCCCAAGACCTGTAGTCCCTGAGTATTCCACAAACAGAAGATGCTGTAATTATAAGAACTAATACAGTTCTATTTTGATTTAAGAATAATTTTATGTGCAATTCTCACATAATAAACACATGCTATCCTCCAGTTGCATCTGATTTTATGAACCACTACAGGAGAAAAAAAACAACAACAACCAAGTGGAGAGGCCTACAACATAATAAGGAGGAAAGAGTGGAGCTCATATTTTTTTTTAAAAGTGTGTGGTCTGAGTAAAAGGCCAGTCATATGCACTGGGAACTACTGTTTATTTTTAGCATTCTTATTTTCTTTGGAAGACAGTCAGACCACTGTAAACTGTGATTGTTAGATTTTAAGCAGAGACTGCTTGCATTAACATATCAACCTCCCACACCCTGCTAATCTGGCACTCTCTGCTGCTTGACCCTGTTGCCTTTGCTCACTGATCTTCCCCAGATTTTGTCCTCACTGTGGAGTTCAATGTGAGTGTAATGTCTCTCACCCTAACCCTTATCTGCCCTACCCATCTTTCCTCTCTATACTTGATTCCAACTGCCTTACCTCATCTGCCATTCTGTGCCTTTCAATCCCCCTTTTTATCTTCCTATTCTATTCCTGATTTTACTACCATACCTTGGTTATGTTTGGACACATTTGCCAAAGCCTCATGCTGTTCCACCAAAAATTGCTTTCTGATTGCAGCACCTTGATACTGTTAGGACAAACTCAGTTTCCCTCGCTCCTTCTCACCATGTATTCTTCCTCACCAGCAATCACATAGTTAAACTCCCAAGGGTTGTAAATCATTCGCTTGAGGCTTTAGAAGTTCAGTGCAATAGTGCTTGACAACAAGTTGTTTCCCCTGACAATACCATGATTACCCATCTTGACACAGTGTTACCAATAACAGCCATTGAAAAATAATCCATCAGACCCCCAAATCATGAGATTTTACAAATAATAAACTTTTGGATCATTTTCTGTGCCTTCTAGTGCTGGAAACTTCAGGGTTCTAGCTTTTCTCTGGCACCATCAGGGCTAGAAACTTACTTTTTATTCTATAAGAAAAGCTGGGGATTCTCAGATAATAGCAACAAGATTCCAATAGCTGGGGCTTTAAGAAAAAAACCCACAAAAATATCATGACACTAATAATAAAGAAAAAAAAATCAGATGCTGGCAACACTTTGATGTGTTCTCTTAATCCCACTTTTGCTGAACCATGCTCTCCCCTCTTCTGTTAATACCTTCAGTGTTGCCTTATCCTTTGTCTTTAACCAGTTAGTCCCGTTTAGCACTCACTGTTTCTCAAGGTTCAGATTACAGAGGCTGGGGATTGAAGGAAGTACACAAATTCTGGCCATTGATATAGTTAATAATGTTGGCATTGTAAATAGTCCTCATTAAGCTTCAATGTTCATCCCATTAAAATGAATGGAGAGAATTCACAAATCTCTTGAGGAAAGGCTCCTTCAGGCTCTAGAGAGGACATAGAAGGCCCCAAATGCAGCAAAACCACTGTGGTTTTGCTACACACACAGACTGGGCAATGAAGAGGCTGGACAGGAGTTTGCATTCTCCTGTGCATTGTAGCACCAACCACTATGGTGCTCACTCCCCACAAAAATGTTGAGGGCATAAGGATTAAGCCAAGAAATGTTTGAGGACTATGCCAGTGCATCTGAGAACTGTACAGTTCCAGCAGCCACAGACTGAAAGTCACATTTTCAGACTCAAGGGAAATCAAATCGTGGCCTAGAGCAGTGGTTACAGACCAGCTCACAGGTGCCTGACACCAGGTTGCTGGAGGTTTCTCTCACAACCAAAAGAGCGAAAATATATATTTAAATAACAAAAGGTTAAATTTGACTGACTACACTGAAGGAGTCACCACAGAAGTGGAATCTAACTCAGTCAAGCGCCTGCTGTTATCCTATTGTATACATGCCCACAAGTGCACTGATGCTAGCACCTGGTTCCCGAGTCTAGTTTCCAAAGATGCTGATAATCCTTGTCCCTGATTCCATACCTTTACATTATCTTCTCAACCTAACTAGTTTACTGTTCCCCCAGTAGCAGGCAAGGAATTTGTTTCCTCTTTCTTTCAACCTAAGATCTCCTCATTTCATAACAGCATAGTGTACAACAGAGCAAAACATGGTAGTGCACTAGGCAGCAGATGGATACACACAATTCAAAGGATTAAGGCAATAGATATACCTTTTTTTGTGTCTTATAAGACCCCGCAGTTACTGGATCCCTTCGCAGATGGATTTTTTCCTGTACCTCATTTATCACCACAAGAAAAAGCTGCTGTTTTTCCTCATTTCCAAATCATCAACAAACCGATGGCACACCAGGAAACTATTATAATCCAGCTATTCCAGATGCTCCCCTCCTCTTTCCACCATATCTCCTCCATACCTGGTTTTATACATTTTTATTTAATGAGTACATTGGACAATGTCTGAGAAATTCCTTCCCCCCCCTCCCCAGAATTAAAGAGTAATAATGCTTCTGGTTTGGTTTTTAAATGGATGTTTATCACAAAAGAGCTGCCAGAACAGACAGACTTAATAGTGACAATTGGCACATAATGAGGAATGCAAAAGTTTGTATGATGACTCCCAGTAATTGACTCCCAGTAATTTCACACTGGGGTGTTGCCTCAATTTGGGTAGCAGGAAAAGGAGGTGCAAGGGAGGGACTGCTGCACAGATTGTAGCAAGAAAATGTGGAGGAAAATAGTCTTGTCAGCCCCTTAGTCAACAAAAATAATCTCTCTGTTTAAAAAGAATTTTTTAGCACATACTATAAATGCCCAAACTCATTCTTTTTTCACTTTGAACAGCAAGCAGCATCAAAAGCATTTATAAAGACACATAGTTTTGGTTTCTTTATGGGCTATTTTTTTGGTTTGTAAACACAGCGTGGCTATCATGTGAGGGCCAATAGATTGGCTGTTCTTGTTGAGAGCAATATGTAGAGCATAGGCATGCACGGCCCATTTCATTAGGATGTTCACCCAGGGAATTTTATTTATTTATTTATTTATTTTAAAGGCACCAGATTCTGCACTGAAAGCCACTTTTTTTTTTGAGACATTAAGGTGTGCCTTGGCACACCGGCACACCCTGTGCGCACCCCTGTGATGTAGAGTTAGAGAGCAAGAGAGGAAAAACAATGGAAGGAAGAGATCAGAGGTGGCGATTAAAGAAAGATTTCGAGAGAATTACACACATGAAAAGGATGCAGTGTTAATCTGAGGGGAACATAGGTCTGACAAAGGGTGAGGGAATGATGCATTATAGGAGAGACAAAAATCTAGGGAGAAAAATAATGTGAAATTGTAATAAATGACTGGTTTTTTAGTTGTATAGAAAGTACTTTATTCAGTGTTTTGAATTCCAAATTGGATGGTGTCCGAGTTACTTCCAGTTCCAAAACAATTAAAAACCTCTGCAAATTTTCCCATTCTTTGCCTCAAGGGGTGTGATGGCCCAGGCTGGTGGATTGTACGCTCTATGCTGTATGGATTGTAGTTTTGTGTGAGAGGTGGTGGGTCTAAATAGAGCTACAGCCAGGAGAAACAGCCCCATTAGAGAAGAGGAAAGCACACTGCCCTGGGTCAGGGCAGGGAACAGGAGAGTGCTGCCTCCTAGCCGGACTGCAGTGTTGTTACATGGTGAGGCCAGGGGAAGAGACATTACTGTGATCAGTGTTAGAGGAGAGACCTGAGGAATGGCCTGACTCCATGGGCCAGCAGGGGCTGAAGAAGGTTTGTGGGAGGACTTGTATACAGAGATTTGGGAGAGTTCTGTAGTCTGTCATTCACAGGAGCCGAAGCTGGATGGAGCTGGGCAGGAAATATGCGCCTCCCCCGCAAATGAACAAATCATTTCTGTTATTTTTTTCTTTCCAGAATAAAAAGCACCCCCCCCACACACACACACACTGTTGAAAACATGGCCACTAGATTTACATCCAATAGCCACATCCTTATCTTAATCCCAACCCTATATCTCTCTTAGCAACAACCATGCTACCTCATTACCCACCAATGACAAGCAACGGGGAAAACCGGGTGTCAGCGGCAGGGTAAGTAACCTACTACTGTACTACAGATAGTGCTTGGTTCTGACACCCTGACTAAACGGGAAGGTAGAAACAACCTGTAATAACCAATCCCACCATCTAGTGGTTAAATGAGAGCCTAACATGACACTAATCAGAGAGAAAGCGAGGAATACTTGTACCACCTTAGAGACTAACTAATTTATTTCAGCATAAGCTTTCGTGAGCTATAGCTCACTTCATCGGATGCATAGAATGGAACAGAAGTAAAATGCATTTATACACACAGAAAGAAAAAGGAAAGAAAAAACCTGTACATTAGCATACCAATTCTAAGAGGGCTGTTAATGCATTTTACTTCTGTTCCATTCTATGCATCCGATGAAGTGAGCTATAGCCCACGAAAGCTTATGCTGAAATAAACTGGTTAGTCTCTAAGGTGCTACAAGTATTCCTCGCTTTCTTTATGGGTACAGACTAACACGGCTGCTATACTTGAACCTAATCAGAGAGGTAGCGGTGTTAGTTTGGATCTGCAGAAGTGACAAAGATGCCGACAAAGTGGGTATTAGCCCACGAAAGCTCATGCTTCAATACTTTTGTTAGTTTAAGATGCCACAGGACTCTGTCTCTTTAACATGACACTAGCTAATCAAACACTGGACCACTCCAGTCATTTAAGAAAAAAATCTTATTGACATATAACATACAGAAAACTGTTTACAATTCTCCTCCACTGAACTGCTGTATTGCACTGAAGTCTTATGCGAGGGAGTTATAGCTACCTAGTAATAACCAGGTGTCCCTGAAGCACAAGCAGAGACATTATGTGCATTAAGTTTTCTCAAAGCCTTCACTTCAACATACATCTATATATATAAAAATCAAATGGTGTATGCGTGTATGCATGCGTGTATGTACGTTCCCTTACTCCTTCCACACCGTTTGAGCTAGAGACTTGAAATTTGGTACAGTTATAGGCCTTAGGGTCCTAATCAGGGTAAGAGTCGAAATTTTTTCAAATCTCACCTCTTACACCCCCAGGGGTGAAATTCTTTAAAGCCCATTCACATCAGCTGGGCAGCAGGTTAACACCTGCTGTTCTCTGTGACATAGTTATGATGTAATAATACCCCCCTCCAACGGACCCCGCACTCGCTCAGCTCTCTGCCCCCGCCCCCCCTCCAATGGCCCCAGCACTCGCTCAGCTCTCTCCCCCCTCCCCCCCTCCAACGGACCCCACACTCGCTCAGCTCTCTTCCCCCCATCCAGGGGCCCCCACACTTGCTGAGCTCTCTCCCCCCTCAGGAAAGAATCGAAATTTTTTAAAATCTTCCCCTCCTCCCCCCACTCCAATGCCCCCTACCCACTCACTCAGCTCTCTCCCCCCTCCCACCCTCCAACGGACCCCGCACTCACTCAGCTCTCTGCCCCCGCCCCCCCCAACGGCCCCGGCACTCGCTCAGCTCTCTCCCCCCTCCAACGGACCCCACACTCGCTCAGCTCTCTTCCCCCCATCCAAGGGCCCCCACACTCACTGAGCTCTCTCCCCCCTCAGGAAAGAATCAAAAATTTTTAAAATCTCACCCCCCTCCCTCCCTCCAACGGCCCCCGCACTCGCTTAGCTCCCTCCCCCCCCTCCCCCAACGTACCTTGCACTCGCTCAGCTCTCTTGCCCCTCAGGTAAGAATCGAAATTTTTTAAAATCTCCCCCTCCTCCCCCCACTCCAATGCCCCCCACCCACTCACTCAGCTCTCTCCCCCCTCCCACCCTTCAACGGACCCCGCACTCGCTCAGCTCTCTGCCCCCACCTCCCCTCCAACGGCCCTGGCACTCGCTCAGCTCTCTCCCTCCCCCCCCCCCCCCCAACAGACCCCACACTCGCTCAGCTCTCTTCGAGCAACACTGGGTCCCCTTCCGCCCCTCCGACGGACCAGAGCAACGCCGGGTATTTCTGCTAGTTTATTCTAAAGGAAGCCAAGTGCATTGGAATTAACATGTGTTTTTTACTATACTTCCAAATAGTAAATGTTGTGACCCACTTTGGACCATTCCCTAAACTCTTGGTGGAAACCCCGAGTAACTGAAGAAATAGTGTTCTGCCTTGTCAGCCCTGGGCTAAAACATCAGAGAGTGTAAAGGGGCTGCTGTTACAGGGGAGAGGCAGTGTAAAGCTGTCTTTTCCTCCCACCTCACTCTCCTAGAGTCTTAAGAAACTGAGCTGGAGGCCTACACACTAGTCTCTAATCCCAAGCTTTAGATTCTAAATTGCTCAGTTGCATCTTCATCTCAGCACCTGGGTTTGGAAAGGGAAGTGGGGGCTCCTGTAATACGGTCTGCTACTCATGCCCTCATTCTTTAAAAACACACCGATTTCTGCCTTCTTCCCAAACTCAGTCTCTGTGGATGCACCCTTGTCAGCCTAATCCCAGCAGCAAGAATATTTTTCCCCCATGAACCCCCAGTCTTGTATCCCTCCAACCAGCTGCAGGGAACTCAGTTCCTCTCTCCCTCCACTCCTCCCTATGGTGCAGGAACACCCTGAAGCCCTCAAACTTCTCCCAACCTCCCACCCACAAATATCCCTCTCCACACTCTCTCTATTTCCCCCTTTCCTTTACCTGCCCCACCCTAAAAGCAGTTTCTTTCTCCAACCAAATTAGTTAAGTCAGTTAATGAGGCCTCACACAACCTTCCTAAAATCAACTGCAGAGAGGTCACCCCACAGCTCAGATCAGTGGCTGCCATCTCTTTATCTCTTTACCTCTTTTTGTGGGACTTTTGCTGCTCCTGCTCCTCTTCCTAGTGCTCTCCCTTTTAAGTGCCTCACCTCCCCCTGAACAAGCTGCTTTGCTCCCCCCTGTGAAGAGGACAAGCTCCAGCCCTCTGCTCTTTCACTGTGCTGTTCCCTGCCTTTAAAGTAGCTGCAACAGCTGCTTCTCCTCAGAGGCTACTTTGCTCCTCCCTTCCTGAAGAGAAAGCTGTCAGGAACTCATTGTCAATTTGTAAACAAACATTACAAACATTTTCTTCTTAGCATAATTGCCTCAATTAACACCCCTTTTCTAATAGATGTGGGGCCAAAATGAGTAAGCAGTTGCAAATACCTGCAAAGTCATTAGAATGATACCAGTCAAAATCGGCCTATGTAATTTACTTTCTGCTCTGAGCAATTGGATGTATGTGCAGGATGCACACAGAATGGCTGTATAGCTTTAGACACCTTTTGATCCTGTCACAATGTGTTTTTTCAAAGGCAATGAATTGAAATGCTTACATTTGTATCACGTCTAGCAAGCATATATGGACAACTCAATTAACATATCTACCCCAGATTCTTTAGTGTCACCTTGCAGATACTGTAGCATTATTTATTTTAGCACAAGAGAGACTGGCCACATATCTGTGTTAAATTACAGTCACATTCTCTGGAGTCACTTACAAGAAATAAATCACTGAAAATTAATTTTTCCCTGATTTTTCATACTCACAGATCTAAGGAGCAGTAAGTAACCACAAATAGTTTAAGTTCTGCTCTAGTTTGCGGTCTAAGGAATATTATTGAGTACTTACAGTGTTTGAGATTGATTTAGAAATTTATGTTAAGCAGAAAAGTGACAGGACAGCTTCTATCTAACCCTTTACTTTCTTATTTGGAAAAAAACAATGAGGAGTCCCTGAGGCAATTTAGAGACTAAAAAAATTATTTGGGTATAAGCTTCTGTGGGCTAAAACCTACTTCATCAGATGCCTGGAGTAGAAAATACAGTAGGGCAGTATAAATACACAGCATATGAAAAGATGGGAGTTGCCTTACCAAATTGGGGGTCAGTGCTAATGAGTCAATTCAATTTAAGTTGGAAGTAGGCAATTCTCAACAGTTTACAAGAAGGAGTGGTAATCAGTTTCGTAGTGTTAACGAGGTCAATTTAAAGAATGTGGCTGTCATAAGTATGAAGTGCCTTAGAATTACTGTGTTGCCTGTAAGGGGTTAACCTGAAGCAGAAGAGGCTATGACGTCTTGGGGATGCAAATTCCTATAGACAAAGGGGAGTTTTTAGTTTCACTTTTTTCCCCCGGGCTCTCAGCCTCTCTGCATCTCTTCTCTCTCCAGCTTTGGGGAATTAAATCACCTTCCTACTCATCTTTGAATAAGTTTCTAAGTCATCTTGACAGTAAGTGAAATTGTTGATTGTATAAGTTTGTAATCGATCTTTGGTGTCCTTAACCTCATCAGGGAGAGAAATCCTAAGGGAGGGGTTTAAGGCCGTTAAGACTAGGATTGAGTATCTTTGAAGTCTGTGTAAATTGTATGCTTTCTCTTTTCTTTATTAAACCTTTTTTTTTTGTTATAAGAAGGGTCTGGTTATTTCCCTTGGAGTTGTCCTAGCTTTGGATTGGGCACAGCTCACGGCTAGTGAGGGTCTGTGTGCTTGAATCTCTCCCAGGTAGCAAGTGGCAGGGGGTAGTGAGAGTCTGTGTTCTCCATCTTTCCCAGGTAGCAAGGGGGAGGGGTGAATCGGAGGCAGTGTTCTTTATCTCTCCCAGGTGGCAAGGGGGAGGGAGTGTTACTATAGGGGGTTTTAATGTGCCCCACTCCATGGTTTTGGGGAAATCACATTAATGGTGGCAGCGGGTCTCAAGCCCCAACTGGAGAAGTTTGGGTTTTGGGGGAAAAGATTTAACTTAGACTGGGAAAGTAGCTTGAAGTTAATTGGTCTTGCATATAAGAGACCCCCACATTTTTACCCTAGAGTTTAGAGTGGGGGAAGGGTAATCTCTTACAGTGGCCCATTTCAAACAGTTGACAAGAAGGTGAGTGTTTAGCAAGGGGAAATTAGTTTTTTGTAAAAATGACAAGGAGTACTTGTGGCACCTTAGAGACTAACAAAATGAATAAGTTTTGTAGTGACCCATCCACTCTCAGTCTTTATTCTGGCCTAATTTTATAGTGTCCAGTTCATAAATGAATTAGAGTTCTACAGTTTCTCTTTGGAGTCTGTTTTTTAAGTTTTTTGTTGTTGAAGAATTGACACTTTTAAGTCTGTTATTGAGTGACCAGGGAGATTGAAGTGTTGTTATAATTCCTGATGTCAGATTTATGTCCATTTATTCTTTTGCATAGAGACTGACTGGTTTGGCCAATGTACATAGCAGAGGGACATTGTTGGAACATGATGGCATATATCACATTGATAGATGTGTAGGTGAACAAGCCTCTGATCGTGTGGCTGATGTGGTTGGGTCCTATGACCTATGACCAATGGTGACCATTGAATAGATATGTGGATGTAGTTGGCATCAGGGTTTGGTTCCTGGGTTAGTGTTTTTGTTTGGAGATCCTCATCTCAGGATGAGATACCAGTTTTCTGAGGTTTCCTTTCCAGGTGAATTGTCAAGTCGCAGGTGCAAAGAGACGGAATTTGGCATTCTTTTCCTTTAATGTAGGTCTTTCCTTTCCTGCAAGTCCCTTCATTTGACAGATAATTTAAAAGAAATGTATTTAAGTTAGTGCTCATATAGAATAATAGATTCATGTGTTCAGAGTAGTTAGGATCCAATAGTTTTGATTTGCTGATTGCAGCTTTGGTTTCCTTCAAAGGGTAATCAGAGGGTACACTGCACAGCAAGAACTTAGTTGAATTGCCATAAAAAATGAGTAGTGTCAATACAAGCAATGTCCATTGTGTGACCAAGATGAAAACTTCCAACCATTTTTGAGGGAAGAAATAGAAAAGTGACTGAAATAAATGAAAACAGGGACAGCCTGTTTTCTGACAATTCATCACCAAACTTACTACATCTTAGGAAGAAAAGCCAGCACAGGTTGTCCAACTCATGCCCCATGTTGAACAAGAGAATATGATACTCACGTTATGGGAAAATATAGGCTGATTGTTTTTACCAAAGCCAGGTAAAGACCACTCTTCTGCAGCAAGTTATTGCCCACTATCATTCCTTAGCTGTAGCTACAAACTCCTGGAGTGGATAGTCCTTCGGATAATTATGCTCATGGCAGAAGAACTTTTGAGTGATGATCAGCCAGGTTTCTGACCAAATCAAAGCATCTTTGGCCAAGAACTCATTATGTACAAAAATGGATTTCTTGATATTCCAACAGCTTCTGATACCATGTGGCACAATGGTTTGTTCTACAAGTTATCAAAAGTTCTTCCTAGATGGGTGATCATGGCAACTGAACTTATGCTCCAAGATAAAGGTTTGGGCCACAAAACCAGCAACTGGAGATTCCAGAAGAATGGATTCCTACAAAGCCAGGTACTCACTTTAACTTTATTTAATGCATTCACCAGTGACCTACCTACTAAACACCATCTCCAGGCAGATCATTTAAGCTGACAATATCTGCTTGGCCTCAAGGAATCATGACTTCTAAAAAATTGAAGAGAACCTGAATAGCAATATGGCTTACCAAAAAAAACCAAAAAACAAAACAACAAAACACACCTGCCATATGGGGTCAGATGATGGTCCATCTTTCCATCTTGCCCAGCAGTCTGTCTCTAACAGTGTCCCAAACCAGAGTTTTAGGGGGAGTGTACAGTACAGGACAGTTATGGGATGATCCATCCCTGTCTTCTACTCCCGGCTTCTGTTGGTCAGAGATTTAAACTCACCCCGAGCATGGGGTGACCATTTTGTCCCTGACCATCTTGGCTAATAGCCATTGATAGACCTGTCCTCCATGAATTTATCCAGTTCTTTTTTGAGCCGTTATACGTTTGGCCTTCACATCATCCCATGTCAATGAGTTCCCCTGGTTAGTTATGCATTGTGTGAAAAAAGTACTTCCTATTGTTTGTATTAAATCTTCTGTCTGTTAATTTCTTCAGGTAATTCCTGGTTTTTGTATTGTGTGAAAGGCTAAATATCCCTTTCCCCTCACCATTCATGATTTTATAGACTTCTATCATATCCTGCCTCCCTTAGTCATCTCTTTTCTAAGAAGAACAATCCTAATCTTTGTAATCTCTCTTCATACAGCATCCTTCTATATCCATGATCATCTTTGATGCCTTTCTCGAACCCTTTTCCAGTTCTACTATATCCTTTTTGAGATGGGTCAACCAGAACTGAACATAGTATTCCAGGTGCACATGCAGCACTAATTTATATAGTGACATTATTAAATGTTCTGTCTTTTTTTTAATCTCAGTTCTAATAGTTCCTTTGACCACTGCTGTGCATTGAGCAGAAGTTTTCAGAGAACTATCTATGGTGGCTCCAAGATCTCTTTCTTAAGTGGCAACAGCTAATTTAGAATCATTCATTGTATACATAGAGTTGGGATTATTTTTTCCAATTTGCCTTACTTTGCACTTATCAACAGTGAATTTCATCAGCCATTTCATTGCCCAGTCACCCGCTTTTGAGAGCTTCCTCTGTAACTCCTAGTAGTCTGCTTTGAAATTCATTATCTTTAATGGTTTTGTATCATCTGCAAACTTTGCCACTTTACCTTTTGCGCCCTATTCCAGATAATTTATGAATATGTTAAACTGGTCCCAGTACAGATGCTTGGGCGACCTTGCTGTTCACATCTCTTCATTGTGAAAACTGATAATTGTTCTGCTTTCTGTTTCTGTCTTTTAACGAATTACTGATCCATGAGAGGACCTCCCTTCTTATCCCATGGCTACTTAGTGGCCTCACTGCCTGTTTGGCAGGTTTCCTGCTTCTGATGTAACTTAAAAAAATTGCTGTTAGTTTTGACATCTTTAGCAAGTTGTTTCTCTAATTATTTTTTGGCCTGCCTTATACATACTCCTTCCTATTTTCCTCATGAGAATTTAACTTCCAAATTTTAAAGGATTCCTTTTGTGCCTCTAATGGTCTCCATTACTCTGCTGTTTAACCATGGTGGCATTCTTTTGGTCTTCCTACTCTCTTCTTTATTTGGGTATACATTTAGTCTGAGCTTATATTATGGTGTTTTTAAATAGTCTCCATGCTGCTTGCAGACCTTTTATCCTTGTAACTGCTCTTTTTAATTTGTGTCTAACTAGTGTCCTCATTCTTATGTAGTTCTCCTTTGTAGAGTAAATGTTACTGTGGTGGGTTTTTGTTTTTGTTTGTATTTCCCCCAGCAACAAGGATACTAAATTTAATTCCATTATAGTCACTATTACCAAATGGTTCAGATGTATCTAACATCTGGTATCAGAATGCAGCCAACAAACTGATCAGCCAGGTACAGCAAATACTACAGTGTTCAGCAATCCTATCTGGACAATGCTGTACACCTTCCATCCAGCTAATAACGTCATCAGCTCACTGTGACAGGCAGACTGGGAGAGAGCCCCTGCCACAACCAGAAACACCCACACTTTCACCAGGTTTAGATGGTCTCCAGGAGTACAAAATAATACATGCCATTGTTAAAGACACTACCCCATTGTCTCCTGATTTCAAAGGCCACTTAAACTAAGGCAGACTAAATGTATCCCTGCAATAGTCTGGATAATTATGAGAACTACATACATTCTGTGCAGCTTTTCCCCCTACATATAAATATGATTCTGATCTCACAGCAATTTGAAGTTTTATAACTCCATTAGCATCACATAGGTTTTGCAAAATCCGGAACCATTTCACTCCAGATGATGGTGTAGGGAGGAGGGGTTTAGATTTATTAAGAACTGGGGAAACGTATGGGAAAGGGGGAGCCTATCCAGGAAGGATGGGCTCCATCTAATCCAAAATGGAACCAGATTGCTTGCACTTAACATTAAAAAGGTCCTAGAAAGGTTTTTAAACTACGGGCTGGGGAAAATCTGACAGGTGTGGAGGGGCACATGGTTTGGACACCCCTTAGGGGAGGATCTATTAATAGAGAATCTCTATGTCCTAGTGAAGATGAGCAGATGGGAAATGATAAAATACAGGCAGGGTCTGATCAGAAAGTCAAATAAAAAAGTCCCATTCAATTACATGGTGTAATGGCAGATAGCTAAAATGAGACAAGTTTTTAAACGGCTTATAAACCAATGCTAGAAGTCTCAATAATAAAATGGGTGAACGAGAGTGCCTCATGTTAAATGAGGATATTGATATCATAAGCATCACTGAAACTTGGTGGAATGAGGATAATTAATGGGATATAGTAATACCAGGGTACAAAATATATCAGAAAAACAAAACAAGTCGTGCTGGTGGGAGAGTGGCATTATATATAAAAGAAAGCATAGAATCAAAGGAAGTAAAAAATTGTATGAATCAAACTGTACCATAGAATCTCTATGGATAGAAATTCCATGCTCTAATAATAAGAATATAGCAGTCGGCATATATTACCGACCACTGGAACAGGATGGAGATAGATACTGTGAAATGCTCAGGGACATTAGAGAGGCTATTAAAAAAAAACCTCAATAATAATAATAATAATGGGGGGGATTTCAATTATCCCCATATTAACTGGGTATATGTCACCTCAGGACAGGATGCAGAGATAAATATTTCTTGACACTTTAAATGATTGCTTCTTGGAGCAACTGGTCCTGGAACCCACCAGAGGAGAGGCAATTCTTGATTTAGTCCTAAGGGGAGCACAGGATCTGGTCCAAGAGGTGAATATAGTGGGACTGCTTGGTAATAGTGACCACAATAAAATTAAATTTAATATCCCTGTGGCGGGAAAAACACCACAGTGGCCCAACACTGCAGTGTTTAATTTCATAAAGGAGAACTACACAAAAATGAGGTTGGTTAAATAGAAATTAAAATGTCCAATGCCAAAAGTGAAATCTCTGCAAGCTGTGTGGAAACTTTTAAAAGACAACATAATAGAGGCTCAATTTAAGTGTATAAACCAAATTTAAAAAAAAATAGTAAGAGAACCAAAAAAAGAGCCACTGTGGCTAAACAACAAAGGAATAGAAGCAGTGAGAGGCAAAAAATGGAAGTTGAATCCCAGTGAGGATTCCAATAAATGGAACTTTAAAAAAATGGAAGTTGAATCCCAGTGAGGAAAACACGAAGGAGCATAAACACTGGCAAATGAAGTGTAAAAATACATTTAGGAAGGCCAAAAAAGAATCTGAGGAACAGTTAGCCAAAGACTCAAAAAGTAATAGATTTTTTTTAAATACACCAGAAGCCGGAAGCCTGCTAATCAACCAGAGGGGCCACTGGATGATTGAGATTATAAAGGAGCACCGAAGGATGATAAGGCCATTGTGGAGAAAACTACATGAATTCTTAGCATCAGCCTTTATGGAGATTCCCGAACCTGAGCCATTCTTTTTAGATGACAGATCTGAGGAACTGTCCTAGATTGAGGTGTCGTTAGAGGAGGTTTTGGAACAAATTGATAAATTAAACAGTAATAAGTCATCAGACCAGATGGTATTTAAGAGTTCTGAAGGAACTCAAATGTGAAATTGCAGAACTACTAGCTGTAGTCTGTAACCTGTCATTTAAATCAGCTTCTGTACCAGATGACTGAAGGATAGCTAATGTGACACCAATTTTTAAAAATTACTCCAGAGATGATCCCAGCAATTACAGGCCTGTAAGCCTGACTTCAGTACTGGGAAAACTGGTTGAAACTATAATAAAGAACAATATTGTCAGACATATAGATGAACATAATTTGTTGAGGAAGAGTCAATATAGTTTTTGTAAAGGGAAATCATGCCTCAGCAAACTATTAGAATTATTTGAGGGGGTCAACAAACATATGGACCCTCTTGATCCATATGTACAGTAAAACCTCGATTTAACGGACTAATTCGGGCGAGGGGGTGTCCGTTAAATCAGAAAGTCTGTTATTTAATAAAAAAAACAAACGAGCTGTCGGAGCAGCAGCCCGCCCACCACAGGGCCGGGGTGGCAGCTCTGCAGCCCGCCCGCTGCCGGGACCCGGCGGCAGCTGGGAGCCGTCAGCCCGTCCGCCCAGGTCCTGGCTGCTGGGACCTGGGCGGGAGCCGGGAGCTAGCCCGCACGGGTCCTGGCTCCCAGGACCCGCCAGCCAGCCCGCCCGCCCGCTGCTGGGAGCCGGGCGGCAGCCGGGAGCCGGCAGTCAGCCCGCATGGGTCCCGGCTCCCGGGACCTGCCAGCCAGCCTGCCCGCTGCTGGGAGCTAGGCGGCAGCCGGGAGCCGGCAGTCAGCCCGCATGGGTCCTGGCTCCTGGGACCTGCCAGCCTGCCCGCCTGCTGTTGGGAGCCGGGCGGCAGCCCGCCCACGGCTGGAACCCCGGCGGCAGCAGGGAGCCGGCAGTCAGCCCGCACGGGTCCCGGGAGCCGGGACCCACCAGCCAGCCCGCCCGCTAATGGGAGCTGGGCGGCAGTCCGCCCGCGGCTGAAGCCCCGGTGGCAGCAGGGAGCCGGCAGCCAGCCCGCCCGCTGCCTGGACCTCGACAAATGGATTTCAGATGCATCAGACTTGCTTAAAAATTTTGTCCGTTGCATCCGAAGTCCGTTAAATCGAGGTCCGTTAAATCGAGGTTTTACTGTACTTAGATTTTCAGAAAGCCTTTGACAAGGTCCCTCACCAAAGGCTTTTATGCAAATTAAACTGCCATGGGATAAGAGGGAAGGTGCTCTCATGGATTGGTAACTGGTTAAAAGATAGGAAACAAAGGGTAGGTATAAATGGTCAGTTTTCAGAAATGGAGAGAGGTAAATAATCTATTCTGGGACCAGTCCTATTCAACATATTCATAAATGATCTGTTAAAAGGGGTAAACAGTGAGGTGGCAAAATTTGCAGATGATACAACATTACTAATGATAGTTAAGACCCAGGCAGACTGCAAAGAGATACAAAAGGATCTCTCAAAACTGGTTTACTGGGCAACAAAATGGCAGATGACTGCAGTGGCAGTCAAAAAAGCAAATAGAATGCTGGGAATCATTAAGAAAGGGGTAGATAATAGGACAGAAAACATCATTTTGCCTCTATATAAATCCATGATACACCTGCATCTTGAATACTATGTGCAGATGTGGTTGCCCCATCTCAAAAAAGATATATTGGAATTGGAAAAGGTTCGGAAAAGGGCAACAAAAAAGATGAGGGGTATGGAATGGTTTCTGTATGAGGAGAGATTAAAAAGGCTGGCACTTTTCAACTTGTAAAA
The DNA here is from genome assembly GCA_032164245.1 of Sternotherus odoratus. NCBI lineage: Eukaryota > Metazoa > Chordata > Testudines > Kinosternidae > Sternotherus > Sternotherus odoratus. Next base: position 200,615,177 of record JAVMKO010000001.1, on the reverse strand, counting down.
GATATGGCTAAGGAGAGATATGATTGAGGTCTATAAAATCATGACTGGTGTAGATAAAGCAGATAAGGAAGTGTTGTTTACTACTTTTCATACCACAAGAACTAGGGGTCACCAAGTGAAATTAATAGGCAGCAGGTTTAAAACAAATAAAAGGAAGCATTTCTTCTCATAATGCAGTCAACCTGTGGAACTCCTTGCCAGAGGATGTTGTGAAAGCCAAGACTATAACAGGGTTCAAAAGAGAACTAGGGAAGTTCACAGAGGATAGGTCCATCAATAGCTATTAGCCAGGATGGGCAGGGATTGTGTCCCTAGCCTCTGTTTGCCGGAAGCAGGGAATGAGTAACAGGGATGGATCACTTGATGATAACTTGTTCTGTTCATTCCCTCTGAGGCATCTGACATTGGCCACTGTCAGAAGACAGGATACTAGGCTAGATGGACCTTTGGTCTGACCCAGTAGGACCACTCTTATGTTCTTATGTTCCAACCAGTAGGATTGCAGTTTGTGCACAAACTGAGAAGAAGAACAAACAGGGAAAGGGAGAAGAAAATCACAATTAAAGATGGTCAACAACTAAGCTTTTTTGTTTTATAAAATTCAAGCCAGGTTTGGTTGAGACTCAGGACCCTTTGACCAGAAACCATACAGCTCCAGGAGATGGAGTAGGGTTTGGATAAACGATACATTTTAGTTCATTCTTCATTGCAATCCTACTACACAGATGTGCTATCCACTAGGTGGTGGCAGCAGATGAAGACGGATAAAAGAACAGAGATAAAGAAGGGTTGAGGTCACTTTTGTTATTAATACCCACCGAAGAAGAATAGTTTGATGGCTCAGGTACTGGACTGAGAGGCAGGAGACCTGCATTCTATTCCTGGCTCTGTCACAGACCTACTATGAAACATTAGGTAAGACACTTCCCATCTCAGGGACTATTTCCCCATTTGTAAAACGTTCATACTGACACCAGACCCACCTTGTCAAAGAACTGTCTGATCTATGGAAAAGAAGCACTGTGTAAAAGCTACATATTATTTAAAAGTGTGACTTGATCTGAGTTCTTGAAACTGATGGAGGAAGAAGTGTCATGGCTCTCCCCGTTTCTCTGAATGGGGGGGGGATCAAGTTTCGTAGCAACAAGTTTCCAAAATATATGTTTGCACTTAAAAAGCCCTAATTCTGGTGCTTAATTTAGTGAGACATTTAGTGCACGGGGAATATTTCATCCTTTGTCCCAATGTTTTCAACACATGGGAGGTGCAGTAGCTTCACCAAACACACTCTTGTGTTTGTCAGACCCCTCTGCCGAAGTCAATGGATGCCAACACAAACTATTTCAGTATTTAAAATCCATCTAGCTTTGCCAGCTTGGCAATGGGCTGTGATTTAGTATATTAAGTAGGCTGGAGCTCACTGATATTTAACAGCCTCAGCACAGTAGCTATTTCCCTTTAATTACAGAATTACCATGGCTACATTAAATACCAGATGCTTCTTGTTATGTTTCAGTTCCAGTTCACTTTAGTTAACACTCTGACTAGCGCATCTGGACTGTAACTCTTTTTCCCTTGTAACCTTTTTTCAGCACAGCCCAGATCTTCAAAGGTATTTAGGCTCCTAACTGCCACTAAGATCAATGGACATTAAGACCCTAAGTACTTTTGAGGATCTGGGCTCAACTCCTTATCTAGCCAAATGGAAAGCAAAAAGGCCAGCCAGCCAGGCAAGTCGATTTGACTCCCATTGATTTTAAGAGAAACACCCAGAATGTTCTAAGTCCTTTCCAAACTGAAAAGAAGGCCCAGTTTCTGCCCCAACGAACTTGCAATCTGTGTAGAGCTGGGGAAGCAGTTGCTTACTTGACCATGCTCAGACTCCTATCCCATTTAGTGACACGTATTTAACCTCTACAGCAAATAATCACAGTTTGGTAATGAGTTGCAGGAATGCAGGAAGGAAGGGGAAGGTTCTCATGTCTGCTGTGGTTACTTAAAGCGCATTTGTATTGGCAAACAGCACTAAAGATCATTTAAATGGCTCCATGGGAATTCTTTCAGCAAATGACCAAGAGCTGGGATTACAACTTTGTGCCACCCTTTTCACTGCTCCTGGGCTAGGCAGCATGGCTGGGAAGAAAAGGAGTAGGGTCACAGTGTTTCTGTGCTCTGACTATTCCTGGTGTCTGCGATAGGCCCTTGGGTCCATAGACAGTGTGGCATACATTTGAGCTCTCTTAAGGCCTGTGTAACTTACACCAGGAAACAAACTCACTTCTGCCTCGCCTCAAGATTTGGTAGCCAGTAAAGTTGCCTTTAAAACTACCTGTGTCCACTTCTTCCCAGGTCCTATGTTAGGATTATAGAATGTCAGGGTTGGAAGGGACCCCAGGAAATCATCAAGTCCAGCCCTTGCTCAAAGCAGGACCAATCCCTGTTTTTGCCCCATATCCCTAAATGGCCCCCTTGAGGATTGAACTCACAACCTGAGTTTAGCAAGCCAATGCTCAAACCACTGAGCTATCCCTCCCCACCCCCCACCTTTTGACTGGCTGCATCTGAATTGGGGGATGCCATTTGTTTTAATTGTGATTTATTTACCAGGTAAAAGTCATTCATCTCAAAAAGATGCACTGACTGTTGTGGATCTTACATAAAATATTTCATACCTATTAATAATGTCTTTCAGAGAAAGTTTGTGAGCTGTAGTTTCTTTGGAACTATTTAATTTCTGTTAATATACATTGTGAGCTTGCATCTAATTCAGTCTATAAAAACATCAAGTTCTGTTTAAGAGGAACTCGTGGATTGTTAGATGGATTTGTAACCCGAATGCCTTTATAATTCCCTTCAATGTCATTAATTGGACTGACTGAATTATTATTTACGGACAGTAGCTCTAACGTTAGGCTTCTTAATAATCTTCCGAGATGGCAATACGAGTACTCATAGGGTATTTGTTGTTGTTTTCGGCGCAATAGCATAAAGGAATCTTTTTATACCTTTTGTTCAGCCCTGGACCTTCATTAATATTAAATATCACAGTATTTAAAAGAGAGAAAGAGGGGAAGGATGACTTGTCTACTCCCTTAGGTATTAATATAGTTCAGTGAGTGTCAGAGTCAACAATGCTGAAACCAGGATAATTTAGGTTCCACTACATCACAAGTGCAACATCAAACAGCAGCAGTATTGGAGTTTGGCTTGCTCACAGGCTGTTTTAATTAAATCTGTGTGACCTATTCCCTCAGTAATCAACCCAGTTGCATGAAAAAAAAGTGAACCAAAACCAAACAAAAAACAAACCCTTAGTGCAGTAAGCCAGTTTGATTTATAGGACAAGGTAAAATGTTACATTCCCCTACAGTAGACCTGCACATTCTTTTATTGGGCATGCTAATCTCAGTTCTGAAATCTTTGCTGTGATTCAGTTTTTCATTCCTCCAGGGGCAAAGCCATTTCTGCACTCCTAGCTTGAATGGATCAAATTCAATTGGGATAATGTCAGGTCTAACTATTATTAATGAACCTGAACTGGGAAAGTTATTTAGCTGAAAAATGTGCTCAAATTTCAATAAAGTCAATCCCCTGGACAATAAACAAGTCTGATAAATGGAAAAAAAATGTATAGGCTGCATTTATGTTAGCTCTAAAATATTTATTTATTAATAAAGGGACACCAATACTCTTCACACATTAGATTATGGAATATGTTCTCTTCTCATTTTCAGTGCTTGAACTCAGGTCCCCAGATATTGTAGTGAGGCGCATAATATAAAATCAAGATTTTTATTGGTATTACCATAGCACGTTTAGGACCCCAGGAGCTAGATGCTGTATACACACTTAGTAAAAGACAGTCCTGCCTCAAAGAGTTTACAGTTGTATGTGATCCTGCACGGAGCTCCCTACAGGCTTAGGTGTCTGCCATCTGGCTCCAGGCCCGCTGACAGGAGAGGGACAAAGGGGGCCATTGGCCTCAGGCCCAGGCAATTTTAAAGGGCCTGGGGACCCCTGCCTACTGCTGTAGCCAGCAGTGCAGTGGAGCTAAGGCAGGCTTCCTGCCCGCCCTTGCTCCATGCTGCTCTCGGAAGTGGCTGGAACACCCCTACGGTCCCTGTTGAAGGGATGGGGGTGGGTCTTCACATGCTGCTCCCACTCCCAGCACTGACTCAAATTTCCAGCCAAGGGTAACTGTGGCCAATGGGAGCTGCAGGGGTGTTATCCACTTATGAGTCACTGCCAGAGTGGTGTGTTTGTCACTTTCAGGAGCCACCTGAGATACGCACTGACCCGGACTCCTTCCTGCACCCTAATCCCCTGCCCGACCCCGGTGAGACTGAGTGAGGGTGGGGGAGAGCCTGGACCCTGTACCCAAACTCGACCCTGTACCCAAACTCCTTCCCAGAGCCTGCACCCTGCCCCGCACCCAAACTCCCTCTCAGAGCCAACACTCCACACCCCGTCCTGCACCCCAACCCCCTGCCTGACCCTGGTGAGAGTGAGTGAGGGTGGGAGAGAGGAGTGACAGAGGAAGGGGGAGTGGAGTGGGCAGGGTCTCAGAGAAGGGGCGGGACAAGGGTGTGGCCTCAGGAAAGGGATGGGGCAGGAGTGGGACAAGGGTCTTTGGGTTTGTGCAATTAGACACTTGGCAATCCTACTGGGATGGCATGTGGAAGCCCTGGCCATGCCAGAAGAGCATGCCCAGCAGCACAGCCAGTAGCTCGCTGGGCACCAGCCATCACAGGCACAGCACCGCCCAAATGTCAGGTGCACCGTGTCCATGTGGGCACAGCTTGTGTGTGCGTGGGGGCCCATTGACTGTTCTACCCTGGGGCCCGGAATTGCTGTCAGTGGGTCTGTGTGTCCTTCAGTGCAGGATGAAGCAGCAGTTGGGTCTCAGAGCTCAGGCTCCAGCCCAAGCCCAGCAGTCTATACAGCAATGAAACAGCCCAAACCCAAGTTGGCTGGCACAGGCCAGCTGTGGGTGTCTAGTTTCTGTGTAGACATAACCAGAGTGTCATAGCTAAAAGCAAGGTGGAATAAAGAAAAATTATAAAAGACAAAAACACCTTATCACCTGTGGGTGAGTACTTTTCACAAAGTGATAACACTATATCTGACCTCTCTGTTCTCATTGTCAAAGGACAATTGAACAACATCTTCAAAAAACAAGCCTGGGAGACTAAATTCATCACTTTGCTAGAAACTGAAGAAGACCTCTGTGTAAGCCCAAAAGTTTAGCTCCTTCACCAACAAAAGTTGGTCCAATGAAAGATATTACCTCACCCACCTTGTGTCTTTAATATCCTGGAATCAAGGCGGCTAAAAACAACAACATTGCATACAATGATTTCCATGTCAATTTCTTCCTTAACTACCAGTCAAGTAAATTCAGCTTTAGATCATCTTGGAATAAGAATAAATCTAGTTTTCCTCCTTCTGACATTGCTACTGGCGAGCTAACAGGAATCAGGGGCAGCTCCAGGCACCAGCGCAGCAAGCGTGTGCCTGGGGCGGCAAGCCACAAGGGGTGGTCTGTCGGTTGCTGTCAGGGCAGCAGTCAGGCAGCTTTGGGCGGTATGTGTGCGGTAGGTCCGCTGGTCCCGCAGATTCAGCGACATTCGGTGGTGGGTGTGCCGAAGCTGAGCAGACCTCCAACAGGCGTGCCGCAGAAGACTGCCTGACTGCCGTGCTTGGGATGGCAAAAGCTGAGCTGCCCCTGTCAGGAATACAAAGTGGTGACTTGGCTTACTAGTTCTGACTCAATACAAATAGTAACAGATGTCTTGAGTAAGAAGTTGCCCCTTTTACACTGTTCCTTTTTGGTGTAGGAGTGGATTTAAAGTTCTACAATACTTTTTATACAGAATGCTACACATGGTAGAAAGCCTCAACTATAAACACTATTAGTCTTTGTGAGTTTTAACTGATGCAATATTTTAGTGTAATTTTTCATGTGGGAATTAAGACTTGGATCCAACACCTTTATATATAGACTTGGCATCAAGCTGCTAATTGCCAAACCTACTGCATTTAAGGGTATGATACCAGAGAAGGAAGCTTTAACTTCTGTTTAGGTGTTTTGAGATTTCACCCAGGTGAAACACTCTGGAAGTAGTTTGCTTCATTTTCTCTGACTACTTTAGTAGCTAACTGGTTCTTTCCCAGGCTTTCCAAGTAGACCACAGACATCAGCCCCCAGGTCCTTGGAAATAAAATCTAAGCAATTCATTTGATTATCGGTCATTGTACATGTGCCTTACCAACTTCAAAAATCTTTTTACAAACCCTTAAAGACTATTTACATTTGATGACCTTGTTGGGTAAGAGAAATGCAAACCTTTAATTCTGGATTTCATGGAAACACCGTGATCTACTTGGTTAGCCAGGGAACCAAGTGGACTGGGAACCAAGGAGGTACTGAGTTCAAATTTGTGATTTAAAACAGTGACTCATTTTGTGACCTCCAGTCAGTTCCTTGGTCTCCTTATGTCTGGTTATCAACAATAGCTATAAAATTGAGTAAAGCACAGGAACTTAATGAAAAACAGATGCTGCTTTTGAACTGTGCTACCCTGGGAAAACAAAATAGAGAATGCATATTCTATTATTGTTTCTGATAATATATAGTTAATGATGAATCAATAATTCTTAGGCCTCAGCTCATGTGGAGGTTCAAAACATAATTCTGGGTTTGACTTCTCTCTCATATGCTGATAGAACTCAAGAATAATCCTATTAAAAGCACTGGAGATATACTGATACAAAGATGTTATGAGATCAGAATCAGGCCTGCTCTTTATAAATGGCAGAAAACAGCTTTTCTTTACTCGTTATAGGGTTTGTAGGCACAGAGAAAGAGATTTATGCTGCTTAACACACATAGCACCACCACAACCTTTGTTACTATAAAACTATCGACAACCCTACATGATAAACTTTCAAATGCACTTCATAGCCAAAGTACACCTGAGCCTGATGTTATGGGGACTTTAGCTTTCAATGACACTCATGAAGCTACTGATTAGAGATGAGTCCAAAGATCTGGGGGAGGATCTAAACCCCATCCCTGCACTGAAGAAGGTATCCAGCATATCCCCTGAACTTTGGGGAAGTTCATTCAGGCTTTAAACACCATAGGTAGGGGTTATCCCTACTTCTTTCAGCTTTTCCTCCCATCATCACCATCAAATTACAAGTGACAACATAAGGTTAGTTATGGCCTTTTTGATCTACACCTTTACACAGGAGCTCACTCCTCCAGGTTCCCCACACCACATATAAGTGCCTGGCTCTGCCACCCTTAATCCCCCACCTGCAATATCATCCAACTTCAGCAGGCTGTGGAAGAAATTGAATACCTAACTGTCCTGCCCTGCTCTTTGCTTGGGCAAGTTGAGTTTTACCTTCACCCTCTGGCTTCTTGATTCACCTAAGGAGATTCCATAGACTCCAAGATGGGTGAGGTTTCTTCTACTACCTAATGATGTCATGTGACTCCTATCTCAGACAACTGTGTTGTGATTCATAATCCCACTCCTTCTAACCTCTTATTTTCTCCTCCATTCTATTTTTGATATTGCGAACATGCTGTTGTCCAGGCCCAACTCTGGAATTTTTCTCTTGTTGTAGAATAGCAACCATCACCTTAGGGTCTTTGATATCACCTTTGATATCACCTTAGGGGAACAAAAATGATTAGGGGAGTGGAGCACATGATTTATGAGGAAAAGCTGAGGGAACTGGGATTGTTTAGTCTGCAATAAAAGAATGAGGGGGAATTTGGTAGCTGCTTTCAACTATCTGAAAGGGGGTGCAAAGAAGATGGATCTAAACTGTTTTCAGTGGTACCAGATGACAGAACAAGGAGTAATGGTCTCAAGTTGCAGTGGGGAAGGTTTAGGTTGCGTATTAGGAAAGACTTTTTCACTAGAATGGTGGTGGAGCACTGGAATGGCTTACCTACAGAGGTGATGCGGTCTCCTTCCTTAGAGGTTTTTAAGGTCAGGCTTGACAAAGCCCTAGGCACTGATACACATTTCTTGTGAAGTTTCAGGGTTTATCTTCATTGCTAAATAGGTGAGTTTTTTACCTTTGAGAAATTAACAGGCATGAGTTATTCTGAGATACAAACACAGTGAAGATGAGGCACTATAGTTTTAGTTGGAGCTAAGCTCACTGAGGTCAATGTTGGGAACTCACTTGGATCCAGGCACAGTTGTGTAACAGCCCAATGAGCACTGGGAAGCCAATATAGCAGCCCAAAGAGCTCATCTGGGCCCAATCAGCCTTCACTAAGTGACTGTACTCCTTGATTAGACATAAGGGCCAAGAGATCCCTATTTAAGCCTGGTAGCCAGAGCATATCTGCTTAATGGGTTTTACACCAGTAGCTATATCAGAGGTAATGAGCTTGTGCTCCAGTTTACTTCTGATCTCCTGATCCCTGGCTCTGACTATTGGCTTGTCTCCTAACCATGACTCTGCTCAGTGATTCTGGTTTTGGTTCCTGGCAGTGACCAAGGGCTTGCCCCTGAGCCTGCCTCTAGTTCTGCCTTCTGCTCTGACTGCTGACTACACCTTGATGTGTGATAGTCCTCCCCTGGAGGAGGCATGAGACTGTTCACCTCATAGTAAAATTATGTGCTTCATCTATGCTTTACTGAGTGAAGGTGGATAAAGGAGAAATTGATATTCTACTTAAGAGAGAGAGAGGGAGAAGGGGATTATTGAACCATACTAAGTGGTATGTGGGAAAAGTGCTGGAATCATTAAAAGCCTGATCTGCAGGTCTATTGTGTAGTTTCTTTTGTTTGGGCTAGATTGGGATGGAAGAATTGTGGCTGGGTAGATAGTAAAAATAGCTCCTGTTAGTTCTTCCAGACAAATATAAATGTCTCTAATTAGTTTAATTTTTAACAGTCTGGAAAAATGTCCACCTGCTGAGCAGGTATGTGTACATGAATTTGCCATTAATTTACATACTTTGTGCTAGTATTTCTCCTTTACATTCTGACTTTAACATTAAAGAACAACATAGTTACCTTTAAACTATTAACACAACTCAGGTTTCCAGTCTTGCTGTTCCCAACCACAGCTATTAAGTCTTGACTTGTGAAAATTAACATCACCTGATCTCTGCAGTCTCTGTATAATTCACTTGTATAGCTAAGCCTATTTAGAGCTCACTTTTATGGTATCCGTGTTTTAGGTCAGATTTAAATAAGGCACTGTAAGAAGAGTGAAAAACATGTCTAGTAAGTAACCATATCCTGGAAGGATTTTGATGCTAGTTCTCAGCACTCGCACCACGGTGCTACTGTGCTTGCCTGGTTCTGACAGAGCAAGCTACCAGAAAAGAGATGTTATAGTGATAGTTTCCATGGCCATTAGGGACCACCAGATCATCTAGTCTGATTGCCTGTACTACACAGGCCCTACATTCCACCCAGTTACCCCTGTACCAAACCTATATCACAACATCATAGTCCTTTTGGGAGTTTTATCCTCATGGCCATAAAAGTTGGAGGGGCCTAAAGGAAGAGGAGATGAGTGTGGATTTTCCTTGTGACAGACAGAGATGGGTTTTGGGTGCGAAGGTGTTGTCGATGGAACACCTGTCGCTGGTTGGGACTTTTCCCCCACAAACACAGCCAAGTTTGGAACTGGGGTATGTGTTTTGAAGTTTGTGGCTTCTTTCCATGCCTGTGAACACAGCTTGTTTGGGTTTGATGATGGAGGCATCATAGTTGAGGGCAGAGGTTCCTGCTCCTCTTGTGCAGAGTTGGAAATGGAAGTGGAGGCTGAGTATCTTTCTCTGTGTGCCAAAGAAGTGGCTGTATCTCTCCTTCTCAATAGCTCTCTGTCTTAAGCAAACACAGCATTAATATAACATTATGAAGAAAGGGTATTTGAATACACATTCACCAACCCTCTACTGGCTGATTTCAGAGGCCATTCATTATATTAAGGAGTCTTGTGGTGAGTGCACAGTTAAGGTTGTGACTCACAACTGCTCAAAATATTCTAGTTTTGACACTCTTTGTAACAACCTCAAAAATCTTCCCTTTCACCTCAAAATTTCTCATGTCTACTTTCCTGCCAGATAACTGTTTTTGGTAAATCTGAGTTCATTTACCCAAAGCTTTTTTTTTTTTTTTTTTTTTAAAGATGTGGGAAAATTTGAAAGAGAAACCTAAAAAAACTATTAAAACTTTAATTTGTCTGTCTCAATCAAACTAGTGCCTTCGATGCTTGGGTGATCAATTTGGACATTATTTGTTACAAATATTTGTATCTTTGAGAACTTTACCCGATGGTCTATTTATTGGAACGTAGATAATCTGGTACATGGGTGCGCTGCTAGAGTTTCCGAAGCGCTCTCAGACAAATTACTCAGGTTCAAAGAGGTTACTTACGCATTACTGGCATAGCTGGCAGAGTCTGTCAGTGTCACTGGCCATTGTCATCCATCTTGGATTCAAGGTGGTTTATAGACCTTGGCTTGATGGATCTGTCCTATAGAATTTAATGGGGATGAAAGCAGCATAGAAGGTACTCCAAAACTTACTGAATATGATATGGAAATATATCCTTTATAGAGAATTTAAGCCAATTTTATAGAATTTAATACAGAATTATATCCAACTATAGAATCCCATAGGTTGTCTTAAAAATTGTATAGAAAGTCATCCATCTCTCTCTCTCTCGAATTCTACAGGCCTTTTCCATGAGGGTTTAGAGAGCACTGTCACAGCCTAGAGACTTTGTAAGCACCTCAGATGAATCATTCAAGTTTAAGGTGAAGACTCTTCCCCCGCAGTCTATGAGAAATAGAATTGGTCAACAGAGCCATTCAAATGTAAGAGGGCTGAAAACTCTCCTGCTGAAGTGTTTGCCTGGGACATTGTTCTCTTCTGTTTCACTGAACTCCACCTAGTGTATTAATATAGCAAAATATAATCTATGAGAAGATAATGATGTACAGCCAGAGCTCACATATCTGTGGCAAGAGTGTTCTTCTCCCACACCATTTCTTCTGGCAGAGGGAATAATCCACATACAAATCTCTTGCACATACAGAGAGGTGAGTGGAGAGCCACCTGCACAACTCTGTCACAGGACCCACAGACAGCCCTCCAGTGGTCCAGAGATCTGAACACAGGGCACGGACTAGGAATGGTGGAGGAGGGAAGAGCTGGAGATGTAGCTGGACGGAGTGGTTTTGATAAAACACTTCCAATACAAAAAATGAAATTGGTGTTTATTATATAAACACTGGAAATAGTTACTTGTATCTAAGCACTTGTCTACACAGAGCAGTAATGTGGACTACACGGGTGTGATTTCCAAAACATTTTTTGGTCTATGTAGAACAGGGATAGAGTGACCAGATGTCCTGATTTTATAGGGACAGTCCCGATTTTGGGGTCTTTTTCTTATATACGCTCCCATTACCTCCCCCCTCCTCCTGTCCGATTTTTCACACTTGCTGTCTCGTCATCCTAAACCGGGATCAGCAACCTTTAGCATGCGGCCAATCAGGGAGATCCGCTGGTGGGACGGGACGGTTTGTTTACCTGGAGTGTCCGCAGGTTCAGCCAATTGCAGCTCCCACTGGCCGCAGTTCACTGTTCCAGGCCAATGGGCGCTGCAGGAAGCAGCGCCGGCCGAGGGATGTGCTGGCTGCCACTTCCTGCAACGGCTTTCCCGGACAGGCTGTGTGACAAAGGTTCACACAGCCGATCCCTGATGTAGAACCTGCTGGTGAGCACTAAATGTTGCCTAGTATACTTTAATATACTGATGTTTAAATGAGTAATCATTGAAGAGCACTATGAGACATTACAAAGAGATTACTCATTATGGTATACAGCTAATGTATATTATATACATTACTCATTATAATTTATACAAAGAGAGAGCCTTGAAAATCCCAGATTTTTGAACATTGACATAAAACTCAATAATTGCTAAAAATACTCCCCCCCCCAAATGAAATTAATAAACACTGAAAGACAGAAGCCCTATCTATAAATCTATTCCTCTCCCCACATATATGGGGGCACCCACACTAACACCAAACCTGTCACTGAAAAAGAAATGCCAACATCTTTACTGTCCTTCCATATACAGTCCAGAAACTATGCTGTCATATTTCTAACTTCCTGATGTGACTGAGATACTGCATCATGAAATAGGTGGATAGAGGTGGGGATACAGCATTAAGAATTCAGGGTTAAGTGTTTAATTGGATATGTCCAAGACCTTAACCAAAAGACAATCCATTTCTCTACCCATGGTGGCTTCTCTTTCCCCATATTATATATACAATTCAGCTGCACGTTAGTATCCAACTGGTACTGAATATGTAAAGCTGAACAACAATCCTGGGACGTTGTCATCTCGTGTAAAAATATCAGCTTTGTGAATCATATAAAATACATGCAGTCAATGCTAATCACATTGCTTTGTGCACTACTTGAAGGCATTAAGATACTATGGGTCTGCAGGGCAGTATAAAAAGAGAATAGACCAGTTGTAACAGACAAAGTAGTAGTATTGTTCTGTGAGATTGCTTGGTTTTTCTTCTATAGCAGTGATCACATTAGCATTGCTTCTTCCTTTATACAGAAATATAAGTAGAACCTCAGAGTTATGAACACCAGAGTTAAATGCTGATTGGTCAACCACATACCTTATTTGGAACCAGAAGTACACAATCAGGCTGCAGAAACAAACAAACAAAAAATACTGAACTAAAGGATTTTTTTTAAAAAAAGATTTGACATCATAAAGAAACTGTATCTGTGCTTGTTTCATTTAAATTAAGATGGTTAAAAGCAGCATTTTTCTTCTGCACAGTAAAGTTTCAAAGCTGTATTAAGTCAATGTTAAGTTGTGTTAAGTTGTAAACTTTTGAAAGAACTATAATGTTTTGTTCAGAGTTAGAGTTAGGAACAACCTCCATTCCCAAAGTGTTCATAACTATGAGTTCTACTGTACATTCTACCCCTTTTACGCTACAGACTATGGAGGATAGATGTTTATATTTTATTCCTGTTCCTGTCCTATCCCTATTCTATTACTTTCCTCCATTTTCCACTCATCCTTCAAGCAGTCAAGACGGTGTACTGCATTAGCCAGAGAGTATTTTTTTTAATTTATGTAGAGTCACCCACAAGCTTCAAAGCTCTTTCTAGAATGCTGCACACATGAAGGGAGCACTTCATTTACAAGTAAAATACAGGGGTTGGAACATGACAGCTGTGTAATGATTCCAGCAACACTACTGGACAGCTTTAGGAGAGGGATTGAAGAAGAATACCTTATCTATTTGAAGCAACAGGGATTTTAAATGACTGTAGGCAATTACCTTCTTAACCCCCAAACCAGGGTTAACATCCTGGCTCTTAAAAAAAGCACTCTACATGACTATGGTTAATTATACTAACCCCAGGTAATATTGCCTACACCAACTTTAATGATCACACAATTAACCCTTTAGTATTTATATATATATCGTATTGCTTTCCTATTTTACATTACACAATGAAATAATTCACTGAACTTTCAAATAATAAAGCTGTATTCCAGATACCACTGTTGTTAACAGCGTGCTGGTGTCGTTGTCCTCAGGCAGCCTATATACATCTATGTCTCCTATGACACACTCGTATCATAGAATCATAGAATATCAGGGTTGAAAGGACCTCAGGAGGTCATCTAGTTTAACCCCCTGCTCAAATCAGGACTTATCCTCAAGTAAATTATCCCAGCCAGGGCTCTGTCAAGCCTGACCTTAAAAACTTCTAAGGAAGGAGATTCCACCACCTCCCTTGGTAACCCATTCCAGTGCTTTACCGCCTTCCCAGTGAAAATGTTTTTCCTAATATCCAACCTAGACCTCCCTCTCTGCAACTTGCTCCTTGTTCTGCCATCTGCTAGCACTGATAACAGCATAGATCCATTCTCTTTGGAGGCCCCTTTAAGGTAGTTGAAAGTCACTATCAAATCTCCCCTCATTCTTTTTTTCTGCAGACTCAGTAATCCCAGTTTTCTCTGCCTCTCCTCATAAGTCATGTGCTGCAGCCCCTTAATCATTCTTGTTGCCTTCCGCTGGACTCTTTCCAGTTTTTCCAAATCCTTTTTGTAGTGTGGGGCCCAAAATTGGACACAGTACTCCAGATGAGACCTCACCAAAGCTAAGTAGAGGAGAATGATCTCATCCCTCAATCTCCTAGCAATGCTCCTACTTATACAGCCCAAAATGTATACACTGTTGACTCATATCCAGCTTCTAGTCCACTGTAATATCTAAATCCTTTTCTGAAGAAATGCTGCCCAGCCACTCAGTCCCTAGTCTGTAGCAGTGCATGGGATTTGTCCAGCCTAAATGCAGGACTCTGCATTTGTCTTTGTTGAACCTCATCAGATTTCTTTTGGCTCATTCCTCCAATTTATCTAGGTCCCTCCCTATTGTAGTCCTACCCCCCAGCATATCTACCACTCCTCCCAGTTTAGTGTCATCTGCAAACCTGCTGAGGGTGCAATCCATCCAATCATCCAGATTATTAATGAAGATGTTGAACAAAACTAGCCCCAGGACCTACCCTTAGGGCACCCACTTGATCACTACGTATTGAGCCCGATGACCTGACCATCTTTCTATCCACCTTATAGTCCATTCACCCAGGCCACACTTATTTAACTTGCTGGAAAGAATTCTGTGGAAGACCATATCAAAAGCTTTGCTAAAGTCAAGCTATATCACGTTCACCACTTTCCTCATATCCACAGAGCCAGTTATCTCATCATAGAAGGCAATCTGGTTGGTCAGGCATAATATGCCCTTGGTGAATCCATGTTGACTGTTTCTGATCGCCTTCCTCTCCTCCAAGTGCTTCAAATTGATTCCTTGAGAACCTGCTCCATGATTTTTCCGGGGACTGAGGTGAGGCTGATGGGTTTGTAGTTCCCCAGATCTTCCTTCTTCCCTTTTTTAAAGATGGGCACCATGCCAAGTTACCACATGGACTAACTGAAAAGTGTGATTGCTAACTCACAATGTTCTTGCTTTTTGGAGCTCTCTCTTCTCTTATATATTAGTCACTGCACACTGCTCTTCAATTAGATCTGTCTGGTATTAGGAATTTCTGCTGAAAATGTCTGAGCAAACATATAACACAGAGTAGAATCAGGGCACAATGAGGTCTCTAAAACGTGGATTGTGGATATAATAGGTACAAAAACATACTGCATATATGGTTAATGCTAAAAGGTTAATTTATATTATTCAGGGTAGATTTTGCTATATTTAAAGAAGTATACAGTATCAGAAACCATTCACCCTATATTAAGACAAACTCCATATACTCATGACAGAAAGGAAAAGGAAGACAAAAATAGCACACACAAGTATATGTGCATAGTACTTAGAAATGGGGGTGGATCTCAACTACTCTTAATAAACAACTGAATAGTTAATGATAAAAATCATATGTGATAAGGCTAATTCTGGATACTTCATTGTAACATCAGCTGCAGAAATAAGGCCAGGGGAACACCAGATTCATTAGTGTCTCTAAAATTCATCATCTATGGTAGATTTCCCTGGCTCTGTATGAATCATTAACCTGAACCTTCCACTGCTAAAAAATTAAAATGTATGGCACAATCCCATTTTAAAAGTTATTTACAGCACAAGCCTCTCTTGTCTCCAGGGTTTTATTCATCCTTATTGAGTGTTGGAAGGCCCATGCACACCCAATCAGATTACACAGCAAGGAGACAACATTCCAGCATCTTTTTTCTAAATGAGATAGTCTCAAGCTAAGGAATCCCGGTAAGGGAATGAGCATAATACCGTAGTTCAGAACCCCCATGCTTTGGATTTCTTTCAAAACATAAAATTGCTGTGCTTAGAAGTTTTTGCAGGCCGGATATTCACATGAACAAAAATCAGAACTCAAAGAAACAGCAATTATAAATCAGATCTTCCACATCAAGATTTCTGTTTCTCAAACAATACAATCACATTTATGTACCAACTGCAGCTTTCAAACAGTGGGGCTAGATTTTGTAACCCTCACCCTAAATTGTAATCTGAGACCAATCCCACTGAAATCAACGAGTCTTTTCCAAAAGTAGGAGAAAAGATTGCATAGCACCCCTATGATCTCAGAGCAAGAGCTGCCATCTGCTTTATCCCTGGCCATCAAGCTGTAAAATAAATCATGAATATCTGCTCCCATCACATTCAACAGTACTTTTCCTGTCAGGGAAGATTAACTTGAAGTTCATTTCTGGTGCAGAGGTTATCTGGTCTTATATTAAGGTGTTAGCTGGTTTATTTTAAGGTACCTATCTCCCCAATATTATACTCCCTCTCATATTACGTAAACATAACGTCTTCACTGCCAAACAGGTTTCAAAGTGGTAGCCGTGTTAGTCTGTATCAGCAAAAACAACGAGGAGTCCTTGTGGCACTTTAGACACTAAAAAAATTATTTGGGCATAAACTTTCATGGGCTAAAACCCACTTCATCAGATGCATGGAGTGAAAAATACAGTAAGCTGAATATATATTATAGCACATGAAAAGATGGGAGTTGCCTTATGGCTCATTAGCACTGACCCCCCACTTAGTAAGGCAACTCCCATTATTGTTTTCACTGCTAACGAAAGTCTGTTTTTACATGAGAAGAACTATCTCTGTAAAAAATCCTAGTGGAGACCAGGCACTGTAGTGTTTACATTGATGTAGCTGGTTGAGGTCTACCCTGTGGAGGTGGGCTGTATACTAACCTTGAGAAGCTACATCTAGATAAAAGCCACCTGCATCTCATGTCCATCAGGATTTTACAGAGAAATTGCCAATTCAAGTTCAGTATATTACTGTAGAAACACACCTTTTTGGGCAGTGAAGACATAACCGTAGTTCCAGTTATTTCATCCCCTGAGCATATAGTAACCGCAGTTGTTGTTGGGCACTCATCTATAAAGTCTCTGGGTGTTTATTTCTATCCACTTTTTCCTTTGTGGAAGAATAATCCACGTACCCTTCCTACTGTTTGTCACCACCCACTTATTGAGTCACATCTGAATGTAGATTTTAAGCCCTTTGGGGCATGCACTGGGTCTTCTCGATGCCTTTTGTGAATTACCCAGCACTCTTACTGGTAGTAAGAAAATGTTTTTGACTATTATTAATTCATAAATTTATCCTGGTCCATTGTAACCTAGTGGGGAGGGCAAGGTATTTGTTATAGAAGAGATGTTAATGGCCTGCCATTTGAGGTCCTGGAAGCAAAAGTTCACAGCACTTATTAAAGTAAATGGACTTCATTAAGCATTGAGCTGAAGCTCCTTTGTGTATTAAAAATAGTTGCAAAGGAGAGGGCTACCTGAGAAGACCACGTGTTCCGAGTGTGGAGCTAATGAGGGTTTCTACTTTTCACACTCAGGAACAAGGGGCTGGGAAAACTGTTGGGCAGTTAGTCAGAAAGTCCACATTTTGCCTTGGGCTAGTGTGGGTCCATGGAGAGAAACAGAGGCAGAAGATTGTATTTTAGGATGGGCAGAGATGGCTGGGCTGAGGCTTTTGTAGAAAGAGTTGCCTGCATGCAGTTTTGTTCCCACCGCTTGTCAGGGAAACAGGATGTGTGAAAACAAATCAATTGCATAAACAAAATCTCCTGATTATCACAGATTTCTCATCCGAACAGAAGTCACATTGCAAGGTTCTGAATTTCAGCTATTGCTCAGCCAAAGGAGCAACACTATAAATATAATACCTAGCTCTTATATAACACTTTTCCTCAGCATATCTCAAAGAACTTCACCATCCTCATAACACCTCCAGTAGGCAACTGCTGTTATATCTTAGGGAACTGAAACACAGAGGCTAAATGACCTGCCCAAGATCACACAGGAAATCTGTGGCAGAGCAGGGAATTGAATTCATTTCTCCCAAGTCCTAATTTATTATCCTAGACAGTGGCTAATGGTCTCACATGGGATTTTTATAGTTTGAGATAGACTAAAGCATGCCAATTAATTCAGGCTATATTTTACATCACGGTATGCAAACTTTGATACAGTAGTGCCACCCTACGATTTTTTGGATAGGAAACTCTTGAGCTCTGTGAGAACAGTGGGCACTAATTAGCTTGGACTCTGCTTTCTTGGGACCAGTAACAGTTTGCAAGTGCAATAACTTCACCATCCCCAAACTGGCTAGTACTTATAGAGTCAATAATTTCTTCCAGTAAATAACCTATAAAGTTAGGTTTATTGGAGGATTATTGAATGAAGGAAGTGCACCTATCAGGATTAGTTTTGGTCTAGCCACAAGATTTTGTTTGGCTAATTAGTTTGGATTTCAAATATCCACATCCAACTTTTTTTTTCCATAGAGCTAGCAGGATACATTACCTGCTTGTGCTGCAAAGATACCTACAGCTTGTGTTTCACAGAGTCATAGGTTTGAAGACCAGAAGACACAATTATCTTTATCTACTCAGATTTTCTGCTTAACACTGGCTGCAGAACCTCACCCTGTGATTTCTGCCTCAAGCGCATAACTTCTGGTTGAGCTCTACCATATCTTTTAAAGAAGATCTTCAGTTTTGATTTAAAGATTTCAAGTGCTGGAGAATCTACCACAACCCTTGGTAAGTTGTTCCAATGGTTAATTACTTTCACTGTGTAAAATATGCCTTATTTCCTATTTGAATTAGCCTAGTTTCAGCTTTAACCATTGTGTCTTTTTCCCCGTTAGGTTAAAGAGCTATCTGCTATAAGAAATCTCTTTCCCATGTGGGTACTTGTACATTGTAATCAAGTGTAGGTCTTCACTACCTGCCGGATCGGCAGGTAGCGATCGCTCTTTTAGCAATCAATTTCTTGTGTCTCATTAAGATGCGAGAAATCGATCGCCCGCAGTGCCCCTGTCGACTCCTGTAACTCCAGCTTGTTGCAAGGCGCAAGCTGGAGTCGACGGGGGGAGCGTGCCTCCGACCGCTGCCGCCATGAGGACGGCAGGTAAGTCGGCTGAAGATACACCGACTTTAGCTACGTTATTCACGTAGCTGAAGTTGCATATCTTCAGTCGATCCTCTCCCCCTCCCAGTGAAGACCAGCCCCAAGTCACCTCTTAATCTTTTTGTAGATTGAGCTGCTTAAGTCTCTTACTATAAGGCATCTTTTCCAGACCTCAGATCACTTTTGGAACACTTTTCTGAGCCCATTTGAATATTCCATGATCATCTTTCCAGTGTGGACATCAGAACTGGGTACAGTATTTCCATGATGGTCTGACTAATGCCATATACAGAGGTAAAACCACCTCTATATCCTTATTTGATACTTTCTTGCTTATGCATTCAAAGATGTTCACCTTCCATATTAGCTATAGCAGCCCACTGGAAGGAAATATTCAGTTAGTTATCTACCATCACCTGCTAAGGCCAGGTCTGCACTGTTGCTTAAGTCAATTTAAGTTACATCACTTGGGGTGTAAAAAAAATCACCTCCCTGTTGCGAATTACACTCACAAGTCACGCACAGCCCGAGGGCTGTTACAAATTACACTTACAGGTCACACACACGGTTTGAGAGAACCGCTATGAATTACACCTTTGGGTCACGTACAGCTCGAAAACTGCTGCGAATTATGCCTATAGGACACGCAGCTCGAAAATTGTTACGAATTACACCCACCAGTCACGCAGAGTTCGAGTCTAGGCTGAGGCACAGGAACCAATTTCAAAAAGAAATGCAGAGATACCCCGTTTATTACGCAGAGCTGCGTGGTGCCTCCTGCTAGTCAGGAAGGACCCTGAATACAAACAAAGCATGGATCATATACTTCTTAGCAGTGCATGCACACCGCGTGTATCAGGACTTACAGCCTATGGAGGGGCATCTTTCTTATCTCCAGCCTATCCCTTGTAAGTATTATACTCGTGCTCATGTGGTAATGCCAGTGTTATGAGCTTATCTGGGTTCAAACAGTGTTAAGGCTTTCCCTGCCTTTGTCTGGTCAGCAGCAGTTTCAAGGTCCCCTAGAGGCCCCCCTTCCTCCCCTTCCTTTGGTATGTGCTGTGCTGGCCTTTTTGATAAGGGCCGAGAGGAACTTCAAAATGGAGTTACATGAGCTAACTTTCTTTAACATCCCTGAGTGACTTAACTTACATCAACTTAATGTGGTATCTACACAGCACTCTGACAGTTGCAGATGCTCTTGTTGAGGTGGATTAATTATGTCAACGGGTGAGTGCTCTCCCATTGACTTAGTGTGTCTTCACCAGATGTGCTAAATCTTGATTGCAGTGGTGCAATTCAGCAGGGCAGTGAAGACAAGCACTGAGTCATTGTCAGCCTCCCTGCATCCCTGGACACTGTTTCCCATCTTATAAGTGTGGCCCACATTCTTTGTTCCTAAGTGTATGAACTTGCATTTGCCTGTATTAAAATGCAAGTTATTTAAAGGATTGGTCTGTATAACTGACATGTCTCCATAATTATTTACCACTCCACCAGTTTTTGTCACCTGTAAGTTTTGCTAGCAATACTTTTGATTTTTTTCCAGATCATTAATAAAGATATGAATAGCATTGGGCCAAGAACAGATCACTGAGGGACCTCACTAGATATACCTTCATATGATGATGAATCCCCTTTTATAATTATTTTGAGATCTATCGGTATACCAGTTTTAATGCATTTATTAACACCTATATTAATTTTGTATGTGCTAATTTTTAATCAAAATGTTCTGCAAATGCCTTATAAAGATGAGCATATTATATCACTATATTAATTTACCAAATCTGTAATCTCATAAAACAAAAACCAGCTTTGTTTGACAAGACATATGATTTTGCATATCACCATGTTGACTGGTTTTAAATATGCTCCCATCCTTCAATTTTGTCCTGATTGTTTCCCATATCAGCCTTTCCATGATTTTTCCTGGGATCAATGTCAGGCTCAATGGCCTATGGTAAATTGAGTGACCCAGGTAAGTCTCTTAAAATATTAACACAGTAGGTATTTTTCAGTCCCCTGGGCCTTCCCCAGCATTCTAAGATTAGTTAAAAATTAATGTTAATGGTTCAGATAACTTGCACTCAAGAGTATGTATTAAAAAAATTGGCTGGGAAGTTATCTGATCCTGCCTATTTCAAAATTTAATGGTTGCTGTTTGCCTTCCTCTTGGAATATAAACTATTTTCTTATCACTGTAAGATATGAATACATCACCTTGGTTATTTCAAAATACCAAACATAAATATTTATTGAATACTTTTATCTTTACTATATCATGACTGACAATTTTACCATCCTTGTATAGTATCATAACCTATCGTATTGTTAGGATTTTGTTTGTCTCCTGATATACTTTAATAATTCCTTCTTATTGCCCTTAACCATATTGGCCATAAGGTTTTTTTTCCACTGATACTGTAGCTTCACTTATCAATTGTCCGCATTTCTTAACTACCTATTTGTACTCATTGGTACTGTAGCGTTGTCGACACTCACCCCGGCGGCGCCTCCCGCTGGTCATCTGGGGAATCAGCTCTTCCAGCCTCGGGAGCGCCCTCTGCCGGGTGATGTCCGCTCCTGCTTCCTGGCCCTGTGTTCCTCCCGGACCCTGGTGCCCTCTTGTTGAGGGTGCTGCACCCCTGCAGAACCCCCACAAGTCTAAGGGTCCCCTCCCCAGGGAACCCTCCACCCACTATCCCCACCTTGCCTCAGACTTTGCCACTGCCAGTCACCACTTGCCTCCGCTCCCTGAGGCAGACTGCAGTATCATGGCTGCTCATCACCAGCAAGGGGGTTTGGCCTGCTGCTTCTATTGCTAGCCGCAGGTTGTCTCCTGCAACCCCAGTACCCCTGGGTTGGGCCTTCTTCTAGGCCCAGCAGCCTGGGGCTCCCAGGCTCGAGCTTCCCCCAGCTCCTACCGCCTGGCCCCAGCCCTGCACCAGTCTAGGTACCATGTATAAGGCCTCCCCGCAGCTAGGCCTGTCTTCCTCTGTCTACAGAGGAGACTGACTCATCTCTCAGCCTCCCAGCCTTTATATCCTGCCTTGGGAGTGTTTGGGGCGTGGCCATCCAGCTGAGCCTACTTCCCAATCAGGCCCGGAAGTTTGCTGGCTCCTGGCCACACCCCTTCCCTGGGCTACTCCTGCCCTTTCAGGGAGGGAGCAGGTAGCCACCCCGCTACAGGTACCAACATCCCCATTTTCACATATGTTGTATATTGGATTTTTTAAAAATTATCACTCCATCCTGACCAAAATAATTTTTTTAATTTACATGGTTTCAGTATTGTTTTGGGGACATTTAATACATTCTTAAGTCCCAATTATCATTTTTTTCCTGGGAGAGCTTATAATTATTAATTATAGCTACAAGCAATACAGGCTCTGGGATGGCTCAAGGTTTAAGTTTCTGGCACACTTTTAAATCTTTTCTAAGGTCTGGTCTACACAAAGAAAATTATATCAGTGTAACTATGTCACTCAGCGGTGTGAAAAATCCATTGACCTAGGTACCACCTCTCAGGGAGGTAGATTACTACCCGGGTGGGAGAAGCAGGGCCGGCGACAGGGGGGTACTACGGGTACAGCTGTACCGGGCCCCGGACTTAAGGGGGGGTCCCTTAAGTCCGGGGCCTGGTACATAGCTGTACCCGTACTCGTCCCCCGGGGGCCCCCAAATGATCAGAGTAGGGGGCCCCAAAATTTCTGTCGCCGGCCCTGGGGAGAAGCTCTCCATTTAGCGCTGATGCTGTTTAACTGAAGCTCTACAGCAGTGCAACTGCAGCATTGCAGCTGTTCCACTGTAATGTTTCAAGTGTAGACAGGCTCTAAACATCTGTCTGGAGTGAACCTTCACTGCTATCTGTTATTGCCTGGACTTAACACACACAGCATGAAGCACCTTTGGTCTAAACCTGTTGTTCACCTAGGGAGACTGGCCATTTCCCTGCTCAATAATTCCTTTTGGATAAAGGGAACATATATGAATTATGGAATGGTAAGAAAGGTCATAGCAGGAATTATTCTCTGAGCTTGAACCTCAAGAGTACCTAGGACTCCCACCCAAGTTGCTCTCATTGCTTCTGTAGTTTAAAAGTACACTAGTTGTCACTTTAATCAGTGTGATTACTGAGTGCATGGCCACAGGGGCCCCAATTTTCAGTCAGGGTAGGGATCTCCTTATTGTGGAGTCTATTATAACCTACTAATTGTGCGGTTGTCCTATGAAAGAAATTCACTTTATGGACATTGATGTTGGTCCATAATAGTTTGCCGTTTTCCTCTTTCCATCTGTCTTGAGCAGTGCAGTTAAGAAATCCAAGTTATGTGGCCATTTGTCTTTTTTTGATTTCATCCATTTCTAACAATGACACTTGATTTTTCTTTTAAAAAGTCATGTTTGGAGAGAGTTGAAAGAATCTAGAGGTGAACTGGGGGAAAACCTCTACTTTATTAAAGAAGTTTAATTCAACTACATGAGCAGAAGAGTGGGAATGTTTTCTAAAGAGGAAATAACTGTTTGGCTCAGTGTTTGTAGATTTCCCCCAACCCAGCTTGATATTGTAACCCGAAATACAATAAATGCAACACAGAAGAATTACATTATCAAAACAATCTTATGAGTTAATCAGTGACCTGGCCACTTACTCTCTACTGTACCAATTTCCACAAGCCAATTAACTTGTCCTATACACTCCTATATCAGTGAAATTGCTCTGATCCCTTATAAAAGGAGGGGAGAATCCCTGAATAAAGAACAAGGAAATGAATTTGTCAGTGTTGTTTTTTTGTTGTGCTGTATCAGGGGTCAGCAAACTTTCAGAAGTGGTGTGCTGAGTCTTCATTTATTCACTCTGATTTAAGGTTTCACGTGCCAGTAACATATTTTAAATTTTTTAGAAGGTCTCTTTCTACAAGTCTATAATATAGAACTAAACTATTGTTGTATATAAAGTAAACAAGGCTTTTAAAATGTTTAAGAAGCTTAATTTAAAATTAAATTAAAATGCAGAGCCCTTCAGATCAATGGCCAGGACCCGGTAGTGTGAGTGCCACTGAAAATCAGCTCACATGCCGCCTTTGGCACGTGTGCCATAGGTTGCTTATCCCTGTGCTATATAAATATGGGAACCAGCTGCTTATTCTCAGCTTTTAACTCAATTTTGCTTACAGTCTAAATAATTGATATGGGAACAGCTTGCATTTTATAAGCAGAAGGAAAAGTTGAGAGTTGGAAAAAGCCAAGTTCATGGAATGTGGAGTAGAGCAGCAAAAAAAAAAAAAAAAAGTCTACTCCCAGCATAACTTCTTGTGCTAAACTAATACAACACCCCTGGGATGGGTTGTTGGCAGAGAGGACTGGATCTTGGCCTCTGGATCTAAAAGCAGGAACTTCTCTTGACTCTGCTAAAGAACTAGTCTCCATCAAAACCTGCAGCTTACTCCAGAGGTAACAACCTCCCTGACAGCTTACTCCAATTTGTCTATGTAGCCTGTCCACAAAGGGATACAATGCCTCACTGCGTAAGCATGTCTCCCTGGCTGCAGGAGCTCAATCTGCATTTCAGAGGATCACCTAGCTCAAACCCCAGTATGGGCCACCATTTTAATATGGTGCCTTTGTCTAGGTTGTTGGCTGCGGGATTTGAACCCAGGAGCTCTGGATCGGGATAGGAAAGGTACTCAGAACATTCCAGCTAAATACAAAATGGAACAAATTGTGTAGTATATGTAGTTAACATGAGCTTCTACTGCCTGAGTTTAAAAGCCTGGAATTCACCACCTCAGACTTTCTACACTGGGAGGACAGAATTAAACCCTATTAGAATGGACACTGAACCCAACTGGCAAAAGCAGCTGAAGAAATGTGCCAAATCCACCCATTTTTAAAAAAAGTTTTCCCCAGGGCCAAGAGCCTCTCCTGAACGTCTGTTGATGGAAATTAGCGTACCCTGCAGGAGTGAATTGAGATTCCAGAATGTGAATGAAAAGCCCCACCTTGGTGCAGATGTAATTACTGCCATCATAACCAGGCTGTGTTTGGCTCCGTCATCGCTGAAGAGTTACTCTCTCAGTCTGAAGAAAGACTTCCTCCTGCTATTTGCAAGATTTTACATTTATGCTGTGTTTTCAGCATTCATGGAACAGGAAGCGCTTCTATTTCAGACTCACGGCGTGGTTAAGTCAGTGCACATTTCACGTGCACAGTATTTTTTTGTTTTCTAGCGGGGGGGTCAAAGAAGCATTGCTTTGTGTGACTCTTGGGGGCTGTCAAATTGGTTTACATCAGCAGTTAGTTAAGAGACTCCACAGTGGGCCTACATGTTTCTATTAATACTAGACTGTGGAATGAGTAAGGACCGCTGGGATCAAGACTAAGACTATAATGCAGCACCTAAGTCCAAGTCTAGTGTTGAATAAATTAGTCCAGTCTTAAAATGTAAATCCTATTTCATTCCAAGAGCAAAATACACATGACTGTATGAGTTAGGCGTTTACCCTCACATTAACATTATGCTGGTCTGACATATTGCTAGTTTAGCTGAGTGGAAGTTTCGCCTAGGGCACAAAATATCCTTGCACCGGCCCTGGAGGGGCCACATAAATACCTAAAATAGATAGAAAAGTTTCTCCTAACACTTTCATCTAAAATTCATGGAAACAATCCAAATGTATTCAGCTTTGTTTCAGTCTGAAGGGAGCGGCTCACCTCTTTAAACCTTTGTTCAGTTTCTTCATATACTGTCATGATTTGTTCACTATTAGTGGTGCTATCTCAATCACACCTGTAGCTACCTACGCGATGGTCATATAGTAATGGATAGTCTGGACTCTGCATGGATGAGACTAAATCTAGCTGAAAGAGACAAGGCAGACAAAAGGGGAAGACATGAAGTATAGAATCATAGAAGATTAGAGGTGGCAGAGACCTCAGGAGGTCATCTAGTCCAACCCCCTGCTCAAATCAGGACCAACCCCACTAAATCATCCCGGCCAGGGCTTTGTCAAGTCGGGACTTAAAAACCTCCCTAGGTAACCCATTCCAGTGCTTCACCGCCCTCCTAGTGAAATATCAGAGAGGTAGCCGTGTTAGTCTGGAATAGCAGAAGTAACAAAGAGTCCTATGGCACCTTAAAGACTAACTAAAGTATTGAAGCATAAGCTTTCGTGGGCTAATACCTACTTCCACTGCTTGTATCCGATGAAGTGGGTATTAGCTCACAAAAGCTTATGCTTCAATACTTTAGTTAGTCTTTAAGGTGCCACAGGACTCTTTGTTACTAGTGAAATAGTTTTTCCTAATATCCAACCTAGACCTCCCTCACAGCAACTTGAGACCATTGCTTCTTGTTCTGTCATTATCATTATCTCCATTTTATAAATGGGGAGCAGAGGCACGAGAAGATGAAAAGACTGCCCCAAACTCGCATGGGAAGCCAGCAACAGAGTTGGGAACTGAACCAGGATTATTCTTGTCTCTAGTATACATTTCCCAGACCAACCCCTGCTTTTCATCTCTAATATCTTTCCTAAACAAAATCAAAATGAAGGCTTCCCATCAAATGCTGAGTAATGGGCTGCATTTGAATACTGACAGCCCAGTTCCAGTCTTGGTCAATGTGTCATGAGATGACTGTGACAAATGGTAGCCATCTAACCAAAGATTAGATTAAGTATGTCACTGTAGAACAACCACACACACACCACAAAAGTTTGAAGAAAACTACTTGATAGAGTACAACTGCTTGAAAATGGCTCTATTTGTGTGTAATATATGCACAGAATATTTGTCAAGAAAGCAAGAGATACTTGTAGCACCTTAGAGACTAACCAGTTTATTTCAGCATAAGCTTTCATGGACTATAACCCACTTCATCGGATGCATAGAATGAAACAGACGTAAAATGCATTTATACACACAGAGAGAAGAGGAAAAAAAAGTTGTACATTAGCATACCAATTCTAAGAGGCTGTTAAATCTGGATGGGCCATTATCAACAGGAGAAAAAAATACCAGCAATGCCCCTCTGCTATGTACATTGGCCAAACCGGCCAGTCTCTATGCAAAAGAATAAATGGACACAAATCTGACATCAGGAATCATAACATTCAAAAACCAGTAGGAGAACACTTCAGTCTTCCTGGCCATTCCATTAAAGATTTGATGGCGTCAATTTTGAAACAGAAAAACTTCCAAAACAGACTCCAACAAGAAACTGAGGAACTGGAATTAATTTTCAAATTTGACACAATTAACCAGGGGCTAAATAGTAGGACTTGCGAATGGTTCTCTCATTACACTAATTGATTGCATTTCCGGAGTTAATTTACCTGACACAGAAATCCATTTCAAAAGGTATTATTTTTCTCCTGCTGAAATAAACTAGTTAGTCTCTAAGGTGCTACAAGTATTCCTTGCTTTCTTTACGGATACAGACTAATACAGCTGGTATTCCAGAATATTTGTCACATTCCTAAAAATCAGTTGTCCTTCTACCAGGAGTATTTCCATTGAAAATACAAGAAAGCTGTGACGGTAGCCTTTGCACCCAGATAGTTTGTACATGTCACCACATCTCATCTTGTATGAATGTTGGTAATGAGCAGGAGTGAAAATGAAGGCTCAGGAAGGGTTTTTTTGTTTGTTTTTGTTTGGTTTTCCAGATACCAATAGTTTCCTATTGACAGTAATTCCAGCAAAGACTTTATGGTCATGCAAACATTCCCAACATCTATAGCAGGGAAGGCTCGCTTTATATCTTTTACTTAACAGCTAGGATCTAGCCACCAGCTTACTCGTAATGAGATATGTTCACCCTGGCATAGCACCTAGCAACAGGACAGGAGCAGAGGAGAGTAGTTGTGCCTCTCCAATTCCATTGCTGCTGAGTGTCTGAGTGAAAGCTAGGGCAACCTCATGATTGCCCTGGCTTGAGCATCTTGCTGCTATTGGGTCTGTGGAGCTTGCAGCAGTGGGGAATTGGAAAGACACGGCTATATCCCAACCATGCTTCCTCCCACCTGAAATAAATCCACTTGCTGTCTCTGCTCCTTCCCAAGAATGTTCCCAGCATCAGTGGCTGCTCTGTAGTCGGTGCAGACTTGGCAGAGACAGCTCTACACCTGGCAAGTGATCTTGCTATCTTAGGATTTGATAATGTAGTATCTGAGTGCTTCTCCAGAGCTATTTACCAGGTAGGAGTACAACCCCTTTATCTGCCTGTAGCTCACCTAAAGTGGCCACAGCATAGGGTTGAATTCTCTTCAGTATCCTTGCACTTACCTAGTTGAGTTGGAAACTTCCAACACACATCTAGGGGCAGTTTAATTCAGTGGACATAGCATTGTACTGGGGGTCAAGAGACATTGGTGCTAGTCCAGCTTCTACCACACTCTGTGCTCTCAGGTAAATTTGTTAGATTTTTGCATGTGGTAATTTATGGATAAAGTGTGCTATATGTGCTGAATAGTATTTGAGTTATACAGTTGAGTCTTTCAGACTGTAATAGGCTCTTCTTTCCTTTCACTCCTAAAAAAATACTTGCTATAAAAAGGTCTCACTCTGAGAACAATTTTATTTGGTGAATTTTATTAATATTTCTAATGTGAGTCAACAGAATAAGCTTTTTTAAAAATTTAAACATCATTATGTTGTCTTCCTTCCCAGGCAGTATTCTTCATGTGTCTTAAATAGCTGGGAATTGGAAGGGAAGTTTCATTTTCCTCCTGGATAAAGTGTATTTTGTCTTTTGCAGCCCCTTTAAATGTTTCTGCAGATGAATACTGCACAGTTTGAAGTACGAAACACCATCAACAGAGTGTCTGTGTTAGAAGTGGAAATAGCACCAAATTACAGGAGCGTTAAATCAAGATTAGAGGATTTTCTAATAAGCCATTGCAGAAATTGTTGTTGCAGAAAGAATGCAAAGAAAGCAAATTTGCATCAGCCCTGGCATGCAAGATGATTATAAAAATGAAATAAAGCAGAAATCCTCTAAAATGGACACACATTTATGCTGAGTAGTAAGAAGTCAGAACTATGAAATTCATGCACCTCCTAAATGTATAGGACCTCCAATAATGCTCAATAAAAATTTCTTTTCCTTTTTGTAGTTTATGGGCTGTGATGGTGCTTATAGACCTCGCCAAATATAACATTACAGGAGTATAGAATTACATGTACTATGACTTGAAAGGCCAAGAAAACTGAAAATATTAGCATTTATTTCCTGCAGCACCTGAAGTAGGACAAACCACTGCATTTATGAGGCTGGAACAGGAAGTGGGAATTTTACCAACCTCTAAACCAAGTATAGATTTTGGAAAAAACAAAGAGGACAAACCATTTCAGTGCTCTTCCTGGTTTGTGGCCTTTCAATATTTTCTTATACACTGTATGCCATCTTGAGCTGTGAAAGGCCAGCAGGAGTAAAGCAGCAATAGAGTGAATTGTACTTAAAAAGAAATATGGCAGAGTTAGGTACTGGTACAAGCATCTGAACTAGACTGAGTGGGAATAAAAGAAATCATTCCTGCTCTTCACTATGTTAGCTAGTCTTTAAGGTGCCACAGGACTTTGTTACTTCTGCTATTCCAGACTAACACGGCTACCTCTCTGATTCTATGTTTATCTGGTATATTTGGATATTGTTAGAACCTCACTTTGTCTCTTTTCTTACAGAGGAGCCAGAACTGAATTGCTATGGGGATTTAGGGGAAGGAGAATGTAATATAGACACAGATGTTAGTCACGTTGCTTAATGCACTACTGGGAGGCACTCAGATACTATGGTGATGGGGATGGTGTCAGAACCCATGTAGAATAAAATGGGCACAGCTACAGGTGAGAGAACAGATATTAGCAGAAGGAGACAGAGAGGGCAAACCACAGGAGCAAATATTCAGAGAATTACTGAAGGGATATTGGTAATTTGAAAGGTGAATAATTAGAGAGTGACTCTGTTTTCCCTAAAGTAACAGCTGACAAATTCAAAGAGATGAAAAAGCAGGGTAGTCACCAAGGGTGAAAGTAGCTATAGGCACTTACTGGTACGGGGCTGGGCTGGGACCAGCTTTGGCCCCCAGAAGGGGTGGGACCTTGGGAAGAAGGGGTGGCGCTGGAGGGGGTCAGAGCCAGCCCTGGCCCTCCCCGTACTGGTCAGTGCTGTTGGCGGCCATGGTGGCGGGGGGGGGGGGGCTGTCATAGCAACGTTAAAGTGCTGCTGTGGCAAAGGACCATTCTTAATGTTCCTGCCCCTTTTGCCTCCCCTGTCAGGAGCCCTGCTGGTACACACCCTATCAACAGGGCCGCCGACTGGGGGGCAGGTGGGGGAAGGTTCAGGGACGTTAAAGTGCAGGGTCCTTATGGAAAAGGACTCACCACTTTTTTTTTAAAAAAAAATCAGATTCCTTCCTCTCTTTGGAAAGATCACTGTGCTATCAGGAGAGATGAAAATGGTGCCAATACCTAACATACAATCTGAGTGAAAGTGGACTTGTGACTCCTGCTCGTTTCTGTGAACTTCTATGGTTCAACTCACATACAGTAAGTGTGAGGTAAAAATGAATATTTTTGACCATTTTTATTTTGAAGTTATGTCATGTTAATACCCAGGGCATAGATTATCTGTAGGACCCTACCAAATTCACAGCCATAAAAAACCTATCACCAACCATGAAATCTGGTCTTTTGTGTGCTTTAACCCTGTACTGTACAGATTTCATGGGGGAGACAAGCATTTCTCAGATTGGAGGGTCCTGACCCAAAAGGGAGTTGCGGAGGATGGGGGGAGGGGAGGTTACAAGATTATTTTAGGGGGGTAGTGGTATTGCCACCCTTACTTGTGTGCTGTCTTCAGAGCTGAGCGATGGCTGTTGGTCGGGCACTCAACTCTGAAGCATAGGCATACCCGCAGGGTGTGCCGGGTGTGCCCAGGCACACCCTAATTCAAGGCAGCACCCTGGGGGGGGCAGGGCTGTGCACTCTCGCAGGGCAGCATATCTGGCTCTGCACTGAGCCAAATGCTGCTAGGAGCCTCATGGTAAGGGGGCCGGGGATGAGGGAATGAGTAAGGGGCAGGGGCAGTCAGGGGACAGGAAGCAGGGTGGGTTGGATGGGGTGGGGTTCTGGGGTGGTGGTTAGGGATGGAGGGGGTCTCTGGAGAGCAGGGAGGTTGGGGGACAGGGGGATGGATAGGGGTTGGGGCAGTCAGGGGTCAGAGAGCAGGAGAGTTGAGTAGAGGGTGAGGTCGTGGTGGGCAGTGTGGGGCAGGGTCCCAGGAGGGGGCAGTCAGGGGACAAGGAGCGGGGGGTTGGGGGTCTTGAGGGGGGCAGTCAGGGGGAGGAAAGTAGGAGGGAGTGGATGGGGCGGGGAAGGGGCAGGGATAGGGCGGGGCTCCCTGGGTGCACACCCTAATGAAATGTGCTGTGCATGCCTATGCTCTGAAGGCAGTGCCCCACCAGCAGCAGTGAAAAAGGGTGGCAATATCATAACATGCCATCGTTACATCTGTGCTGATGTCTTCAGAGCTGGGCAGCCAGAGAGTGGCAACTGCTGACTGAGGGCCCAGCTCTGCAGGCAGCCGCGTAGAAGGGTGGCAATACCATATCATGTCATCCTTACATCTGCACTGCTGCTGGCAGCGGCTCTGCCTTCAGAGCTGAGCTCCCAGCCAGTAGCTGCCACTCTCCAGCTGTCCCATTCACAAAGATCTAGATATAAATGCTCAACCCAGAATGAAAATGCTTTCCCAATCTCAAATATAATAGTTTACACAGCTATTGCAAGCACAAGTTGTTATTTTGTTCATAAACACATGTTTTTACATATATATTTGTAAAGTCGGCATAAATCTATCTCAGCATATACTGCAACTGCCATTTTTGAAAGATTACAATATGTGCAGTAATCTATTGCCTCTTATAAACTGTTCTCATTTTCCATTTTAATGTTCTACTACCTAATCCTATTTCTACTGATCAGAACTAAAATAAATAAATAAGGAGAAATATTTAAATACACCAGGAGCTTGCTAATTTGAGCTAATGATTGGAGGTCCCTTGAAAATTATTGATTTTTTAAAAATTAACAAATGACTGACCAAAATAAAAAGAAGCAGAGTGAATCATAAGATGTATTTTGTGCATTTATGTGGTTAACTGTAGATTGTTATGTATGGCAGCACTTCATAGTATATTAGTCAATGTACTGTGATACAGTTTGTAGAAATGATGCTATTAATAGAAGACTGCAGTATCTTTCATCAAATCTTTTGTGAGACACTGCCAATTTTTATTACTGATTGTAAAATGTATAGTTCAGGAAAGCGCATACTATATATATATCATATCAACCATTAACCCAGGGATTGGCAACCTTTCAGAAGTGGTGTGCCGAGTCTTCATTTATTCACTCTAATGTAAGGTTTTGCGTGCCAGTAATACATTTTAACATTTGTAAAAGGTCTCTTTTTAGAATTCTATAATATAGAACTAAACTATTGTTGTATATAAAGCAAATACAGTTTTTAAAATGTTTAAGAAATTTAAATTAAATTAAAATGCAGAGCACCCCGAACTGGTGGCCAGGACTGGGGCAGTGTGAGTGTCACTGAAAATCAGCTTGTGTGCCGCTTTTGGCTCACATGTCATAGATTGCCTACCCCTGCACTAACCCGTTAAAATGTTGACAATTTTCCCATTCCTGCTGCCATACCAGAACGATAAACATGAATCATTTTGAAAGGAGCTCACCACAGCAGCAGCATTGTCTGTTGTTTGCATTGGTCACACAACAATCGGTAGTAACAGTTTTCCTAAAGCACTCCCACTTGCCTGCTTCCATCTTTGAGCCACGAAAGCATTCTGAATATGTATGGACTAACATTATAAATGGAGGCACAGCATGATTAAAATTAGCTGGCTTGTAGAACTAAATTTCCTTTGGCCCCGTTAAACCCTTCAGCAAAGACCAGATCCTCAGCTGGAGATGAGGAAGGCTTGAGGCAGCTGCATGAGGTGGGCATAAAAGTATTTTTTACTTACGCTGACCAGATATCCTGATTTTAAAGGGACAGTCCCGATTTTTAGGTCTTTTTCTTATATAGGCTCCTGTTACCCCCAGCCCTCACTCCTTTTCCCGATTTTTCACATTTGCTGTCTGGTCATCCTACTTTTACTCTAGCCTATTCTGTGGAAAAGGAGGTAATCTGAGTGCCAGTCCCAGGCATAAATTAGAACACAGCCTTAGAGTTGCTCTACTTTATGCTGGCTGCCAATGGCAAGAGACCAAGAGACCATTCCGGTTGCTGAGGTTCTCCCAAGCACAGGGACAACCACCCCATCCATGCCTCCTTATCTCATGTCCACATTCTCTGTGCTGGCAGCTGAATGGTCCTAAACTAACCAAAGATCCCCTAGATTTCAAAGAGACACAAAACAGACATAATACATTAGAAGATTGTGCTCTAAAATAAACCAAACAAAAGAAAGATACCCATTGTAGATTGATTGCTAGCTTTTGTCTCAGATAGCCCCTTTGGCAATTTAGGTACTGTACAAAGATATCCAAGCATACAGTGGCTAACACAAAGGGTTTATAATCTTACAACAGGATAAAAAAGGCCACTGTAAACAGAAGGTCAAATCGTCTGTGAGATATGGGTCAGTAGTTCCTAATAAGTTCTATTTTAGTGATGAAAATGTTAGCTTTGTATCTCACTATACATATCTCACTATACATAAAGCACCTAGTGAGTTGGACTATGGATTCATCCTTTATCAGTGACCAAATGATTTGTTGTTTTTAATTAAATCCTCTAACAGCTATTACCACTTTGTTTTAATCTGGTAGATTGTAGTACTTCAGAAATGATGAATCTGACTTCATAAGGCAACATGAATTTTTCTTTTTGCATTAAAATTAAATTAGTTGGAGAATTCAAATAAATTACTAGTGGAAAGAAAAACGTATAAGGATGTCAACCTAAAGAATCTATTCCTGGGCACATGACAGAGACAGACACATTAATAGCTGGGCCATATAAAAATTTTATGGAGGTGCCATTTCGAACAGCGAATGCAACATTGTAAAACATTGTCGTGGGAAATGGAACTGAATATATTTTCCATTATTCAAATCTGTCTACTATGAATGGCTAATGAGCCAATCAGCACACAGGGATCTGCGGATGGCACAGCAATTGAGGAACAGCCCTACAATATCTATTCAAATCCGACTGCTCTAGTCAGTCAGCATGTAGGGAACTGCAGAAGCGAGACATAAGCGTGCAGCTCTGGTGACCAGCCAGGCGTGTTGAGCGGGCAGAGGGAGAGCTCTGCCCACTCTCTCCCTAATAGTGTGGGAGGCAAGAAAAAGTTGCAACTACTTTTTTCCACACTCCCACACCGGCAAATAAAGAGGCTCCCTGTGTATGCAGCAGGGATTATATGCGCACCTCAGTCACAGGGAATTTTTTCCTCTTTCTTTGGGCCAAGCAAAGAGAGGCCCTATGCTCAGCTTGATGGTTTTGTCTGTTGCAAAATTCCAAAATGGACGCCAATTCCAAGATGTCCTGGGGTTGTTCTAGGCATCAATGGGCAAAGCCCTATTGATTTGGAGGGAAAACTGGAAAGGATAAAGGGGGGACACACAGAGCCCCTTGCATCTGCTTTAACCATCTCTGGTAATTGTCTGTAGATCATAGAACATGTTGAGGGCAGCCTTTAACACCTCTCCAGCATAACAACATCACCTCCCTTCTCAGCCCTGCCCTTGGTCTCAGTAGAGCTTAACAGGCTGACCTCTTGCATGACTCCTCCTCCCAGACAAAAAGAAAAGAGAGAATAGCTGGGAGAGCCAGAGGGAGAATGAAAGAGGGAAGCTTCAGTTTAACTTTCTGTAAGGGGAAGATTGTGTAGCCAGGAGTCTAACAACAGACATTAGAGGGTCTTAGAAGTAGGGTTTTTAGAGGGGGTAAGAGTGAAGGTGGGAGAAGTAGCAGTGACTGGACAGACGGGGTAGAGGTGGAGGGTGCAGGGACCGTAAGTGAGGGAAGGGATAGGCGTCAACTCCTGAGTCCTCCATGGCTGGAGTTCCCATGAAAAAAAAATTAAGGTTCTCAGCACCCAACAGCTACAGCTACTCGCGAGCCGCTGCCAATGAGCTGACTGGCAACTTGGGGAGGGGTTTGGGGAAGGGCAGAGAGCTGCAAGTGGTGGTTAAGCATGGGCCTCGGGAAGGGTGTGGAGGGGTGGTGGGAAGAGGTGGAGTGAGGATGGGGTCTTGGAGGCAGGGCAGAGTGGGGAGGGGTCTCCAGGGGGAGCACCCAGGGAATACTAAAAGTCAGCGCCTGTGTGGGGAGTTGGGGGGTAGGGGGAAGGGTGAGAGTGTGGATGGGGAGCAGGGACTGTTTATATTGAACCCTAGAAGGGGAAAGGCGAGTATGGGTGTAAGTAAGAATGATTCACATCCAAGAGCCGCGGGGGCTATTTTCTGATGAGGGAGGGGTGTGAACTTCTGGGGTCCACTGGGAAGGGATTAGGGGCTAGGTCAGTGAGTAACTGAAGGGTAATAGAAGGGTAATAGACAAAGCAAATAGCTGCAAGTGGAGGAATCTCTGGCAACACCCTCTGTTGCTTCCTGCACATAGCATAGGCAGCGGCTTCATATGTGGCTCTCCCTCATTGGTTGTACAGTGCAGCCTGCAGCAGCAACACAGTGTGTGACCATCTAGTTTATTGAATTCAACATCCGAGTTGTCCTATGTGGCTATATTTGTTCATCACTTTTATTTTTCACTATGATCCTGCAAAGTGGGAAAGATAACAAAAATGCTTTTACCCTACAATGTAGGATTTTTGGTCCAGCTGTGTGATGAAACACACTGGCTGCTCTTTAAGAAGGAAAGCAGTGGACATGATATATCTTGACTTTAGCAAAGCTTTTGATATGGGCTCCCACAGTATACTTGCCAGCAAGTTAAAAAAAGTATAGATTGGATGAATGGACTATACGATGGATAGAAAGCTGGCTAGATTGTCCAATGGGTAGTGATCAATGGCTCAATGTCTAATTGGTAACAAGTGGAGTCCCCAGGGGTCTATCCTGGGGCTTGTTTTGTTCAACATCTTTATGAATGATCTGGATGATGGCACAGATTGCATCCTCAGCAAGTACATGGATGACACTAAATTGGGGGAAGAGGTAGATATGTGTGAGGGTAGAGATAGGGTCCGGAGTGACCAGAAAAATTGGAGGATTGAGCCAAAAGAAATCTGATGAGGTTCAACAAGGACAAGTGCAGAGTCCTTACGAACTTAGAGCACTTAAAACAGAAGAATCCCATGCACGACTATAGGCTGGGGATTGACTGGCTAAGCAGCAGTTCTGCAGAAAGAACCTGGGGATTACAGTGGATGAGAAGCTGGATATGAGTCAGTACTGTGCCCTTGTTGCCAAGAAGGCTAACGACATATTGGGCTGCATTAGTAGGAGCATTGCTGGCAGATCGAGGAAAGTGATTATTCCCCTCTATTCGGCACTGGTGAGGCCACATCTGGAGTATTGGTTCCAATTTTGGGACCCCCACTACAGAAAGGATGTGGATAATTTGGAGAGAGTCCAGCAGAGGGCAATGAAAATTATCAAGATGCTGTGGCACATGATCTTCGAAGAGAGGCTGAGGGAACTGTACTTCTATAGTCTGAAGAAGAGAAGAGCGAGGGAGGATTTGATAGCAGCCTTCAACTATGTGAAAGGGGGTTCCAAAGAGGATGGAGCATGGCTGTTCTCAGTGGCGTCAGATGACAGAAAAAGGAGCAATGGTCTCAAGTTACAGTGGGGGAGGTCTAGGCTGGATATTAGAAAACACTATTTCACTAGGGTGGTGATGCATTGGAATGTGTTACCTAGGGAGGTTATGGAATCTCCATCCTTAGAGGTTTTTAAGGTCAGTCTTGACAAAGCCCTGGCTTGGATGGTTTAGTAGGGGTTGGTTCTGCTTTGAGCAGGGAGTTGGAGTAGATGACCTCCTGAGGTCTCTTCCAACCCTAATATTCTACGATTCTATGATTCTATGTATGCCTCTAGCTGTTATTTTGGTTATTGTTGTGTTGCTTTGCACTGTTAATACTCTATATTCCATCTGCAGAATGGTGAAAAAATTCTGTCTATGGGCCTCACCTATTTAACAGGTGAGCTGTGATGCCTAGTTAATGTTTATTAATCACACTGAGATCCTTTGAAGAAAGGTGAAATGCGTATGCAGAAAGGTCCACTGATGACTAATATGAAACTCCTAATAAGCTTTTCTTTTCTTTTGTCCCAAGGGCACAATTTCAACCCAGGTCTACAAAGATGAAAAGCAGATTTCCCAGTTTCAAATTTGCTTTATCTCACAGAACTGCTAATTGCAACAGCATTTTTAAAAACTAGTGATAATAGAAAACACTGTGAGTTGCTGAGTATGATCTCATTCTGAAGACACTGCAATCCCCAAACCTCAGTCCTCATGTTGAATGCAAAAGATTGTTAGATATATACAAGCTCTTTAAAAGGTTAGTATTTTACTGTACACATACCTCTAATCTTCACTTTCTAAAAAGGTTAATGGGATCTCTGCAAGATCAAATGTTTATATGACAGTGGATTAACCTTTACAGTTAAATCATTTTCTTGCAAATGTAAGCACAGATACCTTATTATCCAATATAGTCAGCAGTTCAAATCTTCATTAACTAAGTGCTAAATTACAGTAATAATCATATAATTTTATACCGTACAGGAGCTTTTTTATTGCTTACCACAGCAAGCAAACATTTGCAATGACATATTAAAGTTTTAAAAAGCAACTTAGCAACAATAAGCAGTATATAAACCCATGTGATGCTGCAGTTCCTGGTGTTCCGAGTGGGTCACGGATAGGGCAGGGGTGTTCGGTTTTGTGCAATTAGAACGTTGGCAACCCTAGCAGCACTGCTGCCAAAATATGTCCCTAAATCCTCAGTCAACCACGGAAATAACACTCAATAGAGGGGGATCCTCCGATGGCAAAAAGACAGCAGATCAGTTCTTCCATTGCCTTCTGCTGCTGACATATCAGACAGCCAGAACAGCTCTCCTACACCTCACTGAAATCCAATTGATATATTGGCCCCTTGTAGCTGTTGACATCTAACAACCTGCAGAGCCTACTGTGTGCTGAACAAGGCTAGAGGCTGCTCTAAATTGTGCCAGGATCAAGGAATGCAAAGATCACCATCTCAGGGGCTGTTCTTTGTGCATTTCGACTGTAGGAGTGTATCTAGCATTCAGTGTGTAATTAGAGCCTTTAGCCAACTCCATTCTTCCTAAGCATCAAAAGTCCTTGTATCATTTTTCACTGAGGGTAGAGTTGTTTTGGACTGAATTAACCCAACTACTTTTCTCTATATTATAAACATGACATTTCTCTATGTGCCAGTGGGGAAAAGGAATACCAGGCAGTTTAGATAAGCATGAATAAAGAGATGGGCTGCAGAAGGTCTTCATTGTACTTGACATCTTTACTGCTGACAGTTGTGTTGAGAAGCCTATCCCAATTGCTAGCAGTGATAGAGACAATTGTATTATCTCTGGAGAACAGATATTATGGAAGATGTGGATGGAACCAGAAACAAGGAATTTGTTTCTCTGGCTTTGTTTTGAAAAGGAATTTTGAATATGCTAAATTAAAATGCATTAATAATGAAACAGATTCTACACAATTAGTAGCTAATGGCCAAATAATGTCCTTCAGAATAAAAACAAATCAACCCCCCATCCCCAAAACAAGACAGACATAACTAGTCACTATCTGTTGAAAGATATGCCCAAAATTAGCAGTGCTAGGTAAGACATCTTTGTACACACCGCAAAATCATTTGGTTCTAACCACCAATATATTAGGTTAACGAGGGAGGAAATGGGGAGATGAGAATTACTCACATTAGAAAAATTGTGTTGTTATAATGGTGAAAGAACCAAAATGATTGATAATGCCTCTCAAGAAAGTGTTCAGCCAAGGCAGAAACACCATATGCGTAGACTCTTTCAAGTCATTTGGTTAAAATCAATCAGAGCCACATTAAACGTATATGAAAAGGGAATGGGAAATCTACAACTTTTTCGGACCTCAACAAATTTCTTGCTGGGTTAAATGGATTGATGAAGTTTTGTGTAATTTTTGATACTCAAACTGATTTACCTAACTAAATTTACTCATTACTAAATGTTATGCCATATCCTTGCCAGATGCAAATCCTTGCTCTTTTTACTTCAGTGGTGTGTCAGAGAATTTCACCCCCAGCTAATCTAGCATCTTGTCAGTATATATCTCTGTATGTATGAAGATTTTATATACATGCAGGGAGTTTGTCTTAATAATCAACAACTTTCCATTTCATTTAACCATCCCTCAATCTGATCCAGCAGCTCACCCTTTCTCAAAACAACATCAGCATACAAGACAAACAAGAGTATACAATATCAGGAGGGCAAGAAGGAAAAAGCAGCCTATATCCTTAGAGTAGTAAGTCATCTTCAATTTTGCATCTTAAATAACTATTTGAAGCCTCACCTTAGCACTATACTAATTGACCACATATATCTGGGACTCCTCATGGAGGAAGGTACTTCTCAGTAGGGGTGAGGGTGACAGAATCAGGTCCTAAGTGAACTGGAGTCCATCTTATCATTGTGTTTCATTAGATTTATTCAGGATTCCCTGTTTACAACAGTACTGTGGCTTAGAATCTCCATAGCCTGCAAGCATCATCTACCAGTAATATTATTGGGCACTTCAGGAGGCATGACATTCAACTACAGATGGAAGTGGTATGCTGTAAGCAGTCCATTTCAAGGTCAAGCTCATATCCTAAACTCTTTCCTGA
This sequence comes from Sternotherus odoratus, assembly GCA_032164245.1. Classification (NCBI taxonomy): domain Eukaryota; kingdom Metazoa; phylum Chordata; order Testudines; family Kinosternidae; genus Sternotherus; species Sternotherus odoratus. The sequence continues at coordinate 200,575,212 of JAVMKO010000001.1, read as the reverse complement.
CAACATAGGGCCTGGCCATAACTTCTGATTATAACCCAAGAAGGGCATTGCCAATCCCTGCAGGAGACCTGGGTTCAAACAGTATGAATCTCTCAAGATTCATTGGATTTCAGAGGGTATGTCAGAAGCACAGGCCCTCTGCATTGGCTCCTGCCCACCTGCAGCCCTGTCTCATCTTTCGGAAAAGGAATTTTCAGCCAGCCGTCGAACCAGGACCACCGCTGTTCCCCAAAGCGCAAGAGGCTCCATAAGAAAGCTTCTTGAGAATCTTTCACGGACTTGGTGAGAGGATGATTCATAACTACCCTAAGCCCTGACCCCTAGCCTACATCTCTCGCCCTCTGTCCTTTGTTACACCTGTCCTTCCTGCTCACGCTAGTGGAATCCAGAGCAAGCCTGGGGGAAGATTGCCAGACAGCATCTGATCTTCTCAACTGTCCAGAAGGGGTGAGATCTGATTGCCTCCTTCCTATTTTGTAGTCTTTTAGTTCTTCTCTGTGATGAAAAAGGTGCTACTATACTGCTAGAAGTAAAGGAGGATTCATACTTAATAGACTACCAGTAAGAATTCCTTCAGCTTGTTTTCTACTTTTTTTTTCATTTCCGAGATCATAATCTTAGTTTTTTGGAGGGATTTAACTAAAAATATCTTTCTCTAATATTGACTTTGAAAGGGCTCCTCTTTTAGGATTATATTAAAGAAGTTTTAAAAAAATTAATTTATTGTTCACTTTGTAAGATTTGCTGTGAAAAGTAGCCCTCAATTATTTTTTCCTGAAAGTTCAGGATTTCCACAACGTTAACTCTAAACAGTTAGCTTGCCAGTGATCTCTTATTCACTTGGAAAAATCACTTTTAATTTTTAGGACCTACGTTGGGTTTTGGAGTTAGGGTTTTTAACATCTGATTTGAGATCACTTTCTGAAACTGTTGAATACTTTATTACTTCTTCTTAAATTACATTTTCTCTTTTAATATGGTCAGGGTTGTTATTAAGATTTCACTTCCTTCTTGGATTGGTATTTGCTTTTATTACTACTTTTAAAAAGGTTCCTTGGGAGAAAGGAAAGTTAAAAATTACACTCTGTTTTGCTGGATAATAGATTTTAAAATGATTTTAAAATAAATATTATTAGCTAATTCAGTCCTCATTACTTCCTATAGTTTCTCCCTCCAGAGAAATCTCTCCTAAGAGAGATGTGCTAAAATCAAGACAGTAAGATAAATATTTCTTATGTATGTTCATCCTATGGAATTACAAGACAAGATTCTTTCATTTTCACTGCCCTTTGCTGTGTCCTATTGTAACTACATCATTAGGTAGTATTTAAACTGCTGAAAAGTGATCACATTTATATCCAACTTCCTTAAAAACTTCTTCTAAAGATACATTAAGATACATCTAAAGATATATTAGAAACTGTTTTCATTGCCATACCGGGCTTGCAGTCTAAAGGTCTGATTCTGTTGCACCTCAATTTGATTAATACTTTATTTGTAGCATTCTCATTACTGGGAAAAAAATAAAACCTGTCAATGACTGTACAAATAAAAAAATAAAGTGTACAATTTTTGAAATACAGTGACAGAAAGATAATTCAATTACTTCAGTAAAACTGGTCGAAACATTTGTAACTAAGGGCTTGTCCTCACTGGAGGGGGGGGAGAGGGATCAACGGCAGATACGCAACTTCAGCTACATGAATCACATAGCTTAAGTTTGCGTATCTGCTGCCGACTTACCGCTTGTCCCCACGGCGGCGGCAGGCGGCAGCACGCTCTCCCGTCGATTCCAGCTTGCGCCTCCCGGCAAGCTGGAGTTCCAGAGTCGATGGGGGAGCCACGGGCGATTGATTTATCGCGTCTTAGCGAGACACGATAAATCAATTGCCAGAAGATCAATCCCAGAGCAGCCTTGTGAAGACAAGCCCTAAATGAAATTTAACCGGAATATGAAATTTTCATCAGTGGGTGGAGGAGAAAAGAGCCTAGCCTTTTTCTAATTCTGTCTTCTGGTGGTTAGGGGTCTAGGCTGGAATGTGGGAGACGCAGATTCAAATCCATGGTCTGAATCTGAAAAATGAGCCGGAACTCAAACCTGGGTCTCCCACATTTCAGTCCTCTCATCCCCCACTGCACCCTGAGAAGTTCTAGCTTTTATCTGTCAATGAACATTTCAACACAATTATGTTTTCATAGAAAAGGTATGCCAGGGTTTCTTTTCTTCCAATTTTGAACTAAAACAGATTTTGAAAATTTGTTACAAAACAGAATTGCTGTCCTCTGCTCAGCATAGTATTTTAACCACTGTTCTGTTCTATCTAAAAATGAAGATAAGTTTCGAATCAGGTATAAATTAGACCCGGTAAGCGAAATTCTGGGGCTCAGCCAACTGTTATTGTCAGACTCCCTTAAAGCTACTTACAGCCACAGTACTGAGACCCAAGGTGGGCTTTTAAAAATTCAGAGGGAATTAGGCACCCTACCCACAATAATGCAGTTTGAGTGCCTAACTCCCTGAGGCTGCTTTGACAATATCAGCCTAACTTTGTACAGTTTACATGCTGAGATATTAGAAGAAGCCTTATGCTAAAAAAGGATGGGAGCTGCAAAAATAAAATGAACAAGATTTTTGATTCATATAAGCAGATGTACTTCTCTGGCTACTAATGCATCAGTACTTTTTCCTGCTGAATAATGTATAACTACTGAAATACGATATATGTACAGCTTTTTGGATTAGACTGATGCCATAACTTTAACTCAAAAGCTTAAAAAATAGAGGGGTAACAAAACTGATGACAAAGTCATAGCTGATTAATTGCTTTCTGGATAGGAACAGCTTCCTCTCCTGTTGGCTGCATTTGTACTTATTCATATAGTTGATATTATGTGCTAAGATAGCAACATTTTTGACATGATTATTAACACATCATTCTAAGTGTTTAAAGAATCGAAGCCTGATGGATGTCTACACAGCTGGGGTGTCCTTTGTCATGATGGACCACATGTTGACATTATTATATTACCAAGGAGAACAACTGCCTCCCGGGTTATATATAGCAAGTAGCTGGTCTCACATTTGATTTGGCGTATATCAATACTGCAATCGTGGGGTGCGACTGCAGCTTGAGTAGACATACCTGAGCTAGCTTTAATCTAGCTAGCTTGATTCCAGGAACAGTAAAATAATGGCAGCGTGCACTTCCGCGGAGGCTGTAGACACCTGGCCTGAACCCCGGGTAATTATTTGTGCTGCCGTGGCTTCTCTACTCTGGGACCCGAGCTAGCTGCATCTACCAGAGCCGCTATCTCTCTCCCTGATTACAGTATAGACATATTCTTGGACAGAGGAGAACCTGTCATTCTTACATGCATGGCACCTAAAGGGTAAATCAGTACCAATGACTTCATTGGGATTACTCACCGGTTATTCATGTGCAAAAAAGTCTACAGCATGTCTCTGGGTTTAGAGGACCTTTGATTGACAAATTCATTCTAATTTCTTTCCTTTAAATATTCATTTGTTGATGTAATGTCTAGGTATTCATATTACTCATAAAATATTAATAAAATTAGTTATAAACAGGCTCATCTCAAAACATTTATTTTCTCTCATTACGGTTTCTTTTGCAAGCTCTCAGGAAACATGTTTTTCTCCCATTAGGTGTAAGAGATGCTAGTGATGAACAGCCCTCATTATTACTGGTGGATGTTGATAGTACAGCACTTTGAAGATGAAAGATTTTGGCTTTTTATCAAAATAATTAATTGTAATCTGTCTACTTCAAAGTCCTCTATAAAAAGTCCATTTTTAGTAATAAAGGAATTAAACAGTCTGCAAACAATACTGGATCATCTTTATCTTCATTGCTGCACACAGCAATGCAGAATTTTTCCTCTTTTTTTTTTTTTTTTTTTTTTTAGCTTTTCAGGCTGTTTTCTGAATTTTTACCAAGATCTCTACATATTTCACTTTTGTTAGTAGCTAATTCACCTCACTTATTGCATCTTCACAAGCTCCCAGCCAGTGTTCCAAGTGCTTAATATTCTGGGTCATCTTTTGTAACACCCTTTTCGACTTTGACTTTGATGATTTCTTGATTTATTACAGTACAATCTGCTGACTGAACAAGAGTCCAGTGTAGGTAAAAATGAATTATGCATGAAATCTTTTTTGCATTAGTAAAGAAAGTGATAGCTCCTGGTTTTGTTTTTTGTTTTTTTGCCAGAAAACTGCTTTTATCTGGAGATGTTTTTAGTTTCCTAGAATGAAGTCCAGCTTCAGAATTAGTTTCACTTTGGTTTGAGCCTATAAAAGACCAATTTCTATCACCACCACCCCAGCACCAGTGAAAGAAGAATAAGTTGAACTTAAAGTGAAATCATTAACAATGAGAAAGGGGACCTTCACCCATTCTCTTTGCATGCAACGGTGAATATTGGCAGCCCTACATAGTCCACCTGCAGATTTTGATTGTTGCTTTCTCTACCTTTCTCCCACGCTACCATCATCTGTACTCTGTTCACCATCTGGTCCCTGTTGCTGAGCAATACTATGGTGCTTGACCAATCCCTGAAGCACACACATTTATCTTTGGGCTGGTGAGTCCACAGAGAAAAATAGGAGAAAGACGGGGGGGGGGGGGGGGGGGGGGAGAGAAGGGAAAGACCTTGAAAAAGTATTTAAAAGCCAGGGGGACAAAGACCTGAAAGCAGAGAGAACTGCCAGGAAAAGAAAAAGATGCATTTGGGCATGACCATGGAAGGAGTGATGGGCTTTTTTAATTCTTGATACGGTTTGTAAAAGTAGTGCTGTAGTCAGGTTGACTGCTCTGATGGACATTGAATACATTTTAGGTGAGGAGTGCACAGAATGGCAGTATTAGTTAATAATATGAATCTGAATACAAATCTAAGGTCTGGGGGACTTTCCCTTTCTAATAGGAGTATGAAGTGCATTTAAGATAATCACAATGCTATGCAACCAGGGCTAATAAAGTGGCATAACCTATTTGAAGTAAGATTGGTATGCAGTGATGCTATCTATCAATAGCACTTTCAGCGCCAGATTATAATTTGCACATGGTGGATATCTTACTTCACTAATACTGTATACATCAAAATTCACAATTCACTATTGTAGATCCACATGGCTAGGTATGGTATACATCAGAAATGATAATATGGCCCTTAGTATTATCTTTTCTTCTGGAAGGTGGGCTCGTTTACTGAATCTAATTTCTAGAGTCTGGGGGAGGAGGAAAGTGACACCCATACATATTGGGAACCTTGGGCAGTGAGCAAGTAGACATTCCAATGTGCATACCCTCTCAGTGCTAATCTTGATCTAAATGCAATATGGTGCCTTTGCTTGTTCCTTCACAACTCTATATGGAGCTCTTATTTTAATCCTTTTTTTAAAAACACCTTAACTCCCTGCAGTAAATGGGCAGTTCAACTCTTAAGTCTAGAGACATGGCAAGGGGAATAAAGAACATAAAGAAAAAGCAAGGGAGAAAAGGAAATTTAACACTGGAGAGACCAATGTGGTCTGAAACAGAGAATGGGAGCAGTGAATAGCAAAAGAGAATGAAGAATGAGAAGAAAGAAAATGCAAGACAGAAAAATAATGAGACCATGTTAGAGTGAAATGAGAAAAAATATGGAGGTATAATATTAGAATGAATCATACAAGGAAGGAGTGATAAAAATAGGAGAACTAAACCCAAGATTTGTTAGAGTAATGATTTTTTAAAAAAACTTCTCAAGAGATCTTATTTCTTAATACTTTACTTCTTTGGCAAATGCCCTACACAGACAAAGCCTATTTGCTCCTCAATTACCCATAACTCTCAATTATGTGAATGTCATAAAAGTTCTCAAAAGTAGCTGCAATGTAAAAACGCCTCCCCAGTTAACAAAAAACTCTGGTTATCTGAAGGTTGCTGATGTTCAGAGTTTTGTGGGTTGCTTCAACCTTGTTCTTAAAATCCTGAGATTGCCCCAGATACTTTGCCGCTGCTTCTCTGAATCCAGAAGCAGCAAACACTCAAATGTGTCACCTTCTTCCCAGCAGCCCTCTCTATCTAAAACTGCAGTTTATTAGATTTAAGCACACAAACATGAGCAATGGGTTTAGAACATCCCAGATATTTACCTAACATCTGGATCAGTACTGAGTAATTAACAGTAGGTTTGCAATGGCCAGTTGCTCACCCACCGACAAGAAAGGGTGTCAGGAATAATGTCTCTCAAGATGGTTCCAGAAGCCTGCTCCACGGTGCACTCTCTTAGTTAATCTTGTATAACTAACTTCTACAAAACACATAGATCATAATGACCCCTATTGTATCACCACTTTTCTAATGTTCAATAAACTTTTAATATCAGAGGCATCTACATTTAAGGTTTCCCAACCACCAAGGTTTTCAGTCTCAGTTGTTTACTTTTGTCTCCTCCTCCCATTCTGATTAGCAGAAACTGTAGCTAGTTTTGACCTTGGTTCTGAAAGCCTGTCTCCAAATTAACCCTTAACTATGTGGTGTTCTATTTCATTAATTCATGATGGCTGAATGCACATAACATGGTTGCAATTAGTTTGATCACTGGGATGGGTTACTGATATTCTATGATTCTAGGATACTGTTGTAATCAGGCTTGATTGAAGCCCATGCTCTAGTGCAGGGATTGACAACCTTTGGCATGCGGCCCGCCAGGGGAAGTCCCCTGGAGGGCCGGGCTGGTTTGTTTACTTGCCATGTCTGCAGATTCGTCCAATTGCAGCTCCCACTGGCTGCAGTTTTATCGGTCCAGGACAATGGGGGTTGTGGGAAGTGGCAGCCAGCACATTGGTCAGCCTGCACCACTTCCTGCAGTCCCCATTGGCCTGGAGCAGTGAACTGCAGCCAGTGAGAGCTGTGATCCGCTGAACTGGCAGACACGGCAGGTAAACAAACTGGCCTGGGCCACCAGGGGGCTTCCCCTGGCGGGCCACGTGCCAGAGGTTGTCGATCCCTGCTCTAGTGATAGTATCAAGAGGAGGAGCCTGTCTTGAAGGAGGCATGATTTTGCTAACAGATTCAGTCAGTCAGGACTCCTATGAACTCTATCATCTGCGATGGGATAAGCAGTTTTCTCACCTCACTAGTGGTCAGTCTACACAGTCTGCAGCAGCGAGCCTCCCAGCTGAGTCAACAGTCTTGGGATATCAGGTCTAGTGCCCCCAAAATAGCTGAGTAGACAGCACTTTGAAGCTGTGGCTCAGGTTCCTAAACCTAGGAAGGGGGTGGGCTTCAGAGCCTGCTCTTCCCAAAGACAATCCCCAACCCCTGCCGCTCTTCTGGGGGATCTTCCTCACCAGGGGATCATCCATCATGCCCTCTGCTCCACTAACCTTTTGTCTCAAATAGGCCAGCAGCCCTTCTACTGCTCCCCTAGCTCCAGCTCTCCGGCATGGAGGTGCTAGCAGATACCCCTGCTCTGCTGCTCTCCAGCCTTGAGCCTGCTGGCCCTGGCTCTCAGGTTTGGGGATGTCAGCCAGACCCCTTTGCTGCTCTCCTGACTTCCCCCAAGACCCACCTACAGCTTTCTCCAGGAACCTCCCAGTGTCTGGCAACTCTCATGTCACCATCTCTCCCCTCTAGGACCCAGTTCTCTCTTGAGCTCAGTTGGGGTCAGCTGATCAATCACAGGAGTTTGGGCCTCTCCCTTCTTCCAAGGGACCCTATGAGAGGGTCATTTTCTGATGGTAGGGGAGAAGGGTCTCTGCTTGACATCATCGAGAAGGACTATGTTGGTGATGGCAAGGATGAGAATATCTCTTTCTCAAAAGCAGCATCAAGAGGTGACATTGTGTGATGCTTTCGCAGGGTGTCCAAGACTGAGAGTCACTCTCCTGCATCTAGCAAGAGGGAGAATTGCTTGTACTTAACTGGGTGTCAGCTCTCTGACAACTCCAGTCTGTTAGAGCTGGTCTACACTAGAAAATTAGATCAATCCAGCTACATTGCTCAGCGTGTGAAAGTCTACAACCCTGAGTGATGTTGTTAAGCTGATCTAAATCTCTGTATAGACAGTGGCAGGTTGATGGGAGAATTCTAGCTACCATATCTCTGGAGGGGGACGGGAGAATTACCTATGCCAACGGGAGAAGCCCTCTCACCCCTGTACTAAGTGTGTGCACTGAAGTGCTGAAGCTGTGCCACCATAGCATTTCAAGTGTAGACCTAGGCTTAGCTACCCAAACAATCACTTCAGGGCTATGCCAACCCTTATATTGCCTTGCTGGTTAACAATAGGTGCACCCCAGTCTCTGAGCCCCTTTCCATAGTTACCCTGTAGTGTCCAGCCCCTTATCCATGGAACACCCACAGTTATGCCAAGTTTGCTTTCCCCAAAAGAACAGTGCGCACACCAGCCTGAATGATTCAACCTGGGTTCAGTGCTGTATAACCCCACGACATTGAGTTATGTGTATAGTGAAAACAATCACAAATTTGTTATCAAAGATTAAGATTTGAGATATAGTCAGTAGGGCTAATGGAAACAGATGGGTTACAGATGCAACAAAATAGGAACACACTTTCTAGAGACTAAACTTAAATTAACAGGCTCACTTTCTGTCTAAGGAAGTCTATTTCACCAAAATGTCCTTTATTCCAGGGGTTCTCAAACTTTTTTTTGAGCCCCTCCCCCTGGCATGCTATAAACTCCACAGCCCACCTGTGTCACAACAATTGTTTTTCATACAAAAGCCAAGGCCAGCATTAGGGGGTATCAGGAAGGGCAACTGCCTGGGGCCCTATCCCACATATACCTCTACAGAGCTACATTGCTCAGGCTTCAGCCCCATGCAGTGTGACTTTGGCTTTCTGCCCTAGGACCCAGCAAATCTAATGCAATCCCCACTTGGGAGACCTCCTGAAATCTACTTGCAGCCCCTCGGGGGGCCCGGACCTCTGATTGAGAACCACTGCTTTATTCTATGACAGGCTGGAATCCTGTTGCCATGAATGTAATCACAATGCCCAATTACTTCCTCAATTGCAGGATAAAGGGATGTCTTTTTGACTATCTTATTTTTCCCAAAGTTCATTGTCTACCCCCAGAGACAGGACTATGCCCTGTGAGTCATTCTGCAGTGTGCTCCTTTCCTATTGACTCAATATGTAAGGGGGATTTCCATTCTGCTGGCTTATAATGCTTAATTTACATTTTGACAGACACACACTTTACCTTCCCTTCAGTCCTATAGCTCTGTTTTAAGCTTGGTCCAGTTACAGATGTCAGTGTCCCCCTTTATGAATGGGCTTAATTGCTGGCTTTACTGCATTGGGTGCCAGCTTCAAGCTGGTCATGGGGCTGTTGGTGCCAAGGGCTTCACCAATGTTAAGGGGTCAACCAGGCCAATTCTGCCACTGTCCTCTTCACCTTCTTTCCACTGCCTGATCCCAGGATGTGATGTATTCAAGGGAGTACTGTTCGAAGCTGGTTTATCCGGCTTGACTCTTGTCGTAACCTCTGAGCCTGAAGTAGCCTGCATGGACTACATTAGCAGATGTACCTTGAGCCAAGAATCCTGGACTTGTGTGATCTACAGGAAAATAACTTGAACACAAAGCGCCTGTCTGGGATATGGCTCTCCAATAGGCAGACAAGACACCAGCTGTGTCCATCCTCGATTGCGATCAGTCCATGGCAGGATGACACGGTTTGAACCTTGAGCATCTGGATTCCACCATGAGGCATAGTGGCTGACTGATTTGTTTTTCGTTTTCTTTTTAAAATTTAAAGTGTACCCTCGGATAAGAGTGGGAAGAGGAGATTTCTTCACCATTGGAAAAGAACCAGTTTAGGATCTCTGAAGAGATTAGCATATCAGACTCTTGCTGGGTTCTGTCTCACTTACATGGGCAGTAGGAAGTAACTGAGGGAGGGTTGCTGTTGTTCTACACTTTATGCCCTCACACGGGAGTACGAGAGGGCATGAGGTACAGAGCACAGGTGTGCCCCAGACAGACATGGATATTTGGGAAAAACTCGAGTCTCACACACACGAGGCCCAAGCGCACCTACAGTGGCATCTGCCCCACCCCTCCCAAGAACAACCACACATAAATACATAATGGAAGGCATGAGGCAAGTGATCAAACAGTTTCTTGCTCAGGCCTTATTCACAGCTATCATTCACAGAGACATAATTATATATGCTAAAACTATATCAGCCAGTCCATAAGTCTTAAGTAAATATTGCCGCTGGCAGATAGAATGCCTGACCTTTCATAACTAGGCCTTTCATGATAGGTTGCCATGGTGACTGCTGTACAAGTCAACCCAAACTGTCTTCCACTATGAACTTGTGAAAAACAAAGGCTTAAAAATTATGATTAGAAAACATTTGAAATACTGCACATATAATCAAGACCCTTAAATTCTATGGTGTTATTAGGTGAAAAAATAAAATCTATATGGACTGTCTCAATGGGCATTTCTTCTGTTTAAGGGTTTTGTGCTCACACTTAAAAGCACAGACATTAAAATTTCATCATGCGTTTCCAAGAAAAATGTCCTCTGCTTAGTAAAATAATTAAAGGCCTGCATGGTCACTGCAGTGAACAGCTGTGGAGCGATGAATGAGAGTGTGGCAGGAGCAAATGTGCTTGATTTAATCAGCATTACATCAACCAGGAGAGATTCTTGTAAGAGAACTGCAAAAATCTACCATTCTTTAGAGCCACAGAGCTTCCAGATCCATGGGGAAGGCTGAGCCCTGTTTTGCATTTCATACAAACCGTGCCTGAGTCAGAGCAGAGTACATCTAAAACATATCCCTCCCCAGAGTGCCCAGATCATTCTAAATAAATAAAAACATCCTGCAATACAGTGTAATATATCAAGAAACCCTCTGTCAAAATATTTCTGCCAGCTACAGGGCTATTTTTAAGCTCCATCTCATACATGAGGCTCAGCTTGGTTCTGAATCCCAATGCTATGAATGCAGCTTATCCCCAATTCATTTGCAAGTTCCAGAAAAAGGAAGGATGTGGAGAATTTGCCTTAGAATCCTTATGAGAAGGCAGAGAAAGGGGTTGACCATGCTACTGGTCACACTACCCTGAAAATATACTGTACAACTCCCCCCCCCCCACACACAAAGTTATGATGCAGGAGATCTGCAAACTCTTTAAAAAGTGGTTGTGATTAAATGAATTGAAGGAGGAGCCAAGTCTAAAGCCCAATAGATGCCATCTTGGAAACAGTTGTTTTAGAAAACTGATCCTATGAGAAGCATTAACTTGCTATTAGAAAACATCTGCATTTTTGGTGTGCAAAGCATTTAATTGGTTGTCTACGTATAGAAAGGCTTACGGTAAATGGGACTCTCCCCTGCAAGGTGCTGAGCACTCTGGCCTGAATTCAGCAATTCACTTAAGCACATAAGCATATGAGCAGTGCCATTAAAGTCAATGGGAGTAGTCATGTCTACAAAGTTACCGTATTTTTTGCCATATAAGACGCTCCGGCATATAAGACGCACCTAATTTTAAAGGCGGAAAATCTAGAAAAAAAAGATTCTGAACCCCCTCCGCCGAAAAGCCACAGATTTTTTTAAAAGCGCCGACCCCCCCCCCTGCCGGCTGCACCCCTGCCCTAGTCCCCGCAGCTGCACCCCCCCCCGTCCCCGCCACGCTGCCGGATCCACCTGCCCCCCCCCCTGGTCCCCACCGCGCTGCCAGGTCCACCTACCTACCCCCCCCATCCCCGTCCCCGCCGCTGCAGGCAGGCTGCCGGGTCCGCCTACCCCCCCCCCCCCCCCGCCGTCTGCGCCGCCGCCCCTCCCCCGTCTCCGCCGCGGGTGGGCTGCCGGGAGCGTCCCGGTTCCCCCCCCCCCCCCCCGTGCAAAGGGCTGGCCCGGCATTTTTATATTCGCCGTATAAGATGCACCAACTTTCCCCCCCCCCCCCGTTTTGGGGAAGAAAAAGTGCGTCTTATACGGCGAAAAATACGGTATATAGCACCTTACCCAAGCAAAGTAAACCCATTTACTCCTCAAAGGTAGCATGGTCTTATGGCTAGGAAACTGGACAAGAGGTAGGACATGGGAGTTCTATTCTTGGCTCCTCCACTAACTTGCTGAATGACCTTGGCAAGTCATTTCATGGCTCCATGACTCAGTTTTCCCATTTGTGAAATGAAGATTTCTTTGTAAAGCCTTTCAAAATCTAAAGGAGAAAAGCAATTTACTGATTATTTTTGTTATTTAAAACATCTTAAATTCAATGGATTGTTCCGTGACCTACTGGGAGTCGAAGAGACCTTTCTCAGAGGAGATGCAGAAGGGAAAGGTGCTACCTCCACAGAATCTCCACTCTATTTGAGTTCTGTAGGACTTTAAGGACGAGGTTGATAGGGAGTGGGTCAGGGGACCAGACATTCCCGATGGCATTATCCCTTGGTCAGCTCATAGATTTCCCTGTGGTAATCCAATGGGAAACTAATATGCAGCAAATAGCTAGCGCCGTGCGGAAAGAGCTTTGCTGCTGGTGGGGGATGGGAGAAGGAGAGATGTGAAGAGGATTCAGATGGGAAGTCTGCCTTCTGCATGGATGCGCCTGCGATCAGAGATGCAGCCTTGCTTCCCTGCAGATTTCCTACAAGGTGAGGCTGTGTCCCCACCACCACCTGAAGCAACAATCACTGGAGAAAAGCTACAAAGCCAAGCTCCCCACCGCGGGCGGGCTGCCGGGAGCGTCCCGGTTCCCCCCTCCCCGCCGCGGGCGGGCTGCCGGGAGCGTCCTGGTTTCCTTCCTCCCCCCCCCCCCCCCGCGCAAAGGGCTGGCCCGGCATTTTTATATTCGCCATATAAGACGCACCAACTTCCCCCCCCCCCGTTTTGGGGAAGAAAAAGTGCGTCTTATACGGCGAAAAATACGGTAAACACCTGTTTAGTACATTCTTGGGTTGGGATCAAAATGCTCAGCACTCTGCAGGATTGAGCCTGAAGGTGCATGCTTCATATCGGACTACAAGGAGCCTGGAAAAGCTTTTGTTGTATATTTCCATATGTGGTGGCGTTTTACCACTGATTCTTTCATGTGCTGTATGGTGCTAAATGCTGCATCTTCCTCAATACAGTTTACAGGCTTTATCTTTCCCTAGGGGATGTTGCTAGCCATACTCACTTGGCCCTGCAAACACTTTTTGTTCAGGTTTCAATGGCATGGTCCATAATTTACTACAGAAATTAGCTGCATACATTGAGGATCTTAGCTTCTTCTATACCTTTTTACTACCAAGGGCAGTGTATGACCCTATGTTAATAACTTCTGCCTTCTTTGCCTCAATAAATGATCTTATAACATGAATCACATAGGGCCATATTGGGCCACTAATTTGTAACCAGAATTCCCTATTAAAATCAACAATGAAATCTGTTTAAGTGAATGCTTAAACTATGGCCTGCAGAAAGCAGCAGCATTTGCTTACAACTACCAACATTCTGGGCTTAAAAAGATGTTTGAATCAGAATTTTCTGAGGCTGCCAACAAGCATGTGGATAAAGGGAACCAGTGGATATAGTGTACTTGGACCTTCAGAAAGGCTTTGACAAGGTCCCTCATCAAAGACTCTTAAGCAAAGTAATCTGTCAGGAAAAAAGAGGGAACGTCCTCCCATGCATCACGAAAAATTAGGAAACAAAGGCAAGGAATAAAAGGTCAGTTTTCACAGTGGAGAGAGGTGAATAGCTGGGTGCTCCAAGGATATGTACTGGATCCAGTTCTGTTCAATATATTCAGAAATGATCTGAAAAAGGGGGTAAACAGTGAAGTGGTAATGCCTGTTGATGATTCAAAATTATTCAGGGTGGTTAAGTCCAAAGCAGACTGCAAAGAGTTACAAAGGGATCTCACTAAGGGAGCAACAAAATGGCAGATGAAATTCAGTGTTGATAAATGTATAGTAATTCACTTTGGAAAACAATCCCAACTCTACATAGAAAACTGTGGGGTTTAAATTAGCTGTTATCATTTAGGAAAGAGATTTCTGAGTAACTGTGGATAGTTCTCTGAAAATATCTGCTCAATGTGCAGCATCAGTCAAAAAAGCTAGAAAAATGGAGGGAATTATTAAGAAAGGGGTAGATAATCAGACTGAAAATATCATATCACTCCAATGTAAATCCATGATACAGCCACATTTTGAATACTGCGTGAAGATCTGGTCACCCCATCTCAAAAAAAGATATATTGGAATTGGAAAAGGTTCAGAAAACAGCAACAAAAATGGTTAGGGATATGGAAAAGCTTCCATATGAGGAGAGATTGACACACAGGTACTGCTCAGTTTGGAAAAGAAATAACTAAGGAGGCACATGATAGCGGTCTATAAAGTCATGACTGGTGTGAAGAAAATGAATAAAGAAATGTTATTTACTCCTTCATGTAATAGACAAACCAGGGTCATCCAATGAAATTAAGAGATGGCAGGTTTAAAAAAAACAAGAGGAAGTATTTCTTCATGTAATGCACTATCAACCTGTGGAACGCTTTGCAGGGGATGTTTGAGGGACACAAGTATTACTAAGCTTAAAAAGAATAAGATAAGTTCATGGAGGATAGGTCCATCAGTGGCATTTATTCAAGATGGTCAGGGATGCAGTGAGGTGGTCTGGGAGTCCCTAACCTCTGACTGCCAGAAGCTGGGAATGGGCAACGGGGGAAGGATCACTTGATGATTGCCTGTTCTGTTCATTCCTTCTGACACATCTGACACTGGTCACTGTTGGAAAACAGTATACTGGTCTACACGGACCATTGGTCTGACTGAGTATGGCCATTCTTATGTTCTTAAACAGTTGGATGAGTCTTTTCATATGAAGTATGTAACTAAAGGAAATTTTCTCAAAAATATTGTCCTAACTGATGGGTAAGTTATTTATTACTTGCTTTAGGGATCCTTAAATAATGCAGCTATTTTCCACATTGTAGCAGATTCTGCTTCCATTATCAGTATAAGTTACAACTGTAGTGCAATGACACTGCTGTTACATTTGAAGTACATAAAGCAAAGAAGAATATACTCAGAGAAGAATTTTAATGAATTCTTTCCCTGTACTTTTTCTAAGTAGTGCAACTTTTAATGGCTCTTGCAATTCTTTGAACAACTGAACCTTTAGGGCTTAGTTCTAATCTCAGAAACACAGATTTTTTTTTTCTAAAATTTAGAAATCACTAAATTACACAGGAATTTTCAAATCTGTCTCACTTGATACCAAGTTTTATGGTTACATGGCGAGCTGCACCTCTGTCTCCTTTCTGGTCTCTATGTGCACTCCTCATGCCTCATGTCTTTACCTCTCCCACAGTGGAGTTCCACAATTCTCCCTCTCATAGACCAGACCCTGGGCTACAGTACCTGCATATCAACCATTCTCACCCAGCAGGTCTGACTGAATCCTGTCACCCGTGGCTCTTCCCTTTGGAGGCTGGTGACAGTGATAAGACAGCCTTCCTAGAACAAAAATATTATTTAACATTAGGAACAAAACATTGAGAGAGAAGGATTTTTTTAAAAAGCCTATTTTATCCAAAGGCTTACTATTCGATGATGACCACCTTGGCAGGCCTAACTTCTTCAGACACCCCAGCAAGTGTGTGTGTCTCAGTCTGTTTCCTCTGACCAACTCCCCTCTCTTGAGACCCTTTTTAAAGAGTGCTATAGCTCTTCTTCCCCTCTCCCAGGTTCCTTGTGTTCTTGAGCTTTGGCCTTTCTGGGCAAAACCAGCTTCTCAGGTTGGCTGGGGAGGAGGTAAGATCTTCAAAGCTAACAGGCTGGGCATTGCCCCTTAACAATCCTCAAATGTTTGCTGAGGGGTGGTTTATCTTGAACCATTTTTTCCCTTTTGCTTGTTTCTCTTTACAGTCCTCTCTTATGCTAAACCAATATATCCAATCAGTAAACATCTCAATAACCAGGCTGTAGGGAGGCGGTGTGGCCCCCTGCTGATCTGGAGGGGAATAAGCCCTACCAGACACCAGAGTGGGCGGAGCCCGAGCATGCCAAGTCCGGCCCCCAGAAGGTCAGGGGTCGGACAAGAAGTACAAGAGCTCTGCCTCAGAGCTCACTCAGGTGGCAGCCACTGGAGAGGCCAAATGCTCCTGGTGCAGCTCCTGCTGGAGGGTTGCCGAGCCCGCCCCTCGCCAGGGACTCCGAGGAGGCTCCGGGCCCGCCCCTCGCCAGGGACCCCGAGGAGGCTCCGAGCCCGCCCCTCGCCAGGGACCCCGAGGAGGCTCCGGGCCCGCCCCTCGCCAGGAACCCCGAGGAGGATCCGAGCCCGCCTCTTGCCAGCTACCCGGAAGAGCCGATGGTGATTGACCCCCCTGAGGACACCGCTGGAACCCAGGTACCTCCAGAGGGGGAGTGGGGAAGTAGCCTGGGGGCAGCCAACCCAAGTCTGACGGAAATGGAACCGGAACCCATGTCAGTGTGTTGCGGCCAGGATCCCCACTGACACCGCAGCAGCAGGCCTGTGGCTGCTGCTAGGGCCCCGGGCTGGGATGCAGTGAATTGGGTGGGCCTGCATCTCCCCCTGGCCACCCAGCATGTGGGTGGCAGCCTCCCCCTCTCCCAGGCCCCTGACCTAGGACCTGGGATCACTGATTCTATTGCCTGTGTTTGCTCAGTCTCTGCTTGAGAGAGCTACTGTTGCCCGCCCTGATTTAAGGCCTGGCCTTACTGACTCTGTTTATTTGTATTTCGTGAGTCCCTGCCTGAGGGCCTGAGCTAGGACTCTTGACTGCCCCACCCGAACCCAGGGCTCAGGCCTGCATGCTACATTACCTGTGGTTGCTCAGCCCCCTGCTGGACGGTGTGAGCCAGGACCCAAATGGCCCAGCTGATTCCCCAAAAGAGGCCATGCAAGGGTGTAGGGAGGCGGTGTGGCCTCCTGCTGACCTGGGGGAGAGGGTGACTCCCTGACAAACCCCCTCTACACAGGCCAACCTACACTATTCAGAAATTGTATAGAGCAACTCCAATTCCATCACACCATGTTTTCACTGTGCTTGCTCTATGAAGCCGGCTAAAGCTCTCAGAGAAATAGAAGACTGTATCCTTCATGTGAGGATCTTGGGTTATACTTCAATCAGCTATATCTAAGTAGAAGACTTTACTCTGCAGCTACATTAGGAAAAAGCCAAGTTTAAGTCAGGTTTACCTAGCATGTTTTACCTAAGCCCAATCTAAACTTGTACACTATTCCTAGTCAAGACAAAGCCTGAAAGAACCTAACCAGTTAGAACTGATCAAATACAGCAAAATCAAATGTCAAAATCAATATTCACAAATATTTGGTTGAATTCCCGAGAGTTGTTGGATTCCACTATGTTCAATATTTATTTGCCAAATCACTCACAGAATGGCTGTCCTTAATCTGAATACCTCCTGTTAACAAGAATATTAGTGCATGAGCCAATATGTTCAGTATTCATTATTTGTGATTTGGCTGACACTATTGACCACTTACTATTTTGTGTTTTCCTTTATAAAAAGTTTCCACCTGTGAGAGTGTAAGCAAGTGTGGCCATCCCTCCGGGTCTGCTTCCAGGGGGAGGTCATGCCTCCTCACAGTTTGGTCTGCCAGAGTACTTCTCAAAAAGCAAGAAAGGGGGAATTAGCAGTACTCAATTGGCCCTGGCCTTCAAGCGGTGTGGAGCTGCAAACAGACAGGCTGCTCTGTCCTGCAGGGAGGCAGAGCTGTAGCAGTTTATTCACATGGCACTGAAGCAAGGCAGGGCAGCAAACAGTTAAGGCTCTGGCCTTCAGTCACACAGAGCTGTAGTACCATCCCAGTTTTGGGGCTCTGGAAGGGGTGAGCACTAAGCACAGTCTATGGGGTTCAGGCAGGGTTGTCTGAGGATTTCAGGCCTCCTGACTTAAAGAGGGGGAGTACTGCCACTCCAGTACTGCCCAACTCCACTGCATCCCAGCCCCGAGCCCTAACAGTGGTGCAGTGGTCTGCCTTGGATCATTGGGGATCTGCCTGCAACATGCTGACCTTGTATCAGTCCAGGTCTCAGACTGTTGCAGATTTACCTTGGATGCTTCCTACCAGAGCCAGCTCCAGGCACCGGCACAGCAAACACATGCCTGGAGCAGCAAGTCGCAGGGGGCGGCCTGGGGCCACTGTCAGGGTGGCAGTCAGGCGGCCCTCAGTGGGGGTCAGTGGGTGCCGCGGATTTGGTGGCATTTCCACGGAAGGTGCTGGCCTGGCGGACCTCCTGCAGAAATACCGCCAAATCGGCAGGGCCAACGGACGTCCCGCAGGTGTGCCACCAAAAGCCACCTGCCTCCCGCGCTTCGGGCGGCAAAAACCCTAGAGCCACCCCTGCTTCCTATTCCCTCCTTTGGGTGTACTTGTGTCCAGGGGTTGTCCTTAGTGTCCCTGAGATATACCAGCAAGGGCAGCAGTAGCAGCTTCTCAATATTGGGAGTTTCAGGGCTCTCTAGAAGCTTGTTCAGGCCGTTGGGGCAACCACAGTTCTCCAGCGGCAGGGAAAATGCATCTGTTTCCCTGAGCATCTTCCTCTTAACTGAGTTGGTGGGCCAGCCTTTTATACTTCCTCTTCTGGCCCGCCCCTCTGCTTCCAGCATCCAGGATGTGGTCCTCCTAGCTCCACCCACCAAGTGGCTTGTGGCATTCCTTCCACGTCTGTCTCTGAGGGAGGCCACGCCTTCTCGCTACAGGGAGGAAAAGTTTCAATGTCATTGAATTTAGTTTTCACTATTCGCAGTGTGTGATAAATGAATAGTTGGAGTAAAGAGTTTGCAAACAATGAATATTGTGAATTATTAATTAACCAGCAGAAATACCCGGCAGGGCTCAGGTCCGTTGGAGGGGGGGGAGAGAGCTGAGTGAGTGCGGGGTCCGTTGGAGGGGGGAGAGAGCTGAGTGAGTGCAGGGGCCGTTGGGGGGGGAGGGGGGAGAGATTTTTAAAAATTTCAATTTTTTTTCCATTGGAGGTGGGGAGGGGGGAGAGAGCTGAGCGAGTGGGGGGGGGTGTTGGAGTGGGGGTGAGGGGTGAGAGAGCAGAGCGAGTGGGGGGCGTTGGAGGGGGAAGGGGGAGAGAGCTGAGTCAGTGCGGGGGCCATTGGAGTGGGGGGAGGGGGGTGAGATTTAAAAAAATTTTTATTCTTACCTGAGGGGGGAGAGAGCTGAGCGAGTGGGGGGGCCATTGGAGGGGAGAGGGGGGAGAGAGCTGAGTGAGTGGGGGGCCATTGGAGGGGGAGGGGGAGAGAGCTGAGCGAATGCGGGGGCTGTTGGAGGGGGCAGGGGGAGAGAGCTGAGCCAGTGGGGGGGCATTGGATAGGGGAGGGGGGAGAGAGCTGAGCAAGTGGGGGGCCGTTGGAGTGTGGGGGAGGGAGAGATTTTAAAAAATTTCAATTCTTACCTGAGGGGGGAGAGAGCTGAGCGAGTGGGGGGGCTGTTGGAGGGGGGAGAGAGCTGAGTGAGTGCAGGGGCCATTGGAGGGGGAGGGGTCAGAGAGCTGAGTGAGTGCAGGGTCCATTGGAGGGGGGTATTATTACATCATAACTATGTCACAGAGAACAGCAGCTGCCCAGCTGATGTGAATGGGCTTTAAAGAATTTCACCCCTAGGGGGCGTCAGAGGTGAGATTTGAAAAAAATTCGATTCTTACCCTGATTAGGACCCTAAAGCCTATAACTGTACCAAATTTCAAGTCTCTAGCTCAAAAGGTGTGGAAGGAGTAAGGGAACGTACATACACGCAAGCATACACCATTTAACTTTTATAGAGAGAGATTTGCTCCAAATCAGCATTTTCCATAGTCATTAATGCAAAAAGGGGCTAAGTTTAGTAGACAAGTTGTTCACAAATAATTTACCATCAAAAATCCCTTTTTCACATTCTTACTTATAACAGCTTTACATTTTGTGGAGAAAAACTGCTGATATATATTAAAAACAGACAAGAATTTAGATCCATCCCTTTTATAATAGTTTTCTTAGATTTATTACCCTCTCCACACAACTCCCCCAATAAAATTATCACTTTTCTAGTGCTTTTTGTCTGCAAAATGCTTTATAATCAAGAATAAATCCTAAAAACTAGAGCTGGCCAGAGAATGACAATTAATTGCATGAAACGCTCAAGGATTCTAAATTTGCTTTCATTCACTGGAATGAAAACAAAACCTTTGAAAGTGTTTGCAAAATGGAATTGTGTCAAAACATCCATTTTCAGACTGAAAAGTCCATACTGGACTTCAGAAATCATCTGAAAGATGAAAGATCAGAAAACTTCAGAATTGATACATTTCTGCAAAATGTGTCCATTTCAATTTTTAAAAAAGTCATCAGAAATATTAAATTGGAAATGTTCTGTCTGACTAGCTCTACTAAACACCTCTGTCTGAGAAACTACAATATTCTCACTCTACAAATGGGGAAAGCGAGGCAGAGAAGTTGACTTATCCAAGGCTAATGAGTGAATCCATGTTTGGGTCAGGGTTGAAATTAATGAGTTCCTGGTTCCAGTTGTACATTTTAATGTAGTAAACACATAAACAAGATTTTGGTTAATACAATGAATTTCTTCAAAGAAAACATTACAGGCAGCTGAGACAGTATCTATTTTGCCCTCAACTTTATATCCATCTCATTGTCTATTGTTACTATGCTTAATAATTTACAGAAAAGCCTTCTAGGACTTAAAGGAGAACAGTTTGTGGGGGAGGAACTACTTAGACAATTGAAACTTACACTGTCTGAAGAAGTTCTTGGATGATTTTTATTTATACATAGCTACAGATTAAAACAGAAGTGTAGCAATGCTGCCCCTTCTCCACTCAGAATAGAGATCATGCTAAATGAAGCCATACTAAAAAAATATATATACCAAAATAAAACTGCTGCATGGTGAGAAAAGAATCAGGATCACTGGGCTTGACATTAAAAAAAAATCTGTACACATATAAACTCCATACTGTTTAGTTTGTGTAATGCAAACAAATTATGGATTTTCAAATATTGCATACATCATAATTTCAGTTGATCATCACTAATGGCACTATTACATTAGTACATCATCATTAATCAAGTGATAAGGGATTGTCAATCTGGATAACTATTGCCCTTCGTTATTCATTCTTAGAACATATCATTTCAATGTTTTAATTAAAGAAAATCTTGGCTCTAGGCAAGAAGATCATAGTTCTTATAAGTATATCTTTTTAACTTTTATCTGTCATGTTCATTTTCAATTTTATTTTGCTTCAGACCATTGTTTAAATCTAATTTTGTCATGAGTGCAATGAAGTAGGTGATTATATGGCTACACTGTAACTAACAGAGAAAAAGAGAAACATCATTAAAAAAGAAACACTTTCTCTTTGATCAGCAACCCATAGAAACCTGCTGACTTCTTTCAGACATTATAGTACTTTTTAATTAACTTACTACTGGCTTTGCTATTATACAGAATTAAACTACAAGAAGAATGTTAAAGTGATATTAAGCATCTCATTTAAACCCACAAAAGACAAAAAAAATCACTTGAGGCAAGATCTTTGTCCTTAGCTCACCCTATTTGTGCCGAAGGTATTGTAGCCCAATGAGGAATAAAAGCTGTTTGCCTTGCTCACAGGAGTAGTCCCATTGGTTGGGATGTGCCTACTTGTGTGAGTAAGGCAAGCAGTATTAGTAATTTGGTAAGCTAAACATTTTATATAGGTTAAGAACAGAGTTTAGAATAGTTTTGTATTCCCTTCTTTAATAAATTCAAGGGACAGTTGAATGTAGTTAACAGCTCTTGTAGATTAATTGCCCAAACTTACATCTCAATCTAAATGCACCAATAGTTTTTAACCTATGAGTCTTTTGAAACAGAAAAACCTGGGGATAAACTGAATCCTCTACAATTAAGGAGGTGGTAATAGCTCTACATATGTTTTTGGGGAGACAGACAATTGTAGTGTCTACACTTTTTAAGAGGAGGTTGAAAACGTGGAAAGAGTTCGGCAGAGAGCTTCTGGAATGATTTGAGGTCTGAAAAACATGGTTTACAGTGAGAGACATAAGAAACTCAGTCTAGTTAGTTTTTGCAAGAGAAGAATAAGAGTTGACTTGATTGTAGTCTATCAGAACCTACACGGGGAAGAGATTTCTGAGAGTAGAGAGTGATTTGATCAATAAGACAAAGGCATAATGGGCTGGAAGCCAAATATTTTCAGACTGCAAGCCCTCCTGGTGATTATGAGTTATGCTAATCCAATCAGGGAACAGAAACAATGCCATGTGATTTGTGACCAGTCTCAGCTAACCAAGATAGCCGTGAGTTGCTTAACATCAATCCAAAGGGCTTTAATAGACGTGCAACAAAATGTGTCCTGTATATTTGAACAATGAATAAATTACAACTGCTCCAGGACTTTCTGTGAGCAGGAGAAAGAGAGAAATTAATCCATTACATTATTTACTGCAAATTATTTTTTTAAGATCCATCACAAACCATTGTACAAAGAAGAACTGTCTACTTTGCAGCCTTTCCTTGTAGTTCTGAAGGTAAATGGGCTTTAAGGAATGGAAACTGATATTCTTTCCTCTTTCCTAGACCCATCGTAGCCGAGTTATGGAAGTTCTAGGCTTTCCCATATAGTGCACTGCAATCTGAATTGATGAAACGTAAGGCCATCACATTAAGTGGCATTAAAATAATTCTTCCTCTGCAAAACCTTACTGTAGTTCTTGACCTCTGACTGCTTGCTGCGGCAGCTGTTGAGCGGAGATATCCAAACACCCAGATCCCTACCAAAGTGCTCTGAAAACATGTATGTCACATTTGTTCTATTGACCTTTGCTGTTGCTTCAGAAAAAGTACAATAATGATTATTATTATAGATCCTTGTCTGCATAATTTGTTTTCCTGTTCAAATTTTAACAGGAAAATTGCTGTTTTCAGGATAAGATGGAGGGTACCATGATTATTTCACTCCACTGGTTTCACTCCATTGAAACAATGATGAGACTGTCAAAACATTGCCTTGGAGTCTCACTTGCTCACATAAATTCTGATACATGATATTCTCCCTTTGGCAGTACAACAGAGTTCAGTGCATTGAAGAACAAGGCAATGTGATGAACTGAATTTCTTTGCAAATGGTTATTGACACGCAATCATGGCACAATGAGGTTCAATATTATTATCTGCTTTGCAGTAGTTTGATATCAAACTGAATGTCTCTCAGTGGCTTTAGCTCTAAATCGGGGATTAAATTTGGCACAGGGTGTAGGTCAGGGCAGAATTTGTCTTATGACTCTGCACCAAGCTTTCAAACCAAATACATTTGTACATCCATGTCTTCACGTGCTATCACTGCAGGTTCTGTATGATTGCCCCATTAGGTATTCCACTGTTCTGGAGGACATATGAAGCCATGCCACCTGAGCCCTTCCAAAAGCTGAGCAGCTTTGAGTCTGACCAGAAACCACGTGGCTGCAGCAGTAATTTTACCAATTATTGAAACACGCTGGTAGCTATAAGGAGGAATACAGATTGTGGAAGTGGTGATTTTCAAAAAGCAACTACCAAGTTGTGCTAGTTTTTATCAATCATGTCAAGACATAGCTCAACATGACTAAGTCAAGGTCAGACAATAAATGAATACCAAGCCACGAGTTCTCTATTTTCTATGTGGAAATAAAAAGCATCTATGAAAATGGAAAAGTGAATCATCATTATGAATTTAGGAGTCTAATAGGGGTGTGAAGCTCAGTGGTATTGGAACAAATTTTATACTGGTGGTTTTGGAAATCATTGAAGAAAACTGTAAAATCTGTGTATGATGGAAACCACATCAAGCCAGTGGGTGCTGCCACACACCTAGCACCCCTAGTTCTAGCACCCCAGAGAAGCCCCATGACAGCTGAGATCATTTGAATGCAGATGTCACTGTGATAGCTAAACTCATCTCTTCTCTTTAGCTGTGTCGCTGACAATATGTTGGAATATTTGTGACTGAAGATAGAGATGGAAATTCATTAAAGGAAGCAGAGGACTCCCAAGTGGTAGCTCTCTAGAAAGTGCAGAGCGAATCAAAGACAGAGGCAGCAATCAGAACAAGAAAATATATTGCTCAACTGGTGTAAATTAATCCACAGCTGGAGTAAATTCCATCATGGCATCTGGTGCAATTTGGCTTCAGAGGAGCTATGGTGGTTTACACAATCTGACAAGAAGGAGAGTTGCAAAGTCAGGCAGAAGTTGAACAATAGGGCTGCTCAATTTCCCCTCCACCCCCCCAGTGTTGACGTTTCCAATAAATTTGCATTGTAATTTCATATTTTGTGGAATAAATCAGTGTTTTTACCCCATTTCCTCCAGATCTGTCAAACAAATTGGTAGATCTGAACCTTCGGTGCAGTGTTTATGCAATATTGAGATAGTGAAATTATAAGACAATGGGAAGATCGCACTGATGAAGCTCTTGGGATGATAAGGAATGTCACATATCTCAACGATAAAAAATAATGCACCGCATACATTGCTGTGTGTCAGATAAGAAAATAGAGCTTACTTTCACACCTATTGTCTAAGGGCCAAATCACTGGATGTCCTAAATAGTCCCAAAGGCCAAAAACATCTTAAAAACTGCTTGTTCAGATGGGCACTGTCATCGAATATTCCATGCAGAGGGAGTTTGTTCATCCTTGTTGCAGAAATAATAGCTTGGTATATACATAAAATTCATATGGCATAGCTATGTCAGCCAGGGGTGGGAAAAAAACATACCCCTAGTAATACATCTAACAAAAACCCCAGTGTAGACAGGATTATGCTTCTGTCAGCATTGCTAATTGTTATCTGGGGAGGTGGTGTCCCTACCCCAGGAGAAAAGCTCCTTGCGTTGGTATTTGCCGCATCTATGCTAGGGGATATGCTGATATAGCTACACCTCTATAGCTGTGCCAGCATAGGCTGTGTCTACACTACAGAGCCTCTCTCTGCAACATGTGTCTGCAGCTCCTTAAAGTGGGGAGGAGGGCTATCGCGGGGTTGGGAGATTGCATCCAAGGCCAGTAGCACCACCTAGTGGCAATACCCCAAACTATGTTATCCAATGGCTAGAGTCTTGCTTGGCCACCTTGCTTAGCAGCTAGAGTCAGTGGCTGAGGATAGGGGAACCCGAGCCCACTCTGCCCCACTGGCTTCCAACCCAGGGAACTTCAAAATAATGGGCCAACTAGATGGCCTGGGGCGGACTCCTTTACACATGTTCTCTGGGCCCATTACTACCCCAGCTTCTCTTCCTCTGTATGCTCCACGAGTCTGTCTTGAGGTTCTCCTCAGGTCACTGGAGTGTCTTCCCCTATCTGCAATGACTCATCATTCTCAGCCCCTGCACTTGAAGGGCCTGTAGCAGCTTGACTTTGAGGCCTGGTCCCGGCTGCTTGGAGCCCTGGCGGCTTCTCTGCAGGCTTGCCTCACCCAGCTGCTCTCCTGCTCCATTAGCCCAGATCAAGCTGAGTCTCTCCATTTTGAACTCTCCTTCCACTTGGAGCATGCCCAGAAGGCGAGAGGGGGCTTGGCTTCCTGTGGCTGGAGCATTTTCTTAACTCTCACCTCACCAGTGTGTGTGCATCCCACGACAAGAGCCCAGAGTGAGATAACTTTCAGTATCTGGGCTAAAGGCTCTCAGAGAGCCAAATGTGTGGGCAGTGGCTCCATGACAGTGTGGAGAGAATGGAAGAGCAGTAGGCTGCATCTACCCCATTATCTATATTATTAGCTGTGACACAGCTACACAGGCCGGGGAGACAGCTGGGTTTGTGGGTTCAGTGCACTAGTCCCATGCTATTTTCCTGTAAAGCAAAGTTCGCTTTGTTCCGCAGGATTCAGCCCAAGTCCACTCCCTTTCTACTTGTTTTAATGTTTTTGTTATTGAATAGCAATGTCTCTCTTCTAAGTTATGAAAAGCAGTTTCCAGGGGTCATGCTCATGATGAGTTGCCAACCACTCTCCTTACTGCAGTTCTAGAGAAAAGTCTACCTGAGGGGGAGTACATGTCAGAGCATTGTTCCTGTGTAGGGAGTCCGAGAGTTATGGAAAAATACACAGATTGTTACAGCCAAGTAAAAAGAGGGAGGGAAGCCCTAATTGATTTGATGCAGCCTAAAACAAAGAGGTAGTTCTCTCTTCTTTTCACTTCATTATTTTAAGCTCCCTGTCCAACAGCTTCTGGGTGACTACAAAGGGCATAATAAAATTAATAACAGTTCATTGCCACCAGCTGCTCACAAGCAACAAATACAATTGTAGATCCATGTAGTCATGTTTTCTTCCTGTCCAGTTATACTCCATACCGATCAAGGAGTACATGAAATATGAAACTACAAAATGGCAGACTGATAAATCAACCTGTTCTCTTGAACCTGCTTCTCGCCGTAAGCAGTGGTTGTAGAAGAGCACAGATTATTTAGGACTACCAACACATTCATTAGGAAAATCCAGCCTTGGTGTTATGCAACTAGGGGCATTTCCTCTCCGTGGCACCCAGCCTGAGTAATTCGGCTGGATGCATGAGGAAGGGTCTTTATCCCCTCCAGCTTATGCAGCAAAAGCAGAGGTGCTCCATAGCAGGGCTTAGACTCCAGAGCTCCAGCTCTGAAAGGGAGTAGACCAGGAAGACTCAGAGTCCACTGGCCCCAATTGTGCCTTACTGCCAGTCACCCCAACACACCCCAGATCCCCTATAATGTGCCCTTACCAAATTCTCCCCACTTCTCCTTACAGCAGAGATTTAATAGTTCCCGCATACATGGGATCCCTCCACACAGGAATCCTCCTTAAATTGTTTCTCTAAACATTGTGTTTCTTCTCGGGGACTCCTGTTATTTTTCCTCATTTGCAATACTGTACATTCTAGTGGGTAGTGCTTGCCTAAGGAAAAAAAAAGGATAATCTGCATTTTCTTTGTTCATTTTAGAAGGCACAATTCCCTGGTAATGAGGTTATTCCAAGCAGAAAAGAAGAGGTGGGAACCTCAAACTATCTGCATGTATCATCATTGTTCACTGTCCTCTTGGTACCTAAATAGCAATTACTCAAATATGTATGCTCATTATTTCTGCTATGTTCCAAATCCTGTTTGCCTTACAACCCGCCCACTGGAGTCAATGGGTCTACTCATGTAAGCAAGCGAGCAGGAGTTGAAGCTATAGATATTTTGACTAACCACATGGCTGAACTTTCTCCCTTCCTCTACACACAGTTTATTGACTTCTCATGAAAGGAAAAGGATTTGAAATATGTAGGCGAGATACTTTGTGTCCATTTGTGAACCCTATAAAGGTTATGTGCTCTTACTCTGGCATACTTATACTTGTATATGGCAGTTGTTGTTTTCTATCTGCTAGACTTTGCCCTCAGTTTTGCAAGCCGGTGAGAATTACATGCATGTAATCAAGGGATAACTGGAGATAGATAAGGACACAAGATTCTGAGTCAGGAGACTTTGGTTTTGCTTCTGTCTGAGCCACTGACCTGCTGTATTATCTAGAATAGCAGTTCTCAAACTTTAGCAACCCAAGGACCCCCATTTTGATTTAAAATTTTTGGAAATCCCCAGGCCCTGCCCCCACTCCACCTTTTCCCACACCCTGCTCACTCCATCCCCCCCTCTCTCTATCACTCACTCTCCACCACCCCCACTCACTTTTACCAGGCTGGGGCAGGGGGTTGGAGTACAGGACGGGGGTGT
Source organism: Sternotherus odoratus (assembly GCA_032164245.1). NCBI lineage: Eukaryota > Metazoa > Chordata > Testudines > Kinosternidae > Sternotherus > Sternotherus odoratus. The sequence goes on along the minus strand of JAVMKO010000001.1, from coordinate 200,547,433 downwards.
AAGTCACTTTGCTTCTATGTACATCCTTTTTCCTCTTTGTCCATCTTAGACTGTGAGCTCCTCAGGAAAGGGACTTATTATGTGTTTGCACAGTGCTGGTACACTAGGGCCCCGATCTCATTTGGAGCCTGTAGCTCTACTTCAGTAGAAAGAAAAAGAAAGAAGAAGAAACTAGAGCTGGTTATAAATTTGCCCACAATGTTTTTCCATCAGAAAATGCCAGTTTGTCCAAATGAAATCATTCCACAGAAATGTGTCAGTTTGGATGAAATCTCAATGGAAACCATGTAGGTTTTCTGCCCACCCAGCCACCTACCTCCTTGGCAGCTTACACAACTGGCTGTGGAGGACCAAGGGTTTCCTGAGCTCTCAGGCAGCTTGACAGCCTGCCTCACAGGGAGCTTGACAACCAGGGGTCCCTAACCCCAGGCTCCTTTGTAACTCACTGAGGAACAATTTCATATTGGATACACAGACATTCCAGCTGCAAAAACATTCTGGTGTTTTCTAAACATAATGAAATGGATGCCGAACTGTAGGAAAAATGTCCAGTTTTGGGATTTTTGTTTCCCTACACAGCACGTGAAATAATAGTGTGAAATAGTACAGTAGGAAGTAATTTGGCAGATCTAATAGATTAGGAGTCTCTCTGAGTGAAGTCCTTTGCCTTAAATGACTATTTGAGGCTTCTTTTAAATGAAGGAAGTTAGGAAAACTCTTATTGGAAAAAGAGAGAGTGCTAGTTCCATATGGTACAATTAATATTCAGATTTAGATCCTCAGCCCTGAAATATAGCTACCCTCTGAAAGATCAACAGCCATGCAAATTTCATGAGCTGGAAGACAACAGGCTTGTGCACTTTACAGTGATACCAGCTTTGCTGTTTATTTTGAGGTGGGAAATGTCTGGGACAGACAGATAGAAAACCCAGATGCTTCATAATGAAGAAATGGGATTTCTAGCTATAAGGGAAATGGGCTTTTTCTGATTGTTCTGAGGCAGAAATAAAATCTTATCAGGGCAGAACACCATGGGCAGGCAATAGCATCCCCGCCAAGTATACAAAATTTGGTTACCATATGGAGTGTACTTTCAGCACTAGGATTAGGGGTTCTCAAGGGAGTATCGCCTCATGCATACTTTTTTGAAGACAATCCAATGCAGTAGCATGTCTGACTCTATTTGTGACTATAGCGAGAAAATAGAAATGCAGGTGTATTAGTAAATGGGCAGTATGGGTTCACTGTTGACCATCTTACACTTAGCCAAAGTGATGGAACCAATAAAACAGACCATAGGAAAAGGAGATCTACAGAAGAGAAAGGACAGAATATTTAGGAGTTTTTGCTGACCTTATAGAGTAGTATGTAGACACCTTCTAAAAATGTACATAGACAATTATTTTCACAAGGATAACATTTTGTCCTAAATTCGGATTCTGCGTTAAATTATAAGATAATACACTAGTATTTTTATCTAGGTGCTTATATGGCCCCTATTACTGTAGGTAAAAATACTTTCACGAAGTAGGTAAGTATTATAAATGCTAGTGTATAGAGAGAGCAGGCAAGAGATTAGACAACTTGCCCATAGTCACGTATCTGCTCTATGGCAGTGAGAAGACATGAACCCAGGTTTTGAGAGGCCTAATCTAGGCCACGCAACACCATCATCCCTCGAGCCATCCTGCATCAATACCAAATCACTCTTCTAAATGCAGTCCAGGGCAGAATGCATTTTAAAATATATTGTCAGTAGCAACACCACTGCAAATCCCAGTAGCTAACAGAGGAAGTCAGACACCTGGCCAAAATCCCATTTTTTCCCCAGCATTTTTTGTTTCTTAGATGAGAATTTGTTTTTTAAGTTTGCATTTCCCCTCTTGAGCTACTTTCATTTTCTTCTGCTCTTTCTGCACCAGATTGCTTACATTTCGCTAGTCCCCAATATGTGTTTCCATGGATTGAGATTTTTACTCTGTTTTGCTCAACTACCCATCTGTCCTTTGTCACTGCATGAGAAAGCTCTAGAGTAGTGAGCCTCCAGGACTCCAGTGGGTTACAAAGAAACAACAATAGGGCTCCAAATTTGACCTGAATATTTAATAGCATTTATGGCTAAACATAGCATATTGAGAAATATTCTCTGGGTTTAGACTGTAAATCTAATGTAAATTCAGAATGGAAACTGATAAGATTTTTTATTCTTGAATGCAGGTTGCAGAACCCACTGCAAAGAGTCAGGGGCTTCAGTCTAGTCCCTGGTCACTCAGTAAGAGACTTGAAGATGACAATTTTAAAACAGAAAAACAGACTCCAATGAGATGCTGCTGAACTGGAATTAATTTGAAAATTGGACCGTATCAAATTAGGGTTAAACAGAGACTGGGAATGGCTGGGTCATTACACTAATTGAATCTATTGCCCTATGTTAAGTATCCCCACACCTTCTTGTCAACTCTCTGATATGGACCATCTTGATTATCACTACAAAAGGTTTTTTTTTTCTCCTGCTGATAATAGCCCATCTAAATTAAATAGCCTCTTAGAACTGGTATGGCAACTTCTGCCTTTACATATTTTCTGTGTGTGTGTATACATATATCTTACCTATGTGTGTTCCATTCTATGCATCCGATGAAGTGGGCTATAGCCTACGAAAGCTTATGCTGAAATAAATGTGTTAGTCTCTAAGGTGCCACAAGTACTCCTGTTCTTTTTATGGATATAGACTAACACGGCTGCTACTTTGAAACCAGTCTAGGGGCTGGTCTCCACTAGGGGGGGGGAATCGACTGTAGATACGCAATTTCAGCTACGTTAATAACGTAGCTGAAATCGACGTCTCTACAGCCGACTTACCTCCCATCCTCGTGGCGGTGGCGGTCAGCGGCGCGGTCCCCCGTCAACTCCAGCTTGCACCTCTTCACGAGCTGGACTTCCAGAGTCGACAGGGGAGCCGCTGGTGGTCGATTTATCGCGTCTTAACGAGACGCGATAAATTGATCACCAAAAGATCGATCCCTGCTGGCTCAAGTGAAGACAAGCCCTAGGACTTGTCTTCGTGCTCTTGTTTTTGTCTTCCTGCTAGGTTAACATAATCGTAAATATTTTCTCCTGCATATTTAAATTATAACTCAGCATTTTTAGCTATGTAATTCCTGCTGAGATCTATAGGGGGTACAAGTGAAGCTTGATGCAGAATATACCTTTGTAAATTGTGTCAGTACTTTTCCATTATTCAGCCTCACTCATCCCACATAAGTATGAAGGAAAATGATGTGCATCTCAAAAGGTCTGAAAATAGTGGTGTGGAGGTTACACCTGTTATATTGTTCACAGTGAGCAGTGGGTGGAGACTACAGAAGTGGATCATCCCTGTTAAAGGAAGTCAAATTGTTATGATGTAAAAACATGAATAGGGATGGCTTGTTCTACCTTTTCCATAATACGTAATATACTTTATAATGTAGGATTCAGAATAGGAACCAGAAGAGATAACTACATCTGACAATCTGTCATTCTGAAGAAATATGGAAGAAGCCATTTAGGGGCTTAGCATGGTGCTCAGATTAACTTGTATTCGCACTAACATAGTGCCAACAATAACATATGACAAGAAGGACACATAGCACTTACATTCACCCATTATGTTAGGTGTGGGGTCCTGTAGAGTTTGCAGGGTGATGTTTTCCCAATCCAGAGGATCCAGGAGACAGGAAGTGAAGAGCAAGCCCAGACCCAAGAAGCTGTCCATACAGACAGAATCCCTCCAAGCTGCATTACTGCCTACCTGCCTCCCTCCTGACAGGATTTGTGCTACCCTATCATTTTATAATTCCCCCTGCAGCTGTTCAGTAACATCCGTAGCAGGGACTGCTCCGTAGTCTACATTGCTTTAGCCAGCATTAACTCCTCTGAGGACAATGCCCAGTCCTCTGTCCCTTCTTCTGAGACTTCACCAAAACTCTCAGAACATCTTCTGGTTAGATTCTCGTTGGATTGTCTCCCACGGGGCTTACAGGAGAGACACCATCTGTAGGGATGTCCCTTCCACATGAGCAGAGGAAAATCTACCTGTGGTTTACTACACATAAATCAAGTGGTTGCTTCAGTTTAATGTTTCCAAAACAAACAAATAAAATAAAATCTTCCAAAATTTCATGTTCAACTTTTCAGTTAATTTTGATGGATCATCAACATTGCTAAATTCTTCCTTTTTTGGAGCAATTAATTTATAGCTCACAACATCAAATGTCAAGAAAATACCAGAGCACAATTCAGACCATGTCAAAACTGGATGCTCCAGCAATGATTGACAGGTATCACAGATGTATTGAAGGAGTTACTTCACATGACCCTGAGGGAAATGTGATCATTAAAATCTTGCATTTTTCCGGGGTGCATTGCACATTCAAATAAATAAAGTACAAAGAAACAAAAGTTTGATCAGATTTGTATATCTTCAATACACCACACAAATAAGTGCATGTGTGCACACATGGGGATGCACAGAAACACACACACATGCATACACATATATACTTTCGCATTCTGCCTTGAAGTAAATAATTGCAAATGATTTATCTTTGTTGCAATACCTTTGTTGCAACAACATATTTAGAAATAACCAGATATTGCTTATTTGTTTGGTAGATAGATATTTTAAAAAGCTTTTTTCTTAACCTTGTTTTAATCGGTACATTTTTAACAGGCTTTTTTGTCTGTCCAGTTTCTATTACAATTTTACTCTTTGTCCAACCTGAAGTTTGCTCATTCTTTTACATTTCTTTTCTGTTTCTTTCTTTTTTCCAGGCATCCATTTGAGGAAAATTTCATTATACAGTATCTCTGCTGATGTTTTGCTTTTTTTGCATAGCAAGTGTATTTTGAAACTTAAAATGGTCTGTGTCTTTTCAAGTGATTTCTTGATGTGGGCTCCACTGCAATGAGTTGAGAGGGAGGATGAATTCATTTTAAAGCAAACTGTGCTGTTTTTCAATCTGCAAAAGGTATCATGATAAAATGCTTTGAGTTCTCAAAGAAACCTTCCAGCAGGGGGATGTAGAATTCCAATTTCAGATGTGTTGCAGAATAGGTGGGAGAATTATCTTTCTGTGTCATGAATGCTAAAAATGATCTATTAAAAACAAAAAAAGCAGAGTGAGAGGGGGGAAAAGATAATCTGAGGAGTTGCAGAGCCTGTATAATTACTAACTTGTTTCCCTGTTGTAATCCGAATAAATTATGATGCTGATCTGTTGAATTACTTGCCTGTTGACTGTCCAGCAAATGCTAAAGGCAAATATTGTCTGAATAAGTTCAGAATGAACAATGAAGTGAGGAAATGGGACTACACATATACACACAGTTTGGAAACTATAGGACAATAATGTGTGAAACACATCTTGAAACACTGCAAACAGGAACTGTAGAGTTTGACATTGCTCTGGCATGTCGTTTTCACTACTGGTTTGTACAACTAATGATATTTTAAGATAAGGCAGATAAACATAATACACAGCAAAAAAGAGTGTTGATCACATCTGAAGGCATCTAGAAAAGTCATAGGAACAACACTGTGATCCACAAAGCCTACGTTAGGTGCCTAGGCTCTCTATACAAGAAATGGGGAGAGGTTGGCATCGTAATCCAGAGAGTCAGCACACGAGGCAGAGAGCTGCTGTCGCTAGCCAATGGATGACGGTGACCAGAGGTACATTTGCAAACCCTGCCCCTCTCACAGAGTTCAGCACCTAAGTCCATTGTCCAGGGAGGTGCCTATTTCTCCTAGTGCTTCATGAACTCGGAGAAGATGGATATTCATCTGCCTATGTTGTGTGTGGAGCCTGAAACAAAATGGGATGGGGAGAAGGAGGAGAATGCTCTCCCTTATAACCTTTAGCCCAGTGGCCAGGGTACTCGGCCAAGATGTGAGAGACCCCCGGCTCAAGTTACCCCTCCACCGGAAGAGGGATCCACCACCTCTCAGGTGAGTGCCCTAACTCCAGGCCTATGGAGCCATCTAACTCTTTCGCTGACCCAATTAATATTTAATTGCAGCATACTCCCATTTAGCTGAATCCCTATTGATCAGACCTCCACATTATCTGAATCCCTTCCTTGTCCCCCATGTAGCTCATGCTGGGGACAAGGAAGTAATTTGGATACTATGGAGGTTCAGATAGTAGAGTAGAGAGCTCCCCATCCAGAAGTGCAGGAGGAGGACAAACCCCTGGCCACAGGGGAGGCTGCTGCTGAATGGTTCCTGCTCTCTCGATTATCTGAACTCCAAATTATCTGAATAAAATCCTTGCCCTGTTATGATAGTCGGGACTAGACTATTCAATTAAAGTAGACCTCAACAGAAAAGTTTGAGGGACACCCACATCAGAATATTGCATATCCCAGTGGTTTTCTCACCCCCGCTTTCCCAGCCATAAACTCACCTGAGGGGTCAGATCCAATTGGTGGTCTCTGAGCATGCCTATTGGTCCGAGCCCTGCACGCAACATAGGCAGAGGAACATCTCTCCCCCCTGGTCTGTGAGTTGCTGTGGGACACAGCAGGGAGACAAGTGTACGTATGGACGCCTAGAGGAGAAAGCAGTGTACATGCTCAGAGGCTGAAAAATAGACACTTGGGGAACTGCTACTGCAGAAACTTTGGGACTGAGTGAGTTTAGGCACCTACAGGGTTAGGAGACAGCTGAGCAGGAGTTTTGAGGACCAGAGTGGTGCTTAAAAACAGAATTTAGGTGCCTAAAATGGGACTTAGGCACCTAAATACCATGGTGAATCATCCCCTTGGTACTATAAACCCTCCTGACCAACTGCTACTGCTTGTCCATCAAACAAGAAGCATTTAAGCCCTGCTCACTAGGGGAACTTGAGATAAGAATTCCAAGAAAAAATGAAAATCAGAGCCTGCTGTGAGCTTTAATTGGGCTGTTCAGGTAACTGTTCCAGTTCAAGCAGTTTGGCACCTCTCTCTTCTAGAAAGCCATTACCTTTCCCCCAGCTCAGGAAATTGCCGCCTTATTTTAAGGACACACTTTCTCCCCCGCTCCTCCCCCCCCTTCCCCCCTCTGCATTGAAGTGAGCCCTACTGATGTATTTCAGTGGCGCTATATTTGCAGCTCTGGTTGTTATTTGTTTTTGGAAAAGGATTGTATTGACTAATTTGATATTGAACAGATTAATTTAATACAGTGAAATGAACTTGGAAGTCACTGTTGCCAGAAGTGATGTGCAAAGCTCAAAAAATTCTGAGCCTCTTTCCATAGATGGGATTGTGCCACAAAGTTACGATCCAGATCCAAACATTTCCTAACTTAGGAGCTGTTCATTCTGTGGGTCAAAAATAGGCCCAGTGGCTTCCCCCAGACCTTGAGAGGAAGGATGGTCTTGTGGTGAAGTCATCGGTCTTGGACTGAGGGATCTAATTGTGATCACACATTGGTGTCAGGAGTAACTGTATTGAAGTTAATAGTGATGCAATGGTGTAACATCAATGCAAGAGAGATCAGAGCCGGGTTCTATTCCCCAGCTCTGCTGCAAACTTTGTAAACTTTGGCAAGACATGTGTTAACTTCGGTGCCTCGGCTTCCCCACATGCCTAACAGTTGTATGGTAAAGATAATTCATTAATGCTTTACAATGGTAAACAGTGTATGAGAGTATTAGGGAAAAGTCTATAAATGAATAAATCGTTGTGGGAAAGCCTGACTGTGTGGAAAATTAGCATTTTGAAAATACTGACGAACCCAGGGTATCACAGGTGCTGATCTGCACCTTGCCCCCTCTTTCCCCCTGCCCAGACTCCCATGTTCTAAGTGCTATAATAAATTCATAATTCCTGAGAATATGTGAAGAAAATATATACAGCCCAGATCCTCAGCTGGTGTAAATTGTCATAATTCCATTGAAGTCAATGAAGTCACTACAGTTTACACCTACAGAGCAACTGGTCCATATAGATCTGTAAGGACAATGGTGGGATTTTGTCAATGGGACCAGAGTTCCTTTTATCTACTTACCTAGCCTCAAAGGTAACAATCCCTGGAACCAAAATGCACTAGGTTCAGTCTTCTTAATCCACCTTTCTCCTTGCTGAGTTCCTTTCTGCCAGTAAATTTTCTCTCAAACCACTCCCCACCTGCCCCATCCCCCCTGAGATTTCTTATCCCAAAGTAGTAATTCCTTTAGAGCACGTAAATTGGAATTTGGACTGGAGCATTTGAGTGGTTCAAAAGCCACATTACTAGCCATGGCATATGTCAACTGAGGAAGGATATGTTTCTAGCCTAACTGTAGAAAATTACATTCAGGGAAATAGAACAGAATAAACAAAACTGAAACAAAGTGCCAGCAAAGCCAATTAAGCCATTCTAAATTAAAGAAATCCAAGCTGTTGTTCATGTACCAATGCCAGTGCACACCAGTGCTTTTTGTTATCCAATAACTAGGCTAATTCATGGGGCTCACTCCTACCCCCATTGGAATAGTGGCAAAACTCCTAATGATTGCAGTGGGAGCAGAATCCACTTAACAATCTGCCAACTGTCAGTTCAATAGGACTCATAATTGTGCAGTTGGCCATGAAAGAATGTTCCGCTGAAAGTCATATTTTGTAAAAACAAATCTAGAGCAGACATTCCAGTGTAATAGACAATTATTGATGGCTTATATTTTATAGTCTTCTCTATGTAAAAGTCATCGGATATTATCAAAGCTGAACGACAGAGAATATAATACAAATTGATACAGATGGCCACAAAAAACAAGTTAGTGCATAAATGAAGGTATAATATTACACTAAGATGGAATCTTATGGGTTTAATTTAGAGGCGTTTTATATATGAGTGAGACAACTTAGCCCTTGTTTTCACCAGGGTCTTCTTAGGAGACTGTGACGGGGCTGAGCGGCCCCGCACCGGTACAGCAAGGGTTAACCCTTCTCTCTGGGCAGAGGAAGCCACGCCCCGGAAGCTCTGCTGGGCATGCTCCAGCTGGACACCCAGCATAAAAGCCTGCAGAGTTGCTCAGTTGGGGCTGACCACCGGAGGGGAAGGACGTCTGTTACCAGCTCCTGGGGAGGAACAGCCAACATCCTGGGACCCAGACGACAGCCTGGCTGTGACGCCGCTGGAGGACCCACCCGCCATCGGCCCGGAGGGAGACCACTCGGACGGACCCCCGGACACCGAAGGCAGGGTAGGAAGTGACCCAGGGAACTTTTAAAGGGACAGACTAGCTCGGCGTGTTGCGGGCGGATCCCCGCCGAGCATGGGGCGAGACCAGCCCCGCTGGTAGGTGAGCCCTGGGTCGGGACCCGGTGGAGTGGGAGGGCCCGGGTCCCCCTACCCCTACGGCCATTAGGCCACGCTACCCCGAGAGCGGGAAGCGATTGTATTGACTCTGGCCACTGGGCCACGCTACCCCGAGAGCGGGAAGCGATTGTATTGACTCTGGCCACTGGGCCACGCTACCCCGAGAGCGGGAAGCGATTGTATTGACTCTGGCCACTGGGCCACGCTACCCCGAGAGCGGGAAGCGATTGTATTGACTCTGGCCACTGGGCCACGCTACCCCAAGAGCGGGAAGTGATTGTATTGACTCCGGCCACTGGGCCACGCTACCCTGAGAACAGGGGACGCGGGTATAGACTCCGGCCATTGGGCCACGCTACACCCTTTCCCTTGAGGGGGGGGGGGTCAGAGACAGGCGGCAGTCCGCTGCCACGCCTAGCCCCAGCCTTCAGGGGGCGCTGTGGAAGCGGACCCGCCACAATTGGCACCTGACCAGGGACTATTTGGACCGGTCCTGCAAGGAGGACCTAGAGCCAAGATGGAGTTCGAGAAGCTCCTGAAATGGCTGCTGGACAACCAGCAACAGCAGGCAACACAACAGCAGCAGCAGCAACGGCAGTTGCTCCAAGAGCTAGCAGCCCAGCAGCAGCAGCAGGCGGCGCAGCAGCAAGAGCAGCAGCAGCAGCTAATACAGGCACTGACCGCACAGCAACAAGCCAGCCAAGAGCGGCTTTTCCAACAGATGACCACACTCGTGGGGCGTGGGCCAAGTCCGCCCCTGGGAGCTGTCGGGAGTGGAACGGGCGAGGGCCTCGGAGGACTGCCGGTGCGGCTAACCAAGATGGGGCCCGGGGATGACCCCGAGGCCTTTCTGGTAACGTTTGAACGGGTTGCAACTGCCGTCCAGTGGCCCAGTGCCCATTGGGCCACCATCCTCGCCCCTTACCTGACGGGCCCCGCCCAAGCCGCCTATAGGAATTTGGACCCACAGGAGGCCCTGGACTATTCCAAGGTCAAGGCAGCCATCCTGGATCAAACAGGCGTCAACCCTGAGGTGTACCGCCAACGCCTCCGCTGAGCGCGATACACGCCGGGGGCTAGACCCCGAGCAGTGGCCCAACGCATCCGCGATCTCTGCTGGCGGTGGCTGGAACCCGAACACCGGACCGGAGGCCAGGTGGCTGAAATGGTGGCCCTGGAGCAGTTCCTCCAGATCCTCCCAGTTGGGGGAAGGGAGTGGGTACAGCGGCATCGACCAAAGTCGCTCCCCGAAGCCACCTCCTTGATGGAGGATTACCTGGCAGCGGAGGGGGAACCGAAGGTCGTTTCCAAGGTGGGGCATGCGGGCAGGAAGAACCCGGCCCCAGGGCCAGACGCGCACAAGACAGAGAGGGGGGAACCCCGTCGGCCAGTGCGGCCGGCCAAGGCCCCGGTGACACCCAGGTCGAGGGGCCCACACGGGACGGACCTCCCGCAGAGCCCGGAAGACGTGACTATGAGGTCCGACTATTCCCACAGCACCCGGTCCGAGGAAGGCGAACGGGACCGGTGTTATGAGTGTGGGAAGATAGGGCACTTCCGGAGGGACTGCCCGCACATGGACTGCAGTTATGGACAGGTATGGGCCGCCGGCCAACGTGCCAGGAAGTGGGAGCCGGGTAAGATCGTGGTACCTGTGAAGGTGGAGGGGATACCTACCATGGCCCTGGTTGACTCTGGGTGTAGCCAGTCAGTCATCCGAGAGGGGTTAGTAGAACTCGCTGGCCCAAAAGGGGCCCCTATACGCCTACAGTGTATCCATGGGGACGTGAGGCCCTACCCTACTGTCTGGGTGCAGCTCGAGACAGCCCAGCAGAGAGGGCGATGTCTCGTCGGGGTGGCCCCGAAGTTGGCATACCCAGTGATTCTGGGACGGGACTGGCCAGGCTTTGTAGAGCTCCTGCAAGAGTGGAGTACCCAGCCAGCAAGAAGGAAGGGGGCGCGAATGGAAAGGCCGGGGCTGTTGGGCCAAGAGGCACCAGACGACCCCCTCGAGGGACCCTCAGAGGCGGCAGGCATAGATGCGGGACGCCAGGTCCCCCCTGAGACCCAGATCGGAGAAGACCAAGGGTGGCTGGATATCAATGTGGACTTATTAGAGGAGCAAAGGGGGGATGCCACCCTCAGCAGAGCCTGGGACCAGGCAACGAGCACCCCAGATCCGGAGGAGGGATCGCCCCGACGCCGGCGGCAGGGTCCCCACTTCGAGATCCAGAACGACCTGCTCTACCGACTGGTCCCGGAACCGCAGACCAAGGAAGAATTGCGTCAGCTACTGGTCCCGCGGCGGTTTCGGCGGCACGTACTCCAGCTAGCTCACTCGGTGCCGTGGGCAGGGCACCTGGGGAGAGAGAAGACGCTACAACGGGTTGCCCAGAGGTTTTTCTGGCCCGGTATCCACCACGACGTCCGGGAATACTGTGCCTCCTGCCCCGAGTGCCAGAAAGCCAGCCCGAAGGGGGTACCCAAGGCTCCCCTGATCCCCCTGCCAGTGGTCGGCGTGCCGTTTGAGAGAATTGGCCTAGACTTGGTGGGACCCTTGGAAAAAAGCAGCTCGGGCCACAAGTACATCTTAGTGGTGGTCGACTACGCCACTCGCTACCCGGAGGCGGTGCCATTACGGACCGCCACTGCCCCGGCCATCGCCAATGAGCTCCTGCAAGTCTTCGCCCGAGTTGGCTTGCCGCGGGAAATACTGACAGACCAAGGGACAAATGTAACATCACGGTTGATGGCAGAGTTATGTCATCTATTAAATATCCGTGCCTTGAAGACCTCAGTCTACCACCCCCAGACAGATGGGTTGGTGGAGAGATTTAATAGGACCCTAAAGTCCATGCTGAGGAAGTTTGTGGAAGATGACCCACGCCATTGGAACAAATTACTCCCTGCCCTTCTCTTTGCCGTACGGGAAGTCCCCCAGGCATCCACGGGGTTCTCCCCCTTCGAACTCCTATATGGGCGGAGGCCCCGGGGGATCCTAGACCTCCTGAAGGAGACGTGGGAGGAACAGGAGTCCCGGGCTCGGGGGACCGTCCAATATATACTTCACTTGCGAGAGCGGCTCAGGGAACTGGGTACCTTGGCCCGGGAGAACTTGGAGAAGGCACAACGAAGCCAAGAAGCCCACTACAACAAAGGGGCTAAGTCGCGGAGGTTCGAACCAGGGGACCGGGTTCTCTTATTGCTGCCTTCCTCAGAGTCCAAACTGCTGGCGAAGTGGCAAGGCCCTTTCGAGGTGACCCGACAAGTGGGCCCCGTCGACTATGAGGTTCGCATGTCAGGACGAAGAAGGGACACCCAGGTCTACCACGTGAACCTCCTCAAAGCCTGGAGAGACCGGGAAGGCTTAATGATCGCCCCCTACCCTCCGGATCCCGAGTTGGGGCCTTCGGCGGGCGAGCCCGAGAAGGGAGGGACTGCCGCCATAGGCCGGGAGCTCGAACCGGGACAACAGGAACAGGTACAGCGATTGATAGCGGCCTTCCCCGATGTCCTCTTGGCCCAACCAGGGAGGACTCCGTTGATCAGCCACCACATCGCTACCATCCCGGGCCACAAGGTGAGGGAAAACCACCGACCGCTTCCCAAAAAGATGTGGGAGACAGTGCAAAAGGAAATCGAGACCATGCTGGCCCCGGGAGTGGTCGAAGAATCGCGGAGTGAGTGGCGGAACCCAATAGTACTCGTTCCCAAGCCTGATGGGACCGTGAGGTTCTGTATCGACTTCAGCTAGGTAAACGCAATCTCCCGCTTTGATGCCTACCCCATGCCGCGGGTGGATGAGCTGCTGGAACGGTTAGGCAAGGCAGAATTCATCTCCACCCTAGACTTGACCAAGGGGTATTGGCAGATCCCCCTCACGCCTACCTCCAAAGAAAAGACGGCATTCCCTACGCCCTTCGGCCTCTATCACTTTACCATGATGCCCTTCGGGTTGCATGGGGCCGCGGCCACCTTCCAGCGGCTCATGAACCAGGTACTGCACCCACATAGTTCGTATGCAGCAGCCTACATTGATGATATCATCGTCTATAGCGCCAGCTGGGAAGAACATCTCGAACACCTAGCGAAGGTGCTACGAGCCCTGGGCCGGGCCGGCCTCACAGCGAACCCAGCCAAGTGTCACCTAGGCCAAAGAGAAGTGACCTACTTGGGCTACACCGTGGGCCGAGGCAGACTCCGCCCTCTGGTAGACAAAGTGGAGGCCTTGAAGGGCTACGCCCCCCCGACAACGAAGAGACAGGTACGGCAGTTCTTGGGACTGGCCGGATACTACCGCCGGTTTGTACCCAATTTCGCCACGCTCGCCGCTCCCCTCACTGACCTGACGAAGAGCTCCCAGCCGAAGAAAGTCCAGTGGTCCGCCGCCTGCGAGAGGGCTTTCAACGCCCTGAAGGAACGGCTGACCCAGGAGCCCGTGCTAGCGCAGCCGGATTTTTCCAAGCCCTTTATTTTACAGACAGATGCCTCGGAGGTTGGGTTGGGGGCTGTATTGTCCCAAGAGGAGGGGGGAGAAGAGCACCCCGTCTTATACTTAAGCCGTAAATTGTTTCCCCGAGAGGTGCGGTACTCTACCATAGAGCGGGAGGCCCTGGCGGTCAAGTGGGCAGTGGACGCCCTAAGGTATTACCTGTTGGGGAACCCCTTCTCCTTGGTGACGGACCACGCACCCCTTAGATGGCTTAACAACATGAAGGACGCAAATGCACGGATCATGCGGTGGTACCTGTCCCTCCAACCCTATTCCTTCCAGGTATCCCACCGGCCAGGGAAAGCCCACGGGAATGCAGATTTCTTTTCCCGAGTTGGGGAGGAGGCAGAGGAAAGGGAGCCCCAGGGGCAGCCGGCTCTGGCGGCTGTTTTAAGGGGGAGGGTGTGTGACGGGGCTGAGCGGCCCCGCACCGGTACAGCAAGGGTTAACCCTTCTCTCTGGGCAGAGGAAGCCACGCCCCGGAAGCTCTGCTGGGCATGCTCCAGCTGGAGACCCAGCATAAAAGCCTGCAGAGTTGCTCAGTTGGGGCTGACCACCGGAGGGGAAGGACGTCTGTTACCAGCTCCTGGGGAGGAACAGCCAACATCCTGGGACCCAGACGACAGCCTGGCTGTGACGCCGCTGGAGGACCCACCCGCCATCGGCCCGGAGGGAGACCACTCGGACGGACCCCCGGACACCGAAGGCAGGGTAGGAAGTGACCCAGGGAACTTTTAAAGGGACAGACTAGCTCGGCGTGTTGCGGGCGGATCCCCGCCGAGCATGGGGCGAGACCAGCCCCGCTGGTAGGTGAGCCCTGGGTCGGGACCCGGTGGAGTGGGAGGGCCCGGGTCCCCCTACCCCTACGGCCATTAGGCCACGCTACCCCGAAAGCGGGAAGCGATTGTATTGACTCTGGCAACTGGGCCACGCTACCCCGAGAGCGGGAAGCGATTGTATTGACTCTGGCCACTGGGCCACGCTACCCCGAGAGCGGGAAGCGATTGTATTGACTCTGGCCACTGGGCCACGCTACCCCGAGAGCGGGAAGCGATTGTATTGACTCTGGCCACTGGGCCACGCTACCCCGAGAGCGGGAAGCGATTGTATTGACTCTGGCCACTGGGCCACGCTACCCCGAGAGCGGGAAGCGATTGTATTGACTCTGGCCACTGGGCCACGCTACCCCGAGAGCGGGAAGCGATTGTATTGACTCTGGCCACTGGGCCACGCTACCCCGAGAGCGGGAAGCGATTGTATTGACTCTGGCCACTGGGCCACGCTACCCCGAGAGCGGGAAGCGATTGTATTGACTCTGGCCACTGGGCCACGCTACCCCAAGAGCGGGAAGTGATTGTATTGACTCCGGCCACTGGGCCACGCTACCCTGAGAACAGGGGACGCGGGTATAGACTCCGGCCATTGGGCCACGCTACACCCTTTCCCTTGAGGGGGGGGGGTCAGAGACAGGCGGCAGTCCGCTGCCACGCCTAGCCCCAGCCTTCAGGGGGTGCTGTGGAAGCGGACCCGCCACAGAGACCCACCAGTGAATGCTGTGCTGACAACACTTGGATACTGTGCTGACAAATGAGCTGAATGAGCGTATCTCCACTCATTGCCAGTCATGTTCTCTCCGCAGACATCGTTCTGGTAGCATTAACCGCTGAGACTCCTAGGCAGAAGTGAAGTTGCAGTGGGGTATTGTGTACCCTACAATCCTGTTCTTCTGCTCTCCCTCCACCAAAAGCAGAATTCTTGCTGTCAGAGGCTCTTTCCATGAGTTTGTGGCTGCAGAAATTGACTCTGATCCATGTCTAGGCTTTTTCTTAAATACGTGTTAGTGTATTTTCTAGGGTCATCACAGGATAGCTGAACCACGGAGGGGGTGTAGTTGGGGAAGGGGAAGCATGCAGAAACCACAGTGGGGACCAAATAGGCTCTGCCATTGCAAATATCAAAAGAAAAGGAGTCAAGATGCTCCTGCCAATCAGGGGCAGGTATTATGGACAAGAATGGCATGTAAGTGGTGCCTTCCCCCTAGGGGAGCAGAGATCATTGAAATTACTGATTGGTGCAGGGTGCTGAGGCACCTGAGGAAGTCCAGGTCATGAATAACACTTGGTCTCAGATATCAGAGACCCTGATGGCTGCTAATGCTGAGTTAGAGACTGATGAAACACAGAGCATGGTCAAGAAAATTACAGTCCTAGGGGTAATGTGCTTCCAGGGTTGGGAGCTTAGGCACGAAAAAAGATGTTCCCTGCAGGAGGTTGAAGTTTCAAAAACAGATATGACATTACTATGGGGGTGAAAGAGGCTGTATAACCAGGCAGGCCTAGGGTAGAGAAGTCATGGCAAGAGCATGGCCATGAGGTTTACATTTCCCCCCTTTTAACAGAGGTGCTTTGACACTTCAGGGCATGAGAGTTTGGAAAGGTTGAAGGGCATGCTACATGCAACCCAAACAAATTCCATTGGGGGGGAGGGGTCCATCACTTGCCTGGAAGGAAAGTGGGGTCCCCAGGTTGAGGAAGCTCAAGGGAAGACCATACGGGGTCCAGAGGTTCTCGAGGTCCCAGGAAACATATGTGACAAAACCATTCAGGGCCGGCGACAGGAATTTTGGGGCCCCGTATGGCAGACTGTACGGGGCCCCGTATGGCAGACTGTACGGCCCCCCCCCGGTCTCCCGCCGCCCGCGGCCCCCCCCCACCAGTCTCCCGCTGCCCGCGGGGCCCCCCTGCCAGTCTCCCGCCGCCCACCGCCCCCCCGGCTGATCTCCCGCCGCCCACCGCCCCCCCGCCCCGGCCAGTCTCCCGCCGCCTGCGCTCCCCCCCCTCCTGCCTCCCGCGCCCCCCCCGCCGATCTCCCACCGCCCGAGGGCCCCCCCTCCGCCGCTCTCCTACCTCCCGCGCCCCCCCCCGGCCGATTTCCCGCGGCCCCCCCCGGCCGGTCTCCTGTCTCCCGCCCCCCCCACCAGTCTCCTACCTCCCGCGCCCCCCCCCCGGCCGATCTCCAGCGCCCCCCCCCCCGCCGGTCTCCTGCCTCCCGTGGCCCCCCCCCGGCCAGTCTCCCGTGGTCCCCCCCGGACGGTCTCCAGCCTCCCGCCCTCCCCCCCGCTGGTCTCCTACCTCCCGTGGCCCCCCCCGGCCGATCTCCAGCGCCCCCCCCCCGGGCGGTCTCCTACCTCCCGTGTCCCCCCCCGGCCAGTCTCCCGTGGCCCCCCCCCCGGCCGGTCTCCTACCTCCCGCCCCCCCCCCCCCCGCCGGTCTCCTGCCTCCCGAGGTCCCACCCCGGCCGATCTCCAGCGCCCCCCCCAGGCCGGTCTCCTGCCTCCCGCGCCCCACCCCGGCCGATCTCCCGCGGCCCCCCCCCCGGCCAGTCTCCTGCCTCCCGCGCCCCCCCGCCGATCTCCTGCCTCCCGCGGGCCCCCCCCCCGCCCCGCCGATCTCCCGCTGCCCCCCCCGGCCGGTCTCCTACCTCCAGCGGGCCCCAACCCCGGCATGTGCTGCGGCCGCGTGGCCGGCCGGAAGAAGCAAAGGGGGGCGGGGCTGGCTGCCAGGAGAAGCAAAGGGGGGCGGGGCTGGCTGCTGGGTGCCGGGGGAGGGGGCTGGTGAGCGCGCCTCGCTCACAGCCCCGGCAACAACGGTTACAGCTGTACCGGCCCCAGACTTCAGGGCGGCCCCCCCTGAAGTCCGGGGCCCGGTACAGCTGTAAGCGTTGTACCACCCTGTCGCCGGCCCTGAAACCATTAATGATATTGTAGAGCAGTTATTCAGTTTTCAGGCTCAGATGTGGGCTTTCCTACCAAAACTGTCCAAACATGGTGTAGCAGGGTGACCACCCCACTCCTGACCTGAGCGGGTTAAAAGCAGCCCTGAAAAGGCATTGGCTAAAGAAAAGTAGCCCAGCAGAGGGCTGCAGCAGAGGGAAGGCAGCTGAAGGTGTGGCTAGGGCAATTAGGGCTCAGCTGGCCTGTATAAAAAGGCTGGGAGCCAGGTGCTCAGAGGGAGTCTCTCTCCAGCCTTGGAGGGAGCAGGGCCTGGCTGCCTTAGCACAGGGTACTTGGAGTGAACCAGGGCTGGAGAGCTCCAGGCTGGCAACTCCCTAGGCTGCAGGGCCCGGCCCTAGGCCCACAAACGTACAGGGTGCTAGAGTCAGGCAGCAGGTTCCAAAAACCCCTTGTCTGTGATGAGTGGCTTTTACACTGCAGTCGACCCCAGGGAGCAGGGGCTTGATGGTGACTGGCAGTAGCCTAGACTGAGGCAAGGTAGAGCTCAGAGGGTTGGGGGTTTCCCAAAGTGAGGAGACCCAGAAGCAGAGTGTGAGGGAACTGCCAGTGTCAGCACCCCAGGTACAGGGCACTGGGGTCCAGGGAGGGACACAGGGCCAGCGGACAGCAGGACACCAGCCTGCAGAGGATGCTCTGTGCTGAAAATAAGCTAATTCCTGGATGACCGGCAGGAGGCGCCACAGGGTGAGTCGTCACCCCGCTACACAAGGGAAGCAAACCGGAGACTACCTGACAAGCAGGCAGGGCTAGTAGCAGAAAGAGAAAGAAGTCACTTTGTCATACTTGAAAAGGAATGCTGCCTTTTTCAGGAGGAAATCTGTGTTAGTGCCCAAGAAGCCCAGCAGTAAGGTGAAACTGAAGTACTGGGGTGAGCAGACGCTGTCTAAGATGCTTCAAGTGCTAGAGGAGCTTACACTTGAGGAGCTTCAAGGTGCCAGACATGGCATGACTGGGATGGACCAATCATGGTGGCGACCAATAAACTCAAAGTCCTGGAAGAGAAGCAATGCCCAGAAACACAAATATCTCAACTCAAGAAGGATCAAAGCAATAGCACAAAGCCTCATTAAAAGCCCATTAGGGGAAACTGAGGCAGAGATGTTCCATAATTGGCCTACAGGGGATGCTCCAAGGGTCGATGCCTACCCTAAGGGTTTGAAACTTTTACATAGATCTAAATTTAAATCCGGACCTGGATTTCAAATTTCCTATCACTTAGGGTTACAATTTTTGGGGTTTCTTATGGTGTTCATTATAGAGAAGGGGCCAGCTGCAAAATCCAGATCTGCATCTGTTTGGATTGTTTTCTACAAAATTCAGATAGAGAGGTTTAGCCTGGACCCACCTCTGTTAAAACTCCCATTTCTCACCTGGCACCTTATTACTGGTGGTATGAGACTCATTGCAGAAATATATATAGGCATCAGTTTGAGGGCAAAACAGGCGGGAGAATCATTTCATTTAATAAACAGCATTTTTCTAGAATTGCCCATTTAGCGCACTTTAGAAATGCTTTCTGTATTCACAGGAAAAGGGAGTTTGAACAGGAGATGTGGCAATTGAAATATAACACTTAGGGAATTTAATTAGCACCTCAAACAGATCACAGCTCTCATTCACTTAAAGAATCACTCGTGTATTTTGTTAAGGCACAAGCTCCTGAAAATAGCAAAAATGCCCTTGTAATTGACTGATATTTGAGAAAGGGCAGTTTGACTTTTACTTTTCCTCTTGCGCACTATCAGGTACATTGTTCAGTGTATATAGTACACACCAGTCACAATAAACACCAGACTGCATGTGGTGGTTCAGGAGCCATAGTATGGGACATGGACAGGAGTAGAAAAAGAAAACAGTGGAGTGTCTTGGCTTCAATGGGAAAAGAATCAGACCTCTGCTTTCTCAATCTGGCCTGTCCTTTTGAATGTGTGTCATTTTATTATACTTCTAACACTTCCACAGAGACTCCAACTCTGCCATCCTGCTCTCTTGTCACTGAAGAACTGCACTCTGGTAGGTCTTAATCTATTCCCCCTCACCCAATGGATTGCTGATATAAGGTTTCCTTGCAATATATTTCTCTAAAATAGATCATTTTAAATTGTTCTGACTGTGACAAACCAATTGACTTCTTACTTTTGGACTAGTTGTGACTATATGAGCTATCTAAAACCTGTGAGAATGCACAGGCCACTAAAATAATAGTTGATCTCTTTATTATGAAAGAATACTTTAGAATCTAATGGAGATGATACCCTGTCTATAGGAAAGGGGAACGACAGACCAGTCAGCCTCATCTCAGTCCCTGGAAAATTCATGGAACAGGTCCTCAAGGGATCCATTTTGAAGCACTTGGAGGAGAGGAAGGTGATCAGGAACAGTCAACATGGATTCACCAAGGGCAAGTGATGCCCCAGACTGACCAACCTAATTGTCTTATATGATGAGATAACTGGCTCTGTGGATATGCGGGAAGCAGTGGATGTGATATAGCTTCACTTTAGCAAAGCTTTTGATATGGCCTCCCACAGTATTCTTGCCAGCAAGTTTTTTAAAAAGCATGAATTGGATGAATGGACTATAAGGTAGATAGAAAGCTGGCTAGATTGTCAGGATTAATGGGTAGTGATCAATGGCTCGACGTTTAATTGGCAGCCAGTATCAAGCAGAGTGCTCCAGGGGTTTGTTCAACATCTTCATTAATGATCTGGGATGGAATGGATTGCACCCTCAGCAAGGGGAGAGGTAGATACACTGGACGGTAGGGATAGGGTCCAGAGTGACGTAAACAAATTGGAGGATTGGGTCAAAAGAAATCTGAGGTTCAACAAGGACGAGTGGAGAATCCTGCACTTAGGATGGAAGAATCCCATGCGCCGCTACAGAGTGGGGATCGACTGGCTAAGCAGCAGTTCTGCAGAAAAGGACCTGGGATTACAGTGGACAAGAAGCTGGATATGAGTCAGCAGTGTGCCTTTGTTTCCAAGAAGGCTAATGGCATATTGGGCTGCATTAGTAGGAGCATTGCCAACAGATCAAGGGACATGATCATTCTCCTCTATTTAGCATTGGTGAGGCCACATCTGGAATATGGTGTCCAGTTTGGGGGTCCCCAATACAGAAATTATGTGGACAAATTGGAGAGAGTCCAGTGGAGGGCAACGAAAATGATGAGGTGGCTGGAGCACATGACTTACAAGGGGAGGCTGAGGGAACTGGGTTTATTTAGTCTGCAGAAGGTAAGTGAGGTAGGATTTGATAGCAGCCTTCAGTTACCTGAAGAGGGGTTCCAAAGAGGCTGGAGCCAGGCTGTTCTCAGTGGTGGCAGATGACGGAATAAGGAGTAATGGTCTCAAGTTGCAGTGCGGGAGGTCAAGGTTAGATATTAGGAAACACTATTTCACTAGAAGCACTGGAATGGGTTACCTAGGGAGGTGATCGAATCTCCATCCTTAGAGGTTTTTAAGGCCTGGCTTGACAAAGCCCTGGCTGAGTTGATTTAGTTGGGGTTGGTCCTGCTTTGAGCAGGGGGTTGGACTAGATCAGTGGTCGCCAACCTTTCGGACCACACGGACCACTAAAGTCAAAATTTTGAATCCCGCGGACCACTAACATCGCAGCCCCTCCCCCCCCGCTCGAGTGGCGTGGCATCGCAGCCCCCCCCCGCTCGAGCGGCACAGCATCTCAGCCCGCCCCCCCCCCCCGGCTCGAGCAGCGTGGCATCGCAGACCCCCCCCCCCCCCGGCTCAAGCGGCACGGCATCGCAGCCCCCCCCGGCTCGAGCGGCGCGGCATTGCAGCTCCCCCCCCCCCGGCTCAAGCGGCGCGGCATTGCAGCTCCCCCCCCCAGGCTCGAGCGGCGCGGCATTGCAGCTCCCCCCCCCCCCCCGGCTCAAGCGGCGCGGCATTGCAGCTCCCCCCCCCCCGGCTCGAGCGGCGCGGCATTGCAGCCCCCGCCCCCCCGGCTCGAGCGGCGCGGCATCGCAGCCCCCCCTGGCTCGAGTGGCGCGGCATTGCAGCCCCCCCCCCCCGGCTCGAGCGGCGCGGCATTGCAGCCTCCCCCCCCCCCCCCCCGGCTCGAGCGGCGCGGCATCGCAGCCCCCCCTGGCTCGAGTGGCGCGGCATTGCAGCCCCCCCCCCGGCTCGAGTGGCGCGGCATTGCAGCCCCCCCCCCGGCTCGAGCGGCGCGGCATTGCAGCCTCCCCCCCCCCCCGGCTCGAGCGGCGCGGCATCGCAGCCCCCCCTGGCTCGAGCGGCAAGGCATCGCAGCCCCCCCCCCCCCGGCATGGCACGGCGTGGCATGACGGGAGGCAGGAGCGAGCCAGCAGTTGCTGGCCGACGGGGACGGGGCAGGACAGGCGTCCGGCCCGAGTGCGGCTGCCTGCTGCTCCTGTGCACCCAGCCCCGGCGTGGCACCGCAGCCCCCCGGTGCGACGCGGCGCAAGACGGGAAGCGGGAGCAAGCCGGCGGTTGCTGGCCGATGGGGACGGAGCGGGACAGGTGCCCGCAGCCTCTTGGCTGCCCGGAGGGGCACGGCGCCGCGGACCACCGAAATTTTCTCGCGGACCACCAGTGGTCCGCGGACCACCGGTTGGCGACCGCTGGACTAGATGACCTCCTGAGGTCCCTTCCAACCCTAATCTTCTATGATTCTAATTTTTGAGCTCCCTTATATAATTTATTTCCCTGATGTAGAATTCTGGAGAATGACTAAAAAGTTAACCCCACAGAAAAGGTTCCCAGTTCTATGGCCCTGCTTTTTCACTTGCTTATATCAATTTAAGGTAGGTGTAACTCCAGTGTAAAACTGGCCTAACCAAGTCAAAATTCAGACCTGATATTTTTAGAGAAGCACCCTATTTGTTTAATCCCTACTAAGTGCCACAGCACTTTCCCAAAATGGTTCTTTTCATTGCTATGTGTATTTAATCTAACCTCTCATTTGGCTGGCAGTCTGGAAAATGCCACTGTACGTTTGCATTTACAGAGCAAGCCCTACAAAGAAGATGTTTTGTTTTGATCTGAACTCTAGTTCTTTTGAACACACTGGCTCATGTACTTACCTTGATCTGTGGATGTATTTCCATTGATTCTACTGAGTACTATGTAAGGGTTAAGAACATTATATGGCCAGCTATTGCTTCATACATGAATATAAGCTCCATGTAGGTGGACACATGGAATTGCCTGGAGCCCCATCAAAGTTAATGAGCCACAGGTTCTTATTGCCAGATCAAGTCCTATGCCTTAGTCAAAGAATTTGAATTTATCCTTAGTTGCATGTGTCTGTTTCTTCTGTAGCATTCTAATTATGTTACATTCTCTGGATGTAGCCTTATAATGAACTGATGATAGGAATAAATTCTGATTTGCTCCTTCCTGGAGTAGTTTTAAATAGGACCAGTTCATATACAAATTTATAGATTAAGTTAATGTCATATAAGATGTAACATTCCTTTGTGGTTTAACCTCTCATTAAGTCTGATTATTCTACTGTGTTATGAGCTTACTCAGAGCAGGAGAGAAAAACATCTTGTCTTCCTGACAGGGTGGGGGTGCAGAGAGGGAAGATTATATAAAAGCGATAGCAGGCCTAGATCTGTCTCTGTGACTCTGGATTTGCATCAGTGTCATTCCATGCACTTCAGAGAGTTGGTCTGAATTTGTTTCTGAGTAACCAAGAGCAGAATTTGGCCCGCTTTGTATAAAAACTGCATCCTGTTGCTATGGCAACCAAAGTTCTAAGAATTATAGATGGCAAATAACACCAGGCTGTAGTGATAAATGATACATCCAAAATGACTGGCTTCTCACAGTGCCTTTCTTTTAATTGATATGTTTTTGGGGGAATTGCTCTGTATTGATTAATGCAATTAATCAGGATCTTGCTGTACCTAAGACTACTTTAAAATTCCAGTGGCTGGATCTCCAGGGGGAGAACAGATATGACCTGGTTCTATTATGTAACCAGATAAATTAGATTGCTTAGCTTAAAAATGACAAATTCATGCTCCGTGCACTCTCATTGATTTCTGAAAAAGCTGTCTTCTGGCAGCAGCAATCAACACAGCTAAAGCTGTAACAGTGACAAGAAAGCCGTATTTTCAGAATCTCAAACTTCCTAGAATTTGGAATGGATATTTTTTTTAAAAAAAGATCATCATGCCTTTTCACACTGACTTATTTTGCTTATATTTGCAAAGCGAATGTCATGCAGAGAGAACATATATACAAATTTCTTCTGATCCAGGCAGAACCAGCCTTTTGGTGCCTACAAATCAGCACTTCTAGGCCTCCCAGAAAACATGAGGGACAATATGGGTTTGTTTAATAAAGTCCCTAGCTCCTGGCCTGAAAAATGTACAGGTTAAGGCCCTGATCCTGCAACTGCATCCTCATGGCAGACTGCACTCACAAGGAGCCCCAGCCCCTGAACAACTGCGCTTCCCATATAGGAGCCTATTAAAAGATGACACACTGGGAAACCTAGGGGAGGCAGTTAGCTTGAAATTTCTTTAAGTGTTAATGATACAACATATGAATTATAGATATAAATTACAGTAAAACCTCGATTTAACGGACTAATTCGGGCGAGGGGCTGTCCGTTAAATCAGAAAGTCCGTTATTTAATAATAAAAAAAAACCAAGCTGTCGGAGCAGCAGCCCGCCCGCCACAGGGCCGGGGCGGCAGCTCCGCAGCCTGCCCGCTGCCAGGACCCGGGTGGCAGCCGTGAGCCATCAGCCAGCCCGCCCGCTGGCGGGACCCGGGCGGGAGCCGTCACTCAGCCAGGCCGCCCGCTGGTGGGACCCGGGCGGGAGCCGTCAGCCAGCCCGCCCACTGGCGGGAGCCGGCAGCCAGCCCGCCCGCTGGCGGGACCCAACCCGGGCAGGAGCCGGCAGCCAGCCCGCCTGCTGGCGGGACCCAGGTGGCAGCCGGGAGCCGGCAGCCAGCCCGCCCGCTGCCTGGACCCGGGCGGCAGCTGGGAGCCAGCCCGCTGTCTGGACCCTGGAGGCAGCCGGGAGCCAGCAGCCAGCCCTCGACAAATGGATTTCGGATGCATCAGACTTGCTTAGAAATTTTGTCCGTTGCATCTGAAGTCCGTTAAATGGAGGTCCGTTAAATCGAGGGTTTACTGTATTAGCATTTGAGAGCCAGGAGAAAACACAAAGGAAGAGACGGTCTTCAACTTACTGTCTCAAGCCATGATCCTATTCTCACTGACGTCAGCCATAAAACCTCTGTCTTCCAAGGGAGCAAGATCAAGTGCTAACAGTTTCCACCTCCGGGGCATTGAAGTCTATAGAACTATGCCAATTTATACCAAGTGAGGATATGGCCTATAACAGTTCAGACACGTAACTACACTGAGTTAGTACAAAAGCTGCAGTGTCACTGTACTGTCATTTATTTTGTAATAGCAATAGTTTACATTTCTCCATTCTGTCAGACTTTCACTAGGTGGGGATGAGAAAGGTACCTACTGTCAACAAAAGCACCTCAGTTCCACATTAATTGATCTCTGGAGAAACAACTGCATGACCTGAAAGTAACCCTTGTTCACGACGTTTGTATGAAAAGTATGTGAATGTGGAGTCATCCACAAACCATGGATTCGTTAGAGGGTTTACCTTTGTGACTGATACTAAAATGATAATTAAGTGATGGACATGTGCCTTGGAGACGTTGGAGCAGATGTTGGTGCCTACAATGAGTCCAGCCATCTGAATTCCCAGGAAATACATGGCGCGACAGCAAAGCATTAGTCATGAGGGGCATTCTCTGGAAAAGCAGTTGGGTGTTACAATGCTGAGTGACATGGCACCTAACTTTTTGGACCTTAGGAAAAAAAATCCCAAGAACAACACTGTGATTTGCAAAGCCAGAGTTGACGGCCTACGCTCCCTAAATACAATGAAGGGGGAGAGAAAGGTGCCTAAAAGTGTGTCTATACTGCATGTTTCTTTCTGGGGCTTCTTTCATGTCTGCTTGTCCCCCCTCCTCCCCCCCCCCCCCCCACGCACACGTGTAACTGGCAATGTATCCCGGGAGGCACGGCTTGGACAAGTAGACTAAAGGCACACCTGAAGGATGTGGAGATGTGTGTGAGTACACACCCTACACCGCTCTACTCACCCTACAGAGGTGAGAGGCATTTCTGCCAGGGCGAAAACTGTCCTGAGCCCAGCTGAGGAGGATGTGCCTGGGAGCGCTAGCTAGCGCTCCCACTGAGCCCCGCTAGGAGGCACCTGGAGCAGAGAAGCGAGACTGGGCTGGCTGGTCTTCCTGGCTGGTCTTCCTCTCTCATTCAAGTATCTAGTCACTGGGCTAGAAAGAGAGAGAATGACTTTGTATCCCAGTGGTTAGGGCACCCACCCAGATCCAGTCCCTCTTGCATTATTTATCCACAATGGATCAGCTTTCCTAGGGGCGACTGAGGGATCCCCACATCAAAATGCCCCTTAGCTCAGTAGTGAAAGCATCTGTCTTAAAGGGGGAATTGAATCTGGGTGTCCTGCATCTAGATGAGTGCTCTAATTGCTGGGTTAAAAGCTGTAACATGGGCACCACCTCTTCTATAGGGATTGTGAAGGGGATCTGATCTGGTAGGTGTGCTCAGCAGCCCCCTACTGACTCAAGCCCCACATAAGATGTAGGCAGCTGAACACTCTCTTCTACAGTTCATGAATTGCTCTAGAGCTTAGGCAAGCAAAGAGCACCCTGCCACCTCTAGAATCATAGAGTATCAGGGTTGGAAGGGACCTCAGGAGGTCATCTAGTCCAACCCCCTGCTCAAAGCAGGACCAATCCCCAACTAAATCATCCCAGCCAGGGCTTTGTTAAGCCTGACTTTAAAAACCTCTAAGGAAGGAGATTCCATCACCTCCCTACGTAACCCATTCCAGTGCTTCACCACCCTCCTAGTGAAAAAGTGTTTCCTAATATCCAATCTAAAGCTCCCCTCTGCAACTTGAGACTATTACTCCTTGTTCTGTCATCTGCTATCACTGAGAACAGTCTAGATCCATCCTCTTTGGAACCCCCTTTCAGGTAGTTGAAAGCAGCTATCAAATCCCCCCTCATTCTTCTCTTCTGCAGACTAAACAATCCCAGTTCCCTCAGCCTCTCCTCATAAGTCATTCGCTCCAGGCCCCTAATAATTTTTATTGTCCTCCGCTGCACTCTTTCCAATTTTTCCACATCTTCCTTGTAGTGTGGGCCCCAAAACTGGACACAGTACTCCAGATGAGGCCTCACCAATGCCGAATAAAGGGGAATGATCATGTCCCTCAATCTGCTGGTAATGCCTGTACTTATACAGCCCAAAACGCCGTTAGCCTTCTTGGCAACAAGGGCACACTGTTGACTCATATCCAGCTTCTCATCCACTGTAAAGCCTAGGTCCTTTTCTGCAGAACTGCTGCCTAGCCATTCAGTTCACTAGTCTCTAGTGGGGCTACAGTGCACATGCCCCAGGAACTAAAACACAGGTGCCTGGAACTATTACAGCAGAACATTAGGGAACAAGTGAGATTAGGTGCCCACAGGGCAGCCAACTGTGAGTTTTGTGAATTGATGTCATGCTGGGGGCATCTAACTCTGTAAGCTTTGTGGGTCACAACACAGGGACTAAATTCAGCAAGATACTTAAGCATGTGCTTAATTTTAAGCACGTGAATATAGCCTCAAGGAGAACTCATGTGTTTACAATTAGCCAATTGCTTTAGTATCTTGCTGAATCTGGGCCAAGAATCCTATAAATTGCAACTTGTAACACAGCACATAGGGCATATCCTCACTTTCCTTTTGCATTCTTTTTCTCACTCGCTTTGTCGTAAAACTTTGCTAAGGTAACAGAATTAGCTACAATATGTTTTTAGTGTC
The DNA here is from genome assembly GCA_032164245.1 of Sternotherus odoratus. Classification (NCBI taxonomy): domain Eukaryota; kingdom Metazoa; phylum Chordata; order Testudines; family Kinosternidae; genus Sternotherus; species Sternotherus odoratus. The sequence continues at coordinate 200,519,935 of JAVMKO010000001.1, read as the reverse complement.
TGTCTGAAGAGGTTATTAAGTGCCAACACTCTTTAGACGGAAAGTGTATTCTACCGTTACCTTTTTTTTGTGAAGCCTGGTAATCAGGTTTACACATCACACAAAAACACTGATTTAGTAGAAAAGATATAATTTTATTAAAATGTGATTCTGCACATCTAAAAGCATTAACTTCAAGAACTTCATCAGCCACTTAAGGGCTGGAATAAAGAACGTGAAAGTCTAGCAGGTTATATTTATTGCAGAATACTTTGTCTCTGCAAAACAAGTGGGTACAGAACATTATTGCTTCTTCAACTCTGCATTCACTCATGATTGCTGAAGATTTAACCTATCCATGAGAAATTATCTCCCTTCACAATTGTTCTGCTGTGTAGAATGTGTGTCTAAAGCCCTGTTCACATTGGAGAGCTAATCAGTATGTCAGAAGATAGCAAAAATGAATAAATGCATCAGAGAAGGAGAAAATAGCAATGGCTTGGTGCCGCTCCATGGCTGCTGATTCTCCTCTCTCTAAGTCAAGGGGCTGGCTACCCCACAGAATGAATTGAGGTGAAGTATAGGCTCCTCTTACAAAGCTGCGGGTGGGAAGGACAAAATCCATGTACAAGAATGTTGCTGCAGGGTTAAAATAATGAGGGATGGTGTGGGTTGGTGAAAACATTTTTAATGATCTTTCTTGGGCATACTGGGGGCCCTAGTCAGAAAATAGCAGGTGGATTAGATGATATGTTAAAATCATACTTTCAATCTGCCACTGGCCTTCATTACGCTTCCTTATAGCTGTGTTCCAGGGTCTGAGGGAGTGGAGCAGGAAAAGTCCTGTTGCTGCTTAGCTTGCTTTTGGGGGCAAGGAGCACCAGATTGTGATGAACAGGAAACAAAATGCAACAGAACAAATACCCCCCCCCCCCCAAAAAAAAAAAAAAGTAATTGGACTTAAGTGGCTTGTCAAATTCAGACTTAGAACAGTGCCAGAGGATTTGGTATGTGTCAATTATTCATATTTGTTATGAAGTAGAATGAACGGTAGGATTAATGAAAATATATCCACTGGGACAGAGTGGGAGAGGGCATATCCCTGGAGCTGTCTGACCCAGAGGGTCAGAGAGGAGAAGTGGATTTCTAGAAGTGAAATATGCCATCCTTTTATTACACTGTAACTAAAGCTAATGGTAGTCTAGCTAATTTGAACTTTGCACAGTTTCAAGTTAGCTATGACATTAATTGGTTCTTCTGTTACATTATGGATTTCTCTCTCTATTCTTAATAAATATGGTTTTAATTAATCCAATTGTGGCCTAGGGCTGCTTGGGGAATTGTCACATAGACTGTGTTAGGGAGAGAAAGCTACCCTTATGGCAAAATGGCCAAAACCTTATCCTGACTGAGAGGTCTCAGTAAGGGCACAAACCCAGGGTTCCTGTCCAGTAAGGTGTGTGGTGTACAGGGCGATACCCAGATGGACGCTCGAGAAACCTTATGAACCACAGAGAAGTCCCATCTTTAAAAGGCCCTGATGATGAGAATTTCACCTAAATTCCCTCTGCAGCTTCTGTTAGGTGGATGAGGATTTCTGTTGGGGTCAAGGAGGATTAGTGATTTTGGAAAATCCTTCAAGATCATCGGATGGACTGTGGTAGTGCAAGTGGCAATTCTTTATGAATGGGAGTATGGTTGTGACAGGCTACAAAGGCAACTAAGGATGCTTTGAAGTAGAAAATATGCTGGAACAAACCATCCTTTCCCAGTTTTGGCATGGGGAGGACAAAAGGTGCACAGAAATGGAAAGTAGGCACAGAGGGGTGGGGAACAGGAGCAGCATTGTGCTTGTGGATGGATCTTGGGAATTCTGGCCCTGAAGAATTCTGGCACTACTAAATAGAAGGTAGATAGAATTCCAGTTGTCTCCTGCTCTCCTCCCACCCATAACTATTGTGGTAGACCCAGGGAAGGCAGCTGCCAGAAGGACCTGTAATTAGAAGGGTTACTACAGGGAAATTGGGTCCAGCTGAGCAAGGCTGCCACAGCCAGAAGCAGGGCCAGCGGAGGCCAGTTAAGGAGGCTGTCAGAGCCGTTTAAAGAGACTCCTCCCCAGGGAGGAGTGTGGGAGTTTGAGGAGTGAGTTGGAGGCAGTAGGAGCTAGAGGAGTGAATTTGGTGAAAGCAAGAGGAGTGCGCGGAGTGAGTTGGGGGAAGCAGGGACGGAGAGGCTGCTGGCAAGCAGGGGAAGAGAACAAAAGGTCCCTCCCAGGGGGAACCTAGCTTTCCTAGCCTGCAGGAGCCTGACCCTGAGAGAGAGAGACAGGGAGTGGGCTGCTAAGAAGCAGCGGAAAAACGGGGTCTGGTGCAGCCTGGTCAGGGCACCAGTGCCGCGCCAGAACCCCAAAGGACTTGAGTCAGGGGAGCCGAGGAGCCACCTTGTCACACTATATACTACTAAATCCCTCCAGCCAGAGATGACTTGCTCCTGGGGCTCTGTCACAGGGTCTGCTACTCACTGCTTGGCAGCACCTCCTTGTGGCTCATCTGGGGAATGAGCTTGAGACTGTCTATTCACCATCCAGCAGTTGCTCAGCCAGTTGCCTCAGGCACGCGCTCTGCAGCCACTCCCTGCTGCTGCCTTCATGGCTTAGTTCTCCGGCCAAGACATCATCATCCTTCCCTTCTGGGGTATTATCAGAGTCTTCTTCCTCAAAGTCTCAGGCAGTCTGCCTATCCACTGTGCTGCTTATCCAGCAGTTGTGGGTAGAGGAACCTGGGCCTGCCCTCTGCACCAGTTTCCAATCCAGGGACCCTAAAACTGGCAGTTAAGGTCTATCCCCATGACCTTATTGCTTCTTCTCTGGACTGCTTCCTAGACTGCCTTTCTCAGGCTCCTCTGCTTCCCGTTCCACTAGGGAATGGGACTGCAGGCTCATATCACTGCAGCCCTATTCCACCCTCAACTCCCTGGCTTTATAGAAGTCCCTTCCAACCCCCATTAATTCCTGCCCAGGTGAGCTTCATTCTCAGTCTCATTGCCCCTTGGCTCACGAGCAGGTTCAGCTTAAGGTTGATTGGCATCTCTTGCCACCATAACCTCATCCATCCTGGTGTGTGGTGAACACACCTGGCATTGCTCATGACCGTGCGTGCCTACGTCAAGGCAGACTGGCAAAAACAGGGCAGACACCCCAAACTGGTGGGATGTTCTATGATTAGATTTCACCAACCTAGTAATAAATGTGAACTCCTAGACTCTGTAACAGCCTTACAGACAGTCCCCCTTAGACTTCTTATCTCTTGCCACCCTTGAAAGAGGGACTTAGTGATACACAGTCACACCAAAAATCACAAAATATTCAGGTTGCTTCCAGTACCAAGAGACCAGGCACTTTTGAAGGGTACCCTACATCTTACACCAAAGAAACCCTGTAGCCAATCCTGTAATAAACTATCCAAAGGTTTATTAACTAAGTAAAAGAAATGAGCTTTATTTTCAGGTTAAAGCCAGCAAACACACAAGTGAGGTACCATTTATGATTCTTAATGACGACAGAGATGAACTAATCTGTCCATTCCAAATGTCTTTCAGGGGGAACCCAGGTTGAAGCTGGGATCTCTGCTTCAGTTTAGTGTCTCTGACCTTGTGGCAGAGCAAAGAGATGAAAAAGTTTCTTGTGACCCAGGTTTTTTACCTTTGCCTTCCAGTCCATGAGACAAGCTCCCTTTCTCAATAGCATTTTCAAGGTGTGATCAGGCCATTAACCAATCCTTGGTACTGTGATGTGCCTTCATGGCTTGTTTATACACGATAGGATGATTCTCGTGCCTGTGTTCACAAATTCAGAGCAAACATGTTACAGTTATAAAGCAAATTTACATATTACCTTATAGCGTGGATTACAGACATTATAAGTAAGATTAATGCATGCAGCAACTTCCCAGCATTTCATAGACTCTGAACACTAAATACATTTTTATAAGACAAATGCCCCGTTTGAACAAATCTAACATATAGCATTATGTCTGAGTTTGTCAGTTCTTAGCCTTGCCCAGAGCTGGCACTTGGTTTACCAGAGTCACACCATAATCACACAATCATATTTCTGAAGAGCTAGCTTTGTGTTTTTGGACTGGGCTATATTTTAAAAAAAATATACCTAATATTTGATATAAAGTCTCCTTTGAGCGGATGATCCTCTTGTCCCCTATAGAAGAGATCCATCTCCATCCCACAGGATTCAAGCTGTTATTTGCTATACCATATTGTGCTTTATGTAAAGAGGAGGAAGGGTGTCACGGTAGTGAAATAGTTTGGTACCGTGTAGATCAATGGGTGCACAAAATATTATGTGAAGGGGGTCATAACAGGTGTCTTATGTATGTATCTATTCCATATGTGTGTATCTATTCTGTAACTAAAGTTAAAGGTGCCTGTAATGCAAGCTTAGGCTTGGCTCCTGTGAAGGCTCAGACAGGCTGGGGCTGCCTGATGGCCCATTAAGGGACATCAACCACACAATGGACTTTGTATATGCCTGTCCACACCCGAGCTGCTCTAGGAATGTCACTGCCTGGTCAGAAACTGAATCCTGGAGAATCTGGTGATTGGACCTTGTGACTATAAACCTCCATTTTGAACCAGACTCTGCAAAAGAAGGAGGGGGGTCTTGGCCCAGAAGAGAGAGTCTATAAAAGCTGGAAGAAGCATCCTCCATTTTGTCTTTTACCTCCAGACTTCAGCCTGCCTTGTTTCCAGCTTTGGATGGAACTTTGCTACTCTGGGAACTCTGGACTAAGGTGCTGACCCACCCCTACATGGGGTGCATCCAAAGACTTTGATTTGAACCTGCAGTTATTCTACCTTTGCTGCAAGCCTGAGCTAAGAGATGTGCCAATACTGCGTGTAATTGATTTCTTTTAACCATTCTTAACCCTCACCTATACCTTTTTCCTTTTATAATAAACCTTTAGATTTTAGATTCTAAAGGATTGGCTACAGCGTAATTTGTGGTAAGATCTGATTTGTATATTGACCTGGGTCTGGGGCCTGATTCTTTGGAATTGGGGAGAACCATTTTCTTTATTTGGGGGATTGGTTTTCATAACCATTGATCCCCAGGACAGGTGGCTGCTGGTGGTGATACTGGGAATCTGGAGTGTCTAAGGGAATTGCTTGTGTGACTTGTGGTTAGCCAGTGGGGTGAAACCAAAGTCTTTTCTGTTTAGCTGGTTTGGTGCCTTAGTGTGAAGAAACCCCAGCTTTGGGCTGTAGATGCCCTTTTGGAAGCAATCTGTCCTGATCTGACACTCACAGTTAGATCCCACCAGGAACAGCACCGTCACAAAGGGAAAGGCATAATATATAGCCTGCTACTTGTATAGCAACTGACTAGAACAGGGGTAGGCAAACTATGGCCGGGGGGGGGGCTGCATCTGGCCCATCAGGCATTTTAATCTGGCCTTTGAGTTCCGGCCAAGGGTCCAGGGCTTGCCCTGTTCTGACGTTCCAGTTGGGGAGTGGGGGTGTGGGCTTGCCCTGATCTACGCATACTGTGGCTCCTGAAAGCAACAGCATGTCCCCCCTCCGGCTTCTACATGTAGGGGTAGCCAAAGGGCTCCGCACACTGCCTACAGCCCAAGAGGTGCCCCTGCAGTTTCCACTGGCCAGGAACCACAGCCAATGGGAGCTGCAGGGGCAGTGCCTGCAGACAAGGCAGTGTGCAGAGCTGCCTCACTGCATCTCCACATAGGAGCCAGAGGGAGGACATGCCGCTGCTTCTGGGAGCTGCTTGAGGTAAGTGCTGCCCAGAGCCTGCACCACTGTCCCCCTCCCCCCTCCCACACCCCAATCCCCTGCCTGATCCCCCTCCTGCCCTCTGAACCCCTTGGTCCCAGCCCAGAACACCTTCCTGCACCCCAAACCCTCATCCAGAGCCCCCCCACACCTCAACCCCCTGCCCCAGCATGAAGCCCCTTCCCACACACTGAACTCCTCATTTCTGGACACACCATATACCCCGCACTCCCAGCCAGAGCCCTCACCCCCGCCCATATCCCAACCCCCAATTTTGTGAGCATTACAATTTCCATACCCCAATATGGTCCTCAGGCCAAAAAAGTTTGCTTACCTCTGGACTAGACATATTATTTGTGCTCTTCTGCCATCTTAGTGGATAACAATTTAATATGTGGGGTGATGAATGTGCATGTCAAGAGAGGATGCAAAGAAAAATGAACATGTCCGGATGACCCCCATAAGAAATGTTGTTAATATCAACTAAAGCAGCGCTCCTTCGGCACCCCATCAGCAGCAGTCCTGCTGAGATTTTATTTGTCAAGCATCTTTGCTCCAAAGAAAATGATGAACCAAGGCAACCTGCAGTAGTAGAATGATTTTTTGCCATACAATGGGAAAAGGGAGTATAACCTAACGGCATCCCAATGCCAGAGCGCAAGGATGTCCCTGGTATCTAGCCATGAGTCTCAGTTGGCCTGACCAGCTGAGTGCACCCCAAACTCACTGTTGGCATCATCTGTATCTAAAAAGGTGTCACAGAATCATAGAAATGTATGGCTGGAAGGGATCTCCAACAATCATCTAGTCCAGTCCCCTGCACGGAGGCAGGACTGAGTATTATCTAGACCATTGCTGACAGCCGTTTGTCTAACTCGTTCTTAAAAAATTCCCATGATGGAGATTCCACAACTTCCATAGGCAATTTGTTCCAGTGCTTAACTATGCTAGCAGTTAGAAAAAACTTCACAATGCCTAACCTAAATCTCCCTTCCTAAGCGCGTTACCTTTTGTCCTCTCCTCAGTGGATAGGAAGAACAATGTATCACCCTTCTCTTTATAAGAACTTTTTACTTGACGAGTGTTATGTTTCCCCTCAGTCTTTTCTTCTCTTGTCACGTGAGGTATCATATGGAAACTGGTAACACTCTCGTCATGAATATTATTGCATGATCAATATATGGGTGATATATAAAAATATTAATATGTGCTGAAAAAATGATCTTAAAATATGTTTGGCTGGTAAGGATTAAGTCATGCCTCCCTCACACAAAGGATGTGGCTCCACCTGCTTGACTGTTTCTCCGATGTCAATTGTACAGGAAGAGACAATGGAAGTACGTTTACATAAAAGGTAAACAAAGCCTCCAAAGCAGGGCGTGGGGGACATAGCCACTTAAGTATCATGACAGGGGGAGGAGATTGCCAACATTACATGGTGTCCGCTCCCTGGTAGACACAGCAAGATGAGCCCCTAGGAGGGCTTCCTGACTTTGAAAACAAAGATAAACTTTGAGGATATAAGCAGAGCAAGAAAGCCATTTTAGCAATCTGAACTTGAGGAGACGAAGAAACCAAGCACTTTGAGCTCTATCCTGGATCCTGGCCAAAAATTGCCAGCCATGCTGGAAGAATGACTGTGCTGAGACAACTACTTTAAACAAAGACTACAGTTTGTTAAATTGTTAATTTTAGAAGCGTGTTGTTACTTTTGTTTGTTTGTAACCATTTCTATCCCGATTCCTTCTACTTGGTACCACTTAAATAGCTGTTCTTTGTTAATAAACCTAATACTGTTTTATTACACTACCATCTCAGTGCAGTGTTTCAAACTAAAGACTAAAATCCTCACCCAAACGAACAGGCTGGTTCTATGTACTGTCTCTTTAAAGGAGCAGTGAACTTGGTAAATTTTGTGAGTGCTTCAGTGAGAAGGGCTGAGCACTGCAGAGGAGACAGTTTTGAGGTGACTCGAGACTAGGAGGATTATTGGTGTCACCCTGTGAGGAATAAACAGGCTGTGGGCAGCCAGGGTGAGGTCATTGTGCTGTAAACAGACAGCTGATGTTGGGGCTCGGAGTCAAAGCTGCACAGCACAGAACTGTAACCCAGGGTTACGGGGCAGGCAATGACAAAACACCTGGCTGATCTGGGTGAACCTGCAAAGTCTCACAGGGAGAAAATGAATAGAGTTGAGAACAGACCCTCAATGTGTCTTCTTTCCTCTGTATAATGGAAGATGTAAATCAAGGTAGCAGTGTGGAATATTACCGTGGCACAATATTGCCTTTGAGATGGTGAAGATTCCTTGGTGAGCACAGGGACAGCTTCATGTGTCAAACTGGATAGAAAAGACTAAAAAAATATATTATTTGCTTTTCTGTTTGCAGAACTGTTAAAATATCAATAGCCCAATGCTCCAGAAATTACAGAAATTTAGCAGACATGAACAATTGCAAAGATGTATTTTATGTTTCATATGCATATTTGAAGGAGGATTGGAGAGTAGTAGTAACTCTGGCATGTGACTGGCATACTGGAACTGCTGTGGAGATTTGTGGGGAAGTATATATGGAGATTAAGCACAGGTTATTTCCGAGATTTATACTCAGAGAACCTTTGAAGGGGCTCAGTGAGGATTTGATGGATGTTGTCCACAAATACCTGAATTGGCTGCCCTGATTTCCCTTTGATTTGGGTAGAGTTGGAGACTGGAATTTTTTTTAAAGGCCTCATTTCCTCTTCCTCACCTATTATCACAAGCGTGAATCCCAATGCATTGAAAGAAAAATAAGAAACACAATTAAGCCTGGGATGTTCAACAGTGCCTAAAAGTGCCTTTTGAAAACACCATTCTGAAATTATTAAAAATATTGAAAACATTAGGAATACTTCAGTCTCTAATGTGGGACTTACCTTCCTCTTCTTTGACTCACATGTTATAATGAATTCCCTTTCACAATTTAGTTTGTGTATGTAGGGCTGGGGGAGAGGGGATATTGAGGTTACTCAATTGTGGGAAACTGCAAAGAATGGGAAAGACAATCCCCCAAGCTGGTGGATATTCCAGTACTTAGATCCACCAAACTAGCCACAAAACAGCTTCTACAATACTGTGCTGGTTACATGAAAGCCAAAACAAAGCTCCCTTAAAAGCAGCGCAGTGTTTGGTCTCTCTCCCAGACAGCAAAGTCAAATGTGAAAGTTCTGTCATCCCAAAGGATCAGCCACATCACCTCCTAGGTTAATGAGTATTTCGGATCTTACCCAAATACTCACTTGCAGCCAGTTCTTACTAATTAAACTAAATTTATTTTAAAAGAAAAGAGAACATATTAGTTAAAAGATCAGCATACATACAGACATGAGTACCGTTCTGAGATCAGTTTCACAATAGAAATGGAGAGCTTTGGTGTTGTATGTAGTTCTTTCAGAATTAGTCCATAGGTTATAGTCCAGTGTTCATACCCAGGGTGATCCAGATGGGACTGGAGATCTCAGTCTTATGACTCAGCTTCCCTTGAATAAAGCTCAGGGACATCTGAGAGAAAAAGAATCAGGACCCAAGAGTCCTTTATACAGTTTCAGGACTTCTCTTGATAGCACGGAGTCCTCAGGCGAACAATCAGCTTTTGAAGTAACCTTCTGTTTCCTAAACATCACTGGTAATTAACTACATGGATTAACACAAGGTAATTATCCATTAAGCAGTTTATCACAATCTTTAAAGAGACATATAGACAAGGAGATTAATTTACCCAAATTTCTTCTGAATGTTAATATTTCAATTTGATCCCTGAATTAACAGAATACACCCCTAGACAGAAACCATTTGGTTACATTGTTAACCCCTAACAATATATAGGTAAACATAAACTACTATAATCACGACTTTCTTCCAATTCTTTAACAGCACAAGTTTACATTTCAAAGCTGTGGTTTATCTAACGTTGCTTTGCTAGCTACTTGTAAGGAATAACCCTAATTACCACTGACATACTTTCCTATATGTCTTTAATGGTAGAGTTTGGGTCATTTACCCTGCTAGTTGCTCAACCCTTTCTGGTCCAATGTCATAGTGTGCCATTTCTCATAGGAGCTTTATCTCATGATATTTAAAATAGACCATGTAATTTGCACAATAGAGCTGGTCAAAATATCCAAATGTCAGTTCAGAAAAATGTGAAGTTTCAACCTTGCTTTCGCTTTGGAACTGGATTTGCGGTGATTTAAATGTTTATCAAAAATGTTTTTGAAATGGTTGAACAGTTTTCACTTACCAAAAATTGGGCAAGTAGCCTGCTCAACTATCACAGCATGGGCCTTGCTCACCCACCAGCTTGGAGCTGGTTTCCCTGTGACCTGCTGTCTGTTTGCCAATTCTGAATGGGGAGGCGAGGAGAAGTTGCTATCCTTCAGACTTGCCTCTGAAAGCAAAAAAAGGAATTTCTTTTTCAGTTCACAGTGTTTAGGAGAAAAACTTCAAAGCCAACAGAGAAAGGGAGAGACATTTAGATTATTTTTAAAAATTGTTGAAAAGGAATAAAACGGTTACTCGCCTCTCGTAACTGTTGTTCTTCGCGATGTATTGCTCATGTCCATTCCAACAGGTGTGTGTGTATACGTGCACTGCGTGCATGATCACCGGAAGCTTTTTCCCTAGTGGTACCTGTCGGGTCGGCAGCAGCAACCACCAGAGCGGCGCCTTTATGCTCAGTTCCTTCTTGCTGGATTACTCCGACAGTGGGGTGGCGGGTGGGATTTGGAATGGACATGAGCAACACAACAACGAGAGGTGAGTAACCATTTTTTTCTTCTTCAAGTGGTTGTTCCTGTGCATTCCCATAGGTGATTTCCAAGCAGTTACTCCAGGGGAGGGGTCAGAGTTCACCTGATTGACGAGTGCAGTATTTCTAACCCAAATCCAGCATCCTCCCTTGCCTGCTGGGTAATGGCGTAATGGGAGGTGAAAGTGTGGACTGAGGACCAAGTAGCAGCCTTACACATGTCCAGGATAGGTACCTGCACTAAGAAGGCTGCGGACGATGCTTGCGCTCTGGTGGAATGTGCTGTAATAGGTGGAGCCAGAATCTTTGCTAGGTCATAGCACATCCTGATGCACGATGTAATCCACAGCGAGATTTGCTGTGACAAAATGGGAAACCCCCTCATTCTTTCTGCAACTGCAATAAAGAGTTGTGGTGATTTCTGAAATGGTTTTGTGTTCAACGTAAAAGGCTAGGGCCCACCTGACATCCAAGCTAGGAAACATATGTTCCCTGCAGGTAGCATGGTTCAAGGAAGAACACAGGTAAAAATATGTCCTGGTTCAGGTGAAACTGAGAGATTACCTTGAGCAGAAATGCAGAAATGCTGCACCTTGTCTTTGTCTTGTCTAAAAAACTGTGTACGGCGGTTCGGAGGTCAGCGCTCTGAGCTTGGATACCCTCCTAGCCGATGTTATAGCTACTAGGAAAGCCACCTTCCAGGAGAGGAGGCAGGTAGCCATAGACTCAAAGGGCGACCTCATGAGTGTGGATAGGATCAGGTTCAAGTCCCAGGGAGGGACAGGCTGGCATACGGAAGGATAGAGTCTGACAAGGCCTTTAAGAAAACCTACCTTGCATGGGATCGCTCTTTTCGTTATGTGGCACCGGGGATTGTGAACGGTGCCGTCGGGAAGCACTGGGTTTGCGGGCTAGTGAGTGTTGCCGATGGCCCCTGGCCAGGTCCTTCCTCAGTGCTGGGACATCCTGTACCGAGGCTGGCGCACCGCGCACCGATGAAGCCGGTGCTGTCTCGGACTGCGGCTGCAGGGCTGACTCTATAAGGAGGAGCTTCAGATGGTAATCACACTCCTTTTTAGTTCTGGGTCTGAACCCCTGCAAACAGGGCACTTGTCTGTTTGATGACCCTTGCCCAGGCACTTAAGGCAATCGGAGTGCGGATCACTTGTGGGCATAGGCTTCATAGGCATAGGCTTTCCACACCTCTCGCACACCTTAAACCCTTGCGACCAAGGCATGCCCCGGCGCCAGGGAATATAACAAGGGGGGAACCCTCCCCCCGATAACTAACTAGAACTACAAATATTTAGAACAAGATTAAACTATTTACACAAATATAAAGGAAAGCCACTAGGCTAATGGACTTGCAAAGCAAGCGCTAAGCTGTTCCAACGACCGTCATGGGCAGTAAGACAGAACTGAGCAGGCGGCGGGTTGGCAGGGATATATATGCACCGCCATAAAGGCGACATTCCAGGGCTCACTGCTGCCGACACGATGGGTACCACTAGGGAAAAAGCTTCTGGCGATCATGCACATGGCATGCGCACACATGAGCAATCACTCAAAGAAGAACCTGGAGTTTGGCTGGAGGCAGAGAATTGTGGGGAGTTCTTCCTGAGGGATGTTCCTTGTGGAATACAGAAAGCTTGTAATTTTAACACAGTTATCACTTTACATTTATAAGGGGTACCCTAGTTCTGCTTGCAGATTAGTGGGCTCTGTAGGACAATGTGTGAGCTAGGCCTTGAGCAATCAGGCTGCAGAGAGCTAGCTACAGCAAGGTGGGTTGGCTTGTGCGTCTCTGCTGTAATGAGCAGCCAGCTTTGCGTCTCTTTTTCTTGTGTATTATTGTTTTGAATGATAGGAAATAAGTAGTGTTACATGGCAACCTTCCAGAAAGAGTATTTGATATTTTTTATCACCTTCTCGGTGTGTATGTAATGAAGATAACAATCTAAGCCCAGGCTCAGAACATGGGTCCAGTCTGGCTGGAATGTCAGAGATCCTGCTACAGCGATTATGGCATGGAGGGGACTGAGCAAGAGCTGTTTGAAGGAGCTTCTCTTTTCCAAATGTAGCACATCCTCCGTTAGAAAAGGAATGATTTGATTTGTATTTAACATACTTTTAAAATATTAGACCAAGACATTCTGATAGCTGTATGTTTCTCCTTCAGGAGAGCCATCTCGCTAAGGAATCAACCCTAAAACTACTGGTGGGAGAGGGGATTTCCGGCATGTGCACAGGAGCAGAGTTACAATGCTTTAAAGGGGTTTCTGTGTGGTACATCACGGAGGCAACATCCCAGGATGATGCATTGGTTCCAAACGTGGCTGCACCCAGTAGTAAACTATGGAAGAGCTTTGTCTACTTGTAATTTGAGATCTGCTGGATGTCAACATTGCAGGTGTGTTGGCTGTAGGACACTTGCCATTCTTCAAGCTACCAGCTTATCGTAAACAATCCTGCACAGACAGAATGACCTCAGGGGTTCTATACTTGAAGCAAGACACGGTGCTTATTTTGAATTGGTTCAGCGTTTACTACATTTAAATTGTAGTGCAGTTTGAGCATGCTCAGGGGAAAATGAGGAGCAACACAAAACCAAGGGGAGCACCACCCCCCTTATGGGACGCAGCACACCCACTCCCCTGGTTTTCCTATGGTGCGCATCCCAGTAGGATCTGAACACATATCTGTTAATGGATTCATCTTCACAGCATCCCTATGAAGTAGGAAGTACTATCATCCCCATTTCACCAAAGGGGAAACTGAGGGTCAGGGATGGTGACTTACTTAGGAAAAGAAGTCTGTAGCAGAGCTAATACTTGAAGTTTGATCTTCAAAGGCAGTGCCTTAACTAAAAGGCCACTCTCGCTCCCCCCAGTACCACTCTGCAGGACAGTAGACGTAAGACATAGGCCCCTACCTTCTCCATGCCTCTCCTCCTTTAGAGTGCTGAAAGTTCATGAAGGAAACAGTGCATTTGTTCCTTGGTGCCAAATCTGAGGCCTTAACTGTATGCACAAGTGAAGGACAGTCCTTATCTCCTTCACTCCCAGACACGCACATAAAGGTCTGTGAGAATCAAAACCTTATTGAGCGTGGAGTTATACTGTGAATTTTTCAGTGTCTTCAGCATCTCTTGACCTAGTCTTCCAGTCATCATCCAAAGGGGGAAGCTCCAAGGAGAAGCGTTAACTGTCTGAACCAATTCTAATAGCAACAGTATTCCGGCTCTGGCCATTGCTGTTATAATCGCACACATACATGAATCTGGAAGTTTTGGGAGACAGGTAGGTTCAGCAGAGTTTTGGCTTATAGTGCTTAAGATAAGAATTGATAGTATTTGACAAGCTGCCTGGGAACAAGAGTACAAAAACAAACAAAAAAAAGATTATTTTTGTATATATAAACTAAAGGTGAACTAGCAAATCAATGCAACCGCCCGGGGCAGTACAAAGCCACAGCAGGAGAATGGATTGTTGGGGAACTGTGCAAAGCAGAGCAAAGCAGTTGAGTGAAATATTAGGAAGTGTCTGACTAAAGAGAATTTCAGAGGTTAGTAAGCATCCAGCACTATAATTACAATGCAGGGAGCCAATGAGGCTGCAAATCAGTTTTAAATTTTTCAGTGTAGTTCAGAAATTGAGAGCCAAGCCTCACTATTGATTTGAATTTCCTGATTCTGCCCCATCTAATAACCTTATCAATGTTCCCATCTGTAAAATGGAAATGACAATACTGTATATCAGGGATTGGCAACCTTGGCATGCGGGCCCCCAGGGAAAGCATCCTTGGCGGGCCCGGCTGGTTTGTTTACCTGCTGCATTCGCAGGTTCAGCCGATCGCGGCTCCCACTGGCCACTCTGCAGGAAGGGCTGCGGGAAGCGGTGCGGTCCTGGTGAATTGCTGACACAAGGAATGTAATGGGGATGTGTAAAATTGATTCAATTACTACGGTGTCTGTACGTTGATATAACTAAGGTTGGCTTAATTTTGTAGTGTGGACTTGCCTTTCGTCTTGGTGTCCCCTATTCTCTCTGGGCAGCAAGTTATAGCCAAATCTACAGACTCTGGCTCTCCATCAGTCTCTATATATCATCCTTGCTGTATAGTGAGTACTTCCCCCTCCGTTTCTATAGGGTAGCTCTTAACAGCTCAGCATCTCTGGATCTCTCTCTTTTCAGCCTTGGCCAGCCTTGGCCCTCTTCACAACTATAAAACTGCCTCCTGTGTTTGAAGAGATGCTCCTGATATAAGCCATTGTTTTCCTTTCCTGCCTTGTTTTTTCTAACAACTCCCTTTATGCTAACTCTGTTACAGTCAGGGTAATATCACACAGGAACATACTGGCATTTATGAAAAAATAATACAAATATTTCTGGCTCTCCACAGGTACCACCTTATCAAATTAGACCTTTAAAACAAGAAACTACTATGTGCCTTGAATTTGATCTTTTGTGTACTGACAGAGCCTGACTTACAATATTACGCATCCTTTGCAATGTGTGTACCTGAAAGGTTTACTTTGATTAATCAACTAGACTCTGGCCCATACTCGGTGCAAATCCACTAGACAGAACATTTATCTTGCAATGAAAACTTAAAAACCAACAGCGGAGACATGAAAGTGTGTGGTGGGTAGGAAGAATGTTAGTAACTGTAGTCTGTATTCAGTTTCTGGAAGAAGAAAAAACAGAAAACAAAGCAAGTAGCAGGAAGAAATACCATCACTCCAAGTTAAGGTTTTAACAAGTTTGCTATTTGGGGACTTCCAAACTGATGGTAGGGAGGATGAATATTTGTACATTTCCATTCTAGGGAATAATCTGTAACAGTGGACCTGGGGCAGAGTCTATTTCTGGCAATTTTTACTGAAAATAATTTTCTAATAAGAGAGTCATTGAGGGATTTTCTTTTCATACATGGAAATGTCAGTTATTATTTCTTTAGCAAAGTGAAGACTGGTCTCAGTCTTTAATAAAGATTGATTTGTTTGTAGATTCCATTTACTGTTTAGAGAGTGGTGGCTCTTTGGAGCATCACTGATGCAGTATGTTCTTCCTCTGTTAATTCTACTAATCCATGGTTTAAGAGCCTAATATTCAGTCATTACTAAGTTAAAGCATCTACAGTAAAACCTGCCTTAGTAACCACCTCGGAAGAGAAACCACCTGTCATGAGTGACACTTGCAGAGGCTGTGAAACTTTCCCCTCTGGATAATTTAACTGTGAAAAAACTGTGAAGAGTGACCATCTTTCATCTGCAATCAGTGACCACATTTCTTTACTCCATTCAGAGCTGGCTGCCCAGCCAGCAGCTCCCACCACTCCCTACTCTGCCTTCAGAGCTAGGTGATGAAGAGCAGCTGCTTCTGGCCAAGCACCCAGCTCTGCAAGCAGTGCTGCTGCCAGCAGCAGTGGAGAAAGACTGATGACATGGTATGGTATTGCCACCCTTACTTCTGTGCTGCTGCTGGCAACAGCGCTGCCTTCAGAGCTGGGTGGACAGAGAGCAGCTGCTGCTCACTGGCTGCCCAGCTCTGAAGGCAGCACTGTTGCCAGCAGCAGCACAGAAGTAAGGGTGGCAATACCATACCATATCTTTGAAGAGAGACCATCTCTTACAAGTGGCCACTTTTACTAACTTCCTAAGTGGTTCTCTTGGCAGATTTTACTGTAATAGGTTTACTAGGAGCTTTTCCTGAGCCAAAAATTAAATTGGGCCCTAAAAATTCAGGCTATATAGCTAGAACATTGATAGGATGGATGTTTGCCCTGAAATTCATCCATGAACATCCTTAACGAGAAGTGGTGTGTAGAAGGGCATTAGCATCAAACTGCATCTACTGTGTTTTTCTTCACTCTTGAAAACCTGGACAGCCTCTGTAAATGTAACCAGGGTGCGTGACCAGGCATGATGTAATGGTCTCGTGAACTCTGTGCCTTCAGTGGTTTACCCCTTCTCATTATCCAGTGGTGAAGTTGAAATCCACCTCTCACTTCTGACTTACTACTATGCTCAGGCTCACATCTTTTATGTTAGGAGATCTTCTCATGCATGTCCCATTACTTCCTTATGTTAAATATGCCTAAACACCTGCCCCACCTACCCTTCTCCATTACCATTGACAACCATTTCTTCCCTGTCACTTAAACTCCAAACTTAAGTAATCTTTGACTCTTCCCTTTATGGCTCTTTGCTCTATCAGGCTCTTGCCAAATCTCCTTGTCTAGTCATAACATCCCTCTTTCTCTTGGACTGTTGCAACTTCCTTCCCCAGAGGACCAAAGTGATCCTTTGGAAGATACTAAGGGGCAACTTGATCACAATCTATAAGTACCTACACAGAAGATGATAACTGATGTTACGGGGCTCTTTAGCGTAGCTGACAAATTCATTACAAGATTCAATGGCTTGACGTTGAAACTAGTAAAATTCAAACAGGAAATATAACACTCTTTTTAAAAAACAGTGAGGGTAATTTAACAATTTGAACAGAGTTTACCAAAGGATGCCTGGATGTCTTTCTAAAAGCTATACATCTAGTTCAAATACAGGTTACTGGGCTCAATGTAGGAATCCCAAGATGAAATTCTATGGCCTGTTCTTTGAAGGATCTCAGAGTAGATAACCATAATGGTCCTTTCCGTGAGTCCCACTTTAATCCATCAGTCTTCATCATCCTTGATGCTCCTCTTCTAGTCAGCAAAAATACAACCGCAAAAATAACTAAATCTACTACAAGTCTGGAGTAGGAGGCCACATGGGTAATCCAACCTTCACTGGAGGGGAGAGACCTCAGTGCATGGTCCCCTATACACTGGGACTCATGGGGGTTAACAGAGAACAAGGTTCAAAAGAATCTTTAGCCTAAGAGAAACACTTTTTCCTAATTGTCTGTGTTTGAGCCAGGAGCTGCTTAGGAAGAGCTGCAGGAGATGCATATGTTTTCCTCCCATTTCTTATATTTCTAGTAATGAGTCTGGCCTGTCAGTGTGTAAGTACAACATGAATGATATTATGGCACCAAACAATAAAACTAGTCAACACCTGCAAGCTCTACATGTCCACTGTAATCAAAATGTTTTCCAAGATTATTTCATGGCACTGCCAATGTAGTGTGCACTGGACCAAACCATACCAATGAGACCATTCTAGAAATCTCCATACACATCCTTTGTCTTCGCAGCACATCTCTAACCTTTAGCTCCTTCCCAAATCCCTCACATGGTATTAGTAGGTTGCTGTGTTTAACTGAGAAAGTGTGCTTGTAACTTGTACCTAAGACACTAATAAGTAGAGTGCGATAGTGAAAAAAACCCTGACATCATTAATAACCCAGTAGTTTACCAGAGAAGCTCCACATCTTAATTTGAATTGAGCATCTGAATAGGATTAAAGGATGCTAACTGCATCAAACCCCTTTTTTCACACTGACCTAGAGTGATGATTTGCTGAGCCATTAGAGAAGGTAACAGGTCCACATGAAATTTGCTTGCAACTTCTGTCACTTTGGTAGTGTAATCTATAGTGGAAATATGGTCACAGTTGTGTTTAATATGATATTGAAGCAGAGGGAAATTAAAACAATACTAACTGTTTAACATTGGGATAGCTGAACAGAATGTTAACAATGTTGACCCTCAGAAAGACTCTCATGGCACAGGCGAAGGTTGAAGAAAAGGAGAGCTTGTAGGACACCTGATTGCTATAAACACACTCAATTTAAGCATATTCTTACTTACCATGTTCCTGCAAGATTTTGGGGCTTCTGAAAACAATGGTAGAATATGTTTTGCAATTGCTTGTAAAACTCAGTACATTTGCAAACTGTTTAAATCAGTGAAAAGTGAAGAGTTAAAATTACTAATTTTAAATGTCCTTATAGCTACTTCCACAGTAAAATATGTGATGTCTCACAAACAGTGTTTGGTGAAAACAACGAGAGTACTTGTTGTTTTTGCTGATACAGACTAACAGTGTTTGGTGAAGCGTCTGCTAAGGGAGGAGGGTAAAATCCATCTCAGTGCACAGTATCCACATAATACTCTCTGTGCTGCTTTAAACCCATAGAAAAGCTCTAAGGAGGGGAGACCACAAGACATCTGGACAGAGTGGTCACCCAAGGGGACTCCTCTACACCCATTGCGTGCTATGGAGGGAATTTAGCTCTACCTGCATTTGGACCCATCAGTATTCACATGGAGCAGCCTTGGTAAATATGAATAATAATACATTTAAAAAGCTGAATGTAGTAGTGAGAGTGTAGGGGGGATGGTAGCAAGTGGGCAGATGGGAGGGGGAAGCATGTCAGAAAGCAGGGTCATGAGGGTGGCTTGTGGGGATAGCGGGGCTGTGCATGGGAGCTGGAGTTCTAAAGGTGGAGAACATGGTGGAGATGTGGGAAAGATCAGGGCTCGGCAAAGGATACTTATCAACACTGATCACTACTCAGGGGAATCAACACGGAGGCATACGCATTAAAGAAGCATGGGAAACTCCTACAAGACAAGTGTGGGCTGTGAAATGAGGGCGTTGAAGCTGAGGAGAACGGGTGAGTGGTATGTAAGATAGAGTTTTAATTTACTGAACTAGGGATTCTAGCTGAAGCTCAGTGCAAGCATATTTTAATAGCAACATGTTTTTGTTCCAAAAAGAGAAACCACTATAATATCATATTTTAACCTTTTTTCCCCTTAGCTTTTTGTGACAATGGAGTGGATGATCTGTAACTTGAAGTTCTATTTTCTTGTCGCGGTGGGTTGTCCCTACCTCAAAAACCTATAATCAATTGGCTTGTAAAGACTGTAAATATTGGCTTGAGCATCAGTATCTCTAAAAATACTAAGTCACTTATGTTACATTCAGGAGCTGATGAAGGAAAACTGTTATTAGGAAAGCACTAGCCTCTTTGTTCACAGTCACAGTATAGCTAACTGATTTTGCCTACATTTGTGGCTCAATATTAAAAATGTTCAAGGGACCAAATAACCAAGTTTAGCCAGTTTATTGTCTAAAGACAAAGTAGTACAATGTAAAAAGTAGGTATACACATCACTCCCTCTGGGAAGTGGTGTTCTTGCAGTGTGCAGTTCACCTCACACAGGTGTGCTCTGAAATATGTATTGAAAACTGCCTCCATTTATACTAGACTTGTTTATGAGTTAGAAGACTTTCTATATGTCACTGAGTTCTAACCCACCAGTTCATACCAGTCCTGTACCTTTCTTTATCTTTGGTTTTATTCCAGGTACTATCAGCCTCTGAAGATACCTCCCAACCTTGTACCAAGCCAGACCATGCCTGTCTTTGTATTTTCCAATGCCAAAGCTGACTTCAGCTTTGCAGGGTATTGTGGGATATAAATATACCTTGACACAAGTGAACTGAATTATGGGAAATGCATAATACCATTCAGTTAGTATAACTTTCCAACACCTACACATATAATTTGTATATGAATACAGTGCACATAATACCTATTAATGTGGTGTGTACTACACCTAACATACATGTATCGGCTAACAGCATATTTGTTGTACAAAACATGTGTACTCTACTCCTTAGATTTTAACCATGGACTCCTCCCATAGACATTCTGTGGCATTACCATGGCTTCATTCTATGTAAGATAATTACATTGAAGGCAGTGCCTACGAAAATAACAGGCATAGGATGGGGAAACACAGACGTCCAAAAATTTAGCCTTTTTTTTTTTTTTTTGCTTTAGGTCAGACCATACAGTGGTCTGATAAATGTCAGTCTCATTTCCAGATATATCAGGAATATGCCAGGTTGATGAGAGACCTACGTTTCCTGCAAATTTTACTTTGCTTTTAATTATAGCAATTATAGTGCCCAATCACTGGCAAAATCCCCAGGATGTTGACTCTTTCTTAATGTTATTGTTCTATAGATTACAGTTTTTTTGCCAGCATGATGCCCCCTAATTACCCAGCTGTTGACTGCGTCACAAACATGTAGGAGGGCTTTGTTTGCTGGATCTTTGAAAATTTCTCAGGAGCCTGCCACTCAGCAGTCATTACACAAAGATCCCTTAAGGAGACAAGGGATAAGATTACATGTTGTACCGGATTGGATCTTCTATTCTGCCCCTTGGAACGACATTTCTGTACTATTTTGTAACCTAGTTTTTCCTATCCAATGTAATTACACACGTGACCTTTAGAAAAGCATACAGGTAACATGCCTTTTTTTGATTTTCCTTGTTTGCCTTAATATCATTTAGTTTTGTTAGAAGAACGAATAGAAATTAGAATCGTTGGTTCACTGAAACATTTATTTATAGTGAAAAGGACAATGATTAATTGGCAAACTGAAAGTGTCTAACAACCTTATGCTACAGACCGTCCCGTTGAAATAAGTGGGAATACTCAAGTAGTAAGTCACTACTCATCATGAATAACAGGATCAAACGCTGTCCTTAAATTTTTAAATATTCAAATTAGTTTCATTTTGCAATAATACAAGATTATTTTCAAACATTAATGTGACCTCCCTCAGAGCCTGCTTCTTCTCCCAAGAAAATACCTTAATGACAATATAATGGCCTCTGAATCCCATTTTAAAATGTTTTGGGAGTCACTACTGTGGTTCAGTTCTGCAGCAGTGAAGTCAGTAGGAGATTGGCCACTCACCTCATTTGGAGCTGAATGAGGCCTTCTGTGTATTGGAGCTTTTTTTGGCAGGAGCGAAATACTATCAATCAGAGATCTCCGTTCAGTTTAGCGGTATGTCTCTTCCAGTAATGAAATGGCTGAATTACTCAAGAGTGAAGTCGCAAGTGAATTACAAGGGTCATTCCAAATAAGAACCAATTAAAATCTTAACATTGCACCACATCATGTATTCTACACATGCCATATTTTACAGGAAAACTGTCTTAGACTGTTAAAGTATTTTGACTGGTATTATTTTGTGTCCCTTCACCACAAGTCCAGCTGTAGGGATCTCAGCAGTAAACCTGGCCAGTTGTGTTTTAAACATGCAAAAATGTCATTCATCTGCCTGCCCTAGTAATAAATTCACAACTCTAAAAATTATGTAAAATGCTTCTCTACCTGGACATCACAACTTTGAACTCTGATCACCACGGACCTCTCAGAGCACGTGGTTTCACATAAAGATGGCAATCTGTTTGACAGTGGTATGAATATTCAATTTTTTAGCTTTGTAATGTCATAAAATGCATTACCTTAAATGTGCCACTGGCTTAGGACTGACCATTGCTCCATCCTGACCCTCATTCTGGTAGCATTTCTCTCCAAAAGTGCACATTTGGGAAAGGGAGAAACAGGCCATGATTTTCACTTGATGGCTCTTTTTCCCCATTGATTTATCTTTTTCCACAGATGTGTAAAATTATGAGCAAAGCTTATGATGACCCCTATATTACAAGAGACAGTTGTTAATGTTGTCAGTACCTACCGGTTGTGGTGCTCTGCTCGTGTTCAATGATGGTATCAGTTGGCTGCGTGCGTGTTCCCTCTGTGTGCTGCCCCAGCTCTGCACAGATAGCTGACACAGCAGATGCCGAGAGAACCCCCAAAGACCACAAGGTACGAAGGCACCCGGGCCAGGTTTATTGTCAAATGAAACACAGTCTCTAGCTTCACCGGATTAGAGATCAATAGGTCTGCTAGTCCCTATGTGCTCCCCAGACAATGGACACAGCTCAGTTAGTTACAGGACACACCACTCCCTAGGCTGGACAACAATGTGTCCCCCAGCTCCTACTTTTATACAGTGCAAGACCAATCACTCATCTCTCCTGTCACATTGAGGTATAGTCCCTCGGTTTCTTAGGGTGCTGTCTCCCCCTTTTGATCATGTTGGTTCAAACACACAGATCTATCTATCATGCTGTCCTTTTCACCCTGCCTCTGAGGTGCACCTGGCTGTTTCTTGTTATCTCTGTAAAGTGTCCTCGGGATGTCCAGGTGCCATATCATTAGCGTATACTTTCTAGCAGTCCTTTGCTTGCCATGTTCCGCCTCTGGCTCACAGCCCAGCTTTTTGCTTGACAGTGTCTCTGCTTACTTTGGTTCAGGCTTCCGGCCTCAGACTAGGCCTCAGGCCTCCTGCTAGGCCTCTGATACAAGAGTTTATGTTTCAGGGCCGCACCTTACCACAGTTAATTTTACTTAAACTAAAGACTATTCGTTTATTATCTGACAACATGGTAGTACTGATAAAAGGAATGTACCATATTTCTCCAGACACAGAGGCAAACAAGCACTTTCAATTTGGTGACTTACTGTAAATAATAGCGGGGCAGGGGAACAAACTCTACAAGAGAGAATGAACAAAGTGACTCTCAGCCACTTCATTTTGAAACTCCTCATAGTCCTGTGCCTTTAGCATATAGACTTATGTTTTAAAGGTACAGTACATACAAAATAAACTGATATGTAGTACACCTCATAAAATAATATCTTAAATATGTTCAGTTCTATTTAAACTATCTTGCATTTTCTTATAAACTAATTGAATCTGAAATGTTAAACTAAATCCATGGCATCATAAGTACCACCATATTGGGTCTAGCCCAGTATCCTGTCTTCTGACAGTGCCCAAAGGTTTTGGGGGGAATGAACAGAACAGGACAATTATCAAGTGATCTATCCCCTGATATCCAAGCCCAGCCTCTGGCAATCAGAAGTTTAGGGACACCCATAACATGGGGATGCATCCCTGCCCATCCTGGCTAAGAGCCATTGATAGACCTAACATCCATAAATGTATCTAGTTCTTTTTTGAACCCACTTATATTTTTGACCTTGACAACATCCCCTGGCAATGAGTTCCCCAGGTTGATTGTGCGCTGTGTGAAAAAGTACTTGCTTTTGCTTGTTTTAAACCTGCTCCATATTAATTTCAGTGGATGACTCCCAGTTCTTATGTTATATGAAAGGGTAAATAACACTTCCCTAGTCACTTTATCTATACCATTCATTATTTTAAAGACCTCTATCATATACCCCGCCTTAATTATCTCTTTTCTAAGATGAAAAGTCCAGGTCTTTTTAATCTCTCCTCATATCATTTTTGTGATCATTCTCTGTACCTTTTCTAATTATGATATATTGAGATGGGGTGACCAGAGCTGCCTGCTCTGGGTGTGGGTGCATCCTTGATTTATATAGTGGTATCATGATCCTACATGACAGCAACCTGAAGTCCAGATGAAGCAGTCAGCAGAGTGAACCATATTGGGTGGGAGTGAAGCAAAATACCTAAACAGAAGAAACTGTACCTATCTGGTAATGCTTGGGGTTAAGTCAGTGGCTTGAAAACCTTATGGTTTGGAAAAAAGTTGGTAAAAGATTGGTAATCAAAGACTAGAAAAAAATCCTGAATTTCTGGAGCACAGATACTGGTAACTTGACTTGAGAACTGCGAACTGCGGCCACTGGGAGCTCTGGGCGGCCGAGCAAGTGTAAACAAAGTTTCTTGTGGCCTACCAGTGGATTATCCTGATGGGTTGTGTATGGCCCACGGGCCGCAGGTTGCCCACCACTGATGCTGTCTGGAGTGGCTCACGACTGTGAATGCCTACCTCAAGGCAGCCTGTCAAACATAGGGTAGACACCCCAAATTGGTTCTGTGTTCTATAAATAGACTTCATCAACCCAGTAATAAATGTGAATCCCTGTATCAGTGTAACAGTCTTACCATGGAGTCACAGACAGTCCCCTTGGACACTTGAGACAGTGAGCCTGAAAACATAGTCCCCATGTTGGTAGTGTCTAGTCATACTGTTGCCCCAGCACCAGTTATAATTCTTATGCATCATGAGGACCCCCTGCATGTCACATAACCATTCCACCCTCCCCCAACTACAGGGCTAGACCCTCAGAGCTTGACCCCACCCCAGAACATCCTCTACGTTGCTGGAGAGTGTAGGCAGCACAGCGGGTTACTCCTCCAGCTCTACAGCTGCTAACAGGAATCTTCAGCAGTTCCCTTAAGGGGGCTCTAAGTCCTCTTTGCATCGCTCCAGTGAAACAAAGGGGCTTAGGAAGGCACCAGGAACTGGTCACTATCCTCAGAGAAGAATAAAAAGGAAAACGGGGAAAATGTTGCTCACTTAGAACTGTTATCTTATTAAGCCATTTTTATGGTGTCTTCCCCTCCCCAGCTTCCTTCCATATATAAGACTTCTATTTCAACTCAGAACCAGAACAACAAAACAAGTCCCTATGAAAGTGACAGCACCTTCTTCAGAGGTATAACTATATTCCACAATCTGAAATATTCTTATTGTGTTGTGTCTGAGGGGAAAAGAGAACTGTTTATATTCTTTTAAGCTGGAAAGACAGTTTTGATTGATTTTGCCCTTTTAAAAAAATGCAAAAGGTATATTCCTTGGGGCCTTCGGAATGGCTGACAAGCCATGCGGACAGAAAGAGGGCTTTGGGGATTTAGCAGGAGTTTTCTACAGAAAATCTCTTTAAATGCTACACAACGTGCTAGTTAACTCCATAGGGAACTTCAGGCACAATGTAATGCCATGATTTCATAATAAATGGCAATAATTTACATTTACATTACAAGAATCAGAGAGGTAGCCGTGTTAGTCTGGAATAGACCTTATTTACATTACAGTCCTTCCGAAAGGATTGTAAGGTGCATAATGCTTTAGCCCCATTCCTGGAGAGCTACCAATATACATGCACTAATTTTAAACATATAAGGGTACAATGGATGTAAGGGCTCATTTTCTATAGGGTGCTCAAACTTAAAACATACCTATTTAGTGCCTTGATTACACACAAATTTGCACTGCTTTAGTTAAGCTGCTTCAAAACCCTGTGTGGATACTTAGTTCATGTTAACCATGGCTTCTTTTTGTTTCTCTTAAGCTTGTCTTAACCTATTTAAATTTAAATGAAATAAGTCACTCTCAAACTGTGGAACCTCCTTATTTCAGTTAAAGCAAATCACTTGAAATTCACATCTTTAGTTAAACTAGTGCAACTCTCTGTCTAGACATCACCCTAAGTGTTTGGAGACTCAGGGACTTCATGTCTGGATATCACTTCATCCACCCCTGAAGTGCAGTCTCTTTTGGACAGGAATTCAGTAGCCAGTAAAACTTGATAATGATTCTTTTAAAAGAGAGGGAGCTGCAGAGAATCTTATCTAATCAAAGGCACAACTAGAATCCTCACAAGTTGTGGTTTAGACCTCTTTGGAGTAGGTTGTGCTACCTTCACCCCATTCTGAATGAAACCAGGACTGACATTTGACACAGATCCCAGGGAAAATAATAGAGCTGCTGATACGGGACTAAAGAACTAAAGGATGACAATGTAAATCAACATGGATTTACGGAAAATAGAACCTGGATTTTTTTTAATGAGATTACAAGTTTGTCTGATAAAGGTAAGAGTGGGATGTAATATACTTAGACTTCTGTAAGGCGTTTGACATTTTTTTTTTAAATCAACATTTTGATTTAAAAAAATAGAGCAATATAAAATGAACATGGCACATTCTGCCCAGTTACTTTTTGCAGGGTTGCAAACTTTCTAATAGCACAAAACCAATACCCTACCCCAGCCTAAAGCCCCGCCCCCTGCTCATTATGTTCCTCCTCCCTCGGCGGCTCACTCTCTCCCACCCTCACACACTTTCACTGGGCTGGGGCAAGAGGATGGGGTGCAGGAGGTGGTGAGGGTTCTATCTGGGGGTGCGGGCTCCAGGGTGGAGTCAGAAATAAGAACATATGTTCTCATGAAATGAGGGGTTCAGGGTATGGGAGGGGGCTCCAGGCTGGGGCAGGGAGTTGGGGTGTGGGAGGGGCTGAGGGCTCCAGCAGTGGGTGTGGGATCTGAGGTGGGGCTGGGGATGCGGTTTGGGGTTCAGGAGTGGGAGCCAGACTTGGGGATGGGGTTTGGAATGTGGGAGGGCACTGCAGGTCCCTTTTCGACCAGGCGTTTTGGTTGAAAACCGGACACCTGGCAACCCTAATGGTTTTGGCAGTCCCATATTCTTCAAATTCTTTGATTGACCCCTGTGCCAAACTGGTGGGAGGTGTTGATAGTTTGGAGTCAGGCCAGAAAGTGGAACTGCTTCTGTGCATGCAGGAATAGAATCCAGATAACGTACCTACAACAGCACTGGTTCTACAGCACTAAAAGGGTTACAAGTTGCTTTTTTCGCTAAAGGCTTTAGCTGACTCAATACACATAATAGGTCAGATCCACTGGTGTGCTCTTGCTGCTGTTGCGCTGAATGAAGCAAAACTGCTGCAAATCGAGCTTAATTAGCCAATTAACGCCCATTTAAATCTGGTAAATCTGTCTTAAGACCTGAGTCTCTTGTGTCGTGATTTACACCTGTGCACAGTGGGGATAAACCGCTACTATCCTGATCTGTCAGCAAGAGCTTGCACAAAGTGCGAGGCAGTGGCGAATCAGGCCCATTGTTGCTGCTTTTGTAGCATCCTTTGCAGTAGTACAGGAAGGCTATTCTATCCCATATACTATCTAAAGTATTTATATGCACTCCACCACCATAATATCTGTGTGCCGCACAATCTTTAGTGTATTTTTTAGAGCTGGGCAGAGAAGATATTCCATTTCTGGGAGGATTTTGCTCTTTCAAAATTGGGTTTTGTTCCAATTTGGAATGAAACCCCAAAATGTAAAAATTCTCTGTGAAATGGTCTGGATTCCCCACCCCCAAGCAGTCCACTGGCAGGATACCCTTCAGCTGTGAACCTGAAAGCCCAGGCTGTTGAGAAGCTGGGCAGGTGAGTTAGCAGGTTCCTCACAGACACCTGGCTGACAGGCAGGGTTCTATTGGAACATCGCTGAAATTGAACGCTGTCTAGATAATTGGATTTTGATGAATTGGTAAGTTCAGATGAAGATGTGAAGAGGTCCAAAAGTAGGAAGTTACAGGGCTGCCTCATTTTACTGTAGTGACTTCTTCCAGACAGCAGCCAGTGGCAGGATATTGCTGTTTAGATTAGAACACAAATTTTAGAAGCTCACTTTTTAAAAAATCTCAGTGTTGGCAGATGATTTGAAACAAAATAGATGTAAATAGCATAAACTGTACATAATGGTGGAAGTTGCTCTAAAAATTTATTACAAACTAGCATAAGTGCCCGGCGCTGCTCGGGTCAGTCGGAGGTGGGGAGGTGGCAGACAGCTGACACCCCCTGACCAACCCCAACACCCACCCCTCACCCCTCACCCACCCCGATACCTTCCCACCCCCCCAAGCAAACCCAACACCCCCACCTCACCCCCCGACCAAATCCGACACCCCCACCTCACTTACCGTCCCACCAAACCCAACTCAGATCCGTCGCAGGCGGGAAGGGGGCCCAGAGCCGAGGGATTCCGGGGACCTTCACAGGTGGGGGGCGGCACAGAGCCGATGGATTCTGGGGTTCCGTTTGGAGGGGGGAGGGGCAGAGACTGAGGGATCTCCGGGGTTCCGTTGGGAGGGGGGAGGGGCAGTGAGCTGAGTGATCTCTGGGGTTTCGCTGGAGGAGGGAGGGGCAGTGAGCTGAGTGATCTCCAGGGTTCCGTTGGAGGAGGGAGGGGCAGTGAGCTGAGTGATCTCCGGGGTTCCGTTGGAGGAGGGAGGGGCAGAGAACTGAGGGATCTCCGGGGTTCCGTTTGGAGGGGGGAGGGGCAGAGAACTGAGGGATCTCCGGGGTTCCGTTGGGAGGGGGGAGGGGCAGTGAGCTGAGTGATCTCCGGGGTTCCGTTGGAGGAGGGAGGGGCAGTGAGCTGAGTGATCTCCAGGGTTCCGTTGGAGGAGGGAGGGGCAGTGAGCTGAGTGATCTCCGGGGTTCCGTTGGAGGAGGGAGGGGCAGTGAGCTGAGTGATCTCCGGGGTTCCGTTGGAGGAGGGAGGGGCAGTGAGCTGAGTGATCTCCGGGGTTCCGTTGGAGGAGGGAGGGGCAGTGAGCTGAGTGATCTCCGGGGTTCCGTTGGGAGGGGGGAGGGGCAGTGAGCTGAGTGATCTCCGGGGTTCCGTTGGAGGAGGGAGGGGCAGTGAGATGAGTGATCTCCGGGGTTCCGTTGGGAGGGGCAGTGAGCTGAGTGATCTCCGAGGTTCCGTTGGAGGAGGGAGGGGCAGTGAGCTGAGTGATCTCCGGGGTTCCGTTGGGAGGGGGGAGGGGCAGTGAGCTGAGTGATCTCCGGGGTTCCATTGGGAGGGGGGAGGGGCAGTGAGCTGAGTGATCTCCGGGGTTCCGTTGGAGGAGGGAGGGGCAGAGAACTGAGGGATCTCCGGGGTTCCGTTGGGAGGGGGGAGGGGCAGTGAGCTGAGTGATCTCCGGGGTTCCGTTGGAGGAGGGAGGGGCAGTGAGCTGAGTGATCTCCGGGGTTCCGTTGGGAGGGGCAGTGAGCTGAGTGATCTCCGAGGTTCCGTTGGAGGAGGGAGGGGCAGTGAGCTGAGTGATCTCCGGGGTTACGTTGGGAGGGGGGAGGGGCAGTGAGCTGAGTGATCTCCGGGGTTCCGTTGGGAGGGGGGAGGGGCAGTGAGCTGAGTGATCTCCGGGGTTCCGTTGGAGGAGGGAGGGGCAGTGAGCTGAGTGATCTCCGGGGTTCCGTTGGGAGGGGGGAGGGGCAGTGAGCTGAGTGATCTCCGGGGTTCCGTTGGAGGGGGGAGGGGCAGTGAGCTGAGTGATCTCTGGGGTTCCGTTGGGAGGGGGGAGGGGCAGAGAACTGAGGGATCTCCGGGGTTCCGTTGGAGGAGGGAGGGGTGAGCTGAGCGAGTGAGGTGTCTGTTGGAGGGGGGTATTATGACATCATCACCACCTAACCGCCCAGCCGATGTGATTGGCCCTGAAAGACTTTCACCCCTGGGGGGCGTCAGAGGTGAGATCCGAAAATTTTTCGACCCTTACCAGCATCTAGACCCCAAGACCCCTCACTGTACCAAATTTCAAGTCTGTGGCTCAAACGGTGCGGGAGGACTTCGCAGTCATACGTACATACATACATACATACGTACATACATACATACACCCCTTGACTTTTATATATATAGATTTGGAAGGGTTGCATTATCTGTAAGTAGTGGCAATAGTGACTTTAGATACATAGCAATCATTGTACAGCACCGCACATCAGCACATATTTTGTCTGGCCTTTAGAGGGGTTTTTTTTAAGTGTTAAAACCAAGTAAGAGAAGATTCTGTCATTCTTTCAACCCCTTTCCTCTTGTTAATACATTAATTGCTGAGGAAGCAATAGTGAAAATCCTCTGCTAGCCAACTTTAGGAATATCCACAAGTGCAGCATATAGTCACTTTCAGAAATGGTGGGGAGAAATAACATGGCTTGGGAAATAAGGCATTTGAGATTCTTTATGTGAGTATATATGCTTTCGTGTAACTAGGACTTTACTGAAAACATTAGCTTCCCTTTTCCTTTATGCAAGAGCAGAGTTTGAAATAACTGATGTACTGTTCATTTGTATTTGTGACCGTCTTTCTTAAATGCAAAGTTAACTTTTTTCTTGACATCAGTCAACATTTGAAATTCCAGGAACATCCCAGTGACATACCACAGGAGAAGGAGGAAGAACATAGCTAGTTAGAGGTCACTTTAAAAACTTAATCTAATGTGGGTTTGTAATGCAGCTCTCCAAGAGGACACTTCTCTCTGGCATACTGATAAATAGTTTGATTAGATTCAGAGGGCAGGTTTCTGCAGCCCACAACATAGGACTCAGTTTGCTGAAATCACTGACCCAGTTTATAAAGGAGGCAGTGACACACCCAACATTAAGCTGCGTGGAGGTCAGTGCTGTGGGTCTGTTTGGTGACATAGTCCTTGATTTATAGCATTTGCTATCATGACTGTTAAGGAAACCAATGGCACACACATAGCTGCAGAGAGATTAGATTGTCAGGTTATACAAAGTGGGTTTTACACCATCTTATCTACAATAGGTTCCTCAGTAGCTATTTAAATTCCCTATGGATATCCCAGACTATGAGAAACAACATCTCGAGTGAGATGGATCACTGGTCTGACATAATATGACAATTCCTATGTTTTTCCTATCTACTGTATGCCCTTCCAATAGAAACAACTTGGAGTACCTCTAGATGCTAGCTCTATTTTTGTTAATGAAAGTGTAATGGGACTGCACATCCAACAAAAATGCCCATTGCTAGTATAACTCCATACAGCCTTTTTGGAGCTGCTTCTTGTAAGTTCCTTAGCAGCATGCTAACAGCTCCCATTAGAGTACTGAGCAAGTCTCATCACAATACAGTAATGTTCACATATCCACATCAAATCTATCCTGTTAGTTTATTAAGTATCTTTCCCATAGCTAAAGAGTGTGCCATCCCTATGATCTGAATCATGGAATCCACAGTACTAACCTGTTTACTTAAACTAAACACAAATTTAATTGATATCTTCTTTCTTGGATACAAGGTACTTACATGCTAAAGCTGAGAAGCTCAATTTCAATATACTAGATTCTCAAAGAAGATCCTTTTTCAACACTACTTAAAATGGAATAATTCACTGCGACACGATACCAGTTCCCAGACTAGAAAGGGTCACATTTTATTGTAGACATTTCATTGGCAACATCATTTGGCAGGTTACAGCTTGACACATGAACCCTCAAGGGGGTAGTTTTGGCAGTAATATATTGCTGTGGATATTTTGTCACCACTATTATATTTGAGAGGATTTTTATTTAAAACTTTTCACCTACATTGGTGCCATGTCATCGAAGCTAGTGGTGTTACTCGTGTTTTACACTTATGTGAGAAGAACATCAGGTCCATGTTTCCTGAGGCTAGAATTTTCATGTAATAATAGATATGATATATCAACAAGAGGTGCCTGACAAAGTATCCTTGACAAGCCATCACCCACAACACTTCACAGTGCTAGAGACTCCAAATGAGCTTTACTGAACAGAGGATACCAGTATTTTGTTAACACGTTTGGAAGTAAGCCCCCTGGAAATCCCAGAATTGCTTTTGCAGCAGTTGTGTAGTAGTATGTGATTAGAAAAGAGCCAGTTTCCATTTCTTCAGCAATCCCTTTATAGCACAGGGCTTAATTACAGCAGGCGAGGGGTAGTGCTTATGTCACACTGGAGAGTAATAATTGTTTTAATTAGAAGAAACCTATTGTACCTGCCGAGAATAAAAGCTGAAAGTTTCACTTCATTGGATAAACTGTGTCATTTTCCTGAAGCCATCACTTTTGGTTTATGTTTGATGACGTTTGTGGTTTTCCATATTTTATTGCCATAGGCCATTCTAAATTTTAAATGACACCCATTTTATAGGGCAAATGTAAACCGTGGATTTGTTTCCTGAATGGCAAAGCTAATCTGAAGGATTTCATGCTCTCTAATTGATCATGCAATGGTAGGAATCATGAGACACTGTGTGGCTTTCAAAGCAGAACTGAAATTGGTCAAATTTAAATAATCATACTCTGGGTGGATATTGACTGTTTTTCTTGAGATAATTGATGCATTGAGTATTATACTTGAGACATGAAATAGGCTTTGGGAAATGTAGACTTCTGTTGAGAGAGTGGAGGCAAAGTATGCCCTTCATAGTCCATAATTATTTATTTACTTAAGGATACCCTGAATTTAAATCAAAGCCTACTTAAAAAATGTGATCATTCTCACATATCTTAAACTTTGCAAATAAAAGCTATTATATAGTTATGGCACAACATGCCTCTAGTTAGATTAACATGTAGTCTGAATATCCCTTTGTAGGGGAATATTCCTTCCCCCCACTCTAAACTCTAGGGTAAAAATGTGGGGGTCTCTTATGTGACCACTTAACTGTAAGCTAATTTTCCAGCCTAAGTTAAATCCTTTCCCCCAAAACCCAAACTCTTCCAGTTGGGGATTGGATCCAGCTGCCACCACCAATGTAACTATTCCAAACCCATGGACTGGGGCACATTGGAACCCCCGAGGCCACCACCTCCCTCTTCCTGGGAGATCGGGACACACAGACTCTGCTCCACCCCTCCCTTTTCTGCCTAGGAGAGAGAGAACACAGCACACAGGCTCTTACTAGCTGTGAGCCTGTGCCAGATCCAAAGCTCAGATCACTTCAATGGAACTGCAGACAATTCTTATAGGTATAAAAAGTTTAATAAAGAAAAGAAACAAAACATACAACTAATACAAACTTCACAGATATAAAGCTTTTTAACCGGAGTCTCCTTGCATACACTAGACCCCTCCCCGAGAATTTCTCTCTCTGCTGAACTTCACAGTTTAAGGACACCAGAGATCAAGTACAAAGCTTATGCAATCAATAGTTTTACTTACTGTTAGCCTAACTTATGAATATATGAAGGAAAAGGAGGAGATGGGTCTCCATAGCTGGAGAAAGATGGAGTCAGCCCAAAAACCTCAGACGAACTGAAGTGAAACTAATAGCCCTTTGTCCCAAGAAATTTACATTCTTAATACGTCACAGCTTCTTTGGCTTCCGGTTAACCCCTTACAGGTAAAACAGCAAGTCCAAGGCGCTTCACACTTATGACACCCTTGAATCTAGGAGAAGTTTTCTTCAGGCCACACAGATACCCAAGAAGTGATTCCCACCACCATCAATCTCAAGGAGGCTTCATTCTCTGTTCTCAGGATGCTCTTGAATTTCATGACTAGAGAGTTCACACGGGAGGTTGCATTTTTTTTAAAAAAAAAATCTATGTATGTGCAGATAAGTATACAGAGGAGGTAAAAAGCAAGGAGGGAATGAAATTGTTTAGGGTGGTTCATGGAGAAATTGAATAACATTAAGCAAATGAAAATGCTGTCTGAATAAAAATGTTCTAGCAATGAAAACTGTGAAATCTAAAAGACCCTGGGATTGTCTGCCAAGAGAAGAAGAGGAAGACACATTATTTGGGACATTTACAACTGATATGGGCTATGCACAAGAAAACCACACCCTCCCAGTGTTAGCTGAATAAGTAATCTACGTATTTCTGTTCAGTGCTATTAGAGGACAATGAAAGTGGTCAAGGGCACAGAAAGACTTTCACATGAAGAGATATAAAGGTTTGGATTTTTTTATAATAGCCAATAGAAGCAACAAGTATTGAAAGGAAGATAAAACTTCATGTTTTAGGTGGAAGCCAATTTCTTATGATTAGATATTAGCATGAGACATTCACGGGGACAGATTGTACTACATCTGCCTGCTACAGGATTTCTTGCATCTTCAAGGTCTGAAGAAACTGGCACCGGATTCTGTGAGACAGAATTGGACTATGGTCCATAGAAATTGCCATACTGGATCAGACTTATGTTCCTAAGTCCATCTTATGAAAATCAGGGTTTCACCATGAATATGTGCATGTATTACCTTTTTCAGATAGTATTTAGCAGTCAGTTGCTTATTATCCATGTCATCTTTCTTCCAAAACATAGAGAATGTAGTTACAGTGTAGAGTATTAATTATTTGTATGAGTGTACCATCCAGGAACACCAGTCATATGTACATGGTTTATTTTGCATTCCGAGTTGCATTTCATTCCGAGTTGCATATAAAATTACATTGGCCTTGTATTTTTAAAAGCAAACTAAAAAAGGACGTTTAGGGAGAAGATAAGTCATACTATTCTTCATTTAAAAAAAGATTAGGGCAGTGTTCACATGGGTAGTAGCATCTGGCCAAGGTGTCCCTTGAGCCACTGGGTCACCATACTGCCCCTTGCTGGTTTTGAAAGACCTGGACGGAGCACTAGACTGGAGTCTCTCTGTATGCCTTGTGTTCCATTGAATGAGAGCTACACACCAGCCCCACCTAGACTGTTACAGAGGGAGGCATTGTAGGTGAACTCGGATAGAAGGTCCTACTCACAAACTTAGAGAGCCAGTTGTCCACAGTCCCGCATTAAAGGATCACAGCCACTATATCAATTTATAGACTGAAGACCTGACTGAAAACCCACTGAAATCAATGGAAAAATTCTCATCGACTCCTCTAGGTGTTGGATAAGACCCCGAATGAATTATAGTCCTATGATCTGCTTGTGGATAAGTGGGGTGAAGGCCCTTCCTTCTCAGTTCCTGTGGAGTTCACTGTATATAGGTCAATCGCTTGGGGTTAAAGGCTTGATCCTACTTCCCAATCAGGTCATTGCTCTGAGTAGCGCAGGATCAAGCCCTTACGGGTGGAAGGAGAAGAAGATGAAATTCATTGACAAAATACCCACACATTTAGAATTAGAAATACATACATCTTCAAACAATAGCAAAAAATAGTGTCTTCTGTATTTACTAAGGCGGTCAAGTGATTAAAAAATTAACTGTGATTTATCGTGTGGTTAAACAATTATAGAATATAATTCATTTAAATATTTTTGGATGCTTTCTACATCTTCAAATACATTGATTTCAGTTACAACACAGAATACAAAGTGTACAGAACTTACTTTATATTTATTTTTATTACAAATATTTGCACTGTGAAAAACAAACAAAAAAATAGTATTTTTCAAATTACCTAATACGAGTACTGTAATGCAATATCTTTATCATGAAAGTTGAACATACAAATATAGAATTATGTACAACCCCCTTTCTGCATTCAAAAATAAAACAATATAAACAAATTTGTTTCTCTTAGCGATTGGCTGAACAATAAGTAGAACTGAGTGGACTTGTAGGTGCTAAAGTTTTACATTGTTTTGTTTCTGTGTGCAGTTATGTAACCAAAAAAACCTACATTTGTAAGTTGCACTTTCATGATAGAGAGATTGCACTACAATACTTGTATGAGGTGAATTGAAAAATGCAATTTCCTTTGTTTATCAATTTTACAATGCAAGTATTTGTAATAAAATAACATAAAGTGAGCACTGTACACTTTGTATTCTGTATTGTGACTGAAATTGATATATTTGAAAATGTAGAAACACATTCAAAAATATTTAATACATTTCAATTGATGTTCTTTTGTTTAACAATGCGATTAATCACAATTAATTTTTTAATTGTGATTCATTTTTTAACGTTAATGAGCGTGAGTTAACTGTGATTAATCGAAAGACCTAGTATTTTCCTGCCAAGACCCAAGTCAGGGCTCTCTTTTTCCCTTTCAAGAATGGATTAAACTAAAATAGCATTAAGAACTGAAGCCTCCGGCTCCATTTAAGGCAGTGTTTTTCAAACTGTGGGTTGCAACCCACTACTGGGTCACAGCATGTAAGGCGCAGGGTCACCTTGTTCTGATCAGCACCACTGACTGGGACATTAAATGTCCTGTCTGCTGTGGTGCCCAGCTAAGGCAGACTAGTGCCTACCTTTTCTAACATTCCATATAAAATTAAATTGTGCCCTGAAGCGGCCAGCAGTGGGTTCAGCTTCTAGAAAGGGGGACCACAGGGCTCCACGCACTGCCCCTACCCCAAATACTGGCTCCGTACTCCCATTGGCCGGAAACCACAGCCAATGGGAACGGGGGTGTGCCTGTGAGTGAGAGTTGCTCGCCTTCGCCTAGGAGGCAGACCTGCTGCTGGCCACTTTCAGGACACAGTGGTCCATGGTGCACCCCAGCTGTGCCACTGACTGGGAATTGCTGGAGGTAAGTCTGCACCACAGCCCTGCGCCCAAATTCCCTGCCCCAGCCCTGATCCCCCCCAAACCTGGAACACCTTCCTGCATCAAAACCCCTCATCCCTGGCCCCATTCCAGAGCCTGAACCTCCAGCCCCGAGTCCTGACCCCCTCCTACACCCCAACCCCCTGCCCCAGCCCTGAGCCCTTTCCACATCCCCAAACCCCTCTTCCCCAGCTCCATTGGGTTGCAGGCATCAACAAGTTTCTTCAACTGGGTCCTCCCCCCCAAAAAGTTTGAAAACCACTGATTTAAGGTGTTGTTGAGGTCATCTACTTTTGCAAGGGAAAAAGAGTAGTTTGAATGCAGGTCTTGGCAAATGAAAAGCTTTTCAGGTTGCCTTAAGAGAACAATTAGCAGAGGGTGATGAAACAAGCAAACCATTACAGGTTACTTGAAAATGTGGGAAGTGTTTACATTCCCTTTCTATCATTCTACAGTATTTTGCTGTCCTCAGAGTGTACTTATGCTTTATTCAGTTATAGATGGTCCACTATTATCTTCTCTCTCCTCCAGTATGACAAAAGAATAGCTCCTTAGGATACCTATTTAATCAAATGGGCCCCAAATCAGTAGGCTACTTAAGCATGTGCTTCATTCTTATTGATATCAGTGGACCTTAGGCCCATGATTAATTGCTTTGCTGAACAATGACCATACTGAACAATTACTGTATAGGTATATCCATAAATATTTAAGTCATTCTTGTGCAAACAAAAACAGCAGAAGAGACTGTTAATTGTGCTAATAACAAATCTAATTCCAAATTACATTCATATAGAGGGATAGTTATCTACTTACCAGTTGGGTAATACGTGCTAAATATAACCGCCCAGAACGGAACTACTACTCTGACACTTGTTTGTTTTGCTATAATGATTTGGGATTTACTACAAGAAAGATAGTGGATTTCAACTTTCTTCTGTCAAAAAACTTGACATCAGAAATGCATTAAATAGTTGACACAAAGCAGTGTACAGTAGAACCTCAGAGTTATGAACACCTCAGGAAGGCAATTTGCTCGTAACTCTGAAATGTTCATAACTCTGAACAAAACATTATGTTTGTTCTTTCAAAAGTTTACAACTGAACATTGACTTTGAAATTTTATTATGCAGAAGGAAAATGCTTTTAACCATCTTAATTTAAATGAAACAAGTACAGAAATAGTTTCCTTACCTTGTAAAATATTTTTTTAAACTTGATTTTAAAAAATAGTTTACATTTAACTCAGTACTGTACTGTATTTGGTTGTTTTTGTTTTGTTTGGCTCTGCTGCTGCCTGATTGCCTACTTCTGATTCCAAATGAGGTGTGTGGTTGATCAGACGGTTCATAACTCCTGTGACATGAAAACTAGGACATTTCAACTATCAAGAATAGTACCCTAAACCACATTTAAGATTTCTAATGTTTGTCATGGAAGTAAATGTCTAAAATGTTATATATGAAATACCTAAATTAAAAATTATCATTGCACAATAATTTGATTTTCATTTAATTTTTTTTTAAAAAGTAAAATGACAGAATTCAAAATGTCTAGAAACTTGTAGTAATATTCAAATTCTTTCTACCTCAGTGGTGCAGAAGAACACGTCAAATTTCATTTAAGATGTCTATAAAATTTCAGTATCCAGCATACAGATGAAAACAGAAAGCTTGACATGAAACAAGTGTTTCTATATATTTATACAGTTTTGAAAAAACTAACTGAAAGTGAACCTATTTCCTCCACCCCCCACTCCCTACAAATAATTTATGATCAATTTTATTAAGTCAACTTGGTACTGCTATTCTAATTAACACTTAATCTGTTTCATCGAATTAACAAATCTTTTCATAATGGATGCCACCTAACCAAGAATATTTCCACACGCATATTGTTTTGTGAATTTATAGTCTGACAAAAAGTTATGTTACTATTTAAAGAGGTAACAATTTGATTTAACATTTATTTTTCCCTCCATTTTTTCACAGTTTTGCTGAATAGCAACTATGACATTATATTAACAATATTTGTTTTTTTGAATGAAATACATTGATTAATTTTATATTAACGCTTACTTATTTTTTCTGTCTAATTTACCCCCTTTTAATTTCTCTCTCCCACCAGTTCCGGTAACCTGACATATATTCCTGTTTTCTTCGATCCTCCTTTGACTTTTACAACTGTGATTTTATCATTCACTTTTCACTCTCATTGTCTTACAAGACTTCTGATCAGCTTCAAGATACTGAAGGACCTCAGTTTCCATTGAAGATGCTTATACTTTTTAAGTATCTGTCCTTGTAGTGATCATTCCCTCGAGAGAGATCTTTCAGAAGGCTTTGCGTTAGGACATGTAAATGTTTAAATTATGGCTTATAGAGCAATGACAGGAAATAGGACATCTATTTCTGGATACATTGCAGATTTATTGTTATGAGTCAAGGCTAATGCAAGGTGAACTCCTCCCTTTATGATCATCACCACAAACACATTAGCTCATCCGTGAATTTAAAAATCGACCTCCAGACAGTTAGTTGGCAATTTGGCACCTTGCTTTGATTGTATACAATTTAACAAAAGAACATTCAGCACTAATTCAACAGTAATATCACTTTTGTCTTTCAGGAATGATTTATTCCTTTGGATACAATGTCCAAATCACATTTTCTTGGGGTGTAGATTTCTTGTTTGCAGTTTACTGTATTGTTTTTCAAGGGCATAAATAAAGGGGAGATGCATACATACATAATTTATCATACTGTTTATATAAAATCTAGACCAGATTGTTTTTCTACACAGAAAATCCCACGTAGGAGGACAAGAAGTTATATTGGGCTCCCTAACAGACTTTATACTCTATTTCCTTTGGGGATTTGTCCCACTGCCATACCCCCTACAAAAAGGGCATGGGGCTTGCTCCCCAAACCCACAGTCCTACATGATTTGCTGAGTTCCTCTGCCTCCTCAACCCTGTAGCTCTCACCAAAAACGTATCAGCACTTCTCCAGTGAAGCCAAGCTGATATAGCTTGCATAGCTAATGTCTGAACTCCTCTTCATTAATATAATCGGATGCGCTATTAACTTTCTAGAACATTTCCTGTTGTCTACCTTGGGGCAGAAGGAGGAGATGGGAGAAAATGTATGTAATGCATTCATCACCACCTCCCACCTACAGTAAATTCCCTTCCCCTCGGCTTACAGATCTCAAATCTACAGTGGGCTCTGGGAGCCTGTGGAGTAGGTAACGTGTCACAGAGGGATCTGTGAACAAATCCTCCTATCCATGTTCTGTTCCTAAAGGAACAATCTGCCCACTATCTGTAATCAATTGCAGTTACATATATTGCAGATGAACTGTAACAGAGTAGAATTTTTACTCTCTAGTCAGAAGTAATAATTTAGATAATGGGTGATTACATTTACCGAATCTCTAAATTGAAATGATACCTTTTTTTGTTAACAGTAAAACCAATCCCACATACTGTAGCCTCTCTGGATACATCATCACTCAGTGATTACCTGGGAACACAGTGACAGTGGTGTGAACATTGTTAAGCCACACTCAATTCACACCCATTTAGGTGCACCTACTCTAGTGCTGCACTAACCCGTGAGAGTTGTTTGGACTTCCGGGGGCATACCCCATGGCTCTTAGTGCTGCCCTCAGTTGTGCCAATCTATGAGTTGTTTTGCAGTGTATGATGGAAGAACTGATCTGTCCTTGCTGGTCCTGCATTCCGGGATGCAAGTCAGACCAGTGAGGGCTTGTGTGACCACCTGTCCTGAAAGCTTAGGTTCCTCACAATGCTTTGCTGCTGTAGCTCCCAACCTGAGCCACCCACAACAGCCAAACCGCACGCAGGTCACACCCTTAGGATCTGTGTTTAGCTGCAACCCTCCTCCAGCAACTCTGACCCCCAGCAGCTGTTCAGCAACACA
Organism: Sternotherus odoratus; assembly: GCA_032164245.1. Lineage (NCBI taxonomy): Eukaryota > Metazoa > Chordata > Testudines > Kinosternidae > Sternotherus > Sternotherus odoratus. The sequence continues at coordinate 200,479,796 of JAVMKO010000001.1, read as the reverse complement.
CCAACCAGGCTCTAGCTTTCACCAGCCTCAGTTACTACTTGCAGGTTGACTCCAACACACCCCTGTCCTGAATTTTCCTCAAAGCATAAGCTCTGCACTATCCATCCCTCTCTTGGATATGTCCATTGCCCATGTAAAAAACTCGAAAACTAAGTTTGTTGCTTTAACTGGAGTAACCCAAACAGCTCAGTTTAAACACTGAACGGGATGAATTTTGATTAAAGAATAAAAAAAGTTTATTTGACTACAAAGAGTGAGATTTTAAGTGACTACAAGAACAAGGTATTACAGTCAGAAATAGTTATGAGAGAAATAAAGAGAAAACACTTCCTAATAGGCATAACGAACTAGACTTGGTTCAAGGTAAAAATCTTTATCCCATGTTCCCAGCAACATGGCTGACCAAATTCTCAAGTCAAGATCTGTCCCCAAGGTCCAAAGGGCTGCTTCCTTTGTCTTCTCAGGTGAAAGAATGAACGAGAGAGATAGACTGGTATTTTTGCCCCTCACTTTTATTCCCCACTTGAAGTGGATTCTGCTGAGGATGACCCCTCAATATTTATTCAAGCAGTAAAGAAGGAAGTCTGGAGGTGAAAGTGGCCCCATGTTCTTTCTTACCCTCTGTGCATGCTGAAATGTCATTTGCCTAGTCTCCTTTTGCTGTCTCAAGGACTCTCTTTACCGCTTATATGTAAATTAAGGTAAACACATGTCTCCTTGTTTAGGATAGACCAATGTAACCACTCTTGCCTAGTCAGCTGTACATGGATTTGAACCAATATCATAGAGGGGGAATTCATAACTTTACAGATGCTGTGGCTACACATATTTTGCCATGATATTCTTGACCCATAAATTATTAATTTTCAAATTATACCTCAAAAGCACATTTTGTACAAATATTATTACAATAATGTGTAGTGTGTAGGATGTGAATACAGGATGTATTCAGTCACACCCGGACCCTGTGCAGAATCATCCTTAGCCCACCAATTCGGTAAACTAAAGCACTTCCAGCTCAACATGCTCCATGCTACTGCCCGTAGCCTCTGTTCCAAACAGTAGCTGGGCATGCTTTCAGCTCAGGGGGACAACTTCTTCCAGATGTTGGCATTAATGCAACTCATGCAACAGCATGAGACCGCAGGGAATGAGGCACAGTGGAAGGCATTTCATCAGCGGCTAGTCAGCCTGCAAAGGTGACAGAATGTCTTACTATGGAGATCATAGTGGCATGGACCTCTGTAGATAGTCAATACAGTTTTTAATAACTGCAAGGCCACAAGAACAGCGTGATTGGACTACATTGTCACTCAGACCATTCTTTTCCAGCTCTTTGCACTTCTCTTCTCAAAGGCAGTGGTATCCCTGGTTACTGCCACAACAAGAGAATGGTAAATATTTGAATGACAGACATTCTTCTGTCCTCAGTTGAAGCAGAACCCACCCCACGGCACGTAATACTGCCCACATCAGTAATGCGATTGGTCATAAACTGGCAAAACCTACCCCCATATGGTGCAACAACATCCATAATAGCAGCTGCCATCTCTACATCTTACCCACTGGCTGCAATACTGCTTCCTCCCTGATCCATTCCCTGTCTTCTCCTCAGACAGGTTTTGGGACTCTGGGCTGGGGCCATACTGGCCATTCCCTGAATCAACTGGAGTCTGTTCAAGAGCCTCCAGTCCCTTTGTCCCCCAATTGAACGTCTACCATCAAAAAGTTTTTCTAGCCTGAGTGTGAGGTCTGTCCTCTGTCGGGTGACCAGCTGGCTAGTGTGAAAAATGGGACATTTGGTCTCCCTAGTACTTTGAGTAGTGCTGAGCACCTGACCAAACTCCTCAGGGCTTTCCATGGGGGAGTCTTCGGCAACTGATTCCAATGGCAAGTCTGGCAACTTACCGTGTAGCACTAGCTCTTCAGGTTTTTGATTCTTCCCCTGTGCCGTAATGCTGTCCAGGAAAAATCTCCTCCCCTTTGCCAGCTCCTCAGAGAGGTTCTTATTTTTCTCCAAATCATGGTACTTATTGGCCTCATGCCAGAGGTCCACCAGACCTCGGCTCGAGCGTCTGGCGAGCTGGCAGGAAGATTTCCCAAATGGCATCCCTGTCCAAGTGCAGCGTGGGCACTTAGTAGGCTGCGTGAAATGTGGGGTTTAAATGCTGAACAAGGACATACAAACTGGTATGTGACTTCCAGTACAGAACAAAGGACTAGGTAGAAGCAGTCTTAAGGGAATTGTGGGAAGGCATTGGAGGACTATGAGCACCCACATTAAGTAGCCTGCATACATGCTATGATAGAGCGGGATAGGGTGGGATAGAGCTTGAGTTAAAGAAAAATCCTGGGCTCTAACCTACATCTCCAGCTGGGTCAGCCAGCCCAGTTATAAAGTGCCTCCAAACCTGGCTTAGAGGAGTCTGAGGATAGAGGGGTGTGCAGGTGGGTGTTAGAGGTAAAGCCCAGGTAAAAGGTCAGATTAACTCTGCAGTGAGGACATGGTCTAATGTGCTAGATTTAAATTTGCTAATGTGTTTAGATTTCCTAAAGACTATTTAGTTAAGAACGTATGAGCCTCAAGCTATTTCTTCCCCACAAGACCAAGTCCGTTTAGAACTTCATGACGTATAGACCAGCTTTCCAGTTTCACACTGCAGCATTTACTCAGTGGGCATCAGACTACTTTAACTTGAAAGCACTAGACAAGGAATTTAAGGCTTCTGAGAAAAAGTGCACTCTTTCTTTAAAACTGAAGCAGGAAGCCAGACAGGTAGGGAGCCTGGGAAGCTTGTTGGCAGAGAGCCAGATCATTATCTTGTGTAAATTGTACTGTTCCATTAACTTCAGTGGAAGTATCTGTTTGAAACTAGAATCTCTGCAGTAAAGTAAAGACCATACAGAGTAGCACTATAGTAGCTCTGTTTTCCTTATTCTATTTGTTCCTTTCATTGCTAGAGGAAAGTAATAGTCTATTCTTCTTATCATAATCACATGAATTTCAGAAGGGGACTCATTTGAAGCATCATAAAGATGAGAAAGTGAAAGTGCCCACGTTCAAAGCTCCAAGATTTTTCAGTTGGCTAAACCTAGGGAATGGCTTTAGTGGAGGGAGTGCTTCACCAGATCTCAAAACAAAAAACTTGAGAGAGAGAAACTCCTTCGTACAAGTCAGCCCAGGCATTTATGCAAAAAAAGAAAAAAAAGAAAAAAAAAGGTATATTCCTCTATTTATCTTCACTGAGGAAAGAATAATTGACTTTGTTCTTAAGTACTGAAGATTTGATTGCAAAAAGTGGCGTAGTTAAGACATTTTAGTATTCTGTTTTAAGGGTTCACAAGGAATATGTTGGAAGGGTGAAATAAGCCCAAATGCATAAGCAATACCTGCAATACTGTAACACTGATGAAGTGAGCCATTGAGTGATGCAGCTCAGAAGATGTATAGCTGTGAGCCACTGAATTGGGAGAATAATGCTCAGAGAGAAGAGCATAAATGGCACTGGAAACAAACAAGAAATGGCTGTTATACAGCCTGTGGGGAGAAAGAGACAGGCTCTGTTAAAGCCAGGAATCAGGAGGCAGGTTTTAATTAGTCTTTTGGCATTGATTAGTCAGTTACCAGGTTCATTTGAAATAAAACCCATGGCTTGTTTAGGAAATGGCTTCACTACAGCTCAGTAGTGTCCAAAATCGGATATCACTATCAAGGTTAATTTAACACTGATGAGATCAATAGGGTTCCCTGGGCTAGTAATAGATGTGAGACATGGCTCATTACATGCCGCTTTAGTTCTCTGTAGTAAAATGGGTGGGGGAGATGCAGTAGAGTAAAGAACAGGGAGAGACGTGAAGATCAGGCAGATATTTTTTACTTGGTTGAGTGAATTGCCCATCCTTAGCTCTAAGGAATCTGGTACAAGTTTCAGTCTTCGAAATATATCTAGGCAAAATTGCCATGAGACTCCCCCCCCCCCCCCGGTTTTATTTTTACATGCCACTAGATTTGAGTTTGCCTTTCAGGCTATTCAGTTAGCACCAGGGGTGAAAGTAAAATGCTGCTGTTACTGGCATGGGCCAATCTGCCTGCCCCAAAGGGCTGGGCTTCGGGTGGAAGGGGTGGGGCTGGGGGGTTCAGCGTCCCCCAGCCAGTCCATCTGTGCTCTCTGGCCCATGCCGGCAGCTGCAGTGGCCAGAGCCCTGGGCCTTTTAAATTGCATTCCCAGGGCAGCTACTTCTCCCCCCTACCCATCAGTGTCCAGGGGCAAAAGGAGTAGCGACATTAAAGTGCTGTCACGGCAGCGCTTTAACATCGCTGGCCCTTTTACACCCCCCCATTGGCGGCCCTTCTGGTAGGGCTGCTGATTGGGGGGTGCAAAAGGGGCAGTGATGTTAAAGTGCTGGCATGGCAGCACTTTAAAGTCAGCGGTACAGGCCGGTACTGGTGGCTACCTTTTACCAGTACACCATACCGGCCCATACCCCCTTACTTTCACCCCTGGTTAACACACTTTTAATTTGAAAAAAAGGAGTTAGAAGATGTTTACTTTTTTTAAAATACCCCAAAATGACCAAATCTGAATTTTCCCCACAAGGGCTGGTGGGCTCATGAGAGCCCATATTTTCTCCAATGGTCCAATATAAGCAACATTGTATGTCCAGCTCATTCTGGCTATTCTCCAGTAACCCTTCCATCCCAGTACAGAATCCTAGTATGGAACACTTTGGTTTCCAGACTTGGGCCCCATAAATATAGTATTCCAAATCCAAACATATTATACATAAACTAGTGTAATGCCCGTGTACATGGGCCAAAGTGCTTACTGCTGTTTGTCTGGGCCGTCTCTACGGCTTGCAGCGGCGCACGCGCGGCGGCCATTTTGTGCCGCTGAACTACAACTCCCAGCATGCTGTTCATCCGGGCCATCTCTACTGCGCATGACGGCTTCGGACAAACATCCTCTGGCCTTTTATTATATAGGATTCTAAGAACATAAGGGGATTGGAAGGCTCACCCAGTGGATTGGCAAATGGATACAGACTTCCCTTCTATGTTACTGGTATCTATCCACCCCATTACTGTAGTAATGAAGAAATAACTGATGGCTGCCCAGCAGCTCACGTGGAATCAATTTATTTATATATTCCTATTTAATACATATACCATAGACTGGTCTAGGAATCAAGAGGTGAAAGACTGGGTATCTAATTACTGACTAGTTGTGTTCCCCAAGGGTCAGTCCTAGGACCAATCCCATTCAATTTATTCATAAATAATCTGGAGAAAGGGGCAAACAGTGAGGTGGCAAGGTTGTAGATGATACTAAACTGCTCAAGATAGTTAGGACCAAAACAGACTGTGAAGAACATAAAAAAATCTCAAAAAACTAAATGATTGGGCAACAAAATGGCAAATGAAATTTAATGTGGATAAATGTAAAGTAATGCACATTAGAAAAAATAACTCCAACTATACATTCAATATGATGAGGGTTAATTTAGCTACAACTAATCAGGAAAAAGATCTTGGACTCATCATGGATACTTCTCTGAAGATGTCCATGCAGTGTGCGTGGCAGTCAAAAAAGCAAAAAGGATGTTAAGAATAATTAAAAAAGGAATAGAGAATAAGACAGAATATCTTATTGCCCTTATATAAATCCATGGTGCACCCACATTTTGAATATTGCATACAGATGTGGTCTCCTCATCTCAAAAAGATATGTTGGCATTAGAAAAGGTTCAGAGAAGGGCAACTAAAATGATTAGGGGTTTGGAATGGGTCCCATATGAGGAGAAATTAAAGAGGCTAGGACTTTTCAGCTTGGAAAAGAGACTAAGGGGGGATATGAGAGAGGTATATAAAACCATGAGTGGTAAGGAGAAAGTAAATAAGGAAAAGTTATTTACTTGTTCCTATAATATAAGAACTAGGGGCTACCCAATGAAATTAGTGGGCAGCAGGTTTAAAACCAATAAAAGGAAGTTCTTCTTCACACAGCGCACAGTCAACCTGTGGAACTCCTTGCCTGAGAAGGTTAGGAAGACTAGGCCTATAAAAGGGTTTGAAAGAGAACTGGATAAATTCATGAAGGTTAAATCCATTAATGGCAATTAACTAGGATGTCTAAGGAATGGTGTCCCTAACCTCTGTTTGTCAGAGAGTGGAGATGGATGGCAGGAGAGAGATCACTTGATCATTACCTGTTAGGTTCACTCCCTCTGGGGCACTGGGTGCTATCAGTAACAGGATACTGGGCTGGATGGACCTTTGGTCTGACCGGTACAGCCATTCTTACATTCTCTCAATTCCTCCTTTTAAAGAAAATGTACTTTTGGACATTATCTAGACAGATTTGAAGTCAGGAGCATAGTAGCATCTCGTGTCTCATATAGCATCACCCCTTTTGTGGTATGAAACATGGTAACATAATAGTTCAGTCCATTCTTAATTTTACATAAGAAATTGCAGCAATGTTTTGCCTGAAAATGCTAAATGTATAGTGCACTGGTACTGCTAGTGGTTCTCAATGTCAGATTCTCAGAGACTGTGCAGCCCTTCCAAGCAGTATAATGGGATGATGTGGTTTATTGATTTAGATGTTATTTTTGCACCCTCCGACCAGTACTGGTTTTTTTCTAACCATCCTCTAGTTAATGTCTCAACAACAGGAGAATAACACTGTTTTATTTATTAAGGGTCAGATTCTGCCACCCTCACTCACACCGAGTAGTACCTTACTCTTCAAGTTGCTGCATTAGTTCCAGGATGTGCAGGAGCAGAGGAAGAATGGCAGGTTACAAAACAATCTGTTTGTAGAGCCCCTCCTCTCCCCAAGTATTTTTATTTTCTTAAATGGAAGTGCCTGTGTGCTAATCAAAACATTCTTATCTTAGGTTGCTCCTCTGTAAGAGCTTTGGATACTGCTCTCTAATGGGCACTAGTTAGCTGTTTAGATCCAAACATGTTGTCTACATTGTAATTGCTGTATAAAATAAGCTTGTTGAGCTATAAGGTACATCAATTGTTAGAGCCTAAAAACAAGGACCACAGAGCTGCATAGATTATTTAATGATTTCACTACCTACTGAACAACAACAGCAAAAGCCTGCCAAGTCTGCCCTGAGAAACTAATGAGGGTTCCATTTTCCAGGGGCAAATATCAAGCCTGTCATTGTTGCATGGGGTTTATTGGTAGCACTTCCTGGAATAAAGATGAATCTTTGAGCTTCAAAGGAAAATGCACAGGGCTATGTTAGGAGTTAATATTAGAATAATATTTTTATTAAGAGAATTAGTTCCTTCTTGGTAGTCCTTCCTATGCGAAATAAAGAGAACTACACATTCACTCAACCTACCTATAGTAGGATTTTATAACATACCAGGCACTATAGTATCTCTGTGGTTCCCACATAAAATGGGCTGGCATGAAGAGGTCTCTAGTGGATTTCAGTCTTCTCCCTGCTCTTTTTATGGGAGACACTGTTTAGTATACTTTTGAACATGTTTATTACTATTCTACATTATGGTGGCAAAGATTTACACCACAAAGATGGTTCTTGCAGCATGTCTTAGAGGTGGACTAACTCTGGATTGCTGTGATTGCACATCAACCTATATAACTGAGGAAACAGGTTCAACTCTGGCTTTCATATACTGTATGACCGGAACTTGCAAGCGTTGTTTTCACAGATTTGTTGGCAGCTGCCTACATTAATGCAGAGGTAACTCTGACCACTTTCTCCACTCCTCTCCTGAGTTGAGTAGTTTGGGCCTTGGAGAAAAACTGGCCATAGATAGTATCTATGATTTGAAAAAGAAAGAAAACCTTCCTGCTGCACAGTTACAGTAGTTGGATAAGGTATAACAATGAAATGTATGTAACAAATAGGTTCTGAAAAGAGGCAATATCCTATTTTATTAATTCTTTACGTATTAGACAGGATTTGCTTGGAAGAAGTTTATGCAGGAGGAAAAGAAAGATTCGGAAATGGGAAATGGAGGACTTGTAGACCAGAGTAGCACTTTTTTTTAAAAGTAAAGTAAAATAAAGTGGAACAGATGGAGAGTGAAGAGCAGAGCCAATATTTTGGTAGGACTACTCACATGATTAAGGAGAGTGGAATTTGGCCCTTCATGAGGCAAATTCTTCTGTCAGTTCCTCACATTCCACAGCCTTGGTATGTTGTTTGAAATTGATTTAGCAGTTGTCTACATACAGAAGTTGTACTCCTTTAACTACACCACTTAGGTAGAGCAGTATAAACCTCCTAGTGTGGACACATTTATATTGGTATAAAAGGCATCTTTACCAGTAGAGCTTATTCCTGTTTTGGAAAGGGGATAAGTTATACCAATTTAACTACATCCATGTGAGGAGTTAAAGTATTCCAACTATATCTAAGGAAAAAAAGAAAAAGAAAACACAAACCAAAACAGATACGCCTCATCCCTCTCATCTAAACACTCTGAGGTAGAAAAGCTCTATATAGACCATGCCCTAATGTTTTCCAGCTCTTTAGTTTTTCCCTATATGACAACCAACTAAAGGCTTTTGAACTTGGGTTTTCAAACCGCAACTTCATGACCACAGCAAGTATAGATTAGGACAATAGAGACTGTTTCCTCTTTCATACTGGAGGATGCCGGCAACATGACTTCAGCAGCAGACTACAGTCACATTTGCACCCCAGACTTCCTTCTCAAGAAAGACACCCAGGAATTGAAAGGTCTCCTTACTTCATTAGCAACACCACAAAATAGTTTCAGCCAAATGAAAATGAAAGGTGAAAGAGCTTGTTTCAACATTTTCTAAATTAATTGTATCAACATGTTGATTTGAAATGATGCTGGAAACATTTTCTTTCACCCATATGAATCTTTTCTTCAATTTTTTGTTTCAGCAATAAAAACCAAAAATTCAGTTTTGGTTCGAACAAAGTTTCTCAAGATTTTCTGGTTTGGTCACGGAACTGAAAAAAAATCAATTATTCATTCAGCTCTAATCTCGACATCATTCAGGCTTCCAATACAGAAACAGAGGGGCCTCTCTTTCATTTAATCCAATTTCCCATAGTGAAAGGTACTGGTTTTCCTTCTTGAACTTTAAGAATTGTGAGCCCCAGATATACTCTCACACTGAGCCAAAGCAGCTAATATCTGGATTCACTGTTATATCTTCCAATCATTATTTACCTTGCCTGAAAATGTTTTAAATACCAAGACAAAATATTTAGCAGAAGAGATGCTCAATATGGGTTTGATCCAAAGCCCTTTGAAGTTAATGGGAGTGGAGTGACTTCAGTCGATTTTGTACCAGATCTGTTACAGTACAAATAACCATGTAAATGTGCACGAATATATGTAATTACCATGTAATCATATACCCTGCAAATAAATTAGTGCATGTAACACTTCATAATTGTATAGGTTAAATCAAATCATTTGTATTTATAATTCTGCTAATATTTTAGTGCACGGTGTTTAAAGAACGTGGTATGCCATTAATATAATGGTTAGCAAAACAAAATACTGTGTTGTAGAAAGATCTGAGTCAAGTATTCTACCTACAAACAAGGGGTTTCTTTGTTTAGTTAACAATCAGCAGTGAAGTTAACTAAGGAATAATATGGTGTACATGTGAATAAGTAGAGAACAAAGAAAAGCAAGAAAGAGTTCAGCTGAATTCAAGCAAACTTACAGTTTATGGTTCTATTTATTTTTACTGATAAAATCTTAAGATTCCTCTTTGTTCCTCTCCTCCTTTTCCAGGAAGGTAACACTGGAGCAGGGCAGGTGGGGAAGGGTTAAACAAATCACTCCTATGCAAATGCCCTGTACTGCAATTTTATTTATTCTCTTAAAGCTTAAGCCAAAACCCATTGAAGTCAATAAAAGTCTTTCCTATGATTCTGAAAGGCTCTCTGCCCACTGTCTCCTTGTTTTGTTTAGCTCAACACTTCCACTTTGTGTTTTCAGTATTGTGTTTTAGTCATCCCATTTGAAAACTGAAAAATTAACTTTATATTAAAACTAGGTTTTAATTCCAAATCCTTATAACTGAGTTGGTCTTCCTGGCCCTTTTTGGAAGAGTAACCCACGATTTATAGGGGTCATAGTATTTTCATTACAGCCCAGAGCTCTGTAGTCACTCAGCATATTCACAGCACTGCTTCTCTCTCTTATTCAGTCTTTCAAGACTTCTTTCTCTGCTTGTCATATAAATTAAATACAATTCAGAGTTAATGCAGCAGAAACCTGATAACTTGGGCTGCTTAAAATTGCTATTCTATTAACAGCAGTATTCCTGTGCTTCTGCTATGTGTTGTGAAATTCAATGTATTGAAGGTTGGTTTGCAGGTGTAATAGAAAACTGACTTGATAGGAATACATTTTACCACTCGGTGTAGTGGAATTTTATATTTGTGAAAGGTTTATGGCTTCACTGGATTCATTTGAGAAGACTTCATTGTATTTCTGATTTGAGGCATTTCATATTTAAACCATTTCCCCTGGGTTGGTTGATTCCACAATATTTATTTTCATAGCACAGACTTTCAAACAGTTCCATAGTGTGGGACTACATTTTAGAAAAAGTGTCTCCCAGCCCAGCTCTCAAGTGTGATCCCAGTCACCATGTCATAACTGCAGCAACTGGAAAAGTAACATTAAGAACAGGGCTGGCGCCAGGCACCAGCTGAGGAAGCACATGCCTGGGCGGTACACTGGAAGAGGCGGCATTCCAGACAATCTTGAGACGGCACAATTCGGCCACCCTCCCCCTCTCTTTTTTTTTTTGCTTCGGCAGGTTGGGGAGATTTTTTTTTTCACTTGGGACATCAAAAAAGGTAGAGCTGGCCCTCATTAAGAGAGGATTATTGTACTGTAAGAGCCTTTAATATCATAAGTGCGGTCTCCTTTTTGGGAAAAAAAAAGCTTTTTACTCCTTAATTTCTCTCATCTGCTTACTTCTGGGTTCCCCACTCTCTTTAGCTCTCCTGAACATTCATCTTCTACTGGAAGTGCTTACCAGATTATGAACACTGAACTTGCACAGATGAGTGGTTCCTCACATGAATAGTCCCAATGAGTTCAGTTAAACTACTTGCAGAATCAGTTGCGGCTCACCGTGAATAAGGGCATCACAGTCTGGCATTCTAGGTGAAGATGAAATTAGGACTTCGCTCTGTATTTACTACACACATGGGAAGAGTGCTTCACAACTTTTGTTTTGGGGATTTTGTAAATAGAATAAATAGAACCTCTCTCACGCGCTCTCTGACAACTGATGGTTTCTGGATGCTTTCCTAGCTCAGGTCCCTGAGGGAAGTTTCTCTTCCCTCTTCTCTTCAGTAGCTGCTAAACTGCCTACTTGTTTCTAGCTAGGGCTGGACAAAATCCAAGGATTCCATTTTGTTAAAGATTTTGAGGTTTCAGAATTTATTTTCATTCTGCACTGGAACAAATATGAGAGCTTTCAAATTGTATCTTTAAAAAAAATATGATACCTATCCCTACAATAATCAACAGCCTGACAATTAGGGCATCCACCTGGGATGGGAAACCCAAATTCAAGTCCCTGCTCTCCCTGATTCACTGTAATGACTTAAACACGGCTCATTTACATGGCAGGTAAGTGTGAGCACCACCAGGCTACAAAGTCAGACTCTTTCACCCAGTGTACTAGTTCCTCTCGTGTTAATATTCATGGCGCCAGAGAGAGTAGAGACACAGGACTGTCTGGTCCTGAGAAACCTTCCCGATGGATGTTTCAATGAAACAGATACATTTCTGTGAAGAGTTTTCTTGATTTCTACAGGCTGTCACTTTCTGACGTAAAAACATTTAGTAAAAAAATTCCCAGCCAGCTCTTCTACAAGGAGCAATACTGTACCTCTGAAACCTGCAGAAGCAGATGGAAATGAACAAGCGCCAACAAGCACTTTGTGATTTGCCATCTTTCCCCTGATGACTATGTAATTGAGCTAGCTATTTATGCCATCTGTGTAGCACTCAAGCACTTTACCACTGGTACAGGCTCCATGGACCACACAGCCCAAAAACCACATGGTTTTCAAAATACTGGTTTAGATAAATAGAGATAATCTGCAGCCTCTAACACCCTCTCAAACCTAAAATCTATAATTGCTTTGTTAAAATCAGCAATTGTGTTGGCTTGGCAGACTAAAGACTGGCCATCTGTATCAGGTGCCAGAAATATCAATATTTCATAATAATGTTATTGGGTTTGTGCCAGGATTTAATATATTAACATGAGATTTTTGATAGAGAACAAAATATTGTATTGCTAAACTGCCAAAATCCATGAACTGTCTCACCAAGGGGAGTCAACAGCAAACTGACTAAGTCAGTCTAAAAAAGCTGATTTCAGAAAAGACTCAGTCCACTAGTCCGTTAGGCTTTTGAGGTATCTCTTCTGATCTCTGCAGGTTTGTCTGGAGAAAATGAGGCAGATTAAACATCTGTCTAGATAGGGACCTTTTTCCAGGCACTGAGGACATTCACCTGACATGAAATCCTGGCCCCTTTGAAGTTAAGGGTGTCAGGTTTCCCCCTTCCACATGGCTTCAGTTACAGAAATATTCCTTAATTCCTAGGCCTTAGTTTCTTCTTTTGTAAAAATGTGATAAACTCTTCTGAGCTACTGAAATTTCAGGGCCAATTCTCATTTACGCCGCTTCCTTTACACTGCCAGAGTGGGGCATAGTTTAAATCAGATGCAAGCTTTAAGTCTCTTTGTCCTGAGCAAAATGGGTGGACTTTTTCTTTATACCATATATGGAGATATACCTATCACATAGAACTGTAGAGACTGTGAAAGGTCATCGAGTCCAGTCCCCTACCTATACTATCAGGACCAAGTAATGTCCTTGGCAGATCCCTAAATGGCCCCCTCAAGAATTGAACTCACAAACTTGGATTTAGCAGGCCACTGCTCAAACCACTGAGTTATCCCTCCCTGCATTTTGATTTCTTTGCCCTCTATTGAAACAAACAAGGGAAAGCACTATGTAGATTCAAACACCACAATATAAGCCCCTTGGAGCAGATACTGTTTTTTTGTGCTGTGTTTGTACAGCACCTAACACAATGAAGTCCCAGTCCATGACTACTAGGTGCTGTGATAACAAATAAACAAGATGGAAAGCAATCTAAAACCAGGGCTAAGTTTAAAAACTTGTGCATTATGGGCAAATATAAGCAAATATTTTTATACAGATCACTTACCATAGGCTCAACATAATAGCTGGCACTCTTGTCAGCAGGAGAAAACAGATTTTCATGAAGCACTTTGATGTATTTGTTAACTGACCCCGTTTCCCCCTTTCTTTAATTAGAAATTCAGTTCTGGTAAAGCGCATCATTTGTTTCTGTTTGTTACTTACAAAAAGAGGGAAAATAGGATTTTTAAGCAGGCTGTCACACACAATTTGTTCACAGATAAATACTGTACATTAATTTCATAGCTACCTTGGAGCACTAATTTAAAGACACCATGATAAATTGCGGCAGCATCTTAGACTTTCAAAATAGCATCAACATGTTTCAATGGTAGAGGGCGGGGGGGGGAGGGGAAATGTGGGTCCCATTTGTTTCTCTTTTTATGTTTTCTTTCACACCTTGTTACACTAAAGACTTCTTGTCATCTTCCTGCCATTAAGAAAATAATCAGGGAGTGAGGATGCAGCTGCATTTCTTCATCAAGATACAATTATATGAAGAGAGTGAATAATGACAAGAATGGAATGGACTTCACAGTGCTGTTATCAATGTTACTGTTGTTGAACCTGGGGACAGAATGCTGTGTGGTGATCGGATTTGCTCTCTATCTATGCCATGGATGGTGTTAACTTAGAACCACATTGTTCAACTGCATAAAGCTTGCTATATGGCCAGTTTTAAGCTGCCTTTCCTTGAGGGATCTTGGCTGAGGCCTGCTCACCCCTGGATTTGCTCAGTGCATTAAGTCATTCACAACTCCTGGCCACTTATTACTATCTATATCAGCAGTGTCCAATAGATATTCGATGCTAGCCACAGTTGTGGTTTTGAATTTTTCTTATTCACCACATTATAAAAAAAACATACTACACATACACGCTAGTGCCTGTTGCTATTACACGCAGCACATCCACTGTTGTCTATGCTGTTGTCTCTCTCGCACTATATCCTAGCCACGTTAATAAGCTGTATATCAAAGCACGCAACTTGTCTTCCAGTACTGCTGTCTTCAATACACCAATGCATTGCTCATGCATTAGCCATAATTCAATAGCCTATTTCCCACATGTGGCTAGTGACAAACATATTGGACACCACTGGTCCATACTCACGAGCAGAGCAGGCAAAATCTTTTCAATTACTTGCTGAATTAGTGCACGGTCCCAAAAATGCATTTTAAATATAAACGCATGTAGTTTTGGATGGATTTTTTTAAATGTTAATGTTTCATTTTATTTCAATTTTGATTCAAAATAGCAATTGAATTTCAAATTTGTCCAATAAAAAACCCACACACCAAAAAGGATGCAGAACACTTGAATGACCACATCTAAATAAAAACTAGAGGGAAAAGTTTGTTTGAAATTGACCAAAACACTCCGTCAATTTGAAACAAACTATGAGTATTTTATATTTGATGGCAAACATTTTTAAAACAAAGTTTTGATTCCAATCACACTGCATTTTCTTTTTACATTTTGCTGTTCAGCCTTCAAAACCAAAAAAAAAAAAAAATGGTTACTTGCTCATCTCTACTCACGGGTTATTTCCAAATGCAATTATTAACATGCTCTGCTATTCTTAAGAAAGGAGTTGTGCTTCAGTCTCCCACGATTCCTCTCTCACTGGTTGTCAGTGGTGACAATTAAAGCCAAGACTTCATGGAAGAGGCAGAGAGTTGCCTCAGGATGCTTCATTAGGGTACACAGAATGCCCTAATCTCAACACTATCTGTCCTGCCAAAACATCTAGTAGAGCTGTGTTTCTGGGTGCTACTGGGAGCCCAGTGCAAATGGGACAGCTATGCAATCTACCCCTAAACACAGACACAGAGGTGGGTGAATAAGTTTCAGGAACAGAATTGTGAGAGCTGGAACCAAGCACTAAGGGGGAAAGCAGAGACACCTCTAGGCTGCTACAGCCAGACAGTGGCAGTGAAAATAGAAACTGAAAAGATTTATCAGACTGTTTGCTGCCTGCAATAGGGCTTGCTGCTCGGGACTTTGTAGAAGCTCTGAGGGAAGTAAGAAAACTTTTTGGGCTTCCTGCATAGCTATCATGGGGGGTTGTAGTGTTTTAAACTCTTTATAGTTCAGCTGTCACCATTCACCAAGACATTTACCCTCCTGTGACAGAGTAAATCAGCCACCAAAGGGTTAAGTGCTACCTGTTCACATCTGCACAGCAGTTGATGGGTGTGGGCATTGTGCAGGAGATCAGACTAGATTATCATAATGACCTTATGACCTTAAAGTTTATATCACCTGAACTAGCAGGAAGAAGGAAAATGTCTTTCCAGGAGCTGAGAAGGATCAGGGAAGAGGCCTCTGCAGACTGAAGTCCATGTTGTGTAGGGGAATTACTGTGTTTTGAACAATAAATTGTGCCCTGAGGGAAGGACATAGGCATGGTGCTGAAATGGACATAGGCATGGTGCTGCTTCTCTCCTGGGCTGGTGACTAGCCCACTGGCTTAATCCTCTCCTTCATGTGTCACAGGCCTGCTGTATAACATGGAGGATAAAGGCAAGGAACAGGTGCTTGGGAGAGTTTTTATTGACAGTAGGGGACAGAAGAATTATTGCAGTCTTCTAGCTGGCCAGAAATAGGGAGTTCCATTGCCTGTGATTCTCTTTAGAACAGGCGTCTCTAAACTACGTCCCGAGGGCCGGATTCGGCCCGTGGCTTCGATTTGTCCGGCCCCCCAACCTGATTTAGAATTTAATGCAACACTGACACAGTAGTGTTTTTTTACAATTTGCATATATTTTACTTTTTTCCACAGTCTCTTTGGCCCTGCGAAGCCCCTTCAAAAATCTAATATGGCCCTTGTCTCAAAGTTTGGAGACCTCTGCTTTAGAAGACTCCCCTGGTCCTATCTTATTAGTGTACTTAGCTTTATGGCACCAACTCTCTCCCATCAGTTAGAGTGTTGACACTTAGGTGCTGGAGGGAATTCTTGGAGATGCCTTTGTTAAAATTGTGCTACCACACTGAATGGAAGTGATTTCCTCGCCCATCTCTGGATACTGCTAAAATCACCCCGCCCAGACACCTAGGGCTCCTAAAGTGAGAAATATTTACCTTTTGGAATAAACCAAGTTACATGAAGTGTAACATTTCCATGTTTTCTAAGAAATATAATTCAGACCCCTACAGGGCTTTTCCCCACCCATTTAGCTTCAAAGAAGACAGGCTGAACACTGTAGTAACATATGAACATTTCCTGCACAAATGCAACTTCTGTTAAGTTAGCCTAGTATTGCCTCCCTCTTTCAGTAGGAAGAAGCATCTGTGTAAGCAAAAGAAATCTGTAATCCTTTACTCTGCTTTGAGCACAAGGGCCACTAAGATATGCGCTTTATTACAAGTTGAGTGGGGGAATTGGTGGGGAAAACTGTGTGCGGCTCTTGTAAAAATGTCAGCAGCCCATCACTATGTTTGGGAACTGAAATTTTAGTGTGCAGAGATAGAGTCCACCATTGAAGAATTGGAATTCTTCAAAGGAGAGATGGTGACTGAGGTAATACCTTTTATTGGACCAATTCTGCAAATGTAAGTAGGCTATTACTCAAATTTGGCACTTCTTCATTGAGTTGGGCAACATTTGGGGGACACCATTTTTTCATCCAAAACTACAGAATTTGGTTGCCATGTTGTTTGCAAATCCATGTTGATTTTGGCTAATTGTTTTCGCCAAAGAGAAAACAAAATGTTTTGGAAATGTCCAAATGAACCATTCTGACCTTCTCAAAATGAAACATTTTCATTTTTCAGGCACCATTCACAGAGGAGGAGCTGCCCCCACCCCCAAAACCTTTAACCCAGTAATGAGGGCACTCATCTGTGGGAGAGACCTGGGTTCAAATTCCTGATCCCGCCACTTTCCTTCACTATCAGACTGTAGCGTCATTCTCACTTTCTCTATCCAATGACTATTTAAGTATTTTATATAAAAGCACACAGCTTCAGGAAGAGAAATTAAGAGAGCCTCACCCCAGAGTACAGGCCATGGAACGATCTGAACCTGTCTCCCCTACTCCCAGGTGAGTGGCCTTACTACAGGGCTATGGATAATAACAGGGGACCACTACTTCCTTCTCCTTCATCGTTGTGAAGATAACCCTTCATTCCCTTTGATCTGACTAAAAGATACCCAGAACATTTCTTTTGAATCCTCTCCCTTTGAAATTTATTTTCATTTTATTTTTCAGACCTGACAGAGAAAAGTCAATTAGTTGCATGGCTCTACTACCTCCCTACCACTTTCATTCCTCCCTCCCCAACAAGTAAATCTACAGGTCCTATGTGAAATACATCATTTTCATAAAGCACGATTCTACAAATTCTGGTGAGGTCTCCTGATCGTAGGATTCACCACACCCCTAACTGAAAGGTTTATGATTTCCTAGTTTTGGCTGCTCATTTTCTGAAACATCTACAGTTATAAAACATTCAGAGGAAGAATCCACTGATAATAATAAATGATTGATTTGGAAATTTTGCTAAATTGACTCCAAAGAAATATAGATAGATGCCGTCTGAAAATAATCTTGTCTGGACCTGTAGTTCTACAAGCACATTTTGAACATTTTGCATGACAGACATCTACACTAGGGCAATATTATGGGCACACATCCTCAAAGCTAGTCCTTTTTTGTTGTTTTTTGTTTTCATTTATAAAACAGTTGTACAAAGTATTTTCTTTTCTCACAAAAGTTCTCTGTATGTTTTTTTAAAATTTCAGTTTGACAAAAGTTCTTGCTGCATATTATATTCATAACCACTTGTGTCATGATGCCAACCGCTGAATCAGTTATTCAGTGAATACTTCGCATGACACTTCAAGGGATGTGATGAAAATGCTGGAGCTAGACCCTATTTTAAGATCTTTCACTAATGATTACTAGAAGTACATCAAGGAACATTGCACCTCCAGAGAACGTATAGCACAGCAAAGTGAGCTTCAATAGGAAAAAAACAGAATTCATTTATTTCCTCATACGTAACAAGAAAAAACAAACTAATTTCAAAGTCCTTTGCTCTCCAGCAAAGATGACTGGTTTTAATCAGTGTCAATAAAGGAACAGAAAATTCATCTAATTGCAGATACCCTTGTATCGTCCATATAAAAATAGCACACTAGGGTTCCACTCTTTGACCAGAAGCCCCTTCCTAATATACCTCTATTCTATTTCCTTCAGTCTCCATGTTATTTCATAAGAGCAAGGAAATTAGACATTGAAAAGACATTAGACCATCTGGTCCAAACTCCTGATAATGCAATGTTCTCTTCAATACAATATATCCAGTAGAGTTTACAAGTGCTTTGTCCATTCTAGCTTAAAATGTCCCAGAAACTGATTTCACCATTTCACGTTGGAGGTTGCAGAACATTCTAATAGACCTCATTGTCAGGAAAATGTTCTGATATACAGTTGAAATGTTCTTTCTAATTTCATCCATTTACTTTTAATTCCACCCCTTTGATTAAGTCCTCTGCATCCATGGTGCCTACATCTTTCCACTACTCCAAGACGTATGTCCCCATTTACCCTTTAACCAGCTAATACATACTTAGGCCAAAATGGGTGCCTGAAGTTAGGCTTCTAAATAGAGGTGTGATTTTCAAAAGTTCTGAGTACCCAATAGGACTTTGGTAGGATCAGCCCATTTTAGTTTCCTTTATAGGGTCTGAATCAACAGCCGTTGATGTCAGTGGCTAAACTCCCATTGAATTGCATGGTACTGGATCAAGCCTGCAGTCACTGTTGCTTTGCTCAGAGCTTCTGCTTTGGTTTGGTCTGTTGTACATTTCCTGCTGCGTGCAATGTCACAGAGGAGAGCCATTTATGCAGTACTAATAAAAAAAATCACCTAAAAGAGTAAGTTGCTAGATAAGGTTTTGGTTAAGGGTTGGTCCTAGATCTTCTCTTGACCTAGATGCTCATCTCTCTCCGTAACTGATTTCCTGCCTGTCTCATGTCAGCCACCCTTTTTGAAAACCAGCCCACAAAAAACCTCCTCATTAGCTGTCACTGGCATTCAGAAAACCTTCTTCATAATGGTTTGTGTTTTAGTCCCCACAATGCCTCCTCCATATGTGAGGTTTCCTTGCCACCACTCACAGGTGATAGTGTCTAAGACAACAACATGCAGAAGCACTAAAAGAGTCTATAAGTAGATATGTTAAAAGTAGAACTGGTTGAATTTTGCTAATTGGGGGGTGGAGTGGGAACCACATAAAAGGGAAAAAATTTTCACCAAACAGTGTCCTATTTATTCAAACAGCTCTAATTAAAACTAGGGGAAGATTATTGTGCAAGAAAGCCAGTTTGGATTTGGGCTCGGGGAGCAGAAGAGGTGCTGAAGAAGAGGAGAGGGATCTGCTTAAGACAGCTGCCTTTCGGGAAAAAGAAGAGTCTTGGGACAAATACCCCAAACTGAGTGCCAAGTCTTAATTGAAACATCTGGTTTGGACATCTGTGAATGCCCTGGTCTGGACTGCTTTTAATGGGAATCAGATATCCGGATCCTTCAGGCAGCTTTGAAATTCTCAGCCTTGAATATTTTCCAGTCACTGACAACCTCTCTCAGTCCTGCTGCCTTTAATGCTAACAAAGGAAAGGTATAAACCATGTGAAGGTAAATTTTAAGGCTCCACTATCCCTAGAAGTTATTGATTAGAGGTATCATCAACAGTTTAGGTTAAAATTCCTCCTCTCCAGTCATAGGGTGTGGGAATGAGCTCAGTTAATCAGAAATCTGAAATTTCCAGTAAAAACACTGTGACAGGTTCAAGAATAGCAGCTGTGTTAGTCTGTATCCGTAAAGAAAGTGAGGAATACTTGTAGCACCTTAGAGACTAACTAGTTTATTTCAGCATAAGCTTTCGTAGGCTAGAGCTCACTTCATCGGATGCATCTGATGAAGTGAGCTATAGCCCATTAAAGCTTATACTGAAATAAACTAGTTAGTCTCTAAGGTGCTACAAGTATTCCTCGCTTTCTTTACAGTAAAAACACTGTCATCAGTTTCAGAGTGTGCCCACAACAACTGTGAATGAAGATGCAGAAATCAAATAAAATCTGAGGTCCCAATCACTGTTTTTAGAAATGCTAGCATGTCAAGAACTGTTTTTCTCCGTGACTGGAGGTGAGTTTTAAAGACTTTGAAAATTTATACTGATTAAAACACTAGTCTACATAACAAATGATGGCTTGCTGATATTTTAATAAGAGACTTCCAGAATTCCCCCCTCCTAACCCTAATGCTCCAGCCTTAGCCTCTTGCTGGCCCAAAATAGGAAACAGTCAGAGGTCTTTTGCTAAGAAAGCTTCATATTCCATCATGTTTTACTGTGTATTTACATTCAAGATTAAAAATGCTATCAGTGAATGAGCCTGATTGCCTAACAGTTGTGTTCTCCACTGTCCTTTGTCATAAGCAGGTTCAACGCCTGGGGTGAAATCCTGGCCCCCCTGACATCAATGGCAACAAAACTGCATTGACTGAAGCGGAGCAAGGAATTCACTCTGATCCTTGGCTTTTGCTCCCATGGTTGTATAAGCTGAAAGTGCAGTGGAGGGAGAACATTCATTCCTGGGGGAAGGATCTCAGAGGCATTGCAGGAAGTTAAATAGTAGTGTTGGTGGGCCCAGAAGAGAATTTGGTACAAACCTCTTTGTGGTCCTGATCCAAAGTCCATCAGTAGAACGTCTCCTATTGACTTTAATGGGCTTTAGATCAGGCCTGTATGCAGAGCATCACAGTAGGGAAGTGTGAGCTGTGCTAACTATAATCCGCATATGTGGAAGGAATTAAATACAGACGCTCCCCGATTTACGCAATTGTTCTGGAAAGCCTTGCGTAATTCGCATTTTGCGTAAGTCAGAAATGTATACCTGTAGGTTACGCAAATATTTCCGCAACTCGAAAAACCTATTTCTGGCTTATGGAATTTTTTCTGTAAATTTAAATTTGTGTAAATTGGGTCTTGCGTAACCCAGAGACCGTCTGTATAAAAATTCCAACAATGGGTAAACAAGTTTCTCATCAGCAATATGTGTGGTTCTGTATTAGTTCCTTTATCGTCCTCCTGTTCACAGATCACGGAATACTGGCTACTCATTTTTAATACAACCCAATACTAATACTTCTAAGTGCACTTCCCACTGGGCCTTTTTGATTCCACAATTTGTCAAAATGATGGATACATTAAATAGCAGATTAGCTACCTCACTTATATTATCCAAATAAAGAGAGGGAACTGGGGAAAAAATAATTTCCCAGAAAGCTTGAGGAGGATGGTGTTATTAGCGCCACATAATTATACATGATCATTACTTAATGTTTTGTGACTGCAGTACTTGATATTTAATGAAGCAGGGACAAATATTAGCATCCGTAGTGATGGGAGTGTGCTACTTTTCTTGCTTGCAATAAAGAGCAACAGGCCACTGATGGGCTATGTAATGGAATTACACACCAGCAGAGAAAAACTAGCACTAGCTGTAACAGGTTAGCACAGACAGAGATGAGATAATTACTACCAAATGAGTACCAGAATAATAAATATTCACCAGGGAGGCTACTCGGAGACCATGACAGGCTGCAATGCAGAACTAATGAGCAAACCCTGGCTAAAATTCAGCACTATTTAGCTGCAAAATGGAGATTAATTTGTTTTTTTGTAGGGCAGCAGCTATTAAAAACCTCACAGAAGATGTATAGTGATGCAGCGATTGCAGAATGGGAACTGTTTATCACACTGTATATCATTACAGTAATGGATATGACCTTTTATTCAGCAATTGAAAGAGGATATTAATGATTAAAAATCATTTATAAAGCACTTACATTAACACTGTGCTTTACAGGAAGCAGATTAAGATGTACACTCTCTCTCCCCTGAAGAGCTGACAATCAGTGGGACAAAAACTCATCATTTTACTCTCAGGAGCTTTTGGTTACTTGTCTGCATACATCAAATTGAAACTGCCAACCATCTGAGGTCCATCCTATCACAAGACCAGTTTTCCTACCTGCTGTTACCAGGAGTTTAGCACCTTTCCCAAAATCTTGAACTTTCCTTGTGGTTGATGGTTTAAACACCCAGGATCCCCAACATTAAAAATAAATCTTAAAATCAAAAAGTCTTCCATTCCCCAGTGTTTACTTTGTGTGCAGTTCCATCTTTTCTAGCTAGCATCAGTAGCAGGACAGGAGAGTGAGTTACAAGATGGATCAGGAAAGGCTTCATATAAGTTGCAGCTGAAGAGAGCCTTAGTGGCTGCTTCAAAACTGTAGTAAACTCTCTCCTGGACCAGACTTTGATCAATGCAGAAAGATGGGCTTACGGTTCAAAATTCTATGCCACCTTAAATATCATTGTTTAACGCAACTCATTTTAGACTTCTGGGAGACACTAGAAGATGGTGGCTGCGAAGTTTTACAGCTCCCTTCCTCACCTCCTAAAATCTATAAACATCAGCCACTGAATCTTTTTTTTTTCCATCCAATTTTCATCAGATCTTCCTCTACAATGCTTTTCTTTCAATTTAGTACCATTATGGACGGTCTCCAGCTCCAGACATTCTACAAAATCCTAAAAAGGCAGAAAAATAGCTGGAATTATAACTGAGATGGAAAATATCCCAATCACACATCAAGCTAATTTGCAAGGGGTGGCATCAAGACCAGAGGAAGTGGAGAATAGAATCTCCTTCCTAGAAGACACAAGTGAGTACTATGAATAGAACTGCAGAGCAACAGGAAAGGGCTATTAAACACAGCAGGTTAATGACTTTAAGGGAAGATTAAGGAGAGGCAATCTGAGTATTCTGGGTCTCCCACAAAGACTGGAAAAAGGGAGACCAGTGGAATTTTTATCCATCATGCTGTTTTTGTCTTTGCTCCTGATCAGAACTTGGATATTGAGAGAGTCCATCACTCATTTGCATCAAAACCCTCTTGGAAAGCAAAGTGTCAGGCCATAATTATAAGATTTAAAAAAAATACAATATTAAGGAACTCATTCTTAAAAAAGCCTGTGAACATAAAACACTAAAATGGAAAGGAGACAGGCTGATATTTTCCCCAGATTACACCAAGGATGTGGTGGAAAAAGAGGGCTACATTCAATAGATAAAAAGCCCTAGCCAAAGGATTTCCTTTCCTTTCCTGATGTTTTCAAAGATGCTTCGTTTTAGGATAGCAGAAGGGGCTGAAAGATGTCCAATCTCAGTACAGTAACTGACCCCTGCAGAAGATACCAGCAGGGTGCATTAAAACAACTTTAGCAAATCAGTCACTGCAGTGTACGAATTTGGAATACAAGTCTTCCCCCTTCTGTAGTTTTATTTCTTTGAACTTTGCTCCTTGCACCACAAGGGGAGTGGGTGGGGCAAAGGATCTCCTCTCTAATGGAATTTTGACCTTTCTGACCTTCCATCCAGACTCAGAAAGCAGCTCTGGATGATGCTGTTAGCAGGTTGGAGTGTTACACCATGGACACAGCTGCTTTGCCTGAACTACCCTCCTCAGCCCACCCCCCATGATTCCAGTGCACCCAGAGCATGTACCCACCCCATTCCCCGTGTTTCCAGTGCACCAGAAGCATCTCCCTCACCATTCCACATCACTTGAATCAGAACAAGGGCAGGTTATTACTAAGCAAAAAAAAAAAAAAAGAAAGAAAAAAGAAAAAAACAGAGAGAGAGAGAGAGACCAATGACCAATTTTTGAAATTCTACCATTTACAGAAAAGATTCACCACTTGGCCCAGAAGAACTGAATAATTGTGTTAAAACTCTTACTGTCTCATAAATCTCAGAAGAGCAACAGTCCTCTCTTTTGCAATCAGAGGAAATAAGGTGATGGAGGGAATGAGCTGAGGCAAGACCCTCCGCCGTGATAGTCTGACAGTAGAATTCTATCAAAGTCTCAAAGAAATTCTGGCTCCTAAACTGTCATCCATTTGTTGCACAAATCTGTCCGTTCCCTTGGAGGCCTCTCCCAATCACCATCCAAGAACAGGCAAAGGTTCAAGGTATCCTGAACAAAAAGGTTTATTTGCATGCAAATAGGGGATCAGGGGAATACAGTTCCAAAGCCTGAAAAGCCCACCAGGACAAGGCGGGACAGAACATATATACAAGGTTCGAATATGCAAACAACCAATACAATCAAAGAGAGTCACAGCTACATACAGCCAATAATCTAATGCCACATACATAGCTTGTATACAGATTCAAACAGTGTCATGGCTACCGGCCGTTAGCTCACAGCACTCACTGATACACAAGTATGGCAGACATTGTTTCAAAGCATGACATGAGCTGACAGGTCTATGTGCAGGCTGAGTCCTAGATCATGGCTGCATGCTCACCCAGCTGACAGACTCCATTTTAAAAGCAAACACTCCATTATGTAATACACATTACATCACCATTAACCCAACAGTTACCAGAAGGATAACACATCTTATACAATACACAGTTAAGCTCCTGTTAAGCTCCTATTTCTATAGCAGTTAACTAGAAACAGGCAGCGAACATTACAGAGCAAGTAATCACCAAATACCATTTTTATATTTGTACTAAAAATTTACAAAGAGGACTTAAAGAAGGTGCATTAATTACTTCCTACTATGAGGGAAGCCCTAATTACTGTATTACTTAAGCCAGGTAAGGATGTGCAAAAGTGTCATACAGTAAACCCTCGATTTAACGGACCCCGATTTAACGGACTTCGGATGCAACGGACAAATTTTCCGATGCATCCGAAATCCGTTATTGGGGGTTGCCGGCTCCCGCCCCAGGGAGCCGGCTGGGTTGACAGCTCCCGCCCGGCTCCCCCGCAGCGGGGACCCCTGCGGGAGCTGTCAAACCCCCCCGCCCCCCACCGCCTGGCTCCCCGCAATGGGGAGCTGGGCGGGGGGGGCGTTTGAGAGCCCCCGCTCGGCTCCCCGCAGCGGGAAGCTGGGCGGGGGGGTTTGAGAGCTCCCGCCCGGCTCCCCGCAGCGGGAAGCCGGGCGGCGGGTTTGACAGCTCCCGCCGGGCTTCCCGCTAGGGGGAGCCGGGCGGGAGCTGTCAACCCCCCCGCCCGGCTCCCCGCAACGGGGAGCCGGGCGGGGGGGGGGGGGTTTGAGAGCTCCCGCCCGGCTCCCCGCAGCGGGAAGCCGGGCGGCGGGTTTGACAGCTCCCGCCGGGCTTCCCGCTGGGGGGAGCCGGGCGGGAGCTCTCAACCCCCCCCCCCCCGCCCGGCTCCCCGCAACGGGGAGCCGGGCGGGGGGGGGGGTTTGAGAGCTCCCGCCCGGCTCCCCGCTGGGGGGAGCCGAGCGGGAGCTGTCAACCCCCCCGACCGGCTCCTCGCAGCGGGGAGACGGACGGGGGGGGTTTTGAGAGCTCCCGCCCGGCTCCCCGCAGCGGGAAGCCAGGCAGGAGCTGTCAACCCCCCCCTCCCCGCAGCGGGAAGCCAGGCGGGAGCTGTCAACCCCCCCGCCCGGCTCCCCGCAGCGGGGAGCCGTGCGGGGGGGGGGGTGGACTGACTCAGGCTCCATATAACAGACTAATTTGGGCGGGGGGGTGTCCGTTGTCACCCGAAAGTCCGTTATTTAATAATTTAAAAAAATTATTAAATAACGGACTTTCGGTTTTAACGGACACCCCCCCCCCCGCCCGAATTAGTCCGTTATATCGAGGTTTCACTGTAGTTATAAATTCATCTCTTTAATCAATACTTACATAAAATACTTTCAAAAATGATGGCTAAGAGGCTTGAAAAAGTAATGAATGATATAGTTCACCCCACTCAAGTGGGATTTATTTATTTATTTTAAAAAGCATGGTTCAGATAACAAGAGTCAGTTGATTAATGTTATGGCATTAGACCAACATTCCTGAAATTCCCGTGCAATCATTTCACTAGAGGCACTGGAGATGCTTTGACAGAGTGAATTGGCAATATCGGTTTCTTACCCTGGATAAATCTGGGTTAGAGAAAGCCTTTATTTCATAGATAAAGCAGTTATATTCCAATCCCAACCCTTGCATCCTAACAAAACAATCAGTTAACCCCACCCCTCGCTCAGGGCAGGGCAGTAGAGAGTCTGGGGGCTCAGGCCTGCACTCAGACTGAACAGCAAAACAGCCAGGCTTCCTAGGTCGACCTAAGTGAGGGGGAGACTGCCATCCACGGATTCAGCTGCCAGGGGGATGCAGGTCAACCCACTCCACTGCATCCTGGCCTAGGGCCCTAGCAGTGGCAGAGCAGTGGGGATCCTGACCACAACAGGCTGATTTGCTTGCTGGCAACGCTGCAGCCAGAGAGACCCGGTTAGCTCTGGGCCACTTCTCAACTCCCCCTCGGGGCATACCTGGCTCTGTAGAGGGTCATCCTGGTTGTTGGGGAAGAGGGTCTCTTTCAGCGCTTGCAGCTCCTCCATATTCAGGTCTATAAATGGCCCTGGCCAGTCCTCAGCTTCCTCCGGGTCCACAGCAGCCCACCAGGCTCAGAAGCTCACAGGAGGCATCTGGCTCCTCCAGTGTCTGGGCCTCAACTGAGTTCTCCAGCCCACCTTCTGTACTTCCTGTCCCGCCCACTGACTTCCCTCTCCCTCTGGGTCTGTGGGCAGCCAATCTGCCTCACTACAATATTATATATAATTAAAGGTTTCAAGTATAGCTAAAGCTAGGTAGAAATAGATTATATTGTATGAGAAGTTTAGGTATAGGTTGTTATGTTTGTTTCTTGTGTGTGTATATATATATATATATATATATATATATATATATATACACACAAGAAATATATATATATATATAAAAGTTAATAAATAATAGGACTAATTTCTGTTTGTTTCAGCTCTTGGTCCTCCATTCTTTAACCCTTTATTTTTTGTGTTAAATTCAGGTTTTATTTTGGTCCAATATAGAGATTGAATTCTTTAAAGACACAGTCACGGCCACAAAATCTCCATAAAATATTCAACATTATGGGTTATATATATCTATAAATATAACATGTCAATCAACAAATAGCATTAATGAGGATAATACCCTGCTTTGCACCTGTGAATCTTAATTTTTCAAGAATTCACTGCTGTTGAGTTGGTAGCCTGGAGGTCTTAGGATGAATTTCCAAGGTTTGTGGATCTCAGGCAGCCTTGCTGGGTAGACTGTCCTGGAGTTGGGGATCTAGGACTTCCACACATCCAGGCCAGCTTGTTCCCCAGGCTGCTCAACTACCAGGCTGGCAGCCTCTCATGAGCTGGAGATCCTGAGTTTTGACCAGCTTTATGTATGAATACATTTAGAGGAAATGTCTCTCTAGATTCACTGGTGCAACTTCACTGAAGTCCATGGCCTTATACCTGTATATTTGAAAGGAAAATTTAGTTCATACTGTATATACACAGTAAGGTAAGTTTGAAATTTAACAGCAACATTGATTATTTCCCACCTGTCAGCTAGCAGTCTTCAAACCACCATAAACCTTGATTCCAAAAACGCATATAGCTATGACTGCAAACTTTTTTAGTACAAAATCATTTCAAAGGGCAAAGTGAAATGCTGTTTACAACATTTGCCTAATAATTAAGCATTCACGATTGTACAAAATACAGTGAATGTACTTCAAAAACATATGAGTAACTGCTAATCTAGCAGATGAAAGCAGTTTTTGCTGTACTCACATTTCTGATCAAGCACAAAGCATCTTACATAATACAGTTACATTGCAGTCTTTCTTCTGTGATGAGAGACAAGATTGTCTCTTTACAGAGCTGAATGAAGCAGACGAGGCTCTTCACTTCTGTTAAACAACCCACAGTTTGAACATATTTTTCTTGTTTGACAATCTATATGTATACACATTATCAGGGAGGTCTCTTGCAAACAGCAATGCTCACCTATCTACACATAATAATGATTAGAGCTGGGTTTGCAATTTATAGTGAACCATTTACTCAACAAGTTTGGAAGTATCCCCAATTGGTGAATTGCTCATGAATAGTGTTTGGATTTGTACACATTTGCTCAACAAATGTTGCACGTGAGTATGTTTCAGGAGGCCAGACTAGATGATCTAATGATTCCTTGTGGCCTTAAACTCTATGAATACATTTGGGCCTCTGCATTGCTCATGCTGTGTTCACTATGCTGTTCATTATTAATTCTATTGTATGACTGGCCACCTTAATGACATGGGGCCTAATCCTGTGAGGTGCTGAACATTCTCAACGCAGGTGTGAAATCACTAGGAATGGAGGGTGCTCAGTGTGGCAGATGGGTCCCGAACAACTTAGAATTTCATAGGTCTATGGGCATGAGCTAAAATTTAATATGAACTATGCAATCAATGGATCTGTATAGATTAAGTGTCCTTTCTGATAGTGCCAGCCTCCTTGGACAAGAATTTTTGACCAACATATAGAATTTGGTTAAGGGGCACGCCTTTGTATTAATATAATTGGTTTTGAAGTTGGTCCCCCAGTTTTTTAAAGCAAAAGCTATTTCACATATTTCCAGACACTAGACTATCTAAGCATTTCCTAAGGTAGGAGAAAAATATAAATTTGTGTTTCAACCAAAATCTTCTGTCTGCTGGGAAGCAGAGACCACAAAGGTATCTCTTTTGCTTTCTTTCTCATATGTAACTGGTATGAGCTAGTTGTCAATTATTAGTGACAAAAAGGATGACCACTAAATGAAATTACCTAACTCTTTGAATCTTGAAATAACACTACAATGGGACTTGGTCCATTGGCACATTGTTACAATCTAGGATGCAGTCTAGAAAGTTGAAGATTACCCTGTAACCCTTAAGTACTTTAAAGTTTTGCTTCTATAGCTTTTTGCCTGGGTTGCCCACAGACAGCAATACAGTAAATGCACTTTAAGTCTATGTATTGGGCAGGCCTGGTCCAATGCTTTGAACCCAGGAGCCTGCATGCAATACCACAGGCTTCCACTAGTCTCCATCAGACTTGGTTAACAACAGGTGAGGTGACTCAATATTCTCCTCTGTGCTGAATTTCCCCCAAAACATGTTCTGAAATGATCAGCCCCATCCTGGAAAATCAGAGGAATGTTAAACTTAGTTCCTTCTTTACAAACTGTGTTACTTTAAATAGGTACCAAACAGTTCAGTTCAAACACAGCACTGGATTGTAGATTAAAAATAAAACAAGCTTATTTAATTCCAAAAGAGAGAGGTTTTAAATAAGTACAAGGATAAAGATTAAAGTTAGAAATGGTTACAAGAGAAATACAGATAAAACACTTTCCAGTAATTAAAACTTAACAAGCTAGACTTAGTTCAAGTTAAAATCCTCACCATGTATTTCCATCAAGATGAGTGACTGAACTCCTGTGTCAGGATCTAGCTCCCAAAGTCAAAGGGCTGGTACCTTTGTATCTTAGTTGAAAGATAAATAATTTGGGATTCTGTACCATTCTTTTCTGTAGCCCATTGAATCTTTGGAATGGATTCTTCTGAGGGATACCTCCAGGTAATAGTTTGTTTTCAGCTGGGGGAAATATGGAGTCTCTCTTGAAGGAAGTGTTCTGCTGCTTCTTCTCCGACTGGGTCATCTTCTAAAATGAAAATTATTTCATTCCTGTCCCCTCTGGGGCAATTGAAAGAACATTAAACATGTCTTATCAATCTCTCCCCCCCACCTGGTGATAGTGTGAGGTGTGCCTCCATCCCTTGTTAGCTTGATGGGTCCATTTACATGACATGTAAATACATTCGTATAGTCTTTCAAAGTACTTTGGAAGTAACTCCCAGATGATACACATTCTTTTCTCTAGGATGGAGTAACTCCTGCTTGGCTGGCAATCACATTTTAAGAATTCAGTTCATGTCCATATCTTTGCATCAGTTGCTTGCGCCTACATTACACAATGATACTAATAACTAGGCTGACCATACGTCCCGTTTTGAACGGGACAGTCCCGTTTTTTACATATTTTTGGACCGTCCTGTCTTTTTGACAAAAATATCAATTTTGTCCCATTTTGGGGGCAGGTCCCAAGCTGCTTTCTAGGGGGAGGTTCTTTCTTTGCAGGACTCGCAAGAGCTCAGGTGAAGAATCTTGCTACCTAAGGACAAGTATCAGATGTCAAAATCTCCGATGAGCAAACTGCGCTCATCAGAGATTTTGACATCTGATACTAGTACTTAGGTAGGGAGAGGAGGCAGCGGACGGAGGGAGAGAGCAGGGAGGAAGGGAGGGATGGAGAAGGGGGATGGAGAGAAGGGAGGGATGCAGAAGGGGGATGGAGAGAAGGGAGGGAAGAAGGAGGAATAGTGAGAAGAGGAGGCAGCGGGCGGCGGGCTGAAGCCAACGGCGGAGCGAAGCTGTCCGGAGCTGCAGCCGGGGGCCGAGCGTGCCGGCGGGGGGGCTGCCGGCCGGGTTTTGATTATGTCTCATAAAACCCGGCCGGCAGCCCCCCCCCCGCCGGCACGCTCGGCCCCCGGCTGTGGCTCCGGACAGCTCCGCTCTGCTGTCGGCTTCAGCCTGCCGCCCGCTGCCTCCTCTTCTCACTATTCCTCCTTCTTCTCTCCATCCCTCCCTTCTCTTCATCCCCCTTCTCCATCCCTCCCTGCTCTCTCCCTCCGTACGCTGCCTCCTCTCACTCCCTCCATCCCTTCTCTCTATCCCCTTCTCCATCCCTCCATCCCTTCCTCCCTCCCTTCTCTCTATCCCTCCATCCCTCTCTTCCTTCTCTCTATCTCCCTTCTCCATCCCTCCCTTCCTCCCTTCTCTCTCTCCCTCCATCCACTGCCTCCTCTTCCATCTCCCTTCTCTCCATCCCTCTTTCTCGCTGTCCCTTGCCTCCTCCATCCCCCCTGCTCCCTACCCCCATCTCTTCTCTCATCCGTCCATCCTCTCCCTTCTCATCTTCGTGCCTTCTCTCCCTCCGTCCCCTCCATCCTCTTCATCCCTCATCCCCCCTTTTCTCTCTCCCTCCATCCTCTTCATCCCCCATCCCTGTTCTGCTTATTCTTCCATCCATCCCCCCCCAGTCCACCCTCTGCCTCCCCCCCCGGCACTGGGGGGCCCAGGTGGGGCCATGGCGCTGGTCACCTCGCCCACCGAGCTGGAGTGCCTGGCCAAGCCGCTGTTCTGCCGCAAGGGGGCGCTGCGCCAGAAGGTGATCCACTTGGTCAAGAGCCACAAAGTCACCGCACGCTTGTGCAAGCAGCCCACGTTCTGCAGCCACTGCACCGACCTCATCCGGTGAGACCCCCCTAGAGCCTCCCCAGCTCCCCTCAGCCCACGTTCTGCAGCCACTGCACCGACTTCATCTGGTGAGACCCCCCTGGGACCTAGAGCCCCCCCCAGATTGCCCAGAGCCCCCCTAGAGCCCCCCCTAGCCCCCAACAACTCCCCCAGTGCCCCTCAGCCCAGGTTCTGCAGCCACTGCACCAATTTCATCTGGTGAGACCCCCCCCAACCCCGTCCCGTTTTTGCCATCCCAATGTCCCGTTTTTGTCTCAAGGAAATATGGTCAGCCTACTAATAACCAGTGACTTGGGTGCTTTGGTTGATATCTTTGCATAACACTTATCAGCTATCTTTCATGAAGTTAAAGCATTGTGGTACATGTAAACTAATTTCACCAGCTGAAATTCATTACCACATATCAAGGTGCCCCTTGCCCTCTACCCTCTTTCATACCCACATATCAAGGTGCCCTCTTTCGCACACATTTAGGGGAGGGCTAGCTCAGTGGTTTGAGCATTGGCCTGCTAAGCTTAGGGTTATGAGTTCAATCCTTAAGGGGACCATTTAGAGATCTGGGGCAAAAAATCTGTCAGGGGACAGTACTTGGTCCTGCTAGTGTAGGCAGGGGGCTAGACTTGCTGACCTTTCAAGGTCTTTCCAGTTCTATGACATAGGTATATCTCCATTTGTGAACTCACTAGTGTAACTTTATGTGAATTTTGATATGGCAGAAGAGTTCTGCCCACTCTCTGTCTCCAGTGGTAGTATTCCAGAGGGAGAGTGATGTAGGAGCCAGTACAATAACTCTCTGCCATCTGAAGATCTGCCTGCACAAGGTGGATATTCAGGGGCTGAATCTATTGTGCCTAGGGTTGCTTTATGTCACTAGAGTGGTACAAAGCAATCAGGATCAGAGCCAGTGTCCTAGTCTAACACTGCTGCCTAAAAATGACAAGTGACTTAAGGCCAGATTGTGAGCCCCTTACTAAACCTTGTGAGGCGCAATTACTCCCAGGAGTAGTCCTGTAACAGCTCAGAAATGGTAATAAGCAGTACATCATCTGGCCCTTTCAGAGAAATATGGTCTTGCAGTATAATTTTAATCATTGCTACCCAGTGCTATGTTATATGGAAATTACTGCTTTTTACTATGTTTGATTTTTTTAAAATATAAAATTTAGCACTTTTGTATATTTTCCCTAAACTAAACTGACATTCCAATCAAAGAAAATAATAATCCTCCAAGTTAACTGCACTTATTCATGCTCACAGGCCAAAACCAACAATTCTACCTGGAAACTAAACTGGAAGGTAGTTAAAGTAGAGCATTGGTTTCTCATCTGGTCATGCAAAAAAGACCCCCCTTTGTTTGAATAGCCCTGGATATGGCCTCAAGGTCCTATGTTAAATTTGATTATCCATATGTGCAACCAAACTCTTATGTGAATTCAATATCAAGGAAAGATTCGCCCTTTCGCCTGTTAAGTCATTTTTAGAGTCCTGTGCTTTTATGTAACAGAGTGTTGTTAAACAACTGCAGTCAATGTAGACTATTCTGCACTTTGTGGTGTTATTTACAAAAGCTCTTTGGGAAGTTGTCTCAGGCTGTAACAGAAAGGGCAGCTTCACCCTGTAAACAACTTGCTAGCACAGTTTTAAGCTTTTAAATACGCATTCCTTACAAATTATTTTTCAGGACAGTGTCTTATATTGCTTCCAAAGTGCACACAATAATTTATTGGCTGCTGAATCCAGCTCCAGAAGCTCTGCTCAAATGTGATCTGCAGTATATTAAATTATTTTACAGATAATTTGCAACCAGTTAAATGGTGTTTGCCCTGTAGAAAAAAAATTCTCTACGAAAGGGATGTGTACACTCCAAGAGCACTGGGAAGGTTCCTCTTCTTACACAGAAGAACATTTGGGAATTGAAGGATAGCACAGGAACCCTTGCATTGGCCAATGATGATGCCATGTTTTGGTGCTCACCCCTTGTCCTTAAATTGGCTATAATAACTGAGCAGTATTTTATACACTTGTCCTCAGTAATCCTACGTTATGGACTATGCTATGCTCATAATTGGGAGAGGTGAAAACTTCATGAGATTTACTACATAGTTTACTAGTTCCTGAGTCACAAGTCAAGCTGTGCGTATACCTCAATATATGCTCCACAATTATTTGATCAAAAAACCCAAACAAACACATAACCAAACAAAACACAATGAAAAAACCCACACAAACCCAAAGCCTAATTGTGTTTTGTCTGTGTTTGTGCTCTTTCTGAAATATTCTATTGAATGAGTTAGTTGAAAGAAGAATTTGTAAAAACTATAATTTGAAGCCAAGAGAGTAGTATACAAAGAGAGTTTTGAACTCGTAAATTTGAGTATTCCCTGCTGAAAACTAATGCTATGTATTACACACCTCCAAATGAGGGACTAAAAAACAGCAACTATTGTCCAGATTCTTTGGTCCGTTCGGATAGCCTCTCTCTCAATTCCCATTGCTCTGGCTACACCAACTCTCTCAACTTTGAATTCCTCTGACTAACTCTTCGTTTTGGAATCATATTCCAGATTTGTCTTCACCTTCAAGGCTCTTCACAGACCTGGCTGCTATTGGTTATTTATGCATCAGAAGGGGGTAGAGTGAATGATGAAGGATTCTACACCAGCAGGGAACTGTTCATTTCCAAAACATTTGCCATTTACATTTCTTAAAAGGAGATTTTTTGTAAACGAAGTGCAATATTGGGTGGGCGATTAGCTGGACTTCCCTGCATTACACTCTCAACCTCAATTCTAACAAAGTTTTTATTTGTGAACAATCATTGCCCCAATCCTGCAACGATGTGAGCAAGTGTGTAATTTTGCACCCATGAGTAGCCTCAATAATGGGACTATACACATGTTTAAATCAAAGCAGGATCTCAGAGGGGTTCGATCTATAACCTGGTAGTGGCAGACTCAATGAACTCAATCTATTTAACTTAAGAAAGAGAAGGCTAATGGGTGATCACAATTTATAAGTGTCTACATAGGGAACAAATATTTGATAATGGGCTGTTCAATCTAGCCGACAAAAGTAGAACAAGATCCAATGGCTAGAAGTTGAAGCTAGACAAATACAGGTTGGAAATAAGGTGTACATTTTTAACTGTGAGGGCAGTTAACCATTGGAACTACTTACCATAGTTCCTGGTGGCTTCTCCATCACTGACTATTTTAAAATCAAGATTTAACTAGAACATATCTTTACTAAAAGATCAAAGAAGAATTATTTTGGGGAAGTTCAATGGTCGGGCTTGTGGAGGAGGTCAGACTAGATCATCACAGCAGATCCTTCTGGCCTTAAAATCTATTATGCAGTGCATCTAGATTTGCAAACTTATTTATTTTTCTGTAGTAAAATAACTAGAGTCAATCCTGATCTTCTTTGTAAATCAGTATTCACTCAATTGAGTTACACCAATTCAAGAGAGTGTAAGAAAGACCAGAATCAGGTTTGGTGCATATCAGTTCAATGTTCTTCCAGTTGTGAGGTATTTGTTTCCCTTCCTTAAGGATTTCATAGCCTTCAGAGCTCAAGGGACCTCCTACTTTCAGTTTCTCAAAGATCTTTCTATTATGAATGGTAAGTCAATATGCCTAGAAAGTCTCTGATTAGATGGTAGATGAGCTCATGAATCACTGGGGCATCTGATGTTTATTTGCTTTTAGCTCTGTTATACCTTAATGCTACTTTGAAGCATTTGCTTTAAAACTGGAAATGCCCCTGTAAGTGAAATATCAGGTCATGGAAGAGTCACCTTTTAAACAAGATTGTCAAAGAAGCTGCATTTAAAAAAAATAATATATCCAGTAGTGTACCAAAAGGAATTGTTTCATGGCAGGCAAGAAGCATGGTCTTGTTCTGAAAGGACATCTGGCAATAAAGCATACTAGTCAGCTGGCCAGAGCTCTGTCACACTCAATTCAACTAGCAGAACTGCAAGAGAATCTCATTTTACAGGACACCTGAAACCTTTAACTCAGCCAGAAGAGTTTGAAGTTCTCACTCAGACAGCTCCCTTTTCATGAACAGAGGTTTCCCAGCGTAACAACATTAAGATGTCAAACAGTGGCAAAAAAATCCTCTCCTCTCCCCGACATAATAAAAACTGGGATTCTGAATTTTGAATCCATGGGATTAATTTGTTACTGGGGTTTGGTTAAAAGAAGCCCAGAAAATACCAAATCATTTGCGTATTTCTGATTTTAAAGCATATTTTTAAAAAAGGAAACCACATTTAGCTATCAGGTCTCCCCGATAGTAGTGGTGTGCCACAACAGGCTTCTCATAAACATACTGTAATAGGATTTGGTTCTCATTTACATAAGACCATTTTATGATGCTCAGGCAGTTAAAGTAACCTTAAAATGTGGGTGTATATTATTTTGTAAGGGCCTGTTCACACTGCCAGAAGGGTCTTACGGTAAATAAGGATCTGGCTCCTAGAGTCAAGGAATATTATGCTGTCTTTTAAAATAAATAATAATATTTATTATTATTAAATAATAATAAAGGAGACTCCAGCTATTACACTTTTTGGTAAATTAACTGGAAGGGATATAAAAAGAAGGAAGAGTAGCTTATGTGCATACAGATGACAGATGTTTACGTTCCATTTCTCTTGTGATGCCATATGGATGATCCCCTTATGAGTGTTATGACTGATGACATAGTCTGAGGGATTGCAAAGCAAAATAGACAAATACAGAAAAATTGAAAGCATCCGGAAGTAATTTTGTGGACCTCTGGCAGAGGTGTGCACTGTGAAATCACCTCTCTCCCTCCATCACCATCTGTCAAAAATAAAAAATGAATATTGAGTGTAAAGTTTAAAGGAAACTAGTCTTGTCATTTTCTTTTGATAGAATATTGCCCACAGTGCCATGGAACATGACCAGTAGTTGCTTTGGTTTTGCACACATTACACAGTCCATCTTTGAGTCTTTTTAATAAGTTTAACTTATCATTTAAGACCTAATGACCTTTTTCACACTCTAAAAATGACAAATTCCCATTTTTCTTATCATGACTGTGGAATATAGTATTATCTTTGATTTTTGAGCATACATTGTGGATCCTTCATCCTTTTGTTTCCTAATTCCATAGTTCTTTTCATTCCTTCACAAGCTCCTTCATGCTCACACTTTTAAATTGTTGTCTAATTAAGGGTATCTTAATACCACCTGTTCATTTTTAGAGAAAGTTTTGCTGCTTTATCAGCCATCTCATAGGTTCCTTCTCCTCTTGGCTTCCTTTCTTTATGTTCACCACACAGCTTCTCCCCTACCTGGGCTTCATCTTCAACCAGGTGACTAACTCGCCATCTCCAATGTGGGCTATGTGTCCCACTACAGAAGACTGTATGGGTCATTTCAAATAGACAGTCTCAAAGAGATGAGAAACCCACAGCCTTTAGAGAGGTACTGAAGGATAAGGAGTGTCTGGAACATAACCTCACCCGTTCATGACCTCTGTCAGATAGGGGCATGTATACATGTGACCTCTTACCCTGAGGTGCAATGTAAAGAGCTACAGAAGGTGAATGCAGGGCAGCCTTAAGAGAAAACAGAACTAGTAAATTGGAAGCAGAATAGATGACAGGACTCCCCCTGACTTATTGTACAATTCTGCTTCGGCTTTGGCTTCCTAAAATTAATGAAACATTAAATGGAAGCTATAACATAGTATAATGTTATATAATGATAAAGCACTACTACTTTTATAGTCAATATTAGAACATTTTACAGGAAAGGTCCTAAACACTAACACTTACAATAGGCTTGCTGCAGTGTTTTAGGTTACTAGTATAGAATATTATAGTAATTTTATGAGGAGAGTCAAGGAACATATATTTAAAAAAGGAATCAATTTCAGTACTGTTGCATAACAAAAGCATTAAAATAGGTTTCACTGACTTCTGTTTTGATGCAATAATAAGTAAACTAGGGGTTAATTCCCTGTTATAAAAGACTGCCACATGAAAAAGATGGCTATTGTTCCATATAGACTCCAAAGGGTCTGATTCTGCCCTCCACTTTTACTTCCACTCTGTAGCACCGTACCCGACAGGTAGTCCCATTAAAGTCAATGTGCTAGCAGTAGACCATGCTGTGAAGAACCCTCAATGGCAAAACAGTTGTCCACACTTGAGTAGTATATGTGAACTTTACAGCAAATTGCAAAGCTTATCTTTCTGCCTGGCCTTTGGAAGAGAGGTTGGGACCTGATGGGAGCTACTCTTTATGGTATCAGGTTTCAGAGAGCCTCTTATTTGGTTTTGTTGAAACTGAAGTTTCCAAATGGGGGATTGCTTTATTTTTAATAGCATTGTTTCTTTAAGATGCCCATAGCAATATATGAGGCAGTTGGGTTTGATTTTTTTTTTGGCTGGGGCATGAAAGTGGTTTATAAATCTAATAAATAAGAGGTAAGATCGCACTTTTAGAAGAGCGGGAGGAAAATGGAAACCTAGTTTTAATTTGGAGTTAATATGTTGTGGGAATAACCCTTGTCCGGACACTTGGAGTTGCAAGTGTACTAAGATACATTCCACAAAGAGTATGCTAAGTTTCATTCAAACCTTGAATAGTCTTTTAGCTAATTATAAATCATATATATGATGGCTAATCACCAAATAAAGTCCTTACATCTCAGTCCTTCACTGCACTGCAAGAAGCTGTCATTTATGGGGATGTGGGGTAGGCGTGGGGTGAATAAAGATTGAGCAGCTGGTAAAAGGAAATGGCCTGATACATCAATTTCAGCCCATTCTGCTTATTGGGCACAACTTGCTGCCCCACTACTGTTCTTCCTACAATAGAGATCCACTTACATGGTTAACAGCTCCATTGTGAACCTTTATGCTCAGTCCAGATACACCCTACCCCATCTTCACGAAGAAAATAAGATTAGAGCTGACACTTTATTCTTAACACATTAGAATGTGAAAATAGACTTAGGTTAGATTGGACAGAAAGAACCACTGCAAGGCTTGTCCTCACTGGGGGGTGGGGGGGGAATCGATGGCAGATACGCAACTTCAGCTACGTGAATCATGTAGCTGAAGTCTGCGTATCTGCCGCCGATTTACTGCTTGTCCCCACGGCGGCGGCAGTCAGTGGCGCGCTCTCCCCGTCGACTCCAGCTTGCGCCTCCCGGCAAGCTGGAGTTCCGGAGTCAACTGGGGAGCCGCGGGCGATCGATTTATCGCGTCTTAACGAGATGCGATAAATCGATCGCCAGAAGATCGATCCGGGACCATGTTAGTGAAGACCAGCCCTAGAGGGCATTAAAGAGAGGAAGTGAAGTGAATGTGTCCATACTGCAAAAGGGGCATGCGATATGAAGAAACAGGGGGGAAAAGTAAGAAGGCACTAAAAAGCCAATTAATGGATCCTGCTTCTGAAGCAAGATATGTTACTTTCAACAGGCAGGGACAAGACTATAACAGGGAAGAGACATC
Organism: Sternotherus odoratus; assembly: GCA_032164245.1. Classification (NCBI taxonomy): domain Eukaryota; kingdom Metazoa; phylum Chordata; order Testudines; family Kinosternidae; genus Sternotherus; species Sternotherus odoratus. Next base: position 200,440,797 of record JAVMKO010000001.1, on the reverse strand, counting down.
CTGCAGTTGGAAATAGAAAGGAGGACTATTTTAAAAAAAGAGTGTAAGATACAATAGAACTGTAATAGCACTGAGTCATAGAAGAGGAAAAATGAAAGGAGACTCAAAAAAGTAGTCTTAGTCTGACTTTTCAATAACCAGGAGAAGAACTCACAGGGGGGTATGTGAACGAACTGTACTTCAAAAAAACCTCTGATCGCTCAGGGAAAACATTGAAAAACAACTTTAGACCCAAATCTGTCTGTTCTATTTTAGAATTTGAGTTAGAGATAGCTCTGTCTATATTTTGTATATTTCCAGAGGCTATTTTTATTAGTAGGGCATTCATACTGATCTTTGCTTTATAAGACTTCATCCCTTCCTACTGCTTCCTCTACACCTGAAAGGGTAGCTCCCAGATGAATCCCAATGTGATCCAGACAGGTTCTGCCCATTTCCAAACATTACCCCTACTGCATACCACATGCTGTTTTTATTTATGGTGGCAGGTTTAGCAGAGGGGGAGCAAGGAGCCTGCTATCCTTTCAGACAAGTCCTGGTATCATCCCTTGATGGACTGACCACCAGATGACTGCCTTCTTCTGTCATACGCTGGAAATCTAAGGTCAGACTACTGTTATGGTCTATCAAGATGGTTGCCCTTTAACTTGCCTGTTCTAACTAGCAGTCCTGTCTCCAATGACTAGCTTCATTCTATGAGATGTGATTATTAAAGGCACTTTGAACAGCACAGTACTGAAGGAAAATTAATCTCTCCATCCCACTACAACTCGGACACTTTAAAATGTAAATATAAAATGTAATGAGCAATGTAACAGTATTGAGATACAGATTAAATGAGAGTGAGAGACAGAGAGTGTGTGGTAATGCTGAAAAATCTAAAAGTGATTGGACAAAAACTTATAAACACGACTGCCATGTAATACAGAGTGGGTAACAGGCCAATGTAATGTTATGATATGGATATGCCATGCTATCATGAAGAAGGAAGGTATAGGCCTTTATTTTGTTCTGGTGCAATCAGACCTTGAACACATTGTCAGAAAGACATTGACACCCGGAGGGATCTCAGGGAACAGCAAGAAAGTTTAGCAAGATTAAACAGTTAACTATATCTTGGTGAAGTAATTGCACGGAAGACAAGCTAACAATGTAAAGGAAAAGAGTGTGGTAAACTGTATAATTAAGCCAGCTGATTCAGCATCATGAGTCCCATGAAGCATGGTTTTCTTATTTCTGAACGTCAGTGTGCACAGGTCATAAAGGAAAGAAACAAAGGTTTTTACATAAATGGAGAAACAGAAAATCCTTGCTTGGGCTATAACCCAGGCTTCTAGGATTCGACCTGCTCAGAAGCCTTCTTTCTGTTAATGAAGAGCTGTCTTCATGGTTGTTCTTTTTCCGTCCAGTGCACTGATTTGGCCCTTCGCTCCAGACCCCTGGTGTGTTACTCCAACCTATATACCTATGAGATGTGGCATAAGCAGATAATCACAGCAACTCCTCACTTAACATTGGAGTTATGTTTCTAAAAAATGTGACTTTAAGCAAAACAATGTTAAGCGAATCGAATTTCCCCATAAGAATTAATGTAAATAGGAAGGGTTAGGTTGCAGGGAAAATTTTTTCATCAGACAAAAGACTATATATTAGATATATTCAGTATAAGTTTTTAACAAACAATTTAATACTGTACACAGCAATGATGATTGTGAAGCTTGGTGGAGTCATAGGGTGGAAGAGGGTGGGATATTTCCCTGGGGATGCTTTACTGCTAAATGACGAACTAGCACTGGGCTGAGTCCTCAAGAGTTAACGCATTGTTGTTAACTTAGCCTCATACTCTACAAGGCAGCACAAATGGAGGGAGGGGATAAAGCATGGCAGACAGAGACAGAAGCACACATCCTGTGTGTGTGTGTGAGAGAGAGGTGCATTGCCCTTTAAGTAAGCTGACCCCATTCTTAAAGACATTGTCTTTTTAAGTGGATCAGGAAGTTGAGACAGCAGCTGCTGTCAGCAAGCTCCTTCCATCCTGAGCCCTTTCCTCTCATCCTGCCCCCTGCTCTATGGAGATAGGGTCTGTAGGAGTCAGGAGCAGGGGTATATATGTGTATGGCATATGTGAGCCATCAATATGGTGGGAGGCAATGTTCCCACCCCATCTGGGCCCAGATCTCACCATCACCACTGCTAGCATCATTGCGCTGGGCCTGAGGCAACCCACCAGGCCAAAAGCCTGGAGGTAGGCGCGGGGCTGCGGATATGACTCCTAGCTGGCAGTGGAACTGGAGCTAAGGGAGAGGTAGGACCAGGAGTGCTCCCCAACACATGCGGGTCAGAGCTCCCCCCCATCCCTGTGGGGAGAGCAGTGACCCTACAGGCCTAGGCTTTCTCTGACCCCTGAAGACCCTCCCTGTCCCCCTATCTCTGTAAATGCGTTAAATCAGGAGGCTACCTGAGCCCTTGCCCGTAATTCAAACCACAGCAGATTGTGAGAGCCCTTTTGGAACATGATGGACCCAAGGGAGAGATTCATCTAGGCAATACCCTATGCTTTATAATTTGTACAGCAACAGCTTTAGTTTGATAATGCTACAGACACACCTACGTGCATTCATTTATTTCAGTATGTGATTTTTTTTTACACTTTGATGGCAAGCCATCCATTTCATCTTTGTCAGATATCCTTGTGCGTGATGGATAACTTCTGCAGTTTGAGTCACTTTGACTGTGGTACTAATGAGGAGACTAGGCATCAGCAACCTTAGATCTTGAAAAGATCATTGGGGTATCATCTGGATGAGTAATGAGTGCAGCAGATACAGAATCGTATGTGACAAAACCGCATGCCATATCATCAAAGAACGTAACCAGCATGAAGTGACTGGAAATGTGCATAAATCTTCCAAGACTGGGGCTTCCGTCACCCAGACAATCATTTCTTTTCTGTCTAGTGTATGTGAGATTCTTCAAAAATATATAACAGGCAGCTGTAGTCACTCTTCTTCAGAGCTTCTTAGTCATGAACTCCACTATTAAAGGTTGTTACCACATCTAATAAATGCCTTTCTATTGTGTTTTAAAGAGTATTTAAGAAAATAACACAGATAAACATGAAACGAGTACATAATCTAATACTGTACCATGAACATATTCCTAACGGTTTGCTCAAGCACCATTATAGTGAGATGCCACTGGAAATACATAAAGAAAAATAACTTACCACCCTAGAGAGAATCAATTTGCAAGCGATTAGTGTGGAATGCTCCATTGCTATACATTATTTCTATTACCAAAGTGTCCAGATGCTCCAGTCAGGACCAGGACCTCACTGTTCTGGGCACTTTACAGACTTAACATGCAAGATACTCTCTGCCCCAGAGGTCTTGCAATCTAAACGTTGGGAGGAATTTTGACGGTCATTAAGCCAAATTTGGACCCATGAACTGTACAGATTATGAACGGTAGCATAAGGCAACAATTATGTTTCAGTACATCCACACTAGGGTGCTATAGAACCTTTGGGTTGGATCTAGAGTAAGACGATTGCTAACACAAGTTCCAATATGAGATTACATCATTTTAAATATGAATCAGCATTGAGTATAAGTACCTCTAAAACCACGTTGGCTGGTCATGATCACTGGGAAGCAAAGCAAATCATGACTGATGAATAGCGTGTGTCCCAACTCACCCCACCTCACTGCTCCTGAGAAGCCTCTCATTCTACTGCCCGCCTTCCTGACTTGACATGTCTTCCTAGGTTCCACTTTGACTCAGTGAGTAACAGACCATGTAAAATTCCAAAGGTACTCTAATATCAGAAGGGTTATTTCCTCAAGAAGAGGCTACAATGGTGGCAGCAAATGCCTGTGTTTGATGGAAAGAATGCACCGATTACTTTTCTCTGTAAGAGAAAGAACACCTACGCATATCAAAGCATTTAGTTTTCACATCCAGGTATTCCCCATTACACCTACAAGCATTTTAAGCAAGAGGTACCAAGCCCCATGGCACTTGGAGGGGCACAGGTTGGTTGCAGGAGAGAAGAGTTTGGAAGAAGCAGCAGGAAGTTAGTCTGCGTGCACATGGCTTGAATGCTAGATGCAGCTACAGCAGCTCTGCAAATAGTTCTCTTATGAAAGAGCCAGTTCATTTTAACAAGCATGGAGTCCTTTCGTGGTATTACCCAGCACGCATTTCATGAATCAGACAGAATGTTATTTCACGGCTTTATAGGGATATTAGTAAGTCAAGTTTGCAATTTTAAGACATGTTCAGCATCTCTTTCTTACACACACAATTTCCTCCAGTAAACAGCCACAGGCTGCCGTTTGTAACTGACCAGCCTGGGAACGTTCCAGACAGGAGTACTGCTCCGAAGCTTTGAGTCTGTGCAGGAAAGAGAGATGCTGCTATTGCAGCTCCCCCTACCACCACCTGCTGATCTTCCCTGGGAGAATCAGAGACCTCCTTCTGGGAAAGCCACAGAGGGTTAAGAACCTGGCCTGAGGTGCCTACCATAGAGGAGTGCAGAGGAGACATGCCATGTAACATACACATAGTAATGTGGGGTGGGGGGGGGGCATTGGTTTGGAAATAGGAAGAGCTCTCTGTGTATGGCCTCAAGGTGAGGGTGTCACCAACAGCATGTGACATTTATGCATGGCAAAAATCATGTGTCTTGTGAGCAGATGTACATCATTATGAAATGGGATCCCCAAATCATCAGAGTATATGGGGGGACATTAGTGGTTTGATTTGGGGGAGAGCGCAGTCAGGATGAGGCAGGGGATCTGAGTGGTGTCCTGTTTATAAAAGGAGGTGGTAAGGGCTTGCTGGTGGCTTGAAATTGGGTTTGACTGTAACACAGTCAATTGTAAGTAAGGCCCAGTGGTTCAGAGACTAGCCTTGGACTCTAGACACCTAGGTCAAGTCTGTGTCCTTCCTCAGGCTTCCTTTGTGACCTTTGTAACTTATTGCCTCTAGGTTTGTCTACACTGAAACTGGGAGCGAGCTTCCCACCCCAGATAGACAGACTCACACTAGCAGGGCTTCAGCTAGTGTGCTAAAAATAGCAGCATGGCTGTTGCTGCTTCGGCTCTCTAGCTCACCTGATCCCCTAGGCCTGAGGTTGGGTGATCAGCCCGAGTCTCCACTGGAGACACCACATCCACACTATTTTTAGAGTGTTAGCTGAGGTGCATTAGATTAATCTCTTTCTCCGATATCTCTAAGAACCTATCATCCAGGCATCTGAGCACCCGTGGGAGGCTAATGGGTCAGGTGGGTATCAGAAATTCCAATGAAGTCATACTCTCTTTCAAAATCCAAAGGGTTTTTTTTTTGTTTGTTTTCTGATAGTTTTGGTGGGTTTCTGTCCTGTTAGTTGTATTTTTATTCAGTAACATGCCATTTATCTCCAGTATAGATTGGCCCAATTTCTACTGGTGTCCCTACAGAAGTACAAACTATCCCTGCAGCTACTTTGCACCACTGAATATGGTGCTTACAATGCTTCCTAAATTGGAGACTCAGATTACATCTTCCTTCTCCTCTCCTTTCTTACTACGAAACAAAAGGTCTGTTTGCTTTGCTATCCTGAAGTACTAATGTAGGAATCTACTTTCCCTCATCAAATGTAACAAATTTTGGAATGAAAGTTGTGTGTGTTACATCAAAACCAATAACAATCTCAAGCATTGTTTAGGTTTTTATCTTTAAACAGACATTTTTCAAAGGAAGTTTTCACAAGGGTTTGTAGCTTTGTTAACTGTTAACCCTCCATCAGTGGGCAAAGGGCTGCTCTCCCTGGTGCATCCCATGGAGTTGTCTCAGAGATTTGTGGACTGGCAGGGCCAAGACAGATCTGGGAACTTCACTACTCAATGCCTGGTGCAACGCCATCAACCATGGTCCTGCTTTAAGCAGGGGGTTGAACTAGATGACCTCCAGAGGTCCCTTCCAAGCCTAATATTCTATGATTCTATGGTCACATTTGCTGTCTATGCTCGTTTGACTAATATTTGCAAAAACGTTTTTATGTTTCTTGTTGTGAAAGAAGCAGAAACAATGTATGTGACTAACAAAAGGCAAAAGAAATAGTTTTTTTGCCTCAGAAACAGTTCTATTTTCTATTCTTTTTTAGATTGGTTGCCAGACATGTTGTCTGAAATGGAACAGAACCTATTCTTTCCCACAAACTTGCCTCCTAAAAGGAATAGGCACCCGCACCCTCTGCTCTTTAAGGCTAGAGATTAGCAGCTGAGTCAAATATAGCACTACAAGAGGCGGAATGAAGGCTCATGTTGCCATTGCACCCTACCCCCCATTCAGTTGCATTCCTAAAACTCTGGAAATGAGAGATTAGCAAGAAGCATTTCCAATAAATAAATAAATAAATAAAGGTGTAAATAAATAAATAAACAAGTAAGTAAATAAATAAATATCTACAGTAAAGTATAAAATGTTAGTCAAATCAGAGGTAACTTGAAACCAAGATTTCCAAAGGCAGGTGCCTAAAGTTAGGCTTCTAAATCAATATTTAGGCATCTATTTCAGTGGCCTGGTTTTCAGAGGGGCGGAGGCTCCAGCAGATCCCTGTGGTGATGAAAGTCTCTGAGTTCAGCCCTGAAATCAGAAGGCAAAGCTAAAAAAAAACTTTTGTATTACCAAGATGTTTGCTGGTACATGACATTTCCGATGTTATTAAACAGACAGAACATTTTGTAAGCTATCCCTAGCAGCTGTGATACAAACAGGAGATGGAACACACACTGAGAACAGTTGGCTTCAGTTCATCGGGCAGAATTCCTAGGTTTCTGAATAGCACATTCAAAAAAGCATATGAATTGTATATGTGGTGAAATCGGAGAGCTGTTCATAGTCGAAACAGTCATTACTGGCTATGGAGATAAAGATGTTAATAGCTGAAGGGCAATGAACTGAAGACAAAATGCATAATATCACAAGGAGTGAGCTGCTCCAGCTTTGTTCCCCTGTAGTAAGCAGAATGTAGTATTGATAGCAGTTACACCAGAGCGAGAGTTTAAAAAAAGCTATACCTCTGAAAAGCTTCCTCAGCATGATGCTTTTCCTGAAAAATGTATTGGTTTCTGTTATCTGCTGCAAACCCAATTTGATTTAGGGCCAAGGACTTATTCTGCCTTGTGTGACAAATTCAGCTCTTCCCCAGTGTTGGCAGTTCTCTATTTTAATGAACGCAGAATTCCTCAGTGCATGGAGAGTGTTTGTAATTGCTGAAAGCGGGTTGGAATGCTCCCTCACCTCTAGCACTAGTATTGGTGCTGTACAAAATGGACTTTTTGTGCTGTTAAATTCACTACGTACATTCATTTTTGCATGTAAATGGAAATTAACCCAATTTCCCAAAATGCAGCATTTCAATTTTAGCAACCCCACCCCACCCCATCTTAACCCAAATCATTTGCAAGGTGAATAATGGACCTGCCAGAGTCTTACAAGTAATGAGATCATGCTAATAACAAAGTGCCACTATTGTTATATGACAGGCTCTGAGTGGCACCTGGTGATGTTAGCTGACAACCACAGAGGGTTCTCCCCCCCCCCCCCCCAGAAAAAAAAAAGGAACGACAATTTTGTATTGAAGAGCAGAACAATCTGAAAAACCCAGGCTTCTTTAACTTTTCATTTTGATAATGTTAAAAAAAAATAGTGTCACAAATCCCAGAGCCTTTTTTGTTCCTTAAATTATAGCTTGTTCAGTCATGACTATGAATATATTAATCTCTCTAAATAATCATTGTCTTCTTCATATTCACTTGCATAATAGCCCATGAGGAGACAAATTCAAGAGCAAATTTTTAGTTCAGAGCTGCTTTCCTGCTGTGAGCCATGATCTATATCCTCTGTCACAGTCCCTGAGTAGGCTACTGCTTCTGAGCCCCTTTCCATTTCCTTGAGCTCATCCTTTGCAAATGACAGGCCCATACCTCCCCTCCTCTTTGGGGTGGGATCCTACGATCCAACCGCTCTCTGACTGAGTTTCTTGATTACACCCCTCCTTGCTGTCAACTGTTACTTAGCAGGTCCAACTGGGCTTTGGACCTTGCCATAAGTCTCCTTCTGGGGCCCGTGGAGTGATATAGAAGCAGTATGATTTGTTTTGCCCAAATAGTACGCAGACCTTAGAGAAGTAGGTTTAAAAATAACCAGGAACAATATATGTTCATGTTGTCTGACCTATGTCTGGCATCCACCTCAAGATCCTAGGTAGATATGACTTAGCCTTAGGAGCCCTGCCCCCATTCTCTCTCCGCACCAAATTACAGCTTGCTTCCTGCAGGCTCTTACTCTTAGGATTTCTATAGGGTGTAGGGTGATGACACAAACAGCACAGCATGGAGAGTGTCAGCTAATGTATGCCACTGCCCCACTGAAAATCCTCTGCTTTCATGGGTAAGAGAGATCCATTGATATACTATCAACAATCGATAGAATGACTTGCCTATGTGTAGGAATTATGGAAAATCCTTAGATGTTATTTTGTTTTCAGCGCTGGATCCAAGTATTGTACGCTAAAAAGAGTTTCTCTTCAGGACTGGGGAGGGGGGATGCTTTGTTTCCATTTCCTTTCTTTGAAACATACTATCCACAATCAACTTCCTGCCTGATGCAGTTCTGAATTTTATAGCACTTTTATAAAAAAGAGAAACTGACATAGAGGCTATTTGTAAACAACACATATTATACAAGTAACAGAGGGGTAGCCATGTTCATCTGGATTTGCAAAAGTGGAAAAGAGTCCTGTGGCACCTTATAGACTAACAGACGTATTGGAGCATAAGCTTTTGTGGGTGAATACCAAGTGGGTATTCACCCACAAAAGCTTATGCTCCAATATGTCTGTTAATCTATAAGGTGCCACAGGACTCTTTTACATACTATACAATTAAAAGATGTTTGGTAACCAAGTCCTGCACCAAGAGAGCCAGTGGCCCAATTCTTTATTCTGAGTCTGGGAGGATCACTGTGTTAAGCCCTATCATATCTGCCTCCTCCTTGCAGACATTTTCATGGAGAATGTGTAGTCTGCTCTAATGCACCAAAAGTGCTTCTCCTGTTTTTGCTATAAAACCTGCTGTGGGAACGAGGGCCATCTGTATCACTTTCTACATATCAAGCATATCACCTTCACAATATTCCTGGGGATTCACAAGGTTCTTTTGCAACCATTTGTACAATGGATTAGTGTTGTTGCCTTTACACAATGTAGAGGTTTGACAACTATTTTGATCAGTTATTCTGGAAAACATTAATTGGCTTAATTATAGTTATTCTTATTGAAAGAGTAAGTATACAATGTATTTGCTGTGCAAGGTAGAGAACATTTGAAGAGTGTATACTTAATGAAATACCAAGGAATAGAAGCTGCATCAATACAATGAACCAAATCCCAAACTGGTGTCCATCTGCATAACTCCACCAAAGTCAATGGTGTTGGTGTAAATTGACTTCAGTGGAGCTACAGTGATTTACACCAGTGCAGGAATTGATCCAATAATATTTGGCTCAAGGGTATATATTGTTTGGTTGAAGATTTATCTCCTCTTTTAGGAAGACTTTAAGGATGGACAACTTCTGATTCTCAACTCACCTGGTGTAAACAGAGAACAACCAGTGAAACTAATGGAATTACAGCTTTAATAAAGTGTGGGTGTGGAATCAGGGCCAGAAAGTATTAACATAAACTGGACTCCAGCTGCAGCTGATTAACATAGAGTCCACTGTTACTGTTTGTGAGGTACAATTTAGTATGCAGGCTCTGCTCTTTTAAGATGCCAAGCTCATCAGGAGAGATTAAGATGTCAAAAACTGACAATCTAGACAATTAAAAATGTTCAGGAGCAGCGTTTGTCTAGTAGGAAAAAAGTAAGTGATTTAATAGCTGCTTTAGGGAACTGAATTTCAATAATCTTCATTTGTATTGTTGCCAGTTTCGGGTTGACAAATTTATGTAGAAAAATCAGGAATTTTAATAAAGTATTTATGAGCAATATTTCTGGAGAATGCTAGTGGTACTAAACTCTCCTGCTCTCCCATAAATGCGGTCCATTAACAACTTGCATGCCTGCAAAGTAAAATAGCAGGGTTTAGAGAGTGTGAAAAGTGACGCCCAGTGTGCATCAGACTAACTAGCACTGCTGAGAAATAGGGCTTTTACAGAAGCTCTCTAACAGAACCATAGCCCAGGAGGTCTATTTCAGCCATGTATCTGCTACAATCACCAGACCGATCTGGATGCCTGATACATTGAGCATTGTGAAGGTGAGGTTATTGCTGATGCCCTTTCATCTACGAGTCATCTACCAGACTCATGGCCTAATAAGGTTCCAAATACTTATTTAAATGGAGGGGACATATTACCCAGATTACACATCAGACCTTGTCATCCTGCAACATTCCAGGAACAAGGCACAATCAAGCGAAGGCTGTGTCAAAAATGTCACCAGATGGGCAACCTAGTGCCCTGCTGTGATGCAGCACTAAGCCTGTAGCCTCGGCTAGCTTAACTTTCTATGTCCAAAGTGAATGTGCATTTTCATTTTAACCCAGCTGTCCCAACCCTGCCATTGTGAACACTTCAAAGAAAAATGTCAGAGGAGCCAGATAGCAAATATGTTCCTGTGCCATTTTGCCCAAAGGCTGCTATTGAATGTAGAGATATCTCCATGCAGATAATATCCAGGTCATTAATATTTTGCAGAAAAAATAAGTTGTGTGTGTGTAAATAGCCTTAGTTAAAAAAGTGCTCGAAATTCTGGTTTTTAAGGGCCACTTTTGCATGTCACCAGTCTAGAACAGTGTCTGCCATGTCTGACAAAAGAGTATCTAGACCTCCAAAAAGGCGATGCAGTCAAGGTTAAGGGATTTTATACTGTAAATTATTTGACTTGCAGCAGTACCTAAAGGCCTGGACCAGGTTGGGGTCCCCTTGCATGAGGCACTGCACAAATATATAGCAAGGGAAGAGTCTCTGTCACAAAGAGGGTACAGTTTGAAGGACAAGACGTAGCAGGTAGGTGGGACAAGCTGGTGAGCAGGGGAGGTCACAGTCACAGGAAGTGACTTAGTGAAGACTAGCTGTATGCACAGCACATCGCTGTAGTAAGGGAAAAGGCAGCAGGAAACAAGGTTTTAATCTGGAATTCTGCAACTGAATGTGAATGATATTTATGAATACAGCAATTTTTAAAATATTAGAAGTTCAAGTTCAAATCAGCATGCCCAATGTATATACACACTTTAAATTAAATGTGTGCTATCAAAAGTTAAATCCTGAAATGCAAAGGAAAATAGTTTACATAAATTTTGCATGCTGCTTCTTTCCCCCCAAAACATTAGCACATTGGATCATGTAGGAATAAGAATTAGCTTTTACTTTAAAGTCACAACCCTGTAATGGGTCTGTGTATACTGGCGTCCTTCAATGTCAAAATTGTATGTTACATGTTTTGAGTTTCACAATCTGTACTGAGGTCCAGATACAAAATAAAAACTCTCAATGCTTCATCTAGCAAAAAGCAGGGAATCAGAAGGCAGGATGTAACTGGAAATGTTGATGGATCAGTTGCCAGCACCACCAGACAGGTCAAAGTCTTTAAATAGTCCCCAGGGGTGTTGGGTAGCAGTTGAGAGAGAGAAATATGGATTCCAGAAAAGATCTGTTATTAAAAAAAATTGTCAGTGGAATGACAAAGTGAAGAGCTGATTTCTAAAATCAGTAGTTACTCACTGGTACAAAATCAGAATAATCCGCCTCGATGTAGAAGAGACATTGTAATGCCTCATTTCTAAAGAAATAGATATTGCTATAGAAGCAAGGCAGAGAGAACAAGAATGGTGTTTTTCCAGGGCTGGTCTAAGAAATCTGATTTTCAAGTATTTTCATGGCTACAGGTGCAAAGTTTTGGTCATTAATATGTGGTCAAATATTCATATTAGCTTAAATGTTTATTCATTGGACAAATTCATGCAAGAGTGTTCTTCACTATTTTATCTCTCCTGTTTGAGCATTTCAGGGAGCAGAAGCAATACCATGTGCCTGGGTGATCAACTAAAGGATGTTTTGAATAGTAGGTAGATGAAGCAAATAAGTCTGTGAATAACCAGTAAGCTAAAAATGTATTCAAATTCATTAGAAGAAAATCAGGATTGGTTCAGGATCTATTTGCTAAATAAGTATTATTTGTAATGAACATTTAGCCCAGTTCTACTACTTTTTTATATTTCCCTGTTTCTAGAAGTGGGAAAACTTGTTAAACAGGGTCAGAGTATTTCTAAACACAGCACACCATTATTAATAATTGTATTACAGTATTCCCTAAAGGCCCTGAGACTCAAGTCCTATTGCGTGTAAAATATTTGGTGGCAGGCCCTATTAATATGTAAATAAACATGGTTGGGAGGGAAAACAAAGGCAAAAGGGTAATTTCCAAAGTGCTTAAGTGACTTAGGAATATAAGTCCCAAATTCAAAAGATTTATGCACTTAGTGGGCCAGATTTTTTAAGGTATTTAGGTGCCTAACTCCCAATGATTATTTGCCCCTAAATGCCTATGTGTTTTTTGAAAATGGGACTTATGCTCCTAAGTCACTTAAGTGCTTTTGAGAATGTTAGTTAAGATTACACAGTAGGTCAATGGCTGAACCAGTCTTCAAAATCCCAACTCAGTGCCCTATCCACCATATCATGTTGCATTTTAGTATCTGAAAAAAGTGAAATTGAATAATTCAATTACAGCATTATTGAGACAGATCTAAATAAAGCTGAATCATTTACACTGTAGTAGCGGCCACGCACACACTCCCATCCCCAAATCAGGGCCCATGGGGCTAGGCACTGTGCAAAATTCATAGAATGTCTTGGTGGTTAAGTTTGTTTCCTAGTGGTTTCTTCGGTGTCTTTTTCTGGCCTCTGAGATGCATCCTTTTTATAGTATTTCCACCATCCAGGGACTGGAGTATCAATAGTCTACTACATTTTTTTAGCTGCAGAAAAAGGTCTATGATATTAAGGTTTTTCCAGGGAGGGCAAACAACAGCTAACATGTCACATAAATATTCCACAGCCTAGAATGGGAAGGTTCTGTTGCCATCTAACATCACAAACAGGGTCTACCACAGTCCTGCCTCTTTGAGGGCCAAACAGGAGCCAGTGGAGAGTGGGGGAGGGGAGGGTCCTTCTCTGGTTTTCTCAGACCACAGTTAGAGCAAAACATGGCTTACCTTGGCCAACTTCCAAAGATAAATAAAATAAACAGTAATTCCTTAGCATGGCACTTTGAGATGTGTGAATGACAACAAGGAGCCTTAGGAAATAAGTCTGAGAAAGTTCCCTATGGTATGAGGTGGCCCACTTTGACTTAAAACTAGTTGTTTTCATGTAACACGCCTTTCTTTTGGCCTCTCAGCATGGGTTATGCCAGCTCTGATTTCCACTAAACACACTCACCTCTGATTTTTAGCACCATTAACCTCTGATTAACCTCCTGTGATAATCCAACAACCAGCATAATCAGCAAGAGGAGATCAGCACTCAACACTTGTTGATTTTTAAAGCTGGTGTAGCTAGAAGCGGGAAAAGTTTTTCAGCTGAATAGCTTATTCACCAGAAAGTGCAGTTTTGGTCAACTTGAAACTATTCACAAATCAGACCCAGTTAGTTCTGGTTGGGGAAAAAGATTTTTAGGGCTAGGTTCAGAAAGCCCTGTGTGGAGGAGCACTATTTGTAATCTTTAGCCCAGTGACTAGGGCCCTTCCTGTCATGTAGAAAACCCAGGTTTGAATCCCCTCTTTAGAGCAGCAACTTTAAACTCACTTTGCTCCCATCCCAGGGAAGTGCCCTAAACACCAGGCTATTTCCACTCAATCTCTCCTGCTGAGGTTGCTCATTTGTTGTAAATACTTAAATATTCACAGGACCCAGGAGAGAATGACTGTCGCCTGGTGATTAAGGCACTCACTTGGAAGGTAGGAGATGTGGATTCAAATCCTTCCTTTGAATCAAAAGAGAGAAGTTATACCTTCTCCTTTCACTCACCCAGAAGTAAGTGAATGTTGGCAGATGTAAGGGATTCTAACTTACTGTATCTATATCAGTGTTTTTCTTCAAATTTCTCTCCACTATAATTCATGCAGCTTCCCCTGTGGCTACAGAATTACTTTAAATGGGAGTTGGATGCCTAACTGCCCTCCATGCATCTAAAATCCTCTACCTAAATTTTCTGTTGAGGAAAGAATGACATGGTAACATCTGTGAACAACGATTTTGGAGGCAGCATGGGTTGTGTTATTTTTGGTAAGGAAGGTCTATAAATAAGAGAGATGATGGTTGCTTCTAGCTATTCTGATTGGAATGGTATGCTTGCGATATGACAGACCTTTGAAGAACCTATCCTATGAGGCCTTTTTATGACAAGGAACCAGCACGTATTCGATAAGAAAGCAAAGCCTTTTTCAAAAATTCTCACAGAAATGAGCTCCTGAAGCAATCCTAGCCTGGCACCTTCCCCTTTACTAAGGACTATAAAGATAGTCCTAGGTCTGCTCTCAGGTTTAGGCAAACAGATTTCAGTCAGTGTTCTGCATCAATGAAGAGGGATTCATTTTTACTATAAAAGAGTATTCTAATTCGGCCGAGGGGGTGTCCGTTAAAGCCGAAAGTCCGTTATTTAATAATTTTTTAAAATAATTAAATAACAGGACTTTTGGCTTTAACGGACACCCCCTCACCTGAATTAGTCCGTTATATAGAGGTTTTACTTATCACAGCCGGGAGCTGGGAGTGAGCCCGCCCGGCGGCAGCCAGCAGCCTGCCCGCCCGGGACCCCGGCTGCTGGGACCCGGGCGGGAGCCGTCAACCCGCCCGCCCGGCTCCCGGCTGCTGGGACCCGGGCGGGAGCCGTCAACCCGCCCGTCCGGCTCCCCACTGCGGGGACCCGGGTGGGAGCCGTCAACCCGCCCGCCCGGCTCCCCGCTGCTGGGACCCGGGCGGAAGCCGTCAACCCGCCCGCCCGGCTCCCCGCTGCTGGGACCCGGGCGGAAGCCGTCAACCCGCCCGCCCGGCTCCCCGCTGCGGGGACCCGGGCGGGAGCCGTCAACCCGCCCGCCCGGCTCCCCGCTGCGGGGACCCGGGCGGGAGCCGTCAACCCGCCCATCCGGCTCCCCGCTGCGGGGACCCGGGCGGGAGCCGTCAACCCGCCCGCCCGGCTCCCCGCTGCGGGAACCCGGGCGGGAGCTGTCAACCCGCCCGCCCGGATCCCCGCTGCGGAGAGCCGGGTGGGAGCTGTCAGCCCGCCCGCCTGGATCCCGGCTGCTGGGACCCCGGCGGCAGCTAGCAGCCCGCCCACCCCGGACCCCGGCTGCTGGGACCCGGGTGGGAGCTGTCAACCTGCCCGCCCGGATCCCCACTGCGGGGAGCCGGGCGGGAGCTGTCAGCCCGCCTGCCCGGATCCCGGATACTGGGACCCAGGCGGCAGCCAGCAGCCGGGACCCGGGCGGGCTGGCTGATGGCTCCCGCCCGGGTCCCAGCAGCCGGGACCCCGGCGGGCTGGCAGCGGGGAGCCGGCAGGCAGCCTGCCTGCTGCCTGGACCCCGGCGGCAGCCGGGAGCCAGCAGCCAGCCCCCGATTTAACTGATTTTGGATGCATCGGACTTGCTCCTAAATTTTGTCCGTTGCATCCGAAGTCCGTTAAATCGGGGTCCGTTAAATCGGGGTTTTACTGTACTAACATCCAAAGCACAAAAGAACATAAGAATGGCCATGCGGGTCAGATCAAAGGTCCATCTACCAGTATCCTGTCTTCTGACAATGGCCAGTGCCAGATGCCCCAGAGGAAATGAACAGAACAGGTAATCATCAAATATTCATCCCCTGTTGCCCATTCCCAACTTCCAGAGCAAACAAATGGCCTTCTATGATGAGATAACTGGCTCTGTGGATGAGGGGAAAGCAGTGGATGTGCTGTTCCTTGACTTTAGAAAAGCTTTTGATATGGTCTCCCACAATATTCTTGCCAGTAAGTTAAAGAAGTATGGGCTGGATGAATGGACCATAAGATGGTAGAAAGCTGGCTGGATCGTCAGGCTCAACGGGTAGTGATCAGTGGCTTCATGTCTATTTGGCAGCCGGTATCAAGAGGAGTGCCCCAGGGGTCAGTCCTGGGGCTGGTTTTATTCAATATCGTTATCAATGATCTGGAGGATGGTGTGGACTGCACCCTCAGCAAGTTTGCAGATGACACTAAACTGGGAGGAGTGGTAGATACACTTGAGTGTAGGGATAGGATAAAGAGGGACTTAGACAAATTAGAGGACTGGGTCAAAAGAAATGTGATGAGTTTCAGAGTCCTGCACTTAAGACGGAAGGATCCCATGCACTGCTACAGTCTAGGGACTGAATGGCTAGGCAGCAGTTCTGCAGAAAAGGACCTAGGGGTTACAGTGGATGAGAAGCTGGCAATGAGTCAACAGTGTGCCCTTGTTGCCAAGAAGGCTAATGGCATTTTGGGCTGTATAAGTAGAGGCATTGCCAGCAGATCGAGGGACGTGATTGTTCCCCTCTATTTGACATTGGTAAGGCCTCATCTGGAGTATTGTGTCCAGTTCTGGGCCCCACACTACAAGAAGGATGTGGAAAAATTGTTAAAAGTCCAGAGAAGGGCAACAAAAATGATGAGGGGCTTGGAGCGCATGACTTATGAGGAGAGGCTGAGAGAACTGGGATTGTTTAGTCTACAGAAGAGAAGACTGAGGGGAGACTTGATAGCTGCTTTCAACTACCTGAAATGGGGTTCTAAAGAGGATGGATCTAGACTGTTCTCAGTGGTAGCAGATGACCAAAAAAGGAGTAATGGTCTCAAGTTGCAGTTGGGAAGGTTTAGATTGGATATTAGGAAAAACTTTTTCACTAGGAGGATGGTCAAGCATTGGAGTGGGTTACCTAAGGAGGTGGTAGAATCACCTTCCTTAGAGGTTTTTAAGATCAGGTTTGATAAAGCCCTGGCTGGGATGATTTAGTTGGGGATTGGTCCTGCTTTGAGCAGGGGGTTGGACTAGATGACCTCCAGAGGTCCCTTTCAACCCTAATATTCTATGATTCTATGAAAGGCTAGCGAAACCGTCCCTACCTATCCTGGCTAATAGCCATTGATGGACCTATGCTCCATTAATTTATCTAGTTCCTTTTTTTAACCTGATTATATTGTTGGTCTTCACAACATTCTGTGACAAAGAGTTCCACAGATTGACTGTGCATTCTGTGAAGAAATACTTCCTTTTGTTTGTTTTAAATCTGCTGCCTATTAATTTCATGTAGGGCCCTCTAGTTCTTGTCTTATGAGGAGTAAATCACACTTCCTTCTTTATTTTCCCAACACCAGTCATGATTTGATAGACCTCTATCATACCCCGCCTTAGTCATCTCGTTTCCAAGCTGAAAAGTTCCAGTCTTATTAATCTCCCCGCACACAGAAGTATTTTCATAGCCCTAATAATTTTTGTTACCATTTTCTGAACCTTTTCCAATTCCAATTCCAATATATCTTTTTTGAGACTGGGCAACCACATCTGCATGCAGTATTCAAGATGTGGACATACCATGGATTTATGTAGAGGCAATATGATATTTCTGTCTTTATTATCTATTACATTCTTAATGATTCCCAACTTCCTGTTAGCTTTTTGACTGCCCCTGCACTTTGAGTGAATGTTTTCAGAGAACTATTCACAATGACTCCAAGATCTCTCTCGAGTGATAACAGCTAAATTAGACCCGATAATTTTATATATATATAGTTGGGAATATGTTTTCCAATGTGCATTACTTTGCATTTATCAACACTGAATTTCATCTAACATTTTGTTGCCTAGACACCCAGTATTGTGAGATCCCTTTGTAGCTCTTTTCAGTCTGCCTAGGACTTAACTATCTTGAGTAGTTTTGTATTATCTACAATTTTTGCAACCTTGCTGTTTATCCCTTTTTCCAGCTCATTTATGAATAGGACTAGTCCCAATACAGACCCCTGAGGGACACCACTATTTACCTCTCTCCATTCTAAAAACTGACAATTTACTCCTACCCTTTGTTTCTTATCTTTTAACTGATCCATGAGAGGCACTTCCCTCTTATTCCATGACAGCTTACTTTGATAAAGAGCCTTCGGTGAGGGACCTTGTGAAAGGCTTTCTGAAAATCTACGTATACTATATCCACTGGGTCACCCTTGCCAACATGCTTGTTGACCCCCTCAAATAATTTTAGTAGATTTTTAATGATTTTTAGTATTTCATAATTTTTTCTCTAAACAAAGCTCATAACTCATAATAGCCCCTAATAGGCTAGTAATTTCCTTAGCAACAGCCAATAACAAGTCATTATTTGACTTATCATCAAAGGATTTCTAGTCATAACAACAATAAAACTTGCAGGTCAGGGACACCTATACCAAGGCTGTACAAAAATTTATTCTATTTTCATAGAACCTTAACACCCTGTCCCAACCTCTCCTATTCTGATAGCAAAACTGCAAACATGCAGGTGTATGACATTGCCTCCCTATTTCTAGCTATGTGATGTTTGGGTTTCAGCTGGCAGTGGTTGAACATGCAAAATGGCTGACTATCAAATTACATGCAGGAATACTAAATTTGGGAGAGCTACAACATAAGTCACATGGAAGTCTACTATCTTAATGACCCCTCTCAGCACAAGGGAAAGATGGCAAGTGAATAAGCTGTTGGTTTTTTGGAGTGTTTTTGGAAGCAATGTTCTGTCACCCTTACCTTGCATTAGAACCGTGAGGGAACTAGGATTTCTATTTATCAGGAAATTTTTCAATTTCAAATGTGTTTTCCTTCTGAATCAGAACAAAACTATATAACATAACATTAAAAATTTTGGGAGAAAAGGTCATTTCAGGTCAATCAAATGGTTTCATTTTATTTTTATTTTTGATAATATAAATACATTTCAAACTGAAGACTATCAAAATGTACTCTTCTAAAAATGTCAAAAAAGGTTTTGACCTTATCAAAATGAATGGTCAGTGCTTTTATTTGTGAAAATATTCAAGCATAATTTTCCTAGCATGCAACTAGCTCTAACAGAAAGCAGGCAAACTTTCCAGGCTTGCAGTAGGAACACATACAATTACAGATATAGCACACAGGCCCACACACAGAGCCTACCAACCTAGAACATAGCAGTCTGTGTGATTAACTCCATTTATTTGCTATGGAGTTAATTTTATTCTCCATTGTTACTGATAAGACACCAGCCATGAACATGAAATACACTTAAAAATTAGTTTGAGTTGTATTCTCCAGCTGCACAGAGATCGTCTTCTGTTGTTGTGAAGGTGTTAAGGGTATGTGTGCTCTTCAAAATCAGTGGATTTCACTGCACTTTCAGATTTCCACATTTTTCGCTTGCTTTCCTTCATTCAAGCAAAGTAATTACAAGTTTTCTGATGTCACCTGAATAATGTTGCCAGTGTGAAAGAAAACAATGATAATTTTCTTATCTGATAATTACTGGCTCTCACGTATCCTGCTGTGTGCTCTTCTTAAATTGAACACCATTGACATCAGCACTTACCATTACACATCATCTCATTTGCACACCACACTAAACAGAGTTTGTACGAAAATGTTACCAATAGCTAAGAGGCTATTCACTGTCAATTAACCACATACTTTCTGTCACTTAATGGGTGTCTCACATCATCATTTACTTTAAATGTACTTCTTTCAGATTCCCTTAGGGATACATTATCTGTAGTCATTGATCACTATTGTGCTGATTGTTTAACTACAAAATATAAGAAAAACTACATTAAAATGACATCTGGAGCCTCACTTTTTTTTTCTTAGCGTTAATCCCGCACTATGGCAGGGTCCGCTTCGGTCAGCATATCCGCCTCCATTCGGAGCTCAGACAGGACCAGTGACTCTTAAACTGTCTAAAACAAGATGTTTCAGATAAGGAGAATTCTGACCTTCACTTACCTCAGTGGGACTCAGTACTTCAGAGCCCAAACCGTAGCTGACTTAACAGAGATTTCAATCACTGACTGCTACAAGGTGAGCTAAGGATGGAACTAGATTCTCCACTCTTGTGAAAATCTGCTGTAACTCTAATGACCAGTGGAGCATAGAATCAAAACCCAAGTGTTCACCCAATTCAGCAGATGGATAGCTTTAAACACATCACTGTAAAGCAGATATATATGATCCAGGACTGTGTTTATATATAAACATACACATTTCCTCTTTTGGTCAGTTATATATCTATATCTATATACATATAGATATATCTCTATATATAAAGGTCAAATGGTGTATGCGTGCATGTATGTATGCGTGTATGTATGTATGTATGTGCACTTATTCCTTCCACACTGTTTGAGCTAGAGACTTGAAATTTGGTACAGTTAGAGGTCTTAGGGTCCTAATCAGGGTAAGAGTCGAATTTTTTTTCAAATCTCACCTCTGACGCCCCCCAGGGGTGAAATTCTTTAAAGCCCATTCACATCAGCTGGGCAGCTGCTGTTCTCTGTGACATAGTTATGATGTCATAATACCCCCTCCAACTGACCCTGCGCTCGCTCAGCTCTCTTCCCCCCTCCCCCCTCCAACGGACTCCGCACTCGCTCAGCTCTCTGCCCCCTCCCCCCTCCAACGGACTCCACACTCGCATAGCTCTCTGCCCCCTCTCCCCTCCAACGGACCCCGCACTCGCTCAGCTCTCTGCCCCCTCCCCACCTCCGACGGACATGAGTTGGGTTTGGTCGGAGGGTAAGTGAGGTAGGGGTGTCGGGTTTGGTTGGGGGGTGAGGTGGGGGTGTCGAGTTTGGTCGGGGGGTAAGTGAGCCGGGGGTGTTGGGTTTGGTCTGGGGGGGTGGAAAGGTGGCGGGGTGGGTGAGGGGTGAGGTGTGGGTGTTGGGGTTGGTCAGGGGGTGTTGGGTTTGGTGGGGGGGTAAGGTGGGGGTGTTGGGTTTGTTTGGGGGGGGCAAGGAGGGGGGTCAGGTTTGGTTGAGGGGTAAGTGAGGTGTGGGTGTCGGGTTTGTTTGTGGTGGTAGGTAGGGGTGTCGGGTTTGGTTGGGGGGAAAGTGAGGTGGGTGTGTCAGGGTTGGTCTACGGGGGGGGTGAGGTGTGGGTGTTGGTCAGGGGGTGTTGGTAGGGGGTTGATGTGGGGGTGCTGGGTTTGGGTGGGGGGGTGAAAATGTGAGTCGGGGTTGGTCGAGGGGTAAGTGAGGTGGGGGTGTCGGGTTTGGTTGGGGGGGTGAGGTGGGGGTGTCAGGTTTGCTCTCTGCCCCCTACCCCCTCCAACAGACCCCGCACTCGCTCAGCTCTCTGCCCCCACCCCACCTCCGACGGACCCGAGCAACGCCGGGTATTTTCGCTAGTATCTATATATATAAAAGTCAAATGGTGTATGCGTGTATGTATGCATGTATGTATGTGCACTTACTCCTTCCACACCGTTTGAGCTAGAGACTTGAAATTTGGTACAATTATAGGTCTTAGGGTCCTAATCAGGGTAAGAGTCGAAAATTTTTCAAATCTCACCTCTGACGCCCCCCAGGGGTGAAATTATTTAAAGGCCAATCACATCAGCTGGGCAGCTGCTGTTCTCTGTGACATAGTTATGATGTCATAATACCCCCTCCAACGGACCCTGCATTCGCTCAGCTCTCTGCCCCCTCCCCCCTCCAACGGACCCCGCACTCGCTCAACTCTCTGCCCCCTCCCCCCTCCAACGGACCCCGCACTCGCTCAGCTCTCTGCCCCCTCCCCACCTCCGACGGACCCGAGTTGGGTTTGGTCAGAGGGTAAGTGAGGTAGGGCTGTCAGGTTTGGTCGGGGGGTGAGGTGGGGGTGTCAGGTTTGGTCGGGGGATGAGGTGGGGGTGTCGGGTTTGGTCGGGGGGTAAGTGAGCCGGGGGTGTTAGGTTTGGTCTGGGGGGGTGGGAAGGTGTCGGGGTGGGTGAGGGGTGAGGGGTGGGTGTTGGGGTTGGACAGGGGGTGTTGGGTTTGGTGGGGGGTAAGGTGGGAGTGTTGGGTTTGTTTGGGGGGGTTAAGAGGGGGCTCGGGGTTGGTCGAGGGGTAAGTGAGGTGTGGGTGTCGGGTTTGTTTGTGGTGGTAGGGGTGTTGGGTTTGGTTGGGGGGGAAAGTGAGGTGGGTGTGTCAGGTTTGGTCTACGGGGGGTGAGGTATGGGTGTTGGTCAGGGGGGTGTTGGTAGGGGGCAACGTGGCAGTGTTGGGTTTGGGTGGGGGGGTGAAAATGTGAGTCGGGGTTGGTCAAGGGGTAAGTGAGGTGGGGGTGTTGGATTTGGTCGGGGGGGTGAGGTGGGGTGTCAGGTTTGCTCTCTGCCCCCTCCAACGGACCCTGCACTCACTCAGCTCTCTGCCCCCTCCCCACCTCCAACGGACCCGAGCAACGCCGGGTACTTTCGCTAGTATATATATAAATTATAATTTAAGGGAAAATTCTGCCCTCTGAATATGTACCTGCCATGGCTACTGATGGCACTGGTATTTGTGCATACGTATGAAAGCAAAGTTTGATACAAACTTCAAATTTCAAGGACAATCACTTTATGAGAGATTCAAAAGCTGGGTCTCTACATTCTGAAGTAATAATTAACATAAGCACTTCAAACACAGGCCTGGATCATGGAAGCAACTCCATGTGGCAAGCCCGATGGTCATGCTGATGTCAACTGATTTCAGTTGGACTCTGTCTATGTGAGACAAGTAGCCACATCAGAGCCCAATGTGGTTAAGAGCTTCACAGGAACAGAACAAGATAGAACATACAGCATCTGTGGAACCAATTATTTTAAGTAGTTATTTAGTACTGATAGCCCTCACCATTAAATAGTCTGTCAAGGTTAATACTGTTCTGTTAGTTTCATTAGATATACTGTATTTGTGATAATTCTCAAAAAAATGTTATTTACTTAAGGTCCTCTGTTGTCCCAAGCTTGCTTGATGGATCTGCTAGGAATTCCAATCCAGATTTATTGGTGCTGAAATTGCAGATCATCCTCATTAATCTTTTCTAAATATTGCTGTAACCAACAACCAGTCAACTAGTTGTGACCAGTCAATCTGTGAAACTCTTTGCCAGACGACGTTGTGAAGGCCAGGACTGTAACAGGGTTAAAAAAAAGAACTAGATACATTCATGGAGGATAGGTCCATCAATGGCTGTTAGCCAAGATGGGCAGGGATGGTGTCCCTAGCCCCTATTTGCCACAACGGGGGACTGGGCGACAGGGGAAGGATCACAGGATGTTTTCCTGTTCTGTTCATTCCCTCAGAAGCGCCTGAGCTAGATGGACTTTTGGTCTGACCCAGTATGGCCATTCTGATTTTCTGTCTGCTTTGACATTACTTTGTTAAATATTATTTTATCCATTAACTCCAAAGAGAGGCACTAGACAATAACAGTAGGGCAATTGAAAGATATAACTGGCAATACTTTGGAGATTAAAATACAATAATAATATACAGGCATTGTGAGTGCCAAGATATGGCCATTTTTGAATAATGAAAAAGTATTTATTGAGAAATATCTTCTATAATTACATTTATTACCTACGGGTCTGATCCTGCTTTCACAGAGACGAGTAAGAGTTTTACCATGGACTTCAGCACTAGCTCAAGCTAAAGTTAGAAAATAAATATGAAGCAGGCTCCTGTCAGTGCCCTCCTTGCCTTCCTTATCCCCCAGGTTCTCTGTAAATGGACTAAGTCTTTGTGAAGCAACGTTGGTATCACCTGGTATATAGCTGGCATTAGGCTTGGGAATTGTTCTAACTACTTGATTTTCTTCTCCTAATAGTGAAAGACATCCACATGCCTATGCTGATTTTTATCAAAGGCTACTGACAGATTAATATCCTTAGACAGTTTTGTTGTCTAGACACAACTGCTATTGAGCTATTTCACACTCATCTTTCCAGAAGGTCCCAGAATAGCATAAATCACTGTTTACCTCTTTTAAGAGGCTGTATTTTGTGGGCGTGGGGAGGTTAAGGGGTTCAAAGTTTGATGCTTTTACAATAGATCCCTGCTCTTTAAATCCGAAATAGTGCTGGACCGGATACCTCCCTTTTACATCCACAGCAGGTCAGATACCAGTCGGCACTTAGGATCTTTTCCTCTGGATCGGGACTCCCTACAGTAACCCATACCTTTGTGTCTTCTAGCTTCATTTCTGCTTAAGGATACCCTTGAAGGACATTCAGAACGTGCAGCTTTCACAGTAGACAGCTATTCATGAGACTCTCAAGAATACAAAGTTCTCCCGGGGATTTTCTGTTGGAAGCTGGGCTTCCCCCTGACTTTGCCTCTGATTCTGTCTACTTGATGGGCCTTCTGCTTTGTTTCACTGGATGGACTTCAGTTCTTCAGTGCCTTTGGTCTGCCACGGCTGCTAGTTTCCCACTTTGACCTCTTGAATGATTCCGCATGTGTATGCATACTGTCTCTTCCCTTGCTCTATCTTGTCCAGGTGAAGTAAGTTGGCTCAGGTATGTCCCTAGCTCCAACTGGTCCTTTTTCTATCCATCTGTGCAGTTCCATTCTGTCAGCTTTCTTTTTATGTTAGTTCCCTGCATGCTAAAAAAGAAACAGGGAAAGGATAGAATTTTGAAGTGACATCTGGAAAAGTTTTCTTGTATAACAAAAACAAGGAGAATATTATTTGTTGGGGAAGGCAGAGGAGGAGATTTTCAGAGCCAAACTCACTTCTCTCATCTCCTGTTACACTCACTTGATATAGTAATAAGCCTGTAGTTTATGCAAACTTTTAGCATAAAATGGTATTAAATGTCTTCAGGAAATAATCAATTACAAAGTGCAGGTCCCAGTTGAAGGCTGCAGTGGGTTAAATTGTGATTTATTGAGCCAATGCACAATTATTTCATTTTCTATGACAACTGCTGCATTTTAGTCATGGCACCTTGATGAAGGGCTGTGATAGCATCTCAAAAACTGCTGCTCAGTAATGGACCAATTTGTACAGGAAGTGACAGTAGGAGAAGCAACAAGATGTTTTGTGTAGTATTTGATAATGTCTCAGGCTTATTAATGTAAACATTGGCCCATTTAGTCTTCATTTTTCTTCTGGTTGTTGGGAGCACATGAAATGAAGCTAAACTTCATCCATATAAAAGCAGTTCACAGTTGAGCTTTCAAAATATGTTCTCGGGATAAAAATAACAAAACATTATAAAGTTTTATGTGCTTATTTTTATTTTTCGCTCACACAAGGAATATTGAGGGAATTTAAATGGCCGCTCTTATGTTCTTAATGTTTGTAAGGCCCTTCAGAGATGAAACATGCTATGGAGGTGCTAAGTGTTATTTTTGTTTCTCCAGTTTCTCTAGAACTAGGGTTCTTTTCAAGATTGGGGTAGCCATTTTGGAGAAAGAAAGAGGATTTTAATGTAACCCAGTACTGGAAATGATTATCTGCATTTCTGTCTAGATGTGACCAACCATTTTCATTAACCTTTTTACTGAATAACATGTTTTAAAAGTTTCAATAGTGCGATACAGAGGGCAGACATCAGATCATTCCTTATGTGATCACTCAGGTTCCTCATGGCCTACAGTACAAATAGATCTGGGTGACTGAAGATTTTATTGGCTCTTTTTCTGTACAAAGGCTTTAAATTTACTTTTTGTTATTAGAAATTGTTCTGTAAACAGTGGATGCAAATATATTTCAGACTGTAGGTTATTTACCAGCCAGTCAGTTAACCTCCATCCACCTTCAAGGCCCTTTACAAATCCATCCCCGAACTATCCCACTTGTCTGTCTCCTATAGTAGAGAAGCTGATGACTCTGGTTATGATTTTATATTTCTGGCTATTTCAGGGGTTGGCAACCTTTCAGAAGTGGTGTGCCAAGTCTTCACTTATTCACTCTAATTTAAGGTTCCGCGTGCCTGGAATACATTTTAACGTTTTTAGAAGGTCTCTTTCTATAAGTCTATCTATATACAGTAAACCCTCGATTTAACGGACCCCGATTTAACGGACTTCGGATGCAACGGACAAAATTTCCGATGCATCCGAAATCCGTTATTGGGGGAAATCCGTTATATGTTGACAGCTCCCGCCCGGCTCCCCGCAGCAGGGACCCCTGCGGGAGCTGTCAAACCCCCCGCCCGGCTCCCCGCAACGGGGAGCCGGGCGGGGGGGGGGGCGTTTGAGAGCTCCCGCCCGGCTCCCCGCAGCGGGAAGCCGGGCGGGGGGTTTGACAGCTCCCGCCGGGCTTCCCGCTGGGGGGAGCCGGGCGGGAGCTGTCAACCCCCCCGCCCGGCTCCCCGCAACGGGGAGCCGGGCGGGGGGGGGGGGCGTTTGAGAGCTCCCGCCCGGCTCCCCGCAGCGGGAAGCCGGGCGGGGGGTTTGACAGCTCCCGCCGGGCTTCCTGCTGGGGGGGAGCCGGGCGGGAGCTGTCAACCCCCCCGCCCGGCTCCCCGCAACGGGGAGCCGGGCGGGGGGGGGGGGGGCATTTGAGAGCCTCCGCTCGGCTCCCCGCAGCGGGAAGCCGGGCGGGGGGTTTGAGAGCTCCCGCTCGGCTCCCCCCAGCGGGAAGCCGGGCGGGAGCTATCAACCCCCCCGCCCGGCTCCCCGCAACGGGGAGCAGGGGGGGGGGGCATTTGAGATCCCCCGCTCGGCTCCCCGCAGCGGGGAGCCGGGCGGGGGGGGGGGGGCGTTTGAGAGCTCCCGCCCGGCTCCCCGCAGCGGGAAGCCGGGCGGGGGGTTTGACAGCTCCCGCCGGGCTTCCCGCTGGGGGGAGCCGGGCGGGAGCTGTCAACCCCCCCGCCCGGCTCCTCGCAGCGGGGAGACGGACGGACGGGGGGGGTTTGAGCCGGGCAGGAGCTGTCAACCCGGCTGCCCGGCTCCCCGCAGAGGGGAGCCGGGCAGCCGGGTTGACAGCTCCTGCCCGGCTCCCCGCAGCGGAGGGCCGGGCGGAAGCTGTCAACCCCCCCCCCCCCTCCCCGCAGCAGGGAGCCGGGCGGGGGGGTTGACAGTGCCCGCCGGGTTCCCCACTGCCGGGAGCCGGGCGGGGGAGTTTGACAGTTCCCGCCTGGCTCCCCGCAGCGGGAGCTGGGCGGGCGGGCTGAAAGTTCCCGCCGGGCTCCCCGCTGCCGGGAGCCGGGCGAGTTGACAGCTCCCGCAGGGCTCCCCGCAGCGGGGAGCCAGGCGGGAGCTCTCAGCCCACCCGCCCGGCTCCCCCGTTGCGGGGAGCCGGGCAGGTGGGGGGGGGGGCGTTTGACAGCTCCTAAAACCTCTATATAAGGGACTAATTCGGGTGAGGGGGTGTCCATTAAAGCCAAAAGTCCTATTATTTAATGATTTTTAAAAATTATTAAATAACGGACTTTTGGCTTTAACGGACACCCCCTCGCCCCAATTAGTCCGTTAAATCGAGGTTTCACTGTATATAAAAGTCAAATGGTGTATGTGTGTTCCCTTACTACTTCCACACCGTTTGAGCTAGAGACTTTAAATTTGGTACAGTTATAGGCTTTAGGGTCCTAATCAGGGTAAGAATCGAAATTTTTTAAAATCTCACCTCTTATACCCCCTAGGGGTAAAATTCATTAAAGCTCATTAACATCAACTACACAGCTCACATAACATCATCTGGGCAGCAGGTTAACACATGCTGTTGTCTGTGACATAGTTATGATGTAATAATATAGATAACCAGAGAACTTAGTGTTGTGTAGCACAAACCTAATTAAATACACTGTTTTTTTCTTAAAAAGAACCCTATTTGTTATGCCGTGTAAAAAGCGAAAATGTATTGGAGAAACCACATCTAAATTCAAGAGAATGAAATTAACTATATGTGGCTTGCTCTAGAGTGGGCACTCCCAAAGGATTATTCATTTTTACCCCAGACAACAAAACAAAAAATGTTGTTTATGATAAAGCATTACAATAGTAATTTATGGAATGTACTGATATACAATAAAATCAAAATTTGTATTAATAAAAAACATTGTAGTCTTTTTACATCCCAGTTTCCAATTACAAATAGTCTGAGCAACGCCGGGTATTTCAGCTAGTATATTATATAACTAAACTATTGTCATATGTGAAATTAACAAGGTTTTCAGACTGTTTAAGAAGCTTCATTTAAAATTAAATTAAAATACTGATCTTATGTTGCCAGCCTGCTCAGCCCGCTGCTGGCCTGGGGTTCAATTCACCTCGGTCAGCGGAAAAGAAAATTAAATAAATATTAGACCCATTCAGCTCTAATACTAACATGTTCTGACATATTGTGGCAAGTCACTTATGGGACAACAGAACAGGGTAAAACACTATTTTTAGGATCACCGGTACCCTGAAAATAACTGTGACTTGATGTATCAAATGTAAAATTAGTGTCTCATTGGTATGCGTACTGTGTTGGGGCCCTTGATGACCTATAACCACAAAATTCTTCTCTGCAGTGGTGTAGCAGTGTGGCTAACTGGGTTCAGTACTTCCCAAAGGACTCCCAAGTGGGAGAAGGTGGTAAGTTTCTCTGTGGGTGTAGTATGCAGCAAGTTATAAAATCCTCAAACCCTCACTCCCTGGCTTGAGGATACAAAACAAATTACCTAACTAAACGATGGGGCACTCACAGTCTCCATGAATGATCCTCAGGTTCAAAGATGGCTGGACTCCTCAGTCTCTGCAGAGAGACTGTTCTCTGCTGGCAGGATGCCTGGGTCCTAGGACTTCCCCTCACCACAAAGGGGTGCAGGGATCAAGGTGTAGGTTACACAACACTAACATCTAAACTGTAGCCTCCCAGCCCTGTGTCCAGACATACACTCAGCAGATAGCTTCCCTGGATGAGGGGACAGAGCAGAGCAGACCATGTGGTGACTGGTCTCACCTAGAGAGATGGAGGGTGAACTCAGCCCAGCTGTGGAAGTTTCCGAGCAAACTCTACAAATGGGGAATCACCAGTGGGGATTGGAAAACCTCATTGAGGATCTTCTGTCAGGTGCCTAGAGGTCAGTTCTCAGGGCTAATGACTAAGCAGGCCCAAGACTCACCAGTTCCCCACACAGCCAGTCCTGCCCTTTTCCTGCCTGGCTTTCCAATCACTCAAAATGGCTTCTCCCTTTTCCTCCACTCACTGGGAGAGTCTCTCACTCCCTATTGATTGGTGGGCAGACTCTGAGTCTGCCAGCAGACAGAGACCCAGAGGTCCATGTAATCTCCTTGGGGGTTACACAAATTTAAAATGTAAAGACTTTTTTAAAAATTATGATTCTTTCACGGAACACCTATTCACATCATGCAGAACACAGTTTGGGAAATGCTGCCTTAGACAGTGCAAACTCATGAATTAGTTCACCACTCTGACCAAAGCCCTTGTTAACCTAAGCTGAGATTCCCCAAGTACTTCAACCGGAACCACACTGTTTTAGGTAAAAGATAAAACAGATTTATTGACCACAGAAAGAGAGATTGTAAGTGATTATAAGTAGCAGGCATAGAAATCAGAACTGCTTACACAAGAAAGAAGAATAAACTTGCAGTCTAAATTCTACAGACTAAACAAGATGTGAATCACCCTGATAGATGTTAAAGGCAGCTCACAGTTCTCAATACACAGGCTGGATTCCCTTCCATCCTGGGATGAATCTCCCCAGTTCAAAGTCTCTGCATTGCAGATGATCTTCAGGTGTTGAGAGAAGCCCACTGATGATGTCACTGATCCTCTTTTATACTTTTTTTGTCTACTAGAAAGCTCCTTGCAGCTATGTGGGTCTTAGTTAGCCTTCATTGACTATGTGCCAGAACCCTCAGATACTGGATTCTTTTTGATGTGCTATTAATTCCTGTCTGACCAGTCTCTACTTGTCTCTACTGAAAGTCTGGCTGCAGCCCCTGCAGCCCCAGGAAATCTGCCCTCTTCATCCAGCCAAGAATGGCGAAAGGAACAGGAAAAGAAAAGAAATGACATTGCAACTGTCCTGTGCTTCATGAACTTTCCAATCAAGACCACAAACCACTCACCTCCCCACTGCAAAGAGACAACACATTATGTTTGTGCAGCTGTTGGAGCGGATCCCGCACCCACTCCTAGGAGCATGGCTCCACGCAGGGAGACGCCGGATATCAGGGCACGGGAATGCTTGAATGCACTTGTACTGTGACCAAGGAATATTCCAACACCCTTCTGAGAAGCAAAGGTTCCCCTAATTCTTACCATGCATAACTGACCATGATACTAACTGACCTCTGCCCCAGCACGGCTCCTGTTTGTAAAGCGGGGTGTACTGAAGTGAGCCTTTGTGATCTTCCAAGGAGTAGGAAATAGCTGTAACTTTGGAGAACCATTAATCTTGTATTAATCCCCAAACCAGACCTTTCTACCCCTTCCCCACTCTCTGTGAGCCCATTGGCTGACAGACAAACCCAAAGGCAGTATGATGGGTTGCTGATAATCTGTTTTATAGCTTCTGCCAAAAAGCTTTATAGTGGTTTGTGGTAATTCAATAAATGTTCGATTTACAGTGGCGCCTTTGTCAGGGACCATTGGGAGGAGGGAAGTGGTGGCCTTCCTGTCTGGCATGCAGCCCCCGAGAGAATGGGAGGGGATGTTGGTGAGGTTTAAGATTACTAGACTTGTGTTCCAGTTCCTGCTGAGTTTCTGGGTCCTCCTCTGACTCCAGATAAGGGACTTGCTGAGGCCTGAGGGTAGAGGTGCAGGGTAATGTGCTCCTCTACTTCCATGGCCTCCTCCTCTGGATCTTGGGGGCCTCCTCCGCCCAGTCTCCACTTTCCCCACAGTATTACGGATCACCTGTGGACAAGCTGGTAAACATGCACACATGAAACACTTTATGGAGCTGGTTAGAAATGATGTGACTACAAATAAATCTCAGTTTATTTGAGCTGAGCGCTCTAGGCACATACACAATACAAGTCAGAATCCTGGAACTGATGGCTGATCAACGTCACTGGTGGCTGTTGTAGGCCTCACCTGGAGCCAGCAGGCCCAGTGCACAGACTGAAATTCAGTCACCCAAGAGTCTTGGGATAGCTTTGCTGAGCAATCCGGGGGCCTGGTGGTCAAGTTGAAGTCTGCTGTCCCCCACCCCAACCACCCAGCGCATCCTGGGTTCTTTCACTCAGCCAGGGGATTGGAAAGGGGACCTGAAACCCCTCCTGCCCCATCTCCACTGTCTCACAGCCCAAGGTTCAAGGCAGAAGAGGAAGCATCTCAGTCCTCTCTAGCTGGTACAATAGACTAGCCTCCCCTGTTTTCTCTTCAGTCTGGGCCTGGTCCCAGCACTCGGCTTCCCTCTCAGCAGAGGGTTCCTCCCCCAGTCTCAATAATTCAGACAGACCATTGAGGCTCCCCTGCTCACGTTTTAGAGAGACATTTTTCCCCATTGCCAGAGAGAAGGGGAGGACAAAAGGGGCAGGGCCCTTGGCTCCCAGTCACATGGTCTTACTCATAGTCTGAACCCTTCCAGTGTAGATCCCTCTCTCCCAGAAGCTACAGCCTGACTACCTTTTTGCAGAAAGACAATCTCTCCTTCACTTGCCCTTGCTGGACTGTCAGAGTCCCCCTTTAAGCAGGTCCTTTATTTGTAGCATGCTGTGCTGAGGCACAGGGTCTAATTGGCCCAATACTCCTCCACAACTCCCTTAGCGTGGTATCCATAAACCCCAGCACAAGGGTGGTAAATGAGGAACTGTCTGCTGTATCTGTTCTGTGGACAGACAGAAGAGTTTAGTGTCCAGGACTATTATTCTGTCCCTAATATAGCACCACATTTACTTAGCTCTCCATCTTACATAACCGATGACACATTTCAGCATGCTGACTGAGTGTCTAATGCGAAGTGAGTCACTTTGCCTTGGGTTAAAATAATAGTTTACAACATAAGCCTCAGGGGTCATTAAGTTAAATAAGAGGGCTCATGCCCTATCATATTACAAATATAGAAATATTATTTTATTTTATACAAATGCAGAACTCTCTCTACCTCTGATAAGAGCTCAGTAGTGTCTATTCACTAGTACTGGTAGGACCATGGAGACAACCTTCACTCCCACATATTTATTGTTGGTTTTTGCTTCCGATTGGTCCTTTGAGCTACATCAGGCCACCCACCATTTTAAGTCAATGACTAAAGAGGCATGATGCTTTATGGGGATGTTCAGGTCATTTTACTTTCAGCTTTACTGCAGATACTTAGTCACACCAAAATGTAAGTTTGAAGTTCTCCTCCATATTTTTCTGAAATGTCCCTCATCTTCACAGGTATTTCCCCCCTCCAAAATCTTCAAACCCATTTAACAGGGCACTAGCTTACCCTGTATCCATGGCCTCAATAGTTGCAATATTCTAAACTAGAAGGTGGTAAACACTAGGTTTTGAGCATATAACTTGTTTTATAGTCCCAAATAAAACCCATTATATCATACAGATGGTGCCTATGTAAGCCACTAATACTCATGTATGTTACAGGTCCCTCCCCTATGCCAATCTGCAGAGTATGAGTTGTTAAAACCCCTGGCTATAGAGCTTTAAGCTCAGGCTCTAACACAGTTTGGAGAGGAAGAGTGGGGAGATGGCTGCATATCCCTTTCGGCTCCCTTGATTTTCCACCTGACAAAAAGCTGAACTCATTCCTCGTGATACTTGAATGACTTTAAATTAGGCTTGGTAGCATGATCCCCTAAGGGTCACCCTTAGGGGCAACAAAAAGCAGGCTAGAGACATGGAAGGATCTGATCTCATAATTGTATTTTACACAGGTGTATATATATAGGAGGAAGTCTCTGTAGATATATCGTTTTTACTATGTCATTATTCAAATATGGATTAAAATACCTGATCCTTCAATTGCATGAACGATTGAAAGAATTTTGATTCAAAGGCATCTCTGCTAGAGAAATCTTAGAAATTATTTTCTATATTTCCACCTTGAGTCTTAAGTTAACGCTAAGTGATAATGTGTACATTTCCTCATTGCTTTAATTGGGTTAATGATGCGTTTGTGTGTCTAAGTTCAGACCTTCTATGACTGATATTTTTTAAAAAAATTGTTTTATGGGGGCTTAATTACAGGTTTTACTTTGCCAAGACTATCAAGACAATAAAACAGATAGAAGTTATTTCCCTGAGCTACAATCCATAAACTAAGTTAGAGGTTAAATGAGTGAATTTAGTTTTTCTCTCAGTGTGCAGTTAATACTGAGAGTTATTTTCATCTTGCTCACTGTCCCCAACATTTTCATTTAAATACCTTGGAGATACAATTTTGGCTGGCGTCTGTCAGGTAAGGAGACATTTCCAGAGTAATTGTCCATCCGTTCCTCCCTCCCAAAATGGATTGTGGAGGAGCTTTTTAGAACCAAGTGCAGCCTACAGGAAAGCCTGCCCTTGTGAGAGAGTTGTAAAATGGCAGAAGAATATACTAGTTTCCGTCGAATGTAAATATGCAAGAATGTATGTCCTAATGAAGAAATTATTGAAACTAATTTGTTTAAGAGATTTCTTCATAGAGATGCAACATTTTTGCATTCTCATCTGCAAATCTGACATGCCATAGTGAAATCTGGCCCTAAATCTCCCCCTCCCACCATAACCTCCAACAAATTATTTGAGTCCCTAGACAAAAGAAAATCTAAAACATCCGGGGGAACTTTGCCTACCTGGGTGGTCTCATGTCCTTTTGAAGAATCCCCTCTGTAGCACACTCACAAGTGCTCAACAAAAGCAAGCAGACACCTTCTCTGCTGGCACTTCCCTTCCAGAAGCAAACAATACCCAGTGGGCTCCCCTCCTATAGCCACATCTTTCTTGGAGATAGAAGATCAGGACTTCCCCGGCAAGTTTTGGAAGCAGCAGAAGCAGATCAGGGAGAAGCCAAATAAAAGCCCTCTGCTTATCTCCCAGATCCAGAGTAATGGTGGATACTCCTTCTCTGATCACCCTTATTCAAGGGACTCTAGGTTCCAGCAGTCCTCCTCCTCAGCCAAGATGGCCCTCCTGAGACGAAGTAATCCCATGTGATTTTTCTAGCAACAGCTGGAAAACAGCACTGACACAAGAGACAGCCCAGTCATTACCCCCTGCCACTTAGATGAGCTGGGTCTGATAATTAATGTAGACCTTAGGTTTCATAACAGAACAGTTCCTACTACCCACTCCAACACAGAAATATTGTTGTTAATAGTGTAAAGCCTCTCTTGTCAAGAAGTTAAGGCCCTAGTTCAGCAAACCATCTCTAATCAACTAAGCATATGCCAAGTGATTTGGTAAATTGGGGCCTATAGATTTTCATTTTTCTCAGGTCATCTTCTTCTTAGTTACAGGATTCTGAATGACAAAGTAATATTCAAGAAAGCCAGGGATTAGCGAACGTGATAGCAAATTACTAATACAAGTTTCTGCACAGGTTATTGTACTTGTAGTCATTCTAGTAAAATTTTGTTTATGGCACCAGATCCGAGTCTTCTGATGGGTCTTGTACTGCTACTCTTGCTGTGAAGCTTTAGACACGGCATTAGAAAAAGGGTCCATGCCTCAAGCAGAACTGGACTTGGAAAATGAATACCCTAAAATCCAAGGGTTCCAGCATAGCACTATGGTTTCCCTATTATTGTATAGGTGGCTG
Organism: Sternotherus odoratus; assembly: GCA_032164245.1. Lineage (NCBI taxonomy): Eukaryota > Metazoa > Chordata > Testudines > Kinosternidae > Sternotherus > Sternotherus odoratus. The sequence goes on along the minus strand of JAVMKO010000001.1, from coordinate 200,406,074 downwards.
GTATGGTACTTCAATCTATGTCTCGGTTTAGAATCCATATCCCCACTAGTTTAGATATTTTTATTTAGAGAATACTCCATGTCCATCTGAGCATAACCAGTTTCAGTTTCCTTGTCTGTAAAACAGAAATTATAATATTTAATTACTTCTCAAAGGGAGTTTTAAGAACTAAGATACTTTAAAAGTAATGCGAGTTTCACAGATTAAACTGTAGCAGAAAGTTAACAGCTACAATCAGAAAAAGCAAAGTGGAGTACAAAGAGCAACATAAAGGCAGCACCATTTTTTTTTCCAAATGGAAAAGTTATGAGAGTCAAGAAATGAATGACAACTGCCCATCTTATCAAAGTGGTCAAAATAGTTAGCCAAGGGATCTAATTGCTGAGACTATATAATTTCCCACCTATATGCACCTCCGGTTTGGCCCTTTCCCCCCTCTTCTCAGAGACTCGGACACATCAGGCTGGTGCAACACCTGTGCTCTTTATTTGTGATCAAATCCCCCCCAGCAGTGTCCAACTACATACAGGCTTTTTACAATAACTTGTAAACAGCAACAGACTAGGAGACTTTCACCTCCCACTGAGTCTGAGCTGCCTGTTCTCTACCCTCCCAATCCCCACTAGCTCTTCTTCCCATCCTTACAGCTCCTTCTAACAGGGCTGGCAGTTGTGGTCAGTTACCAGGCAAGCATCAGGCAGTCTACCCATCCCCAATCCAATCCCCGCATGGGGCTGGCAGGGCAGGAGCTCATTAAAGGTCTCTCTAACAGCACCCTGTCACAATGCACAAGAAGTCAGATATTGAGATAAAGTGGGGGAGATAGGGTTATGAGACAGACAAGTGAGGTAAGTGTTGAGACCACACACTGGGGAAGACTGGTGAGTAGAAGTTCTTCAATTTGGACAGGAAAGCGCAAGGATGAATGCTCTTCACTTAAAAATTGTGATCAGACGGTGGAGGTATATTGCAATTTGCTCCTGACCTGTGGTTTTCCATATCCTCAGACTACTTATTATTCTGCAAGTGTTTTTTGGATGATGTATCAGATTAAGCATTCTAGACAGATAGCATCCATTAAGCACATTAATATTGAGATACTTTCTTAAAATGTGCTCTACCCTCCGTAAGATACGGTCAGAAGCCATCAACTGAATTTTTTTATGATTCACAAGGTTGGCACAATAGGCTTCTCCTGTCCTGATCCTTTTTGAAATCATATTTGTAAGGCTGATAAATACTGCACTAGGAACACATGCCTTTAGGATACACTATTATAGAGCTCTTCATGGGTTAAAGATACTCAAAAACTGCATCAGCCCAAGAATAGCCACAAATAATATGTTGACTTTGCTATAGTCACATTATTACTGTGCAATCCAACACCTCCCTAATTTGTTCCCCAGTATCAGCAACTGGAATGCCCCAAACCCTAGCACCATTTTGTAAAGTCCATGAAATGCCATTGAATTAAACGGCACAGCATGCATGTGGATGAGGGCAGAATTTGACCTTGCATTTCCAGTTACCAACAGTTAGTTCTACTCTAGTCTGACAACTGGTGTAGGTTGCCAAGTGCCCAGTTTTCGACTGGACAGTCCAGTTAAAAAGGGACTTATGCAGTGTCCGGTCAGCACTGCCGACTGGACACTAAAAGTCCAGTTACTGCAGTAACCGCAATTGGCCTCTGCCACCAGGAGGATAGGAAGAGCAGCTGCTGCCAGAGGAGGAGAGATGCTGACAGTGCACTACACTTGAGGAGTGGGGCCGGCAGCTGGGCTTTCCACCTGTGATGGCCCATCTCATTTTTTCAGTCTCCTAGGGCTCTGGCTCTCTCCAGCCCCTTACTGCTGGGACAGACATCCCTCTCACGCCGCTGCACCCCGATTGGGCAGGCAGGCTTCGCATCAGCTCTTTCATTCCCAGCTCTACAGGTGGCTGGTGAGTCCCAGGGGGGATTAAGCAACAGGGGAGCCTGCAGTATTTGATTTCGAAAAATGGAAAGTTGGCAACCCTAGACCAGAGACAAGAGGTGATGGAGACGAGGGATTAACTCCTGTGTGTAGTTGTCCGCAGGAGAAGAAAGTTGAATGAAATTAGTGCTGGGACAAGATCTACACACCTATTAAATCTGTCAAACTCTTCTTTGACTGATGTGGAACTGCTGCTGCATATGTACCAGGGTTCAGCTACAATATTGAGCAGGTTGCACACATTAATGAGACTGGACTTTGCTAATTGGTTATGTTGTCATTAATTTGAAGGACATACAACACCAATTTCATTTAAGATGCACGTGACGGTCACTTCAATTGCATTTGTTGAATGTCCAAAGCTCCAGGATGCCTATGTAGTATGCCATTGGGATGCTATTACTTTTCTGCAACCAAGTCATTAAAAAGGTAAACAATAAACGGAGTGAGCATTTGGAAAGGACTAGAGATTTTATTATTGCCCGTGGTAAGCACAGAAGTTAAATACATGCAGAAATTTTAAAAAATCCACCCTCAAGGGATTATTTTCAGCAGGCAGATGGATAAACCGACCAACAGGCACAGAATTTTTGACAGAAGATATCCCAAACTGGCATGGCAATAAGCTCATCCTTGTTTCAATTCTCTGCTATACAGTTAATTTGGGGGTTTTAAAAAGTTCATAAAGCACATCTTGAAATTTGAAGGAGTGCTTTATGAGCTGAATTTTTAAAAGATATCATTAAGAATGTGAGGTGTTGGTCTTGCTGATTATCTAGCCCAAGTAGCTACTGTTCTCTTAAGATTAATGTTTCTATATGTTTAATTTAGGATAGTCTCCATACAGTTTAACTATTTCCATGCTGGGCAGAACTCAATTAGTATATTTGTTTATAATTTTGATGGATACTATCAGTTTAATAAAAATTGAAGAAAGTTTAAAATCATTGAAATGTTCACAGTTGCGGGAAACTATGGGGGATCAGAGAGTTAGTTAAGGACAGCAGACACTGAGATTCAAAAAATTAAAGCTTTAGAACCATGAAAACACAAAGTGTCAACATCACATCAGAATATACAAAGGAAATAACCTTAAGTCAAACTCTAAGAAGTTCTCAAGCAGGATTTTTCTTACTTTGCCTATCTATAAATTTTGATTATCTAGGAAAATATGTTTTCATTACTTTATCTGTGCCCCATGAAATTTATGAATATTTACCAATAAAATGTAATCCTTCCAAGTCTAATCATTTCAGCAGGGGAAAAAAAATCAATCCTAGCTGAAATAGTCAAGTGGGTACCAAATGAACAGGGTGTTTAGCTCCGGATTTGTTTATTTACTTGGTAAAGGTTTAATCCTACCCCCAGGAAATCAAAGACAAAATTCTTAACTTAATTGGGAGCAGCATCCAGCTTCCAAGTGATTCAGAATTAGAAATTAAAGTTAACAAGCTAAGTGTTTGTTTTCCTTTGCCAAGGTGAAGAAAAATGTTCTGCAACTGGGAAAAGCGTATGTTACTGTGACAAATGCAGTGTAGTCAATTTTACCAGGGAAATACCAATTTTGCTGCTCTTGTACTTCAGTGAATAAATAGAGTGCTAGCCTAATATATTGTATTGGTTACCTGACCAGAACATCTAATGTATCATCAGGGTAGCATCTATGTAAAAACATCCATCATGGCTAGCGTGTGAAATAAAGCTTGTGTCACTTAGGAAATAACAGATGAGAATTTAGTTTACAAGATTTAATTAATGATATGGAGCTACTATGGATTCTTTAATGTTCTGTGAGCAATAGTTATCGCATTTTCACTCAGTAATTGGAGATGGAACAATCACCGATAAACAGATGGATTTTTATTCTAAAAGGTGTGTTGTCTTAGATTTCCATGATAATTATTCCTTACCTAAATTTACAACCTGGCAGTAGCTTGCCCCCTAAATGAGTGTACTCTCTGCACTCATGATAAGGGTTTAATACAGATATGTGCACCCCTATTTGAGACGTTATAATCTTCAACAGAATTCATTTTTGCACCATATATGACTGAATTAGCCACTCTTGTAAAGAGATTTATTATTCCCCAAGAAATAGGCCATAGTATTTGAAAAGTCAGTTATTGTCAGACAGTATGTATATGAGGTTTGTGATTAAAGCACATCGTTTAACTCCACGTGCTCAAAACCAAATTATTCTCTCATAATCTTAAGCATAAATAGTCCATCTTGATTTTGAATCATCATATTGGATTGCTCATATGCATAAAGTCAAACAGATGCAGAGGTGCCTTCCTTGACTTGGGCCAAAAAGACTCTAAAAAAGTATGTGTGTCCAGATGGTGAGAAGGGACACAAGTCTTAGCAGCATGGATTGGATTAGTGGCATTATTTTAAAAAGTGATGTAGGTACAATTTAGCAGGTTATTCCACATAAATACAGGTAAAAACCTTTGACTACACCACATACCGTCCTGCATTGTGAATAGGCTGCATCTGCTAAGGAGGCACTGTTTTTAAAATGTTTGAGAGAGATTTTTAAAGTATCTGTATTATGTATTTCCTTTATCTGGGCACTAATAAAGCCTCTTACTGTCATTAGGAGTCCCACCCCATAGGGTGCTATACAAAAATCTCAACAAATGACTTCAAATAGCTTTTCTACACATAGAGATCAGGTTCCTCTGGATTTCCCAGAGCTAGAATGAAGCTGTTGGAGATCAGGAGTCTCCTCTCACCAAAGCTCCTATTGCCAGCCCTGCAGTCATGGGCTTTATAGGCCCTGTTTCCCCAGCCCAGGAAGGGTTTTACATATCATACCCAGATCTCTTTTAGGCCCTTTCCTCAGGATACAATCTATTAATTCAAACAAATTGGGTTTTTTTTTTCAAAGTAACACAAAACAAAGCAGTTTCCATACTCAGTACTGGCTGCAGAGACCTAGAGACCTTTTACTCTTTACCTTGCTCTACTCCAGAACCATCAGAGAAACTAGCCTCCCTTTTGTAACTCTCTTTCCAGCTGAGCTCTCAGCCCTTTATAGGCCCTTTCTTACACACACCCAGCCCTCATTCTGATAATTAAACAGGGCTAGCTGGCCCCAGCCCTTAAAGGGATAGACCAGCCTGTTACAGGGCCTGAAACAAATCACTGCTGGTCTAGGACTGAATATTGTCTACCCTGGGTCTTTAACTATTGTAAATTTCCTGGAGGAAATTCTACATTAAAGAGAAAAGAAATATCCCTCCAGTAGGCCGATTTATAAAATGAATAGCATCAGTTTGACTGTGTTCCGGAATACAGAATCCTTGAAGTAGCCCTGGTAGAAATGGATTCCTGCCAAGGGTAAGACCATTCAATTTGCATGATCAGTGTAATGAATCACATCATTCTCTTCACTCATCATATGAATGTACATACACCATGTAGGGATATCAGAAAAATTGTTTCACTTCTGCAGCTTGTAGTTGAGACTAAATGGGACCCAATGTAATCAAAGGACTGCACCCAGTAAATCACAATAGGCTCCCCATATGGCTACCCCCCAAAAAAACCTGTAGATGATTTTAGTTGATAAGCTTCATTAGAAAAGAACACCCTCATCAGTGCAGAAGCAGATGAAACAGGTAACTCCTCCTACAGAGTTTTTCACTAATCTATGCTTATGAGTCTGTACAGTCTAAGCCAGGTTCTGTACAGTCTAAGCCAGGTTCACCTCTGCATTATTCCAGTTTTACACTGAGATCAGTTAAGCTACACTGGAATAAAATGAGAGGAGTGGTGTGATGAATTAGGCCCAGTCTCTCCTCATGTCTCAGCAAAATTTGCTAAGACAGTGCAGTAGTGCAGTCTAATTAGGGATGTAAGAATGTATTCATACAAAATACTCTACAGTACATTTAGTAATACATTTCCAAATTCTATCAAGTAATGAACATTGTCATTAGATTGTCAGTGGATGAAATGAATAAAGGTATGTTCATTTTATGATACGTTATCCTTGGTGGGGGGGTTTGTTTGTTCTTGAAATTGTTTGTTCATTTGCTTTATTCCCTAACTTCATAAATATTCAGCAGGGCTCCCAACTGTTAGTCTGGCCTTTCTTTACATCATACCAGAATTTAATATTAAATACTTAAAAGTGACATCTTCAAAAAACAGCCCGAGGAGTGCAAAACAGCACCAAATGGCTTCAAATCATCACTGTAACTTTAAGGCAATGACTAAAAAGTGTTTGATTTATTGTGTGCCACTACAGAAAAGTACATCCAGACCCCTAGGGGAAAAAACACCCATTAACATCCAAATGAGGAACCCATTTACCACAAAATTTTACTTGGATCAAAATATGGGCATGATAAATGGAGCATTTGAACTTCTAGGTTTCAGGAAACAAAGTCAGAGAAACAAAGACAGACAGAGAAGAGGGATCAGTTATATACAATGCCTCTGTTCTTCGCCCAATCCAGTAGGTATTGGTAGTTTGATGAGACAACAGATGAACCAACATTAATTATTTCACGCTAATCACTCCCTACCAATTATGGTATATATATATTACCAGCCTTAGGTCAGAGGGTCTCAGGGATATTTCATGAAAAGGGTACCAGAGAGATAAGAGGACTCAGTCATTTAGCAGCCTTGATATCAAGGGGCACAGAGTTGAACAGGTGCAAGCTGATCAGAGGAAGATGCTCTGAGAAAGTGACATCAGCCTAAAGAGGTGAGCACTTCTCTTTTCGATAATTGCAAGAATGCTGGACCCTCATCTTGCTGGGACCTCTACACACAACCACAGTACAAGTTACTAGGTTAAGCAGCTATTAATTGTATAATTAGATCTGGTTTTATATAATTTTCCTTTGATTTAATATCATTTCTCTCCCTTTCTGATAAACTTTGCCTTCTTTAAGATATTTTAGTCTGGTGTGAGGGACTTCAGAACAGATCATTCTTTGGGACAAGAAACACTAAGCTTCTAATCTCTGAGGAGAGATTGAAGGGCAGGGGACTGTCCATTAGAAGGTGTTGCCAAAATGTTCACATGGTCAGTAAGACGCATAGGTGAAGCCTAGTGACCTATAAGAGTAATAGAATAGCAGCTCAAAGGTAACAACAATCAATAAGCTTACTTTGCTAATTTTATTCTTATACAATATCTTCCTGCTATTAGACCATTGGAAAAGGCTTCCAGTCACTAAAAAAATCATGCTGGCCTAGGAAGATAGCAGTCACAAGTATAACAAAGACATGTTTGACTCATAAATTAGCCTTCTGGTGAGTAAACTATTGAGACACAAAACAAGCTCCTATGGAAATAATAAAAGTGACTGATTTCCTGCTTTATGAAGCCATAAATATGTTGCTTTATTTACCGCCAGTTCTCCTGCTGTCTCGGAATTGTTAGGACTCATTTATTTTCATTAAAGTTTCAAATTTAAACTGACAGTAAAGTAAATGAAACAAAAAGAAATCTAGTGCTGTGGAGCGTCACATAAGCGGTGTGACACTTTATACAAGAATGAAAGTTATTACCGTATTTTTCGTCTTATAGGACGCTCCGTCCTATAAGACGCCCCCTCATTTTTTAATAAAAAATCCGGAAAAAAAAATAATAATAAAAAAAAAAAAGCGCCTCGCTCTCCCGTCCCCGCCGCACGGGCGGGCTGCCGAGGTTCCCCCCTCCCCGCCGCGGGCGGGCTGCCGGGGTTCCCCCCTCCCCGCCGTACCAAAAAAAAAAAAAAAAAAAAAAGCGCCTTGCTCTCCCGTCCCCGCCGCGTGGGCGGGCTGCCGGGAGCGTCCCGGTTCCCCCCTCCCCGCCGTGGGCGGGCTGCCGGGAGCGCGCCCGCGGCGGGGAGGGGGGAACCGGGACGCTCCCGGCAGCCCGCCCGCGCGGCGGGGACGGGAGAGCGAGGCGCTTTTTTTTTTTTTTTTTTTTTTTTTTGCATTCGCCCTATAAGACGCACCAACTTTCCCCCCCCCCCCCCGTTTTGGGGAAGAAAAAGTGCGTCTTATAGGGTGAAAAATACGGTAGTTAGAATAAAATTGATATGTAATAGTCCCCTGATTCTGAACTGATAGGCCAGGCCCGGCTAATTATCATGTATGAAGACATACCCAAGTCTTTCCTTAGAAGAAGAACACAGAAAATGCCTCTGTCTACCTCTGTGCATTCCCACACAGTTATTCATTTATCCTAGCAATAATTTTCTCAAAGTATCCCAGGTTATAAATACGTCCAAGCCATGAAATTCATAATATAGCCTCTTGGGTTAAGCTGAATATTTTCAACCTCTGTGCTGCAGGAATTTTAACACTGGTCAAAAGGTGTGCTTGAAGTAGTCATGGATACCGTACAGAAAACCAGCAATATTTCAGGTACCTCCAAATATGAAGCTTCTTCTCTTTTTTTGTGACTGGGGTTGGTATAACCACTCTGAAAGTACCTGAAAAAAAGGCTTGGGAGATGCTGTGCATGCTCTTCTCACTTTCCCACATCATCTATTTGTTAATGCAGGGGTGGGCAAACTACGGCCCATGGACTAGATCTGGCCTGCGAGACCGTCCGGACCTGCCCGCCTGAGCTCTGTCCGGGGAGGCTCCTACTGGCCCGCCCCTGCCTTCCCCGCTCTTCTGGAGCTCAACGCGGCTGAACTCCAGCGAAGGAGGCTGCTCCTGGCCCCTCCCTCGCTCTCCAGGAGCTCAGTGCGCCACGCAGGGCTGCCCACTCCTCTGGGAGAGCGATGCAGCATGTGCAACTCTGGTGGGGCCACCAGTGTGATGTGGGGGCGGGATTAAGGGACAGGGAGTCCCAGGGGCAGTCAGGGGAGAGGGGGCTGTTGGATGGGATGGAGGTTCTAGGCCTTTTGTTATGAATGAAGCATATTGCTTTACTCTTTCTTTCCCCCTTGGTGACTGTTAAGCAGAACATTCATAAGCAATTTTTCTGTTTAGCTGAGCTGATGAAAGAAGGTGCTTCAGGCTTCTCCTGGGCCAGATTACTGTAAACGGTCTTGTGCTTCCTGAACAGAGTTTACACAGACATCTTGTTTCACAACTCTGTGATGGACCAACATTCAGATACCAAGATCATTAATAGGGTGTTTAACTATCCACTGAAGACAACTGTGTGACTTAGTCAGTGCCGGCATGATAACAGAGCCTGTCATAACTGAGCCATAGGAAGGAAGGAAGGGGTCATGGCACATTAAAAAACCCACCACCATGAGAGCCATGCCCTGGAATGCCATCCACTGGGGTTCCTCAACACTTCAAAACTTGATCTCAACCTGAGTGACCCATTGGCCTGTTTCCCAGTGTGCTATGGTGAAATGCCTAGTAGACTCGGCCTCTGCTGTCAATCAGTAAGAGGAAGTGCAATTTAAATGTACGTGCAGTAATTCCTCCACAATAGTAGGAGACACTTCAGCTCCATGATCTAGTCTAGTTGCATCAGAAGAAGACAGGCAGATAACATGGAGACGGGAAAGATGGAGGCATGGGAGAAGAACAAAAATGAGGGGGTAAGGGAAGAGAGATATTGGAGTAGGGATGGAGAAAGGACTGACAACAGAGAGGAGGAAAGTATGTCAGAGGCGATGTTCAGGAACAGAAAAATAAAAGGAAGAGATGAGAACAAATAAAGAGGAAGGGACTAAATGCTTGAAGAAGAGGTAGAAAAACAGCCAAGAAAAACAAGAGAAAATCAAGGCCACCAGAAAGGCAGCATCTACTCTCTGTCACTGAGAGGAACTGCTAATTTGAGAAAGCCGACTGAGGGGCTGGGAAAGAGCAGGATCAATAGAAGAGGCTCAGTTTTACTAATTCCAGTGAAATCACTGCTTGCAGAAGATGATAGATCAAGATTCTTTGAGTCTGAGGACCACAGCTCTCTTCTGGACAAACCACCACTAGAAATGAGAAAGCAGCTTGGCCTCCACTTGCATTCAGACAGTGATCTTGCTGATGGGAATGCCAATAAAGGTGGCAGTTAGCCTAAGTGGTGGTGGTGGCTTTTGTGCTGTGGTCAGCCATCCAGCAGGAACTGGATCATTTAGTGGTTGTATTTCTTATTGTAGCTAAGGTTATTAAAAAGGCTTTTCAAGATAACAGAAGATGCATTTGGCATGTCAGCGAGAGTTGCACGGTAAGCAGGTCACTAAAACAGAAATTCTGCCCAAAATTGTAAACTTTTTAGATGATCACAATATGCTTGTTAAATTTGCTGTATCATGATTCTTGGCAACACTGGGAGGCCTTCATCCTTTCCACCTGATGTGATTTTGTATCTTTCATTTACACTCAATTTAAGTTCCCTTTCCACTTTCAGAGCAATGTAATTAGGCCTGAATGTAAATGAGAATCAAGTCCTCTGTGTCTCTTTTTTATACACAGTAAAGCAGTGCACATTTTTGGCCAAAACCTGCTCACTTTCCTCACAAGCATCACCTCATTGTCATGGGAAAAGGTATAAACATAGCATGAGTCAATCCAATCAACCCCTAGAAGAAGGTAAGCATTTGTTTCATTCCCACATGATTTAATAACAATAAGGCCTGTCTCTAATAGCACATGCTGAATTGCCAGGTGTTCTGGTGAACTGGACCCTTCAATATTAATTATTCAAAATGACATCTAGAGTGAAGATCTTTTCTGACCAGCCCACCTGCCATCAAAAAGCACTGGTGTAAATCCCACCGCTGCTTCCTCTTCTGTCCACCCCGGCAATGGAATTTAGAAGGCCAGGCCTTGTCCGTGCAGCTCTTGTAGGACACAGAGCTAAACTTAATAGAAGCTCCCAGGGACCTAGTAGACAAAAGAGGGATGGAGCTGTTGTAGGGGGACTGGGTCAGAAGGTCTGGTAGTTCTGTTGATCCTCTAGCTATCACCCAAACCCTCAGCAGAGGGAGTAGGAGGGGCCTGATATTCAGAGCTGCTCAGCACCTGCAGCTACCATTGACTGCAGTTGGATTTGTGGGTGCTCAGCACCTCTGAAAATCAGATCATAGGACTGCAACCGTTATATGGCCTGGGCCGGGAGATCACTGTACTTCTCTGGTTCAGGGAAAAGGAGTTGGTCTCTGAGAGCTGAACAATGAAGTGTGTGATCTTGTTTGTTCTAATTGATGATCAGCCTTTAATTAGGTGGGCATAGCAGCAGGCCTCATCAAAAGTTAACAGGTCATCAGTCTCCTACCGAGAGTCGTGTGTGGGTGAAAGTGTAGCAACGATTCAAAGTTCTTGCCAGGATGAGCGTGTGCCTATTGGCAGAGTAGAGCCAGACACATGCCATTTGAGGTAGCTTGGGTATGTCTTCACTACAGAGTTAGTCTGAGCTATGCTGGACATTGTCCCTAACCATCCCTTTCAACCCCACAGAAAGACCTCGAACCCAGGTTTACAAGCATGGGGGGGGGGGAGTGAGGTTTAAATTCATATTTTGCTCCAGTGTGGGCTGGCAACTTGCCTACTTTTCAATGATAATGCAGGCTAATCAATCTCAGTGCTGTTAGTCTTCTATTGCTATCCCACAATGGTAATCACTTGGGCTGTATTTTCTTATCTATCTCCTCCTTTCTTCTTCACTATAAGTCACCTACAAAGTTAATTCTCCTGCTGGCTGGACAGCGTACAGGACACTGAATGCACTGTGTGCCTCCATGATGTTTTTTTTCTCAACAAGCTATTATGAGGTAGAATGGCTGTAAGGGACAGACAGCTGACACCGTCCAACCACTTCTTTAGGTCTTCAGGGGCCTGAGGGGAAACTTTGAACTCGGATGCCATTCAGGAAAGTGTGCTATGAATCACTTTGTGGTTTGGAAACTGAATTCCTTAATGACTTTCTCATTAGAAGTTCATGCTGTCAAATGCTGTTTGCTTTCACTTTCACACAGGGCTGGCCTTACCATGAGGTGAACTGAGGCAGCCATCTCAGGTGCCACACTGTGCGGGGGAGGGGACATGTTAGGCAGAGAGGGAACCTGTGAATGAATTCATAGAGCACCTCTTAGAACCACTGAATATTCCACCTGGAAGTCATCCCAGAACATGGGCTAGTGCAGCATCATTGTATGCCATTATATGAGTCTGGCATGGGTAGGGCTTTGAAGTGGGGAATGCACCACCTGTTCTAGGCTAACCACATGAATGCTCCTACCCTCACCTCCAAGGATAGAAGCTACCATTCAACAAACAAGATAAAGGCAGTCACTTTGATATCAAAAGAACTAACATAAGATCTGCTTAAAAGTTCTTGCTCTGCAGGAACAAGAGGGAAAATATTTGTTATGTGGGCCAGTGTGACTGCTGCCTAGCCAGTTGTTCCCCACACAGTGCTTGCATATTTCATTCAACTCAAATCACATGCGTTTCTTTCCCTCAAGCCTAGTAGAATTTCTGATTTTAAACCTCCGCTCTGCATTGGTCTGAAGCTGTGCACACCTGTGCTGAATCGGTGATTCATACAAATATTTAAGAGCTGTTTATGCAAAAGATTGAGAGCTACACTTTTAATGAAGGAAATTGATATCAAGCCTAGGTGACATTAACTCTAGGTCTTAATCAAAGCCCATTGATATCAATGGGAGTCTTACTATTGGCTTTAATGAGCTATGGATCCTGTCTTTTATAGAAATCGTGTGGTTCAGTCCTCTAGCTGGTGAAATTAATGATTAGTAGACATTTTCCCACCCTCTACTCAATAGATAACATATTTTACAAGCCACCATGTGTGAGGAATGCATATGAAGTAATGTAATTTTATTGACAGCTGACTGTCTTTGGAACATGGATTTGTAAATTGCTGAAATAAAAGCAAAGAATATTGACACGTTCTCTGCTGTTAGAGGTAAAGTTCATGGTGTTTTATGTGAATATCCTAATAATAAAATGTCATTTACCATGGAAATGGGGGAAAGATAGCAGCTCTTTATGTAGCTTGAGTCATCCTTAGCTATAGTCTATCTGAGGAAAATTACATATTTTTAGGTACCTCAGTTCCAATTCCTAAATCCTTGGGAGCTGATTCTCATTTATATTAAGACCCTTAATACAGTGTAAGAATGCTGGAAATGTACCTTAGTGTGTAAAGGAAAATAAGGCCCGTTGTATTCAAAATAATTAAATACTTGCAAAATCACTTTCTCATTCAACACATGCCTCTAATATTGAAAGAGAAAAACTATCAGGATTTGTTCTATTTGACCTTTCATGATAGTTAGGCATCTGGCTTTTCAGACTGAGTAATTAACATGGAAATTAAACTACATCTTTGTGAATGTTAAAACTGTCATCTGCATTTGGAATTTTACACGTTTGTAAGAAACAATGATAAAGAAAAATAGGAAATTACAGCAATCTTTGCTCAGTGAAAATACGTATTGTAGAGGCAAATGATGTTCATGGAGGTGTATTGTGTAAAATATATAAAATCCAAACAATATTATTACAAACCAAGAACACCCTGCTGCTGTAATCAGTTACATAGTATTTGAAATTTATGCCCCGTAGAGTAAAAGGTTGCTGTTATGGGTGTAGTTGTTTTACTAACCATGCAATGTACAGTTTGATATCTGAGCTGCATATGAGCTATTGTGTTTTATTGATAAAAAATAAGTATATATTTCTGTCTGAAGGTGGTGATAGGGAAAATTATGAAATGTGTCAATAATTTAAATGTTATGAAAACTGTTGTATAATGATTAATATCAGGTAAAGTCAAAAATGCCAATTTTATGAGGATATGGGGAAATGTTTCTCAAAATTGCACCTTTTTTGTAAGCTGTTCCAAGTGGTTGCTCCTTATTGTTATAGGGTGCATACAGTACAGGGGTAATGGTCTTTCAGAAATGCTCTCTTTTTTTCTTTATGATTTTAGAATTAATCTTGTATTGTGAAAATGGCATGGACATAATCTCGTATCAAGGCTTTCCATAAACGTAATAAAAGGTGATTTCATAGCAGCCAACACAACAATGGATACCAAGCCAGTATCATCACACTCCCAGTCACTCTAAACATCAGCAGCTGCAGCTTTGGAAAGAGTTTGCCTTGAAGAAGCACTACATATTTTTAAAATTCTTTCTATTACACCACCTCAAAGCTTCTATGGAAGGTATTTTTGCAGCAAATTAATGATTAAAGCCAAAGTTCTTTGTTTTTGGTTCCAAAATTTGATATTCTAACTGAGCTGATATCACTTCTTTGTTTTTGGTTCCAAAATTTGATATTCTAACTGAGCTGATATCAGATATCACTTGGGCCCTGATTCAGTCAACCATGTAAGCATATGGTTAACTTTAAGTATGTGAATAATGCCATTGACCTGAGGTGGACTACACACATGCTTAAAATTAGGCGTATGCTTACGTGCCTGGCTAAATCAGGGCTTTAAGTGGTATCTGATCTGAAAACATAGAACGCTACTATAAAAACACTGTCAGGAATCATTACACAGTTTAAATCTATTTTTACATAGAAAGATAAAGACATTTTCAAAACAAACCATTTAGAAAAAGAATTGTCAATTCAAATCAATATTTCATTTTAAAATGTTTCAAATCAGCATTTGGAAATGATGTTCAAAATGTTTTCATCGAGCTGCACAATTTTTTTCTTGGTTGCTTCAGTGAAGAAAACAATCAGTTTCAGAGTGAAAAAAACTGATTTTTTTCAAAGTTTTCAGTTTAGCTGCTGAACTACAAAAATTCAATTATTTGTCCAGCCCTAGTAATCACTTTACTCAGTAGCGAGTGTTTGTAGGCTCGAGACCACAGGTAAGTTTGGCATCTGTTTGCAAACTGGTTCAGTGGTGCAAGAACACTCACCTGCAATGTTGATGTAAAATACAGAAAATGTCCAGAGATGGCCTAGGGAATTGAGTGGTAAACACCATTTGATGCTAGAGGCTTGTCTTTGTGGTGTAGTAACATGCTCTATGGGGTGTAATTTTTAAAACACACTAACAGGTTGTGCATTAATTGGTCCATATAGAATCTGCTGGTGTGTTTTAATATAATGCTGCTTGAAGCAGTAGAGAACCTTTAGTGAATGTCAGCAGGGTCTGCTGGACCAATTGATGTGAAACATATTAGTATGCTTTAGAAATCACCCTCCCCGCCATAGATTGCATTACCCCATTGTGTAGACAAGTCCTAGGAGTCCCCCAAAATCAATATGTACATATAAAATGCAGTGTCAGCAATGAGAGGAGCACCAGTCCTATTATCACCAAATGATTAATTTATAAAACAAAATACAGTAACCCTGACATTAACATGAACAACCCAAAGATTGTTATGATGTCATGGACAGACAAGTGTAGCACAGTGACTGCTTCACCCTTGCATTTTATTTTGGCTTGGATGGGTACTATCTGAAATGCTAGTGTGTGGAGTTAAATCTGAGCAATTAAGCTTTATGTCTGTTGTGATGCCAAGGAAGAGACAATGTAAGTTATGCTGCAGGGTCAGGCCAGAGCCATGCTATAAAAGCACATTACAAATATTAGAGTAGTCATCCAAATATGTTCCCCTTGTGGCAGGGTGGGCCTGACCCAGCCTGCCGCCCCTTTAAGAGGGAGAAAAGCCCTCTGCAAACCTCCCTGCAGAGAAGCCTAATCAGCCACCTGGGCTCCAGGGCAATCACTCTTATGGGTTGCACCTGGCAGCCTCCTCAGGGGGATATAAGCCTACCAGACAGGAAGCCCAGGGTGGTGGTGGTATGGTAGTGTGGAGTGAGAGAAGGAGCTGTGTCTAGAGCTGAACTATATAGAGTTGTGTAGAGCTGTAAGCTGTAGAGCTGTGTTAGAGTTGTAAGCTATAGAGCTGGGTATAGAGCTGTATATATTGGTGGCGGGGCCTTGCACTGTGAAATAAAGAGCACTGTTGGAGCCAAAGAAGAGTTTCCTGCCTGTTTCTGAAGATGGGTGAGAAGGCGATCTGTCACACCCTTTAATATTTTCTTTGCAGTGGAGTAAGTAATTGCTGGACTTTTGCATTTTTAGTTTAACCATGAGTAGTTCGAATTTGCAGTGCATTTTAGTAATTTGTTTTATAATAGACTAGCGAAAATACCCAGCGTTGCTCAGGTCTGTCGGAGGTGGGGAGGGGGCAGAGAGCTGAGCGAGTGTGGGGTCTGTTGGAGGGGGCAGAGAGCAAACCTGACACCCCCCACCTCACCCCCCCCAACCAAACCTGACACCCCCACCTCACTTACCCCTCGACCAACCCCAACTTACATTTTCACAACCCCACCCAAACCCAACACCCCCTGACCAACAACCACACCTCACCCCCCGTACACCAAACCTGACACACCCACCTCACTTCCCCCCCAACCAAACCCGACACCCCTACCTACCACCACAAACAAACCTGACACCCACACCTCACTTACCCCTCGACCAACCCCAAGCCCCCTCCTCATCCCCCCAACCAAACCCAACACCCCCACCTTACCCCCCCACCAAACCCAACACCCCCTGACCAACACCCACACCTCACCCCCCACCCACCCTGACACCTTCCCACCCCCTCAGACCAAACCCAACACCCCCGGCTCACTTACCCCCTGACCAAAGCTGACACCCCCACCTTACCCCCCCACCAAACCCAACACCTCCTGACCAACCCCAACACCCACACCTCATCCCTCACCCACCCAGACACCTTCCCACCCCCCCAGACCAAACCCGACACCCCCACCTCACCCCCAATCAAACCCGACACCCCCACCTCACTTACCCTCCGACCAAACCCAACTCGGGTCCGTTGGAGGTGGGGAGGGGGCAGAGAGCTGAGCGAGTGCGGTGTCCGTTGGAGGGGGGTATTATGACATCATAACTATGTCACAGAGAACAGCAGCTGCCCAGCTGATGTGATTGGCCTTTAAAGAATTTCACCCCTGGGGGGTGTCTGTAGTGAGATTTGAAAAAAATTCGACTCTTACCCTGATTAGGACCCCAAGAGCTCTAACTGTACCAAATTTCAAGTCTCTAGCTCAAACGGTGTGGAAGGAGTAAGCGCACATACATACATACACACATACATACACGCACGCATACACCATTTGACTTTTATATATATAGATTCTCTACATATCACTTTGCCTTCAGCACACCTAGGCCTACATTTTCAAAAGTAAGTAGCAATTTTTTGTGCCCAGTTTGAGAAGCTTGGTGTCCAGTTTTTCTAAAAATATGGTGTCTCAAGGAAAGTACTTAAAAATTGAGGCAGCCAAAACCACTAGTCATTTTGACAAGTTAAGCCCTATACTTTTAGAGAGAGTTTGAAAGCAGCTATAAGCATTGCTGCTTTTGTCCCATAAAATAAAAAAAAAAACACAATTGTGAGGACTCTTTTTATTCTTAGACTTACTTTTCAGCTGCATGCTTTATTTCTTCTATTAGTTTATTTTCTTTGGAGATAGTTAGACACAAAATTTGTTTTTAATTTGTGGCAGGCAGTGACTCCAAAATGCTGTGCAAAGGAATGGCCTCATTAATTTTAGGCAAAACGCCCATTCACTTGCAATGGAAGTTCAATTCTCTTAATTATTCAATGTGGCTGTGCGGGTTTAATAGATATCTACCATATATATCTAGCTGTACAGTATGTTCAAAATGAATATACTTGAAGACACATTTAACTGGAACTTCTCACACTCAAAATGCTAAAATGTGCATTTTGGCAGTTCTTTACAGATCCTAACTATGTGTGAAATCCGCATGATCTAGACTTGAGTAGGAACTATCTACTCAAAATAAATCTGGAAGAAGATTGGGTGTGGATTTAAACCAGTCTAACTATTCCTCAGTAACTCCATGTGTGAACATAGTTACTCTGGAATAAGAGTTCCTTATTCTAAATTAGCTTAATCCAATGAATTAAACTAATTCAGAACAAGGCTTGCTCATTCTGAATGAAAAGCATCTGTACGTAGAATTAGTCAGTAATAGCTATTTTGGAAAAACTCCCTGTGCGTGAAACTGATTCACAAGTTTTTGAAATCAATGGGAATCTTTTAATTGATTTCATTGAGTTTTGGGAAAGGCCCACTGAGTCGAATACTTTTAATTATTATTTAGGTTGTGATGCAAACCATTAGTTGCTTCCAGACTCAAACTAGAGGAAGATGGTCTGTTCTGAACAGATACTGTTATCTTTTACCAGAGATCCAGGACTTGTGGACCTTGAGCCAATCTTCATTCTGAATATCCTTTCTCTTAGTTTTCATCTTCCCTGTAACTGTTATGTAGATAATTTCTATTTAAATCTACTGGAGTCCTTCAGTACTCTGTGTCTTCTAAACCAATTTTTAAGTTAATAATAGAGTTATTCATTACAATTAGTACTCCTGGAACAATCACTACATTTAAATGTTTGATTTAAAAAATATATATATATATGACTTGATTAATGGAGACAGAATGCTGCTGTCAAGAACGGGCATTGTCTCATTCAGATCTCACATTCTCTTTTGCTTCCCCAGGCTGGTAGAAGCTACTCCTGAAGTGGAGGAAGATCATGCAGTCTTCAACGGGAAGTGAAAATGGCTCACAGTAGACTATGCCTTTCCTTGGTATGTCACAAAGTATTTCTTGAAGTTAAAGTGGATGTAACTTTACACTCTTCTCATTATGCTGTAGAAAACACTTGTGAGTATGATGGATTCCGAGTGAAGAAGCATTTATTTTTACTTTCATGTCAACCGCAGAAATCATTTTCTGCTCAACTTTTATTTAAAAAAATATCTGACTAAACATCAGGGACATGTAAAATCAGAATAAACATAAATTCACCAAATATACTTTATTCCCCACCAAGTAAAAGATAAGTGATTAATCTTTAAGACCCTTTTTAATGATTGATTATTCATTCATCAACATGTTCATATATCATCTCATCATCATTCAGTTTTTGCTGTTCTAGTTTTCTTCCACAACAGAAAAATACCCAACACACATAAATGTGTCCTAAGCACGAAAAGACTGGGTTTCAGTTTACCTTGACAATGGGATGAAATCAACTTAGAATTAACCACCATGATATTTCTACTTCTTATTGAACCTTTGCACTATGACACAGGTTAATCCTAGTTTCCTCTATGCCTTTATTGAATGAATGATGAGGAAATGACTGTTTAGTTACACTGTGAATTAGAAAAAGGGTTAACTGGCTATGAAATACATTACTCTGGTGTAACTGGGTTAGAATAATTAGTGTTAGTTTAAAATCACCTATAGTTAAATAACATTCTGGAAGACACTCACACAAGCCAGAAAATGTAAAGTTAAAACAAACACTGTTCTTACTATGGGAGGGAGAGTTTGTGCGTGTGTCTGTGAGGGGTGAGGCTGGGAGATGAAGGAAGATAGACAAAAGGCACAATGGTGTTAGGATGGAGGTTAGCCTTAATTTAGAGCTTCCTGGCTTTTATCAGATCGGTTTGAAACGTGTCCCTCTCGTGGAATTCAGCTAGACTCATGCAGACAAAATCCCGTGGAACACTTAGAATATTCACTGATATATTTTAAACAGGTGGAGGAGTAAACTGCTCCATGAAAAGGGGTGCACTAACTTACCCTCCCCACAACCGAGTAAGGGGGAAACAGTGTAGGAAGTGAATGGTGATTCTCTGAGACCCAAATTGTTCTCTAGACCGTTCCTGGGGTAGCATAGATACGCACTGCCTTTGACTCACGGCAGATTGTCAGGTTACAATCTAGCTCCAAGAGCTTGATCTGACCCTCGTTGATGTCAGTTAAAAACCCACTATTGACGTCAATGGATTTCTATGAGGCCCTAAATGGCTGTTGTTAACCAATGGAAGGCCCTGCCTGCTTCCCTGGAAGGAAGAGCATGATCAAATAAGGGTCTGACCGACCTCAAATGCCATTAACTTTAATGAGAGGTAAGGAGCTTTTACCTCCCACAGATGCCAGTCACACAGGTTTAAAAAGTGTGAGTCAGCCCCCCCCCTTACAAATTGGCCTACAAATCATGAGATTTTAAACAATAATATATTTGGGGTTCTTTTTATTTGCCTTCTGTATTTTGAGCTTAGGGATCAAATTTTAAAATATTTTTCCACAATCAAGAGAGTTGCAAACTTAGTATTGGTTTTTTGGGGTTTTTTTTTTAAATGAAAGCTGAGTTGCATGATCACATGACTCCAGGACCTGGGGTTTTAGGAAAAAAATACAGTGACTCATGATAAAATCATGAGATTTGGCAGTACTGTGTTCAACACCTTGGATATCTGGGTCCAGAGAAGAAGGAATTTAACCCAGTTATTCAGCACAGTTGTGTAGAGCACTATGTGCAAGTCTTGCTCAAAGATAGGTTTAGAAAGATAATTTTTCTAAAAAAAATGATGGAAAGTTATAAATTGGTTTTTAGTTTTGATTTTGTTCATCAGAATGTTTGCATAAATGTGGTTTTAGGGTTAAAATCCCTTTTTAAATGTCTGCTTTTAATTTTGAAATTGTTTAAATGTTTGTAATGATGCCAGTGTTGCAAATATTCTCTTTAATTGATTGTCAGTTTGCAAACGTATACCTTATTAGAAAGCTCAACATATGTCATGCTCCAGAATTCAAATTTATATTGGGGAATTTTTAAAAACTGGATTTTTTTAGCCTAGCTATAAGGGGCCCTTTGAAGCTCTTCTACTTATGTTGTTGACAAAGTTTATCTGTATTTGAAAACGACAGTAACAGGCACTCTGTATAAACCACTGTAACCAAATATGTATGGGCACTAAGGCCCTGATCCCAGGATCTCTTGTATATGCATCTAAATTTACTCATGGGAGTAGCAACTGAGGGTTAAATCACAGTTTTGCTACAAGCTACTTGTATGGGAGAGCACATTATTGCAAATTGATCAGCCCAAGAATCAGACTGCGACTCAGATCTTACAACCTGAGCTTGTTTGTTGAGTTTCAGCTCAGATTAAAATTTTACAGAAGAATTATGTACCCTGGAATGGATTAAAATGGGAATGAAGATCTTACAATGCAGCAGAATAACTATCACTTATACTTACAAACAAGTCAGATATTTTGAAAACATAGGATATTTTAGATCAAAGGCAGACTTTTTAGGTTCATCTTATCTTGCTTACTTGGCAGTTGCATATCCACACATTTCCCCTCCACTAATGCCTGTCAGTAGCACTCTAAACTGGTAACAACACTTGCCAAGTTCCTATTGACATCAACAGGAATTCTGTAGGCAGACAGCTGGCAGGACCCAGCCCTTAACTACTTTTTCAATCTATGTCTACTACTATACTTGTTTCTATTTATGGATGTATGTGATAAAAACAGTGTTTACAAAAAATATATCATTTTTTTCTTTAGAAAGATCTATTCTGTTAAATAGTAAATTAAGTTTACAGTTCCGAACTGGTGTATCTTTACTACTAGTCCCTACTAGAGTGAAAAAGTTTGGATACTGATGAGGGAATGAATTGGAATGAAACCAAAAGTGGCCAAATTTGCATAAAGATAATGGCTGGACATGTTTAATGCTGAAACAAGACCTACTGCTATCATTTATGGTATGATCTGTGACTGGAACATACTAGCTGTATGAGTTTACATGAATATGCGATATGACAAAATAAAATATGAAAATGCTAATATTGAAATATTAGGAATGCTCTATTTGCCCAAGTCTATGTAATAAAAGGTTGTAACATCACAGAAACAAAAATATGACATAGCATGCAGACACAATAGCAAGCACAAAAAGAAAAATCTTGATAAAATATACATATATATGCATATTATGCAAATATATTTTACATTAACATACAATGTTATAAGAATGTTTGATCATGTGAATGCATGTTTAATAAAGAATATAGCTTGATGGTTTTATGTTGAATTAGCAAATAACCTGAGATGTCTTTATGCTTTTACTAGAATAATGACCTTAAAAATCTATTGCAGATGCAGAACACATTGGCAGTGGTTGAATTCTTAGCTAAATTACACTAAAAATGTGCTTATTTTTCAGAATGACATATTAGCTGGAACCAGTCCAAGTGAAAAATTGCACTGTATATTTTAGTACTTACAAAAGATTCCTTTCATTGCTGATGGATATTTAAGATGGATGTTTGGAAACATTATGATTTTCTCCAAAACACTATAGCAACACTCGTCCTATGATTAGGCTTACTTACTGCAGAAGTGAAAGCAAGCCTGAAAATTGACAGGAAAAAAAACCCAACCTATTACAACATATAAAAACTAGAACCGTTAGCAAGGAAAATTAATTTGGGTTGATGAAAGTAACATTGATATGCAATACAAATGACATTTCAAACTTACCAATGGAAAGGTGTTGGTTTATGTTCAGTGTGTATGTCAGCTTTTACAATCAATGTTTATGAATACTGACTTGATATATGATTACAACTGTTTGAAAATTTCTATGACAGTCAAAGTGAGATTATACTACACTCAGTTTTCTCAAGGCTTACTGTTTTGAGGACACCTGTCTTTCAATTTAAAAAAGTTATTTTTATGTGCATTCTATATTGAATTGTCCATAACCTCAGAATGTATATATACGTGTGTGTGGGCGTGTATATATAGAGAGTACACTTCTGTGCACGTGTCTATATATACACACACTTACACAATATATGTATACACACATACATGTGCATTTTATATATAATAAAAGTTCATATTATACATATATATAAACTTGACAGGCAGAGCAATATCTCATGTATTATTATTGAAGTCTTTTAGAAAAGTACAGTCACTCAGTTAACATAATATAACCAATAAATTAAGTTGAAAAGAGAAAATGTGAATGGAAACACCACCCGCGACCATCTGTCTATGGCATTCACATCTGTTAGGTCAGGGATTTTTATTTTTAGCTGTGAAGACCTCCTCCGTAAATGGCTCTTCTTGCTGTGAGGGACTGTTCTGTCCATTGTACGTCTTCCAAAGCTTTCCCGATGCGCACTTTGTTTTCTGTACTGGATTCCTGAGTTGTCAAAGGATATTGTTGAATTCCTAGCATCAGTAACACTGGTTGTCACCTCATGGCTTGCCACTTCATTGTGAATTTCAAGAGATGTTAGCAAAATGTTTCCATGGGCATCCACCTTGTTTGCGAAAGGAAATTCACAGCGTTAGGATTCCAAATTTGTTTTCATATATCAACAAAATTGGAGAGCATGTAGCTGACATTAACATAACCCCATTAAAATCAAACTAAATAGTACTCTTCATATACTTAATATTAGGCACATGCTTGAGTGTTTTGCTGGATCAGGGTCATAATAAAAATAGCTTATGATATACAATTGCACATTGACCACAGCCCAACACCTCCCCCCCCCCTTACAAAATCTCCATTTTAGAGGGTTAGGTGTAGTTCAGTAATTTATCTGCATTGCTGGATGGGGGTGGAGGATCATGCTGACAACCCTTGCACCATAGGGAAGTAAATAAAACTAAATAGGCTGTAGCTTTTCCACACTAGATTTACTACTATCCCTATGAGACAAAGTGCACACATACAGTCAGATGAAAGGAACATCTCTGCTTTGATTACTAAAGTATTTCTAAGGAAAGTGTGAATGCTTTACATTTTGGAACCACAGTGGACTTCTTTACAACTTTTCTGTTACACTCTCCATTCCAAAGTCAATTACGCAGTTTTGTAATCAGGACAATGCATAAATTCAGGGCCTTCCAGTTGGATGAGAGACCATAAAGCAACAATGACCATAAAGAAATGCAGGAAGGGAAATGAGTGACTGGAGTCAGAAGATGGCATTCTTTCCTTTGAGCCTGTACTGAGCCAATGATGAGCATGGTGTTGGAGGACAGGGTGTTGTTGGGAAGGGGCTGTCTTTTTGAATGATCATGAAATAAAATTCTGATCCTTTAAGGTCATTCAAGATCCTGGGCCAAGTTCACTGTTCCACTTCAATGCAGTGGAGACAGGGGAGCATCAAGGAGCCAACTGTGGTTCCTTATTCCTGTGCCTCCCAGCCACATTGGAAGTTACAATTGCTGAGAAATAGCTCTAAGTAATGCCATTGGCTTTGGGTTCCTCAGTGACCTTACATTAGTGGAGAATTGAGTATAATGAATTCCACTCTGCTACATCCCTCCATGTGTCCAATCTGTCCCTTCCCTCCCAGGATGCTGGGGATGGGGAACAAGGCTGGAGCAGGAGTTAGCTCCAATCCTCTGCCAACTTTTTGCCAGTGGAATGCTCCTCTGTACATAACGAATGTTCTGTTGACCATTTCAATCCACTTTGCATGGACCTCCATGCCAATTTTCATAAGAATATTTTATTAACTCTAGTATATAAAATTGAGTGATGTGGAGAAAGTGAATAAGGAAAAGTTATTTACTTGTTCCCGTAATAGAAGAACTAGGGGCCAATGAAACCCAATGAAATTAGTGGGCAGCAGGTTTAAAACAAATAAAAGGAAGTTCTTCTTCACACAGCGCACAGTCAACCTGTGGAACTCCTTGCCTGAGGAGGCTGTGAAGGCTAGGACTATAACAGGGTTTAAAAGAGAACTGGATAAATTCATGGAGGTTAAGTCCATTAATGGCTATTAGCCAGGATGGATAAGGAATGGTGTCCCTAGCCTCTATTTGTCAGAAGGGGGTGATGGATAGCAGGAGAGAAATCACTTGATCATTACCCTGTTAGGTTCACTCACTCCGGGGCACCTGGCATTGGCCACTGTCAGTAAGCAGGATAGTGGGCTGGATGGACCTTTGGTCTGACCCAGTACGGCCTTTCTTATGTTCTTATATCCAGGCTAATTTCCAGTTATAGTTATTAAATTTACCCAGCTAAAATTCATCCTGCAATTTCCTGCAATTTCAACTGCATACAATATTTGTTTTACGCTCAACTGTAAACTGTTGTTTTATCCTTCTTTGTACAGCTGAACATTTCCACTCCAGAAGTTGCTGTACTTCAGTGGTTGATTAAGTGATACCTTCACTATATGGGGTGTTCTGAAGCTTGAACAGTCATCAGATAAGTACTTTGGCAGCCTTAGATTGTGTATTACAAGTGTAGGTACAAGTGTCTTAGTATGGGCATATTTAGTTTATTTCAGTATTGTTATATCAGTTTTGTATGATGGATTATTCTCTGATGATTTACAGATGCAATAACCTATTATTTCCCACTGAAAACAATTACAAGAAGTTGCAGTGATTCTTTGTGAAGTTGTATTCAAACAGGATAAGAATAAATCAGGGGAAGGAGGGGAGACAGCAAAGTGCTTTAGGCACCAAATTATAGTGATGGATACCTAGGAGTAAAAATAAACAACCCAAACTGAAGCAGTGGGGTTAAAAGGCTCAATGGTGATGAAGTCCCATTTTTTCACCACAGTAAAAATCTGGATCTGTTGTTTGTATGAGTATATGGAACTGAGGTTTGAAAAAAACAACTGCAAAGTAGCTAAGTCGAAGCCTGGTTCATAGAATGAGGCAGTCAGAAGAAGTGAAAGACACTCAGAAGAGTTGTAAAGTACAACTAACTTTTTTGCATACAATAGGCACTTATAGTTGTCTCCACAAATAATTGATCCAAATTGATTTTTTTCCAAATTGTAGAGAGTTTTGAAATGCCATTTGTGCAGAACATCTATAACATATTTTCTTTACCAGCCATAAAGTCAAATCTCTCATCCAGGCCCTTTCATGTTGACAGGTGCAAACGTCTGCTCCCTAGCCTTGAAAATGAAATCTTGTCCAGTTAAATCTATTTAAAATGGTGCAGCAAAGATTGTTTTCCTGGCTTATTGCTTTGATGATGTCATCAATTTCTTTCTGTCTCTCCACTGGCTCCTACTACTCCACACATAAAAAAACCCAACTACTTGCCTTTTAAAGTGGCCTATCCCCACCCTAACTATGATCTCTCATAAACTAACAAGATGCAACTCCTGCCTCTGCTCTGCCTTCATCATCCACTTATTAAAATGTCAAACAAGGACCTTCATGCTTTCTCCCAAGCTGCCCCATAAGCACTGGAGGAGCTCCCTATAGACATGCACACACCACTTTCTTGTCCTCCTTCAGATTCCCTTTGCCATGATTCCTACAAAAACCTTTGACAATGTGTGAACTGCCACTCATGAACTGCTCCATGCAGTATGACATACGTAAAAGGTTGTTACAAAGAGGAGGGCAATACATTTTTTTCCTTAACCACTGAGGACAGGACAAGAAGTAATGGGCTTAAATTTCAGCAATGGAGACAGGAAAAACTTTCTAACTGTAAAGGCAGCCAAACACTGGAACAAATTACCCAGAAAGGTTGTGGAATTTCCATTATTGGAGGTTTTAAAAAACAATTTAGACAAACACACACCTGTCAGGGATGTCTAGATAATACTTACTCCTACCTCAGTGCAGAGGACTGTACTAAATGACCTATCAAGGCCTCTTCCAGTCCTACATTTCTATGATATCTATACCTTTGGGGTTGGTTTTTTTTGTTAAAACTTAAAGATGAGGATCAAAATAAGGGATATAATGGCACTTTGGTTTCACTCATGCTATGTGGAGGAATACTTTGTAGTTTACCAGTAACTCTACTCAATGCAATATACTGTACAATGTTTAAAGAATAAGTGCACTTTGCCAATCTAAAACCCAGATGTAAGATGTTTACATCTGCTAGGAACCAAGATCTCTTGTTTAACACTAGGCAACAAATATATGTCCAGCATATCACTGTGGAGCTGTAAGTTTTAAGTATTGTATTTTTAGTGAAGAACTGGAAAGAAAGAGTGGCCTTCAAATACCCTGCAGTAATCAAGATTCTCAGACAGCATGTTTGTTTGTTTTTGTTTTTTTAAATCAGATCAGTTCAGCCTTAAAGCCAGTTTGAAACACTTCATAATGGTAAGGAACTGCTATGAGGCTTGATTCACTGGTAGGTAATTTGTGCTATCTGAATTATTTAGTTCTGCTTACTATTTTGCCAATTTTGCAGGGTTCTTTAAAATTATACCGTTTCCTTACAAGTCAATCACTGTACTCCACCAGAGTAAAAGGAGGAAATATTTTGCATGCTCATTCGCTCCGCAGTTATGTTTAGTAGTTCATCAATCCCTATTTTTTAAATACAATATAGACACTTTTGTTCATTCTGAATAATATATGCATAAAGAGCAGCTTTAAGAACAGCATAAAAAGATGTCTCTGATGTTGTTAGCTTGCTCTGTTTTACATTAAAGTTACTTTACTCATGTTGGTTATCCCCCAAATTTGACATTCACTAAATTTATTATAAGATGGTGGAAACTGGATTCATGATTCTGGTTCCCTGATTCTCCCCTGCCTTGCTCCTTCTGTAGTCTTTTATACCTGTGCAAAGTATAAATCAGAAAGGTATTAATTTTACAGGCACTTTGTTCCTGTGTAAATAGCTATCAAACATCCAAGAGAGTGGACAATCAGACCAGAGACATCTAGCTTGCTTTGAAAAAATATCATTCACTATTTTGCCTTTGGGAACTTTAACAGTATTTCATAATTGTGGGTACAACAGAAGTGACATTGTTGAGAAGTCTGACTACTGGTCTGAAAGTTAACAGTTCTATCAATGCTGCTCTCACACAATTGCTCATGCTGGTGAACACGCAAGAGAGTAAAAGAGAGAACCATGTTAATTTCAGTGTGATTGTCAATAAAGGAAGAACTCAGTGTCTGCAAAGATAATGGAAACATGTCAAGGATTTAAAAATATTACAAACTATTGAGAGAAAAAAAGCCTATGAAACGATAATACATTGTTTTCCATGTCCACCAAATAAAAATGAAGTTTGTTAAAATAATGACTATTTTGCACTGATGTTGAAAAGAAAATGAAGAGCAGGAGTCGCTCATTGCTCTGCACTTTTGTGTAGTCATTTTTGCCAGTGCAAAATAAAATGCTACCAGATCAGAATGGTAGTGTTTGGCACACACATCATACTCAGTTTATACTGAAGTAAGTGACTGCACAAGGCACAGGGTATTGAGGAATCGGAGCCTGAGTTAATTTGTGCAGAGGACGGTAACGGTGCATGAGTCTTCAAACATAGGTTGAACACCCATCTCACGTGTGCTAGGACATTAACGTTTCCTCCAACAGTAATTGCTGTATCCATCCCGTTACATATTTTGAAAACTTGGTACGCACTCCTCACGCGTTCACGTTTTGTTTTGCTTTTAAACAATACATAAATGGAATCCAGGAAAAATGAATTATCTCTGAAAAATAAAACCAACCCTGTTATCTTCAAATTTATAAATACAAACCTTAATATAATGTTGTCACTTCTGTGTACAGTAGCAAAATAATTTCATTTTCAGAGCAAAATTCAGTATATGGGAATAAATGGTACAATTTACACTCTATTTAAATGTTACATAGGCATAAGTGGTACTGGCGGGGCTATCCCAGATAAGACCAAATGTGACAGCTGGTGTCTTGGCCAACATACCAGGAACTGGCCTGGGGACCTCCAGAGCTAAAAGTATCACAGCTTTAGCTAAAGCTCTGTAGCTAGGCCAGGGGTTGGCAACCTATGGCACACATGCCAAATGCAGCGTGCAAGCTGATTTTCAGTGGCACTCACACTGCCCAGGTCGTGGCCATAGGTCCAGGGGCTCTGCATTTTAATTTAATTTTAAATGAAGCTTCTTAAACATTTTAAAAACCTTATTTACTTTACACACAGCAGTAGTTTAGTTATATATTAAAGACTTTTAAAAGAGATCTTCTAAAAACAATAAAATATATTACTGGCACGCAAAACCTTAAATTAGAGTCAATAAATGAAGACTTGGTACACCACTTCTGAAAGGTTGCTTTGAGAATCAGCACAGCAGGAAACCTGTACTCAATATTCACCAGAGGATTACAGAAGCATCCTCCCCTAAAAAAGTGGGAACCGCAACATTAGCAGAGTAGTAGTTTTAGATCACTTTAATTTTAGACTCCTACTGCAGAAAAGCTTTATCCAAAAGAAACAAATGGCATAGCAAAACTGAAACTGAATAGAGGGGTACAAGTTAAAGCAGAACACAGGTATCTCTAAATCATGATCAGGTGACCGCTCTCCCCATCAAGCTACCTCAACTATATGACCCTAAGAATAGGAATAATTATGTATTCTTGGCAATCAATTTCTAAGGGAATGTGTTTTTACCATAAAAAAATTGAGGTTACTTATCCTTTTGTGCACGCTTTTCTATAAATACGGGAATGCAACTTTTGTATTTGTGCCACGAATACCTCAAACAGAGTAAATATATGATTGAACGATAAGAGTTTTGTAGCTCTGTGATTACTTTATTACTTTTGGGAGCTGTCCTCAGGTATGAGCCAGTCTACCAAGGTTTCAAGATAAGTTTCTTTTAATCCCTAAATTAGTAGAACAGTACTGCAAAAACTAGACCACGTGGGGAATGAACAGCCTATGTTGTACCAAGTAACCGCAACTGGGTGGCATTAACAGGTTTGAGAGAGATAAGCTTATAACTAGGGTTGACAGACTTCTATTTTAATTTTTGTGTGACTGCTATTTATTCAATTTGTAACAGTTTTTCATTTTTACCATCACTGGAAATTAAGGGTTGGGGTTAGGGAAGTGCTGCTATTGGGGCTACAGAGGGCTCTCAGCACTGACAGTGAGGCGGGAGGGAACTCCCTGCACGGCTAAGGGACCCAACACACTGGGGAGCATGAGGCGCGGGGGTCTGAGGTCTTGGCCTGGCAGAACAGAGATCCTCCTTGCAATCCCAGCTAGGAGTGACAAGCCCCCAGGCATGGGGAGGCCACTCCACTGCTGAACAGTTCCTGTCTGGGGATGGCTTCCATACTCCAGGTCAATGGGTGAGTGAGTGGGGCCATGACAACAGAGCTGCAGTGATCTCCCTGTATGTTTCTTGTCCACCTGTTCCCACACAGCAACTCTTTATTGGTATTAAAATTGCTCAAACATAATTGGATTATGGCACACAATATAGGATTTGTTTCTATTAATGGTTGATCTTATATTTTTAAATGTTGAATGTAATTTCATATAAATGTAATACAGTATGGATTTCCTTCTCTTTAGGCTATGAAATTACCGTATATACTCGAGTATAGGTCGACCCGAATATAAGCCGATGCACCTAATTTTACCACAAAAAGCTGGAAAAGTTATTGACTCGAGTATAAGCCTAGGGTGGGAAATGCAGCAGCTACCGGTAAATTTCAAAAATAAAAATAGATACCAATAATGTTTTTGAATACCGTATTTATTTCAAAGAAAAACAGTAAACTAGCTCTGTAAGTGGAAAAGAGGGTCCATAGGGACACACGCGGCGCCGCGCCGCTGCAGCTTGCTTCGGGCGGGGGGGGGCTCCCGCCGCTTGCCTCCGTCCCCCCGCTTGCCTCCCTCCCCCCGCCCCATAGGGACTCACACGGCGCCGCGGCTTGCTTCGGGCAGGCGGGGGGGGAGGGGCTCCCACCGCTTGCCTCCTTCCCCCCGCCCCATAGGGACTCACGCGGCGCCGCGGCTTGTTTCGGGCAGGGGGGGGCTCCCGCCGCTTGCCTCCGTCCCCCCACCCCATAGGGACTCACGCGGCGCCGCGGCTTGTTTCGGGCAGGGGGGGGGGCTCCCCACTGACTCGTCCCCCCACTGACTCGAGTATAAGCCGAGGCGGCTTTTTTCAGCCCAAAAAGTGGGCTGAAAAACTCGGCTTATACTCGAGTATATACGGTAATAAACTTGCTTAGCTTTATTAAAAGAAGGAATGAAGAAGGTGTGAATAGTACCAGAATGACAGTTTTTTCTTTGTGACCCTCTTATAAATATTTACTCTCTTAGGGTTTCATAGTGGCACTGATCACCATATTACCAGCAAGTCTATGATTTTGAAGTCATAATAGACCTCATCTCCAGAACTAAAATTTCTACATGGCAGTTAATAATTACAACAATCATAATTTGTGTATTCACAACATTATTTTTGAGGTCAATGTTACATTATTTTAATAGATAAATGGATGCAGATTTTGGGGATCTCAGAATTGGGGACCAACTTTTAAAACCAAAAGTTAAGGGTGAACCAAAGGATCAACGGGCAACTATTGATCCGGGGTCGGGGTGTGTGTGTGTGTGTGTGTCAGTCTGTTGCATCTAGGCTAGACACAATAAATTGACCACCAAGCACTCCTTTTTGCAAATTAATTCCAGTTCTGCCGTTTCTCATTGGAGTCTGTTTTTGAAGGTTTTTTTGTTGAAGAATTGCAACTTTTAGATCTGTAATTGAGTGTCCAGGGAGCCAAAGTGTTCTCCAATTGGTTTTTGAATGTTATCATTCTTGACACCTGATTTGTATCCAAGTATTCTTTTGCATAGAGACTGTCTGGTTTGCCAATGTACATGGCAGAGGGGCATTGCTGGCATATGATGATATATATCACATTGATAGATGTGCAGTGAACGAGGCCTTGATGGCATGGCTGATGTGATTCGGTCCTATAATAGTGTCACTTGAATAGATATGTGGACATTGTTGGCAACAGGCTTCATTGAAAGGATAGGTTCCTGAGTTATTGTTTTTGTTGTGTGATGTGTGGTTGATGGTGAGTATTTGCTTCAGATTGGGGTGCTGTCTGTAAGCAAGGACTGGCCTATCTCCCAAGATCTGGGAGAGTGAGGGATTGTCCTTCAGGATAGGTTGTAGATCCTTGATTATACGCTGAGAAGGTTTTAGTTGAGGGCTGAAGGTGACAGCTAGTGGTGTTCTGTTATTTTCTTTGTTGGGCCTGTCCTGTAGTAGGTGACTTCTGGACTTCTGGGTATTCTTCTGGCTCTGTCAATCCGTTTCTTCACTTCAGCAGGTGGATATTGTAGTTTTAAGAATGCTTGATAAGAGATTTTATAGTTGTTTGTCTCTGTCTGACAGATTGGAACAAATGCAGTTGTATCTTAGAGCTTGGCTGTAGACAATGGATTGTGTGACGTTCTGGATGGAAGCTGGAGGCATGTAGGTAAGTATAGTGATCAGTAGGTTTCCGTCATAGGGTGGTGTTTATGTGACCATCTCTTATTAGCACTGTGGTGTCCAGGAAGTGGATCTCTTATGTGGACTCGTTCAGGCGGAGGTTGATGGTGGGATGTACATTGTTGCAATCATGGTGGAATTCCTCAAGGGTTTCTTTTCCATGGTTCCAGATGATGAAGATGTCATCTCTGTAGTGCAAGTAGAGTAGGGGCATTAAGGGACGAGAGCTGAAGAAGGGTTCTAAGTCAGCCATAACAATGTTGCATATTGTGGAGCCATCCGGGTACCCATAGCAGTGCCGCTGACTTGAAGATATATATTGTCCCCAAATGTGAAATAGTTGTGGGTGAGGACAAAGTCACAAAGTTCAGCCAGGTTTGCCATGACATTATTGGGGATACTGTTCTTGATGGCTTGTAGTCCATCTGTGTGTGGAATGTCTACATCTATAGTGGCCAGGATAGTGTTTTCTGGAAGATCACCAATTTCCTGTACTGCGCTGGATACCTTGTGAGGTATTGTGCAGGGATTTTCACACCAAATAGGGCAAAGAGAACAAATATGATATCTTAATTGAATATGTGCCACAAATGTGATTGGCAGGGATGCTTGAGCTGGGGGTGGCTGGCAGGGTGGATTCCAGGATACTGGAATGTGCTCCCCCTTTTTGAAGCGGGAAAAGGGTTTGCTTCCCACAATGGTGAAGGAGTGGAAAGGAGCTTTATTGTAGGTGGTGGGCTCACAGAGTTCCTTACAAATTATTATTTTAATGCTTTTTTATAGTACTAGTTATACAGGTGTTTGGGAAGTTTCCAATGAAAAATCTGTCAACAAAAAATGTAGCTCCTACAAAACTGAAATTTTCTGCAGCAAAATTTTAATTTTCCCTTTTTGTATTATTTTCAATCAGGAAAATTGAAAAGAAATATTTAGTTTCAGATCAAACTGACCTGAATCAAAAACATTTTTGTTTATGCATCTGGACTGAAATGTTTTGTTTCAGGTCAGTTTGACATTAATCTCTGTCTTCCTGGGCTGCTGTGGTACATCACGGGGGCAATAGTTTGGGTATCTCCATTCTCCTCTATGGGCTCCCTGCCTGAACTACATCTCCCATGATACATTGTGGTTTCTCTTTCCATTTGAACCACTGTGGAGCATAATGGGAATCCCATGATCTGGAATCATCATGAAAGATGTAGTCCAGCCGAGGAACCCAATGCATAGATAAGAGTGAGGTCATGAGGCACCTGAACTACAACTCCCATAAGGCACAATGGCAGCGTATGTGGACACAATTCAATGCTGAACTGATCTGAAAGCAAAATATTTTGGCATTTCTGGATGATGTTTTTGGGGGTACTTTCCATTCCATGGAAAGCTTTGCTATTTAGACTTTTTGTTCCAATTCTTAATGAAAACAAATGTTGAAATAGCAGAATTTCTTGCAAGGTGGAAATTCCAATTTTCAGCCAGTTCTAATTACGTTTTAGGTTGCCTAGAAGAGCCTTGTGTAGGCATATTTTTCATTATTATTATTTAAATATAAATACATAAATGTTAACAGCAGTTTGACACATTTCCATTAGGGAAAGGAAAACAAATGCCAATTTCCATTTTACTCTGTCTGTGAGTCATTCATTCCTGTCACCATGCAACTTTCAGTGTTGACATGTGTCGGGGACAATAGGTTAGAGTATGGGATATTCTCTTCTCCCCTATTGTTTCTCCTTGCTGCCCTTTGTTCTCCATAGCATGAGGGAGCACTGTTAATGCTGGTCCCTGGGCACACTCCTTTATCTTTTGATTGGAGCTATTGCTCTTCCTCTCTCTCTGCCCATCACACACTGGCAGAGTGGGAAGCGAAGCAACAGCTGCTGGGAGTGGAACAGACAGGCAGGATGGCAATAGCATGTGTAGAACTCCCAAAATCGGCATGCTTTGGTGACAAGCATGTCAGGATCAAGTCAGAGAAACTGCCTAAAAACATGGCAGTTGAGAGGCATGTCTGTGGCAGTGTGACCAACATGGAGATAACTATATCACACAGTTTCAGATTTTCACATGCAAGACCTTCTGACATAGTACAATGTCAACAAAGCCATTATGAAACGTAGTTACTGAGTGTGAACTGGAGCCACTTTTCAAATGTAATCATCAAGTAAAAAAAAAATCCCACTTTGAGAACCAATGAGCTAGAGGGATTACTAGTGAAATCCCACCTTGAGAACCAATGCGCTAGAAGGATTACTAGTGAAATTAGCACAAGGTTCATCTCCCACAGTATTTGCTGTCCCTCTTGCCTGCAGCACTGAATCAAGTTGAAGTCTTGAATTCTGATATTCAAGTAACTGTTATGTTGTTCTCTCATTAGCCTTTCTTCCTTTCTAGTTTCACTAAAACTGGAAAATACAGTTTTTAAAGGATGCATGTAAACTAGGGCTAGATTATTAAAATTAAAAACCAAACAAAATAGGTTATTAAAACATTTAGAAGAAGCTAAAAAATCTGCTTGAATTCTCAACTTGAAATATATTAATATCTACAATGGTGTAAATTAAAATGTGGATTAGACAATTCCAATACCATTTTTGTGACAATATATAATCTGATGTCAAGAATCAGAGAGGTAGCCGTGTTAGTCTGGAATAGCAGAGGTAACAAAGAGTCCCGTGGCACCTTAAAGACTAACTAAAGTATTGAAGCATAAGTTTTCGTGGGCTAATGCCCACTTCGTCGGATGCAAGCATCGTCATTGCAGCTAACGAAGTGGGTATTAGCCCACGAAAGCTTATGCTTCAATACTTTAGTTAGTCTTTAAGGAGCCACCGGACTCTTTGTTACCTCTATAATTTGATGGTCATCTAATGGCTCCAGTTTTTAGCTGATTGAAACAGGTGTCGCTGCAGTGAAATCATTAGCTCTGTTGATTTCAATGAAACTATTACAGCCTACCCCAGCTGAGGACTGGGGACAAAATGTTTAGCACACAAAATAAGAACATGCTACATTCTTTATCCTAAGTGTTTCTGAATACAAAAAAACCCCAAAACCCCATATTTAACACACTGTTTCTCCAACATTACTCAGACTTCTCTTCACAAGAGGATCACTAAGAGGGCTATGTTGTACAGTCTTCTTTCTCCTCTGGAGACCTGAATTCATATCCTGACATCAGGTCACAAGTGAAAATTAGGGTTTTTTGGCCCCCATTTGTGCATGTTATTTAATGACCACAAAGTTCAGAACAATTCACAATCTCTGTGAAGAGGGGTGGGGCAGAAGTATAACAGCAAGGGTCAGGAGTGCCCTAAATTGGTGAACTGTATGGGGGAAATTTTTTATAGTGTCCATCCGCACCAGACGTGGCTTAAATCAGCACTATTATCACCTCACTTCCATGAGTACTAAAGATACGCACACTTCTAACAATATAAAGATGGACACGTCGATCTCCCGGCAGAAGAACAGTGAGCCATGGGGAAATAGAAATTGGTCTCATTTAAAAAACTTACACTGAATGACTTAAATCACTTAAATGGATTACATTTGACAGACAGTTCAATTTGGAAGAATTACCAGCTTCTATCTAAACCTCAACTACTGCCTTCATTGTGAAACTCTTCTTTTCCATTTCTGTCTTTTGAGGAGAGAAAATTCATTCTCCATGCTAGCTTAGTCCTCAAGCATTCTTGCCAACCATGATAAAGTCTTGGTTGCATAATATGGTCAGACTACAATGAGTTCATTAGTTTAAAAAGAGTTTTACTAGGAATAAGCTCCTGATAATCAGGCACAATTCTCTACACATTTAGAGAATGTCCCGGAGTCATAAAGTGTACGTTGCAATTATTTTATAGCTACTTGAGAAATAGCTAGTTAATTTGTCATTGTGATCATTTGTAATGATACAGGGGGTAGAATATAGAGTAGTACTCAGTAGACTTGGTCAGAAACATTTAAGCATAACTATTTTTCATGGAAAGTGCAGTTCCATACAATCAAAATGCTTCACAAAATCATATCTATCTCATGACATTTTGTTTTAGAGAAAAACTGAGAAAAAAAGTTCTGACTGCGTTGAAACTGGAAATTATGACATTTTTGGAAATAACAATTTCTATTTTGTAGATAATATGAAATCAAAATGAACCTTTTTTTGTAGATGTGAAATACTCTGACTGACCAGTAATGATTTCCCCCCAAAAATCTTCCTCTGTGGAGAATTTCAAAATTTACAGGTTTTGTTTTGATTTGAAATGAGTCTTGAAATTCTTTGCCAAATGGAATTTCCATCTTCCACTCTGGCCTCAAACTCAGCTGAGTCTGGACAATATCAATACACTATATTCACCAATGAGACCCTTTTTCCTTTAGGGAGCTGGTGTGGCCTCCCTCTGAACCAGAAGGTAAAGAGCCACTCTCTTAGCCTGAGTGGGCAGGGCCAGGCCAAACTTACTCCTCGCCCCAGAAAAGGGGGGGGAGTGTGGAACAGAAAGGCAGCGCCCTTAGCCCAGTCAGGGCAGCACCAGAGAGGGAGACAGACACAGGCTGCTGGTGGTTCCCTGCAGACCCTGCTGCTGAACCAGGAGAGGCCATGGACCAGGGTAAACTTGATCTTGAGGAAGGATTTGGGCTACCAGGACTGCTAGCTGCAGAGTACCCCAAGGGACTGGAGGAGCCAGGTTGTGACCCGAACCAGAGGGAGCCTGACGTTGGAGCTACCAGGGCTACTGGCAGTGGAATATCCTGATGAGTTTTTGGAGGAACCAGAAGGACCCACTTGAGAGATCGGATAGGAAGTAGCCCAGGGGCGGAACTAGACAGTGTGGTGAGTCTGTATATGATCAGCGTGTTGCGGACGGATCCCTGCTGACCCAGTGGCAGGACCCGCTCCTCCCGCCACTGTCAGAACCCTGGGCTGGAACGCAGTGGAGTTGGGTGAGCCTGCGTTCCCCTACCCTGGCCACCCTGCCTCAGGTGGCAGAACTCCCCTTCCTGAGGGGGCGTGTCACAGACTCTTGCCAGCACTCCCCTGCCTGAGGGGCGTGTCATGGACTGTGGCCGGTACTCCTGTGTCGCATCAATTACGGTGGCACACCTCCCTCCACTAAATCCCCATCGACAGAAAGGTGTGACCAAGGCCTTTCGGCGAGGTAGTAGTTCCCCACTGCCCCCCAGCGGCTTGGCGGACCATCTGAGACCTTACTACATTTCCTATAGACTCCTGGTATCTCATGTCATCATGACACTCAGGTCTTTAAGATTGGGATGTTGTTTGTAACAACATTAACATAAAGCAAGCTTGCCTCTTCTCCTTTCAGACTGGACTGTGATCTTAGGCACAGCCTTCAGCAAAGGGTGATGTGTAAATTGCACTGCTTGGGGAGGCATTGTGCCTGAGACACCCCTCTGAGGAACGGTTCCTTTGGTGCTCCCTTTTGAATTTGAGAAACAGGAGTCACCTTCTCTACAGGGTGCAGCACACTCTTCCCCTCCTCTCCCAGCTGTCCCTTGGCAGGTGCATGTTCTGTCATTCATTCACAGACAAACCTTCCTCCAAAATCTTCTTTCCTTATAAGATAACCATGAGGTAGTCTGCTTAGGAACACTATTACAGAACTAGGCCGTGCCTTTATGCACCACCCACCCACATCCCCAGGATGCCTTGGCCTCAAACACCCATCTGAGGTACAGTTCCCTTGCTAGATACTCACTGCCTCCAGGGTGGAGAGTAAAAAATTACTGCTGGCTTACAGCAGAAGTAAATAATGCTACCACACACACTGGCTCAGCTGTGATGACCAGTGAATTAGAGGATAGGATCAATGTTCTAGCTATTTTCAGCCACTTCCTCCCCAGAAGCTCCGGGAGAAGGTAGTAAGTGGGCATGCCCAGATCGATGGTGTGCAAAGAGGTTCTTACTTCTCTTTATTCCCTTGTGCAGGCACACAACCCAAGTCACAATCATACCTTTTGAATTTATGGCCTTGGTTTTCAGACCAATCCTAAACTTACCTCCCTTTTCACACCCACATTTATTTGTGGGAACAATGTATGTCATTTAGATATCTAAATAACTCTTTATGGATGCACTCAGATGGATACCTGAAAATTTGTGCCCACAAACTGCTTGCATGGAAAGGGAGATGGGGATTTTCTTTGTGTTTCTTCAGTGTTTGTTTGTAATAGAACACGTCACAGTATTACATTTAGGAGATTAAAGAATCCTACCCGGTTGCCTTCAAATTTTGAGCGATCAGTGTTTGCCTTTGCTGTCTTCTCTGCAAGTTTCTTCTGCCTTTGAGGGCCTTTTCCAAAGAAGATGTAATTGACAAAGGCGTATTCAAGTAAGGCCAAGAAGACAAATACAAAGCATCCCATAAGATACATGTCAATGGCTTTAACATAGGGAATTTTAGGCAAAGTCTCCCGAAGATGAGTGTTGATTGTTGTCATAGTCAGCACAGTTGTAATTCCTAAACAAAGAAATAGAACAGTGTGCATCTTACAAGTCTTAGCAGATCAGGTTTTAGTTTTCTCTTCCATTTTGGGAAAGTTCCTTCATCATCTTGCAGTAGCTTAAAAGGCAGTTAATGGCATCACACAGGTGCAAATAAAGGCAGAATTTGGTTCAATGCATTAACATTGGGAGTCCAAATCAAAGTGAGACCAAACTGATCCCTGTGTCAGGCCTTGGCATTTATACATTTGTTCAACATAGCCTCGAACATATTAAACTGTTTAGCTGCCGTCCCTCAGGATATGTCCACATTGCAATTAAACGGCCAGGACTGGCCCATGTCTGCTGATTTGGGCTCCCAGGGTTCGATTTACAGGCTGTAACATTGTGATGCAGACATTCATGCTTGGGCTGGAGCCTGAGCTCTGGGACCCTGTGATGGAAGGCTCCCAGAGCCCGGTCTCCAGCCCCAGTCCAAACATCTATACCACAGTTGTACAACCCTGCAGCCCATGCCCTACCCCCCCAAGTCAGTTGACACAGGCCAGCCATTGGCTGTTTAATTGCAGTGTAGACATATCCTCAGGGGCTTAATCAGAGGATCTTAACCTCTAGAAGGACATAGGCCTCTTGCAGAAGTCAAAAAGCAAAGCTTTTTCCTAGTCAACAAGGATCTATGAGTGAATCCCTTTCCTAGAAAGCATCTAAGCCTGATACTCCATAGTACTGTAGTCATTTACACCTGTGCAGAGGGAGTGTAAAACACTATCACACTGATCTGAGAGCATTTTACACCTACTTTTCACCAATGTGAATGACTACACAAGGTATGGGGTAATAGAGAATCAGGCTCATAGTCTAGAATGTTATGGAGCACAAGGGGACAGGTTTCGGGTACTGGGAGACATACTTCATAATAACTCATGCATACTGATAGTTCGCTGCTTTCTCAGAAGAACCTGCCAGATTGATCTCTGGCCTCTGAAGGCCAGTCTTGGTCAATGGGAGAGAGAGACCAATGGGGCTCTTGCGACTCCTTTGGGTGTAGCTGAGTGATTGTTATTATTAGTATTTATTATTTGCATTACTGTAGCACCTGGTAGCCCTAGTCCATGTCTGGGTCTCCTCTGTGCTAGCTGCTGTGCAAATACAGGACAAAAGGTTCGTTCCTGCCTCTATACTGGCGTAGAACTCATGAAAGAGGGGGAATCTTTTGATACATGACTAGCCAAAAAGACAAACCGTAAAATAGGCCAGCAGGTCTCTCTCTTTCCAACAAGAAGAGACGAGATTTGCATGGGCTAGTAGCAAGAGTGTGACATGGCTTGATGATTTCTGTATAGCTATTCCTGTTTATTCAATACCACAGTTCTGATGGGAACTTAAAACAGAGATATTGGTTAGCGAACTGAGAGTATTCCTCCTCTCCACTGACCTTTAAGAGGAGGCTATAATAATATGTAGTGTACCTCAATGATAATTGAAATATAGTGTATGGGATGTTTTGAAACCACTGTTGCAAGCCTAAGGGAAATTTTCATCTGAAAACGCTAAGATTGGATTGTCAACCCATGTTACCAGGGCCGGCTCCAGGTAGCAGCATAACAAGCAGGTGCCTGGGGTGGCACTCTGTAAGGGGTGGCATTCTGGACGTGTCACCCTTTCGCTCCTCTGGCTGCGCCACGACCGCACTGCCCCCTGCTTCGC
Source organism: Sternotherus odoratus (assembly GCA_032164245.1). NCBI lineage: Eukaryota > Metazoa > Chordata > Testudines > Kinosternidae > Sternotherus > Sternotherus odoratus. The sequence goes on along the minus strand of JAVMKO010000001.1, from coordinate 200,365,856 downwards.
TCCTCCAGTTGCACTGTGGCCGCAGCCCCCCTGCCCCCCTCACTCCTCTGCCCCCCTCCCTTTTTTGCTTTGGGCAGCAAAAAAGTTAGAGCCAGCCCTGCATGTTACATCCCCACTGTCCCACTCCAGTAGAATAAAGTGGGGCAAGAAGGACTTAAAACTGCTCTAGAAATGCATCTACATTGTGGGAGGGGAAAGGCACAGCAGGGGCAGTGGCTGGAGTATCCTACACTCTGACAATTTCTGAGCAGCAGAATGGTTTTTGAGGACTGTTCCTGCCATGTAAGTTAGAACAGCCCTAAAATATGAGCCAAGGGATGGCTTGGTCCCTGACCAGCCCCAAGATTTGGGGTATGTAGAAAGGTAGCTTGGAGCCACTTTACTCTGATGAGAGCAAGACTGGGCTCTGTATGAGGAACTCACTTTGGAGACTTAATGATAGTTACATTCTACATTTGGAGGGAGAACAAAGCATTATTGACTCAATACAGAGTGCATGTTTTTGGCATAAGTGAGCCTGGAATATCAATACACTGACATGTTGCAGTCTTTAACAACTTCTGAAGGCTACATTTAGTTTGACATTTTAATGTCCAACTCATCCTTATCACATACCAAGGGCAACTCTTGCTGCTGATGCATCGTAATTGATCCAGAATGACACCCATGATAAAATGGTAATCAGTATAGAGGGCATGTAGGTCTGAAGAATAAAGTATCCAATATTTCTCTTTAACTTAAAGCTCAGGGAAAGTCTTGGATACGCACCTAAGAAAAAGGGGAAAAAGAACACTTATTTATACTGAAAAAAACGATCCTGGTAGACAAAATACTTTTCTTTAGTTTCCATAGAAACTAAATCATGCACCTTTGATGGGATATTATGACATTTATAGAACAGTAGGGAAAATGCCTTCAGTGTATTACTGATTAGCTAAATGCGTGATATTCAAAAGGAATCTTGGATTTTTTGCAAAGAATACACTAGTTTGAATCTTATCAAGAAAAGAGATAATAAGGTTAATTTTTAATTATAAAACAATTGGCTGAGCACTGGATACTTTTTTAAAAAGCGATGTTTAAATCTCTACATAAAATGTTTATCTAAATGAGTGATTTTGATATGTCACTTTATTGAGAGATTAGTATAATTAACAGTCAAAATGTAATTAATTCAATTAATAATATATTATAATTAAAATCAATTTATTTCACACAATGTATTATTTGCATAGAATAACTGTTCCTGAACTGACACTTCTCAAATAGACCAAACTCTGCGAAATATGCTATTAATGTCGCCTCATCTGGAAGCTGTTCCATACCCCTAATCATTTTGCTGCCCTTTTCTGAACAAATTTCCAATTGTAATATATAGGCTCAAAAAATGAAAATATATATATATTTTACTATGGGGAAACTACATCTGCACACAGTATTCAATTTGTGGGCATATCATTGGTTTATATAAAGGCAATTTGATATCTTTTGTCTTATTTTCTATCCCTTTCTTAATGATTCGACAGCCACTGCACATTGAGTGGATGTTTTCAGAGAAGTATCCACAATGACTCCAAGATCTCTTTCTTGAGTGGTACCAGCTAATTTAGACCCTGTATTTTATAGTTGGGATTATGTTTTCCAATGAGCATTACTTTGCATTTTTCAACATTGAATTTCATCTGCTATTTTGTTACCCAGTCACCCAATTCTGTGAGATCCATTTTGTAACTCTCCTTAGTCTGCTTTGGGCTTAACTATCTTGAGTAGTTTTACATGTGCACCTGAAAAACTGCACATGCAACAAGTCCTTTAAAAAGTTTGTTTGAGAAAATCCAGTTGGTTAAATGTTAACTTTAAAAAATATACCTTAGTATTGTGCAGAGCAGTCTAAATTTTTTTGGTGAACAATTCCTAAGCATTAGTTTGCTTTATCACATTCATTTTCTAATGAACAATGTCTCACTTCAAAGCATAAACTCTTTCTCTCCTTGAAACCAGGCCTACTTTTCTGCTAACAAAGTTTAATGCTTTCATCTGATTTTCTAATAAAATAGCTTGGAGGGCCTCATAATAAAAAATAATAATAATAAATGGAGATATACCAATCTCCTAGAACTGAAAAGACCTTTAAGGTCATCGAGTCCAGTCCCCTGCCTACACTAGCAGGACCAAGTACTGTCCCCTGACAGATTTTTTTTGCCCCAGATCCCTAAATGGCCCCCTCAAGGATTGAACTCACAACCCTGGGTTTAGCAGGCCAATGCTCAAACCACTGAGCTATCCCTCCCCATGGGTGGCCTGTGTAATTAACACCAAAGTACACACCCCATCTTGTAAAATAAGTTTTAAAAATAAATCAGGGATGGAACCACCCACTACAGTGGGATATCCAGGCAGCAGGGTATGAAAGTGGAATACATCTCTGCCAGCTCCCTCTCAGGGAGTTTTCCCCAAATTATTTTGCCCATGGAAGTGGTGGGGTTTGCACCTCATAGATCAATTCTATCCAGAGGCCACAGCTGGCTTTGTATCCCTGGAAACCACCCTTACTGCTCCCAGACAGCAATGGTGCCATGCTATCAGGCTTCCCTAGTTGGCGCCTGACCTTGGGACTACCAGTGCCTGTATTATCCTAAGCTTAAATTACATCTACACCTTTATAGAGTTGGTGGAAGGATGGAACATGATCCATGGCCCAGTCTGAATCCTGCAGACTCCTACTCCCTCTCACTTACTCCTGCACTTCACCAGTACCCAAAACTCTGTGAGGGATGACAGGGAGGGAACTGTGCTATGAAGGCAGCTGAAGCCCTTTCTGTGTGGAAGGTCTGTGCACAGGGGCCTCACTCACATGTGATCAATGGTCAAATCCTTATCTATTTAAGCAGAAATCAAATATTTTGTGCACTCATGATTTTCTGGTTTGCTCAACTACTATTATTGTAACTGGCCTGATTTTGGTGGGATAAAGTCTTGTTTACTCAGGTTCAATACATTTATCAATGAATTACATGGAGGTTCTAACTCTAATATATTACTTCAAAAATATATTTTAGTCTTGAGATGTGTTAATGTCTAGGGGCCAGATTCTGATACCCTCCCTCACATTCAGCATTAGGAGTTCTACTGATTTCAGGAGGATAATTTGAAGAGTCATTACTGACTCTCTGCAAGAGTGTCAGAATCTAGCCTTAATTATTTAGGACTAAGGATATGACTGAGATTGCAGAGATGAAAATAAATGATTAATCAATAATCTGAATACAAATACCCCCAACCTCTCATTTATTCAAATGCTTGGTAAAAAGCAATTACTTGTGTCCGTTTTGATTTCATTAAAAGTCAACGAGCTGAGCTGAAAAACCTAGCTCCAAGGCTAAATTAATCTCATGCTGTTTTATCCAGGTAAAAAACCAAGATATCAGAGATGGCCAGTTACAGAATTCACATTCAAATCTGTTCTTACAGGATATTTCTTTACCTAATTAGAAATGTACTTTAAAGATTGATCTTTCAGAACATGCCAAATAATTATTTTCCAGAGCCTATTAAAAGTACCTTCCTTTTTCAAAAAAGTAGCTAATTTGGCTAGAGACTATGATGGGTAATGAAGTTTCCAGTGAAAGTGGGTTAGATCTTCTCTTTTCATGTCAGTCTCTTAGTGTAGTGTAGTTCCATTTTTTCTTTTCCCTAATGCTTTTCAGATCAGGCACTACAGGAGCCACTCCGGTGCATGATTAGCCTTCTTAGTCTCTTGCAGTAGGGCTTTTCTACCATTTTTAAATTGAATGCTTTAAAAGTATATTGAAGCAAATTATCTTAATTTAAATTGTGGGCAGCCAATCAGTTCAGGGAGGTTATTCCATGCCTGGGGGCTGTTGTGGCAGAAACTAAATTTGGCTTGGTGAAAGATTAATTTCCTTGCATAAAAACAGCATTACCATACTAGATAGATCAGGTCTGCGGTCCATGTAGCCCAGTATCCTGTCCTCATCACTGGCAATCATCAGATGCTTCAGAGGAAGGTACAAGAACCCTTATAGTAGGTATGTGGGATAATCTACCTTCCACAAAAATCTCATCCTAATTCCTAATAGTTAGGCTGTTTTAAACCCTGAAGCATGGGGTTTAAATTTTTGGTTAGCATTAACTAATATAATGCTGAATATTCTTTTTATCCATATAAATGTCCAATCCTATTTATTATGGCCCCTTCCATCTCTTTTATATGGCCGTCACACAGTTCTTTAGAATTCTCTTTCACCTGTGTTTCACAGGACTCTCTATCTGTAAATTATTCCAGATTACACCATAAAAACATTTCACACTTTCTTGAACTAAAACTTGTCTTATCCTGTACTAACATCTCTCCTCAACTTCCTGTAACCAGTGCAAAAATGAGGTTCTCCAACAGTGCCATGCAACCAATATTTTAAAAAGCAGTCTTCACAAAAACTCCACCTTCAGTGTGTGATTATGCTAAGAGTGCATCAGGTGGCAGAGAGGAGTGGTAAGGGATTAACAGATCCGTTTCCTTTTCCATTTAAACAAAATCCTCTTTTCCTAACTATGACCAAAGAAATATGACACTAGTTGGCAAACATACTCAGATCAATTGCTCTTCTGCCAATGCCTATATTTGGTATTGAAACACAAGTAGTGTTGCTGTGCACTTTGAACCAGATGCTTTGCTCAAGGAACCAGTGAAGAGATTCCCATAACTGTAGCATATGCTTAGCTTGTTAAATCCTTGGGGATGAAGGGTTCAGTGGGTAGCATGGTTTCATGGTCTGAACAGAGGGCTGAGCATTTGAAACTCCTGAGCAGAAACCCCAGCCACAGGCAAGTCATCCATGTCAACATTTTCAAAGCTATTAAGCACTTAAATCCATGCTGCCTTCCGTCACCTCAATAAGTGATCTAGTTTTCAGAGATGCTGTGAGATTCTATCAATTAAAACTAGGTTTCTGGGAGGGAAGGAGGAGAGTGGAAGAGGACCTCTGACTCCAGATTTAGCACTCCAAAACTGACTACAGGAGGCCTTGGATGTGTAGGAACTAGGTGTCTTCAGTTGCCTACTACATTCAGACACATACTTTAATGCAACACAAGATATAAAATACACTGCATCCACTATATTGAAACACAATCCAAACACACACTCAAGAGTTGTAGATCAATGATCACAAAGCTGTTATTTTTAACCTTGGCATTCCCACACTTCTGTAAGGTCACTATGGGCTAGAGTTAGCTGACAGCCCAAAGTGAAAGACTTCATACCCAATTACAAAGATGTCTGGCCTTTCTGTTAAGTATGACACAACATAGGCTCTCATGGACTACTCATCTGTAAAAAGAAATGGAGAAGTATTCCTGCTTCATGGATTACCGTACCATGGCGTTACCAGCTAATCGTTTATCACAAATGTGGTATCCAGCACTATAATTATGCAAAACATAACTGACATACATCAGAAAGTGAACGCACTGGACATGCAAACAAAAGAAACACTTGCCTGTGGCGAAGACAACATTCTTTGACACCAGCCTGTATTCCACAATGGAGAACTGCGGAAGCTCGATCCGCTCCACGCCTGTGACTGCATTATCTCCCCCTCTCCAGTAAAACTCTATGTCATCTGTTGTATAACCATCTTCAAACAAAGAACAAATGTAAAGTGGGGAAAAACCTCTACTATAGTCTACCCTGAAAAATCTAGTACATAGTATCATTTCAGAAGATTAACAGAGTGGATTGGGGCTTTGTAGCTATAATTGTTCCACTATTTTATTCCATATCGGTAGTTTTCAAATATATTACCATTCTAAATTGCTCTCTTAAAGGGTTAGTTCCCATTAAATAAAAGAGTTCACATATTTGAGGCCAGTTTTTTGTTTGGTTTTTTAGTTCTGATGAAATTCAAGGCAAGAATGAAGGCAACCAGATAGCCTACAGTCAAGACATAGGCACCACCAGGAATTGGCTCCTAATACTGACTATAGGAGTCTGTTTACAGATTGGTGTAATTTCAGATATCAAATGCACTTAGTATTAATGGAAAAGAGAGAATGTTCTACCCATACAGACAAACATATTAGAGAGAGGGGGCCTTCTCCTACTCCCACAGAAATCCATGGTTAAACTACCATTAATGCCAATGGGACTGGGATTAAGTTAAGTGAATTTAAACAAAGAATTCATTACTGTGTTCTTCATGTGTGATATTTTATGTATGTAGACATTCCCTTCATTCCCCATCAAGTACAGTAGTAGAAACAGAGCAGTGGCTCTTGAAGCACAATTATAAAGTATCAGAATATTCCAATTATAGAAAACAACAGGGTTGAAGATTGAATCGACTTGTGTGTAGAGCTGAACTCCAAATCATAAGAGGCCATGATGGCCAGCGAGGTCCCATGGCAAAGCCATTCATGCATAATAAAGCATACTGAAAGAAAACTGTATCTCAGTGTTTGCTGTCTTCAAAATCAATCAGATTAAAATATGAACCTTTGTTCTCATATTGCAAATAAATCTCCAGTCGCTACCTCTGCCTAATCAGTCTGGAGTGATGAACTGTATCACTCTTTCTATTTCCTAACCCCACGTTTTATCAACACAACATGGAAGCCTGATATTAATAAGTCCCTTCTATTTGAAATGATGCATAAAATCAAATAAATACTCCAAAGAGTCATTGTGTTAAGGAATTTACATGTTTGTTAGGCATCAGGATAACTCTTCTATGGCTGTACTGGGAAAAACTACCCACACAACTGAAGTGGACATTATTTGTGTCTGTTTATATACATACAGCTTTCTATTTCCAGAGTACAGTTTTGTTCATCTAACGGGTATCTTCTTAGGTCCATCATACAAGCTGCAGTAGTTGTGATTCTGAAATACAAACAAATACAGTAGGCCAATCGTTCATTTTTTCTTTAAAAGCAATGAATGTTTAAAGCAGGGGAGGGCAAAATTTTAGCTCAAGGGCCACATCAGCGTTGCAAAATTGCTTAGAGGGCCAGGTAGGGAAGACTGTGCCTCCCCAAAACAGCTTGGCCCTGCCCCCTATCTGATCACCTCCCACCCTCTGACTGCCCCCCCTCAGAATCCATGACCCATCCAACACCCCCGCTCCTTGTCCCCTGACCACTCCCTCCAGAGACCCCCTACCCCAATCCCCCCCTCTGGGACCCCACCCTCATCTAAGCCCCACAGCTCCCTATCCACACCCTCTCCCCCTGAGAGATTCCTGGGACTTCCATGCCTATCCAACACCCCCATTCCCTGTTCCCCATCCCCCCAGAACCTCCACCCCATCCCGAGAAGAGTGTCTGGCAACCGCACAGAGCCATACACTCTGAGGCTGCAGGGGAGGGAGGACAGTGGGGGAGGGAAAGGGGGAAGTCTCCCTGGCCGGGAGCTCAGGGGCCAGGCAGGATGGTCCCATGGGCTGGATGTGGCTGGTAGGCCACAGTTTGCCAACCCCTGGTTTTAAGAAAGGCATTGACTACAGACCCAATCCTGCAGCTCTCACACTGAGCAGAACTTTCGCAAATGAGTAATTCCAAAGATTTCAGTAAAATTACTCATTCTAAGTGGCACATGAGTAATCCCAGCAGAGCTCAGTGTGTAAGTACTATTCAAACATTTGTCACGAGTAAAGAATGTGGCTTTATATCGGAAAGTGTTTAACCATAAAAGTTTGCTACACATGTCATGATGATGCTTTTGACTATGCTACATTTGTGTTCAGTTTTTCTTCTTCATCTTCTTTTTTAATTACCATACAACATGGTTTTACTGTGATTATGTTTTATTAAAACCCATATAAAGAAATAAAATGCATAGTAGCCAATGGAAGAATAGATTCAAAATAGTTAAGCTTATTTAAATGTGATAGTCCAACTTGTACAGTCAATCCAAATTTAGCATATTTTTTACAATCAATGTATAGTAAATAGCTAAATGATCAATATAATCAAATGTTTTTTATAAATCTCAATTTAAGGTAATAAAACATATGTATGCATTTAAAGCAATTATATTAAACCACATATTGACTCAGAATTGGAACTTAATTTTAAAAAAATTAATACTGACATATTCAGCAATGAACTTGAACATGCGTTTACATTTAAACACACGCTTAAGTGTTTTGTTGAACTGAGGTCTTAGTCTTTAGCTAAGGGAGCATCATCTATCTAATATTGCTTTCATGTGAACTTCATCTTTAAACTACCTTCTATGTTTAATTAGGTCCACATTTTAAAACCAAATTAACCCATTTCTGATGTTAATAGACACAAACTTGAAAAATGGGTTAATTCCTAAACAAAAATCTGAATCCTTCCTTCATTGTCAAAGATCGTTTAGCGCATGAACAAAGCTCTGCCATGACTGTCTACCTTGGGCCACTCTTTTCATGTAAGTTTCCCTCTCTAAGTACTGTCCAATGGAGGGATTCTTGCAGATGGCTCTTTTACATTTTCCTTCAGCTGCCCATTGCATGCCTGCCCTGACAGATGTTCTGGCTTAACACATGTCCCAGTGGGCTGGAATAGTTTACAAAGAGCACCTTCCACAGCTGCTCTGTGGCTTAGGAGAAGGATGTATATCAATCGAACATCTGCCCAGTGCCCTGCTGGCTCCTCAGGCAAGGTGCTAGATTCAGGATTATTAATTATGGGAACTAGTGTCTCTGCAGTATGACTTAGTACATAAAACTAGCACCAAGAAATGCACTCAGGGGGGGAAATTACTTAACATTTTATCTATGAGCAATGCGAGAACATGCTAAATTGCACAATCATAACAATTATGAAGTTTACAAAGTCACACTTATTATGAAATTAAATCATTTTATATTCATTATAATATTGGTAGTTCCAATTCAAAACAATAAGAAAATCAATAATTATTTGTGATTATTATGCTCTTATTTTTATTTTAAATGTAAAATATTTACTACATTGAACAATGGGTCATGTGATTCCAGATCCTGCCATGGCATCTGCATGGGTTACATTCATGCAAAGGCAGTTGCAGTATCAGGGTCCCAAAATATTAGTATCTTTAACTATTGGCTAATGCCACGTAGACAGAAAATGGATGTTTATAAAAGACAAATGTGATATTTAGTAAAAATGGTGCAGCTTGCAAAAAATTGTATTTGCCTTTAATATATTAGGTTGTCTTTGGCCTTTTCAGATAATGTACTCTGTCCTAAGCCCCTCCCACATCTCTGTATTGCAAGGTTCCATTGACAGGAAAAATATGCTCCATCAAAGCTATACAGGATATTTATGTACTAAATCAACACAGGAACGTGGAAGTCTAAAACATCAAACTAAAAGTTTTTTTAAAAAACAGATAGGTAAATACCACATTTCCTCAAATGTACAAAATCACTTGCTGCAGTAATGCTCAGTTCCATTTGTGTACAATTTCTGTGAACTTTCAGACAACCTCACTTTCCTTGCACACATGCTCGCTGAAGAAAAGTTTTGTTCACTCAGGCTAGCTTATGCACACAAGACGAAGAGGTATTTTTTTATGGAATGAGATGCTGTCTGGCACAGCAGGATGACTGGATTCCCAGAACCCCTAAGTAGAGCACTGGCAGAGAAGCAATTATATGAGCCAGACAAAGATCAGATTTCAACCAAACACACACACTTTGTATACACGCAACACAGAAAGAAAAGGTTGATAATTTTCCCAAATTCCCTAAGTTAGTATATTTCCTGCCATCCTCCTTGAACTACAACCTTATTAATTATTATTATTATTTGTATTTATATTGCCGCTTTGCCTAAAGGCTCTGAATCTGTTGTGCTAGGCACTGTACAGAAACATAAAATAGTCCCTTCCCCAAAGAGCTTACAGTCTAAGTAAATTTAAGTACACTAAGTACTTCTCTCTGACAAGTTCACAGTCCCAGTGGGTAATTCAGATGTCCTTCTATCCTGCTTATAAGAATTACATTAATTCAATTAAAGAACAGAAACAATGTCATGTTCCTTATCTGACCAACCCTAACTAACCAGTAGAGCTTGAATGTTCAAATACTGTGTATTGAATACTAAAAATAACTAATTCACAGATTAAAAAGACTTGCAAAACAATTCTCTCTCACACTTTAGGTATTTATAACATGCTCCATCACCATAGCGTCTGGGAGCAAAATGATTAGCATCTGGTAAGCATACAACAAGCATACAACATACTTTATTTTCTATCCCTCTTTGTAAATGCCATTACATTTTTTAAAAATTATCATTGAGGAAAAGCTGCTGCATAGAAATGTGCATTTTACATTTTGTGCAGCAAACAGAGACATCTGTAGATAATAGGAAGGTAGTTCCACAGCCATGGCTCAATCCCTTGAAGTCTGTGACAATTTTGGGGGGAGGGATAGCTCAGTGGTTTGAGCCTTGGCCATCTAAACCCACAGTTGTGATCTCAATCCTTGAGGGGGTCATTTAGGGGTCAGGGGCAAAAAATTATTGGATGATTTAGTTGGGGATTGGTCCTGCTTTGAGCAGGGGGCTGAACTAGATGATCTCCTGAGGTCCTTTCCAACCCTGATATTCTATTCTATGATCAGGGTTCTGAATTTTCCAGTACTTAACATGGAGCCAGTGTGGCATATACATCACTTTCATCAGGCTTTTTCAAGAATCTGAGCTGCTCAGAAGATGAACCACCACCTGGAGCTTTATCATGATATTTTCTATCATGCAGTGCATTGTAGTAACTGAGCGCTGGGGGTGTCAAACATGAAAATTACAAAAGCTAGGTGCTCACTAAAGAAGAAGAGGCATAGCCTCATGACCAGATGAAGATGGCAGAAGGTATTTTTGTCTACTGATGCCATTTGACTGTTCAGAAACAGCAGAGCCTAGATGGAGCACAAGTCTACAAACTACCCTTGCAACTAATGCTAGATTCCTTTGCTCTAGGAGGTTTTGACCAGTCTTTCAGAACATTTTTCCCTTTCTTTTTGCTAGGATTTAATTTCAGGAGCTTCTTCTCTCTTGCAGGCTCAGCAAAAGCTGTGCACGAGTGATGTGTATATGAAGGAAGTTGTGAATTGGGTATCGTCTATGTGCCGCTGGCACTGAAGTTCATGTCTCTCTTTCTCTTACATTGAGTAAATTTAAACAACAAGTACGTTCAAGGAAAGTGTAATCTGCTCATGGGCATTCGCTGTCTGCAGAAGAGCAGACTATATTTATCAAATAAATTATTTTCTACCCATTAATACTGAGCTTTAATTTTCTAACTAAAATTAATCACATTGATTTGGGAATGTGCTGTGGACACTTTGTGACAAAGTCAGACCTGACAGTTCTGGGAGAATGGTTGAAGGCAGATGTATCTGTCCTACCACTCCTATGAATGGAAAGAAGTTACCTCAGGTTGATTAAGGACACCCTGAGTCTAATTAAGGGCAGCCCGTGATCTTTGAAAACCTCTTCCAGTGAGGGAGACAAGGGAGGAGAAGAAATGTGGAAGGGCTGTATGCAGCAAGGGGAAAAGGCTTATCCTAGGTAAAGAGCTGTTTTTTCCTCTAAGGGCAAATCTTGTGTTTATTTCTATTTGGGGAAGGGGCCTTGGTTCCCAGCATAGTTGAGTCCAGAATGGATTAGAGAGGTGGCTGACAATTGGTGGTCAGTATGAAAGACTGAACTGCAAGGAGTTAGGATATGTAATATTTTAGTTTGGTTTTATTTAAAGGCACCCTCAGGCCAACCCTAAGGCCTACTCTGTAAACATTGTAAATAAACCAACGTGAAGTATTAAACCTCCAAAGTGGGACTGTTTTATCCCAAGTCTCCTCAATGCCAGAGGGAGAAATGCTGAGCCCTGATGTCATGAAAGAGGTGCATTGCCATAGCATTTATACACAAAGTTGCAATGAAGTATTTGTAACAAAGAGTCCTGTGGCACCTTAAAGACTAACTAAAGTATTGAAGCATAAGCTTTCGTGGGCTAATACCCACTTCGTCGGATGCAAGCTTCCACTGCTTGCATTTGACGAAGTGGGTATTAGCCCATGAAAGCTTATGCTTCAATACTTTAGTTAGTCTTTAAGGTGCCACAGGACTCTTTGTCACTTCTCCGTTTTTATAGCAACTCACATTCCAACTGCAGACAATTTTAAAATGGAAGAGGAAAGATTTTCATGTACAATTAAGCTGTTGAACTCCTTGCAACATGATATAAAATAGTCCAATAATATACAAAAATAATGCCAACATTCATGGTGCATATTAGACAAGATAAATACAAGGGAGCTGTGATGATCTTCCCCAAATCGTGCCAGAAAGAAAGTGATGTGGGCCAGTACTTAACTGCATGCATCCGACAAAGTGGGTATTAGCCCACAAAAGCTTATGCTTCAATACTTTAGTTAGTCTTTAAGGTGCCACAGGACTCTTTGTTACCTCTGCTATTCCAGACTAACACAGCTACCTCTCTGATTAATGAAGTATTTGTAATTCAAAGCAATAATTGTACTTTGCTACAGAGAGTCCTGTGGCACCTTAAAGACTAACAAAAGTCTTATGCTTTTGCTTCGATACTTCATTACTTTAATACTTTTGTTAGTATTTAAGGTGCCACAGGACTCTGTCGCTTCTGCAGTTCCAGACTAACATGGTTACCTCTCTGATTCTTATCTTTGCTAATATTCATATACTTTTACGTTGTTTTTTGTAAAGCTGATCCTTGAAGAAGAAGAGGGAAAAAAAGAAAAGATTCAGCTCTATGTGTTTGCTTATTTACATTCAAAAAGGGAAGAATTCAAAAGTAAGATTTCAGATTGCTGCTGCCACAAAACATCTCAGCATTTGCAACATAGGTACATAGCAGAAAAAAGCAAAAGCCCTCCTTTCACTAAACATAGTTTATGCTGCAGCAATCACTTGCTGAACATGCATGTACCCAACTTTGTTGAACTTCCATAAAAGTATGGGGCTCTTTTTATTTTATATAAATAGGCCCACCCCTTCCTAGTTTATACAGAATTGAAGCTTGCGAAGTGACGAGTCAATGCCAATGTCAAATAAAACTTCAATGCCTGATAAAACCAGAAGCTCTGGTAAATATTAAAATGAGCGTGGTTGGAATATTACACATCCTCATTCCTTCCAATTTGTGGAGCGTTCCACCCTCTCTATAATTTCAATTAAACTTTACAAGCCTGATTCTCATTTCACTAAGCCCCCTTTTTACTGTACAGGACTTAATACGGATATAAAACAGTGTCCTTTAAAGCCCTTTTACACTTCCAGAGTAAATATAAAATCTAGAAGGTACACACATTCATGTTTTAATGTTGTAGATTTCACTTTTCCATGGTTTATTTTTTCCACAACCAAGTAGTGGTACATCAAGAGAGGAATTCAGTACACAAATTAAACCTCATTGCCCATATTTTTTGAATGGAATATTTAGGTTTGCACTTCATGGTTTCCTTTCAACTTTCTGTAGCTGCAGAGATTTTTTGTTGTGTTGACGCTATATAAATAGATAAAAACTGACTTAATACACTGCTGGCAAAATTAAGAAACATTGAGTGTGTTATTTATTTTCTACAGGCAACTTTCAGGGTTACTATGAAGGTTACATAGTACGCTACAGAGAGTGTGTAATAACCTTGTATCAGGAAAAAAATATCAACAATATGAAACAATGGGTATGAAATCTTCATCATAAAGTACAGACCTGAGGCCATACAGCACTGTTCCATCTGGATGAAGACGAATCATTCGATTTTTCACTGTAACTCCATGCACAAATGACTTCTTGTCATTTAAAAAGTAAGTGTCGGGCACCCAGAGTTGATCTGCCACTCGATTATCAAGCGTAAGGTTGAGAGGTATCCCAGCATAGGCTAGTCTCTTGTCTCTCCAGTATTGTTGAAAATACATTGTTAAGGTATAATCCTAGTGTGGAAAAGGAGAAGAAAAAACCCTGCAGTCAGTGCTTGATTAGAGAGTAAATAATTCATTACTGAGGAAATAAATTTTACATATTTGGTGAGAACCTTGTATAAAAATAAATTCTTACTAACACTAATTTAACATCCCCATTGTTCCCTGTTCTCAATTTTAGTTACATTTTGAGTTGCATCACCTTACAAAAAACAGTTTTGACCATGAAAGCTTTAAATAATGGTAAAGAATTCAGGAACAGTTTCAAATAAGTTTAAATGTGTATTTCAAAACGCCTAGCAAATTCAATTTCTTTTGGCATCTTTCCTTTCTCTCTTTTTCCCTTCCCCCAAATTACCACTATAAATTGTATGATAGCTTCATAATGAGAGACCTGAAGGGTGTTTTGGGGGTGAGGTGGGGTAACTAAATAGTAGGTAAATGTTATGATCTCCATTTTACAGATCGTGAAACAGACACAGATAAGAGCAAATTGCCAGTCTCTACTACCCCACGCAAAAGATTCTGAACAGCAGTCAACATGATAACAGAAAGCAAAATTGAAAGGATGTGGTGTGCATATGTGTACCTATAGAATGAAACTATATGCTGGCATAGTGTAAAGATTTTACCGCCAGGAGTTAGGTTGTCTGCAATATACATGAACCCTAGCTAAATTCTATTGGGCTGATTATACTAGTGTCTATATTTGATTGTCATGGCTTTGGGCATAGTGTCAATTGAAGGTGCTGGGTACTCTTCATTTTTGAAAATCAGATTTCTAATTTAGGAGCCTAAATATAGATATAGGGGCCTAACTTTATTCAACCATGTTAATAAATCTTTTGCTGTTTTAAGATATTGCAAATTTTACTTCATCATGTCAATAATAAAACCACACTTAACATGCTGGGAAGAGGCTCCCAGCCTCTGTGATAAACCATAATCTATGTGGTTCAGGCACTTAATCTAGGACAGTGGTTCTCAACCTCAGGTCTGCAGACTGTCTTAGGGATCTGCAAAAGGTTGTCATTACCATAGAACAGTGATTTTCAACCTGTGGTCCATGAACCCCCTAGGGGGTCGCATCTCCATTTGAAATTGTTTAGGTGTCTGGAAATGAAAAAGAGGTTGAAAACCAGTGATCTAGGAGATTACACAAAAACATAAAAATGCATGTGGATATTTTATAATACTAGCAAAATAATTTAGAGTCAAAATGTTCATACAAAAGGAAAACAAATCTTCAAAATATCTTCTTTTCCATCTATTTAACAATTTGACGGGGCATTTCCATTTTAGGATCCTTTATTTTCATAATTCTTTGTATGAAAAGTAAATTGATTATTCAAGACAAAACATAACATTTGTGTTCAGACCTATAATATTGTAGCTATATCTATATATATAAAAGTCAAGTGGTGTATGTATGTGTGTATGTATGTACGTATGACTGCGAACTCCTCCCGCACCGTTTGAGCCAGAGACTTGAAATTTGGTACAGTGAGGGGTCTTGGGGTCTAGATGCTGGTAAGGGTCGAAACATTTTCGGATCTCACCTCTGACGCCCCCCAGGGGTGAAAGTCTTTCAGGGCCAATCACATCGGCTGGGCGGTTAGGTGGTGATGATGTCATAATACCCCCCTCCAACAGACACCTCACTCGCTCAGCTCACCCCTCCCTCCTCCAACGGAAGCCCGGAGATCCCTCAGTTCTCTGCCCCTCCCCCCTCCCAACGGAACCCCGGAGATTCCTCAGTTCTCTGCCCCTCCCCCCTCCCAACGGAACCCCGGAGATCCCTCAGTTCTCTGCCCCTCCCCCCTCCCAACGGAACCCTGGAGATCCCTCAGTTCTCTGCCCCTCCCCCTCCCAACAGAACCCCAGAGATCCCTCAGTTCTCTCCCCCTCCCACCTCAACCCCGGACTCCATCAGCTCTGTGCCCCCCCCACCTGCGAAGGTCCCCGGAATCCCTCGGCTCTGGGCCCCCTCCCCCCCTGCGACGGATCTGAGTTGGGTTTGGTGGGACGGTAAGTGAGGTGGGGGTGTCGGGTTCGGTCGGGGGGTGAGGTGGGGGTGTTGGGGTTGGTCAGGGGGTGTTGCGGTTGGTGGGGGGGTGAGGTGGGGGTGTTGGGTTTGCTTGGGGGGGTGAGGTGGGGGTGTCGGGTTTGGTCGGGGGGTAAGTGAGCCGGGGGGGTGTCGGGGTTGGTCTGGGGGGGTGGGAAGGTGTCGGGGGGGGTGAGGGGTGTGGTGTGGGTGTTGGGTTTGGTCTGGGGGGGGGGGAAGGTGTTGGGGTGGGTGCCCATACCAAACCCGACACCCCCCCCGGCTCACTTACCCCCCGACCAAACCCGACACCGCCACCTCACCCCCCCACCAACCGCAACACCCCCTGACCAACCCCAACACCCACCCCTCACCCCTCACCCACCCCAACACCTTCCCACCCCCCCAGACCAAACCCGACACCCCCTGGCTCACTTACCCCCCGACCGAACCTGACACCCCCACCTCACCCCCCCACACACACCAATCGCAACACCCCCAGACCAAACCTGACACCCCCCGGCTCACTTACCCCCCGACCGAACCCGACACTCCCACCTCACCCCCCCAAGCAAACCCGACACCCCCACCTCACCCCCCACCAACCGCAACACCCCCTGACCAACCCCAACACCCACCCCTCACCCCTCACCCACCACGACACCTTCCCACCCCCCCAGACCAAACCCGACACCCCCCCGGCTCACTTACCCCCGACCGAACCCGACACCCCTACCTCATCCCCCCAAGCAAACCTGACACCCCCACCTCAACCCCCCACCAACCGCAACACCCCCTGACCAACCGCAACACTCACCCCTCACCCACCCCAACACCTTCCCACCCCCCCCAGACCAAACCCTACACCCCCCGGCTCACTTACCCCCCGACCAAACCCGACAACCCCACCTGACCCCCCCAAGCAAACCCAACACCCCCACCTGACCCCCCGACCAAACCCGACACCCCCCCCCCCGGCTCACGGTGCACTGTGTAGCACACAGATTATTAAATACACTGTTCGGTCGGGGGGTGAGGTGGGGGTGTCGGGTTTGCTCAGGGGGTGAGGTGGGGGTGTCGGGTTTGGTCGGGGGGTGAGGTGGGGGTGTTGGGTTTGTTTTGGGGGGTCAGGTGGGGTTGTCGGGTTTGGTCGGGGGGTAAGTGAGCCAGGGGGTCTTGGGGTTGGTCGGGGGGGTGGGAAGGTGTCAGGGTGGGTGAAGGGTGGGTGTTGGGGTTGGTCAGGGGGTGTCAACTGTCTGCCCCCTCCCCACCTCCGACTGACCCGAGCAACGCCGGGCACTTATGCTAGTTTACAATAAAAACACAAACATTGCCTATTAAAATACTGATTTTCAGTAATATACAAGTAGAAAAAATATTCATGTAGCACTCAGAAGTTAATGTCATTTCCAAACAGATATTTAAACAATGAACTAGAGGTGGGTAGTCCACAAGATATCTCCATGTGCATGTGGTTTAGCAAGCTGGTAAAACCCGCAGACTTGTTTCTCTCAAGTTGAGTGGGAATTATCATCAATGAGTCTAAGTAAAACTGTTGGGGCTGGTGGCAGCCTGTATGTCCATTTTGGGGAAAGGGTTTCATGCTGAGAAATCCTAGTTTCAGGCATCAATCCTACCCAGTGCTTCAATCAGACCCATTTCTCCTCGGAATCAAACAAAACTACTCACCCCCTTCAACATTCAGAGTCCTTGGGATTTTTATCAAGTGAATCATTCTCTTGAATGAGGCAAGATATCTTGCTTTAAGAAATTGGTTTTAATTACTAGGCAAATACAGTATGATAGTGATTGGGTAAGTTGTTCCCTTTCTAGAAGCTAAGAGCGTTTTAAAAAAAGGAAATGGTAGGAGAAAAGAGGTCTTTGTGGAACTAAGTGCAGTTCATGCTTTAAAGCTCAAATTGGACATGATTGTTCAGAATAACCTGATCCGATCTTTTGGTTGAAAAGCTTTTCTTAGTGGGACTAATCATCATCACTCATCAATGGAAAAGGTATATACTGCGCTCAGTGCACGTGCATAGCTCCTATTAGTGCGTCAGGAGGCCCATATACCTCCTGGCATTCTGATGTTGATGAATAAGAACAAATACATCCTCCACCAGTTGTGGCTTGATTAAAGTTTGTTTCTATTAATAATAAATATAGCACAGTACTTTATTTTGCTTCAAATGTCCAACATCAGGAGACTGTGAATTAGTGAAATACAGACAGAGAATTGTAAAAATGCACACTATATAATAAAATGTATTTTGCATAACCTAGAAGGGGCAGAAAAAAAGGCACATAACCACTAGTGTGATCTGTTACTGCCCTGAAAGAGTAACCAGCTCTCACTCAAATGTAACTGAGACAGAGCATCTGAACAATAGGAAAGCGGATTTCAAGAAGAACCCTCTCTTCTTTTGAATGATATGAGATACATGCTAAGAGCTAGCCAATTGCTCAAATAATTGATGAGTTAGATGAGGTGGCAGGAAACCAAGTAATTTTCAATCAGAAATTTATCAAAATAATTCCACATGAAACTTGGAAAATTCTGATGAAAAAAAAATGTTTCCACTTTAGGCAAAAGTATTAAGTTAAAGATGTGCTAAAACTTTGCTGAAATTCTGATAGAAAAGGAGTAAGAAAAGAGTGGGCATTAGAGGTTCATATCCTCAACTTTTGCAAAATAGCATAGCTCCACTCACTTCAATGAAGTTACACTGATTTGTACCAGATGAGGATCAATACCTACATGCGGCCACTAGCAGAAGTGGAAAGATACCATGAACTCATGAGCTAACAATATGCAAATAATATGCTGCTCTCAAGTAATACCCTTGTCTCTTTGCAGGCCCAGTGAGTGGATGAAATCAGCTCATGGATGAAAAACAACTGGTTGAAGCTCAACCTGAACAAGACAGAGTATTTTGAGGGGATTTTAGACAAAATGCAGCCTTTACTGTCTGAAAATGAACAAGCAACTGGGCAATTCAACTTGCAGTTTAGGAACGCTCTGGAATGCTTTTCTGATGCATGATACGTTTCATGTAGCAACATCTGCAAGCAACATGTTCTGTCATGTATGGCTGGCTATAAGACTGCATTCCATGCTGATGGATGAAACCTAGCCTCAGTTTTTGTCATTTCTTGGTTGGACTATTTATTTAGTCCATGAAGCTGTCAGCCTTACAGAATTCTGGAAGAGAATACAGCAGCCTGTCTCCTCACTAGCACTGGCTTCCATAAGCACGTCAAACCATGATGTTGGCTTCCCAAGTCCAAAGGGTTCAGCCATTACCTTCAAGACACTCGATGATTTGGGCCCAGCCTACCTAAAAGACTGCCCAAAGCTTCAAGATGAGGACTGCAGCTGGTAGCGCCAATCCTCACACACAGTAGAACTGTCCACTGCAAAGATAAAGCTTGTCTGTGCAGGAAACACATTTTGTCTGGGAATTCATTCCACAGAAATTAAATACCAACACACATCTCACTACCTTTTGTTTCCAGTGCAAGGTGCATTTCTTTGACCTTGCTTTTGCTAATATGAATGCACACAGTATAGGTATACATTATTTTTTTAAAAAAATATTCTTTTTTTGTTGAAGAGAAGGGAGAACAAAAGAACCAAACATGGCGGATAATATTCCCATTACTTCTAGAGGTGTTCATCTACTATGGTGATGAGGGCCATGTAAGCACCTGAATATAATAGAGTAGAATGTGCCTATGCTCTTTGTAAGTAGTGTCCATTATCTCCAACACATGTGAATAAGTGAGCATAAAACAGTCTTACAAAATATATCCTTATATATGCTGCAGGTCTATATGGTAATTAAATAAATATTCCCCGAGTGGTACCTCTTTGTACAGACTGAATACATCTGTTATTTATTCTTACATAGCTTTTCAGCCAGTCAAAACCTACTATTGTTACTAAACTACTAATGTGCCACAATATATGAAGTATAAGCAGAAAAGAACTGATTTCCTATTACAGAATAGTTATTTTTGGCTTTCCCTTCAACGCTCCATAAAATGAAAACAAATATAAATAAATATATAATGATATGGCCTGTCAAAAATAACATTAATAATATGAACCATAGCAGTAATACCATAAAATTTGCAATTACTCTTTACAGTCCATTTTAATGTACTACACATGGAGGATGTTAACAAACTGGCCATTAATTGTAGAAAATGGTGTATTTCTCCAAATTATTGTTAATAGAGTATTACGGTTAAAAAATCACAATAGCTTGTAATATTAATATAACTATAAATTATTTTAAATTATGTGCTTAAAATATTTATTATGGTGGTCCTGAGGATTGATTTATACCTTCTTGAAATGCAAAAACGTTCTTAAGAAACTTTCTTAATGCTTTCTTAACCTATAGGGAAATGGAATTATCCCCCAATGTTTTAGACAATTTATTTTTGATGGAACCAGACAGCTCATTCATTCAAAGGCTAAAATAAAACAGGAAAATCTATCTAGTACTCTCCCCATAACTTAGATATAGATACTGTAGAGTAAGGGGCATAATTTTTAAAGCATCAACCAGGGACTGAAGTATATGACTCCCATTAAAGCTAATAGGAGCTAAATTCTTGCATTTGAAAACATGCTTCTGACTTTTCACACCCAACTAGGCACACCAGCATACACAGGAGGGATTCAAGAAGTTTATAAGTGCATTTCAGAATTTTCTGTACTAAGGTTTCAGTAAAATAGATATATAATAAAAACACAAACACTGGTCAGCACTGAAAAAGTCAGCATTCACCAACAGTTGCTTTTCTCAGTGTTATGTGAGAAAACCGCCATTTTCCCCAATACTTAGGAGATATCTGTAATGACAGTTCACATATTTATTTTTGATATTTAACAGTGAGAAGAGACAAAAAGGAAAATATGGTCCCAACTAGGGCTTTCAAGCATTTAAAAAAATTAATCACAATTAATCACACTGTTAATAATAGAATACCATTTATTTAAATATTGTGGATGTTTTCTACACTTTCAAATATATTGATTTCAATTACAACACAGAATACGAGATATATATATATATATATATATATATATATATAAATGTAGAAAACCATCCACCATATTTAATAAATTTCAGTTGGTATTCTAACTGTGTTTAAAACTGTGATTAATCGCAAAAAATTGTTAAATTATGATTAATTTCTTTGAGTTAATTGCATGAGTTAGCTGCGGTTAATCAACAGCTCTAGTCTCAACATGAAGAACCATAACTTATGTAGGCAAAGATAATACAATATTCAGAGACAGCCACAACATTTTGCTAACTTTTTAATGTATTTTGGCTTTGGTCTCATGGCAGTGTAAGCTCCTTGAGAAAGGTACCATTTTCTGTACTATATTGACACATCATCGGTTGTATGTTAGCAACAAGAAGAAAGTCAAGGAAAGTATGGGCCCCTTACTGAATGAGGGAGGCAATCTAGTGACAGAGGATGTGAAAAAAGCAAATGTACTCAATGCTTTTTTTGCCTATGTTTTCACGAACAAGGTCAGCTCCCAGACTCCTGCACTGGGCAGCACAGCATGGGGAGAAGGTGACCAGCCGTCTGTGGAAAAAGATGTGGTTCAGAACTATTTAGAAAAGCTGGACGAGCACAAGTCCATGGGGCCAGATGCGCTGCATCCAAGGGTGCCAAAGGAGTTGGCGGATGTGATTTCAGAGCCATTGGCCATTATCTTTGAAAACTCATGGTGATTGGGGGAGGTCCCGGATGACTGGAAAAAGGCTAATGTAGTGCCCATCCTTAAAAAAGTGAAGAAGGAGGATCCAGGGAACTACAGGACAGTCAGTCTCACGTCAGTCCCTGGAAAAATCATGGGTCAGGTCCTCAAGGAATCAAGCCTGAAGCACTTAGAGGAGAGGAAAGTGATCAGGAACAGTCAGCATGGATTCACCAAGGACAAATCATGCCTGATTAACCTAATTGACTTCTACGATGAGATAAATGGCTCTGTGGATGAGGGGAAAGCAGTGGATGTACTCTTCCTTGACTTTAGCAAAGCTTTTGATCTGGTCTCCCACAATATTCTTGCCAGCAAGTTAAAGAAGTATGGGCTGGATGAATGGACCATAAGGTGGATAGAAAGCTGGCTGGATCATCGGGCTCAATGGGTAGTGATCAGTGGCTCCATGTCTATTTGGCAGCCGGTATCAAGAGGAGTGCCCCAGGGGTCGGTCCTGGGGCCAGTTTTATTCAATATCTTTATCAATGATCTGGAGGATGGTGTGGATTGCACCCTCAGCAAGTTTGCAGATGACACTAAACAGGGAGGAGCGGTAGATACACTGGAGGGTAGGGATAGGATACAGAGGGACCTAGACAAATTAGAGGACTGGGTCAAAAGAAATGTAATGAGGTTCAACAAGGAAAAATGCAGAGTCCTGCACGTAGGATGGAAGAATCCCATGCACTGCTACAGCCTAGGGGCCGAATGGCTAGGCACAAGTTCTGCAAAAAAAGACCTAGGGGTTACAGTGGATGAGAAGCTGGATATGAGTCAACAGTGTGCCCTTGTTGCCAAGAAGGCTAATGGCATTTGGGCTGTATAAGTAGGGGCATTGCCAGCAGATTGAGGGACGTGATTGTTCCCCTCTATTTGACATTGGTGAGGCCTCATCTGGAGTACTGTGTCCAGTTTTGGGGCCCACACTACAAGAAGGATGTGGAAAAATTGGAAAGAGTCCAGAGAAGGGCAACAAAAATGATTAGGGGCCTGGAGCGCATGACTTATGAGGAGAGGCTGAGAGAACTGGGATTGTTTAGTCTACAGAAGAGAAGATTAAGGGGAGATTTGATAGCTGCTTTCAACTACCTGAAAGGAGGCTCTAAAGAGGATGGATCTAGGCTGCTCTCAGTGGTAGCAGATGACAGAACAAGGAGTAATGGTCTCAAGTTGAAGTTGGGAAGGTTGAGATCGGATATTAGGAAAAACTTTTTCACTAGGAGGATGGTCAAGCATTGGAATGGGTTACCTAGGGAGGTGGTAGAATCACCTTCCTTACAGGTTTTTAAGGTCAGGCTTGACAAAGCCCTGGATGGGATGATTTAGTTGGGGATTGGTCCTGCTTTGAATGGGGGTTGACTAGATGACCTCCAGAGGTCCCTTCCAACCCTAATATTCTATGATTCTATGATTCTCATATATCATATGTAATTATGTATTAATATAAGAATTGTGAGAATGAAAGTTGGAATTTCACACCTTTTAGTACTATGAGTATGAACTAACCCTTGGAGGTTATGCCATGGTATGGAACCTTCCCCTAAAGGCAGAATGCCTTCCAGGGAACAAATGGCATGAACAACTTTGTGAGCATGGGCATTCATTCGTGCCTTCTGTTCTGAGAATACATACACTCCACCTATGGTCCAAATGTACTCTGGGGTTTGGCTTTACGGTAATGTTAACATTAATAATGGAACATAAACCTCATAGTTAGCATTCTCCCCATGCTTTTCTGTTCATGATGCTTCCCAGCTGAGACCTTCTTCTTATAGACCCTCTGCCTCTCTCTTATAGGTTTCCTCTGCCTCTTAAAGAGTCTCTGTCCTCCCCATTCCACAATGTCCTGGTGGAGTTAAAAAGCCACATGTACCTCAATAAGTCAACACAAATTATCCGGCACCGTTAGGGTTGTTCAGCCATGTCCTTACGAGGAAAGTACTAATTTAATGTACACTGAAACTATAGGATTACTACCAGAGAAGTAACGACAGGATGCAAGCGTGTCACAAATTCCCCCAGCAAGAAAATTGTCCTCCCTGGTTAAAATATTGCTCTGTTCCCAAGTGAAATTCAATGCTAAAGCATCTTGATGAATATCAGAGTAAGATTTTCAAGGTACCTAAGTCCCATTGAAAGCTAATAAGACTTAGGTTCTCAAGTCACTTAGGCACTTTCAAAAATGTAGTCCTAAATTGCTGTCTCAGTAAGGTGTGAAAAGGTCTTTCTACACCTCACCCTCCAATGCATTTCTTGCATCTCGACACTGTGGTGTGGAGCAAGCTTCCAGGCATTGCATGTTGATCTTTGGCATTGTGAAAAGCAGTGGCCCTAAACACTGGTAACTGAAACATTATCCTCTGTCAAGCAAATCTCAGATAAACTGAAATACTCCAGTCCTGTAAACATTAAGTTCTGACTTGAAACACTGAAGCATTGTGTGATTATACAACGAGACACCCTCTTCCCTGACTGAAAAGCAGTGTCTGTTGTTTGGCACTCCTTATAACATTTGGGACCAGACACTGCTTACCACCAGCCGTGCAGAGCTCATAGTACCAGACAGGAGCACTGGGGGCTTCCTAATGAAGCATAATCAGGCCCTTGTGGAGATATTGGGCACCTGTGTGATGAAGCTGAAAGCATCAGTAAAACATATGCTGGATTTTATGGATCCCCCTGAGGTCTGGCTGCACTGAGGCTTCTGGGACACAGGTGCACCAAATACCTTGAGAAAAAAGCTGATTTTATGGCCCTCTAGAAGCAGATTATTTTTGACACTGTTACAAGATTTACATGATTTTCTTTTCATCTTCTTTTGATTAGAGTTGTGTGAATAACATATTTTGGTTCACTGACCACACCAAAATTCTGAAGAAAAATCATTTCAAATAAACCTGAAATATATTATATATATATATATACACACACACACATATATACGCATCACACATGTACTGGCCACTGGATTAGCAGTTTACTGTTCCCGGACTGACCAGAGCAGGGGCTGCTCCAGGTAATGTGAACACCTGACTAATTAAGGCCCTTCTGATACTATAAAAGGGGGTCCCTCCAATCAGACTGAGGAGAGTTCTCTCACCAACCTCCCTGCTGGCTTATGATGAAAAGGGCTCATTAGCCTGTAACCCTGACTCTACAGAGAGCATAGCTACGTGGAGGGTTGCAGTGAGCCTCTGAGGCTAGCATAAACCACCTAGAAGTACTGGACCCACAGGGACAACGTTGGAGCTCTGCCACAACACACACACAATATATATAGATATATAATGCACACACATACACACATACTTTTTCAGTGAACGAAAAAATTGTGAAAAAAAATTGTTTGACATCAAACAAAATGTTTCATTTCATTTTACAAAGTATTACTTTTTTTTTAAATAATAAAAGTGAAGCACATTTCAAAATGAAAAGTTTATTCACACCAAAATAAAAAACATTTTCATTTTGAAAATATTGAAAGAAAACATTTGGATATTTTCAGAGTGTTTTCACTCCGCCTTCCACTCCCTTTCCCCTGCCAAACCAATCTGGTGAATTTGACATGAATTCATGAAATATTTCAGTTGACCGGAATCTGCATTTTTCGATTAAAATAGTGTCAGTCAAAAAAAAAAAAAATTCAGCTAGCTCTACTGCTGCACTTGGGGGTTGGAGTATAAATATGCAGCCCCTGAGAAGTAACTTGATGCTAGAGACAGAGAAAGTTTCCAAAACATGTCAAGCCTCTTTTCCATACACAGCTGAATGTGTGGGAGGAGAGGCTTGCCATGGCCATCATTCACTAGCATAAGTGCCCGGCGCTGCTCGGGTCAGTCGGAGGTGGGGAGGTGGCAGACAGCTGACACCCCCTGACCAACCCCAACACCCACCCCTCACCCCTCACCCACCCCGACACCTTCCCACCCCCCCAAGCAAACCCAACACCCCCACCTCACCCCCCGACCAAACCCGACACCCCCACCTCACTTACCGTCCCACCAAACCCAACTCAGATCTGTCGCAGGCGGGGAGGGGGCCCAGAGCCGAGGGATTCTGGGGACCTTCGCAGGTGGGGGGCGGCACAGAGCTGATGGATTCTGGGGTTCCGTTTGGAGGGGGGAGGGGCAGTGAGCTGAGTGATCTCCGGGGTTCCGTTGGAGGAGGGAGGGGCAGTGAGCTGAGTGATCTCCGGGGTTCCATTGGAGGAGGGAGGGGCAGTGAGCTGAGTGATCTCCGGGGTTTCGCTGGAGGAGGGAGGGGCAGTGAGCTGAGTGATCTCCGGGGTTCCGTTGGAGGAGGGAGGGGCAGTGAGCTGAGTGATCTCCGGGGTTCCGTTGGAGGAGGGAGGGGCAGAGAACTGAGTGATCTCCGGGGTTCCGTTGGAGGAGGGAGGGGCAGAGAACTGAGGGATCTCCGGGGTTCCGTTGGGAGGAGGGAGGGGCAGTGAGCTGAGTGATCTCCGGGGTTCCGTTGGAGGAGGGAGGGGCAGAGAACTGAGTGATCTCCGGGGTTCCGTTGGAGGAGGGAGGGGCAGTGAGCTGAGTGATCTCCGGGGTTCCGTTGGAGGAGGGAGGGGCAGTGAGCTGAGTGATCTCCGGGGTTCCGTTGGAGGAGGGAGGGGCAGTGAGCTGAGTGATCTCCGGGGTTCCGTTGGAGGAGGGAGGGGCAGAGAACTGAGTGATCTCCGGGGTTCCGTTGGGAGGGGGGAGGGGCAGAGAACTGAGGGATCTCTGGGGTTCCGTTGGAGGAGGGAGGGGTGAGCTGAGCGAGTGAGGTGTCTGTTGGAGGGGGGTATTATGACATCATCACCACCTAACCGCCCAGCCGATGTGATTGGCCCTGAAAGACTTTCACCCCTGGGGGGCGTCAGAGGTGAGATCCGAAAATTTTTCGACCCTTACCAGCATCTAGACCCCTCACTGTACCAAATTTCAAGTCTCTGGCTCAAACGGTGCGGGAGGACTTCGCAGTCATACGTACATACATACATACATACACCACTTGACTTTTATATATATAGATAGATTTCAGGCACCCACTTGAAACATTGGTTATCATCCAACGAAGTGGGTATTAGCCCACAAAAGCTTATGCTTCGATACTTTAATTAGTCTTTAAGGTGCCACAGGACTCTTTGTCACTTCTGCAATTCCAGACTAATATGGCTACCTCTCTGATTCTTGGTTATCATCTTGTGCATCATGGTTTCTTATCTTCAGCAGTTTTCTGTAGTAATTGTCAGAACTGATCCTTATCCTTGATGTGCTTTATACAGTCAGGTGTGGGATTGGGAGGCAGCAGTGTTACCTTGGCTCCCTCACCTCAGGATTTGCTCACAGCTCATGCTGAATGTCTGCACTTCTCTGCACTGCATGGTTGTGTGAACGTGCTCTGCCCCAAGCTGCTGCCCTGCGGTATGCCAACATGCTGAGCAACCAAAAATGCCTTCTCCAAAGTGTTTGTCACATACTCAGCATGTATAAATGTTCTGAGGGAGGTTGCCATATCAACCACTGTTCGGCATTCTGCATGCAAAGGGAGTATGGTTGACATAGCAACCAGGCAAAGATGCCTACCATTCGGTATGTGAAAGAGAGAGGGTGGCTATAGCAACAGAAGAGAAGCCTTCTCTGAATAGCAAGAGAGGAAATGCCTGGGCACTTAACACTAGTCTTTCACTTTGGTAAGCTGGTGTCTTGAGAGAGGGTGGTTACACAAGGGTGTTGGCTCTCCTGAGGCTGGATGTTATCTTTCCAATATTTACAATAATGTCATGGCAGTGTCTTCCCAGCTTCAGTATTTCCTACCCAAAGTTGGAGGACTATCTGGCAAGGGAGCTGGTGCTTGGAGTGTATTTTGGCATACAGTGACAGAGAATGAGCCTCTGCAAATATTTCAGCACCACAGTGTCAATCAAGCCTGCAACAGAGTCACTCTGGGTTATTGTAGCCATGTCAGTCCCAGGATATTGCAGAGACAAGTGGGTGAGGTAGTATCTTTTATTGGACCAAATTCTGTTGGTGAGAGAGAGCTGTTTTCGTGCCACACAGACCTCTTGTTTATGTCTGGGAAAAGTCCTAAGAATGTCACAGATCTAAATACAAGATCAAACAAATAATTTAGCATAAGCAGTTAACACATATTCGCAACCACTGGTGAAGTGGCCCATTAACACTGCTGTAGTCATAGGACAAAAAGGGGAGTTAGTGGGTTGCAGATTGTTGCGATAAACCATAAATCCATGTCTTTACTAAGACTCTGATTTTAGTATCTAGCAAAGTTATGAATTGGATGTTAATGGGCCACTTCACCACAAGTGGCACCATAGAATATGTGCTACTTATGCTAAACTGTCTGTTTGATCTTGTAAATACAAGTGTCTACACACTTGTACAGAGGCAGCTACACCATTGTAAGATCTCCCATGTAGCCACTCTATGTCGACAGGAGAAGCTTTTGTATTTTCTGCTGACATAGCTCTGTGCACACTTCCACTTACAAGAGCGTAACTTATTTTGCTAACATAAGTGGTAGTGTAGACATGGCCTTCGTACATTTCCCAGGTCTGAAGAAGAGCTCTGTGTAGCTCAAAATTTTGTCTCTTTCACCAACAGAAGTTGGTCCAATAAAAGATATTACCTCACCCATCTTGTCTCCCTGGGTTATTTAATCACCTACAGCTGGGGACAGGAAAATGATTTCTTTAAGATTTCCTCCCTGACCTAGAGTATAATCTGTCCTACAAAGCCTGCTGAGACCTCAGCAATTGGAATTTCCAGTCACCATGGATAAGAGCCGGTGCACCGTACTGGGGCATCCCGGCTTCTCAGGCAGTGATTTAATGGGCCCGGGGCTCCCAGCAGTGGCTGGAGCCCCAGGCCTTTAAATTGCTGCCAGAGCTCTGCTGCTGGAGTCCTGGGGTAGTGGCAGCAGGACTCAGGGGCTATTTAAAAGACCCAGGGTTCCTGTTGCCTCTACTGCCCCAGGCCCTTTAAATATCTGCCAGAGCCCTGCCACTGCTATCCTAAGGCTCTGCTATGCTAGGGCTCTGGTGGCTATTTAAAGGGCCCAGGGCAGTATCAGCGGCTGGAGCCCCAGGCCCTTTAAATCACCACGGGAGCCCTACCGTTGGCTTCCCACGGCTCCAGCAGTAGGGCTCTGGGGATGATTTAAAGGGCCCCGGAGCACAGCAGCAGCCGGAGACCAGGGCCCTTTAAATTGCTGACCAATCCAGCCATGCCTCTTCCGGTCGAGCTGCCATCCCACCCACCCCGACTCTGGAGTACTGGTAAGTCTTTTAAGTTATTTTCACCCCTGCCTATATACCCTTGCATTTTAGAAATGTTGTAATACCCTCATTGATCTGATGGAAGAGAGGTAGCCCAGTGTCAAAAGTATGCAAGTTTGATATACCCCTGCGAGACCATCTTAAACTTTGTGGTAAGACGCAAATAAAATCCACTTGATGTATGGACAGCTATGATACAAAATTTCAAATGATGGTATCCTCCTGAAAAAAACAACAGAGGATAAAAGAAATAGGAACGTCAGCTGCCTTGATACAATAATATAGAGCACTAAAGAAAACCCTAAGAGAGATAGTTAGGAACACAAATATCCTAGAAAAGTACAGGTCAGAAAGAAAAATAACCTTAAGCAAAGCAAAGCACTGAAGTTGCTTTGTGCAGCACACATACACTTTGCTTCTTTTTAAAGTTGACAGAATCTCAAGGAAATAGTAACATTTAATTTCAATAATTTAAATACTGATTGGAATCTTAGGAAAAATGCAAAGTTTTATTAGCCTTCAGCTGTTCAAGTGACTGAAGCAGCAGCAATGGGAGCTTCTTATCTGACTTGAGTGAAAAAGAATGATGGTTAAATGTGCTACGGCTCCTAGACAAGAGAGGTATGTACCACCCACAATTTGGGGAAGTTAGCTGCTATCCTATTATTCTAGAGGTATGGGAGCTCTTACAACTTATGTGTTGGGAGCAGGAGCTGAAGAATTAGGATATGTACTTTTGAAGAAAGAAGGATTTTTCATGGTTCTAGTTCTTAGACTACCTCTTTGATATTACCTGAAATACCCTTATATTATGAATTAGAGGGGTAAAAACAACTACATGAGTTGATGCAACTTGACTTGTTATTCAATACTTCCCTACCTCCAAGGGATTGTTGAATAGATACATTTGCTAGTGTTTGCAAACTACTCAGAACTACATTGAAGGAGACAATATAAGAAGTTTCATAGGTAGCACCACAAACTCAATTATATTTTAAATATCATAATCATATATGAAGTGTTGTGCCTATCATTTGATAACATAAAATATCAAAACTGACCTCCAAAATTTTCAATAAAAACGGTACTTAATGTTTATAAGAGATGTGCAAACAGTCCAGACTGCTCTGTCACTGTGTAATTCAAAATACATATTTATAGAGGGCACTTCAGAACTCATGCAATTTTCTCTTACTCAAGATTTTAAAAATAAAACAGACGTATATTTAAATACATTGAACTAAGACAAATTCACCCTTAAGGTCAAACTGAAATGTGTCTCTTCACTTTTACACATTCTGTTATAAAAGGAACATCTATGCACCTTTGGAATGTTATTTTTGATTTTTAGGGCTAAACCTTGTGAGGTGCTGAGTGCATCTTGCAAGCACTGAGAGGTAGGCCACATCTACACTACAGAGTTAAGTTGATTTAAATTACATTGATGATCATAAATGGCTGTAATTGCATCATTTGTGCATGTTCACACAATGCTCCTTGTGTAGCCAGAGCAAGTCTACAGTTGGTGCTCTAGCAGCGACAGCCAGCAGAGCACCATGAGTAGCTATCCCACTGTGCAAATTGCCACCTTCTGCTGGTAAGAGTTCCCGGAATGGACCACAGTACATCATGGGGGAGGGATCACTGTGCCAGTATTCCGTTTTCTCCGTCCCATCATTCCAAGGGCTTCTGACTGCATTTTGCACCATTTTTCAATTGCCCCTGAAAATGTACACGTGCCATATCTTCCTGAAAGAATGGATTCTGCACCACACCACAGTGTTGTGTTGAGTGTTATGAACAAAATGTTGCTAATCCTGCCATATTTCATGATTTGCAACTCTGACAAAGAATCTGTGGTGACTTCAAACACAGGCTCAGCAGCTGCAGAATGACAACTGAATAAGCGTTTGACAGATTAAAGGGTTTCTGGTGTTGTCTTTTTGGCAGGTTAGCCTTCAAAGAGAAAAATATTCCCATGATCATAGTAGCCTGCTGTACTCTGCATAACATTTGTAAAGCTGGGGGGGGACGACAGTTTCTCCAGGGATGGAG
The DNA here is from genome assembly GCA_032164245.1 of Sternotherus odoratus. NCBI lineage: Eukaryota > Metazoa > Chordata > Testudines > Kinosternidae > Sternotherus > Sternotherus odoratus. The sequence continues at coordinate 200,334,725 of JAVMKO010000001.1, read as the reverse complement.
CATTGAGGGACTCACCTGCTAGCTGATTTTGAGTAGCCAGATACCAGAGCTATTAGAGGGGCTCAACGAGGGGGAGAAAGAGGGCAAGTTGAATCAGGGAGGCTTTAGAGCATCATTTTGACAGTGAGCCCCCAGTAATGAGTTTTTCTACAATGCATTCAGCCAGGCATTATTTACTTACCACCTTGAATGACCCTTGTGATGACTGCTGCCTGAATGTTAGTTATAGCTGATGTGTGTTGATTACCACTGTGTATGAATATATGCAGCAACTACCATATGTAGGTGTAGCAGGGTGCTGCTGCAGAGGCACCTAAATAGCCCCTGCTCAGCCAGCCCCAATCAGGGGAGATAGGTTGGGGCTGGGGAGAGTCCAATGCCTGGCCAGTGGATTGGCTGCACCTGCTGGTTTAAGGGCTATAAAGGCTGGAAGGAGCCCGAAGGGGGAGGGGAATGGTCAAGGTAAGGTCAGTCTCCTGGCTGCTGTGTTTCTAAAAGGAGCCAAGTAAGCTGACAAGTCTATCTATAGCTTAGCACTGGTGCTTTGTAAATAAAGACACAGGTGCTGCACAGTTGAAGCCTCTTGGAGCCTTATTTGGGCAGGTTGCAGAAGAGGGGCAGCCAGCAGACCCTGTTACAGTAGGACACAGATAAAGAAAGAATCATTGGATTTCTGTAATAGGGTCTTCCTGCTGCCCACTTCCTGCCCCCTCCCCCCCCCCCGGGGCCTCCTGGCCGTCTGAATAAAGAGAGGCATTAGATGTGCAGCACCCATGTGATTATTTACAGCCTTGTCCCACCACCAGTGTCCAGCTTTATACAAGGCTTACCAGCCGAGTTGGCCCCTTGTTCCAACAGAGTCAGGCCCCAGTCAGGAGACTGACCTTTCCCTGACCATTCCGCCCCTGTCTTCTGGCCTCCTCCCAGCCTTTATAGTCCTCAGCCCAGCAGGTGCAGCAAATCCTCAGGCCAGGCATCAGGCTTTGCCCAGGCCCAGCCCCAATCCATTTCCCCTGATTGGGGCTGGCTGAGCAGGGGCTAATTAGGTGCCTTTTGCACCAGCACCCTGCTAGAATTTCTAAGACTAAATTTTTGTTAAACAACAATATACAGATTTCCATTTCTTACCCGAGCAATCGTGAGGGCATTGTGGGACACCTCCTGGAGGCCACTTACAGTGACATAAGCAAGCACAGTATCTCCACTGATACTGCATCACTCTAACTTTGTCACAAAAAGCTCTATGACTCTCATCAAGGTGGCTTTATTATGTCAGAATTGCAGGAGAGTTAAATCAGTGGAAGGAGTATTGCAGTGGGAGACCTCCACTGTTTTGTTGATGAAAGCTGACTTTTTTTTTGACAAAACTGTAGTGAAGACAAGACCCTAGCCTAGAGTTAAAAAAGAGACTTAGGCACCAAACTGGCACTTTATTTATTTATATCAGGTGGAACAGTTTCAACAAGAGTAATAGACAGAAACCCACCCTGATATTGACTGGTGGCTAGGGCACCCTTCTGGGGGGCTGGAGACATGGGTTCAAGTCCCTACTCTAAACCAGGCAGAGCTGTCATTTGAAAACATCTCACATCCCAGGTGAATACTCTAACCACTGGACTATAGATTATAGCAGGGTTTCTCTTCCTCTCTTTCTTTGTATGAGAAAGGGCTGATGAGGCATAGGTGCCTAACTCCAGAAGAGAGTTCTTGGATGAGAATCCCAAATAGAAGAAGACATCTCCCTCGAGCCTCAACCTAGGCATTTAAGTCCCATTGTGGGGTGGGCCAGCGTTTCCCTATTCAGGTACTGGTTTCCAAGGATCCCATTATTAGGCACCTTTCTCTCCCTTGGTTGCTTAGCTCAGGCCTATGAAATCCAGTAGGTGACAGGGCACCTAAAAGTTAGTTGTTACAAGACACAACACTGAGGATTGCAACTGTCAGGAACCAGGGCCTGCAGCAGAGTTAGTCTGGAAGCAAGAACTTGACAGCCAGTGTCCGGGCAGCCTAACACATACACCTGGCCTGTATTAGGTTGCCTTGTTGGCTATGCTGACTGGTTGGAAGAGTCCGTAGACTGGCTCTTAAGCCCAGTAGCAGCAGCTCAAACCATTTCCCCATGGCTGTGATAGCTGCTTATCTGCTTGTTCCAGCCTTTGCCCCAGATTTAACTGGCTCCAAGTAACCTGATCCTGACCTTTGGCTCCAATTCCTGACTCTGATCCTCAGCTCTGGCACCTGGCCTCTGTTTCCAGCTCTGATACCTTAGTGCTGATTTCTGACTTTTGTTACAGCACCTGGCCTCTAACCCTTGGCTCGGATTCCTCACTACTGACTCTGGCTCTAACCACTAGGCCATATTCTTGCTTCAATAGCTAGGCATGACCACCCATGTCCCAGTCACTAACAGCAACACCCAAATCATTTTATGGATCTAGCCCTGAGTGCCTTCAAATCCCAGTAGCTTCAGGACCTCGCAGGATCAGGACCAACACCTCTACTACTCGCTTGACTAAACAATCAAAATATTAAACTAAACTCTGGTCAAGAAAGAGAGTAAGGAAACTCTAGATGCAGGATCTTATTTTTAAAATTCACAACTTTAAAAAAGACATATCTGAGTATATATCACTGTTATATCACATAGCAAAGAGTTTACAGTAAGAGAGTAAGAGACAGTTTACAGTAAGAGAGTAAGGTAACTCCAGATGCAAAATCTTATTTTTAAAATTCATAACTTTAGACAAGAATCAGAGAGGTAGCCGTGTTAGTCTGGAATAGCAGAGGTAACAAAGAGTCCTGTGGCACTTTAGTTAGTCTTTAAGGTGCCACAGGACTCTTTGTTACCTCAACTTTAGACAGACATATCTGAGTATATATCACTGTTATATCACATAGCAAAGAGTTTGCAGTGTTACAGCAAACATAAATAATGGATACGTAACTATATTGGATGAAATTCTGGCTCCATTGAATTTAAGGTGAACTTTGCCATTGACTTCACTGGGGCCAGGATTTCACTCATAGATTTTTTCCCCAAGACTAATTATCTTATTTCCTTTTCTATTTCCCCTGATAATCTAAAAACAAAAAGTCATTTTCAACACAATAGCTACTTTCATTTCTAGGTCTTATGACCCTACATCATTTTTCCTTCTTTATTTGACTGAAATATTAAAATAAGTTGTATAGCCTGCTGTATCAAATGCAGTACTCATGCTAACTTGAAAATGATTCTGAACAGATGCTTTAAAAACTTCTTATTGGTGCAGGTTGGATATATTGGTCACATAGACTCATAGACTTTAAGGTCAGAAGGGACCATTAAGATCATCTAGTCTGACCTCTTGCACAATGCAGGCCACAGAATCTCATCCACCCATTCCTGTAATAAACCTCTAACCTATGTCTGAGCTATTGAAGTCCTCAACTCATGGTTTTAAGACTTCAAGGTGCAAAGATTCCTCCAGCAAGTGACCCGTGCCCCACATTGCAGAGGTCTCTGGCAATATGCCCTGGAGGAAAATTCCTTCCTGATCCCATATATGGCTATCAACTGAACCATGAGCACTAAACACTCACCAGTCAAACACCCAGGAAAGAATTATCTGTAGTAACTCAGCTCCCACCCCATCTAACAACCCATCACAGGCCATTGGGCATATTTACCGTTAATACTCAAAGATCAATTAATTGCCAAAATCATGTTATCCCATCATACCATCTCCTCCATAAACTTATCAAGCTTAATCTTGAAGCCAGATAGGTCTTTTGCCCCCACTGCTCCCTTGGAAGGCAGTTCCAGAACTTCACTCCTCTAATGGTTAGAAACTGTTTAATTTCAAGTCTAAACTTCCTGATGGCCAGTTTAAATTCATTTGTTCTTGTGTCCACATTAGTACTGGTTTCTCCCTCGGATGTGGTAATATCTACCTCTGTATCTTCATTCCTATTTGTCATCCTACCATTTATCCGTAAGCTCCTCATTAAAGACTGAGGCAAAGTATTTGTTTAGATATTGGGCCATGCTAGATTATTCTTAATCTCCACTCCATCCTCAGTGTTTAGTGGTACCACTTCTTCTTTGTTTGTTTTCTTCCTAATTATATGGCTATAGAACCTTTTACCATTTTTAAAATTCCCTTTGCAAAGTCCAACTCGACATAGCATTTAGCCTCTCACTTTATCCACACATGTTCTGACCTCAATAAGGTATCTTTCCTTGCTGATCCCTCCTATCTTCCACACCTTGTATGCTTTTTGTTAATCATCTCTCTGAGATGCTTGCTCATCCAGCTCGTCTACAACTCCTGCCTCAGAATTTTTTTCCCTTTCTTGGGATGCAGGCTTCTGATAGTTTTTGTAATTTTGACTTGAAGTAATTCCAGGCCTCCTCTGCCTTTAGATCCACAAATTCTTCAGTCCAATCCACTTCCCTAACTAATTTCCTTAATTTTTTTAAGTTATCCCTTTTGAAATCAAAACCCTAGTCACAGATTTTTTTTGTTTATCCTTCCATTCAGTTTGAACTGAATTAGCTCATGATCTCTTGAACCAAGGTTGTCCCCTACAACCATTTCTTCTATGAGGTTCTCTCTACTCAACAGAATGAAGTCTAAAATGGCATCCCCTCTTGTTGGTTCAGCAATTACTTGGCGAAGAATCCATTAGCTATCACATCTAAGAAAATCTGAGCCCTATTATTATTACTAGCACTTGTCCTCCAGTCTATATCTGGGAAGTTGAAGTATCCCATGATCACACAATTCCCTTTAGTATTTACTTCATTAAAAACATTAAACAGGTCTCTATCCATATCCAAATCAGAACCCGGTGGTCTATAGCACACCCTAAGCACTCTCCCAGGGGGAAGCTCTAGTAACTTTCTTCCCCAATTTAATTTTTGCCCAGACAGACTCTGTCTTATCCATTCCATCACTTCTTTATTTCTGTCTTTCCTAAAGAGCACATATCCTTCAATACCTATACTCCAGTCATGACTACAATTCCACCATGCTTCTATTATCCCTATAATATCTGGGTTCACTTCCTGCACCAGTAGCTCTAGTTCCTCCATTTTGTTACCTAGGCTCCTCGCACTGGTGTACAAACATCTTCATTTTTGCTGTTTGGCCTTGCTCACATTCTTTACCCAATTAGGCATGGACATTCTACTGCCAATATCACTTATTAGACTGGTATCTACACTACCCTTCCTCCTCATGTCCATTCTCCTACCCAGAGCTGTATCCTATTTTTTTCTTCCCTCTCAATGTTAAAATCTGGAGTGAAAATTACCTGAACAGCTCCCAACCATCTCCCACAAATTTCTAGTTTAAAGCTCTCTTAATCAGTTGTGCCAGCCTCCATCCTAGAAGTCTATTTCCCTCCCTACTCAGCTGAAGTCTGTCCTGAGAGACCAGTCCTCTGTCCATGAATGCCATGGATCCCAAAGCCGTTCTTATAGCACCACTGACTGAGCCATCTATTGATCATCATAATCTTGTCACACCTTTATTGCCCTTCTCTAGGAACAGTCAAACACTGATGATCACCTGAGCCTCAATTTCCTTAAGCATCTTCCCCAGCCTGGCATATTCTCCCTTGATATGTTCCAGTGACAAGCTATCCATATAATTTGTTCCCAGGTGAAGGACAATCAGTGGATTCTTTACTCAAAAAGCTTGGCATCAAATTAAAAAAATAAATAAATAAAGCCAAGCACTGTATTCAAGGGAAAATATTATATATACACACACCTAAATATACATTTTACTTGTGTACGTGTGAACGGAAGTTTTGACGGCAAAAAGCTGCACAGAACCCACTCCCTCCCCTCACCCACCTCCTCACACCCATCTTTGCTATACTGGGCCTAAAGCAGGGGTCTCAAACATGCGGCCCGGGGGCCACATGCGGCCCGCAAAGCCCTTCCCTGCGGCCCGCCAAGCTTCCTGGCGCCCCTCCCCCCCCGGTCCCCCCATAGCAGTTTGCAGGACGGAGGGGCCAGAAGTGGAGGCTTCTCTGCTGCCTGGCTGGGCAGCATGTGTTTCTAGCTCTGGACTTCCTAGATTGCTCTTGCTTTGTTTGCCAAACAGCTGTTGGTGGTGCCTAGTGCTTTCCAGGAGGGAATGGGGAGCTGTGTGCTCAGAGGAGGAGGTGGGGCAGGGGTGGGACCTCTTGGAAGGGGTGGAGTGGGGGCGGAGCTGGGGCAGCAAGGGCGGGGTGTGTGTCAGTGGTGCGGCCCTCGGGCCAGTGCACTAGTCCTAATGGAAGGGGTGGAGTGGGGGCACAGCCGGGGCAGCGAGGGTGTGTGTGTGTGTGTGTGTGTCAGTGGTGCGGCCCTCGAGCCAGTGCACTAGTCCTCATGCGGCCCTCGTGGTCATTTGAGTTTGAGACCCCTGGCCTAAAGCATTAAAATGGCTTGCTAAGGGAATGGCTTTTGTAATGTATATAGAATTGAAAATGCTATACAAAACTCCTTGTGGCTTTTTTTTTAGGGTATTGATAACTACATAAATAGAGTCGCTTCAACTTTGAAATGTTATCCAAGATCTGAAATGGTAATTGCTACAATGTAAATGTTTAATGCACATATGAATGTAATTGAAAAAGATTATAGTATCTAGAGCACTCCTTTTAAAATGGAGTTCTCTGGTGATGGAATACAGTCATATATGCCTTTATCTATTTTGATTATGTAAAAAAAGAATTTGCAATAAATAGGTTGCTTTATTGCTTTTTTAATCTACCCATAATAAAAGTACACAAATCGCTTTTATAAGTAATTTTACATTATGTGTGTATGCAATATAGAAATAAAGGAAATGTTTAATAGGGAAAGCTCTTGTGAATATGTTCTACCTAAAATGTTTTCCTTACATATTTGAAAGTGAAATGACTAATTCTGTGTGAGATGAGAGTCCTCCAAAATTATTACTAATTGAAAAGGCAAGGTCAAAATATATATATTTCTTCACTATTTATACAAACACATTGAAAGCATCAAAATAAAATTATTTTCCCTATCCAAATTGTTTTCCTTCATTGCATCCACACTCTGTTATTGCAGAATGGGTGAAAAGGGCTGTTTGTACAATAAAGTTCTGATGTTGGTTTCATTCTGACTGACTATTCATGTGCATAAATAGTGAAGCATGTGCCTTATGTATGTACAGGAGTGAAGCCTTAGTTAGCACAAATTTTAGTTAGCACGGATATAGTTCATAGTCCTCATGAAACCAGTAAAATAATTTATCTATTACTGTCAAACAGCCCAAGCTCTGGAAATGACACAATTTTGGTTACCTTTTGTTTCCCATATTCTACATGGGAGGAAAAAAATTTCTTTCTATTCCTTCCCAGGACTTCAAATGAAAAATAAACAGTGAATAAAAGTATGTTCAGCATTTACACATGCTAATGTTGTTTTTATCTCTGTCTCTCACACAGATTAGCAATCGAAAGAGGAGGTAAAATATGATGACCAGATGGCTTCTTCATATACAAAATTCCCATCATTGATCATCCAGCTCAGTACAGTTAGCAGTGATTTTTGGTACTATGGGGCTTCAGAGTGTGATTTTGTTGTTTAGAATACTGCTGATTGCTCACAAATTGATTTGGTTGTCCTGTGGCGTTAATAAGCATTGCTATCAACTGGACAACACAAGCTACTAATTTCAGACATCATGGCTGACAAACAATTTATGGTTCCAGTGGAAAGGAATTATACATTGATGTCTTGAAATCCTTATGCAATTGAGTTTGGATTCAACTGGTTATGAAGATAATTTTGTACATGAAATTTTTGCAAATAGCATAAAGATATCAATGTAGAATATTTAACTACCTGCTAGTGTTCAGGAATCCTTATAGATTCCATTCCTTAATGATACTGAGTGATAGTTGTGTTCATTTTAATTCAACCAACATCTGCTCCTGGTAAATGAAAGCAGATGTCCCTAATTACCTTTCAATGTTTGCATATTGCATAACATGAGAAAACAAAGTTTGCATGAAGTGAAGGTAATATGCCTAGGATACAAACAAATGCTGGAATGAATTAGACTATTAAATATTTATACTTTGGAAATTAGTAAATAACTACTTGATTCAAAAGTGGAAATATTGTTTAAATAAGGCAGTTTTATTTGTTAAACTGGGAATTTATATTCATTTTCTTTTAAATTTAAACACTGTGATATCCACATATACACACATTCCTGTCAATCCATGTTCATTTATTGCTGTACAGTAAAACCTCGATTTAACAGACCTCAATTTAATGGACTTCGTATGCAACGGACAAAATTTCTGAGCAAGTCTGATGCATCCCAAATCCATTTCTCGCGGGCTGGCTGCCGGCTCCCGGCTGGCGCCCGGGTCCCGGCAGTGGGCGGGCTGGCTGGCTGCTGGCTCCCAGCTGCCGCCCGGGTCCCAGCAGCGGGCGGGCTGCGGAGCTGCCGCCCCGACTCTGTGGCGGTCGGGCTGCTGCTCCGACAGCTCGTTTTTTTTAATTATTATTAAATAATGGACTTTTTCATTTAACCGACACCCCCTTGCCCGAATTAGTCCGTTAAATGGAGGTTTCACTGTAATGTTTTTAACATTAAGTTCCCATTGTAACACAGTAGTCAGCAGAGCCTTGCTTCTGCAAGGCAGTAGAGGACATTGAGCTTACAACTAAGGTGGAGGTAATTTGTGGGGGGTATGGTTTACATTTTATTAAAATGTACTTGGACAAAAACAAAGCGCTTTTTTATGTTAGAGTTTAAAATTGGACTAATCTCAATTAATAACCAAATATAGCTTGTAGGCAAAAAAGGATAAATTCTGAAATGATCCATGAGAAGGGACACTGGAAATAACTACATCCTGCTTGAGCTTTAGTCTTATTACTTGTTTTATTTCTGTTTTTAAGCAATCTGTTTGTTTTAATTATCTCCTTCCTCTGTACATATGAATCCCAACACCATTAATCTTTTCTAATGTGGCTATTTTCTCCCATATGTCACAGACCAGATTATGCTTGCAGTTACTCTGCTCTATTGATACTGGTGTAACTCCACTGAAACAAGCAACAGAGTTACTCTAGGTTCACACTGGTTTAACAGCACAAATTGAATATGGCTGAAATGATCTTTTTGGGGGGAGCGGGAGTTCACATTTTATATATATATATATATATATATATATATGAAATACTTTGGATTAAGTATTTGTTGCCTTTACAAAAGTGATATGAATAACTAGTCCAGTATGTATTAGTTGTGCTTATCCACTAACAGCTATTACCAGTTTCCATTTCACTGTTGAGAGAAGATTAGATTTACAATAAATGCAACTCTTCTGTCTTTGAAAAATAAGATTGTTCACTGTCTTTGGTCAATATCCATGGGATTTAGAGATACTACTTTATCCACCAGGGAAGCCCATTCATTCAATGGAGAGAATTAGAAGGAAAGGATATACAAAAAATATAAAATACTTCAGAAGCTCAGTATTTCACAAGCCCTACATGCATGTGGAATTTCATCAGAAAACAGACTAGTTTACTGTAGGCTATAATCCCCTTTCCTATGGAAATAGCTGCAGGAGAGAGCACGTGTCTGACATTACTGCGAGATTGAATTGAAGGTTTCAGAACAAGCGACACTCACAGGACAGAGGCAATTCATGTTTCCTTGTCTATTTAGTCAGTCACTATACTTATTGCTAGGCAGTTAGGCTTTCAACCCAGCCCTAAGTCTTTCAATTCAATAGGCTTTGCATCATGCTCTTAGAAACATGTCTCAAACTATTAACCTGATCTGAGCAATTTAATCATTCATTATGTAGGGGTGTGCCACAACAGATCCCACAAAAGCTACCATCACTATATTTCTTTTTTTTTTCTCTCTCTCTTTTTTTTTACCTTCTTCATATACAGTATGACTCAGAGCTTTCCTCCACACTGAACTCCGAGAACACTCTGAATCTTTGGCTCAGACTCCTTCCATACTGCTAGTAACTCCAATTCTGAACATTGCCTTTTAACAGAAGGATTTTCTTCCTCGTGAAAAAAGCAAATGAATACAGACATCTCAGAACATATGTCCTTATGACATAATCTTTCAAATTATTATTTATTTTTCCTTTGCTTATACATATTTTCTAATCACTTTCAAGTGTTTGCATTCCTAAACTTTACCAGAAAATCCCCAGGAACTTTGGTCCTTAACAGCTAAGAGTTTGTTCTTATTTTTCTTTTTTTTAAACTTGACTGACTTTCTTCCACAATTCTCAGTCACCGTGGGTTCTCTCTCACAGGAATCTTCAGGCATGACTCTATATTAATACCATGTAGCTGCAGCCTATCATTCCTCTAATCATTTGTAAATTACAATGTGTTCTTACCAAGGCCTATACCGACAGTGGTAAAATTGGGTTCACTTTGTGTTGCTGTCGCTTCATATTCATAAGAAAAAATAATTTAACACAAAACCAATGTAAATGAGTTGTAACATGTATACGGTTTATTTAAACTGTAAAAGAAAACCATGGAAGAGTGGCTGAAAAGGTTTGATGCAGATGATCCGTTGTGATGGTAAAAAAGACAGAGTTGCTTTAAGGATAAAGCTGTCCCTTGTTCAGTGTTAAAAGCGATTCTTTGTGATTATTTATCATAGAAATGTAGGGCTGGAAGTGTCCTCAGGAGATCATATCTTCCACTCCTCCCTCCCCACCTCCATGCTGAGGCAGGAATAAGTATACCTAGACTATCCCTGACTTTAATAACACTAAAAAAATGTCTAAGAGTGGGGGGTGTTATACAAGGAACTTTCAAAAAAGGTACAAGTAATGTCTAAGCTGTCTCTGAAACAACCTGCAGGGGTAAGGTTACAGGCTGGGCACTGAGGAAGGTCATGGTGGGTGGGAGAGGAAGGTTACAGGCTGGGCGTCTCTCTCTTTTTCCTCATCCAACTCTCTCTGCTCAGCTAGACCTGACCTCTTCTTTGTCTTTCACACTTAGTCTCCCCACTGTTAATGCAAGAGCAGTTTGCCATCTGGAATTTTCCAACAATTTAGAATCTTCCTCACAGATTCCATCTCACTTCAAATTGTAGCTGAAACTATTGATAATGTATCTTTTCTCCCCTGCCTGGTCTCTTGGACAGCTGGAGAAGAGGCACACTATTTTTTCCATATCTGTATTAATTAATTAATTAATTATGTAAAGCATTTTGGAGTGCAGTTTGTATGAGAGATTCCATAGACAGTAAAATTGTATTATTGGAATTATGCTGCACAGTGTTAATAGCAACCATCAATCACAGATCTGGTAAAAGTCCACAAGTGTACTAAGCACCTTTCGTTCTGGTTAAATACCATATGAATATGAATGGTAGGAAAGCATACTAAAAGACTGTTCATATATGTATTTGTATTATTTACAAAATAGGTTTTCAGTAAAAGTCTTTTTTCACTTCACCAATTTATTAAATCTCAGAAATTTAAGTAGAGGAAACTGGCAAGTTAGTTAAACGCTGTAGATCTCTGAAGGAACAGGAACAACATTATTCCAAAAACTTATAATGTAAAAGGGAATAAACAAAGGAGTTCATAATTTCTTGTGTATAGAATCATCTCATTTCTGGAGCCAAACTATCAATGTTTCCAATTCATAAAAGCATCAGGATGCAACCTACTAAATGTAATGCATATGAAAGTACAAGATTTCTTGGATGTGAAATGTACATATTAACATGACTATTTTACTGAGATATTTAAAGGAATTTTTAATCTATAAATTAAATGCACAAAAAAGGGAGGGTCCTTATACAAAAATAGCAAACCTCTCCAGAATTTGCTATGGGAAGCAGGTGAAAACACCTCTTTCTTCCCGAATCAGGGGCTGCCATCTGAGATTGCAGAAAACAGAAAGCAGTAAAATGTCAGATGACACAATGAATTCTGTGTAGTAGTAATGATACAACTTGGCTAAAACTGGAGAGAGGTATGTGATAGCTGAGGGCAATAGAGCTGTCCGCCTGCTATGCAGATTTTATTGTATTTCTCCTAGAAAAGAGTAGCTCTGTTTATATTATACACTGCAGATGCAAGACTTTTGTATTTGTTATTTCTTCCTCTCAGCACTTTGACTTTGTAACAGCCAAAGACACAAATTGATAATATTTCTGCTACTGCTAGTAATGTCTGTACAACAGTATGCAATGCTTGTGTTAATTAGCTATCTGTTCTTTCATTTTTCTCCATCACTACAACCTAAACTAAAACTGGAGAGGAAAAAAAAAAATCACAATCTACTGCAGTGTCAGTGTTAGCCCAAAAAACACCTCACATGCCATAAAGACAGCTTGCATGTGTATTTAATATATTCTAACCCTATTTAATATATTCTAACCCTATTTGCACTGCTTCGAAGATCTCTATCCTGTCCAGCAAGTTTCCCGTGGCTGCTATTTTTTAAAACAGAAAGCACCTATCTCTACAATGGTTTATTTTCCCCGTTACATCTATCTCATCATAATCTATTTTAGATTATTTTAAGTTGAAAAAAGACTGTTTTAGAATGTTTTTAGAGTCTTAGAAAATGTATTAGTATTCACACTTTCTCCTACAGCCGATTTGCTTTTACTATCATCAATAGTATCTAAAGCAGAGCAGTTTTCCTAGAGGAGGATATGAACAATGGTATCAAATCGTTAAAACAGTTTTTTCTAACTTTGTGACGTTAATAAGATTGTGGTGATGCAGTACAACATTTTATTGGCATGAGATTGGGTTGACCTCACAATACTTGTGGCTTCACTACTCATGAGTGAGTTATGTAGGTCACCTGAAACTAATGCCAATACAAATTCTTCCTTCTCTCTTTACACCTAACACAAATAACAAAACACAGTAGTATAAAAAGGATAGAAAATCAGTGGCAGTAATTACTTGTTTTATCCTTCCTGGCTCTTCATGTAAGAGTGGGGATGACATAACCAACTGTGAATCACGGAAAATAAAAATTAAGAATTAGGTATTATTATTATTACTGCCATGCTTTAGTTATATTTTGTGTATGTAGAGTGTGATCCAAATCCTTTTGCCGTCAATGGGAATTTTTCCATAAGGTTTTGATCAGGACGAATCTGTGTGTTGCTATTTGAGGATGCATATGTTTGTGTGTGTGTGCATGTAGGTACATGTATGTGAATATATGTTATTTTAAAGACTATGTTAATATGAACAAAACATTTTAAAAAGACAATTCCTTCTGAACATGATACAGTAGACTCTCGATTATCCGGGATGATCAGGAAAAAAATAATCCCGGTTAATAAAATCCCAGATAATCAAGCGTCTACTGGGGGGGGGGGTCTCCGACCGCCCTGGGGGTGGGGGCGGGATGGTGGTGGTCCCACCACCTGCCCCAGTCAGCTCCCCTGCTAGCCTGGGTGTGGGAAGCCCAGGCTGGCAGCGGGAGCTGAGACCCCGGCTAGCAGGAGCTTGCAGGGAAACTCTAAAGTGGCAGCGGACTGAGCACTCACCCTGCCGCCGCTTTGGGTTTTCCCCCCAGACTCCTGCCAGCTGGGGTCTCAGCTCCCGTTGCCAGCCTGGGTTCCCTATACCCAGGCTGGCAGTGGGAGCTGACTGGGGCAGGCGGCAGGAGCCTGGGGAGAGAGTCCAAAGAGGCGGGGGGTTGAGCACTCAACCTGCCGCCACTTTGGGCTTTCCCCCCAGGCTCCTGCCAGCCAGGGTCTCAGCCCGCTGCCAGCCTGGGCTTCCTATACCCAGACTGGAAGCAAGTTGAGACCCCGGCTGGCAAGGATCCACCGGGGGAAACCCCAAAGTGGCGGCAGGCTCAGTGCTGAGCCCACCAACACTTTGGGCTCTCTCCTCAGGCTCCTGCCAGCCGGGGTCCTACTGCCTGCCCCAGTCAGCTCCTGCTGCCAGCCTGGGTGTAGGGAACCCAGGCTGGCAGCGGGAGCGGAGACCCCCGGCTGACAGGAGCCTGCGGGGAAAGTCTAAAGCGGCAGCGGGTTGAGAAGCAGCAGCGGCCGAGCTCTCAACCCGCTGCCGCTTTAGAGTTTCGCCCTGGCTCCTTCCAGCCAGGGTCTCAGCTCCCGCTGCCAGCCTGGGCTTCCTACACCCAGGCTGGCTGCAGGCTGAGACCCCAGCTGGCAAGGGGTCAGCGGGGGTAACCCCAAAGCAGTGGCAGGCTGAGCACTCAGCCCGCTGCCACTTTGGGGCTTCCCCTATCGACCCATTTAGACATCCCTGGTAATCCGCAGCCCAGTTAACCCACTGGGCCTGGATAATCCGGGGTCTACTGTATTGAAAAATACATCAATATCCGGGCTTCTTCCTTCTGTTCTTTCTGGTTTCAAGTATTCTTGCCTTCTGTTCTCACATGGAATTTTTTGCAAGTCATCTTCTATCCTTCTTAGGCTCTGAATTTTGGCTATCTGCATTGTCTCTTCCCTTTTTCTTATAGGACTCATCACTCTTCTCTTCTTCCTTGCTCTCCCATCTTCTGTTACTGCCTACCTCTCCCCTTCATTTTCCAACTCAGGAAGCCTGTTCCTCAGCTCTATTTCTCTTTCACTAGCCGGTCTTTTCATCTGTCCTGTTCTCAAAGTTATATGCTTCCACTAGCTACTTTCTTCATCCAGAAGTCTACCCTCACAGTTCACTGGTCCAGCATGCATCTGCAAATCTCATGGTTTCCCTCAAGACTTCTTCCATCATCTGTTTGAATCCCCTTCAAAAACTCAACTGCAATTTCTAGCTGCATGAATTTCCACACCTCACATCTTCTCTTCTATCAGACCTATCAGATGGCTCTTCATACAAACAAAGCACCTTTAAGAAACCCTTTCCAGAATAATGTTCATCCCACAACTTCCAAATCCAGTCACTTTTGTTGCCTCTTACATTCCTCAGGTCACTACCTCCGCTGCCTCTGTAGCGGTCATGGCCTTCCCTCCTAAGCTAATTTCAAAAAAGGGAGGTGGGGGAGAAGAAAAGAAAAACAAACCAACAAGAACACCACCTTGCAATACCAGTTTTATCTTTGGCATTTTAGAATTCCATAAACAACCCTTAGAAGTAGAGAGGGGAAGAAAAGCAAATGGAGAACACTAAGTGGGATGGACAGTACTAAGGCTTCTACTATGCTGCCAACCAAAGGTTGGATTTATGTTTTCTCTTATACCACCTGTAGTAGGATGAGGGATAGCTCAGTGGTTTGAGCATTGGCCTGCCAAACCCAGGATTGTGATTTCAATCCTTGAAGGGGTCATTTAGGGATATGGGGGAAAAAATCTGTCAGGGTACAGTACTTGGTCCTGTTAGTTTAGGCAGGGGACTGGACTCAATGATCTTTCAAGTTCTGTAAGATAGGTATATCTCCATATATTTAACGTTAAGCTGTGAGACAGAGGCAGGCCCTGCTCACAGAAGCTGTCAAGGAAAGGGCTGAGGCTGCAAAAGTACACAAACCTATAAGGTACCAGAACACTTGTACATTCCATACAGATAACAAGGAACAGTCTGACCCATCCTAAAGACAGGGGCAAAAGGGTAATATGATGGATAGATCTGTTTTGCTCGAACCAACATGTAAAAGGTGAGAGGCAGCACCTTACTACGCAGAGGGAATGTAACTTACTACTTAGAGGGGATGCACCTCACTACATCAGGAGAGATGTGTAACTTGTTTGTACCTCTGTATAAGAATACAACCCTAGGGTGATGTCTTTGTCCAGTGAAAGGGGGCAGTGGGAGGTCCACCACTAATTGAGCTGGTCCATTGTTAGGGGGCACAAATTCATAGTATGTCTTGTAGAGTCTACTCTATGGGAAACTATCACTGTGCTTCGTTTGACAATAAACCTGGCAAGGGTGCCTTCAAACCTTATTAGAGTCTGTGGTCTTTGGGGGTTCTCTCAGGGTTTGCTGTGCCAGCGATCTGCAGAGCTGGGGCAGCAAACAGAGGGAACACGCATGCAGCCGACTGATATCATCATTGAACAAGAGCAGAGCACCACACCGGTAGCTACTGACAGCACCTCCTTTCCCTGAACACCAACACATGTCCAGTGACCACATTTAGATTGTTTTCTGGCCTTCAGCTCACAAATGGCTGTTTGGGAAACTATAATTTCAGTTTCAATTATTGACACAAGCCAAATATATCAATAACTTTCCCAATTTTTCTGGTACATCAATGCGGTCAACCTCATGATTACAAATATTAAAAATCCCCCCACAATCTGTACATCTGTGATGTACAGTGAACCCTCGATTTAACGGACCTCGATTTAACGGACTTCGGATGCAACGGACAAAATTTCTGAGCAAGCTGATGCATTCCTGATCCATTTCTGGCGGGCTGGCTGCCGGCTCCCGGCTGCTGCCCGGGTCATGGCAGCGGGCTGCCGCCTGGGTCCAGGCAGCGGGCAGGCTGGCTGCCGGCTCCCGCCTGCGGGCGGGCTGGCTCCTGGCTCCCGCCCGGGTCCCACCAGCAGGCGGGCTGCCGGCTCCCGCCCGAGTTCCGCCAGCAGGCGGGCTGGCTGACGGTTCCCCACTGCTGCCCGGGTCCCAGCAGCCGGGACCCGGGCGGGCTGGCTGCCGGCTCCCGGCTGCCGCCCGGGTCCAGGCAGCGGGCGGGCTGCGGAGCTGCCGCCCCGACCCTGTGGCTGGCGGGCTGCTGCTCCAACAGCTCGGTTTTTTTTTAAATTAAATAACGGACTTTTTCATTTAACGGACACCCCCTTGCCCGAATTAGTCCATTAAATGGAGGTTTTACTGTACTTGTTTATCTCAAGGTACATATTTCAAAAGCTCCTATAAACCTTGTAACACTAGGTCAAATATTTATGATACGTGCAAGGCCTTGCTAGGCCTCATGCTAGGCCACTGTACCTTATGAGGCCTTAATTAAGCTTATTGCAAAGACTATTTTATTTACTTATTATATTTGTGTCCCACTGTGTGCATTATAGTATATTTTAAGCAGCTTAACTTAGTCTAACATATAGACTACTGTTATTCTTAGGTATAGACCTTCCAACATCAGGTCGGAGTCCAAAAGCCAACACTTTAAAAGTTTGAAGTGTACACACACTTTACTACCCAGTAGTATCTGTAATAGCAGTTATTTCTCCATATTTATACAGTAAAGGATGCTTGTTTGTCTTTCTGTAGCACTCATTACCTAAAATCAGATACTAGTGACGTTAACTCAGAGGTAGGGAAGTATATTTTACAGATGGGAAAATGAGGCAAAAAGATTGCCTTATGCTAGGTCACACAGGAACTCTGTGGCAAAGCTGGAAATAGAATCCAAGCCTCTTTTATCTCAGACTATTTCTTTCAACATGAGAGCTTCCCTCTATCTCAAAGATTACTCTCTGAATAAATAATATACTGGTGATGGCTAGCACCATATCTGCTTCCCATGTGTATTTCTTGGTGCAAAATTTCCATTCACCAACCTTTCCACTTACTTGGGTCTGGGTTACACTGTAGTCTCAACATATTAAATAAAATTGAAATAAATGGATGGTATATATACACAGAACGCTTCACTCCTGTCAGTCTATTTTCTCATCAACATTCATTGGAGTTGAGGAAGGAATATTTGCTTGTCTTGGGCTTAAAAAGGACCACATAATTTACTGGTCGACTGTAATTAATTGTTCCTCTGACAGGAAAGTGATCTTCAGAGGATAAAGTATCCATCCATCACCCAAGATAGTTGACTAGATAGACAACTGATCTGTTCTGGTATCTCTGTTCCTCTGAAAAAAACTTATCAAATACGTTTCAGTGTAGAAACTGAAAAGAAAAAAAAAGATGGATCTACCCGACCTAAGTGACAGAAATAATATATTTTTGTGGCAGTTATGTTTTCTAGAAATAACACACATTTGTGGCAGTTATGCATTCAAGAAACACTCAGTTCAGACTTTCTGCTTGGGTCTGGTTGAGATCTGCATTCACAGATCTTTTATGGACCTCACTATCACACTTTAGATCAGCATGTAGTAACACCATTGCTATGTCTCTTAAAGGTTTATTACAGGAGTAAAAAAAGAAAAAACCTTTTTACAGTATCAAAAACACTGGACTGGAAAGCCAAGTAAATGACAAAAATCTTATGCGTGTTAGGAAAAATCATAGGGCAAATATTTTGAAGTCAAACAAATGCAATTCCCTTATGTATTTCCCCCCAGTTCCTATTCTATTTTATTCAGTCATAGAAATAAGCCACTGCTCAGTCAGGACTAAAACAAGTTTTTTCCTAAATGAGTCAAAGTAGAGTAAATGAGAAAAGGACACAATAAAATGATTCAAATATGGGGTTCCACTTCAATTCACTTCTGGTTCATTTGCAACTTCTGCCCCAATAAATCCAAGCAGTCAGACAGATCAGTCTGAGACTCCTATAAGCCATCTCAGGACAAGTACACCTTGGCAATATAGACACAGGGCGTGAAATCCTCACCTTGCTGAAGGCAATGGAAGTATTGCCATTAACTTCAATGGTGCTAGGATTTCATACTTTAAGAGAAAGAAATATCTGTGTCTAATATTTCCGTAGCAGATAGAAATATACCACAAAACATTACCGCCTGCAAATGATGTTTCTGTACCAAAATAGGAATAACCCTTGCTGATGTTATATTATACTTTATAGTTAGATGGCATCTACTGTTCATGCAACTCTGCTTTTTGGTCTCAATTGGTCCATTGTTCTACTAGGAGTCAGAGCAACCAAATGATCATTTAATTATATCAACAGTAGATTTGAAATCTGTTTACATGACCAAATGAATAATCTTATGGAAGGAATACATTTAACTATTCATGCATGTGTGTATCTCCATAGTACAGCTGTACTTATATCCTATTCATGTCAACCAGTGTGTGAGAAATTAATCTGTGAAGGTTTACAAATTAGAGGGGAAGAGGATGGAGGGAATAGAGACTATTCATTCACAAAATTCGACATAAAATTACTTAGTCTAATTGGTGACTGAAAACTTATTGCATCTCTCAAACATCACAGATTTTGTAGAGTTATTTGGATTTGATGAAGATAAACTATTCAAACATGCTACTCATGAGAGCATGGAGAGGTGGTAGAGACAGGTAAGGCTGCATATAAATTCTGTATAAAGCTGAATTTTGCCCTCTTTATAAAATCTACACAGAAAAGTCAGATTAAGCCTGAAAACTAGTCGTGAGGGACTGAGGTACAGTTCTACATGACTATGAAGACAGACTACAGTAGGGCCTAATTATACGCATGCTAGGTGCTTTTCTCAAGGAGCATATTTTTGTAGTTTAAATTGAAGGCTTCAAGCAACCTGAAGACTAAATGAGATGCCAGTGATCATAATCCATTCATAAATACTCCCAAGGAAAAAAAAACCCATAAAGCTGGAGGCAGAAGCTCTTATTTTTGTATGCACAAACCAAACAAAATGCCATCATTAATATTTGTGATCATGTACCCACCAGGAACATAAAATATAATTAATACAACTAAACAGCAACTATAATGATCTTAGTAAGCATACAAAGTGCATCTGATCAGAAATTGAGCTGTGTCCACATGTGATTAGAAAAACCAGCCACTTTAATAAAAGTCTTGTTCATTTAAATCATTTAGTTAAGAAGGGCTAAATTAAAGCTTGCTCATACCTCTCTCTCTCTCTCTCTCTCTGAACATTAAAAATGGAATAGAACCAGCATAAAGTTCAAATATGTTCCTAGTTCCCAGAAAAGAATATGATCCTCAGTGGCCTTTTCTCCAATTTGATGGAAGATCCTCTTTCCCAAGTCCACGGAAATGGGGTTGTGTAGTTAAGGAGGGGAATTGGCTGAAGAAATAGTTACTCTTTGGTATCCTCCCCTTTAACCATGGGGATAATAGATATATATCGTCACAGGTGGCTTAGTCTTACTGTAAGATGCATTAGTCCTGCCTCCCATGTAGGTGAGAAGGGGAAGTCAATGGCAGCCTAACAGCTGTGCTCCCAGTGGAACAAGATGGCAACCCACAAATGGCCTGGCTCACTGCAGGGCTCTTGAATCATTTCCCTGCAGTATCCACAGGGTGTGAAGGCTGTTCTCTGCCTACCTCCATGGAACCCAAATCCTCTCATTCCCAACAGAAACACGGAAAGGGGTTAAATTTGAAACGGAAATAGACTCTCCTACAAAGGAAACACCAGCTGCATGTCAGCCACAGAAATGCTACTTGATTGTGTTCTTTTCCAACATTGCACACAGGCTTAAGATGTTTGCTGCCATCACATCAACTGTAAGGTAGATTGTCAAAATGGAAATTTAATTCTATACAAAGTCACAACAAACAAATACCAAAGATGAACCTTGCAGAAATTCCTGAGCTTACTCTCCCACATTAGTCAGCTTTACCACAGCAAGGAGGAGCAAAACCCTAAAAATTAGGGCATATTCTACAATATTAAGGGATAAAATATCCTCCGATATATACAATACCATCATTTATGTTTCATAATTCGAGTACAGTTTGTTGATTTTATTTGTTTAAAATCATCTGCCATACCCTAACCTTCTCTGCAATACCACCACCAGCAAAACCAAATCATCAAGAAAATAAGACATCTGAACTGTTGGGCTGAACACTATCTTTGCCTGAAATCTCTGGGAGGAAGGTCATTTTAACCCTCTCTGCATGTTATGTAAAATTGTTGTTGAAAGAAAGCACAGAATGGAATCAAAGAAATTGTGTGAGCTGAGTTTCCATGGACTAAATTAGTTATTCTGAAGAGGTTACAAAGTAGTTTTATAGCAACAGACCAGAATATTCTTGAGATAAGACAAGGTGTCTGTGACGGTGTACCCCATAAGGCTTTATGGGGGTGTGTGCGCCTGTGAATATATGTAGGATGTTTCGGGAATATGGTTTTGCTAAAAAGTTATATCTCTGTGAAGGTAATGATCCACTGGATCTGTTCAGTCTATTTGTATGTATGTGTCTGTGTTGTATTCAGAGTTATGAATACTAACTATGTGCTTGGTTGGTTGTATGTGGACTTTGGAAAACAGCTGAACAGCTCTCTGAGAAAAAAACTATTCTCAGTTAAGCCCAATTGAGAACCAATCAAGCAAACAATGAACTTTGTAGAAGCCCATCCACACCCGAGCCTCCTCAGGAATGCGGCCTGACTAGTGGTATGGGGAGTCTGGTTCAAACCTACTACTTTGTCCATGTGCTCTGAAGAGCCCATGTGGACTCTGTATAAGGAGGGAGGGGCTCTCCACCCAGAGGAGGAAGCTTATAAAAACCTGGGAGAGACCTCTCCATTTTGTTCTCAGCCCCTCCATCTCCCAAGGATTCCTGGAAGAAACTGGAACAGAGGACTGTGACTGCGAGGGTGGGGGGGGATGGGGGGGGGGAAGGGGGGGTGCGAGTGATTGCTGGACCCAGGCTAACAGGGAGTTTAGCCTGAAAGAAGGAATTCAGAGGATGAGGTTTTTTACTGTAATAGTGTTAGATTTGCGTGTTTTGTTTATTTTGTTTGGTAATTCACTTTATTCTGTCTGTTACTACTTGGAACCACTTAAATCCTATTTCCTATCTTTATTCAAATAAGTTTTTACTTATTAGTTAACCTGGAGTACGTGTTGGTACCTGGGGGGCAAACAGCTGTGCATATCTCTCTATCATTGTTATAGAGGGCGAACAATCTATGAGTGTGCCTTGTATAAGCTTTATACAGGGCAAAACAAATTTTGTTCAGGGTTTGACCCCATTGGGAGTTGAGCATCTGAGTGCCAGAGGTAAGGATACCTCCTGCCTGTTTCCAGGAAAGCCCACAGATGTTAGGGGACGTGGCTCAGACCTGGCAGGGTACTGAGGTCCTAAGCTGTTTGGGCAGGAAAACTGAGGTAGGAGTAGCCTTGGCACATCAGGTGGCAACTCCTAAGGGGTTTCTGTGATCCCAACCCATCACAGTATCTATCTAACATATGGATCATTGGGAATTTGTTTTGATTAAACACTGATGGGAAACTGTTTCTGCTCCCAACTGAATACTTATGTTTTCTTCATGGCTTGGCAATTTATTCAGTTTTGGGCATCCATTCGACCCTACACCAGTGAGCTTTCTTCCTCCTGAACAAGAAAAAATATCCAAACCAGACCAAATGAGGAAAGGGAAATAGATGTCATCACCATTTCCATGGTTGTGCCCTCAGCAACTGAACTGTGAGGTTACAATTTCTGCTATCCTATCCCCGCTCTCTGTTTATACCTCTTTCATAACTGTTTTTGCCTTAAACTGGTTTATTGTCCAGCTTAACCGGCCACATTAAATATAAACCTGCAACCATTTTCTTGTCACCAGTTTAGCAAGGAAAAGTTGAATCCCAGACAGAGTTTGCAACAACAACAATAACAAAAAGCCTTTCTCTCATACAATCCAATCAAACTTTTGTCACAGTCAGAGGGTAAGGCCAGGTCCAGGAGTGGGTAAACTGTTTCTTGTGCAATGTGCAGTTCCTGGGTCTTTCAGCAACTTGAACTGGAAGCACTAGCACCAAAAGCTTCATTGTCCTATAGTCTGCTATTCTTTCCTTACCCCCTCTTAGTGTACATTGATCTTGTTTTGTCTTTACCAAGGCACAAAATCAGTCAATTGATGAGGAGTTGTCAATACCAAGAGAGGGAAAATTGCTTTTGTAGTGAGCCAGCCACTCCCAGTCCCTATTCAGGCCCAAATTAATGGTGTTAAGTTTGCAAATGAATTGTAACTCTGCAGTTTCTCTTTGAAGTTAAGCCCTAAGATACAACAGCATTTGCTCCAATCCCTCAGACAGAGACAAACATGTACAAGATCTTTATCAAGCATTCTTAAAACTACAATACCCACCTGGGAAGTGAGGAAACAGATTGACAGAGCCAGACAGGTACCCAGAAGTCACCTCCTACAGGACAGGCCCAACAAGGAAAATAACAGAACACAACTGGCCATCACATACAGTCCCCAGATAAAACCCCTCCAATGCATCATCACAGATCTAAAAACAATCTCTTACTGTCACAGACCTTGGGAGGCAGGCCCGTCCTCACTTACAGACAGCCCCCCAACCTGATGCCAATATTAATCAGCAATTACACACCACAGAAACACTAACCCGGGAATCAATTCCTGTAACAAACCCATTGTCTACTCTGTCCCCATATCTACTCTAGCGATATCATCATAGGATCCAACCACATTAGTCACACAATCAAGGGTTCATTCACCTGCACCTCTATGAATGTGATATACACCATCATTTGCCAGTAATGCCCCTCTGCCATGTACGTTGGCCAAACCAGACAGTCTCTACACAAAAGAATAAATGGACACGAATTGGACATCAGGAATGGTAACATACAGAAACCAGTAAGAGAACTTCTTCAATTTTCCTGGACATTCAATAACAGATTTAAAAGTAGCCATCCTTCAACAAAGAAATTTCAAAAACAGTCTTCAAAGGGGGCATGGCTACACTTGCGAGTTAGAGTGCATTAAAGAGATACATGGTGGGTGTGTTAATATATTTTATTGCATCAACTTCTGTTAGTGAGAGAGACACACATTCAAGCTTACACAGAGATCTGTCTCTTTCACGAATAGAAGGCGGTTCAATAAAAGATATTACCTACCCACTTTGTCTCACTCATATCCCGGGACCAACATGATTACAACAACACTGGATATAATATTCAAAATATGTTCATCATAGAATATTAGGGTTGGAAGGGACCTCTGGATGTCATCTAGTCCAACGCCCTGCTCAAAGCAGGACCAATTCCCAACTAAATCATTCCAGCAAGGCTTTATCAAGCCTGACCTTAAAAACCTCTAAGGAAGGTGATTCTACCACCTTCCTAGGTAACCCATTCCAGTGCTTCACCACCCTCCTGGTGAAAAAGGTTTTCCTAATATCCAAACTAAACCTTCCTAACTGCAACTTGAGACCATTACTCCTTGTTCTGTCATCTGCTACCACTGAGAACAGTCTAGATCCATCCTCTTTAGAACCCCCTTTCAGGTAGTTGAAAGCAGCTATCAAATCTCCCCTCAGTCTTCTCTTCTGTAGACTAAACAATCCCAGTTCTCTCAGCCTCTCCTCATAAGTCATGGGCACCAGGCCCCTAATCATTTTTGTTGCCCTTCTCTGGACTCTTTCCAATTTTTCCACATCCTCTTTGTAGTGTTGGCCCCCAAATTAGACACAGTACTCCAGATGAGGCCTCACCAATGTCAAATAGAGGGGAAAAATCATGTCCCTCGATCTGCTGGCAATGCCCCTACTTATACAGCCCAAAATGCCATTAGCCGTCTTGCAACAAGAGCACACTGTTGACTCATATCCAGCTTCTCATTCACTGTAATCCCTAGGTTCTTTTCTGCAGAACTGCTGCCTAGCCATTCTATCCCTAGTCTGTAGCAGTGCATGGGATTCTTCCGTCCTAAGTGCAGGACTCTGCACTTCTCCTTGTTGAACCTCATCACATTTCTTTTAGCCCAGTCCTCTAATTTGTCTAGGTCCCTCTGTATCCTATCCCTACCCTCCAGTGTATCTACCACTCCTCCCAGTTTAGTGTCATCTGCAAACTTGCTGAGGGTGCAGTCCACACCATCCTCCAGATCATTGATGAAGATATTGAATAAAACCGGCCCCAGGACCGACCATGGGGGCACTCCACTCGACACTGGCTGCCAACTAGTCATGGAGCCATTGATCACTACCTGTTGAGCGCGACGATCCAGCCAGCTTTCTATCCACCTTATGGTCCATTCATCCAGACCAGACTTCTTTAACATGCTCGCAAGAATATTGTGAGAGACCGGATCAAAAGCTTTGCTAAAGTCTGGGAACAACACATCCACTGCTTTCCCCTCATCCACAGAGCGAGTTATCTCATTGTAGAAGGCAATTAGGTTAATCAGGCATGATTTGCCCTTGGTGAGTCCATGCTGACTGTTCCTGATCACTTTCCTCTCCTCTAAGTGCTTCAGGCTTGATTCCTTGAGGACCTGCTCCATGATTTTTCCAGGGACTGAGGTGAGGCTGACTGTCCTGTAGTTCCCTGGATCCTCCTTCTTCCCTTTTTAAAAGATGGGCACTACATTAGCCTTTTTCCAGTCATCCGGGACCTCCCCAGATCACCATGAGTTTTCAAAGATAACGGGCAATGGCTCTGCAATTACATCAGCCAACTCATTTAGCACCCTCGGATGCAGCGCATCCAGCCCCATGGACTTGTGCTCGTCCAACTTTTCTAAATATTCCTGAACCACTTCTTTTTCCACAGATGGCTGGTCACCTCCTCCCCATGCTGTGCTGCCCAGTGCAGGAATCTGGGAGCTGATCTTGTTCGTGAAGACAGAGGCAAAAGAAGCATTGAGTACATTTGCTTTTTCTACATCCTCTGTCACTAGATTGCCTCCCTCATTCAGTAAGGGGCCCACACTCCTGCATGCCTGAGCAATATTTTTATATTCCTCCCTGGTCATTTGCCCAATCTTCCACTTCTTGTAAGCTTCTTTTTTGCATTTAAGATCATCAAGGATTTCACTTTTCAACCAAGCTGGTCGCCTGCCATATTTACTATTCTTTCTACACATCGGGATGGTTTGTTCCTGCAACCTCAATAAGGATTCTTTAAAATACAGCCAGCTCTCCTGGACTCCTTTCCCCTTCATGTTCATCTCCCAGGGAATCCTGCCCATGATTTCCCTGAGGGAGTCAAAGTCTGCTTTTCTGAAGTCCAAAGTCCGTATTCTACTGCTCTCCTTTTTTCCCTGTGTCAGGATCCTGAACTCTACCATCTCATGGTCACTGCCTCCCAGGTTCCCATCCACTTTTGCGTCCCCTACAAATTCTTCATGGTTTGTGAGCAGCAGGTCAAGAAAAGCTCTGCCCCTAATTGGTTCCTCCAGCACTTGCACTAAGAACTTGTCCCCTACACTTTCCAAAAACTTCCTGGATTGTCATCCTAAAACCATATCCAGTTCCCACTACAGAGCTGGCATGGAGACAATTATACTTTATCACAATTTGAAACCCCACTACACGGGCCTAATATCAGGATGTTTTCTTATCAAAATTGTTTTATAAAAAAGAACCAAAGCAGTTTGGATAAATGTTAATGTCTCGGTGTGTGGCATGCAGTGTATGGCAATCCATGGTTTATATTGTCAGGACTATATACATAGATACGGAAAGGGTAACATCAATTTATGACAACTACATTATTCTGATACTGCAAATCTGAGTTTCTAACGCCTTCAGGGCTCTACAGTATGTCAAACATGGTTACATTCTCATGCTTATTCGGCCTTAAATGTGTATTCTAATTATGTAAATACCTGCATTCTACATAAAACTCTGACATTTACTCTTCAATGACTACTGCAATGAAATGGGGTACAGCTCTTGTGTACACAGATGAAGATCATAAAATGGGGCCCAGAATGCTGGCTAAGGGTCTCACATGGGAGTGGAAAGCTTGGTATGCCTGGAGCAGAGAGATGAAATTCCAGCAATGCTTCTCATGTCTCTTTCCGCCCACTTACCCAGTTCAAATGGGGCATGAACTTAATTTACATTGCCACAGATGCTGGCTTTATTTTTGAAAATCCACCTAGCTTAGAAGAGAAATAAATTAGAGACAACACATTCCATCAACGACATGTAAATATACTCAGGATGAATAGCCATTTGGATACTATTCACAGCTGTGAATCCTGCTCTCCACAGTCACGGTTGATAAACACACAGTACGTGGACTTTTGACTGCTTGCATTGGTTTGGAAAGCATAATGTCCAGTTACTATTGATCAGATCATTATATTAGGTATCAGTGCTTCTTCTTCATTAGTGAAGGCTTGCCACAAATTTAATCAGTCTGTATCTGAAAATCCTACCCACAGGTCAATGGCTGTGCTCTTGAGAAACATAGGCAGCAGAATATGAATAATATAATTTGTATGGGCTACAATTGCAACTACTTGCTCCACTGTACTGTGGGGCTTTTGCTACGGTCCTTTGTCCCAGATCTTTTTGGAGAAGTCTGCCTCGTGAATCCAAACTATAGAAGCACAGCCCTCTGAGGCTTTATTACGTGAACCATGAAATGTGGGCTGTCTAAACAAAGTGACTATGCATAAATATTACTGGGAATTGTTGGAAGGGTTTCCATGGGAGATCCACGGTTCAATAACATTTTCCCATAATATTGTTTCTGCTGTCTCTTATTGATCAATATAAAACAATCATAATGATAAGATGAGAACTATCAATGGAAGTTGCTATATAAGAGCTAAGTACTATCGATGTTATTATTAGCACTCTCTTTTCAAAGCACTTTACAAACATTACCTAACATTAACCAAAGAATGTCCATTAGGTAGGCTAATATTCTCATTTTTCAGATGGGGAAATTGAGGCAGACCAGCTGGATAACTTCTCTTGCACCAGTGGGGGAGGCTGTTTCTCGCAGTCCTGTGATCAGACCACACATTTCTCATTACATCTTACATTTTTAAAGCAACCTTCATATGGTCATAAGGTAAAATTAGCACTGAAGCACATAAAATTTTTAAAGCATCACTTCACAATGCTAAACAGAGCAAATAACTTTCCATGTGAATCTGGATGTTAAAGTCCCAACAGTCCGAGTGTTCCAAGCTTAAAATGGCAATGTGAAAAAGCAAGGGAAGCAAAGTAGCATAAACCAATAACAGAGCTGACTTCAAATAATACTTGGTGTTATCAGTTCATAAACATCTATTTTTGTTATTTCATACTTATATTGCAGTCGTGCACAAAGACCCAAATTATGATCAGGTCCCATAGTGCATAAAGACAGTCTCTGCCCCTAATAGTCTAAGAAGGAAAGTGACATATAACAGGTTGTAGGAGAAGAATATCGATAATTAAAATAAATTTGTATTTTCTGTTATTAGAAATAATAAAGACCAGTCCAATAACCCCATCTCCCTCGGAATCTAGTGATCATTAATTTGCCAATTTATTATAGGCCTCACAGCAGAAGTGGGTCATGAAAACAGATCTGAATGAGGAGAATGTACCAATTCAGTGCCAAGAGGCAGCATGGAGGGTGTTTATGTGAGAAAGTGACAGACAGACAGATAAAGGAAGCACCCTTTGTGGAGGGAAGGAGAGTGATATGATAAGAAGCAAGAGTGAGCAAGCAGCAAAAAATACAAATATGTCAAGGTCCCTAGAGATGAGGTTAAGGAGTTTGAACTTGATGGGGTGAAATGGGGGCCCAATGGAGAGATTCAAAGAGGGGGTGATGTCATCAAAGTTACCAGCAAAGAGGATGGTATGAACAGCAACATTTTGGAAAGACTGATATGAATGTTAGGAAGGTCAGAAAGGAAGGAGTTACAACAGCTGAGATTTGAGCTAAGGGCCTGGAAGAGAATTTTGTCTGTGTGGACAGGAAGGGGATGACAGCTCTTATAACTGTATCATAAAGTTGCATTCTGAGTTTAAAGATGAAAGGAGGGATAAATAACAGAATAAAGCATAGCCATAAATATAGAATCATAGAATGTCAGGATTAGAAGGGACCTCAGGAGGTCATCTAGTCCAACCCCCTGCTCAAAGCAGGACCAATCCCCAACTAAAACATCCCAGCCAGCGCTTTGTCAAGCCCGACCTTAAAAACCTCTAAGGAAGGAGATTCTACCACCTCGCTAGGCAACCCATTCCAGTGCTTCACCACCCTCCCTGTAAAAAAGTTTTTCATAATATCCAAGCTAAACCTCCCCTACTGCAACTTGAGACCATTACTCCTTGTTCTGTCATCTGCTACCACTGAGAACAGTCTAGATCCAGCCTCTTTGGAACCCCCTTTCAGGTAGTTGAAAGCAGCTATCAAATGTCCCCTCAGTCTTCTCTTCTGTAGACTAAACAATCCCAGCTCCCTCAGCCTCTCCTCATAAGTCATGTGTTCCAGTCCCTAATAATTTTGGTTGCCCTCCTCTGGACTCTTTCCAATTTTTCCACGTCCTTCTTGTAGTGTGGGGGTCAAAACTGGACACAGTACTCCAGATGAGGCCTCACCAATGTCGAATAGAGGGGAATGATCACATCCCTCGATCTGCTGGCAATGCCCCTACTTATACAGCCCAAAATGCCATTAGCCTTCTTGGCAACAAGGGCACACTGTTGACGCATATCCAGCTTCTCATCCACTGTAATCCCTAGGTCCTTTTCTGCAGAACTGCTGCCTAGCTATTCGGTCCCTAGTTTGTAGCAGTGGATGGGATTCTTCTGTCCTAAGTGCAGGACTCTGCACTTCTCCTTGTTGAACCTCAGCAAATTTCTTTTGGCCTAGATCAGGGATCGGCAACCTGCGGCTTCGGAGTGGCATGCAGCTGTCTGGCTGCCCCATTACGGCTTTTTGCAGGCTACCTGCCTGCCATGGCCCCACGCTACTCCCAGAAGAAGCCGGCTGCTGGCACGTCTCTGTGTGCCCCTGGCGGGTGGGCGAGGCGGGGGGGGCAGAGAGGCAGCTCTGTGCACTGCCCCTTCCCCAGCACTGTCATCAGCTGGTTCCTGGCCAATGGGAGCTTCAGGGGCAGTGCTTGTGGGCGCAGAAAGTGCACAGAGACCCACTACTCCTCCCCTCACCACTCCAAGAGGTGACCAGACATGTGCCAGCTGCTTCCTGGAACCTGCCAGAGCCCTGCTGTGGCAACAGCTAGGAGCCGCCAGTGGTAAGCGCCTCCCGGCCAGAGCCTGTACTTTGCACCCCTTCTACACTCCAACCCCCTGCCCCAGGTCAGAATCCCCCCCGAACCCAAACTCCCACCCAGAATACATACCCCCTCCTGCACCCCAATACCCTGCCCCAGCTCAGAGCCCCCTCCTGCACCAAACTCCTTCCCAGATCCCACATCCCTCACCCTCTCCTGCACCCTAATCCCCTACACCAGCCTGGAGCTTGCTCCTGCACCTCAATCCCCTGCACCAGTCTGGAACCCCCTCCTGCAACAAACTCCCTCCCAGAGGTCAGTTTATTCCATGACCTATTTTTGTTTATTTAAGTCTGAATTTGTTTGTCATCTGCTGTATACCTGCTATCTTTGTGTATGTGTACAAGTAGCTTTGCATGTGATACAGGTCTCAAAATATTTTGGCCAAGACAAAAAATGGCTCTTCTTTGAAAGATTGCCGACCCCTGGCTTAGGTGATCTAGTGGTCCGTTCTGGGCTTAGACTCGGATTCTATTTGCATAAAATATGCATACAAAATTATCTGGATTCTAATATTTGTGTAGGTTTCTATCATCCTGTAATTTAAAAAAAAATCAAAACAAAATAATCTTTACCATATTTGCACAGAAGGGAGGTTCCAAGAGAATCAAGAAAGCATTCCCAAATAATATCTTAAACGATAAAAAAGGCCAAAAGGTCACGGTTATGTGATTAACATTTATAATACAATTTAACTTAAATTTTGCAAGTTGGCTTAATTTGTGGTGGAAAGAGCTTACATTTTCCAAACAAAATGAATTCTTATACATATAAGAACACTTCTGCACTTAATTTGTATAATTGCATAATAGCTGCAGAACAAAAAGTTGTAGGAATACTCTGAAAAAAACATTGAGCAACAAGAACAACAGAACATCTTCAGCATGTGAGCATCCCCCTTTTGGGGATTCTAATATGTTTTTGAGACAGTCCTGAATGACTGAATGCCTCAGAGCCTTGCCCTTGGTGGTCATTTCTACATTAGTGGCAAAAAATGGCTACCTTTTCAAATGTGTTTAATGGTCTGTGCAAAATATTTAGTGGTATCAGTCAAGTTACCTAGTACACCAGGGGACACATCACAAGTAGCATTAAGGTCCCAAGCAAAGTGCGTAAGCACATACTTAATATTATGCACTTACTTATATCAATTCATATTCATCAAAGCACTTTAGCACATACTTAACTTTAAGCCTATGCAATGATCACATGAAAGTCAACTGACCCACTTCACATGCTTAAACTTAAGCACATGTTTAAATGCTTTGTTGAATCGAGGCTTTAATGACAACCTTGTTAGGAAACTGAACAGGGAGACAAAAGCATAGAAAATAAATTACCACGTTACCCACAGAAATAGTAAAACTCTGTCCATTCCTGGAAGAGGCTAACAGGGTTGCGTGGAGAAGTTTGCATTCTAATAGTACCAGTCCTAGTGGGTTGGACACTCAATGAAGACAGATACTATGGCAACCCCTTCCAAAAGTTCCACTGGCACTGCAGGAGTCCTGGGTCTCTGCAAACAATGAGAACCATCAGTGTGAAGTAAGCATACTATTACCTAGTGTGTGAAAACTACCCATAGAAATATCTATAACAATAAAACTGAAAATCTATGGACACCAGGCTGAACAGATATTTGTATGGAGTGTTTGGAGAGTAGTTTGCAGAAATTGGAGAAATGTGGGGAAAGAAAACCCAGTTTGGGTGGTGAAAGAGTATCATCTCTGGGTAAAACTTTTAGAAAACACATGACATTCAACAACATCTCTTTGAGGCGAAGGCTGGGGAGGAGAGGATTGCTATTGAATTGCAGGAGCATAGTTAGCACTGTATGCCACCTTGTATTGCCAGATATTACTGGACAGTGGGCTTGATTTTCAGAGGGAGCATTTTGCTGGCCTTTGGTATCTAGCCCCCTGTAACGGGGTCACCACTCACCCCCGCGGCGCCTCCCGCTGGTCGTCTGAGGAATTAGCTCCTTCAGCGTCAGGAGCGCCCTCTGTAGGTCGATGCCCCGCTCCTTTGCTGGCCCCGTGTCCCTCCCAGACCCCGGTGCCCTCCAACTGTGGGTGCTGCACCCCTGCAGTACCCCCTTGGTGTGAGGGTCTCCCCTCCCCAGGGGAACCCTCTACCCCCTATCCTCACCTCAGAGTGTGCCACTGTCAGTCACCACTTGCCCCCGCTCACTGGGGCAGACTGCAGTATCATGGCTTCTCATCACAGGCAAGGAGGGTTGGCCTGCTGCTGCTATCTCCAGCCCTGGGCTGCTCCCTGCAACCCTGGTACTTGTGGGTCGGGCCTTGTATCAGGCCCGGAGGCCTGGGGCTCGTGGCTAGAGCCCACCCAGCTCCTTCTGCCCTACCCCAGCTCCTTCTGCCCTACCCCAGCTCCTTCTGCCCTACCCCAGCTCTGCCCTACCCCAGGTACCTGGCTCAGCTCCTACAGCTAGGCCTGTCTCCCTCTGAATGCAGAGGAGACTACTTTGCCCCTGCCTCTCTGCCTCCCAGCCCTTATATCCTGGCTGGGAGTGTTTGGGGCGTGGCCGCCCAGCTGGGCCTCATGCCCAATCAGGCCTGAAAAAGCCTGCTGGCTCCCAGCTTCAAACCCCTTTTGGGGCTTTTCCAAGCCCCTTCTGGTAGGGGGCGGGTGGTCACCCCGCCACACCCCCACAAGCAGTTGCCTGCCCTGCTTATTCATAATACTACAACTGATTGCTGATACCCATTATCTACCTGGTAGGTAGAGTAACAGCAGACTTCATCCCTCAGGGCGATCAATCTGGTAGTTCACCATGCACAAGCACTAATTATTTTTTTAAAGATAGCTGTTTTTAAAGAAGTAGACTTTTAAAACTACTACAAATTTGCAGAAGCAGGTAGCCAATAGGGTAACTAAGTGATATTTACATGTATTCCAGAAAATGTCATCTTTTGCTGTCTAAGATGACAATATTCATATTTTTATTATCTCTGAGCACCAGCTGCGGGTACAAAGATACCCTGAGGAGTTTTGAATTATTTTCTGCACATTGAACTATCGTGGCTATACTGCATCAAAAGACAAAAGTCATTCTTTTCCTGGCATACCACAGCATGTAAGAAAAGATCAGGCATACTGTCTCAAAAAGAACTTTTTAAAAATAAGTACAGTGGTTTGACAAGGTGACAGAGAAGGCAACTTCCCACAATATCTTTGAGAGACTATATTGCATTGAGTGTACGAATGATTTTTGTATCATTGTGGACCAGGGATTCTATGCACTCAGTGAGGGGAGAGTTACCACAGTTTCTCCAGAAAGTGAAAACAGTACCAGATGATTATGGCAAATTGTTCAGGTTATAACACTTCCAGAGAGGTACCACCACTTCCTGGGAAGACTTGCGTATTCTGGCTCAAACTGGATTCTCTAGAGACCAATGGACAAAAAAAGGACATTAGGATAAATAGTCCAAGTTTAAATGGATTTGAGGCCTTCATTCCGATTATTCATCTAACAACTGATATGAACTTGTAATCACAGGGAAAAACCAGTTGTGGGGTTTGAAGGACTGACACCTAGCAGAGCCCCATACTGATGCTCTCTGGTAAGCTTTTTAGCATGTGTGTAGGTTCTTTTATTTTTTTCTCATGTTTTCTCTGTAATGCTTGTCCCTTGAGAATAAATGTGCTTGCTTATAAAGAACTGTGTGGTAATGTGTAATTATTGGCAATACATTGGCTAAAGGCCTTGGAGAAAGCAAAACCCAAGTGTTGTTTTTTTAGGAAGACTGGCTTGCTAGAGATATTGCAGTGTAGATCAGGGACTTGTACAGCCTTAAAACCACTAATCAGAAGGGAATGAGATGCAGGTCTTCACCCAAGAGAGGTGACAACTGGGAGTTGGAAACCTTTAAGTGGGTGTTCTTGGACCATGGAGGGGGAATATAGGTGTGATTACTCTGAAACTCTGACATAAATATTGTTAGCATGTTTGGGATATATGGCAGTTTAAATGACACAAGTGCCAACAGTGTTGAAAGCAAGCATTATAGAAGGCAAAAGCTCAGAAAAAAGTCTCAGTCAATCCGGGAAAAGAATAGTGAAAAGAGAGAGGGGGAAATGAGTTATGAATAGATGCAAAGTGTCTCCACTGCCCTTCTCGGTAGGCGACTGCAGAGCTTTCTCTCCGAGAAGCATTTTTAGCTGCAAGTCTATCACGGCAAGCACTAGTTTTTAAGTTGGTGCAGTGGAGACACTTTGCAGGGATGTGTGTCTCACCGAGGCATTTGATGCAGAGTGCCCATCTGACCACGGCATAGACTCCTTGCAGGAGCCATATTTCTTAAAGCCTGGTGACCATGACATAATAAAAGTATGAGTCTCAACAAGAGATTAACTTGAGGGAAATTTTTTTTGTAACTATCGAACTATGCTAAAGGAAAGGGAAAACTGGGAAATGGATAGCTAACTATTTCTATTTTTTTCTCTATTTCCTACAGTAACCAAGGAAGAGATGAGCACCACCCCAACTCCTGTCTTCAGCCAAGGATAGTTGAGAAGCAACTGAAGGGGGCATGGGACGCGTGTGCCCAGGCAGGCCCTAACAACTCTATGAGACAGCAGCTGAGTGTGTTCATCCCGACTAGGCACCGCTACCAAAGATCTCTGACCAACGGCACCGGGACACACTGTTACCTGGAGTGGAGCACCCACAGAGACAGCACTCAAAGAAGAACTCCTATGTTCCTCTGAATGCTGAACAGTATACAACCTGTTAACTTTCTACAGATGTTATATCTGCACCAGAAAGGAATAGGTCTATTTTTAGCCATGAACATTTTCCAGTTAAAGAGAGGCAAAGTAAAGCCATTGCAATTAAATGTAATAGTTTTGCACAGCAATACTGTCATGTTGCCTCCCATTAGTGAATGGAAAATGCAGTGGTACTAAGAATCCTGTTGCTGAAGGCAATTACACAACTGAACTACTTTACCAGTTTGGTATTTTTAATCTGCCTTTTTAGGGGAAACATGCTATCTATTTGGGTTAATTTTCCTTGTATCTTTAGAGACACAACATTTCAGTGTAATATTTTTGACATAATATGGTATCTGAGATTCGTTATTATGAATGTGAATCATAAGCCTTTCAGAAACCACAAATACAATTAATTTAAATTATCTTTTAAATATACTGCTAGAGTACAAAAGGAATAGGGGAAGAGAGGGAGAGAGAATAACCTCTTTACAATTACCTTTGATGTTTGCATTCCATTATAAAACTAATTTTGCCACCCACTTGACCCTTCCACCCACCTATATTGCATACATTCTTTGTCAGTGGACAGATTTTTTTGTCCAAACATAAGGTGATTCAATAAGCTAGCTTTGAGATACAAGACTCAAAGAAATAAATAGGTCTTAATTTTTGAAGACACTTTTCCCATATTGTATCTCAAAAAATTGCTTACCCTAGAAATTTCAAATGAGGTTTACTTGAAAGATATTAATGAGTTATAGCTCACACAACCATTAGGAGATCGAGAAAGGCATTTTTGGGACAATATTCACTGGCAATTAGAACAGTCAGAAGAGTCTGGTGGACTCTGGAAGATTTTTAAAGGATGTGAAATGACTTATTAATGACTGATCATTACTTGGTTACACTGATTAAGATGCGAGTGTAACTTTACAGAAGACAATGGGGTTATATCAGTGTAACAGTGGAGAATCAGTTGGTCTTCATTTTGGAGATTAATTTACATTTTGAAGGCTACTGTCAAGGATGTTTGTCACAGTGCTAAAGGAATTTCACATCCCCATCTCCACCCACTGCCTACTAGCCACCAACAGCCAGGGTAATTAACTAAATCACCTGCTTCTAACATCACCTCTTTCTTACCATACCCTACCCTACCAACGTCTTAGATAGGACAAACATAAGTTCTCAGTCCTTAGGAACTCCCCTTTTAGCTCCATAGATTTGTCAGCAGAGCTCATCCCAGTACCCCGAGCCAACTCATCTCCCTTCCACATCTCACTAGAGGAAAAGAATCCCATTGGGGGGATGTTTCCCTGAAGAGATTTAGTGTACTAAGGCTCATAACATATTGTGTTATTCTGGTTACATGACTTATTGTACCTCTGTTCCCTTTGTGGTATCTCTGAATGTGCCTATTTAGGTCTTGGACCTCTTGCTTATTCCTGTCTTAGCGTGGAACCCTTTGATTTAGGGCCCTACCAAATTCATGGCCATGAAAAATGTTTCAGAGACTGTGAAATCTGGTCTTTTCTGTGCTTTTACTCTATATTATACAGATTTCATGGGGGAGACCAGCACTTCTCAAAGTGGGGGTCCTGACCCAAAAGAGGGTGGGGATGTCACAGGGTTATTTTAGGGAGGATTCTGGTATTGCCAGCCTTACTTCTGCATTGCCTTCAGAGCTGGGTGCCTGGAGAGCAGTAGCTGTTGGCCAAGTGCCCAGCTCGGATGGCGGTGCCTGGCCAGTAGCAGTGCAGAAGTAAGAGTGGCAATACCATGCCTCCCTTACTTCTGCTCTGCTGTCTTCAGAGTCGGACTGCCAGAAAGTGGTGGCTCCTGACCAAGGGCCCAGCTCCGCAGGCAGCAGCACAGAAGTTAGGGTGGTAATATCATGCCATGCCATCCTTCCTTCTGTGCTGCTGCTGGGAACGGCTCTGCCTTCAGAGCTGTGCTGCTGGCCAGCAGCTCTCTGGCCACCCAGCTCTGAAGGTAGCGCCGCCACCACCAGCAACACAGAAGGAAGGGTAGCAGTACTGCAACCCCCTTACAGTAACCTTGTGACACCCCCTCCCCCCAACACAACTCACTTTTGGGGTAGGACTCCTACAATTACAACACTGTGAAAATTCATATTTATAGAACTATGACCATAAAATTGACCATGAATTTGGTAGGGCCCTACTTATGATTCCTCCACTTTTATTAGACCAAGCCCAGGGGACACTACCCTGTATGAACCAATTGCTTAACATCCACAGGTCCAACTTGGTTTTGGGTACCTCTGTTTCTTCCCTTCATGAAACTGTGGCCACTAAACAGTAACCAATAGCCTTTGCAAACAAGTTATTTTATTTTAGAGCAAAGTATTTATTTATTTATTTATTCATTCAGGAACAAAGTCCTAAAGGGTTTTTAAATAACAAATATCCTACTTGCAAATCACTGCAACCCCCACAGTGGACTTCCCAACTCCAAACTGATTTGTGACTGACTGGTAGCAGTCTGGAGTTGCCACTTGCTTCTCCACTGTGAGGCCAGCTCTCATTTTGGAGTCCTTGTGCTGCGGTGCAGGGATGAACTCTGCACACAGTTCCAGGAAGGTAGCTTTGCACATCCAAAAGTTCTGTAGCCACTGCTTGCCATCCCATATCTGCAATCCTGATGTCTGTTTCCCAGCCCAACAGCTATGGTCCACTGTGTGTAGCTGCTCTGTGAATGCCAACATCTATCTTGAATTGCTTCGTTCCATGGTACACAGCACAGCAGGCACCACAGATTCATTGTTAGAATTGTAGCTCATGCAATATGGCAGGATCAGCCATGTTGTGTTCAATATGTTCACCACACTACTGGAGAGCAGAGCAGGATCCATGCTTTCAGACAGAGATAGCAGATGCACAATTTACAGGGGAAGTTGAAAAATCGAGCAAAACATAGTCGGAAGCCTATGGAATGATGGGATGGAGAAAACTGCATCAGGGGATGGTGAGTCCACCCTATGATGCACTGTGGGATACCTACCCACAGTGCACTGCTGTCTCTGACGGTGCTAGAGCACCAACTATGGATACACTTGGCTGACGCAAGGAGCACTGTGCGAACATGCAGAAGGAGGGGAGGGATAGCTCAGTGGTTTGAGCATTGGCCTGCTAAACCCAGGGTTGTGAGTTCAATCCTTGAGGGGGCCATTTAGGGATCTGGGGCAAAAAAAAATCTGTCAGGGGACAGTACTCAATCCTGCTAGTGTAGGCAGGGGACTGGACTCGATGACCTTCAAGGTCTTTCCAGTTCTAGGAGATTGGTATGTCTCCATTTATTTCATATTTCAATGTAACTATGATCATCAATGTAACTTAAGTTGATTTAACTCTGGAGAGTAGACCTAGCCTCATTCAGGTTCTCCCAGTCTGAACCTCCCTATTCAAGCTGGTTTGGGTACTCCCTGTGAAGGCTTTAGCTACTGCCAGTCCTTGCTCTATCATTATCTCTTAACAACTGTTAAGTATAAGCTATTAGGTGTCTATTGGGGCTTTTCCATATGAACATTTAGTGCATGGCAAGGTGGGGTGTAAATTTACCTTGCTCTAGCCTGCCACGTACGCTGTGGACCCTGCTGCTGCACACTAAAAGTTCTCCAGTGCATTTTGATCTACCCTGTTTTGAAACAGGGGAGTAAGATAATGTGCACTAGTAAACTTTTAGTGCATGGCAGCGGGGTCTACATGGACAGTTAATGGGTGGCAAGCTAGTGTGAGGTAGAATTATCTCCATCTTGATGCAAACTAAGAGTTTGTATAGACAAGGTCTAGAAAGGGCTTCCTTTCTCTTTCCCTAAGTGCATAAGCTCTGCTACACAGTGAGACCTCTAAGGTGAAATATGTACCCCTATTCATGGGACAGGCATCACAATAGTGACAGATCCAGCCCTATATTAACAGTCACCAAAAAACACCCCCATGTGGCACACCTGTATGCTTTTGAAGGGCCTCAGGGAGGGAGAGGTGAAATCAATGGATGGAGATTGAGAAAGCATGAGGGAGCTGCAGAACTGGATAAAGCTTCCCATAGGCACTGAATTCCTCTCTACCTGGGGCATGCTCCACCCGCTCCCCTGCTTTAGGCCCACCCCAATTCCACCCTTTCCTCCAAGTCCTGACTCCACCCCCCCGCCTCTTTCTTTTCTCTTCTCATCTCCTCCCCTGAGTGCACCCCATACCCACTCCTTCCCAGCGCCTCCTGTACACCACTGAACAGTTAGTTCTGTGGTGGTAGGAGGCACTAGAAGGGAGGGGGAGAATTTGGTCAGCAGGGCTGCAGGCGGCAAGGAAGTGCTGGGTGAGGAATTTGGCTGCTGTTGGATGCTGTAGCACCCACAGAATTGGAGCCTATGAAGCGCCTCAGGAGGTGGGTAGGGAGGCATGAGAGCATGAGACAATTCCTGGGGGGAGAAAACTTTATTAAGCTGGAATCAAAGTTGGGAACACAAATCAATAACTTAAAGGTAATGATCCTGACAAAGATTGCAGTTTTATGAAAGAAAAGATACAAGTTACTATATAGAAAGGAATTTCAGAGTTAAATGTTAAACTTAAGAGAAACCTAAACATTTGAAAGTACTGAAATGCACAGTTATCTAAACAACTTTAACTCCACCCTACAGCTATGACCTTAGAACAGTGGTGCACAAACTTTTCCTGTCACATACGCCCCCCCCCCCCTTACCAGTAATGGAGTCTGTCCATGTTCCCTCCCTCCCCCCGTCCATTACTGCACATCCACAGTTTTCTCAGCAGAGGATCTGGGGCCGACATCAGAGCTGGGGGCAGAACTGGGGATGGGGGAGGATCTGGGGCTAGAGGTGGAGCTGGCCTGGGAGCAGAGACGAGGGCAGAGCTGGGCTGGGGGCAGAGGAGGGGGGTAGAGTGGATCTGTGGCTGGGACTGGAGAAGAGCAGCGCTATGTAGCACTCCCTCCCTACCCCCTTTTCAGGGCCATACACAGTCCCCACAAAAGGACAGGGCCGGCTCCAGGCACCAGCCGAGGAAGCATGGGCTTGAGGCGGCACATTTTAAGGGGCTACAATCCGGCCAATCTTGAGGCGGCATATTCCGGTGGCCCCTCCACACACACACTCGGGCCACTTTTTTTTATTTTTTATTTTTTGCTTGGAGCAGCGAAAAAGTTAGAGCCAACCCTGCGAAGGAACGTACTTTATAAATGTCATTTCAGCTATTAACTTAGGGTGTGTCTACCCAGCACAGGCAACGTGCACTAGAAGGATGTGTAAAATTCTCTAATGTTTTGTGCTCTAACTGTCATATGTAGGCCCTGCTGACACACTCTGGAAGATACTTAGAGTTAAGGAGAACTTGGTACCTTTTACAGCGTGCCAGCAGGGTCTACACAGGGCAGCTAGGGCACAGCACGTTAGTCTGCTTTACAAATCACAGCCCTCTGACTCCTGGCACACTGTACAGCCAAACCCTAAGAATCCCTTTGCCCCCCTTCCATAATGCGGTATGAGCACAGTATATATTACAGAGACATGCAGGTTAGGTGATAATAGAGGTGCATGTCTTCACAGTATCAAAGGCAAAACCATCCTGATCTTAAACTGTTAATTTAACAAAAATACAATAGTGCTCTTCAGCCTAAAGCCAGTGTCTGACAGAAAGTACGCTTACATAAGTACAATGATAGAGAGAAATGGTTTCTTTGAGACACAGCTAGATAATCTATCTGAATAAGAAGCTATTTTTAGTTTTCAAGAAACAATGAATTGTTCAGATGAAAGCATCACTCTTCCACTGTACTCAAGTATCAGACAATTTTTAAGTACAACAGGCGTGGCCTACTTAGAATCTGTACATAGGTTTGATGTTGGTATTTTATCTGATATCTCTTTGAGTATTATTAAAATATATGTTCCTTCACTTAAGCTATAATATTTTATTCCTATGTTGCTTATTTATCTAAATGAATAAATACTCTTTTTTAAACAGTTATACTGCTCTACTGGGTAAACACAATTCAATGATATTTTAACATTAAAACTAAGGTTTTAAAATGTACCAAGCTTTAAATTCATTTGAACCCTGATCTCTCACAAGAGCTAAAATCCTTATATAATATTATAATACGTTTAAGTAAATTGTTCTATTCTTCCTCAGCCCCTCTCCTTCCCTGCAATATAAAATCATTGCAATATGTTGAGAACTGCATCACATTGCTTCATCACCACAGTATTCATAACACATTAATAATTATCATTTTATTCATTTGTATTAAGGTAGCACCTAGGGACTGACTGGGAATATCTCTGTTGTGCTTGGTACACAAAGTGGCAGACAATGACTCCCCTTAAGAGCTTACAATTTAAATAGAACACACAAGCAGAGTGATGGCATCAAATGTCATGTTTGTGTCATAATTTATTCATATATGTTTTGGGGGGGAGGGATTGTAGGAGAGGGCTGGCTACACACAGCGTTGCCAACTCTTGTGACTTTACCGTGGGTCTCCTCGACTTGTCCTTAAAGCCCAGCTCCTGGAATTACGAAAAAACGTGAGAATCTCAGCTGTAATTGAGAATGAAAGCACGTTTCTCGCCCTCATGGCTGCAGAGCACAGCCTGAAAATGTGACACAAGTTCATCCCAAAGACTCAGAAACCAGAAAGCAAGAAAACAATATTTACATGGGGAAGGGGGCAGGTATCACCGGCAAGGGGAGGCTGAGCTTCTCCAAATAGCCAGATGCCCCCCACCATGCTCTTTCCTGAGACGCCCTCTTGCTTCCTGCTGCTTTTCCTGTGGCTCCAGCCCAGGCAGGCTGCTCTTCCTCCCTGAAGTAGGCTGGGGCTAGGGCTGGGTGGGCTGACCTGTGACCCGGGACTCAGGGCGGCTGCAGCCAGTGCTGGGGCCATCCGGTTCTCCGGGGCTGGGGCACACTGATTGGGGTGGCCTGGGGCTGGGTCGTGGAGGAGCTGCAGTGGGGTGCTCGGACTCCAGCAGGGGAGGGGGCAAGGGAGGGATGGGACCTCAGGCAGAAGGGCTGGGGACTAGCCTCCCCAAACAGGCAGCTCACACACCATTCATGTAGATTTGTTTGTTTGTAAAAAAACCCACTTGATTACTGGCCCAGTGTCATGATTTCTGAATGTTTGAGATTGGCAATGTTGCTAAACAGAACAACAAAGGAAAGGAAAGGGGATCCGTGAAGGGAGGGGGGTGCAGGGGGACAGAGCAGAGGTGGGGAGGGCGGGAGGAAATGAAGTAGATGAGAATAGGTACTAGGTGGAGTGAGGTTAGGTGAACAGACTGAGAGAGAGGAAGTGGGGAAGGTGGTTGGGGCAAAGAGCCAATCAATCACAGGGGGGAAAACACTGAATGTGAAACTGGAAAGAAATCTGTTTACATCAGAAGTGTCAGAACCTGCTTCTTGCTCTACTTCAACTGGCTTCAGTTTCTTTTGGCTCATATGGTGGGCACCTTCCTGTAATTTTTTTCTTCCCTGAAGCCCCCATGGGTTGGGGATGTAGGTGATGATGTATAGGTCCTAATGCCTGGAGAGAGGACACCCATGGACAGTTCTGGGACACACTATTTAATAAAGTAGGTTATAAGGATATACAGTAAGTAAAGCTAGAATGAGGCATGCCATATAGTATGGATTGTGTTATGATTCTTCAAATTCCAATACTTTGTCTAGTAGAATTCTTATTTTTTCATCAGAATCAAGGGATATTTCACATTAACACTGATATTCGACTGAAGGGATAAACTACTGTTCTCAGGAGGTTGTCCATAACACAGTCTCTTATGCCCAGGAAAGTACCATGGCTCAGGAAGGCAGCTAAGCATGGTCTTTCTCAGATTTCAGCTCATTATTTGGAACAGGGAGATTTGCTTTCTCATTTCTCTACTCCCAGTCAGTTTTTCAACTATCAGTGAACTAATCCATAATGTTCCCCACTCCTACAGTCTAAGGGCTTGTCTACACTGAGAAGTTTCTCAGCATAACTATGCCAGAGTAAATACTCTGCTATAATGATACTAGTATAAGTCTCTATGGAGATTATTCTGGAATAAAAATAACTTTATTTTGGTTTAATTACTCTGCCTCCAATTTTCCCCTCTAAAAATGTGGGGAAGTTATCAACTCAAACAAGGGGGTAATCAAATCAAACTGGAATTAAACCTTCTCCATAGAGAGTATGTGCTGAACCCATCACAGATATGCCACACGTACCATACTAAAAAGTTTCTGTCCAATACTTGAGCACATTATAAAATAAAGAAAGGAATATTACCCCAGCCACCAAGTGTAATTAAAAATATATAGCTCTCATTTTCCAGGACATGACAGTAGCTCCAACTATCATTGAGAATAAATCATTTTGCAGAAGCTATTGCTAACTAAGTCTGAGGCCTGAGATACTCACCTGGAGAACAGGGCCAGAGTCAAATGAAGTGCATGAAGATTTATTGGAGTGTACCTAATACTGCCTTCCACACTGGAGCTCATGTCATTCTCCTCTCTTTGTTAATCTAACTGTAATCACACAAAGTTTGAGTAGAACAGACAAAAATAATAGATTTCATATATGAGAAGTATTCTTCCTTCAACTCTCCAGTTTTTTAAATAGGCATTGTTCTGATTTGGAGATGAGACAGTATTATTTTTGAATGGTGCCCCATGTGTCATTATTAAAAGCAAATTAAAAGAAAACAAAAAATAAGTTACAACCAAGCTTTAGACTAGATGATACTTTTGTATGTTAAACATAAATTGATACTTTTGTATCTTAAATCTACAGAAGATATGTCTAGCTTTTACAAGGATTATATTCTCTCTGTTGTTAAAGTTACTTCTTCGTAGTAACCTGAAATGATCTTTCTGGAGCCTCTTCCACCGACTTCAAATGGAGAAGGTTTGCCAACATTGTGCTGGGGAGTGAGCCTACCAGCCCGGGTCTTCAGACGTGTGATAGCAGGACTCATGATAGCTGTGTAGATGTTGCAGGCTGGGCTCTCAAGCCTTGGGGGAAAGTGGGAGGGACTGTGGATCTGGGGTAGGGGGCTTGCTCACAGATGCAGTGTTGACATTAGGGTGTCCAAGGGTCCAGTTTTTGCTCATAAAGTCCAGTCAAAAAGGAGACCTGACAGTTTCTGGTCAGTAGCACTGACTGGACACAAAAAGTCTGATTATGGATGGTTACTTAGGTAGTCGGCTTCCACGCCACTGCTGGGAAGGCAGGAAGAGCAGTTGCTGCTGGAGTTGAAAGAATACTTAGGAACTGTCCAGCTCCAGTGGACAGAGGTACTGTGATCAGCGCCCGGAAGGAGGGATCCTGAAGCGCACAGCTTTTGAGGAGTGGGGCAATTGGCCTGGCTCACTTCCTGGGACCCTGTAGCAAAGCGAGACTCCCCAGTTTGGTGCCTCCTACTGGTCATATTGGGAATTAGCTCTCAAGCATACGGAGCACCCTCTGCTGGCCAGTGTCTTGCCTGCCACTGGCCCCATGTCCCTCCTAGACTCTGGTGACCTTTTTCTTGGGGGTTTTCCCCAGCAGTACCCCCCACACTCTGGGTCTTCCCTCCTAGGGGAACCCCCAATCCTCTAAACCCACCTTGCCTCAGTGGCTACTGCCAATCATCATCTGCCCCATCAACTAGGGGGCAGACTGCAGTCTGTAATGGCCACTCATCATTGGCAGGGGTTAGGACCTTCTGCCTTTACCTATCCCCGGGCTGCCCCTCTGAGCCCCAGTACCTTTTTGGGCCTGGGGTTTTACCAGGCTGGGGCTCCCCAGCACCTCTTGCCCTTTTCCCCAGCACTGCTTTGCTTCAGTACCTTGCTCCCAGGCAGCTAGCCCTTCCCACTCCAGAGCTAGAGTGAGACTCCTTCAGCTTTTAGCCCCAGTCCTCTGATAAGGGCCATCTGGGCCCTGACTGAGCTTCCCCAATCAGCCTAGCCTGGCTGCTTTTAATTCTTATTCTCCAGAAGTGGGGCAGCTGCCCCACTACACATCCCTTCTCAGC
This sequence comes from Sternotherus odoratus, assembly GCA_032164245.1. Lineage (NCBI taxonomy): Eukaryota > Metazoa > Chordata > Testudines > Kinosternidae > Sternotherus > Sternotherus odoratus. The sequence continues at coordinate 200,290,097 of JAVMKO010000001.1, read as the reverse complement.
TTCCTTTGTGCCCCACCCACCCGCAGAGTGCTGCCCACCATCCTGCCCCAGTCACCTCCCCTCCTCCCAGCCTCTGGAGTGCAGCTCTCCTTTCCCCATCCTGCCCCAGTCAATCTCCATCTCTCGAGCCCTGCACACCTGACAGACAGACAAAGGTGGAGCGACAGTGGGGTGGGAAGAGGAGCTAGGAGCATGGCCTAGCACAGTGGTGGGGAACCTTTTTTCTGTCAGGGGCCATTGAGCCACAGGCCACATAAAGCCCCAACGGTGGGAGGAGGCTTGATGCTTCCCCTAGGCACCGGGGTGGGGCCAGAAATGAGGGGGTCAGGATGTGGGAGGGGGCTCTGGGCTGGGGCAGGAGTTGGGGTGCAGGAGGGGATGAGGTCTCTGGCTGGGGGTGCGGGCTCTGGGGTGGAGCTGGGGATGAGGGGTTTAAGTGAAGGAGGGGGTTCTGGGAGGAGCCTAAGGGATTTGGAGTGCAGGAGTGGGCTCAGGCCTGGGTCAGGAGGTTAAGGTGTAGGAGGAGGTTTGGGGGTGCAGGCTCAAGGAGGGAGTTTGGGTGCAGGAGAGGTTCTGACCTGGGGAAGAGGATTTGGGTGTGGGCCTTGGCCGGGAGGGCTTACCTCAGGCAGCTCCCGGTTGGCAGTGCAGCAGGGCTGAAGCTCTGCACAGTGCATGCTGCCTGCTCCCACAGGTCCCATACCTGCAGCTCCCATTGGGAACCAGCCAATGGGAGCTGCAGAACCAGCACAGGGGTGAGGGCAGCGCACAGAGCTTCCCTGATTGCCCCTGAGCCTAGGGGCTGCAGGGACATGCTGGTCACTTCTAGGAGCTAGAGCCACAGTGGGGTGAACCAGCACTTGTGGCTCCAGCCCTGGAGGGTGGTGCCAAGGCTCGGGGCTTCTGGCCCACATCGTGGAGACCTGCCATGGGCTGGATTAAATTAAGCAGCGGGCCTCATCCGGCCCGCAGGTTCCCCACTCCTGGCCAAGAGGGAAGAGGTGGATCAGGGGGCAGGGGAGGTTCTGGCACTCAGTGTCTGTTTTTCACAAATTAGAAAGTTGTCCATCCTGGTTGACATGCCCCAAGTCTCCAAAGATGCTACTGAAGTGCTTAACTGAAATAGAGTGTAGGTATTTTGTCCTTAATTCTTGAGAGAGAAAGTGTGTATATGTATGTTTTGATCAAATCTGTCTTCCTTTACTAATATAGTCCTAGTGACTTCATAGGGGTTGCTTGCGTAAAGTGAGCAAGGTTTGGCCTGTACTGTAGCATTACTAAACGAGGTTAAAAGCCATCCCTACCTTCATACCTTAGCATATTAGGAGACATAGTGTGTAGGGTTTTGAGTCTCTCTTTTTGGGGGTGGGGGGTGGGGGGAGTGCATGTATGTTTTATTTTCCTTTTCAAGTTTCTATTATAAAAGTATCCTCCTCTATCAAAGATTACTAATATATTGAAGCACTACATAACTGATTATAGTAATATGTTCAAGTATCATAGAAACATATGAAATTATTTTTAAAAACTGTAAGAAGAACACTTAGGGCTTGTCTTACACTACTGCTTCAGACAATGTTACTTATGTTGCTGAGGGGCATGAAAAGAACCATACAAACTCTGCATGACATAAAACTGGTTCAGTAGTCACAGACATGGTATAGGTCGGGATCTAATGGGTTTAGACTGAGACAACTTAGTCCTTTAATTTAATTAAATATTCTCTATTCCTCCTTCCTTTCTATTTAAGTATAAATTAAACAGTGTGTATAATCTTAGATAGATTAGTGCAGTGGTAAAGTGGTAAAGGGATTTAAAATCTTATCACAGGTAGTATGTCTTATGTGCTTTAGCATTAAAAAAACAATTAACTTGGGGACAGTATGAGGACAGCTTTATATTAAATAGTTTATGGAAATATACTGTACAGATAAGGAATTTGAAAAGTTTTTAAATATAACATGTCAGTGCTGTTACTTTATATTATACCCTCTTCAATTGGCATATTCCCTAGAAAATTGCTGAAGTAGCACAATAGCTGAAATCATTATACCACTAACATATTTATGGTACTGGACTATGCAAGCTGTTTTCCATTAATAGCTTTTTGCCTTTTGGTTTCAAATAGTAACTTGCCAAGTAATTTAGTGACTCTGGGCCAAAGTCATCCTTGGTGTAATTCCTGTGAAGCTATCAGGGAAGTTTTTGGCTCAAGCCATTTAATTAAACAATATCTGCCATATTACATTCCTTCACTAAAGTGAGAATTTATTTTATTAATAGAAGCTTTATTTAAGAGAAATAAGCAAAAAGCAAATTAGCAAAAAAAAAAAGCTTGCATAATAAAAAGGGCAATTACATGTGGTGCTTTTTGAAGTTACACATCAGTTTTCTTTACCATAGTTTTTACCATAGAATCCTAGAGATTTCTGATATTTCGGAGATTTCTTATATTTTGCTCTGATTAAAACAAAAATACTCTATTGAGTATGAGTGTAAGTGTGTTTTAAAGAATCATATGTTCTGCACCATTAGCATTCTTGCTTGCCTCTGCTCTGCTACTGAACTTGTAAAACTCCCATCTTAGCTCTCAGCCTAGCTCATTCTTAGTGATCTGTCTTTGGGCTAGAGACTATGCTTTAACATACTGTATTGAGAAAAGGATGGTGCAAACACTCCACCACCCCAGAAGCCACAGCAGATACTGTGCCTCTAGGACACAACTCTGAGGCACATTTCTCTTCCTGCTTCCTCTTTGGGGTGGTAGCATTTTGCTACTAGTATAACCCAACAACAAAGTACAACACCTTTTGCGCTGGCTCATTCTAAGTTGCCAAAGCTATGCACATTTCCTGCCTCTGCACTTCAGGAGCTCAGGATGAAATAAGAAGGTAGCACACCCAGGAGTGCAAGGAGGTTCTTACTTCCCTTTATTTCTCTAGTGCCAAGCATAATTTTCAAGTCACAATGTAGCCCGTTTTGTTTAAAACATATGTATTTATACTTCACTATTAAAAATTCATTCTTCAACTTTCATAATAAATGGAAATGATAAATGTCATTGAACCTTTCTTAATAGATCTAATATTTAATGTGCTGCACATTAAATAACCTTGAGGAAATCCAAAGGAGAGAAATTAGGACATATAATGATATATATTAAACTGCATTAAAACATACCATGTAAATTCTGATTCTGAAAGGAAAAAACCCAAAATAACAGTAAAAACAAATCTCCCATTATTTCCCATGCCCAGCAAAATTCTTAATAAAGAAACAGAACTTTGATGCTATCAGAATGTATATAGGATGAGGTAAATTTTTACTAAAGTGAATAGAAAAAAAATTTGACTCACTATTGTGTGTCAAAAGTTCTCTATTTTTCATTCCTTTGATTAAATGATGGCAGAAATTATTTTACATGTCCTGCATTTTTAATAGTGATCTGTTTCTGATCCCTGCGGGAAGTCTGAGTCTATTTAATTACATCCACCGACTAAGAATTTTAATAAATATTTCAATGACGAATGGAATTTTTTGGCTCATTAGAGATTGAGTACAAAAGAGAGCAATGTTGTAGTGTTTAGTTACCTAGAACAAACACAGAAAAGAAACAGCTCTTTTTCATCAAGATTGCAGCTATGTATGTTGGGAAAATTATCCCATTCAGAAAGTATTAATAAAGAAAGGGAGTCATGAAATTTTTGAAGAAAGTGAGGAATACTTGTAGCACCTTAGAAACTAACCAGTTTATTTCAGCATAAGCTTTTGTGGGCGATAGCCCACTTCATCCAATGAAGTGGGCTATCGCCCACAAAAGCTTATGCTGAAATAAACTCTAAGGTGCTACAAGTATTCCCCACTTTCTTTATGGATACAGACTAACACAGCTGCTATTCTTGAACGTGTCATGAAATTCTTGATATATCATTTGTAGCCAAAGTGCAAGACAGCCAAAAGCAGAAAAGAAACTGCCTTTTCAAGGATGTTATCTGTTATGCAAAGGATAATCATGAAGAAGTGGTGCACAAGCACTAAGGTCATATAGCAAAAGCATATTAATGCCTAAATTCTGATATTCTTACTCTGGTTTATTAGAACTTTACTTCAGAAATCATCCAATTAACTTCAATGGAACCACCCATGTAGAAGACACTAAGCAGCAGAAGTGAGGGTATGAGAATCAAGCTCTTAGAATCTCATTTTCAAAAACTGTAACATAATTCTGGTTTAGGCTAAAAATAGATCTGACAAAGAAATTCTGAATAATATTTAAGGTATTTGCTTTTTAAATACACTCACACCTACTACTTGTCATTATTTAAGTGTAAATTAATAGCATTTTGCTTTCCTTTTGTACGCAGTTTTATTATGCCATGTTCAATTGCAATCCACAAAAGATTTGATATAGTAATATAGAAAAACATCTAGAACTATATACAGTAACTCCTCACTTAACATTGAACTTATGTTCCTGAAAAATCAGCAAATGAAACAATGTTAAACAAATCAATTTTTCCTATAAGATTTAATGTAAATGCATGGGGGAAGGGGAGGGGGGGAGAGTGTTTAGGTTCGAAGGAAATTTTTAAGGGGCAATCAAAAGGCATTATATACTGTAAAGTACCGTACTATGGTTAGGAAGTGCCCCTAGCTCAGGGTTTCTCAAACTGGGGGTTGCGACCCCCGGGGGGGTTGCCGAGCACTCCCCAGGGGGGCGTGAGCTCCTGCCGCTGCTGGCACCCCGCCCGTGGCCGGGGCACAGGCGGGAGCCCGCCCGCGGCCGGGACTGGAGCCGGGGCGCAGCGGGGTCCGTGCCTGTATTTCCGCATTCGGTGGCTTTTAGCCGCCGAATGCGGAAGTATTGAATTCGGCGGCTTTGCAGGGGTCGCGCCGCGCCGTGCCGCGCCGCTGGAGTGGAAAAAGGGGTCGCGGTCTCAACAAGTTTGAGAACCGCTTCCCTAGCTTATCCCACACAGGCACAGCCCGCTGCAGGCAAGGATGCTAGGAAGCACCTTTGCAGCAGCAGTGGCAGCTTACCCAGAGAAGAACAGGTGCCAACTTTTCTGGGGGATGCTCCAGGCCCACCTCTTCCCACCCCCACATCCTCTCCGAAGCATGCCACATCCTCCCTCCTTCCCCTCCCTCCCAGAAAGTCCTAAGCACCACAAAACAGGTGTGTGGTGGGGGGGGAAGTGCTGGGAGAGGGGGGAGGATGCGGAGAAGAGGAACTTGTGCAATGCTCCCTTGTAAAGTTGCTGCTCTTCCACAAAATCTTAGAAGCAGTGGACAGAACTGACAGCCAAATGACATTATAAGGGAGCATTGCCCAACTTTAAATGAGCATGTTCCCTAATTGAGCAGCGACGTAACTTTGAAACAACATTAACTGGGAGGACATTAAGTGAGGAGTTACTGTACTTTTTAAACAAAATATAGTTATACTAATATGACTGTACAGGCAAATTAGCAGGGATGAAAACAGTACTGATTTGATTTTTTCCTGACCCCTTGCAGTTTAGTAGGTGTTTGAGGCGAGAACAATGATGATAGAACTAATTACTCAGAATAAGTATCAGAGAGGTAGCCGTGTTAGTCTGGAATAGCAGAGGAAACAAAATCCTGTGGCACCTTTCTTCACCAAGCTTTCTCAAAACTACAATACCCACACAAGGAAATAAGGACACAGATCAACAGAGCCAGACGTGTACCCAGAAGCCTACTGCTACAAGACAAGCCCAAGAAAGAAAACAACAGAACACCACTGGCCATCACCTACAGTCCTCAGTTAAAACCTCTGCAACGCATCATCAGTGACCTACAACCCATCCTGGACAATAATCCCTCACTTTCACAGGCCTTGGGAGGAAGGCCAGTCCTGGCACACAGACAACCTGCCAACCTTAAACAAATTCTCACCAGCAACAGCACACTGCACCACAATAACTCCAACTCAGGAACCAATCCATGCAACAAACCTCGATGCCAACTCTGCCCACATATCTACACCAGCAACAACATCACAGGACCTAACCAGATCAATCATACCATCACTGGTTCATTCACCTGCACATCAACCAATGTCATATATGCCATTATATGCCACCAGTGTCCCTCTGCTATGTACATCGGCCAAACTGGACAGTCCCTACGAAAAAGGATAAATGCACACAAATCAGATATTAGGAATGGCAATATACACAAACCTGTAGGGGAACACTTCAACCTGCCTGGACACACATTAGCAGATTTAAAAGTCACCATCCTGCAGCAAAAACACTTCAAGACCAGACTACAAAGGGAAACTGCAGAACTTCAATTCATTTGCAAATTCAGCACACACATTCTAGGATTGAACAAAGATCTAGAATGGCTGGCTCATTACAGACATTGTTTCTCCTCTCTCCATGTTCACACACCCCATTCAAATGCTAGAAGAATAATCCACACTCCCTGATCGGAGATAACAAACTGGTTCAGCTTATTTGGACTAACCTTTTCACCTCCCACCTGGTTCTTACCTACTTTCCCAGACCTGCCTCTAAACATTTCCACTGCTTGCATCCGACGAAGTGGGTATTAGCCCACGAAAGCTCATGCTTCAAAACTTTATAGTTAGTCTTTAAGGTGCCACAGGATTTTGTTTCCTCAGAATAAGTACAATGTGGGAAGGGAAAATAAGAAAAGAAGGGAAGGATGAGAGAGACATTTTCTAACTAAAACAACAATGAATTGGAAAGGTCAAAAACTGATCACACAAAACTGGCCACTTAAAAAGACATTGATTCATGCATGGGACCCATCATTTCCACAATGTAATAAAAAGTGAGGACAGGCAAAAGAATGCTATAGTAGTTTTGCTACCTTATGTACAAATATGAGGTTACTGAGGATTCTGAACCATATGCTGAAGTAACAAATTAAAAGAAAAAAATAACTTTATTGCAGTGATCTTTCAGTGCCATGATAATACACAGTGTATCTGTCATAAGTGCCAGGGATTACGCTGGAACAAATTCATGTCAACATTCTAGCATTTAAAGTTAATTTAAAAACCTACGTCTTATCTTGTGTTCATACTATACTTTATCACTGCTTCTAAGTTCAGTGAATAAATCACAGAGAATAATTTATTTGACAAATTTCATCTATTCTTCGGTTTCCAGAAGGACTATAAGCACATCACAATTTCCTCACATGTACTTGTTATTCAAAATGTACATAACATTATTTGCATTTTTTTCAGTGTGTGGCTTGATTGGAAATAGTTTGTTATGAGTATTCGTTACCAAGCATTTGAAATCTGAGCAGCATTGGCTAATTCAATTGGTCAAAGCTGTAAGGCATTGATTCTGTTCTCTGAGGGGATGTGCATAATTCTTATAGTCAGAAGAATGATTTAAACAAACCAGTAGGGTATCTTGAAGGGAAAATAGCAATTTTAAGAACATGTATCACATATTTTCAAAAAAATTAGACCTAAATGTGAATATGTGCAGTCCTAGCTGTGAAGGATGATGTCAGGTTGTTGCCAAGTTCATCATGGGCCAGATTATCCCACCTTCACTCATATTGTATAGTACAGCTTTTCTCTAACTGGGGTCTGTGGACCCTGGGAGTATTGAAGGGTAGTCCATCAGGACTGCAGGCCCTGCTGATCAATTCCACCCCTCCCTCTGTCTCCCAGAGGCTACTGAAGCCAAACTGGGAGATTTTAGGAACTAAAAGTCCAGCAGCACAGTGGGGCAAAGTCAGGCTCCCTGCAGCCCCTGAGAGGACAGGGGGTCTCTGAGTGCTGCCCCCACCCCAAGCACCGACTCTGAGGCTCCCATTGACTAGGAAGCTGTGAGTGGGCAGGAGCAGTGCACAGAGACCTCCTTCCCCTCACCTAAGGGTTGCTGCCAGAGAGATGTGCAAGTCACTTTCGGGAGCCATCTAAGGTAAATGCCGCTTGGACGGAGCCCACACCACTCACCCAAACTCCCTCCCAGAGGCTGCATGCTGCACCTCCTCCTGCACCCTAACCCCCTAACCCAGCCTGTTGAAAGTCAGTGAGGGTGGGAGAGAGCAAGCGGTGGCAGGAAGGGGGGATGGCATGAGCCGGGAGCGGGGAGAGGTGGTGTGGGACCTTGGAGGAAGGGGTGGAGTGAGGTCAGGTCCTGGGGCTGAGCAGGGGTGCTTGCAAGTCCCCAAATTTTTTTAAATCAAAATGGGGGTCCTCAGGTTGCTACAGTTTGAGAACCGTTGATAAAGCACTTTACTCCGAAAATAAGTCACAGAGCAAAATCCTGACTCCATTTAAATCAAAGGGAGTTTTACCATCAGGTTCAATTGGGCCAAGATTTTACCCAAATGGATTAACAAGTGATTAGGAGTAGCAGAATTTAAGGCCTTTGAACAACAGAGTTTTGGGAACTCTGTATCAATAAACAGTAATTAATAATGCCCCATCATTATATAAAAGGTACCACTAGCAGTGTGTATATCAGAGATGGGCAACCTTGGCACGCGTCCCACCAGTGTAAGCACCCTTGGCGGGCCCGGCCGGTTTGTTTACCTGCCGAGTCCGCAGGTTCGATGGATCATGACTCCCACTGTGACACACTAGGACTGTAAAAGGGGGTGGGGAAGCCCTATGCTGTCCCTACCTAAGTCCCGTTACTCCTGCATAATCCCTGGATCAGAGACATGCCAGGGCAGGGAAGTGGCCGGACTGCTCTGTACTCTGGTAAATTTGGGTGGTACAACAATCTATTGGCAGTTGTAGCAAAGCTGCCTTACGTTAGAGCACCCATAGAGGTTGAAGGAAAAAAAGAGTAACAGGGGTCAATATCATATTTGTTATAAAACCACACACAGAGAACCTCGTGGTAAAGTTTAAGAATGGGCTATCCAGGAAAGTGCGCACCTCCAGCTCCCTGTGAGTTCAGGGAGGAACTGGGATTTTCAGCACCTCCAACAAGCAAACCATTGAGGCACCTACCTTTTGGCACTCAGTTTTGAGGATTTTGACCATATTTATCTGCTGAATTAATTTATTAGTAGGTTTTAAATCAGGGGTGGGCAAACTTTTCAGCCCAAAGGCCAGATTGGGGTTCCAAAATTGTATGGAGTGTCCGGGTAGGGAAGGCTGTGCCTCCCCAAACAGCCTGGCCCCACCCCCTATCCGATCCTCACCCACTTCCCATCCCCTGACTGACCCTCTCAGAACCCTCAACCCATTCAACTCTCCTGCTCCCTGTCCCCTAACCGCCCCCTCCTAAGACCCCCCCACCCTAACTGCCCCCCCAAGACCTCACTCCATACTTTCCCCCCCTGCTCCCTGTCCCCTGACTGCCCTGATTCCTATCCACTTCCCCGCCCCCTGAGAGATCCCTGGATCTCCCACACCCTATACACACACACCCCACCCTCCACAGGAGCATGGAGTACGCAGTGCTACCAAAGTCGCCGACAGAAGCTACAGGCCAGAGCACTGCCCGCGCGGTGCGCTGGGGCTGGGGGGGGAGGGAAGACAGTGGGGGAGGGGCTGCGGGGAGTCTCCCCAGCCGGGAGCTTGGGGGTTGGGCAGGAGGGGCCCATGGGCTAGACGTGGCCTGTGGGCCGTAGTTTGCCCACCCCTGTTTTAAATAGTTTTGGGGGCCAGTGATAGGCCTATCACTGTCATTTACAGGCAGGAAGAAAATGTATTGTAAACTTCACACATGGATTAGCAGCTGTCATTCTACCCTTTATTTCCCAAAGCAGTGTGGACAGGCAGTTAAGATGTGTGAAACAATTCTGTCAGAATCAGACTAATGGTGGAAGAGGCACGTTGCATAGGACATATTTGTTCATTATTGCATCAGGAAGAAAGTTATTCCCAAACATACTTCTTACCTCAGATTTTAATTATTAAACATGCCTTAATCATTATCCAAATAAATGAAAAGGTACTCAGGAACATTAGAAGACAAACAGATATACGTATCATTAAAATTATTTTACAAAACTGGGAAAAAATAATTCTGCTACCTTTCGGTTTCTGGATTAACTCAAATTTATAGATCACAAAAGTGGAGAGGAGTTTAACTTCCAAACATAATTTTATTGAGTACTAGCGAAAATACCCGGCGTTGCTCGGGTCCGTTGGAGGTGGGGAGGGGGCAGAGAGCTGAGCGAGTGCGGGGTCCGTTGGAGGGGGGAGGGGGCAGAGAGCAAACCTGACACCCCCACCTCGCTCCCCCGACCAAACCCGACACCCCCACCTCACTTACCCCTCGACCAACCCCGACTCACATTTTCACCCCCACACCCAAACCCAACACCCCCACATCACCCCCTACCAACACTCCCTGACCAACACCCACACCTCACCCCCGTAGACCAAACCTGACACACCCACCTCACTTTCCCCCCCAACCAAACCCGACATCCCTACCTACCACCACAAACAAACCTGACACCCACACCTCACTTACCCCTCGACCAACCCCGACCCCCCTTCCCACCCCCCCAGACCAAACCCAACACCCCCAGCTCACTTACCCCCCGACCAAACCCGACACCCCCACCTCACTTACCCTCCGACCAAACCCAACTCGGGTCCACCGGAGGTGGGGAGGGGGCAGAGAGCTGAGCGAGTGCGATGTCCGTTGGAGGGGGGAGGGGGCAGAGAGCTGAGCGAATGCGGGGTCCATTGGAGGGGGTATTATGACATCATAACTATGTCACAGAGAACAGCAGCTGCCCAGCTGATGTGAATGGGCTTTAAAGAATTTCACCCCTGGGGGGCGTCAGAGGTGAGATTTGAAAAATTTTCGGCTCTTACCCTGATTAGGACCCTAAGACCTCTAACTGTACCAAATTTCAAGTCTCTAGCTCAAACAGTGTGGAAGGAGTAAGTGCACATACATACATACATACACGCATACATACACCTTTTGACTTATATATATATAGATTTTCTACTCTACACTAAAGACATTATTTTAAATAGAACAGAAAATCTACATGGATCCTCTTTGGAGTGTTGTGGGAGCACAGCAAGGAAATCCTAGGATCTTTGCATCTTTCCTCCTCCTGCCCACTCCCCATAGTGACAGCTCTGCTGCATTATAGTTTGCATTGCATACAATTATAATGTGCAGAAATGCTAGCAGATTTTTATTAGTAGTATTACTATATATATCCAACAGGGCTTTAAATGTTAGATCCTAGTAGAATGGGACGAGTGGGGGAGGAGCTAGAATTAGTTACTTTTATTAGATGTCACTATAAAATGTCCCTTTACTTTATCTGTAATATATTAATATTTTCCAAATTAGGCAGGCTTCTCTAATTGGATTTGAAATCTTTACATAAGAGTGGAACTGTCCTAAAGAAAAAAATGTATCTGTTTCAACACTGCTCTGCATTTGGCTTACCTTTATCTTATTTATTAGGAAAAATGAATTTTCAGCAACTGTGGGAGGAGACGGATAGAAGGAAAACTATATCAAAATAAGACAAATTTTCACCCTACAATAATATGGAAGAGGACTAATGGAAAAAATTTCACAACAGGAGAATAATCTATAGCTAGATTCACTAACACTAAAGGTCTGATACAAGGAATCTCACTTAAAACCATTAAATTTTAAATGTATGTGAAGAAAAATAATAGTGCTATCTGGAACAATAATGTAACATTGCAGTTTTGCTACCTTTGTCTTATTCATTCCACTTTAGAAATTCAGAACTTATCCATGATTTACCTTTCCAAAATGTTAATTGGATCTGCAGAAGATTTAGTGCAATACAGGACTATACCCTAGAGGCAAAAGTCTAGCATGAGTCGGAGCAGTTCAGACATTACAAAAATGCCTATGAACTCTTCAAGCAGAAACATAGTTTGAACAAAAGGCAAGATGTCATTCTGAGGAATTCACTGACAATGGTATTTACATGAGGCTAGGAAACATTTACTTGAAACTTTCAACATATTTTTTTAAGCCAACAGTTTACAAAAAAAAAATAAAAAAAAAATCAACCAAACAGCCAGCAAAACCTTTCAGATGTATAGTGATCTTTTACCCAATCAATAAGTTACAAATAATGAAGCCTAATCTTGTGAACTGCTGAGCACCATTATGTGAATAATTATTTAATAGTCCATTTTAGACAAATATATATACTATAATGGTATTGTAGTGTAACCCAAGACTTGTACAGTTGTAAAATATAATTTTCATTCCCTTCATCACTGTGTTTTCTCATTAGTCATTATGGAAAAAATTCGTATGCCTGAAATCTTTGCCAGTAGAACTCAGTGGAACTTTTTATTGTATCCCTATGAGAACTAATTACATGATTACCTTGTTTATGTAGCACTGATCCTGAGAGGTGCTAAGCATCTTTAATTCTAGTCAACTTAAAAAGGTTCTGGTTTACAAGTACACTACCAGTACTGCCTGAAAATTTCAGAGATTCATGCACAAAGGAAGAAAATACAATATCTGTCAAACAAAGCAGCCAGAACAGAAATCTTGGCTCTGTAGAGGTGAATGGCTGATGCTCTAACTCACTATGCAACCAAACATCTATTTTTAATAATTAAGTACTTTGGCCCAAATTTTGCTTTGTTACACTGGTGTGAATCTGGAATAACTGATTTCTACCAATGTAGCATAGCAGAATGTAGCCCAGTATTTTTAAAACTCTCATTGTAAAGAAACAATTTACTGCTTCCTCAATGTGAAGTTCTCCAAGGCTTCTTACTACTTAGAACACTAAACAGTTTATAATACAGAGCATAGGGAAACTGGGATATAAGGGCCAGATTCTGAGCTATTATAAAGCATCATAGTATGATTGACTTCAAAGCTGATTTATACCACCTCAGGATGTCTCTGTGTGTTCTCCAGAAGATGTGGAGATACACATTCAGGGGTTATGGTAGGATTTCATGTATCTGTGAAGTTAAAGGGCTCCAGTTGCATGAAAGAGGGATGTAAACTTGGAGGGATGTCTCATGAAAGCCTTTTCCAGAAAGAGAGAACTTGGCAGCTGGAATATAAAAAGAGGCTTGCGGGAAGGTTAATGTCTCATTATTGGGATATTGCTTCATTTGTTAAGAGTAGCAGGAGAAAATCAGCATTTGTAGGGTTAGGGTGCTTGTCTGGGTGGGGGCTTGCAGGTGCAATTAGGATATATAGACAAGTATTTTCATCCTCATTACAATTTACTTAGGTCACATAAAATTAATTATCTGCAGTGTTCTAACTGTAAAAAAACGTTTAAGGAACTTTTATGACAAAAGTAATTTGACAATATAATTTAAACAGATGCTTCACTCTATATTTTAGAATAATTGTTAAACCCTGTTTGCCTGTAGCAGCCTTTCTAATAAGATGCTAGCATTTTTTCATATTTTCCATGCATGGATGTGTTTAGAGCCAACTTTCCTGTGCACAGACTGTAACCATGACAGCAGGATATTTGAAGAATGAGGAATTATTACATTATGAACAGGGATGGGAGAGGGTTACAGTAAATCTGTCATGAAAGTCCATGTGTTCCGTGACTTTCTGGCACCCAAGTGCCTTGTCAAGGAATTAAGAGATGTGATGTTAGAAATATTTTTGAAACGTCTAATGTAGGCAAAGCACACTGTAGGCTTCCCCAGACTTTAACTCAGCCAGTCTAGCACATGTTAAAGTACAGATGGATTTATCTACAGTAGAGTTTTGGCAAGTGTTACTCAGTCTCTACTAACACCACACTTTTTCTCCTAGACTACACAAGTAATTGTCAGTCTGTTCCTGCAAAGAAACGGCACAACCCTTCCCTACTCTGCAGCTGGTCTCTATTCTAGGCATTAAAAGATATCATCATCCCTACTGCTGCTGCCCTTGTTCGGGGGGCTACAGAGCTTTTCTAAACACAGATTTTCTTCTAATTGAACTAAATTGGTAGACAAAAATGATGTAGTTAAATTGGTACAATTTAGTACAATTGGTACTAATTGAGTTAAACCAATATATAGGTGACTGTATTGGTTTAGCTTTTTTAACCCCAACTTTGGGGAGTATGCTGACATGTAAACTGTTGCTTCTGCATATCTTCAGAGAACAAGCATTATAGACAAGTAATGTTTCATTCTCTAAAGTTTGCTGGTACAATAGTCCCACAGACAGATTAATATGTTTCAGGGAGGGCCCTTGAAAACAATGGTAGCAGAAATATACATGTAATAAACTGATTTCAAAGAAAAATCTGTCAGAGCATGATTCACAAAGCATGCCTACAAGGACAAAGTACTATAGGCCACATCTTGGCTAGTCCTATGTGAGCATGCAGGGGGTAAAAGAGACCACAAAACACCTTCCCCTGCCCTATGATCTGGCTGGGGAATAGAGTCATTGAGCCCCATTGGTAGTTTGGTGATGTAAACCTCTCCAAAAGGGCAATGGCATGTAGGATAATGGCAAGGCTACAGCCTTACCATCTATTAGCAAAACTGGCTGGACCTACCAACAGCCCTTCAGAGTCATGGTGCTGCCACTGACACATACTCTCTGATGCACGAGTCATTAATAAATTCCTTTTGTGGCACCTACTGCAACACAGCTATCCTGCTGTGTCTTGAAGGTACCAGCCTGACTTACATGTAAATGGAGAACAAGAAAAACAATTGAGTTCCAAAATGCCTGAACCCAAAACAGGGGACTCACCCAAAAATAGAATGTGGATGGAGAAATTGGGCTGCTTCCAATGCAAAATGTAAGTATGCCCTGTGTTTGCGAGACAAAGCTGAATGCAACCTGTAGTCCTGGGTACAAACCAAGAGAGAGCCACATGGATGCCCGGTAAAGCTCCTGAATGGGAATGAACCTGAGGCCAGCATCTACTGCACACTTCATTCTGACTGAACGTGTTTCAAAGTAACTTCAGAGTTTTAGGTCTGCTCAGGACTATTCATGAGAGATATAATCAGAAAGTCATTTATAAATGGTCTCTGACATAGATTTACTTATCTATCTAAATAATTTAATCACTAATCACTAGTAATAATAAATAATTTAATCACTAAAATAACACTAATCACTAATATCTAGATTCCAAAAATAATTGTACTAATTAATTATACCTGTGCGATATATATATCTATATATCGCACAGGTATAATTTATATATGTATAAAATCTCTATTTCTAACATATATTCAGTTTAAAAAATAACCAAGTTAATAGATGGTTAAAGATTCACTGCTAAGCACCCCAGTATCTGGAAATGATTATCTACCAGACTCAGATAGGCTTTTAAGCAGGTGAGTAATTCCATTCTGATTCAGCAGAGCACTTAAGTGTGTACTTAAAATGAAGCACCTACTTAAATGCTTACCTGAATCAAGGCTAAAACAATAGTCCATTACTTTATAGTAACTGTGATTCTTTAAGATGTGTTATTGATATAGATTCCACTCTTTGTATGAATGCAACCCATGCTCATGAAATTGTATTCTTTTGTCCAGCTTTGTCCTTTGGGGCTGCATCTGCACCCTAGATGTCCTAGTCCCCCTACACCTAAGGGCATAAAAGGTAAAGTGGGCCTACATATTGCTCAGTTTACACAATCTGGCTGGGGAAAAGAGAACCTCAGAAGAAGGAGGACTTGGTAGTAGTGGGGAAGGATAACGGGTCACAGAATCCACGTGGACAAGACGTACAGAAGAACACCAGTAAGTAGGGTAAGTAATTGTTCTTTCTGCTTTGAATGATGGCCCACCTGGGTTCCACTCTTATTGACTGATGAGCAGTTATCAGTTTGCTTAGTTAGCCTGGGGAACACATACTCTGAGTTTGAAGGTGATCTAGATGGGCTTTACACCCTGAATGGAGATATCTGTCACTGGAGTATTGATAAGTAGAGGTGCAGAGAAGGGGATACTGTTGAGAGACGAGAACCAGTCTTAAGGGTCTAATTGTAAGGATGGATAGGACTAAAATCTGGGTCTGCAGAGCCTGAGATGGCTGACATTCCCACATCACCACTGGGTGGGCATGCAGAGACACATCCAAAGAGCACTGTGGTGAAATTTTCACAGCAAGTATGGCCCAAAGGGTCTAGAGTTACAGCACCTTGCAGCCTTCTGATTGGTCAAGCACACTTTTTAGCCCTGGAGGGCAACCACATAGGCTTCTGGCCTACTGTGACTCCAGACCACACCTTGCTTCTGATCCCCAGTCTCCGACCCTAGCCTGACTGACCTTGACTCTTGCCTACTGATCCCAGTCTGGTTCTACTTCTTATCGCTTGTATCTGAACTCAGCCTGTCTCTGACTAGTGATTACTCTGATCCCCTGCTGCCTCAGTGCTCTTGAAGGGCAGGTCCTTGATCGTGACTTAGATCCCTCTGGGAATCCCTTATACTTGGAGCCAGGAGGCTCGCTTCATTGCCACAGAACTGTACATGTTGTGTGCCACTGTATCCAGTGCACTGAGTGCTGCTTATATGGAAGTACAGACTATCAGCTGCTCCTCATTCCTTATAGATTTTAATTTCTCCCTATGGTCAAGAGGAATTCTGACCATAAATTCAGACAGCTTGTCCCAGCAGAAACATGGGAACCTGGGTAGGGGGGGGGGGCATTGGCCCTTCCCCTTGTGCCACTTCTTCTCCCTCAGAGGCACTTTCCCCTGGTTCTGCCCTTCCCCTCAGAGCCTCACACTCTGGCCAGAGCTGGGCCAATGTAAGAGTTGCCCACATCCTGGGCCACTGCAGGGAGTCCTGGCACCTCCACCTGTTCTGAGTGGGGACAGCGGGCCTGAGAGCAGCCACCATCCTGTGTCTCTGCTCCCCCATGGCAGGTGGAGACCCCCATGGCAGGTGGAGGGTCCAGAGCTCCTCACAGTGACCCAGGCTCCCTGGATGTCTCTTAACATGGCCCAGCTCTGGCTTCTGGCCTGACCAGTGGGTGGGGCCATGGAGGGAAGAGGAGGAGCTGGGGGTGGAACCCCATAGAGGGGAGGTGGTTGGGGTGGTAAGACCCACCTCACCCCCGCACACCAGGAAGAGATTGGTACCACTAGCAGGGGCTTAACTGATCTCTAGCCATGAAGCACAGCTCCTACCACCCCACACTGCTTGAGGCTATACACCCATGTTAAAAAGTGGGTGGGCATGGGTCTCTCACTTTTAATAGTGCAGGAGGCATGGCTCCTCTGCCCTCCCCCCAATTCTGGTGCCCCTTGTCCCAATATAAATAACTACATTTTTGAAACGTGCTTGTTAATTAGTAGAGCTGATTGAAATTGCAAAGGGAACATTTTTTTTATTTATGTAGGAGAATACTGATTTCAATGAAATTTCATTTAGAAAAAAATCAACACCGTGTTTCAATAACATTGGCATTTTTGGAATGAAATGTTTCACCTTTTTTTCCCCAGGACTTTGGTTTAACAGTCCAGACTCAAGATGTTTTCAAAAAAGGAAAAAGTGCTCCAAGAGAAGCTATTTGCAGTGTTGTAGCTATGGTGGTCCCAGGATATTAGAGAGACAAGGTGGGTAAGAGAATATATTTTATTGGACCAACTTCATTATAGTTAATAAAAGATATCACCTCACCCACTTTGTATCTCTAGTATCATGAGACCAACACAACTACAACACTACAGCAAACAACAATGAAAGATATCGAATTTTGCAGTTGGAGAAATGGAAACTCTACAACATGAAGAAAAAGGAAGCAAAACTTATCAGTGACAGCTACTTCCTGAGAAACTGAAAGAAATAAATCATCATCCCCAGAAGACTCACCATCTATAACCCTCTGACCACTGTTTACAACTCCAAATATGCTGATCAGCTCCGCTGAAGGATTTTAGAAAAAATGAAGAACCATCTCCTGCACTTCTTACTCTAGAAGGCACTACCTCACAGAAGAAATTATCAGATACTCCCACATACCAGAAGTACAAAAAAAAAACAACCAGGAATCCTATCTGGAGATCATATGAGAAACCCAAAATGACTATCAAAGAAGTTGGCCCAAAAAAAAAGATATTTACCTCACCCATCTTGTCTCTCCCAGAGAAGCTGACATTTAATTTCTGAGGCCCACAAAAGTTTGAACAGAAAGCCTTTGGGACATTTTAATGACATCTAACCTCACTCAACTAATTGGGTTGAGTTAGTGGGGATGTTGAGTACAAATGAATGTTATATGAAACTTATGGATTAAAAAGGCTAATATTTGACTTACTAGTCTAAAACTTTGACGTATCCATGCCAGAAAAAAACATTTTTCAAATGACCATTTCCACTTCTGCACATGTACATGCACACTCTGTATCAGTTGAGAATGCAGGTGACACTGCACAGAAAGTATGCACACAAAAGTGGAAGCCTCGTTAAAAGTCATTTTCTATGGATATTGTCCCACCCACCCACACACCTCCTGGCAGTAACTTCTTTGAACTGTAAAGTGTTTAATAATTTCTTTGGGATATACACTAACACTGAATGACACTAAAACCCTAGAGATTAGTGAATAATAAATAAATCAGTATTTCCCCCTCTTTTGTCAGTGACTCATGCCCTAGTTTATTTATTCCTGTGATGTGAAGCCAAAGAAAAATTGTGTTGGCCCTGTTGGTACAAGAGAAATTGAACTAAGCAATATATTTGCTAGAGTCCATGTTTTTTTTTAATAATATAAAGTTTTGAAAATGTATTCACTGGATCAATCCTCAGGTGCACAGAATTTATGCTCAGCACAGCTGAGGGGGACAGTCGTTCTAAGCCACTTATCAGCTCCATGATCCTGGGCTGGCCAGGGATTGAAATGATGGGCTTCCCGCAAGTGGAACTGCTGTGACAGTGGAGGATAAGGCGCATCGCCATACACTCTGCCCCTGTCCTGACTATAGACCTAACACGCTCCTCCCTACACTGGGTATGTCTATGCTGCAGACAGGAGTGAGCCTTCCAGCCAAGTAGACAGGCTCATGCTAAAGGGGTTCCAGCTAGTGCACTATAAATAGTGCTGTGGATGTTGCGGTGATGACTGAAGCTTAGCTGTCAGGCATGCCCGATCACCTACACTTTAGAGCCCAAACTCCAGCCCAAGGCATATGACTATTTTAGTGGCTATTTTTAGTGCTAGCTCAAGCCTATTTTAGAATTTTGCTGATGTCAGAAACCCTAAGAATGGAGTCTACCAGTAGCCTTCAAATGGATAGTTTTAGTTCCAATTTCAGCTGAGGTAACATCTGAAAAAAACAAGACTTTTTAAAAATAAATGAGTCTCTAAAAATGTGTTTTCCAAATTTAATCTTGTAATTAAATAATCTTGTAATAGCACTTGGGATTCTGCACAATATATATAAATCGGACTGTGAGCAAAATTCTCTTCTCATTACTTCAGTGTAAGTGATAGCAGGAATTTGCATACAGAGTTCATTTCTTTCAGATTTTTCCCCTCCAAAGAGGAAGGAAAAAAATATTGCTCAAAAGTAGTTTCCTTTGTTTTTTTCAGTAAATCATGCAAATAGGTATTTGTGAGGGGATTTTTATTGAATACTCTTGATCTGATAGGGGCAATGGGCCCTTTTGAATAACTGCCTTCCTAACAATATGTTTCTGAAGAAGAGAGAGAACATTCGGTTAATTAAGCAATCATAACCAAAGAAAAACCTCCACACAACTTAATCACTTTACACTGCTGTAAAAATTACAAATAAGAAAAACTGCTTTATTCTGTAATTCAATATTAGAAAATAGTCATCATTTATTGGTGCCAAACAGAAGAACATGGAAATATAGCTATATCTATATCTATCTATCTATATCTATATCTATATGGAACTATATCTATATCTATATCTATATAGATATAGATATAGATAGATATTATGCAGTATTTCAAGTGCTATAAATGTAACTTGGCCCTGGGTGGTAAAGCCTATTTGTTCCAACAATATTTATTCTTGATTATAATTTTTAATATTTGCACGAGGGCCTGGGATTTAACCACTAAGGTGCTTTTTTATAAGTCACAATAAATAAATCAAAATGATTCAGCTTGACACAATCATTAAAAAATAAGCACTTTTTGCTTTATGAAAAATTAGCACATTAGTTGTGACAGCCATGAGACATTGATATAAAAAGGACACCTAGACAATGAACAGAAGCCAAAAGCTGAGCACTGAGCCATGGAAGCTAACCATAGGAAAGTACATCTTGAAGATGATGAAAAAAAGACCAATTGACAAGGGGTTGGTCATGTTGCAAGAAGTGATAAAAGCAGACTAGTGACCAATAGGCATAAATGGACACCAGAGCAAATCATAGCAGAAGCTAGGACAAAATATTGTCACGATAGCGGCAATTTAATATCAGACTGAAAGTAACCCAGACACATTTCTCCTTTGCTTGCCTTCATCAACATCACATCTCATCCATTGTTCACACTTATTATTTCATTATGTATAAAGATTTCACTCATCTTTGAAAGATAAACAATTTCATTTTATGTTCTCTAGAAGAAATTAGCTGTATCCATCTTCTAAATTTTCAACAGTTACGATATTATTGCTATGTTTTAATTAATTCCCCAGAAGTGATTGTTCGTTAACTATATTATTTGCCATATCATTTTATTTCAGGTCTTCTTTGGTTATATTATTGCAAAGGAGGTTGCAATAACCCAACAGCACTTGTTCAGACATAGAATTCAATGGCACATAATACAGTACAGTAGATGCTTTGTAAATTCTCTCTGTGATCAACTGGTAGTTTCTATGAATACAGTATTTCAAAAAAAATTAGGACTTTTCTATTAACACTCTATACATGAAAAAGTCATAGATCTCAGAATAACAAGCTAATTTGGTGACCATAAACAGGAGCCTGGATTTCTGCTTAGTTTAAGTCATCAGTGCTTTTTCCTGTCTTCTCCACAACTACCAGCAGAAGAGTAACATTAATTAATTTATTTCTTTAGAAGGCCCTGTCACAGGGTACACTCCACTCCCTGGATTTCTCTTTGCAAACAGCCCTCTCCCATTCTTACATAGGTTCACCACAGGGTATTTTATTTACACCATATTTTGCAGTTTCATGTCCCTGCCCCATAAGGCTTTCCCCAAGCTTCATCTTGCAACTTAGGTACGGGGGGAAGTGAGATGTCTCATCTCTCTGAGATCCTGATCTTCTTTTGCCCTTCCTTCCAACACATCTCTTTCTTTCTTTTTCTATTTCTTTCTTTTTAATTCTTTGTGTTATTGCCTTTTTTTCTTACTTCATTAAATCTTCATTATTTATTGGGGTTTTTCTTGCTTTTGTATAGACTTTGTTCCTTTCTTTAACTGCTATTTTGCACTTCTCATTCCACCCGTAAATCAAGCTTTTAGTTTTGAGATACTTCAATATCTTAGATATGGCTATAGTAGCTGATGCAATTAATCCCTTTATTACATTGTCATTGGAATTATCTCTGTCATCACTCACACAAGGATCATTCACAAATTCAGTACATTCATTTCTAGCAGTACGTATCCCAGTTAGCTTTCTTAAAATTCCATGTGGGTAATTTTCATAAAACATAAAAACAGCCATACTTGGTCAAACTTGGTCCATCTAGCTCAGTATCCTGTCTTCTGACAGTGGCCAATGTCAGGTGCCCCAGAGGGAATGAACAGAACAGGTAATCATCAATCATTTCAAACTTATTTTTCAGGGCAAGGTAATAAGTATAGGGAAATGATAACTTCCCATTCCCTCTTTATATATTTCCCATCTTTATCTACATACAATGTCTGCTATTATATTCCCAGGACTATGCTAGAGAAACTACTATCTGCTGCATTAAATCTAGTTGGGATTCCATCATTTAAAACTACTAGATTTTTTTGAATGAACTTTTCTAAGTATGAACCATTTTTATCAGTTGTCTTACTTCCCCACAATTTATGATGACTATTTAAGTTACCACATATAATACATGGTCTTTTAGCATTCCCATTATTTCTTGTAATTCTGAGTTTTCCAATTTCCTACATGGCTTATAGATATTATAAATCCTTAAAGGAATATTTCTCTTCTGCACTGGGATCTCAGAAGTGTTATATTCCTGACTTTCTTCTTCATTCTCTACTGCTATGTAGTTTAATTTTTCCCTAATGAAAGTACAAATGCCTCCTCCTCTTGCTAGTTTTTGGTCTTGCCTATAGGCAGTATACCCTGGAATTGTAAAATCAAGCTTTTTAACCAACCATGTTTCCTAGATACATATGATATCTGGTTTAGTTTTCATTTCCAGAATATTTTCTTTTAGCTCTTGACCATCTGCTCTTAAACTGTGCATATTCCAACAAAAGATTCTGATCCCCATACTAGTTATGTTTCACTATTAGCCTCCTTCAAAAATCACATGAATACAGTCCATTGACAAATTGATAACATGCAAGTATTTTTCTACTGTCTTGGTATAACTTTCATTTTTTCTGATTTTTCCCTGTTTGTTATCTGCAATTTATCACTTCTATCATAGATGCAATAAACCCTTCTTTTTCACTATCAGCATATCATCATCTAGTCAGTCTATAGTGTTTATCGTACTCTTTACTGTGTTCTGCAGTCCCCCCTTTTCTGCACTGATTTTCTCTTCCTTCTCTTCCTGATATTTGGAGAGTCTTCTTATGTCTGTTACATAAGATAGTTTAACAATTTTGTCTTTTGTATCTCTTTAGCTTGTCTTGCCACAATACACGCACTGTATGTTGGATTGTGATTACCACCAGTTACTAGACTTGATCGCCTCCTCTTCTATATAATTTTCATAGGCATGCTCTTCCCCACATTTACTGCACCTCATTTTCTCTTTACAAACATGTGCTGCATGTGTGTACCATTGGCACTTTTAACACCTTAGGGAGGGACAACCCTCCTTTCTTTCCCTGTCCCCCGTTTAACAGTTACATCTCTTGTTAAGTGGTTAATCACCCAGTCCTAATCAATTATGTCCCAATTTGGCCAAGGTAGAGACACTTACAAAGTGTACAGATGGTGAGCCAGCCCTGGGCTTCTCCAGCTCTGTCACAGGCCCACCTGAGGAAAGTGACTAAAGGAATAAATACAGTGAGAAATTCAGTCTCCTACTTCAAAGCCCAGTAAAGGTGGATAGGAGAAAGGGAATAGAGGGCAAATTTACAACTGTCCATTTAGTTGAACACAAGCAATTCAATCCCTTTCTTGAGCTATTAAAAAAAATCCATTCCAGGACTTTTGGAGAGAGACAGTTATAAATGGTTAATCATTTAGACAACTACTTTCCGTCTTAAAAGAGATCTGCTCAGATAGCATCAATGGTCAAATAAAAAGGAATTGTTCCCTGAGTGGAGTGAAAACATTCTGAAGACACAGCAGACTGTATGAAACATGTTACTAAAATGATTTTTTTAAATCTTAAATTGAAATTAGAAGAAAACAAGGCAGTATTATAAATGAGCCTTTCAGATGTGACTAATGGAAGGAAAGGGACATCATCATCAGGGCTTTGGCTAGGTTATTTATATAGGAAAACTAAATGCAAGAGATCTTCTCATTAGAGGTTGAAAGTGGTTATTTTAAAAATGTAAAGATAAGGGAAACATCTTGCTAATGGATAAGGAGATTGCATCAAGTAATTTCTTGATTTCCAATTTCAGCATGCAAATCAAAAGGCAAATACTAATACCACACAAATGGGTATTCCAGAAAAAATGTTAGAAAGTGTTTGTTTTATAGCCAGCTCCACTGCCTGTTCTCCAGTAACTTTAACTTTTGACACAAAGCTTTATTGTCAGGTTAATAATACATGAGGTTCCACTGTAAAAGTCAACTGATCAACTCTCAACTGCATTTTCTAATGTATTGACCATCCCATAATTATGATGATTTTTCCTGTTCTTCATTTTAAATGAGCTTATAAAAATCTTGATGATAGCTACTCAGCATTATTAAGTAGCTATCCTGTATCAGGCTGGTACAACCAGTTTTTTTTACAAAGTATAAGGAATGCCATTTCTTTGATAAAGAGGATATAGCCAGTAACTGAAGTATTTCCTTACAATTCATTTCCTGACCTTAACACATTTCCTTTATTTACCCAAATACTTTCACAAATCCGTCCACCTCCCCCCCCCCCACAAAAAAAACCCACACACTTCTCTGGCATGTCCATGCATGACCTCTGAAATCCCATCCACACATACAACCCCTAGTGCCCAAGGACAGACACCTTCTCCTTCCATTCAGATTCAGCTACTATTCCTCCTGTCTGCAACTCGCTGTTCTCTTATGATTTCTCCAGTTCCTGGTTTTTGATTCATCACTACTTATACTGAGTTCCTAGCTACTGGTACTCTGAAAGAAGAGAGCAATGAAAGATTGTAAGTTTGGAGCATGGGAGTTATGAAGAGGAAAAAGTTAATTCTATTATATGAATCCCATTCCCCTCCACCATTTAGAAGGCCTCCCTGAGTGGGAAAGAAGCAGGGAGAGAGTATGGGTCTGAATCTCCCTCTCCACCAAGGAACAAGTTAATCTAAGTAGTGTGCAGTAAATTACATAGTACCCTTATAATACTGTGAAAGTCTGTATCCTGCCATTTCCATGCTCTCAAGGGTTAATATGAAAGTCAGGTGGCAGGGTAGATGTAAGTGGGAACCAGTATGGATATCCTTTGAGTCCAGAAGATGCCTCAAGACCAGCATGGAAGATGAATGATCCACAGATTTTGGGGCCTGAACACTTAGGCTCTTCCAACAGTGGAACAAGGCCAAATATCTATTTTGTAAGTCTGGCATACACTTTATCCATACAAGTAGCTTATAGTCAATAGAACTATTCACACCAGCAAACCCACTCACCTTTGTAAGTTTCTATAAGATGACATCTACCTATACAGAGCCCTAAGATAAACATCACAGTTATATTAATGTACTGTATATTTGTGGGGTATAAAGGAATATATATGTAGCTTTCTAGGGAATGGTGAATCCATTGCACAATGGTAGCCTTAAAAATAAATAAGACTCCTCAGCTAACAGTTACTACATTGCTGTGGAGGAGGTGTGGGAGAGAAAATCGGGGAGCTGAAAGTGCAGGTCGAATTCCCAATCAACATAACTCCCTAGCATGAGTCTAATTCTCTATTCTCATTCAGGCATTTCCCAGGGTTCCTAAAATTTCAGGGCTGAAGTATCTCCCTTGTAAAAATAAGGTAAATTATTAGGAACATCCAACCCACACTTGGAGAGAAGGTGGTTGGAGTTAGATGGGTTACACTTCCCAAAGTGCATCTACAATGGTCATCCAGCACTTTTCTCATTGTTGTTCTGAACAGGACTAGACAACACAGTGGTAAAAATCTCCTATGCTTGACCCACAACAGTGTTTCCACTACTGGAGCTTCACTGGTGCTAGAGGAATAGTATGATCATCTGCTAAAATTGCAAAGGACAGAAGTAAACCTGAACTAGCTATAGCCCAATGTGTTACTTGTAATGTGTTTAAATTCATAATGATATATGCAAAAAGGCCCATATCCTTGGCCTTATGTTATTTTTCATCTTCAATTAATTTTCTTACAATGTAAATGAATTAAGTGATAATGCAATAAAAAAGACAATTTAGTACTCCACTAAAGACTTTGCATATATACTAATGAAAATTCAAGATTCAGATGAATATAAAGAAAAAAAAGTCATTAACTGCTAAGGAACTGCCAATTACCCAACATAAATGCAGAGCCCCCAGCACAGCTGTTTCAGCTTCCTTCTCCCCTTCACACAATAGTAAATTTGTATTGCGGGTTACATTAATGAAGCAACCTGTAACTGGTTCCTAACTGCTGAGAGAACAAATTATTTTGCTGAAATTATTGGTTCAATCACACTTATAATAATGAGTTATACATGCTTACACTTAGCTTTTCCCCCTTGCAATCTATGTAAGTATACAGACGTGTGAAATTCAATTACAAATATTAAATGAACTGCCCTTTAGAATTGATTCCTCTCCTAGCTATATTTTTTGGACAAAAAAGGGTTTGTTCTGGATAGACTAAAACCACCTTCTGTATACCTAATATTACTGAATCCTTCTCCCCCACACACCCCAAAACACCCTTCTATTATATTAATATAAACAATAAGGGGTTACATGTATCACAGCAGAAATTTAATTTCTTTAGATCCCTGGTCCCCAACATGGTGCCTATGGGGCATTTATGTGCTCCCGCCGAGTGACAAGGAGGAGAGAGAAGGAGGAGAGAGAAGCCATGGCCCCTCACCTGCCGGGGATGGAGAACCCCGGGACTGCAGGCTATGGGTGCCGCTGAGGAGGAGAGAGAAGCTGCAGCCCCGCACCTGCCAGGGACAGAGAACCCTGGGGCTGCAGGCTGCGGGGGCTGCATTGCAAGGGAGAGAAGTTGCTGCCAAGTGCCAGGACATTGGGTGAGTGTTCCTGGGAGCCAAAGTACGATCGCGCTATATCTGAATTCGCAATAGGCACATTATAGCGGGGCTTCACTGTACTACTAAATCTGGTAGGTCGTTGTGCATGCATAGTGTGACAAATTTTGGTGGGTGACGTCATGCCACTGCGGCCACTATGGATACTACAACTTCTTCTACGGATCCCGCTGCTGAGCGACCGTTAGCATCCGGGTGACGTCATGCGCAAACAGGTCTCATTTTCGTTTGCCGGAATGACCTACCAGGCTTAGTAGTATCGTGGTAGTGCAGATGTAGGCTGTCTCATGCACGTGCTGTTGGTTCCTACCTCTCGTCGCTCGTGCATCGCCACTCTTTTTTTTTCTGTTTGTGCCTCCACACGCAATGGGATGTCAGTGACCCATGTTTCCATATATTATGTGAGTATTTTTCCACTATACTGATACTGCTGTTTTCTCATGCTTTGCGATTTATTGTTTTTATAACATTTTTTCCCCAAAATAAATAAAATAAAATAAATGTACGTATTATTTCAATGCAGAGAGGGAAGAATCCTATTGTTTTATTGAAAATAAAGGGAAATGTGTTTGCTTATTGTGTGGTGGTACTGTTGCAGCACTTAAAAATCATAATGTTGAATTCCATTTCCAAACTAATGATGACTCTTTTGACATTAGCCATCCATTTAAATCTGAGCTGAGAAAGAAGAAAATTAATCAACTCAAATCAAACCTATCTGCCCAGCAGTGTTTTCACTAGACAAGCGGTAACGTCTAAAAGTGCTACTATTGCTTTAAAATTTCTCATCTGCTCACAAAGAAGAAAAAACCCTTTCAAGATGGTGAATTGTTGAAGGAAGCATTTTTGACTGGTGCTGATTGCCTGTTTCAATAATTTTCTAACAAACGTGAGATTTTGTCAGCAATACAAGACTTCCAGTTATCAAACAACAGTCACGAGGAGGATACATACAATTTCAAGCGACATGCAAACTCAGCTAAAGGACGACTTGGAAATATGTGACTGGTTTTCACTGCAGTTCAATGAGTCTACAGATATATTGGATACAGCGCAGTTGGCAGTTATGGTGAAGATGGCATTTAGTGACTTCACAGTAAAAGGAGAGTTACTAAAAGTATTGCCTATGAAAGGGAGAACAAAGGGTGAGTACATCTATAATTTATTCAAATTACATGCAATATCAATTAGTATGCCACTGCACAAGCTGCCTGTGATCACCACTGATGGGGCATCAGCAATGATAGGCAGTGCCAATGGATTCATTGCACTCTTCAAGAAGACTGAATCCTTTCCGAACTTTATGTCTTATCATTGCATTATCCATCAAGAAGCGTTGTGCATCAAAGTTCTTTCTTTTCAACACATCATGACTGTCATTATTGAAGTAATTAACTCTATTTGAGCGAAACATTTGCAACACTGACTTTTTAAGGCCCTGTTGATGATAAACAATCTGATCTGATCTTGCACACAGAAGTACGATGGCTGAGCAAAGGTAAAGTTCTTGCATGTTTTTTCAAACCTAATTGAAGAAATCAAAGAATTTCTCAAGTCCACAAATCAGAACTTTGAGCAACTGGAAGACTCCAGCTGGTTAATGGACTTGGCTTTTCTTGCCAACCTCACTGACAAATTGAACATCTTAAATCTTGATCTCCAGGGAAAAGACAAACATGTGGCTCAAATGATAGGTTCTGTAAAATCATTCAAAGCAAAACTGATCTTATGGATGTCACATATGAAGACGAAGTCTCTTGTACATTTCCCAAGTATGAAGAAAGTGGTATGTGACAGTGATTATAACCCATCACCATTTGTTATCCACATTCAAACACTTCTGGAACAATTTGAAAAGAGATTTCAACAGTTTGCCATCACTGAGCCTGTAGTTGCCTTTCTTGTGAATTTTTTTACTTCACAGATAGAGGTAACAGAAATGGCTATATCTATTAGGAGTCTTATTCAAGTAAGAACAGAAGAAGTGGAACTGGAGATTTTGGACGTTCAAAATGATATTGTTCTAAAATCCTGCGCAACAGATGAAAACTTTTGGAATCTGGTTGACCAAAAAAAGTTTCCTGTCTTAAAAAATGTAGCACACAAAATAAAATCTTATTTTGGTTCCACTTATCTATGAGAAGTTCATGTTTTAACAATGAACATCATAACATCAAAATTCAGATGTCCGTCTTTTAACAATTGCTTACGAATGGGAATATCATCCTGCTTTCCCAACTGTGAAAAATTGGCTGAACAAATGCAGTGCCAAAAATCACACTGACTTTATTAGAAAAACCACGTGAATTAATGATATCTATTTTCCATTAAGTGATGAAGAGCACATATGATTAACTTGTGTTTAACTTTTTTCTTATTTGTTTGTTTATTGAAATCCAGCTACGAGTAACAATACAAGGAATATTTTTTAATTAACCTTTAGCTGGCTATATATGTCAAAGTAAGAATACAGTGAAACCTCCATTTAACGGACTAATTCTGGCGAGGGGGTGTCCGTTAAATGAAAAAGTCCGTTATTTAATAATAAAAAAAAACGAGCTGTCGGAGCAGCAGCCCCGCAGCCCGCCCGCTGCCGGGACCCGGGTCCCGGCTGCCGGGAGCTGTCAGCCAGCCCACCCGGGTCCCGGCTGCCGGGACCCGGGCGGCAGCCGGGAGCCGGCAACCAGCCCGCCCGCAGCCGGGACCCCGGCGGCAGCAGGAAGCTGGCAGCCAGCCCACCCGCTGCCTGGACCCGGGCGGCAGCTGGGAGCTGGCAGCCAGCCCGCGAGAAATGGACTTGGGATGCATCAGACTTGCTCTGAAATTTTGTCCGTTGCATCCGAAGTCCGTTAAATCGAGGTCCGTTAAATCGAGGTTTTACTGTAATAAATATATTTGGACCAGCAGCTCAACAATGATTTACTTTTTAAAAAATAAATAAGATGAAAACTGTTTATGATATTTATTAAAGAAAAAAATGTTTCTTACAGGTAGATAAAAAAGAGCAAATTCACAAGGTAAGGTTAAAGAGTAATTGGTGAATAATTTAATTAATTTAAAATTACCTTTTGTATCTTATGGATTCATATATCATGTAATATTAAATATGATATTTTTGTATTATTTAATGTACAGATACAATATAAGCCTTGACAAATTGTTGGCGCCTGCCGCACTCTTCTGAAAACATGAATGTGCTATTGGCCACAAAAAGGTTGGGGACCACTGCTTTAGATAATCAAACCCTGATTAAAAATAAAATTTGTTGAGATGCTACCATTTTATAAAATTCCTTGGACTCAACTGTGCTATTCTTTTCAAACTACTGAGTTCTTGTATAACTTGTGACAAAGTTCCTCCTCTGTCATGGTGGTCCTACGCTTTTTGGAAGATTTGCTTGCCTCAGAGATTCATGGCCACCCTCAGTTTGGCCGCTTCTGCTATGGGCTCAAACCTGCCATTCACTCAGCTAACCTCATTACTAGCCAGCATGGGAGGAAATGGAGAACAATCTCCACAGTCTCTACTGTCTCACCTTGTAGGTTGGGGACAGGCCAGATCCCTTCCCAAATCAGACCTTCCCTTCTGGTGTTTCTCACAGACCAGGTCAAATCCTCCTGTGTCCGATCAGGAGTTGGGGAGATTGGGGGAACCCGGGCCCACCCTCTACACCGGGTTCCAGCCCAGGGCCCTGTGGATAGCAGCTGTCTACAATGTCTCCTCTATCAGCTGTGTGACAGGCACAACTCCCTGTGCTACTTCCCCATTCCTCCCCCTCCCCCCCCAGCACCTTCTTTATTCACACCGGAGGATCTTCCTCCTGAAGCCTGATCACGCTTGTACCCTCAGTCCTCCAGCAGCACGTCCCCTCACTCCCTGCTCCTTGAACGTCCTCCATGAATGGATGGGAGGTCCTGATTAGCTGACCTGCCATAATTGATCCTAGTATGTTCTTAATTGGCCCGAGGTGACTTAATTAGCTTGCCTGTCTTAACTGATTCTAGCAGGTTCCTGATTACTCTAACGCAGGCCCTGCTCTGGTCACTCAGGGAACAGAAAACTATTAATCCAGTGGCCAGTATATTTGCCTTCTACCAGACTCCTATACCCCACTGGTCTGAGTCTGTCACAAACTAGAGACATTTACTTCACTGGAACCACTTATTTGAGTAAGTTCTCGCCATCATGAGTAAGGATCTACATAGAACCTAATGGGGTCACATTGGCAATACTTATTTACACACATAGTTCCATTGACACCAGTCAGACTATTCCTATGAGTTTTGAACAACATGAGCAAAGGTTCCATAATTGGATCCCTACAGTTCAGATAATTGACATAATAATGGAAAACTATATTTTAACTCCTTTGTCCTTATAGCTGCAACATACATACTTTTCTGTTACCACCTGCCTGATAGCAATGCTCTGAGTCTACCTTTGAAAAGTCATAGCCAAATCACTTGAAAACACAGCCAGGAATACAGCCAGCCCACTTGAGAAATACGGACAGATTTACAATCACTTCTAGGCAACACAATATTTTTGTTGCTTAATCTACTAACCTTTTAAATTAGTGTGAAAATTATGAATTCCAACCATGTTTATTTTCTCTCTAGCTAAAAGACCTTTATTTTTGTTTATATTAAATAATATTTATCTAATTGTATCATTTACTCCAGCCAACTCAATTTTTCCAGTTGAATCTTATTACAAGATACACATTAAGCTAGTAATCATTTAATATCTGATATCTGTTAAATCTGATATCATTTAACATCTGATATAAATTTTAAATTATAAAGAAAGACAATATTTACAAAGGAGCTGCTTATTATGACACATAGTATGAGGAAACAGTAGTAGTTCATTTTAAAAAAAGCATTGCTTATTCACCACCCCCTGCTACAATGTAGACAATACTTCTCAGAAAATAATAAAGTTAGATGACCTTACAATAGCAACTGACTAGTTTATCAGGAGAATTTAAAACTGCTATGAAAGTCAGTAGGAATTCAGTGAAGTCTGTTTACAGTTTTATAATTGAACAAATATTAAAATATAAAAATTACTGCATTAACATAGAAGAAATTATATCCTTTTTGGAAACAACAAAGTTTTATGGTCTGACTTTATGTGAGACTAATTTCATGAGTACACTAGTCTCATAAGCAGCACAATAACACAGTTAACTATGCCTACTGGATTATGTTGATTTTGGTTTAATTTTATTGAAAAGAGAGTTTGTAAATAGTATCAGATCAACAGCTAGGAAGACTGAAGTCTCCTGTGTCTATAAATAGGAAGGGTGTGGTACAGGCAGCACTAATGCAAGGTTCCTTACACAACATCCCACCATCATCACACGCTTACTCTACAGAGACTATCTTCCGGGGGGAAAGGTTAACTCCTCTAGTTCTTAGCATTTCAGCTAAGACTGACAACTTGACTCCAAACTGTAATGGTGGTTTGATCATGTGGTCCCCCAGTTATTAAGAACAAGACAGTGATTAGAAATTTATCTCACACAATTGAACAGCCATCACATAGCAACAACTTGCATTCACCCTAGCTGGTTATACCATAACCTATTCCCCGAGACACATCTTAAAACTATACTAAAGTGAAAGTGCACTGTCTTAGTCCTCCAAATATTTTGTCTTTTTAAAATGTGTTTTGCTAATAAAAAAAAACCCTCAGGGAAACAGTGTATTCAATATGTTAAAAATAAATAGGGTGAATATTTGTGTGCCTAAAAATTATATGTCTGGATCAAAGTTATTTTATTCAGAGGTCATACACAGTGCAAGAATCATGATGTAAGGTTTCACAGGTTGTTGATATTGTCAGGCCAGGATGGAGTCTGATAAAAAAATGTAAGAGTTGATTAATTTTCTATACCAGCCACGCCCAAGAAAAAAAAATCACACATATGGCAAAAGAGTAGAGTGCAAAAAAGGATGCAGCAAAGCAAAATAATGTAAAAAGAGAGATAAAAAGCTAAGCTATTCAAATCATAGGAGAAGTATCTTTAACTCTTCTATTCCTAAAAGGGAGAAGTCTATGTATTATAATTATCTCGGATACTGTTGGACAATGTTTCAGTGGGAAGAGGCTCACGGGTGCACTTTTACCCATTTTTATTTCAATGTGTATTTATTGTAATCGTAAATACAACTACCACAAGCATGCATATAAATGGCTAGATATCTAAATATCCATTTGTAGGCATAACTATGGGAAGCTGTGCACATAGTAATGGAAAAGCATGCACAAATGCAAGTGAGCACAGACAAGAAAATATTAATGGAGTTCTGCACAGATTGTGAGCCTTCTTTGAAAATCTTGCCTCATCTATGCAAATTAATTGTACAAATTGCAGTTACTGTACATGCACACACAAAGTATTAAATTAAAAACTTGTTATGAATTATAATTTATATACCAGATACTTATATATAAATAGGATGTGGTCAGTACACCATAACTGCCCATATCATTTCTATAAGACTAAATACTGAATACATTATTAATTATTATCATTATTGTTGTTTGTTTGTTTGTTTGTGTGTTTGTTTCACTTAGAAACCCCAGTCAGAGGCCAGGACCCCATTGTGCTAGATGTTGTATAAGCATGATAACCTGCCCCAAACAGTTTATAATCCAAGTATAAACCAAGACACAACTGATAGATATAGACAGATGGGGAGGTAAACAATGAGACAAATATTAATCAGTATGATAGACAGTGTTCTCTGTACAAAAGCAGCCTAACCACAGGCAAGTTTTTTGTAGGCATCAGGGCAAAATCTGAAGAGGGATTAAAAAGTGGATAATGAGTTAGGTTTCTGAATGTTTATAAGGACCCCTCCCAAGTATTCAGGGCAGCATGGGAGAAAGGAGGAAGGTGTTTGTTTGAAAATTTAACAAATGGGCGGTGGAAGCTGGAGTCATGGGGAGATCAAAGGGGAGCGCTTATGGCTTGGTTGTCAATGACAGATGATAGTAGGATGGTGACTGACCATGAAGAATACAAGCAGCTTATATTTGATACAACTGAGAAGAGGAAGCTGGTGAAGGAATTCAGAGAAAGGCTGTGAAATCATCAAAGCGACAGGCTCGGAAAATGATCTTTGTAGAAGCATTCCAAATGTCTATGAGTAGGGCAAGATTGCATTTGTCAAGGCCAGAGAGAAGGATGTTTCAGAAACTGTGACATAAAATGATGAGAGCACTAAATGACAATTTTAGCTGCATGGATGGATCGAAAAGGCCATATTTTAGAGATGTTATTCAGAAAGGATTAGCAAGATTTAGACATAGACCTCTCTCTAAGTCTCACAGCCAGGCTAAGACAAAGATGATGATCTGATTACAGGCTTGAGTGACAGGCAAAATGGTGGTATTGGTCAGAGGGGGAACTTAACAACAGAGTCATCAGAGACCAAGTCAAATGAACAGCCTTTTGGTGAGTGAGAGAATTAAAGTAGGGCTCCACATGAACAGGTGAGGATGGGGAAATATGCAAGGGGTCTGATGTATCATCTGCATGGAAGCTGAAGTCACAGAGGTTGAGTATGGGAGATTGTGAGGAAAGAAAGAGAAAGAGCCATAAGTCAAAATCAGAGAGGAAGGCTGATGGGGAGGACTTGAGTAGATGGTAGACAACTGCTATTTGAGGGGGAGAGGAGAGAAGAGTCAGATGCAGAGCTGTTCAAAAGATCAGAAAGAGTGGGAAGGGGAAGGAGTGAGAGTAGGAAGTGGCCAGGATGGGAGAGGAGAAGCCCAACACCCCCACCGTGGTCTGAACCAGGGTGGAACGTATGTCAGATGGAGCAGCTTCTAGAAGAGAGACAATAGCTGCAGAGGGAGTATCAGACAAAGGAATCCAGGTCTCTGTGAGAGCCAGGAACTGGAGGGAATGAGATAAGAGAAGGTCATGGACCACTAAGGCATTCTTAGATGAAATAGGTGTTCCACACACAGCAAGAGAAAGGGATAGATAGATTACAAATGGTGACATCAGAGGGGCAGAGGACCAGGATTAGGGAAAATCTCACATTAAGAGAGAATTAAATATAAACTACTGTTTATTTAAAACTTTCATCATGAAAATGTTTTGGTCCTATGCAAGCCTAAAGTCATTTTAAATGTCAGCCCCCCACATCTGTCTTTGTATATAAGCATTAAAAACAGGGCGAATGATTACCTTTTTCCATTAGTTAAGGAAGATGCAGACCAATTTTCAATAGTACCATAAGTAGCTATAGCTTAAAGGTCAGATCATGCAACCTTATTCATGATTAATGTCGCCTTGCTCTTCAAATATTCCCATCAGTTTCAACTTCTTATTTTACTAGTAGTTCCATAGAATTCAATCTCCTGCAGAGAGCACTTATCTTCAGTTCAAGGAAGAAGAGACAGAAAAAATGGGGGTCCAATGCCATTTCCCTCCATTTTTCATGTTAAAAAGCCAGTCAGTTAAGTCACATAGGACTAAAGGATTTTTAAGAGTTGTCAGCAGACAATTTCCCTTGAGAGAAGTTCCAATATGTTACAAAGTTAATTAAAACTTAGTATTTGTAATTTACAGTAACTAAAGATTTATAACAGATGACTTTTATGTTGGAATCTGCAGTTTGCTAAAGATTCAGGAAAGAATATAATACAAAGTATCATTTTAGTTTCAAAGAGTTCCCATCATATCACTGAAAGCCCCATTAGGTGTTGCCTACAAGGCAGTGTAATAATATCACTGTAGTATTTTTTTATTTATATGCGGAAAATCCTCTGGTTATTTTATCTTTAATGTACAGATGAATTTCAACAGGCCTACTACATAAAAGGTGATATCAAAAGTTTAAATTAAAGAAATTCATGTCAATGTTATCCCATTTTATAAAGAGTAATGCGTGCAAGATTTTTTAAATAGTTAATGAGGTTAAAGGTTAAAACTAGTAGTAGCTGTCTAGAATTAAATTACACAGTATTTGTCAAAGATTAAAATTTGATAGCCAGCATAAAGGTTCAACAGTTCTTCAAACAAAATGTGTCCTATATTT
Source organism: Sternotherus odoratus (assembly GCA_032164245.1). Taxonomy (NCBI): domain Eukaryota; kingdom Metazoa; phylum Chordata; order Testudines; family Kinosternidae; genus Sternotherus; species Sternotherus odoratus. Next base: position 200,254,554 of record JAVMKO010000001.1, on the reverse strand, counting down.
TTGCAAATTATTATCTCAAAAATTATTATTTAGTGAGCAACAGAACCTCTCTTTTCTGTCTCTACCCTCTCACTATAGGTCTAAGGGTTTATTTCAAACTAGTCCAGAGTCACCTGAAACAGGTAAAGAAAAATACTTACCTCCACTGTTTGAATCTATATGTCAATGAAGACTCTGGTTGTCTTTTTTCCCTCAAAAATCCAATTTGCAATAAATTATCCACCAACTAGATCTACAGGCGTTTTGTGCCCATTTTTTCAAAAAGAAATGAATACTGTGCTTGTAGTAAAGTATTATTTTTAGAATCATTATGTATTGCTGTTATGAGAATCTTAGCCTTTTAGTATTTTATTATGAAGTTCTGAATAAATAACACCTGTTAACCATGGACGAGTATAGTATAAGTGCTAGTTTGGAGATTTGCCACATCCCCTATGAACAAAACAGTAAAGAAATCAATTCTGTATCTGTTTCCTCTGACCTCTGGAGACTGGGGGAGAGTGAGTAGTAACTTGCTGACCAGCAGAAAATTACAATACTTATCATCCCAGCTCACCTGTGCAGGCTAGTGTGTCAGAAAGGTTGAGCACTTCCACCTTCAACAACCTGTCTTGAGAATTAAGGGTAGAAATAGGTATCTGTGTCTCAACCCAAGGTCTGATTAGTCTGTGCAGTGGCATAAGGTGAGGGTGGTTGATTATTATTGTCCCTTCCAACCCTGTGTAGGTGGGTAGGCTAAATCAGAATTTAGAACCAAGAGTCTTTCATGCCTAAAGAAATACAGGTTACATTCTCTATCTGTCTAGGATACTTATATCTTATGAAGCATTTTACATATACAAAATTCTGTACAAATATTAATTCAATCCATAATGCAGAGTTTGCAAATCATGGAGTGCGGCCAACAGACTAGCCAGAAGGGTGCAGACAGATCTCTGAATTATTCTCACAAGATTCATCTTCCATTTTATTTTAAAAAAACCCCAAGCATCTAGGTGTACTTATTGTGGAGAAAACTTTGAAAATACAGCATGTAACTGATGCAGAACCATCTACCAGAGTTTGCAGGAAGCCTGAAATAATAGCTATGAGGTATGAACTTCCCTACTCATCTCAGTGGGTGAAAACTCAGATGCCAATTACACTTTAAATGTAAATATTACTAACTATAGCATTGTTCAAGTAAGAAGCATGACAGAAAGGAAAGGAAGTATACTAAGAGGATCCACACTGACATTTCTCAAAGTACAAGGGGATAGGGAAAGACACACAGGATTACCCATGAAGGTGTGAAAAATGTATGTCAAGATGTGTAACATCACATGGTTGGGTTTCAGAGAGCGGTGATTGATTTCAGTTTTCTGAAAAGGGGAAGGGAAGGAGGTTCAGCTTTCAAAATTTTGGGAAACCAAAAATGCCATAAATGTAATGAAAAGACCCATGGAATTGATTAATATTGTCATCCTGATTTTGTAGGTGGGAGAAACTGAGATATCAGGAGGATGATTGACTTGCTCAAGACTGTACTGTAAGTGTCAGATTTGGAATTAGGACTCAAAGATTCCTGCCCTCTAGTCCTATGATCAGTCCATTAGACCATGCTGCATCTTTAAAGGAACCATAAAATACTTTGCACATTCTTTTGTTTTAATGAATGAGATAGACTCCCCCCCCAAAAAAAAAATAGTTTGAAGTTGAAATAAAGTACTTATAGTATAGTGCTGTTTTAGATATTTAAGAATAACATGTCATGGTACATTTTAGCTCTTCATTCACGAAGCCCAGAGTTGATTCTTCTAGAAAGAACAGAAATTGGGGAGAAGGTTTGAAAGCTTTCCAAAAAACCAAACACTCTAAGATGTGAGTGCTCATTACTTTCTCTAATCCTGGTTTACCACCTGAGATCTGGTTAAAGAATATTATTTTTCCTGCTGTTCAACAAAACTAAAGGTTTAAAAAGGTAAAGCATATAAAAATCTCTATTAATTATTTATTCCAACTGTAAAATAGTGTTTATGTGTTACGTGATCAACTGTTCATTTGATTTCTCTATTTTTACTACTTTTTTGCCTGAATGTAGATGGATTGCTTCTGAATTGCAACTGAGCAACTTAAACCTGTGTGTTTAGTAGTGGCAGAGAACATTTTTTGAGGGAAAACATAAATTTTATGTTAACTAGTAAAATTACTATTGGTATTTAACATTTATAAGACAAATTTAAATTTAAATAATGTTTTGTAACGTCCAACTGCTTTGGGTATATCTTGTCACTTCATTTGAAATATTTTAAAAGTTGCCCTTTGATAAACGTAGCATTTTTGGCATGTAATCAAAATATTTCAACATTATCTTTACTATAGCTAGAGTTGATAACCCTGATAAAAATGGCTTTTACATTTATATTTCCAGCTGCAATTCAGTGTCTAATCTGCATTTTCCTTTGCTTCCAGCAGTCTCTAAAGCTTTCATATTAAGTAAACAAATTAAAATCAAATGCATCTTTTAAAGCAAGAGACTGACTTAGGCCCTATTAACAAAAAAAAGTTTATCATGATGTTAACAGACAGATTTAAATAAAATTACAGGAAGTAAAATGCAGTTGGTTGACCAGTTTTGGACTGACTTTTTCAGAAAACAAATGCTATTTTTGTTCCATGCTGTTTTCAGTCCATCTGAGCAATTCAGTAAACACTCTGCAGTAGTGACAGACAACACGAGATGTATACTTTCACCTGCGCATGATCTGGACAGCTTAAATATCCTGTTTCGGGTACGACTTTTGACATAGCCAGCAACAGAAGAATTTGGAGGACAGTGGGTCATTTGCAGCACCTAGGACAGCTCCTTAGCACGGAACTGTCTTCATTTTAAGGCGGTTCAGTACGCGATTGTACCCGCTGCCACGAACCAAAAACAAACCCTTATATCAGAGAATGAATTGCCCTTTAGCACATTTGAGGCATGATAGACTCTGCTGGTCAATGTGTAGCTTCCCAAATCAACAAGATGCACGTTCCAGCGGCAACGATAATGTTCTCCAGGGACGTCAAGTTTCCAGCTTGATCCTGCTGTACCTAACGTTCACCTGTGACATATCCCCGCTTACAAAAATGCCCCCTGCACTATCCAGCTCTTAAATAAGTCCTAGCAAACGCTTCCGCCAGGCGGATTGATTTAAGGGCAGTTTCTGATTACAAGTGCTCGGCGACTCATTCGGCCTTCGTCCACTGGACTGATCCCTCCAACAGCCAGATCCAGGAGCTACTACCACAGCACCAACTAATACACTTTGGTCCCTTGTCTCTGGGGACCAACCACACTCCAAGCAACTGCAAAACCAGGAAAAATAAACACAACGCAACCACCAGCCCCAAACCATTTGCATACAGAAGACTCCAGCTGGGCACTCACCATGTTGACTTCGGAAACCATGTCGATACTGGCAATGTCTATGTTCATCCCCACGCACACGGGAGGCCCTGGGGAGGAGGAAGAGAAGCCATCAGTCCCTACCCATCACTTCTTACCCACAGAGTTGCTGGTAACACGTTTTCCCCTAACAGGAAACACTTTCCCGTCCGCAGCCGAACACCAACTCACACACACATACTCACACACAGAGACACAGGAAAGAGCCAGACTCCGTAGCTCCGTCTGAACAGGGCAACTCACCTCCAAAATCCGGTCGGAGGCGAATGTCGTAGCCTTTCAACAATTTATCCACAGTTTCTTTCACGAAGGACATGTTCCCCGGATCGTTCACGCTGTGGGACAGATGGGAAGTGGGGGCGGGAGGCGAACGATCGGGGTAAAGAAAAGAAGGGGGGATAGGAGAGAGGGTTAGAGGAGTGGGAGATGGGGAGAGCAGGGAGGAATGGGGGGATCGGAAAGGAGAGAGCAGAGGAGGAATAGGGGGATGGGAGTGGGGAGAGCAAAGGAGAGATGGGGATAGGAGAGGGGAGATGGGGCGAGCAGAGAAAGATGGGGGGATCGGAGAGGGGAGAGCAGAGGAGGGATGAGAGATGGGCAGCGAATAGGGGAATATGATAAAACGGGGGAAGCAGAGGAGGGATGGGGGATAGGAGAGTGGAGATGGGGAGCGCAGAGGGGCGAGCAGGGGGGAAGCCGAGGGGAAGAGGGGCAGAAAAGAGAGGATCAGCTTGTTTTCTTGCCGAAACGCAGCCCTTTAACCCCGCCGCGGGCGCCGGGCGCGCTGGCTCGGAGCAGCCCCTACCTCTGGGCGCAGCAGACCACGGCCACCAGGACGGGAGCGGAGAAGATCCCGAAGATCCTGCCTCCCCCAAAGCCCCACATCCCTCCGCTCCGGGCTCCCTCCCCGCAGCAGCCGCCGCCGCCGCGACCCGAGAGCCGCCAGCTGAGGAAGAGGCGGAGGCGGAGGCGACGGTCCCCCCCACCCCGACCCCGGCAGCCGCCCGCACGCCGGGCTGCAGAGACCCCGGCGCCGGGCTGTGGCGAGCCCCGGAGGAGCCCCCCACCCTCCGCCGGAGCCCGGCTGCCCGGCTCCCCCTCCCCGCCTCCCGCCCGCCCCTTCTCCCTCCGCCCGGGAAGGGGAGGGCTCCTCGGTCTGGGCGGGCGGGGGGGAGCGGGCTGGGCCGGGGTCTCGGGCGCTGGGCGAGCGGCGGCTTCCCCGGCTCCTCCCGGCGGCGGCGGGTGGAGGCTCTGCGGGGCCGGCTGCTGCGCCACGGGGGGAGCCCGAGAGCCGGCGCCCGGCTGGGACCCCGCCAGCTGCAGCCGCCCTGGCCCCTGGCTCCCAGGAACCAGCCGGGGCAGCCCCTCAGCCCGTCCCGGCAGCCGGGCAGGATCCACAGGTGCCCCGCGGCTGCTCCCGCCACTGCCCGGGGGAGGGGAACCCGCTCCCCGCCTCGCCCCCGCCGGCCCGCGCGCACTGGGGCCCCACAGCCCGGCGGGCTGAGCCGTGGGGGCAAAGTCCGCAGTGCACCAGGGACAGGCTGAGCCCGAGGCAGCCCGTGCGCGCGCGGCGCCCTTCGCCCGGGAGCCGCGCCTGGCGCTGGGCGCGAGCCGCTTCCGCGCGGGCAGCGAGGCACCTACGAGCGGGGCCGAGAAGCGAGCGCGGCTTCCACCGCGCCGCGCCCTCCGCTAGCGCAGCCCTGGGCCGGGCGCCTGGTCACAATGCCCTCCGCTGGCACACAGCCCCGGACCACGCTCGGCCAGGGCCTCCGCTCACGGCCACAGACAGCTCCCTCCGCTCGTCCGCCCCTGACCTGGGCCAAGCGGGGCGTGCGCTTCCCTGAGGGGCAAACTCCAACGGGGCCGAGGAATGAGTGCAGCCCATGCAACCCCTTTCTTCTGCTCACGGTCCCCGGGAATGCGGCTTCCTCCCAAGTCCCAGTCCACTAATGCACCTGTGGGCTGGTGTGCGCAGGAATTGGCAGAGGGGTGATGAGGCGGTTAACCCTACCCAGGGGGTTAGGCTAGATGGAGGAGTTCAGCCCAAGTGCGTGAGAAGAGCGGTCCCTGAGGGGGGCAGGGAACCTTTGTGGAAGTGGCTACAGGACCAATTTTCAAGAGTGGCCAATAATTTTGAATTTGAGGTAGTTTGGGCCTGTTTTTCACAGGTTATGAGCAACTGTAGCTCCCTCTGACTTCATTACAGTTGTGGGTGCTCAGCATTTCTTGGGAGGGGGTGGGGGGTTAAGCTTCTAGCTGTCTCAACCCTTAAGCATATTCCCTGGGTTCAAAAAAACAAAACACAAATGGAAAGATTCTCATGGTTTTAAGGCCTGATGTGATTTTTGAATGTTTTGGGTTCGCCATAGTGAATCTATGTCTGGAAAGGGGAGAGGTACCAAGAAACCTAAAGGAAGAAAGAAAAGGTTAGAGAATGCTGAAAGAATACACCTTGTGTACAACAGAATATTGGATAATATATTTAAAACACTGAGACCTTTTCTTAAATAGATTGTCTATTTTATAATTGAAATAATATTCTTTAGAGGATCCAGTATGTCTAATTAATGCCCTATTCAGGTGCACTGGAAATGCATCTAAGGTGTGACTGAATCATGTGCCAGCAATGCCCCTCTGCTATACACATTGGCCAAACTGGACAGTCCCTACGTAAAAGGATACATGGACACAAATCAGATATTAGGAATGGCAATATACAAAAACCTGTAGAAAAAAACTTCAACCTCCTGGGACACAGAATAGCAGATTTAAAGGCAGCCATCCTGCAGCAAAAAAACTTCAAGACCAGACTTCAAAGAGAAACTGCTGAGGTTCAATTCATTTGCAAATTTGACACCATCAGCTCAGGATTAGACAAAGACTGAATGGCTCCCCAACTATAAAAGCAGTTTCTCTTCTCTTGGTGTTCACACCTCCAGATCAACTACTAGAAAGGGGCCTCATCCTCCCTGTTTGAACTAACCTCGTTATCTCTAGCCTGGTTCTTGCCTGTATATTTATACCTGCCTCTGGAAATTTCCACTGCATGCATCTGATGAAGTGGGAAAGCTTATGCTCCAGTACATCTGTTAGTCTATAAGGTGCTACAACACTCTTTGTCACTTTTGCAGATCCAGACTAACATGGATACCCCTCTGATACTTAACACTTCTGTAGAGTCTGTTATGTTTTATTATTTAAATTAAAATACTCTTCCTCTTATCTGACCTCTCAGATTAATCATGTCCACTTATTTGTTGATAGCTTAAAAGATAGTCCAACTGGGAGTCCCTGGGCAGGGAACTGGAAGTAGGATATGAAGCATTCACCCTCCTGGATCTTGCATCCAATCTAAGTAGTAACTGAAAGTCATTCTGACCTGAAAAATGTTCAATGGAAAAGAGAAAGTGGTCTCCTATTCTTAGTGGACTGTTGTCCACAATACAAAGAGGCACTATGACAACAGTCACTAATTGGCAGATTCAGCAGAAGGACCAGAATGGAATATGTGTAGAGCAGTGGTTCTCAACCAGGGGTACGTGTGCCCCTGCAGGTATACAGAGATCTTCTGGGGGGTACATCAACTCATCATTCTAGATCAATGTTTCTCAACTTGAGAGAAGGATGGTTAGAGGGGGTTGCAAGCGCAGGACCCTTGTTAGGGGGTGGCAAGTAGGGCAATTGCCCTTGATCACATCCACAGGGAGCACTGCAAAGCTAATTTACATGCTCCAGGCCCAGGCAATGGGGCTCAGGCTTCAGATTCCTGAAAGAGGTATGGTAGTTTGGAAAGGTTGAGAACCACTGATGTAGAGAATGAATTCCATTCTCATCCCTGCAGGTAGTCCCTCATGCTCAGGATCAAGTCATATAAGTGGAATCATTAAAAATGAAAATTTGTGGTCCAGCTGCTTGTTCTGGTGAAAAATTTTAGCTTCCTGGACTCTTGGGTCACTCTCTGTGCAGGTCTATGATTAAAAAATTGCCCCAGACCAGAAAAAAAACTTGTATTTCTCTTTTCCAGAGGTCTGCCACAGTTAATCCTAGAGAAAATGAATAGGCCAAATGTGAGCAGTTGGACTTCTTATATGGAAGATCTGGTATAAAGAGTTAAGGTGGTATCTGTGCAGCTGATGATTCAGTATACAGAAGCATGTGACTGCCAAGCCTGTAGATGTGAAGTAGTCTTCCGGAAATACTGATGCTATGGTGGAAACCATTGTTGGAAGAAGAGGGTGGGGCTTCAGATGCTAAGTATCTTTTTTGGGTGGTGGGACTTGTTGAAATAAATGGAAGTAGGATGAGGAGGCATCCAACATTGTGAGGAGAACTCCAGCTTTCCTCCCTGTAGCCAAGAACATCCACCTTAACACTTCTGGAGAGTCAGAAGAGGAGGCACTGACAGGAAGATCAATGTTCTAGGAGACAATCAATGCATTAAGGAAGTCTGCTTGCAAGCAACTCATGCATTCTATGCAAAGTATCAATCACCAAGACTGCGGCAGAAATACTGGCTTGAAAATCAGGGAGGAGGAACTCAACCACTCCTTGTAAGACAGCACTGGCAGTCTCTGGACTCTTGGGCAAACAAGTTGGATCTGGCTGGCAAAATGGATGTGGCTCAGTCTCCCTATTTGGATTCAGAACTACCTGACAGAGCATCTTCTCTTAATTTTCCCCTTCTTTGGCTTCTTGTGGCTGACTTTGGTGAAGATACAATCTGCCTAAGGAGAACAATGTAAACTCAAAGGGTTCAGAAACGCAAATTAAAGGCAGACAAGATGCAAAAGGGGAAAGGGAGAATCACTGCTTGAACTGAAGCAGTATCTTTTGAGAAATTAGGGATATTAATTGTACTAAACTGGGAAATATGCTACTGCCTGTCTGCTCTGCCTTGAAGCATTTTTAATATCCTGCTGGTTTAACTTCCTGAGAAGATGTAATTAATACAGCTAATTGGAAAAACTTGTTTTTTTCCTCATGGAAAATCTTGACTTTGTCCAAAAACTGAAAACATTTGGCCAAAAAGATTTTGATTAAAATCTTGAAATTGCATGCAGAAAGAAGACACTGTTCATTTCCCCCCTCTCCCTACTTCTCCCCTAAAATTCCCTAGTGTAGGCAGAACTTTAGAAGGCAAAAGTTTGTAGAATGTGCAGCTGGGGTCAAGGCTTAAAGAATGCTCTGAACCTTGTCTGACAACCATACATGCTGCCTTCACATCTATTCAAATGATGAATCATAATTGCTGGACATACTACTTTAGAATAATAATCTCACGTATACCTAGTGTGCTTATTTAGGAGCACGTTTTGCCACTCTTCCACATGGTTAGTGTTAACTCCCCTGCTACAGATTTCAAAATAGCAGGTAGTGAATGGTGTTGCATGAATCCATTTGTTTTAGTTGCATAACCTGTTTTTCATCTAATTTAATAAAGCAGTTGAATTTTGACATACTATGGATTTTATCATTTTAGTGAGGCTACATGCAGGTGGAGTTTTAATCAACGTGAGTAATCGGGACAGATTCTGATTCTTAATGTGATGTTTGACCCAAACTGTTCTGAATTATCGTTTATTGTTCAGATACAAAAACTTAGACTATTATTTCCTCAACTTCAAGAAAGCTTGACTGAAATTTGCTTTACTTGAATAGACTTAAAATACTATTTTTGCAGCTTGACCACAATTTCTTATATGGCAAAAGTTCTGAATTATGCAGAATATGAGTCAGACCCATCAAAATAAAAATATATTGACAATTTGGCACAGGTGGAAATGGTCAGGCCTCTTTATAACCCTGATTTTTCATAATAAAGATTAATATTTATGCACTCAAGTAACATATATACATTAGAGAAGCCTGAAGTGCCTTAGAAATAATATTCTTAATGACTCTCTTGGGGAAAGCACAATTTACATCTGGAACAAACAAACGAAGTGGAGTTTCTGAGTTGGCAGTTGATGAAAGATCTATTTAACATGGAGACAGTGAAGAGTTCCTATCTAAATTCCTTCACCAATAACCCTAATATTTTTAACAAAAGATTATAAAAAATAAATTTAAATGTAAGTGGTTACATTCTGTTTCAGAATATATATCTGAACAGAGTATAAAGTTACATTAGACATATCTGTATTTTCTATTTATCCAATAGTAGTATGAATACTATTTGTTCATATAATTTGAAAGTTAGTTAGTCTTTATGTTATTATTTATACTGTAAAAATCAGAGCTCCTGGTGAAGACGGAGCATCTCCATTGTGCTATACATTGCACAAGTCAGAGTAAAATAAAAATGGGCATGTTATTTGATTTGTTGATATTTAATGGTACATATATCTGAAGAAAAGGTCAAGTCAATTACTAGTAACTCTAATACAGTAGTAGCCTCTGGATAAGGACTAGCTGAAACAAACAAAAAGACATAAACTTGTGCTGATTTTTTTGGTCAAATGTCCTTTTCAGTTTTGTCCCGAGCAATGACAAAGCGATAAGACTCAAAACAAAACAACCCAAAACCTGCAATGACTTGGCATCAATCCTGGCTTGCTAATACTAAGAAGAGTTCTGAAGCTGGTAATGCAGAGTAACAGAAAAATAAAAAGGCAGATGGCTTTAAGCTTTTTTGCTCTCCTGTACACAGTTTCTTATTTATACAAAAGTATGGCTTTAACAGACAGTGGAACACAAGGAATGAGGTGGTAAGCAATACCTTCAGTCTCTGAACCATGTGGACATATGTCTATGAGGAGACTGTGTCCACACTCTCACCCTTCCCAGATATACTCCCTGTTGGTGGCTATCAAAATGCTATTGAACCCTTCTCTTGAGCTTCAGGAATAAAGACACACCTTCACCCCCACTCTCACCTGACCCAGATATATCCCCCTGGCAGTGCAGGACAGCTCTTCCCTTTCATACTAAGAATGCTGACTGTGGTTTTGGTGCATTCTGGGAAAGAGTGACAGGGGAAAGAGTTTGGCTGCCAAATATCAGGATAGTGTGCCAAATTCTTCCTTGATGTAACTATTGAAACTAGGATATATACATCCACTGCATATAATCAAGAAATATACTTAGGATGAGGTTGGTCACATAAATATATAATTATATTTTAAAAGCAAAATTATTGTTAGGTGTGTGTGTGTATATATATATATATGAGGATCTGAGATATTTGCTACCTTAATTTGAAGATCATTATGTGGCTCAGAGTAAGTGGCTTTCTAAGTATGTGTTCATTAAGATTATTAACATTTTAAAAGGGTCAATGTTCCATTTAAAGAACATAATGTCAAGTAGAAGTTCTTGTTCATTACTTACCTTGTGTCATAAATTGCATACAATTTTTTGTTCTCTTCAACTGCATTCCTAGAGAAAGAGAAAGTAAATGTGATTTATATATATATTATATATTTGTAATCTAAATAAAACAGAGTTTTAGGCCTACAGGATCTTCACACCTTCATTATATAATCTAGATATGGAAAAAAAAATCTGTTAGCTGTCTTGTCCAATTTTTGCCATGACAAGATTACTACAATCTGCAGGAAATAGTCTAAACATGTTTTAAATTATGTATCCATAACTCTGTTGCCAAAAAATTAAAAATAAAACAATAGTCACTGGTCTTGTGGTACATTCAAAACAAAGCCATCTTCTCTAAGATTCGTTTTCCTCGCATGACAGAAGGAACTAACCAAGAACCAAATCTTGAAGTCAGTTACAAACTTCCACTGATTTCAATGGGAGGAAGAGCAGGCCCAAACAATGTTTCCAGAGCATTGTTGACATTGCTCATATTACTACTATAAAAACAGAAGTTTAGGCAAGATAGTTTTTGAGAATAGTGTGATTAATATGGGAAGTGCTCTGCAATAGTTATTGATCTATATCCCAAAATGTGATTTATGTGCTATGTGTTTAAGTCTAACAGAGGAGATCACACAGTTTTCACACCCCCAGGTAATCACGGGTGATTATATGCCATTAAGGCTGAATTGGGTCTAATTACCCAAACAATGCAGGAACCACTAGCATTCTCCTAGGTAGGTTGGCTGGATGCTCTGTCCCAGTTGTTCTCAACCAAGGGTACGTGTACCCCTGGGAGTATGCAGAGGTCTTCCAAGGAGTAGATCAACTCCTTTAGATATTTGCTTATTTTACAACAGGCTACATAAAAAACACTAACAAAGTCAGTACAGATTAAAATTTCATTCAGACAATGACTTGTTTATACTGCTCTATATACTATACACTGAAATGTAAGTACAATATTTATATCCCAATTGATTTATTTTATAATTATAAGGTAAAACTCAGAAAGTAAGCTATTTTTCACTAATAGCGTGATGGGAAACTTTTGTATTTTTATGTCTGATTTTGTAAGTAAGTAGTAGTTTTTAAGTGAGGTGAAACTTGCAAGGTACACAAGACAAATCAGACTCCTGAAAGGGGTTCAGTAGTCTGGAAAGGTTGAGAGTCAATGCTCTGGCCAACTGGGAAATAAACAACCAGAAGTAATTGGAAGATGTCATATCTGGGGTCCCAGACAAGCTCAGAGAGGGTGGCAGCTCAAAACCAAAAATAAACAAACAAGCCAGTTGTCACAGGGAAAGAGGAGACAGACTCTCAGGTTACACAGGTGCATCTAGACTGGAGCTGGAGATGTAATTTCCAGCTCAGGTAAAATACCCATGAGATCTCTGATCAAGCTAACATGCTAAAAAAAGAAGTGTAGTTGCAACAACTCAAACGGTAGGAGGGGCTAGCCAACTTGAGTAGGATCCATCCAAGACCCTAGGTACATATTCTGGGAAAATACTCTCTCCTCCTGTTCACCCTACTGCAGCTACTCTTCTATTTTTACTGTGTTAGCTTGATCAGTGAGTGTAGGTATGTCTACTCAAGCTAGAAATTGTACCTTTCAGCTCCAATGAAGACATACCCCACATCTACATTGCACACTTAAACCAGATGATTGACACCTGAGTCTGTGCACCTAGGTTAGCCTAGCCAGGGTGTGAGTATCCCCCACAGCAAAGCCATACCTGAGTTACTGTGTCCTCACTGTTTCTGCACACATCCATGGTTCTTGGTGATGATTTGCTCCCATCAGTTGTGTCAATTGTGGGAGAACCTGTCTGTCTTTCAGGGGGAATTGTAGGAAGGCACTGAATGACTATCAGCACTCAAGTGATTTAGGGGAGGCTCCAACCTCAGTTAGCCTGGAACTTGGGCTCTAACCCACAACCCTAGCTGAGTAAGCTACCCAGATTGAAAAGCATCTCCATCCCTGTTCAGAAGGTTTTATGTGTGTATGGGGATGGGGGGAGAATGGGAGGACAGTGATAAGAGCCTAGTTTTACTGTGCAGTGCAGTCTCTGAGGATATATATATATATATATATATATATATATATATATATATATATATATATATATATATATATATATATATATGTCCTCAGAGACCAGCTGAGACCAGGCTGTCTGTCCAGGGCTGGCGACAGAAATTTGGGGGCCCCCTACTTTGATAGTTTGGGGGCCCCCCCAGCCCAGCCGGGCCCCCCCCCAGCCCAGCCGACAGCGGATGCCCCCCCCCCAGCCCAGCCGCCCCCCCCCCCAGCCCAGCCGGCGCTCCCCTCCCCCCTGCCCAGCCGACAGCGGATGGGCCCCCCCCAGCCCAGCCCAGCCGGCGCTCCCCCCCCCTTCCACCGGGCAGCGAGAGCTGCGTGAGCTGTCCTCCCTTCCCCCCTCCCCCCCCGGACAGCGCTGCTGCTGCCGGCCGGGCTCACAGCTCCTGCTGGGGCCAGGCTCGCTTGTCCGGGGGAGAGCCGCGCCGCCTCCCCGCCCCTTCCCCGCTCTCCAGGTCTGGCGACAAGGGGGGACACAATGGGTACAGCGGTGTACCGGCCCCCCCCTAAAGTCGGGGGGCTCGGTACAGCTGTACCCGTAGTACCCCCCTGTCGCCGGCCCTGTGTCTGTCTGATACCTGGCTGTCTGAAAGGATGTTTGTTGGTACACAGTTTAACCTGTAACTCAAAAGGAAAACCCATCAAACTTAGCTATTAGTGAAGCATATGTTTTGATGAGACTAAATATGCATTTGTTGATTTTAAATCATGTTTGCTAATCTTTGTTCCAACTGTTAAATAAAATACTTGATGAAGGCTGTTAGTCAATTTCACTGCTCATAGGTTGTCAGAGGGGGGGATGCAGGTCAAACCTGCAGTGTGATAAAAAGTTGGTAATACAGGACATTATATCCTAATCCTGGTCTAAGAGTAGAAGAATCACAAGCGCCCACCCCAATACAATTTAGGGCAACAGGCCCAAGAATGGAGGGGGTGAACCTAGAAAGACCAGACTGGGGACATAGGTAACTGTGACAAATGGCATTTACACTTGATGGCAAATAGTCTTAACTAGGCATATTTAGGAAAAGTAACTGACAAATAAAGTTATAGACGTCCTAATAAATATACATTATGTGCCAAATTCACTAATGGTAGAAAAGGGCACAAGTGCATTTGCTTCAAAATTAGTATTCAAACTATAAATGGCAAAGTGTCTATTTGAAATGTACTCAATTAAATATAAAGATATTTTGTAGGCATAAATGACTTGGATATACTAATGACAATTTCCTGTAATATCTCTACAATTAAAATTCATAAGAGAATGCAAAACGGTAAGCCACATGACCGCACTTCCTTTTAGCATACATCAGCACAAAGAACTGACTGAGGCTTTTTCTTGATTAGAAAGGTGATAACATCAAAGGTATATCAGAAGAACAATTTAAGCAAATGATGTCACTGTGATTGCCACGGGAAAATGGAAGGAATAAAATGCAGTCTTTTAAATGTTAAGTTTCAGAATGGGGCTTTTATTCAGACTAATAATACAACTTTTCATTTTCTTTTACAAAAATGTAGATACCCCTTGATGTTGAAACTCTCCTATTCTGCACTGGAGTAAACTTGCAAAACCCTGTTAGTCTCTGCACAGAGGGATGCCTCAGTGTGAATTATGAGTAAACTAACTTCATTACTTCATTTCCTATTGATGCTTTCTACTGAGTACCACTGGAAGCTATACTTCTGAAGGATCGAATGTGATTCTCCCCTCACAAAACACCACAGTAATGAACTACTTACATTAAAAGCACTCTGTGGTATAGGAATATCATTATAAGGAAGGTATCCTTATCACAAGATTTAATAAAGAAATAAAAATGCTTTGAATAGTATGCATGCACTTGCCTACAGCCATTATTAAGCAAACAAACACTCTGTGCAGCCAGGCAGTCATTGATGGTAAATCAAATGGAGGGCATATGGTATTGCTGCTGCTGGTGGTGGTTTAGTTGCTAGAAAAGGCTAACGTTTTGCAATTGTGCTTATTAAAATAATAAAAATATTAACGGTTTCCCCCCATAAATCCCACCTGATGGTACACAGAAAAACGCACTGTGAATAGTACTGAGCTGCTAGCTAGGACTTGCCCTGTGAATTGCTAAATGTAAATGTCATAGTCTTCCTCCAAGATGGAGATTTTCTGGGGCAATATCATAAGAGACATTCAGAATATCTTTCAGAAAACATATCGTAGTTTGGTGAGGACTAAGGCCTGGTCTGCTTGTACTTGACCATTGTACTATGAGTTTGGACACTGGATCTGCTCTCTAAGTAAAGGCCAATGCCTTGCTGTATGCATAGAGACTTTTTGATTATTTGTAGAAGATGATTGTGTCTGAGAGAGGGGAAGAAATACTGTATATAGTATTTTTAAGCGACTGATAGTCCTGTATATTGAGGTCCTTAAATCACAGAAGTAGTACAGAATACATATGCAGAGAGCTTTTAGGATTCCAGAAAGAGAATCATCAGCATTTGTTTAGCAGGATTGTGTTCCCTGAATGTTGTCTTTGTTAAGGGGGAGTGGTTGCAAAGGAATATGAATGTTGTCATGCTTTGTGTTAGCTCCATACTCAAAGAAGGCACTTACTGTGTGTTTGTGTTTCATGACCTAACACGACATAACTTACACATCTTAAATTTACATAACTCACATAGCTTGTATGACGTTACAAGCTATGTTTAGCAACTTTCAATAGTGCAAGATAGTTTCAGACAAGGAATTAGGAAAAACACCATATTCACTTGGAATTTCAGGAATATTTAGGGAGGTGAATGTAATTACCGTTGCTGGAATATAGCCAGGACACAAAACACCACAAATGTGTTATGATAACACTACTAATACTATATAATACTATACATTTAATGGAGTAACTCAGCAGAAAAACATAGTTGAAATGGATCATGTTTATAACTCAAGAGAGAATGCTTATAACAAGAAAACAAAGTAAATTAACAGAAAACTCTGTCTTGGAGTTCAAAACAGTCATGTGACCCTGGACATGGAGCCCTATCACCCGTAGTAATGACTTCTTCTTTTCCTCTAAAGAAAGCAGTTTGTAGTCCTCACCCATGTACCCATCCAGAAGGAGAAAACTGAGATGAGGTTCATCTCTTTTTCTGTGGGGACCAGGTAGTTCTCCCACATCCTGACACATTATATTTAAATACTTTAAAGACTAGTGTGATCAGGTGTTTTCCCCATTTTCCAAAGCACACATTCTATGTAAAATCCAAATTCACCTCCTTACTAGAATTTGGCTTAATTATCACTGAAATTAGCAATAAGATAGAAAAATTCAGCTCAAAACTTGTCCCCAGGCTCAGATGTTGCTCGAGTTTCTCCTTCAAGACTAGTCAGTTTACAGTGCACTCTAGATACTCCCAACTCTCTTACATCCAGTAGGGGGAAATGAGGCACCTGGGCCTGTGAAACCACTTAAGCTTTTCCTAGAAGTTTCAACACCTGGTAACAGGGATGGGTGTTTCAGGCAAAGACTGCTCATTTTGTGTGTCCAGTTCTGGTATCCACAATTCAAGATGGAAGTTATTAAATGGGACAGAGAAGAGTCAAAAGAAAGATTAAAGGATTGAGGAGGGCAAGGAGCTCAATCTATTTAGCTTAACAAACAGAAGCTTATACACTTGACACAATCTATAACTATCTACATGGAGAACAAAAAATGGCTAATGGGCTCCGCAGTCTAGGAGACAAAGATATAACAAGAATCAGAGAGGTAGCCATGTTAGTCTGGAATAGCAGAGGTAACAAAGAGTCCCGTGGCACGTTAAAGACTAACTAAAGTATTGAAGCATAAGCTTTCGTAGACTAATACCCACTTCATTGGATGCAACCACGTGCATCCGACGAAGTGGGTATTAGACCACGAAAGCTTATGCTTCAATACTTTAGTTAGTCTTTAACGTGCCACGGGACTCTGTGTTACCAAAGGTATAACAAGATCCAGTGCCTAGAAGTTGATGACAGACAAATTCAGATTGAAAATAAAGCACAAATGATTTACAGTGAGAGTAATTAACCACGGCAACAATTTCCTCAGGGCTCTGGTGGATTCTCAATCTCTGGCAATTTTCAGATCAAGAATGGATGGGTTTTTTTCTAAAAGTTTGCTCTAGTTCAATTAAGAATTAATTCAGGGAAGTCCTATGGCCTGTGTTATACAGAAGCCAGACTAGATGATCACAATGGCTCCTTCTGGCCTTATAATATATGAATTTGTGGTTGGTAATGATAGATGCTGATAACTTGTTTTAAATGAGTAGAAACCTATCAAGAAAAATAAGAATGCACACTGTAAATATCAAATGCAAAAACTGCAAAATTGTGTGTAGGAATTCCTTGATATTAAAGACACAATTATTGAATTATCACTGTAGTCTGTTGAAATCATAGTAGGCAGCAGACTGGAGGATTCTGCTATAAATATAAAATTCACTTATCTGTCTCTTATTTTTAATGGATAAATAAAGCATGTGTGAGTCAAGTTTTCATAAATAAATGCCAAAAAATGTTTATGTATGAGGAGCTTACAGTATGCGGTTCTAGCTGAAATAAATGTTTCAGTGAGCATGATGATTTATTCAAATGTTACGTTAAGCAAGCATTCAATATGCTTTTATGTAATTCTGATGCCTAAGTTACATGTGAGTATGACAGTTTTATTACTTCCTTGCATCTCTGGATATTCCCTTTTTCTATCATCAAGTCCCATAAACAGTGCAGAAAGCATAGTTTCCTAAAGTACAAAAACTGTCAGAATAACACATTTGAGGTCCAATTCTATGAGGTGCCAAACACCCTCAACTTCCTTTGAAGTCAGCAGGACCTGTCATCACCCAGGATCATGTTCAGGAATCAGAAGTCTACATATTCCTGTACATTTTGGGATCAGGTACACTGAATATTGATGACAAAGTATAAAAGTAAGACGGGGTCAAGATACTGATTCTTACTTACTCTCAGTTTAATCTACTAGTGTTCTCAATATAGACAGGATCAAATAATGCCTGGTGTGACATTCCATGGACTTCCACGGACTTTACACAATGAATTTGACTCGCAGAGTTCATTTAATGCACTTTATTTTATGTTATTATATTTTCAAAAACATTCCCCTGAATTTACTGTGAACATGCCACTAAAGCAATTATTAGCCCTTCAGAAATCCTATAGATTTCATCAGTATGTGCTGCATATATACAGTAGACTCTTGATTATCCAGGATTGGATTAACCAGAACGTGGATTAACCAGGATGTCAAAAAAAAAAATACACGCAACTCGCAGGGTCAACTCTGTCTCTGCTGCCACCCCAAGCACACACCAAAAAACCCCCACCAGGGCACAGGGCAGCCAGTGAACCAATACCCCCCCCCCCTCCGGCGCAGGGTGGCTGGTGAACCAAACCCCCTCTCCCCATATTTCCTATGGTGATTATCCAGGATTTTATTAACCAGAATTATTTTTCCCCTATCATCCTGGATAATCGAGAGTCTACTATATATAGAGATAGATTCTGATTCACTTTTCTTAACTCAGTGGGTATGTCGACTCTTAAAACAATACAGCGGCACAGCTGAAGCTGCACCACTTCAGTGTGGACACGACCTATGCCAATGGGAGGCGTCCTCCCATCAGTGGAGGTACTTCACGATCAGCTAGGTTCATGAAAGAATTATTCTATCAACCTAACAGTGTCTATACTGGAGGTTAGATCAGCACAGCTACATCTATCAGGAGTGTATATTTTTCACACCCCTGAGAGATGTAGCTATGCAGACATTCATTCCCAGTGTAGACGAGCCCTGGGGTACTTCACCTGAGAAACAACCTCCTTGTGTACTTTTTAAATGTTACTCCTATTCCCTCTGGCACTATCTGCACTGCTCGGCTGATCAAAAATTTGATAATGTGTCCTTCTTAGCATTTGTGATTTACAAATTTATTTTGCAAAGTATGTTTATTTTTAGAACTGGAGTCTTTCAAATGCATTTAGGCCAAGATTTTCAAAAGCAACTAGTACTTTTGGCTGTCTCGGTGTTTGGATGCTGAATCTGATACTTCAAAGGAGCCTGTTTTTCAGAAGGCAGTGCTCAGCTTTTTCTGAACATCAGGCCCATTTAAGGTGCCTAAGGTTGGGGACCCAAAACGGAGCAACCCAAAATAACTAATGACTTGAAATTCTTGGCCTAAGTGCTTTTCTAAGCCCTAGAGAGTTTTCCATAGGATAGGAAAAATAGCGTATATATTATTACTAGCGAAAATACCCGGTGTTGCTTGAGTCCGTCGGAGGTGGGGAGGGGGCAGAGAGCTGAGCGAGTGCGGGGTCCGTTGGAGGGGGGAGGGGGCAGAGAGCAAACCTGACACCCCCACCTCACCCCCCCAACCAAACCTGACACCCCCACCTCACTTACCCCTCGACCAACCCCGACTCACATTTTCACCCCCCTACCAACCCCAACCCCCCCTGACCAACACCCACACCTCACCCCCCGCAGACCAAACCTGACACACCCACCTCACTTCCCCCTCAACCAAACCCGACACCCCTACCTACCACCACAAACAAACCCAACACCCACCCCTCACTTACCCCTCGACCAACCCCGACCCCCCTCCTCACACTCCCAACCAAACCCAACACCCCCACCTTACCCCCCACCAAACCCAACACCCCCTGACCAACCCCAACACCCACAACTCACCACTCACCCCCCCCCCCAAGACCTTCCCACCCCCTCAGACCAAACCCAACACCCCCGGCTCATTTACCCCCTGACCAAATCCGACACCCCCACCTCACCCCCCGACCAAACCCAACACCCCTACCTCACTTATTCTCCGACCAAACCCAACTCGGGTCCGTCGGAGCTGAGCGAGTGCGGGGTCCGTTGGAAGGGGGAGGGGGCAGAGACCTGAGCGAATGCAGGGTCCGTTGGAGGGGGTATTATGACATCATAACTATGTCACAGAGAACAGCAGCTGCCCAGCTGATGTGATTGGCCTTTAAAGAATTTCACCCCTGGGGGGCGTCAGAGGTGAGATTTGAAATTTTTTTGACTCTTACCCTGATTAGGACCCTAAGACCTCTAACTGTACCAAATTTCAAGTCTCTAGCTCAAACGGTGTGGAAGGAGTAAGTGCACATACATACACGCATACACACATGCATACACCATTTGACTATTATATATAGAGATTATTATTATGTGGGCCAGTGGCGGGCATGATATCCAGCTGTCTAAGGCCCTGGAAAGTTAATAAAAAAGCATGCAAATATACATGATCAGATTGCCTCATGAGTTGAATTAAGCAAATACACATACTTGCTAACTTTCGACTCAACCAATATTGTCAATCTGATAAACAACTTACACTATCTCATTTTGTAAGCAGAGATCAAAGCAACCATTTTAAATAGTATTTAACTTTATAATTTTTGTTAGCTGGGATGGAGTCCTCATAAAATCAAATGAAATTGGCCCAGAATGCGTTAGGAAACTTGAATGTAAAATCACAATTCTCATCCTTACATTATTCTTCAGAATTACATTGAATAGTTAAGAATGTGTTTCTTTTGGGACACCTAAGATCATCATATCATCACCTCAAGAAGTGTTTTCTTATATCCACAACCCTTCCTTACACATCAGAAAGTTCTGATGAGAAAGATCATTCACTCAAAATTGTGTCAATAACCAAGTGTATGTTTCTTCTCATTCCCCCTACTTAACATCAAGTGGTAAAGCAAGAGAACTGTAGAATGAAGCTAAGTGGTTCTGGCACTCTATGGAAGACCAAGAAGACACTCTTTGTCCGGAAAAGTAACCCAGAAGAGCTAACACCATTTATATTTTACAGGTTTTTTAAAACATGAATATGAATAAATTATTTAGTAAAAAGCATTTAAATTGTTCGGAATATAATGGGATATCCCACATTACTCCCTTTCATTGCTTGAGCCTTATTTTCTAATTTAGAGTGGTTTTAATATTTGGTCAATTCTCACTGTATTCATTCATCCACTAGAATCAGTATGCTGCATGGCTTTGTTTATAATTAACTTTATAAAGTTGTATTATCTATTGGAAGCACCAAAAAGATATCATACACATTAAAGATGTTTGCTGATTGGTCTAGTGGCTATAGTAATACTAATAGAAAAATGCTGAGCACAAACTATATATAGGACCTTTCATCCAAAGGTATCAAGAGCTATACACACATTCATTAATTAAAGTTTCCTAACTCTCTGTTTATACCTCAGTTAAAAGATGGGGAAACTGAACACAGATGGATTAAATGATTTACCAAGTTTTAAGGTGAACCAGTAACAGAGATGGGAATAGAATCCAGCTGTTTTGACAACATGCTTTCTTTATCTTAAATCTTAAATAATCTTAAAAGTAGCTCTACTTTCATTATGGTAATGCAGCTCTCCTGTGTTCTCTAGAACATCTCCAGAGATGTTGGGGGTGGGAGGTGAACTATTTACTCAAATAGCCGTTCTGTAGCACTCTTAAGATTTAATACCCTTGCAGGTACATGTATATCTCTTATTATAGACTGCTTAGTTTGCTAATAGGATGTCATTTAAAAAGAGACATGCATTATTATTAGTAGTAAATATCTTAAATCTTAATGAAGCATTTCAATAGAAATATCCATGATAGGAATAAAATTTACTTAGCTGAACCTGATTTAGCCTACTTTTTGTCTGAGATTTAAGCTTTTAATAGAGAATTTTCCAGACAAAGTTCTGCCTTATTATTGAGTTTCTGAGACACCATTCCTTTTTAAAGGTTTGAGTGCACAGTCTTTAAACTAGTAGCAAGCTAAGAAAATACACCAAACTTATTGTTTTCATCAACATTTAACTGTACTCCCCTTCTTGATAGGAGCCCTTCATTACTAAATGACATTGTTACAAGTCCACTGTCAGTAATCCTGCAGAGAAGGAACCAGAGTTGACAGTTTGCATATTCCATTGTGACATGTGCTGGTGTCTTTTCCAGTTTCCCTTCTGAAAAGACTAAGCCATTGGCTTCGTAACAAATCTTTTTTAAACTTACTTTTTGTTATCTGTGCCTTTATCAATCTCTTTCAAAGACCCCTGGAAATAGGATTCAGTTAGAACAATTTTTAAATGATAATCTTTGAAAACATTAGGGTGCTGACAAACTGTATTTTGGAGTTAGATAACGGGTGGATCCTACAGGCCAGTTTGTCCCTGGCAGATGCAAGCCTGCCCTGGAGGCTATGCAAAGCTGCACTGTCCATTGGGAATTCCAGGAAGAATTTTGCTCCCTAGAGCTGCATGATGCAAAGAGGGCACGCACCTGATACTACTAGAGTGAGCAGATAGAAAGTATGAGAAGTCGGGACTGGAGGTGGGGGGTTATAGGCACCTGTATAAGAAAGAGCCCCAAATATCAGGACTGTCCGTATAAAATCAGGACATCTGGTCACCTAGATGCTACACCTTTTCCAGGAAGCATGTGCTCCCCTCTGTGGCTGGCCATCTCTGAAGGTCAGCATGGAAAGAGGGCAAGGTCATGGCTTACTGCTTCTGAGATTAGCTTGTGGATCTGAGTGTTACTGGCCAGCACTCAGCAAAGCACAAACACTACACCTGTAGTTAGATTGTCCACTAGAATATCATGTGTATCTGTGGAGGGGCAATTCTTGCACAATCTGGTCTTATGCTGGTATACATCATACTGATATATTATCCTAAATAGAGACTGTTTGGGTGAGGAGGAAGAAGAGTCCTTGAGATTCCCTTTAACTTTGTAATCTGCTGATACAGTAACACTGATTAGTCCTGACATTCACATTAGTATGAAGCTGTTTGTAACATTGATGGTGATTTAATATGTTGAAAACCAAGAGGTGCCCCAGTTAAAACTGAAAAGCATTCTTAAGTGAGTCCGATTTCTCATCCAAAAAGCCCTGAAGAACATGTAAATTTGAGTGATTTCATGCTATTTAAACTGAGGGCACACTGAGCCAGATGGTCTTCTCTTGAGTTGTTCTTTTAATTCCATGTTTTCCTTTCAATGAATGCTAAACACTAAGGAGTACAGTCTGCAGTGTCCAGCTTCTGAATTGTCAGGGAGTCCTGATTCTCTGCCCTGGCCAAAGAGCAACTTAAAGACTTCTGTAAACTGCACTAGTTGGAGCTCTTGGCATTCTGGCTACTCCTACACTAGGGTGCTGTGTGGAGGAAGGTGTAGGGGCTTATGGCATCCCCAACAGGGAATTTAGGGCATGTTTTGGTGTTCTTTGTGCCATCTGATCAGTCCAAATTGACTAGAACACGCTAGAGAATCTGTTCCACAGGGATTCCTGAAAGACAGGGATATAGAAGGGAGTGCTACTGGTTGGTTGTCTGATACAAGAGCTATTTTGCCAAAACACACATCCCTCGGGAGAGCAGCTGCAATGCACAGATAAACATACTCTGCTCCTCCTTTGAAAAGTATCACCAGGCATATGCCTCTGGATAGTGCTTACTGTTGCTAACCAGTTAGTCAACTGGGGATGCGGGCAACCTGGCAGAATACACTTCTTGCGATGCACCATCTGGTGCAGTAGCTTTGCCTAGAGGCTCTCTAACACTAGATAACAGGCCATCCCTGCTGCTTGTGCTGGAGGTTTCACCGTTCTCTTCCTCACACCAGCATACTCACTTAGCAGAAGTCAAGATGAGCTTTTAATTACTGTTAAGGCATTCACCAGGAAGCTGGATTCCACTCCAGCCTGTGCCAAACTTCCTATGCAACTGTGATCATTTTCCCATGGGTCAGTTTCTCTATCTGCAAAATGGCAAAGTATTTATCTCCAGCTCGCAGGACCTTGTATGAATAAACCCAGTCATGTTTGTAACATGCTGAGATACTACAGTGATGTGGAGGCATATATTGACCTATATATTTGTAGTTCTTGTCCAAAGTGCATTTACACTCCCACTTGTACCATTGTGCTCATTTAATTAGCACTCACATTTTAAACAAACCCTTATATTAAGACACGTTATAGCTTACATTTTCATGAGAAATGGCTTGAATGAAAATAGGGTACTTTCCATCAACAAGAGGGAACAACCACTGGTCTCCTCTTCTTTGCCCTCTCTGATCAGAATGTAACCTTTTAACTAATGAGGAAATTGGTTCAGGTGGAGGATAAGGAGAAAAAAAACTGAAACATAATTGTGTACAGAAAGATCTGTTCAACCAAAGAAAAAACAAGATCAGTTATTGATGTTAGGAAGGTTTCTCAAGCAATAGAGATAACCGATCTGTTGGTATTCCCTATCTAAGTGATTATTTGAATGTCTAAGAGTAATCCAGTAACAGCATTGCTTTTGTTTTGTTTTTTTACAAAGATAAATACTCTGAAGTAGTATACCTATTTAACCATCTAGCATATAGCTCAGGAATCCCATGCCCCCATCAGAATATGACTTCCCAGTAACTTTCACCTCCCAGTGGAGTGCTACATATTAAAACAAAGATAACACAGCTAACATAATTCAGATCCTTGCCACTATAAGACTTGAACTAATTTCTCATATTTAAATGTTAATCCCTTCTAGACTAGAGTCATGACTGATTGAATCTAAAAAGGTAGCAAATGTATAGTTGCTCTTCACTACCATAGAGTGTGTTGTGTTGGGCCCACAGATCTATCTCCGGATCTTATCGGAGGTTAGTACTTAGTATGTAAAGTTTCTTAAAGCTGTTTAACCATCTGGGGACTATATAGTCCGCACCCTCACAGTAATTAGAGCATCTCCCACAATTTAAAAGATGACAATTCTCTCTCTTTGTCTTCCCAACCACTAAGTTTCAGGTGAAGGTGTTTTCCAGTGACTGAGACTAAGGGTGCTGCTATACGAAAGCCTGGATGAAGAGGTGAGTTTTGCACTTAGCTCCAAGTGCAATGAAGTTTGTGCCCATCCTTATTTATTCTAGCAGTGAGCTTCTGT
Organism: Sternotherus odoratus; assembly: GCA_032164245.1. Classification (NCBI taxonomy): domain Eukaryota; kingdom Metazoa; phylum Chordata; order Testudines; family Kinosternidae; genus Sternotherus; species Sternotherus odoratus. The sequence continues at coordinate 200,229,684 of JAVMKO010000001.1, read as the reverse complement.
GACAATTATGTTTCCTGGGGTAATGAGCCTTCCTCCATTGGCCAACAGTAATATTGTTCCATTGGAACACAGTTCTCGTGGGAGGTCATGGTCATGGCAAGAAACTTTGGAAATAAATACTTGACTTGAACCGGACTCCTTGTTCAATGGGAACACAGTGCAGAGAGAAGCATAATAGGGTGGTATGTGCCTGTTTTGTTGAGCACCTTGGGTGCTGCATTCAGAACAAGCTGAAGATTTCTTCACTGAAATCTCACTTCTGATCATCCTTTTCGTGCTTTCTTTCCTGCAGAACATAGTGGACATGTATAAACTACTTCAAAACATTTTTTTTTCAGTGTCAGATTACAGAAGTTTAATTCACAAATTTGTACTGGTCACAGCCACATCCATGAAAATAGTTGTGTGCCTATTGTTTGTACCCTGGATTTGATGTATACTGCCTATAACACCAACGATTTATGTTTGAAAGTGATAATAAGGACTTGAAGACTAAGAAAGTCAATCTTACAAACACTTAGTAACTTTATCATGGGGATAATTTTGCACATGTGATGTCAGTTAACCAGGATGAGGATGGTCTAGCCTAGTGGTCAGAGTAGGTATCAGGAACCAAGTGTCAGTAGTCAGAAACTGGAGCCATGACTCATGCCGGAAGCCAGGAACTGGATACCAGAGCCAAGTGTCAAGCTGGAGGCAGTACTCAGAAGCCAGAGCCACAGGTCAAGCTGGAGGTCTGTCATAAGTATGAAGTGCCTTAGAATCACTGTTTTACCTGTGAAGGGTTAACCTGAAACAGGAGAGGGGATGACGTATCAGAGCTGCTAATACCTGGCAGACAAAGGGGTTACTTTCACTTTTGTTCTCAGGCTTCTCTCTCTGTCTCTCTCTCTCAGCGGCTGCTCAGAGTCTGTCTGCATTCCCTGGCTATGGGGAGGAATCACATCTATGTTTCTATTCATCATTTCAATAATCTGCTAAGAAAGCCAAAAGCCTGGCAATAAGTGTATTCTTGAATTGTATCACTTGGAAATTGATCCACGGTGTCCTTAGACTGTTAAGTTTAGCAGAGAGAGAAATTCCAAAGGAGGGGGCTCCATGAGGGCTGGGTAATGCTAGGGGGCTTAGTATCTATGGATTTCTGTATAAGGAGTTTATACTTTTCTCTTTTTCTTTTATTAAAATCTTTCTTGTAAGAACTGTTTATTTCCATTGGATTGATCCTAGTTTGGATCAGGCTCGTCTCACAGCTAGTGAGGGTTTGTGGTTGTTCTCAAATCTCTCCAAGGTAAAAAGGGTGTGTGTGTTACTATCGGGGTTCCAATTTACCCCACCCCATGGTTTTGGGGTCTCAGATTAGTGGTGGCAGCAGTTTCCAAGCCCCAACTGGAGAAGTTTGGGTTTTGGGGGAAAAGATTTAACCTAAACTGGTAAAATAAGTTTGGGGGTGATTTGTCTTTCATGCAGGGTCCCCACATCTTTACCCTAGAGTTCAGAGTGGGGAAATAGAACCTTGACAAGGTCAAGAACTGGAGCAAGCAAGATAGCAGGCAAGGAGAGGTTCAAGGCAGGTGCCAGACCAAGAGAGAAACAAGGCTGGGTACAAGGCAGCAGCAGTTACAGTGGTGGGCATGAGCACTGAGCAGCCAGCCAGCCAGCTGGCAGTTGTTGCTGGCTTAAGAGCCAGACTGCTGGACCCTCCAGCAAATCAAGTTGAGGGAGAGATAGCTCAGTGGTTTGAGCATTGACCTCCTAAACTCAAGATTGTAAGTTCAGCCCTTAAGGGGGCCATTTAGGGATATGGGGCAAAAATGAGATTGGTCCTGCTTTGAGCAGGGGGTTGGACTGGATGATCTCCTGAGGTGCCTTCCAACTCTGAGATTCTAAGTGAATAGCCAATTAGGCAGCCAAACTCTGATTCCTGAAACATAAGCAGCTGGACTGAACTCACATGAGTGGAGGTACTCATGGGCATAATTGTTTGCATGATCATCTCATGATAAAGTAACATTTGCAGAAGTGATCCATCGCGGTGGATATCAGTTTGATGTTTCTAAATAAAACTAGAGAGCACAAATGCTTTGAAATACTCTGCATTAAATTCCACTTTCCATATTCCTTTTGGCCCATATTGATTTACACTACGGCAACCTTATTGTCTTTAAGAACATAAGAACAGCCATACTGAGCCAGATCAAAGGTCCATCTAGCTCAATAGTCAGTCTTCAGGACCCTCCCTAGCTGTTCTGGTGCCCTAAGCAGCCCCCCGCCAGAGCGAGAGGGCTGTGGGGCCCCAGCCCTCTGCAGGGAGGCCTCCATGAGGAAGCCGGGGGGGCTGGCCCCAGGCCTCCATTGGGGGGGCAGGCCTCCAGGGAGGGGCAGGGCTGGCTTGGGTGGGTAGGGGGGAACCACCCGCCAGCACTCACCGGTAGCGCAGCTGGGGCTGGGTTGCTGCACTTCCCATTGCTGGTGAGTGCAGGTCCAGCCCTGCTGCAGAGTTTAGAGGGTTGGGGGTGGGGATGGGGCAGGGCAGGCGCAGGAAGATGCAGGATGAGAAAGGGGCAGGCAGGGCCGGCGACAGGGGGGTACTACGGGTACAGCTACACAGCTGTACCCGTTGTTGCCGGACCTGGAGAGCGGGGAAGGGGCGGGGAGGCGGCGCGGCTCTCCCCCGGACAAGCGAGCCTGGCCCCAGCAGGAGCTGTGAGCCCGGCCGGCAGCAGCAGCGCTGTGTGGGGGGGGAAGGGCTGCTCACGCAGCTCTCACTGCCCGGGGGAGGGGGGGGCCCATCCGCTGTCGGCTGGGCTGGGCTGGGGGGGGGGGCAGCCGCTGTCGGCTGGGCTGGGGGGTCCCCCAAACTATCAAAGTAGGGGCCCCCCAAATTTCTGTCACCAGCCCTGGGGGCAGGGGCCCTGGGGATGAGCTGGAGCAGGAGCTGAAGCAGCACACAGCTGCGTAGGGCACCAGGAAATTTGGTAACAGCTAATTTGGACCCATATGTTTATATGTATAGTTGGGATTATGTTTTCCAATGTGCATTACTTTGCATTTATCAACATTGAATTTCATCTGCCATTTTGTTGCCCAGTCACCCATTTTGGTAGTTCTTCGCAGTCTGCTTGGGACTTAACTATCTTGAGTAGGGTTCAGATACAATGGAGAGGATTGTGACATTAATGCCTAGAAAGTTGTGGACATAGATAATGATAAAATGGGTTCCTTTATGAGGCAACTATACCCATTCCCCCATTTTATGTGCCCATGCACATGCACGGTGCAGTACATGATTCCTTATCATTTCAAGAGTCCTCAGAATAGCATGATCCTGATTTGGTACATAATGATTTCACATCCACTATGCACCTGGCTGTGGGAGAAACCAACAACAAATTTGCATGACTTGCGTCTGGGGAAGGACACTCATCTTCTTATACAAAGGAAAGGAACTGTGGCTTTGATTATCTTCATTTACATTCCTTTATAGGATCACTGCCTTGACACATCCTATATACAAATACAAAATGAGAATGACAACAGAGATCTCTAAATGATGTAATTACAAAGAGATGTTTAACCACTTGGTTTAGATATTGCATACACTTTTCACAGTTGTGACAGAAATGGTCTAATGAAGAATAGAATCAGAGATTAAATATGTTCGAATTACTGTAATAAAGTCTGACTAGAGTGTTAGCCTACCACTTTGTAGAGTGGTCTTCACTGTGTTCCTTGTTACTTTCAGTTATTCAGGCTGCTTAAGTCACTTTGACAGTTGTACTGATCTATTAATTTAGCTGTGAAACGAAGCACATTTTTGTGGCTAACATGAAAGTTAATTTGTGCAAAAGGAAGGATTTTTGGGAGCAGGGGCATTATTTGTACTCACTGACAAGACTGATATGCGAAGAGAGCAAATAGGTCAGCTGCCCTGGGAGTAATCTGAGAGTCCAGAAGAGTGCAACATGAGAACAGAGAAATGATGGAGTCATCAGAACAAAGAGGAAACACCATATTTTTTTCCTCCTATTTTTAAGATAGAAATTACAGATGAAGTATAGGACACATGTACCCTCTCAAAATTTTAATCTGGGGAGCTGAGGATTTATGGCAAGATCCAAGTTATAGACCTAATTATATACAAAGACCAAAGAAAGTTATTTAGCTTTCAAAGTCAAACATTCAAAAGTTAGGAAATGCCAGAATTCAACCTTAATTTGGCTCTCTTATGCATATGCATAATGATAGTCTAATTATGGGATCACCTACATTTTTTTTTCCTGAAGGACCCATATGTCAGAATTCTAACAAGGGCAGTCAGAACCAAGAATCAGAGCAGGGTCAAATCTGAGGCTGGGAGTAGTGAAAGAGTTCATGGTCAGGTTCCAAGCCAGGGTCAATACGAAGGGTCAGAATTCAAATCAGGTTTCAGGGTTTATGTCAGGAGGCATCCAAGGTCCAAGCCAAGAGTTCAGGAGAAGGAATGATCATGGGAGCTACAGAAGAGCCACACTGATGCCTGGATGCTTCCTGGACCACTCCTTGTGTTTATGTAGGATGGGGAGCTAATCAGGAGCCATGAGGCTGCTGCTCCTTTGAGGTGGGACTTCACACAGTCTGTGTCCACAGTGGGTTGTGGATAGTGGATATAAATGAGTTGCAGCTGTTACTGGGGGCAGCATGGAGCTGTCTGCTGCCTGACAGCTCTACAGGCGTGAATTCTAGACCTGCTTAGCCGTATACCCTGCCTCATTCAGTGCACAAGATGGACAGTGGTCACTAATGAGCAGCTGTTCCATAACTGTATCCTTATCATTCAATGAGTAGTCCCTTCCTCATTTATTGCACACCATCCAAAGCCTGCAATGAATACAAAATTACTAATTTCTTCAGGGTCTTTTCTAAGCCACTCATCCCTGTAGTATCTGTCAGGAGTAAGGCCCTCAACTGCACCTGTTTGTTACTCCTGACACCCTAACAAGCCAGCCAGGTTGCCTGATGGACTGCCCTGCCTGATAGGCTGAGGAAGCCAGCAGACTGGTTCTTAAACCTAGCAGCAGCAGTATCTCATTGGCTGCTCAATGCACATGCCCTTGGATTCTGCCTCGCTGTGGTTGTCTCTCTAAGCCCTGCTCCTGCTCTTCTCTTCCACAGCTCCAGGCCAGGCCTTGTCCCGCATGAAGCTTTGTTCCCATCCTGTTCTAGCCTCACTTCTTCCTCAGAACCAGCCCTACTCCTGACTTCCCTGGGTGCTGGTAATCAGGCTCTGACTCTGTCTCAACCCTTGGCTCTGGCATTCGAACTCTTGAGCTTCCATTCTGATTCCTGACTTTGACTCTGTCTCGACGCTTGGCTCTGGCATTTTGACTCTGACCATTAGGCATTGTTGATATTCTGATCACTAGCCCTGACAGCCTATGACCCAGTCCACTGATAGTATCCAAATGATTTATGAATATTAATTAATTTATATTCACTGCAAGATCATGGAACATTATTATCCTCATTTTACAGATGAGAAAACTGAGACAGAGACTTGCCTAAGGGCACACAGTGAATCGGCGGCAGAACCTGCATTGTAATTCCTGACTTATAACTCCTTGTTCACTCCCACAGACCATACTTCCCCACTGTCAGTAGTGCTGACCATCTCTCATTACCATTGATTTCAATTGCTGTTCTGAGCACGCAGCACTTCTGCAAATGAAACCCCAGGTGCTTCAGGTTCACATTCATGAAATAAGAAACACATATTCCATAGCCGCCTGCCAGAATTTTGGCTTTAGGGACACACTCAGCATCACATGGAGAGTCTATGGTAGAGGCAGGGACACGACTGAATTTGCCTATGTGCCTGCCATAAGTGCAAAGTCATTGCTTCTCTTTCCTGCAATAATTTACCTTCTTCTGTTCACACCTTCAAACTCCTGGAGTTGTCTTTCTGTTCTACAGATAGTAGTCTCAGGGTATGTCTACACTTCCCGCTGGATCCCCGTCAACTCCTATACTCTACTGCCACAAGAGGCATAGGTGGAGTCGACGGGGGAGCGGCAGCAGTCAACTCACCGCAGTGAAGACGGCGCGGTGAGTGGATCCAAGTACATGAACTTGAGCTATGTTATTCACATAGCTGACATTACATAACTTAGATCGATCCCTCCCCCGCAGCGTAAACCAGCCCTCGTTCACTACAGAGAGAGTCATGAAAGCCCCCCTGCCCTTCCAGCCCTAGATGAAGACATCCCTGGAGAAAGAGCTGGTTCTTCTAGCCTCTTTATTTTGCTTACATATGAACTGCTTGAACTGTTAAGATCTCGTCCAATCATCTGAACTGCTTACCATGAAATCCTGCATGTACTGTGTGTGTCCCATTTCTATCAATAGCCATGGGCCCTGGGTCCCACACTAGCAGGTTCTAATGTGGGTATACAGCCAAAGATTTTGTTTTGTTTTGTTGCTGAACGTCTCCCAGTTTACAATAGCTTTAAGAAAATGTATCTATTAAAGGGTCTTCTCTTGGACGCAGAAAGTCTAGCTTTTCCATGAACTATATTCCTATAAGCACAGAGGACTACACTGACCCAACCTTAAGGTTCATTTCTTTAAACCTTCAGCAAGACTTCAAGTAGCACTAGATTCTAACTTGGGATCTCTTTGTTCTCTCACCATATTTGATATTTGTTCCTAAATTTTTCTCTCCTGTTTTACAAAATGAATCAGATTCCCATTCCTTACTTGTGATTTAACAGTTTAAAATCGACCCATATTCAATAAGTCACCCTTCCGTCTTCTCAGTAAATATGGAAATCAACACCAGGTTCAAATAGAGTAAAACTAGCCATTATCCTAGACTAGTATTTAAAAGTAACTTTAAGTATTTGAGGGCAATTTTTCCAAGCATGGCCTGTATTTGTGTATGTGCAACTTTGTTTTCACAGACTCCTGTGCCCGGGAGCACTACCACATGCACATGGACAACAAAACGAGAGCTGAAACCAGGGTGGGGCAAGGAACATGGCACATGGCGCAAAGCCAGTGGGGCAAAAAAATAGGGCAGAGAAATGACCAAAAAACCCAACCCCCAGCAGGGGTATCCTACAGGGCTAAAGCTCTGAGACCCCTCTCCCTGCAGGGCAGAAGCAAGAGGTGACATGTTGGAGGGGGCACATGGGGTCACGTGTTGCTTCAGATTTTTGTCGGAGTTTGCTGGCTCTGCTTGGTCACATGATGCTACCAGACCCCCTCCCTGGATGGCAGCAGCTGGAGTCCTGGGAGCGGCAACTGTTAGGAGAGGCAGCAGCAAACAGCTGGAAGCTGCAGGGAGAGCCACTGCTTTTTCTGCTGTCTCTCCCTTCAGAGTTAAAGCAGCAACTCTTCCCTGCAGCTCCCAGCTGTTTGCTGCTGCCTCTCCATGTGGAGCTAACATCTGGGAGCTGAAGGGAGGAGCTGCTGAGGGTAAGGGATGGGCATGGAGGGTATAACTCAAGCTGTTGGAGGAACAAGCCTTTAAATTGTGCCTCCCCACTCACATCAGGCAACAGTCATCTCTGGCAGAAGCCCTTACCCCCACCCCCTACTTCAGGGCAGAAGCCCCAAGCTCCATTCCCCCTACCTGGTAAGCAGAGAATGGGGAACATGGGGGGCTCTGCGAGCTGCACTTTATCTGTCAAAGAGCCATGTGATATAGAAGAAGGATCTGGTCAGAGCAGGTAGTAGAGGCCAGCAGCTTGGAAGAAGGACATTAGACTGTATACTTTATAAAAGGCAACAATGAATATGTAGCTTAGTTGGATTAGAATAAAAATATACATGTATGACTGAGCAGTGGTGAGAAAAGCATTTCAGTCTTTTCTGATGTTTTCTACTTGATAGTATATTTAGGTCAGATCATGTACTTGTGACTCAAGCAAAATTCCCACGGACTTCCCTTCCATGCCGGTTTGATCTGACTAGGACTGCTGAATCAAGATCATTGAGCCACAGCCTCAGCTAATGTAAATCAACATAGCTCCATTGGCTTCCATTTATGTCTATTTGTACCAGCTGATGCTTTGGCTCATGAACTGTAGTACATACATACACAAGTACACTTGGCATTACAAAATTATTCCGACATTTGTCTGTGGGATCTCATTTCCCTCGTTAGTATGGATGCTGTATAAATGTTTGATATTATTCAGTTCTTATTTTTATTTTGTGGTATAATATATCTATATCTATATCTATATCTACTCATTAGGCTGTACAGTTTGACCAGGCAGGAGGGACTGTTTCCAATATTTATCTGTCTTCTACGTAAATTAAGCACAGTGGAATCACAAACAATGGACGTTTCATTTACACTGAAATCATATGGATGGGAAGTCCACTGGAAGGAAGGTCATTCTGCTTCTTGAAACAAAGTTATTGAACTTTGGAAGGTGTACGGAAACATAGAAGCCATCTTTGACATCCATCATCAGACAGACACAAGGGAACAGAGCTCTTACAAGCTGAGAAAGATGGGTCCTTTAATCGGGGGAGAGGGGACAACAGGGGCTTGAAGTCTCTGGAAACTGAATGTAGGTGACAAACCATCTTGAACAAAGCCTGTAGCTTGCTAAATTAAGTGTAAGACTTGTTAGCTGTGTGTGTTCACTTGTATTGGCTTATAACTCTTTTAACTATATTCCTTTTACTTGGGATCACTTAACCTATCTGCTTTTGTTAATAAACATATTTTACTATTGATAAAAACCAACTCTGCTGTGTTTAAACCAAAAGGTGTATTTTCCCCAGGTAAGTTAATAAGTTGTGGTGTGTTTTTGTGTTTTAGAGGAACAAAGGAACCGTATTGTTTTTCTGAACTGGCCAAAAGAGGGCTGGATATTATCGAGTACACAGTTTTGGGAAAACTCAGGACTGGGAATGTGTTGGGGTCACTTAGCTGGTTGTAACTAAGGCTGGGAGAAGCCAGAGTGGGGCAGTGGGGCTGTAGACAGGCTGCTGGGCTCAGAGTTGCTGGAGCAGGGCTGACTAGCACACAGTCACTTTGGGGTGTGACCTGCATGCTAGGAGAGTTGTTGTGAGCAGCACAGGCTGGGAATAATAGCAGCAAGGCATTGTGAGACGCCCAGGGTTGCAGAGCAGGTGGTGACACAGCCACTCACTGGTCTGGATTGTACCCCCAAACCCCATCACAATGCCAGTTAAATTGGACTGAGAAGCAGTATATTGCAGATTCTAAAATAAAAGTATGTTGTGTCTGCTGTAATCCAAATGGTATTTGTTAATATATTTTTGTAATTGTTACAGTGAATCATTACAGCTTAAATGTTTATGTAAAATTGTATAATGGGGTGAACTAATATTTGCTGACATTTTTAATATTTATCTGTGTTTATCAGGAGCAGAAATAACTTATCTGAATATATCCATCAAACACAAAAAAACACAATCTACAGCAGAAATCATAATAGCAAGAAAAAATATGAGAGTTTATCAAAGACACTTTACTGTAAAAATACTGATCTAACTGTATAACAGTATCTGAAGAGCCTATGATTTACAGTTGCTGACTTCTAATGCCGTCTTGTTTAATACCACTACCATCTATTAGGTAAAGAAACTCCTCCTGTTCTGCTTATGCACATCTTCAACTTCAATCCACAATGAACATTTGAACTTATGTCTATCACACAATTCATTAGCATCAGTCTTTTTAGTCTGCTTCTGTACATTTCTATGATATACCTTTTAGGGTTTGTCCCCCATCCCATCCTGGTGCACAGGGAATTACATGTGCAAGTAGTATTAAGAGTTATGTAGATAAGTTCCTGCATGCTGAGAAGAGCCTCTACCTTTGAGCATAAGTCTGGCTAATCTTTCTTTATGAATCATACCCATAAAACTCAGAATCGTTTTGGTTGCTCTCATGGAGCCCTTTCTATTTCAGTGTCCTTTGTAGAATAATATGGCTGGAATTGCATATAAGATTTTAAACATGAGCTTCCAAGTGCCTGAAGAAATCTATAGAAGTATATTCCATGCTGCTCGATCTCTCGAATATATATGTATATGTAATAAATGTGTGAGGGAGAGTCGTAATATAATTTAGTAGATGTTTTTCACATATGAACATATGAACACACACATTGTGTGAGATTGTGTATGTGTGAGAAACATAGATGCACCCCAAGCTCTTGTTTGCTTTTTTTTCACAACACTCCAGACTCTGTTATTCTTATACTAAGCAGTACCTCATTTCTGAAACCAGTGGGACTACTTCGAAATAATAATGTGAGGGTGGCAAAATCCGAACCTGAGCAAATAATATTGGTTTTAGCATAGTTTGAGCCATCAGCTCCCACCAAGCTTTTCCTAATCTATAATCACATTATGATCTCTTGTGTAGTCTTTGTCTATCATTGTTCATATTCTTCTCTGTTTCATTATCCAGCATGTACATCTGCTTGCTGTACATTACATCCTTTTCACAAGTAGTTTCATGCAGAGTAGCATGGTCAGCATTCACTATTCTAAGAGCAGTCCTTGTTTAGGACTATGGTGGCTTGATTGTGCAAGAACTGATTAGAACTGGGCTCCTTCTCCATTACTCTATTCCAGAAGGTAGAGGCTAAAAAGTATTTCACAGAAATTATGTCAAAACTGAAGTAAGAAGCATTGCAGATAGGGGTGAAGTGTTGTTGAGACCTCATACTACAGCCTGATGACCGCTTCAAGGACAATTTCAACCAATCAGTAGTGTTTGGTATCCAAGTGCTGTACAGAAATAGCACAAATATGGTACAGAAAAGTGTTCTCCAGTTACAGTCTCCATTCAGTGCTCTAAAACTGAGCAAATAGAACAAATTTTATTTGCAAATAAAACCCGTCCATTCACTTTTCAGGAATTTACAACTCCTTTTTATGTATTTCTTTATTTACATCCCTAAACTGAGTTAAGCAATTGTATATTTGCCTTCTAAGACATTTCAGAATATGGAGTAGGACTAATTTTTACTCCACTGCATAACTAGAGATGTACAGAGTGGAGATACTCCATCCTTCTGGTAAGAGTGCCACATTGGCTCCAGATAATACAAGTGGACTGCTTGTTGGGAATCAGTGGATCACCAGATAGTAGGATTTAGTCCTTAGAAAACACAACAGAAATAATATACTGTGCTACCATAATGGATCATTATTATTTCAAGTATAGATATGGCTGCACATTTAACTACCCAAAATCCTGATTAACAAATTTAGCCATTTTAAAAATAAATTGGCTAAATTTGCTTTATATATGATAGATCAGTCAATTTAATTTCAGAAGGGCTTCTCGACTGAAGCCTGACAGTGTGCTAATTTTTTAAAAAAATTCTGAGCCTATAGATAAAATTATTAGCAAAAAGTACACAGTATCATGATTTAATAGTTTAATTTACCTGAATATATCAGTGACAAGGATTAGAGATGGCTAGAGGTACAGTCCTATCCATACTCTATAATTGTAATCTGCTAACAGTATGAGTTCTATTACTGTCTGAACATAGGTGCCAACTTCCCCTGGTGCTGGTGGGTGCTCACGCCCCCTAGTCCAACCCCAACTCCACCCCTTCCCCGCCCCAATTCCCCACCCCCAGTCCAACCCCTTCCCCAAAGTTCCTGACCCAACCCTGCCCCCTCCCTGCCCCTATTGGACCCCTTCCCCAAATCCCTGCCCTGACCCCGCCTCCTCCCCTGAGTGTGCTGCATTCTTCCTCTCCCCCCATCCCTCCCAGCCCCGTGAAACAGCTGTTTCATGTGGCAAGTGCTGTGAGGGAGGGAGGGAGGGAGAAGCAGGACCCCACAGCACGCTCAGGGGAGGAGGCGGAGGCAGAGCGGAGGTGAGCTAGGTTGGGGGCGCGGGGGGCTGCAGGTGGGTGCTCTGCACCCACCAATTTTTCTTCCGGGGTGCGCTAACCCCGGAGCACCCACAGAGTCGGTGCTTATGTGTCTGAAGGCAAAATTCTAAGGATCTGGGCGATCTACAGGTAGATTTCCAATAGTCAGGGAATGTGGCACAAGAAATCAAATTGAGAGACGAGAGAGGCACATTGCTTTTGTTAGCTGTACAACTGTACAACATCCCCTTGCCTAGTTACTCCTATGCTATTAACATGATACCTATACTTACAGATATGGCAAGAGATATTAACCCATATCAGAGAAGAGAACAAGATGTAAAGTTCATATCTATATCCAGTTTTTCCAAAACGTCAATTGTATATGACTCAGCTTAGTTTAACTCATTACATAGTCTGAGACTAGAGGTGTAGTTTAGATTTGGATGGAGACCTGGACTTCTTCAAATTTCAGAGATGCTCAGGTTTTAAATTTTGACTGGGTCCCATCATTATTTCAAATCCCCTCTACTTGTAATGCCAGTCTCACTGGTCTGCAATCTCCTCTTACAAATACGTTGTGTCCGTAAATAATGATACATAGAGCAGTTCCAAGGTTAGTTAACAGCACAAACATGTTTACTGAGACACAGAAGAGGTGATTTGCTTCTTAGTTCATGGCTGCTCAGAAAGAACTCCCTGTATTCTCACAAAACAAGAGGGAGGAAAGCAAGAAAGTCACAGTTTATACCAATATCAGGGATTAAGGACTCGTTGGGCCTGTGTTATACAGGAGGTCAGACTAGATGGTCCCTTATGGCCTCAGAATCTAAGAAATCTATAACTACATTTTCACAATGCTGTGCAACTCCCTTTGGCTTCAGTGGTATGCATCTAAGGGAAGAATTTGGTCTTCTCTATGGGAATAGGAAAGGTTTTCCTGATCTGCTGTGTTCAAACACATGATCAGTGTTCAGTCAATAGCTAATCTGATATCTGGAGATGGAGTTAAGTGTGTGCTGCTGACATACTACAGGAAGCCTATACTGGTAAACAGAAAATTCATGCCTTCATTTTTTTCTAACCTGAATAAACACACCCTATCACCCTATCTGGGATTAGCTTTGTCGGATGCTTATAGATTTTGGTACCAGATGACTTGGGTCACCGCAGATAATGAGCAAAATCATTCCTTTTGTTTTCTAAAAAAAGTCACCTGTAATATTTGGCCTGGTTTTCATATAACCTCATTAAGTAAAGTTTACAAACGCCAACGTGATACATCACACAAAGTAGTTCAGTTCATAGCTTGCAGGTCAGACAAGTAAAAAGCATGTCACAAACTTGCTTTTCTGACTATCCATGCCATTGTGTAGGAAGCATGCACAAGTTAAATGATGGTATGTAAATTACCCTTTCACTTCGCTGAGAAGCATGTCTGTGATCTAGGAACCTTTTGATGCTAACTGACACTGGGAATACGGGGCACATACAGTGTTACAGGGATTCCCCTGGGTCAAGCACATGTATAATAATTTAGCAAAGGGTGGGATGTGAGGTCTCCACTGGTCGTCATAATCATTGTAAAATGTAAGTAAGAATAATAGTAAAGGAGTTGTGTACCTCTACTGGCAAATATCTTCTAGATGTGTGTGTTAAAGTTGATCGCCAGGAGACAAATATGTTCCTTGCAGGAAGACAGGCAGGAGATGCTCCACCCGTACCCACCATCAGCCAAGCTCCCCCTTCTTCGCCTCTTCCCCTGAGTGTGCTGCATTCCTGCCCCTCCCCCTTCCAGCATTTCCCCTGCCGCTGAACAGCTGTTTGCTGGCGCAAGGGAGTGGGAGGAGCAGGGCCTCAGTGTGCTCAGGGGAGGAGGTAGAGAAGAGGTGGGGGTGGGGCGTTGTGGTAGGGGGTGGAATTGGGCAGCGTGGAGCAAAGGCAGCCCCCCCGCACTCCCCAACACATACCCCTTCCAGCCCCTGTCATGAACCACTCAGGGCTGGGAGCACCCCATGACCCCCAACACTAACTCCCGCACCCCCTCACACACATCCAGCCCCATGACCTGACTCCTGCACACACACCCCGCACATCGCCACCTGCCCCATGACCTGACTCCTGCACACACACCCCACACATCCCCTCCTGCACCCTAACGTCCTCCCAGACCCAGAACCCCCAGCTCTGAGCCCCCCCCCCCACACCCTAAGTCCTGGCCAGACTCTGCACCCCAATATTTTTTTACTTTTTTTATAAAGGACTCTTGTCCAAAGCACTTTACAATAACTATCTGACAGTACCAACAATATTTGGCAAGATCATTAAATAGTCCAGCCAGATCCTCGGCAATTTTCAAGTGGTCTGTGAAAAAATAAATTAGACTACAAGAACAATCAAGGCATCACACTTTATTTTCATTTACTTGCTATTACTTACAGGAGGAGGATGAAGAAAAAAAGAATGAAAAGTGGGGAATGGGGGAGATAAGAGAGCATGTTCTTTTTCTTGGCTGGGTTCCAAGGAGAGGCCCCCAAAATGAAACTGAGCACAGGGCCCCCCTAAATCTAAACCCACCACTGGGACTGACTCCTCCCCCCACAGCTTCCCACGCTGCAGCCAGGGCTGACACCCCGCACCCCTGAGCTCCTCATACTGCTGCCAGGACAGGGGCTGATCCATCCCTCACCCCAGCTCCCCGCACCACTGCCAGGAGCTGGGGCTGACACCTTCCCCACACTGCTGCCAAGGGCTGGGTCTGGTCCCTAATCCCCTCAAGCTCCATTCTACCTGGGGTTGGGGCTGACCCCCCACCCCACCCTCCTGCTGCCTGACACCTCACGTTGCCATCCCCCCCCCACATTCCTCCATGCCCTGCTGGGGGGGGGCGCACTGGACATTTTTGGTAATCTGGGCATTTGTTGATTGGCTCTTGAAAGTTGATCAGTTTGCAAGAGCATGCGGGATAAGTGCCCATTTTTGTTAAAAAAGTCAGGATGGCCAGGACAGAGTTTAAAAAGGGAACTATCCCAGCCAAACAGGGACGTATGGTCACCCTATCTCCAGGCAAGTGAGTCCTGAGGGAGTCTGGCCAGGGCTGGGGCAGACACTGGGCTGGCTAATCATGCCACTCCTGAGAGACTGGAGTGATTCACCACCCTGGCACTGGACCAGTTGCGGCTGCACAGTCAGCTCACCCTAGCAGACATTGTCACCTTTCAGCGGGGCTGGTGAGTGTGGGCAGGGAGCAGGGTGTGAGGGAGTAGGTCTCTGGGGGAGTGGGGGGGGGGGCTGCTGGCCACTGGGAGGGTGTCTAGGGGGGCAGTGGGGGAGATGTGTGTGTTGGGATAATGGTCAGTTGGGGGGTTGAGTGGGGTCCTGTGTAGTTGTGGTGGTGGGCTGTGGGGAAGTGCATAGGGCAGTAGTGGGGCGGCTGTGGGGCAGGGTGCTGGGCAGGGGTGGTAGTGTGCAGGCCGCTGTGCATTTGTGGTGGAGGGTTCGTGTGGGGGACTGCAGAGCATAGCAATTCCAGGGGATGCTGGGCATAGGGAGTTGGGAGCTGTGTGGCATGGCATGGGCCCACCCCCAAGGGGAAGGGACATGCTGGCAGCACAGGGTTGGGCAGGCCAGTGTGCATCTGGCAGCTGCCAGTTTGTGTACAGTGCCCTTGCACTGGGCTGAGCGGAGCGGGGTCAGCTCCACTGTGTTATGCCCTATTACCCCTGGATGGCCCCTTGCTCTGGGGACCAACCTTCCCATGAATGCTCCTTTGCCCACATGGGGGCCCACAAATATGTTTGGTGCTGGTCTCACAAAAGGTTAATCCGACCCTGTCCTTGAAAACACTTGGGGCTCCCTGCAGCACTACTGTCAATGCTGGACATCCCCTGCAGTCCTGCCATCAGCCCTGCCCTAACCTCAACCCTACTCCCCTCCATGCCCTAATTGCCCACAAATGTAAAAAATTAAAATTGTTAAAATTTGAGAAATGGATTAAAATTAAAATGCATATAAATTATCACAATTGCCAACCAATAAAATTGAATTATGCCAAGACTTTTGTATACTTCACAATGGATACTTATTTGCATTCTAAACCACCAGCTAATCAAGATTAAGAAATTAACAAGAGATTGCAAAATGTTTATGAGGAAGGGTGCCTAGTTTATGAATAAAGATGGAAGGATTGTTTTGACATATCTGGGGTTGCAAAAAGACACCCTGGCATCTTTCATGTGGGAAGTAAGCTTATTTTGGACTTGCTTCATGAACAGAGGTTCACTGCTAAATGTGGCTGTAATACAGTGAAAGCATTTTGGGGTAAACCTTTGCTGTTATGACATACTAATGCCCTGTTAGTTAACTTTAGGCTCTAGAACGTGTGTTATGATGTATATTATAAGCAAGCCTTTGTTTCCTGTGCTTTTTTCTTGCCATCACTTGAACCTCTGTTCTTTGTTAAAGAAACTTATACTTGGTTTCTTGACAAAGAAATCTAAGTGATGTATATTAATCAGAGCTGTGTTCTAAAGTGTAACTGGTAAGCTGAGGGTCAGTGTTCCTTTGGGGACCATGGATCTGGTAATTCTCTGAGTGTCCAGCGATCAGGTCCTGGATGCTGTAGGGGGATGCTCAGAGAACTTGGAGGTGGGAGTGGGCCTATCACTATCCCACACAAAGGGAGCGGGCAGCAGAGACCTGGAAGGTACTGCTTGTGTTGCCAGAGGCTGGAGGTGTTGAGTAACTGACCTATAGTAGACACAGACCAGGCCTCCTTATGCTAAGGGCAGGTAATAGTGAGGTTCCTCACAACTCTAGGTACTGTACATTTTGCACCAGTAATTTAATTCCTATTGTGTTCACACCTGCACAGCAGCGAAATAATTTAGGAAAAATAATGCAGTCATCAATATAATATGTCTGTCATAGAGGATGACACTATATTTATAGCTCAATGTCATCCATTCATTGATTTCTGTCAACATTATCAAGAAACAGGGGAATGAACACAGAGCCTTTTGGTTCAAATCCACCCTCAATTTCAATAGTAACTATCAGTCGTTACCCTCTGATGACATAGATATAATGCCTGGTGAAATCAGTCCACTTTCTATTGAACAAGTGTTCACATGACTGAAACCATCATCACTACTGGCAACTACGTAGGCTGTCTTAGTGACAAGGCCAAACAATGAAAATATATGGAGAATGAACTACTCTCCAACCCCAGAGCTTGGGGCTGAAATACATTGGCTGGGCAAATGGGGAAGTGTTTACTGCCTGCATAGTTCCTATTCTGTGAATATCCCGCCCACCTTCCCTCAGTCCCTTGGGGTTTGTGCATGTCTCCTCCGGGAAGAAGAGGTAGCTTGCAAAATTGAACAGAAACTCTGGGTCACTGAAGAGAGATGCCCCTGGTCTACCCAGATCTTAGAACAGCCACTACCCTAGGAATTGTACTTCCTGCCAATTTCTCAGAGGCAGAGGGTCTGTGTGTAAAACTTGTTGGCCCACACCAGAATAGGAGTTTCCTGTCTCCGTAAGAACAGACAAACTGAGGTCCAAAGTTCCATATAGCTCAATATCCTGTCTTCCAACAGTGGCAAATGCCAGGTGCCCCAGAGGGAATGAACAGAACAGGTAATAATCAAGCGATCCATCCCCTGGTGCCCATTCCCAGCTTCTGGCAAACAGAGGCTAAGGACACCATCCCTGTCCATCCTGATTAATAGTCATTGAGGAACCAATCCTCCACTGTGATTTTTGTCGGTGCAGCAGATAATCTACCCCAATATATTTATCTTTGCAAACAATCCATGTTACATCTCAAAATGCAACAAAAATGGAGGTGGACAGTGTCTGACTATTTCTCAAACTAATAAAAAAACTGAAAACCACATCCTGAAGTGGTTATTGTCATACGGGGTTGGATGTTGGCATGGAACATGGGTTGGTAACAAAAGGAAAACATTCTTGAGCATTGTAAAGATCAGTTAATTTTTTCACTTACTGAAGAGTATCTTTTTAAATTGATCAGGAAGCCTGAGTATACAGATAGAATGAGCATAAACCATAAAGCAACTACTGGAAAAGTCACACTTAAACTCACATACAATATATTGTTTTTTGAAGATAAAGCAAATCCTATTATCAGTAGGAATTCTAAGGTTACATTGAAATTCTCCCCTGTGCAAAGGCCCAACATAAAGGCCTATTCACCACTTAATGTCTGACTTAATCTCTCAAAATAGGACTTTGCCAAGGGTGAATGTCACTCATTATGAATAACATATTTTTAACATACTGTGTCATGATGAATAAATTAATTGGCACACAGGGTCAATTCTATTTTACAATAGTACTGTATAGAAAATGCTACAGGGAAAATCAGCAATGCTGCTTAGAACCAAGGGACCAAATTCATCCCTAATGTAATTCCACAAGTTTCTCATTTGGCCCATTATATTTTATGTTTTCTACCAAGCCAATTTATTTTTCCTTTATCATATCTATGGTATTGCACAGTAATTGGTTGATAGCCAATGAAATTTACTTTGTGCTCTCTCTTTGATTAATTATATTTTACTTGCAATTGCCACAATTATATATTCATGCACATGCATACACAGGTCCTGGACTCTGCAGAGCAGACAGGGAATGTTATAGTGTAAGTGCTCCACCATCTGACCAAGTATTCTAACCTCACCTGCAGACCTCATTCTCTGAGCATGGCTCTTTTCAAGAGATAACAGTTCTGTTTAACACAATGGTTATATGGAACTATGATACCCTCTAATGGTCCAGTAACAAATTACACATATTTATTGAGACTCCTCAACTAAATTACAAAAAATGCTGACAGAACAGATGGGATTTAGTATGGTATGCTTGTAAACTGACATTTTTCATGGCAAGCACAATATCCTAAAAATTAAATTGATATTTATCAAATGTTGTGTTTTGAAGAGAAATGCATTTGTCCATTTTTCTTCAAGAAGTTATGAGTGGTCTAACATTTTACCATCAGACAGTTTCCAGAGTTTTTTTTTAATGATTTATTGCTTTGATTTAGTTAAATAAATATTCATTCACAGCATATGTCTCTAAGGAAAAGATCTAACAAGTAAAAGAAAGTAATGTTAGACTACATTAACATGAAAAGTGGAACAAGGAGCTAAAAAATGTGTAACTCTTACTAGTTAAAATGAAGAATCTAGGCCAGCATCTTTAATTATAATTTTTATTTAATTATTAGAAATTTTGCTTTATCACCTTTACATATAATTAATTCAGATTAATAAAAATCAATCTCAAAGCAAAATTAAGGGTCTGATTGAACGCCACAAAAGCAAGGAAATGGACATTAAAGAGTCTATTCTTAACCCATCTTATTTTGCTTAGGTATTTTAGAACACATAAAAGAGTAGTCTGTTGTTAATATTCATTCATAACTTCATGCCAGTTTAAGTTATTAATGTACAGCAAGGAAAATATAAGGCATTGGCTCTGCATTTAAGACCACAATGGGTGTGATGTTTAACAATCTGCAAAATGCGTAACTACCATAGATGAGTAAAAAATAAAGTTACATCCATAAAGCCCAATCTTCAATATGAGTTTTGCTTAAGAGAGAACTACAGAATTTGGCAGTGAACTCTAAATTTGCTTGCTTTGGGGCCTTTTAGTCAGACACTAGCTATATCCATATATGCACCAGCATGATCTTGATGTACAAAACCAATGAGATTTTTGCCATTGACTCCAATGGAGGCAGGATAAGTCCTATATTTTCCTCATTTAATTTCCTTGATCTTTATGGATATTTTTAAAAAAGTTCTATTACTCCATTATGGTATCTGAAGGCCACACATCCTATCACTAGAACTATAACAATATGCCATTAGAGTCTTGGTGTACTTTTTGTAAGGTTCACTCACACTATTATATCACAATTATTTTGAACTCTTAGAGATTGATTGCATGGTTTCAATGCATAGTGAAAAAAGTACACCAAATATTCTGCCTGACAGAGGATTATTCACTTTTGAATGTTATCCTTAGTATGCATTCACAATAAAATATTGACATTATCACAGTGTCTTCTGAAATGTGTAATACAAGTAATGTATTACCAAGGACCTTTATTACAACTATTAACTATACGACTATATTAGCTATATTAACTGTACAAACTGCCACTTAAATATTTAAAAGTTTACAGAAGTAAAGACCGTGGATCAGTCACCTACAAATTTCATTTTTAAGAGGAGTGTCTATAACAGAAACCTTAACAGGTCTTTAAATATAGTTATGCTACATAGTACAGCTACATCAGCATAGACTTTATCTTTGCATTTCGGAACAAGGAAAAAGGGCAACTGAATTAAATATCTTTAAGAAATATAGGCCAAAAAATAAAGGCAAGTACTCTCTGTGAAGTGATCTGTAGGACCTGCATCCTGCAGTTAGCACAGGAGGTATGTTCATCATCAGTCAGTTGCCCTTGGAGAGAATGGGGAGCTTGTTTCATGCAGGACTGGCCTTTTTATGTTTTGCTGCCTTAGGGGACATCATTATGGAGAGGTGGCAGCAGCGTATATGTGTGTGGGGGGAGATGAAAAAGATTCCCTCCCTTTTTATTTCAGCTTACCGTGAAGTCTCTAGTTATACCACATATCTATTAAATACTAAATAAATACATGGTATTAAAAATATACTAGAGTTTAATGCAGGAAGGACTTGCAGGAGCAGCCCTATATATTTTATGAAGTGCTTTATAAAGTTTCAAGCCTAGCGTCAACACTCAGAAAACAATAAACTATAATGTATGCAGTATAGTTGTAGTGCTGTGGTCCCAGGATAAGGCATACATAGCAATAAATGGCTTCTCCTTTTCATAGAATCATAGAGCCACAGGGTTAGAAGTGGCAACTAGGGTCATCTAGTCTAACCTCTTGCCAAAATACAGGATTTGTTGTGTCTAAACCATCTAAATATGGACCCTGACTTCGGGTATTAAAATTGTTCTTGAGCACAGCATGCAAGCCCCAAACTTTGGAAAGGCTCAAACATTTCAAACAGCAAGCAAATCTGCTGCCTAGTGCAAATTCTTCTTCAGCCTCCCAGTGCCCAGGCTCACACTCACAAGACACTCCCATCTCAGTCCCATCCTGCTGATCGCCTGGGAAGGGACGTGGTGGTGACTACTGCTATGATGTATTGCTGTGTATGCCTTATCTTGGGACCACAGCACTACAAGTATACTGCCTGCCTATTTCTGCCCTGTGCCATGCGTTGCTGTGTGTCTGACTGGGGGTGGGACAGTGCCTGTTCTGAGTGTCCAGGGGGAGGAGGGGACAGCATTTGTGGTGGGTGGGTGTCTCCCCGGGGAGGGGGGGAGGAGGAAGGGGGCAGTGCCTGTGCTGTGTGTCCCGGTGGGAGAGGAGGGGGCAGCACCTGTGGTCGGTGGGTGGGTGTCTCTGGGGGAAGAGGGGCAGTGCCTGTCCTGTGTATGTTCCTGGGGTTGGGGACGGGGGGCTGAGACCCGCTGGAAGTGACAAGCGCCACAGGCCATTCACCTGCGCTGCGCAGGTGAGAGACCGACCCGGGACAGAGCCGGGCGAGGGCTGATGTCCCCCAGTCCCGCCTCTGCCCCGCTGAGCCGCCCGTGGGGCAGGCCGGGACCGGGACAAGGCTCCGGGGCTGCTCGGGAGGCGGGGGGGACGGGGGGGAGGGCTGCTCTCCCCGGCACTTCCTCCCGCCAGCCCCCCCCCACCCCCCACCCCCACACACACATCCACTTTGCAGCACGAGGAAGATGCTGCCCCACCCCGCTCCCGGCTCCAGAGAGGAGCTGGG
Source organism: Sternotherus odoratus (assembly GCA_032164245.1). Taxonomy (NCBI): domain Eukaryota; kingdom Metazoa; phylum Chordata; order Testudines; family Kinosternidae; genus Sternotherus; species Sternotherus odoratus. The sequence continues at coordinate 200,207,965 of JAVMKO010000001.1, read as the reverse complement.
TCGCTGGAGCCACCCCCACCCCGGGCAGTGCCGTGCCACGAGCCGCAGCTAAGGTAAGCGGGGCAGGGCTGGCCCCTCGCCTGCCCCCCTGACCCGACCCGACCCGACCCGGGCTAGGCGCTACCTCCGCAGCCTCCCGCACCGCCCGCCTCCCGGCTCACACGGCGGCAGCCTGCCCGGCGGGAGCGCCTGCTGCAGAACCCGGGCTGAAGCGCTGGAGCCCGGCAGCCTCTAGCAGGCTCCGGGGCTGGGCGAGAAGGAGACCCCCGGCCTGGGAGGTAGCAGCGGCCGGGCTGGACCTGAGGCGGGGGGACCGGGGGAGGATCCGCAGCTGACTCGCTGGGGCTGCACATGGAAGGGCGCGGGGGCAGGGGGCTCTGGACTGCAGGGTGACCGGGTGATTACTGGGGGGCAGGGGACTCTGGACGACAGGGTATATATGGGGGTGTCGGGGTGATTACTGGGGACCAGGGGGTTCTGGACGACAGGGTGTTTATTGAGGTAAGGGTGATATCTGGGGAGAAGGGGGTCTGGTGGCAGGTTATATATTGGGGTGACAGGGTGATTACTGGGGAGCAGGGGCTCTGGTTGGCAGGGTGTATATTGGGGTGATGCGGTTACAGGATGATTAGTGTGGGATAGGGAGCTCTGGGTGAAAGGGTGTTTATTGAGGTGATGGGAGGCAGGGAGCTCTGTGTTGCAGGATATTTTATTTGGTGGGAGAGTGAGGGGAAGTCCTGGTGACAGCTTAGATTGGAGTTCTGCTGTTTTCTAGGGTGTAGGGGACTCTGAGTGGAAGGAGTTTTAGTGGGGGGGGTCATTGGCTGTCAGGTTTTTTTAAGGGATCTCATCTGGTCTGGGTATGTGGCTGTCTGACTGAAAAGGGGACTTTAATATGGTTGAGGTTGGGGTGGTTAGTGGAGTGACCTTCCTGTCAAAATTCCCTTTGGGATTTGGATTTTGAATTTGATTGTCATCTCATAGCTTTGTTGCTAATGTGGAGAACTCCCGCTGGGACTTCTAGCTTTTTTTAGTTACTTATTTAATCAAATCTGTACTAGGTATCTACCAAAATCTTTTATATGTTATTTATGTGTAGACCAGTGTGTTAATTAAAAAAAAACCTGAGGCAGGTGAGAAAGCAGGAAACAGAGTTCTGCAGGCAAGGAAAGCAAGCGCAGCCTGTCAGTAGGGAGGTGCCTGGGTCCCTCACCCAGCCTCAGCACCATCCCTGGGTGCTTCTGGGAAACTTTCAGCATCCGGGGTTCATCACCTGGCCTTGTGCTGCAGCAGCCCCAAGGGGAAGGATGCCCCAAGCAGCCCCGTCCTCCAGGGCAGTTGGTAAGGAGGAGGGAGGGAATAGGAAGAGGGATTATTTCTGCCATACAAAGCAAAGATGGATATTTGTATCTTGGGGGTGGGAGGTTGGGAGGGGGATGGTCCCCCACCTTTGCACCCAGCACACCTGATGTTTTGTAAGCGACTGGGCCCTGCAGTGCCCTGTATGTGCCCGTGCAAACTTTGCCTGGCACAGTGGGTGCTCATGGTGGTACCGGGACTGGCCATGCACACTGTGATCTTGCTGCCCATGGCAGTGTCATGGGGCTTGCTTGGAGGTCAGGCACACCGCTTTTGGCCTGAGAAGTTGACAGAGTTGGACAGCTTGGGGGCAGCCAGGCACAGCACCCTAGAGAGCACTGGGGGCAGTAGTGGGTGGAGGCAGAGGGTCTGGGACTGTGTTCCACTGTGGACTCATCCTGTGCTTCTGGGGAGGCTGGATGGAGTGTCAAGAGATGGGTGAGCAAGTAAGTGAGGAAGAGGCTACAGTGATTGCAGGGTTGGTGACAGGGCTGAGGCTGCATGTGCAAGGCAGTGGGTTGGAGGGAATGATGACTTTGTGGGTCTCTGCACTGCCTTGGCTGCAAGGGGAGAGAAAAAGAAGGAACCAGCCTACTGACCAAATCCTGCTCCAGCTTGAGGGAAGCTATTACCTGTCAGTATGACCCCGGGAGAAATGGCTCCCTGGCCCTTCATAGACAAATTTAACCCGTATTTCCCACTGATCAAAGGAGAGCTTCCTACCCTCTCGGAATGGTGCCTAGTGTTGTCAATTGGATATTTCTAGGAGTTGGGGGAGGTGGGGTGTCATAGATTGTAATGGTAAACCATTTTGGGTTTTTTTGGACTGTGAAAGAGAAAGTGAGTATGCTCTGTTCATTCGCATGAGCAGATCCAAAATCAAAAAATGTGTGTGTGTGTGTGTGTGTAGCACTTTAATTAGGATGCAGAGTTGAGCAGTGAGAGACAGCTCTCCCAAATACTGTAATTATTAGGTTACTTAATCATTGAGGATGGCATCCAAAAGTGACAATCAATCCCACAGGCAGGTATTGTATTACTGTAAATCATTTCCCTAGCATGAGGTTTATGTGCATTTAAAATAAAGATCCTGTTATTGTCTTCTTTTAATGCACAATGTATTGGCAACCTGAATTCCTAGTAATAGAGGGTATCTAAGAGGAGATTTGGGAAAGACAAATTTGTAATTGAATTGGGAAGAAGAAAAGAACGTAACTAAGAAAAGCACACCCAGACAGCACTTGATTATGCAGCATATAGCTGTTATCTAAAGTAGGTAAGGGTTAAAATCAGTATTTGCTAATTAGTAAACATCTCTATAATTCCACATTATCTTTTTAATGAGCATATCAACAAAAATAATTTCTTTTGTTTTGCGATTTGCTATTAGCACAAGATATTCAAGATGCGTTGAATAAATGCATTTTTATAATGTACAATAGGATATGTTTATAGGTAAATAGTTAAAAACAGACATTTTTTTTGTTTCCTGAATCCTCTTATTCCATCATGTCTGTATCTGTTTTTTTTAATTTATATATTTATTTTTTTGTCTCTTACAGTTTAAGAACAAAGGAGGGAAAGGAATACCTTTCCCAAATCAACTGCTTATATTATTAAACTCATTTGGAATGGACAATGGAATGTTCTCTACTTTTATCATGATCAAAAACTTCTTCCTTCTCTGCATTTCCATAAGTTTAGCCAGTCACTTTGGGTAAGTTGTCACATGTTTGACCTTTTTTAACTGAAGACAGTATGTTCACAGATATGACTTTAAGAACATCTAAATCTCTGTTTCCTCTCAGTGTGTGGCAGGAAGAAAAATAGACTTGCTTTTGATCCACTACTAATCTCAGGGGGAAAGGGAGCGATTATTTTTTCCAAATGAAATGTTCTGTTCCTCACCAGTTTATGTACCAGTCCTATATCCCTTGCATTGCCGCTGACTGTGATGGATACTGAAGTCAAAGGGAGTTTTATGTGTATAAGAAATTCAGGATCCTTGCCATAGAGGTCAAGCCTGCCAGGTGCTGAATGTGCTGACCCTTAAACTTTAAGAAGATGAAGGTCACATCACTTCAATGGGGAAAAAATGCTTAACTTTAAATGCTTAAAGTTAAGCACATGCTTTAGTGCTTTGTTTGAACAGGGCCAGAGTGCTCAACACATTGCAGAAATTAAGCCACTAGTGAGTTCTGAAATAAGAATTGCTGACACCTTTCTTCTTCTAGATGATTGTGCACAGGGTATAGTTGGTGAAGCAAGCCTTCTCAGGTTGTATTAGGGCAGAGAGAATTCAGTATGAGCTCCCAGTTATTAAAATTAATTATTTAAAAGTGAGCTTGCTCCTACTGAAAATGAAAATACAGGTTTGAAATTTGAGAAAATATTTCTACAGAAGATGTTACAAACAATTCTATTTAATTAATCTTTTTTAGGTACCTACCTGAATCATTGTTTTCTGAATGTTAAATATAGCAAATATGACTGCTATATTTCACCTCTCAAACCCCTTCCCCAAACTTAGCTGTTTTCACTAATGTACCAGAAACAGCCTATGAAAGTGATTTTACACAGGATTTTATAAAACTTTGCATTAGCAGGGTTTATAGAAATCTAAAGTGACCATATTTTGGAAAAAGATATGTATACTATTTTGTTGAAAAATAAATTTTCCTAATTGAATCCCATTCTGGGACATACATTAACAGCTCCCCACTTTGCAGGGGGAAAAAAAGATTCAAATAAACTCCCCACCTCAACAAGATTAATTTTTTGAAGAGTTTGGAACTAGCACAGGAACCAAACTTTGTAACTCCTTACAATGCACAAAACTAACACCCTGGGTCTGAACTCCCACAAATCTTTCGATCTGAACTTGATGGCTCAGACCCATCTCAATCTCAATATAAGCCTATTAAGACACTCAGAATTCTGTTACCAGTCAACTGAGGAAAAGCAGACAGTTCTAAAAGTGCATACTACAAAGAAGCCAGAAAGATGAAAAATTAAAATACTAATCTATGGTACACCTGCTCCTGCTATCATACTTCCTATTGCAAAACTCCCATTGGACCTTATTGGGAGCAGAATCAGGCTCTTAGGTCTAGATTCACAAAAATACTTAGGTGTAGTGATGCTCAGAGCCAGCATGACTAAGGGTATGTCTTCACTATAGGTCTAGGTCGATTTCCCTTAATTCGATTTTCTAAACTCGAGTTTAGAAAATCGAATCAGTGTGTCCCAACCAGGACAGCAGGTCGACAGTGGTGGACACTGTCTGTCCTTGAACTTTTGCAGGGGGTCGACATAGCCCGCATTGCACTTTGGGTAGGTAGCCCACAGTGCAATGCGTGCTGGACCCCCCCCCCTGCCCAAGCAGCCCCACGGACCCCCCGCCCGAACAGCCCCCCCCTCGCCGTACCCACCCGCCCGAGGGGGGGTGGGGGAGCCAGCGCGCGGCTGCTTGGGCTATCGGCTCAGCTGCCTGGTGAAATTGACCAGACAGCTGAGCCGATCCCTCAAGCAGCCCCGCGCGGGCTTCCCCCCCCCCTCAGCAGCCCCACGGACCCCCCCCCGCCCGAACAGCCCCCCCAACAGCCCCCCCGCCCAAACAGCCCCCCCGCTGGACCCCCCCCGCCCGAGGGGGGGGAGCCGGCGCGGGGCTATCCGCTCAGCTGCCTGGTGAAATTGACCAGACAGCTGAGCCGATCCCTCAAGCAGCCCCGCGCGGGCTTCCCCCCCCCTCAGCAGCCCCGCGGACCCCCCCCCGCCCGAACAGCCCCCCCCCCCCCAAACAGCCCCCCCCTCGCGGGGCTGCTCGGAGGTCGGAGGCTTAACTTCTGATGCCTCTTCACTAGCCCACAGTCGAGCTTGTAATGTCGAATTTAGCCTTACTTCTCTCGTTAGGCAGGAGTTCCGAAATCGATCTTGAGGGCCCTTTAAATCGACTTTAAGGGCATGTATGTGAAGACAGGTACACCTTTAATTCGACCTAACGTCGTTAAGGTTGAATTAAAGTGGTAGTGAAGACATGCTAACTCTTAGGCCTGAGTTTGGTGTGTGGAATCCCAGTGCAATGAGTGGGGAGAGAGAAGTGCCTTAGAATGAGCAATTCACAAAACCCAGCAATCTAGGTTGCTCCTCCTCTAAGCTAGCCAGTGGGAAATGCTACATTGATGGGTGTGTCCTAACCACTGCCCATCCCTCAGAGATAGATGCCTAAATCCAGAATGCCTGGGGGCATCTACCTCTACTTGGGTTTCTGAGCTGCTAACCATCTCCGGTGTTAGGCAGGCTGAGAATGACTACCTCATATTTTACCAAAGAGGGGAAGGAGGACAAGTACAACAATAGCAACAAAGAGTCCTGTGGCCCCTTATAGACTAACAAACATATTGGAGCATAAGCTTTCGTGGGCTAATACCCATTTTGTTGGATCCGACAAAGTGAGTATTAGCCCACAAAAGCTTATGCTCCAATACATTTGTTAGGGTATGTCTTCACTACCCGCCGAATCGGCGGGTAGCCATCGATCTTCTGGCAATCGATTTCTCGCGTCTTATGAAGACGCGAGAAATCGATCGCGCACGGCGCCCCCGTCAACTGCGGAACTCCAGCTTGCCAGGAGGCGCAAGCTGGAGTCGACGGGGGAGCGCGCCGCCGACCGCTGCTGCCATGAGGACGAGCGGTAAGTCGGCTGCAGATACGCAAATTTCAGCTACGTGATTCACGTAGCTGAAGTTGCGTATCTGCAGTCGACCCCCCCCCCCTGTAGTGGAGACCAGCCCTTAGTCTATAAGGGGCCACAGAACTCTTTGTTGCTTTTGCAGATCCAGACTAACACGGCTACCTCTCTGATTCTAAGTACAACAATCTGTCTCATAATTTTTAGTCCAATGGTTATGGTGCTCACACAGGATATGGGAGATCCCAGTTCAAGTCCCACCTCCAGTCGATGGGGAGAAGAGATCTGAACAGGAGTCTCCCACTCTCAGGTGAGTGCTCTAATTACCAGCCTACAGAGCACTCAGCAGAAAGGTGGGAGACCCAAGAACCACTCCCCCTGCTCCAACTAAGGGAACTTCCCATCAGAATGTACCATAACTCAGAGGTGAGAGCACTCACCTAAGAAATGACAAAGTCCCTGTTCAAATCCCTGCTCTCCCTCCGGCAGAGGGGGGAGAACTGTGGGTCGCCCAATCCCAAGTGACTGTCCAACCCACTGGGCTAAAAGTTAGGAGGGAGGGCTCCCCTTTGGAAGGTTATGTAAACTTCTATGTAACCTAGAGGACCTGGTCCAGTAGGCAAGGTCTGAGCATGCTAACTGGATCAGGCCCTGCAAGTGAACAATGCCTAGCTGCCCTTGGTTTCTGCATTGATCTGAGCCTTAGGTGTCTGGATATCTAGCACACGGGTACAGTGCACATGCTCAGCAGCAGAAACATTGGTGCCAAGGGAACTTTTAATGCAAAAATGTAAGCACTGAGTGAGCTAGGTGCCTATGGGGTTCAGAGATAGCTGAGCAGAGTGTTTGTGAATTTCAGAGGGGCCAGGTTCTGGGATTTAGTGATAGGTCGGTGCCCACATCCTGTTGTGAATATGTACCTTAATTTATTACAGAAATGAAAAGGAATTAGACAGTAATAGTTTGGCTATACAAAGATGGTGGTAATTTGTTAAAATTTTACCATTTTGAGAAATCTTCTAGGATTGCAACCTTGAGGTCTCTGCCCTTTCATTTCACTGGCACAGTATGCAAGAAAGAATGCAATAAGTTAGCATTAGCCATGTTTCCTTGGATAATATTCAGTCCTTTAACTTCTGTATGGTATTCCCTGTAACAAAGAAGTGTGGATTTGTTGGTTTTTTGAAGACAGGCTCTGAGTGCAGTTGCTAAAAACAGGGAAAAAATAATGGATAGAAATAAGTCTCAGGCAGGATTCATCACAAAGTTTTACCAGTGCACTTAAGTTGTGACCTGCAATTCACCTGATGATGCAACTCATCACATAAGCAGAGAGAGAGACAGTACTGCCAAATTGGGCCATTTGGTTCCATGAATTAATCAAATAGCTATTAAGTACTAAAATGAGACACTACAATGCCATTTTTTCCCATTTGTGATCCAATAATTAACTCTAGGCCTGTAGAGTTAAACAGCTCTAATCCACTCCACTGTTAACCCTGCAGAATTCAAGTGCTGCTGTAAGGTCAAAATGTCACTCTGTTCATGCAGCAGCATGGGGGCAAAAGGTGGTGCAGTAAGTACAGTAACTAAGTACAGTAGTTTTGTCTTAGAAGCAGTTGCAATGTCAGTTTATACGTTAAGTGCTTTGGGATGCTTCAGAATAAAAAGGTACTATATTCATATAAAATATTAGGGTGGTGTAGAAACAGTAGTAGCCCTTTGATTGCCACAGTTAACACTTATTATTGGCAATAAACAGTATTGTAATGATTTAGGATAATGTCGGTTTGGTATGCAGTGCTACAGTTTAGTGTGTTTTATTACAATACATTAAGGAAAAGTGGCTGTCATTTTGGTCTAGTGGAGAAAGATTAAAAACCAAAATACAAAAAGAAGTTGTAGATGAAGGCTGTGATTTTTAAATCTTCCTAGGAGACTAGGCTATGTAATACCCAATGCAATAAATGGGAATTATGTATCTAAATCCCCCAAATGGTTTTTAAAATCTCAGCAAAAACAAAATCTCAGCTGTAATTCTGGGCTATCATAAATATGGAATGACTGCTGAGAATTATATACAACATTAAGCTATGGAGGAAAAGAGATGTGTAGAACTGTAAACATAGTTATATGGTGTTATTTTAAAAAGTCAGAAAAATTAAAATTCAGAGGTATAGCTCAAAGAAGACGAGAGTACAAAAAAACCCAATCCAGCATTGTTCATATAACAGCAATTTATGAGCCTTGATCTGCATAAATAGTCTAATGTGAGTCAAGCAGACTTCAAACTTGCTAGAATTAGACCATATGTTTTATAATATCTTACTGTACTGAGGTATCTTAAGATGCTTTATGATTTTGCTGAAATTTAAAATTAATCTGTACTATGATAATGAATAGTAAAAAATCAATTACAGTAAAAGCAAACAGCTACAGATTAGACAAAAAGTCTAATTTTTTATTCCTTGTACACCCCAAACTTCCACTGAACTCAATAAGTGTTTTGAGTGTACAAGAAATACACTTTGTCACAGAACAAACAGAAGGTGTGGGCATGCCAGAAATTAAGCCCCTGCTTTTCCAGTAAATTCAGGCAGTAGAAAGTGATGGATGCATTGCAGCTCCCTGAGCCTCAGTTATGGTAAAAGTTAGAGCCAGCAGGGGGTCTACTCTAACCTTGTGTCAGTAGAAGATAGGTCATAGTATGATGCCCCCTCCTGATCACACTCCTCCTGGTACACCCCTTCTGTCCTCTTGCTCTGAGATTAGAGGGGTGATCAGCAGAGGATGTAGCAGAGTTGCTGCTGCCAGCTTTCCACCAGAGAAGGGAGTTTCCCTACACAAAGAGGGTAATTTTCCACCAGCTATCTCCAGCCCTAGAACTTGACAGTGATTTATCCCATAGGGTATGTATTCACTACAGCAGTAGGTTGATTTCCTTGCAGTCGATTTTTAAAGCAGACTGTATAGAGTCGATTTTGTGCGTCCCCACAAAGCACACCAAGTCGGCAGTGTCTGTCTGCACAACTGTGGCAAGCGTCGACATAGCGAGCGTTGTACTGTGGGTAGCTATCCCACAGGTCCCGGAGTCCCCAGCAGGCACCATTTTGAGTGCTGCACTATGGGTAGTCATTTCATAATTTCATGCCCGTTTTTTGTGCCGCCGACACCATTTAGAGCGGTGCACTGTGGGTAGGCATCCCATTATTCGTGCCCTTTCTCCGTGCTGCGCTAATGCCATAGCACTGCAAGCATGGGGCCCGCTGATGCCAGCACTGCAGTACTGGCCGTTGTGAAGACCTCGCGCACTGTTGTGGATTTTATGCTGCATCATCTGCAGAGGAAGTCGATCCGGAGACAACTGCGCTTTCTGGAACCTGACGACAGTGATGAGGAGATGAACCTGGATGTGCACACGGACCTGGACACTGACGTTTCTGAAAGTAAGGGATTCGACAATCTGGCAAATTTGTTGGCAATGGGGCAGGCTCATGCCATGGAACGCCGATTCTGGGCCAGGGAAACAAGCACTGACTGGTGGGATCGCATAGTGCTGTGGGTCTGGGATGACTCCCAGTGGCTCAGAAACTTTTGCATGCGTAAGGGCACATTCATGGAGCTTTGTGACTTGCTTTCCCCGGCCCTCTCTCGCGAGAATACCAAAATGAGACCAGCCCTCACAGTTCAGAAGCGAGTGGCAATAGCCCTCTGGAAGCTTGCAACGCCAGACAGCTACCGGTCAGTCACGAATCAGTTTGGGGTCTGCTGTGATGCAAGTAAGCAGGGCAATCGTCGAGCTGCTGCTACCCAGGGTTATAAACCTTGGAAACCTGCAAGCTACAATAGATGGCTTTGCCGCAATGGGATTCCCTAACTGTGGTGGGGCTATAGATGGGACTCATATCCCTATCTTGGCACCGGACAACGAGGCCGCAGAGTACAGAAACCGGAAGGGCTATTATTCGATGGTCATGCAAGCACTGGTTGACCACAAGGGACGTTTCACCAACCTGTACGTGGGATGTCCGGGAAAGGTTCATGACACTTGTGTTTTCAGGAACTCTAGGATATTTAGAGAGTGGCAGCAAGGGATTTTCTTCCCCGACCAGAAAATTTCTGGGGGGGGTGGGTGGGGGTGGGGTGGAAATGCCGATCGTTATCCTTGGGGACCCAGCCTACCCCTTAATGCCCTGGCTTATGAAGCCCTACAGGGGTCAGGAGCTGTTCAACTATAGGCTGAGCAAGTGCAGAATGGCAGTAGAGTGTGCAGTAGAATGGCCGCCTCAAGGGGTGATGGCGTTCATTACTGATTCGCTCAGACATCAGTGACAGAAATATCCCCATTGTTATTGCTGCTTGCTCTGTGCTCCACAATCTCTGTGAGAGCAAGGGGGAAATGTTTATGGCGGGCTGGGAGGCAGAGGCAAATTTCCTATCCACTGCTTACCAGCAGCCAAACAGCAGGGAAAGTAGAAGAGCGCACCATGAGGCGCTGCACCTCAGAGATGCCTTGAAAACCAGTTTTATGAGTGCCCAAGATGGCGTTTGAAAACCCGCTCCCTTGCTCTGCTCAGCCCTAAACCTGCCGTCCTTGCACCCTCTTTCCCTCCCCCCTCCCGCCGCTTGCAGAGGAAATAAATTCACTGTTTCAAAAATCATGGTTTCGTTATTGCTTCATTACAAATACAAATACAGGGGATCACTGGCAAGGTAGCCCAGAAGGGGTGGGTGAGGAGGGAAACCAGCAGTCGCAGTGGTAGAGGAGTGGGGAGAGGAGGGGGAGCGGGGAGAGGAGGGGAAGGGGGGAGTGGAGGGGGAGGGAGGAGGGGGGCCAAGACACAGCAGCTTTTAAAATATTTTAGATAAACTCATCCTGCTGCTGCTTGTGCTGGCTTGTGGGGTAGAGTGGGTCGGTCCCCGGAGCTTCCCCCCCCCCCCCGGGTTCTCACCCCGCATTTGGGTGGGGAAACTATGGGACTTGGGGAGGGGGTGAGGTGGTTAGGCAGAGGCTGTAGAGGCGATCTTTGGTCCTGCTGAAGCTCCACCAGTCACCGGAGCATGTCGCTTTGGTCCTCCATTATCCGGAGCAAAGCATCCATCCTCCTTTCTTCACACTCCTGCCGCCTTTCTTCACGCTCCTGCCACTTTTCTTCGCGCTTTTCTGCTGCAGCTCTTGACTCTTGCCTTGACTGTAGCAATCTTTCCCTCCATTCACTCTGCCAAGCGGCCTCAGCGTGAGAGTTCTGGAGTAGTTCATTAAACATATCATCACGCGTTTTCTTTTTACGCTTTCGTATCTGCGATAGACGACGTGAGGGGCAGGACAGGGGATTCTGAGATAAATGTGCAGCTGTTGTGGACAAAGAAAGAAAGGTACAAGGTTATGAGACAGATACATTCTTGGATCACAATGGGAGTACTATTTAACGGTGAACCACAGTATTCACAGGCCTGATATGATTACAAGGTCATATTCCGCACCTAAAAGTGACTGGATGGATCACACAAAAGTCACAGAAGCATCTCACACACATGAGACAGCCTCAACACAACACAGCTACTGAAATCACCATGCCGCCGGACATGGTAAGCTAAGCCATATTCTTTACAGCAGCGCTCGGATATTCCAGACTAACCTCACCCTCTTCCCCCCCCCCCCCCCCACGTGGATCCCTCCTCTCCCCACCGCATGGCTCCCAGTGAACTGCGAACTGCAAAACAAAACCAAAAATCTCTCGCTACGGGCTGGCTGGGGAAGCAGCCACGAGCAGACAAATTCAAAATCCCTGCCTGCTCTCGCTACAGGCTGGCTGAGGGGAGGTGGCTTGGGTGCGTTGGGTCTTCTGCGGAAGCAGCCGCGAGCAGACAAACTCAAAATCCCTGCCTGCTCTCGCTAGGGTATGGGATGGGAAAGATTACTTTACAGCTGGGAACATCTGTCTCCCTACTAATTGTAGTCCGTATTTCAAACAGGCAACCATGAATGACATCACTCTCCTTAGAATTTCTCAGAGAGATAGAGAACGCATGTTGCTAGAATGTTTACAAAGTCCTGGTCCATTTTCCGCGATGCTGTGCTACTCAATGATACCAGACTATTTACTAATTTTGTGGCGTGGGATGGTCTCCTATCACGGGGGACCAGATAAGGCGGCTCTCCCCAGAAACCTGTTGCAGAAGGTTCATCGCTACCTCCTCAAAAGTTTCATGGAAATGTCCATAGAGGATTTCCGCTCAATACCAGAGTATATTGACAAACTGTTTCAGTAAAAAAGGACCAGCAATGAATGCACGCCAAGTCCTTACGGCAAGTTAATCATTAATAAATGCTTCCTTTAAAAATCATGAGTCATCTAATCCCTTAAAAAAGCATACTCACCAGACCTCCCTTCGCCGGTTGGGGTAGCAGGAGCTTGGGATGCCTGTGAGGGTACTGGCTCCAGCGTGATAAACAGCTCCTGACTGTCTGCTAACAGGTTTTCTCTGCTTGCCTCCTGCTGCTCCGTGATATTTCCAACCTCATCACCTTCCTCATCATCCGAATCCTCCTCAGGCCTGATGATTATCCCATCGGTGGAGTCCACGCAGACCGGTGTGATGGTGGTGGGGGTGCCCCCCATTATCTGATTCAGTTCACTGTAGAACTGGCATGTCCGCGGTGGGCTCCCCGAGCGTCCGTTTGCCTCTTTGGCTTTCTGGAACGCTTGCCTCAGCTCCTTAATTTTCATGCGGCACTGTTGGGCATCCCTGTTGTGGCCCCTTTCCAGCATGGCCTTAGAGACTCTGGCAAATGTGTTGGAATTTCGTTTGTTACAGAGTTCCAACATCACAGATTCCTCTCCCCAGATAGCGATCAGATCCAACACCTCACGCGTGGACCATGCTGGAGCTCTTTTCCTCTGGCTGGTCTCCTGTGCTGCTGAGCTCTGCATGGAGTTTTGTGATGCTGAGCTCTGCATGGCGGCTTGTGCTGCTGATTTCTCTGAATGGCGACTAAGCTGTGCAGGTGAGCTCGCCACACTGACCAAACAGGAAATGCTGTTCAAATGTTCCCGGGTCTTTTCCTGTCTACCTGGCCAGAGCAGCGAGTTGAGAGTGCTGTCCAGAGCGGTCACAGTGGAGCAGTGAGGCTGTCCAGAGCGGTCAGAATGGAGCACTGTGGGACAGCCTCTGGAGGCCAATAACGTCCCATGCGTCCTCACTAGTCCACAATCAACCCAGAGAGGTCAATTTCAGCACTACTCCTCTCGTTAGGGAGGAGTACAGAAATCGATTTTGAGGACCCTTAAATCGACGCAAATGGCATCCGTGTGAGGACGGGTACAGGTTTATGTCAACTTAACGTCGCTAAAGTCGATGTTAAGCCATGGTGGGGACCAGCCCATAGACAGAAAGGCACAGTCTCTACCTCAGAAGAGAACAGGGAAGAATTCTGGAAATCTCTGAAGTCCTAGAAGTCTGACTTCATCACTGCAGAAACTTGCCCTTCACACATACGACCTCAGATCAGTCAGAATGCCCCTCCAGTTGAGCAAAGGGGATATCTTGGGTTTTCTGAAATACAGCTGAGAGGAAATCTTATGAAGATGCATGGTTAAGTTGGTATTATTAACTGCCAACTAACAGTTTTAATCAGAGTAAATGAAAAATATATGAGCCCTACTAACTCTAGCCCCTTATCAATGCCAGAATTTTTTCTCTACGATATATTTTCTATATGTTTTGTCCAGTCTGCTTTTACAGATCTTAATAAAAGGGGCTTCCTTTGTTCTCCATGAGATACTACTCCACAATCTAGTAGCAATATCAGCCACATATACATGTAAGGAGACAAGGTGGGTGAGGTTATATCTTTTATTAGGCCATCTTCTGTTGGTGAAAGAGACAATTAAAGATTACTCCCCCCCTTCTCTGTGACACCCTGGGACCAATACAGCTACAACACTGAAAACATAGACATGAAAACAATTTTATATTTTGAAGAAGGGTATGGCATGCAGTTTATATTTTGAGATTGCTAATGAAAAAATCATGTACTTTGGGTCAGAGTTAAGGTTGTAATTTTAAAAAGAAATATGCATTTCCTTATATTTGATGAGAATGTGTTTCTTTATGGGTACTGTAAAAACTGCTATGTCCTTAAGTACTGTCTTCAGTCTTCATTTCCATACTTTGAAATGCTCGAGTTTTATAAATGACTAGCAAAAATACCCGGCGTTGCTCGGGGTATTTGTAATTGGAAACTGGGATGTAAAAAGACTACAATGTTTTTTTATTAATACAAATTTTGTTCAGAAGTCTCATTTTGTCTAATTAATTTAATTCTCTTGCATTTAGATGTGGTTTCTCCGATACAGTTTCGCTTTTTACGCAGCATAACGAATAGGGTCCTTTTAAAGAAAAAAACAGTGTATTTAATTAGGTTTGCGCTACACAACACTAAGCTCTCTGGTTATCTGTATTATTACATCATAACTATGTCACAGACAACAGCATGTGTTAACCTGCAGCCCAGGTGATGTTATGTGAGCTGTGTAGTTAATGTTAATGGGCTTTAATGAATTTCACCCCTAGGGGGTAAGAGGTGAGATTTAAAATTTTTTCGATTCCTACCCTGATTAGGACCCTAAAGCCTATAACTGTATCAAATTTCAAGTATCTAGCTGAAACAGTGTGGAAGGGGTAAGGGAACATACATACACCATTTGACTTTTATATATATCGATGTCATACATAAGCATGTTATTGTCACTGAGCAACTTTAATTGCTGGTAAAAAAAGATTTTTGGTTTTGGAATGACAGTGGACCCAGGAAAGGCCCTTAAGATACAGTAAAAGAATTAAAAGCAAAAGAGACAAACTGCTTAAGATCAAATAATCATGAGCAAAACCAAGCAAGTATACTTCTTGTCAAACCAATTTAACATTGCAATCAGTTCAGCATAATCGAGGCCATCAAAAGCTGCAGAAATGTCCAGCAATGCAAAACCTTATAACTCCCTAAAGATGCTCAGTTATCCACATTGAAAGGTAAATCATTCACAGTTTTAAGCATCACTGTCTCTGTGGCAGTTTGGTCCAAAGCCTGACAGTTAACACTGACAGATTGTTTGTGATAAGGTGATTATATACTGGTAGTTACTTGACAACAATCCTTTCAAGCACTTTCACAAGAAAGGGCAAATTAGACACTAAAGAATATTTTAGATTTCAAATCTGCTTTTCTTTCTTGCTTTCTTTTTTAAGAATAGGGTTTCCAGTGGGATTGGAATAACACTAGAACACAGAGACAAATCAATAGTTTGTGTAATAAAGAGAGGGGCTTTTATTGGCACTGTCCTGGAGAAATCCAGTTGGCCAAGTACCAAAAGAAGGCTTACTTTTCTGAACTAGCATCTTGACTTCCCTTTTTTGAGATAGCTTTAAAATCTATCAATTCTGATAATATAGTAAACTGTTTAATGTATAATTTAATTTCTTCACCAGAGACCAGGGTAAGGGCTGAGGATACGAGTGAGTTGGAAAATAATGAACCCTTAATGGTCTTAGGATCTCCTTTTTAAAAAGGGCAATTTCATCTTTCCATCTATCAGGAGAAATAATTGAACATATGCTTTTGCTGCTGTTGAGAAAAAAAAACTGATTACATGTTTTAAACAGGCTTCTGGGATTTTCCTTCTGTGTCTGCAATGCCAGCTGAATAGTTAATACCTCCGTCACTCCTGTTACCTGCCTCCATTCACTAGGATGTTGTTTTCAACTAATCTGAAGGTGCAGCTGCCATATTATTTTAGCTGATCATTTGCACTCCACTATCCACCTCAGTGAGTTACTGGCCAATGGAACAGATGTAGTCATAAGAGACAGAAGTGGGAGTTAAATTAACCTGGAGAGCATAGAGTGGTTGGATGGTCTTGTGGCTTGGACAAGGGGTGAGATTCAGTTAGGTACCTCTAAGAAGCCTGGGGGAAGGGTGTAAAGGGGTCTTCAAGGCTTTGCACACTCCCAATCCTGGGCTGCTCAAGGGGCTGCAGAAGCCTCTAGCGTAACTTAACCCTCAGGGGGCCCAAGTTACAGCAGCCTCTCAGGGCTGCCCTGTGGGCTCTTGCATTTCTGGGAATTTTTATAGCACTTCCTGCTATGGTCCCCACACTGAACTGCACCCCCAACCCCCAGCTGCAGCCTCCCCCACCCCTGAATGCTCTCCTATATCATGGCTGCAAGAAGGTTTGTCAAGTGTGGGAATCCTCTGGCAGAGCCCTTTTACCCAACTCAGACCTATAAAAAGAAAAAGTCTTTTCAGTTTTCAAAAACAAAATCTTAGGTAAAAATTCTTACTGAAAAATTTGAGTTCTGTTTTTTTTATTAAAAAAACACAAACATTTGACCAGAAATGAATTTTTTTAGGCAAAACATTTTGGTGGACAATATTTTTTTCATCAAAACAAAAAAGTGTTTCAGTGAAAATATTCCAGCCATTTCTCCTTGTGTCCACATATTTCATTGTCTTTAGTAACATATTCTTCATTCTAAGAATCCTGGAAAGAAGTTAACATAGCTTCCTTCCTTATGCCCTGGACACAGGGTTAGGTTCTCTTTGTCTGTAAACTCACATAGAGCACCCTGGGCCTGATCCTCTCAGAGGGACCCAGGGGGATTGGAGATCTGAGACTGGCACAGCTTTTAAGCTTTTCCCTTTACTTACTTACTTATTTATTCATTTAAAACAGCTTCTCACTAATGCCAACAGCTTCAGGGAAAGATGATACCAACAATAATATTACCATATTCACCAGGATCTTGGATGGCCTACTGGATGGCTATGACAATAGACTGCGCCCAGGACTGGGAGGTACAGTTGAATTTCTATCGCTATTGCATCATTTAGTGTCACTCTTGTGTAATTACTACTGTGAAACCTACGTAAAATGAATATATGTCAGTGGAACAAACCTGTTAAATGCACTTGCTCTGTCTACCTAACCAAATGGAAAAAGAACAAAGCCTCTGTAAACTAAAATAATCCAGTCTCCCTGAACAGAGGGCCCTCTCTAAAGCCCACTGAAGTCTTTCCAGTCACTGTCATTGGATTCAAATCGGGTTTGGATCAGGTTGGTCCATGAGACATATTCTTTTAAGCACCACTAAGGATTTCCGTAGTTGAATAGAATTTGGTTTTCCTTTTGATAATACTTCCTTGCAATGTGATGCCTGACTTCACCTTTCCACATATTTTAAGGCAGGGGTCTCAAACATGTGGCCCGGGGGCCGCATGCGGCCGGCGAAGCCCTTCCCTGCGGCCTGCCAAGCTCCCTGGCACCCCCTCCCCCTCCATAGCAGTTTCCGGGAGGGAAGGGACAGATGCGGAAGCTTCTCTGCTGCCTGGCTGGGCCGCTGCCGTTCCCGAGCTACCAGGTGCTGCTGCTGCGGCCTCAATGAACGAGCTGGGGCAGCGCTTCGCAGGAGCGGGGGGGCGGGGGGGGGAGGCGTATCAGTGATGCGGCCCTCAGGCCAGTGCACTAGTCCTCATGTGGCCCTCATGGTCATTTGAGTTTGAGACCCCTGTTTTAAGGTCCACAATTTGGAAATAACATGTACAAGTCGTGCTGAATAAATTAAACATATTTTATAGTAAATGATAAAAATCTCTAGAAAATGTAATAATAAAAAATACGCTTTTCAATGATCAGCTACTTGTGATTAAATATTTGTATACCTGCTGTGTAGCACCTATATCTGCTATTTTAAAATGCCAGTATTTAAAATTACATCCATCATCTCTGCTACTCTTGTCCAGGCCCTCTATATGTTTCTTCTCTGGCTTCTCCTCACCTTCTGCACAGGTTTAAGCTCCCTGTTCTGCTTTCCTCAGCCTTTTACAGCCTACTTTCCACTCACTTTTCTGCTCTTCTATCCTTTTGCTCCCCCTCACTCTGACCAAAGTGTTCTTCTAGCTGCTTTTCTCTTGCTCTCTCAGACATTCATCCACACCGCTTGTATTCCTGGAACCCCCTTTCCTTGACTTGGTCCACCATCTGTCCAAGTCCCTTCTTAAAAAACAGTACTTCCAAAATGTCTTTGAACCATAATCCTATCTGCAGAGAAGTATTAATAATCCCATGGCTTAATGTCATAACCACAAAACAAGTTAAAAGAAGAGAAATCCAAATGAAACTCATGAAACTAACAGACTGTGTTGTGTATTTCACCATTCTTACACACTGCTTAAATTTTCAACTGTCTCTTCCCTTGTTTGTTCAGTGAGTTGTCTATGAAGATTTTACGTTCTTTAGGATAAGTACTTAGGGTCTGATTCACTATTGCCCTGTTCCCAGTTTAGTCAGTTTACATCAGTGTGATGTAAGTATGATGGGTATGTACAATGCTACCGTTCTGATTTTGTACTGGTGTAATTGACTTCCAAAGGGGCATAGCATGCCTTTCAGGAATCATACCTTTCATACATGTGTGTAGGGCAGAGTTACAGTCAATTAATATTTATTAATGTTCATGTATTTTAGAAGACTTGCTAAGTCTATTCTCACCACTATGACACCAAAAATGGGACTTGGGATCCTAGCTCACTTAAAATCGTCTGAAAATCCCATTCTTAAAAATCATGCAGTTAAAGAGTTAGGCACACAAATCCCATTGAATTTCAATTTTTTTGGCTTAGAAAATCCTGGAACTAAGATAGCAAGTGTAGTTATTAATAGAAAAAGAAATACATCCAGAGTGTATATTTGTTTTTATAGCAATTATTGAGTCAGGATCTGTGTCTCTTTGTTACAGAGAGAATAACTCAGGTGAAAACAGACATCTACGTTACCAGTTTTGGTCCAGTGTCAGACACAGAAATGGTAGGTTATAGCATATGAATTCTAAATCAGTATTATTTCTGGTGTTAAAATAACTGTAAAAGTGATTATTTCTTTTGAGACACATTATTAACATGACTGGGTCTTTATGTTAGGAATACACCATTGATGTTTTTTTCCGACAAAGCTGGAAAGATGAAAGACTTCGATTCAAAGGGCCGATGCAACGCCTTCCTCTTAACAATCTGCTTGCCAGCAAGATCTGGACCCCAGACACTTTCTTCCATAATGGTAAAAAATCTATAGCTCACAACATGACAACACCTAACAAACTTCTACGCCTTGAAGATGATGGCACCCTACTCTATACCATGAGGTAAAGACTTTTCTGATTTCTTTTTATTCTTGCTCTCTAGTAGCTTTACAATTACTTGTTTGGAATGTCAGATTTTTCTCACAATATAACTAATAAAGTAGACTTTTTGCACATTTTTATGAGACTATGAAGAGAAAATGGAAAGCATACTCACTGCCTATAACTACTAATTAATTTGCAGCTTCTGAACAGTGCTAATGCTAAAATATTTTCTTTGGTGAAATGGAATGCATATTCTCTGTGGAGTAGATGATTCAGTCCTACTGTTTTATGCAGGTCTGTTCTCTCCTATTATTTTTTATTTCAACTGCTCTGATGATGTGATGTGAGAGAGCTGTCTTAAACAGAAAGTTAAATCTGTCTCTGGTATAGTACATCTTGAACTCTTAAAGCTTCTGTTTGTTTCTAGTTCTAATTTAGCTAAAGGACAATCCATCACTGGAATAAAGTCTTGCAGGCAGCAGATAGGGCATTACAAAGCTATTTAACAAGTGCACTTTTAAGACAAAGCTGGTACATTTTCTAGTCTTTGAGAATTAGATCTGTGTCTGAACTTGTCAAGGCCCTGCTTCTTATCTGATCTGATGATATTATGAAGCCTCATCAATTCTTAACCTAGATATTATATCAGTGATGTTAAAGCATGACCTGCTTTATTTCAGATTCTCCTAGAACAACTCCTACATTACTGGAGCCTGCTTTGTTCGTTATAAGTAATTCATCTGCAGTAATTAAGACTGCTTTCTATCTGTAATAGGGCTTTCATTGAGAGTGTAGTCATATGGACCCAGTGCTTAAAAAGAGATTTAAAAAAAGAGAGAAGAAAGTGTTTATCCTAAGCTTATCACAAATGAGTAACTGCCAAATCTGAGCAACGCCTAAATCTCTGCCTCATAACTCTTCTTTGAAAAGAACGGAAAGATCTAGAAATAACTAGGAAATTAAAAATAAAAATAAAAAAGACTTTGTACTGAAATAAAGGTATTTTAAACAAAACAGCACAACTAAATAACCAATTCCATAGAGACACTGTGTGTCGGTAACTCCCCTGACTTTCTCTGTTCCTCATTGCTGTTCTTTTTCACATGGATTGTCATTGTAGTGATCTCAGTAGGAAGTCCTGAAACACAGTGGGGAGACATTAAAAACAACAAACAGTGAGTGTGTTTACAGTAGTTGCAAAAGAAATCCAAGTTCCCCAACTGTATTAAAGGGGCCTGAATTACCAGGCCATAATTTTGGTCTCACGACACTGGCGGTTGAACTCCACTGACTGCCGTGCACTTGCTCCCAATAGACAATGGTGTATATAAAGTCAGAGTCAAACCTACAGTCTATATGGAGCCAAGCAAGGTATCTTCTGTTGCATGGCAGAAAATCACAAGTTTATAGCTAGCATGTGGTAGTTGAAAGAGCATTTGTTTTAAAACATTTAGGACATTGCATTAACTCTTTCTGACTGCTTCAATTCAGAGAGCAAGTTAACCTGCATTGTCAATCACATGGTTTTCTTCTAGGCTACAAAAAAGCCCACAAAGTCCATGTAGCTCAACAATGTAAAATTATTTCTGATGTTATGGGGGAAGAGGCAAGGAAGGAACAGAAATAATTTTATCATATCTATATATATAAAAGTCAAATGGTGTATGAGTGTATGCGTGCGTGCGTGTATGTATGTTCCCTTACTCCTTCCACACCGTTTGAGCTAGAGACTTGAAATTTGAAGATAAATTAACTTGGGAAATGGAATTAATTTTCAAATTAGATACAATTAACCAGGGGCTAAATAGGACTTGCGAATGGTTCTCTGATTACACTAATTGATTGCATTTCTGAGTTAATTTATCTTCAACACTTGCTATCTAGTGCAGACAGACAGATCCATTTCAAAAGGTATTTTTTTCTCCTGCTGATAATGGCCCATCCGGATTTAACAGCCTCTTAGAATTGGTATGCTAATGTACAATTTTTTTTTCTTCTTTCTGTGTGTATAGATGTTTCTTACTTCTGTTCCATTCTATTCATCCGATGAAGTGGGCTAAAGTCCACAAAAGCTTATGCTGAAATAAACTTTAAGGTGCTACAAGTATTTCTCGCTTTCTTTATGGATACAGACTAACACGGCTGCTATTCTTGAACAAAAGGTCTGAACTTCTCATGGGAAACTTCTCATTGCCCTGCAATCTCTTTTGAATTTCAAATGTATAGTATTTAATCAGGTTAGCAGGAGACTATGGAAAAGTCTTATTGGCTAGGATTTTCACAGAATAGTTATTTGAAAGATGGAACAAAGTAACTGATAAAGACTTACCTTTTGAGAAAAAGAGACCCACACACGTTATGGATTAGCTTGTAAAAAAACTCCAGTCAGAACACAACACAGAGTATCATAAATGTGAGCAAAACAGGTAAACACTGAAAGTGTGAGAACTTTAGAATGTGAATCAAAATACAAGGAGAAAAGGCTCTACTAGATTATAACCTGATGTTGTGCCACTGTACACACAATTATGATGGTTTATTTTAATAGCCTATACAAAATAATAGGATCACATGGAAAATAGTGCTCACCCAGTCACTTCCATTCAAATGAAAAGCGGTTTTATGATAATTTTGGTTTCAAACTTCCTGCTTAGGATATTTGAAGAAATATATTTTCATTATGATGGAAATACATTGTTTGAATTTTGCATTTTATATTGTCTAGGACAAAAATAAAGGAACTATTTAAAGTCTTTGCCAGTGAAGTATTAAAAATATGCTTCTATGCATTAATTTTATCAAACTTCCTCTACATCACAATAAAACAAAAAAATACCATATAGACTGATTTCACAGAACAATTACTTTACAGCAGTGTTCTACGCAGTAAAAACTAGAAAGTTGATTTTTATTTGGTTAGTCTTATTTGCTTTTTTTGCTAATAAGGTTTATACTGTACAAACATAGGTCATGTATCAGAGCGGTAGTCGTGTTAGACTGGATCTGCAAAAGCAACAAAGAGTCTTCTAGCACCTTATAGACTAACAGATTTTTGGGATCATGAGCTTTCTTGGGCTAAGACCCACTTCATCAGATGAATGTTGTGGAACTCTCCAGAGGCAGGTATAAATATGCAGGCAAGAAAGCTAGGTAAATTCAAACAGGGGGGGGGTCAGGCCCACTTCCAGCAGGTGATCTGGAGGTGCAAACACCCAGAGAGGAGAAACTGCTTTTGTAATTGGTGAGCCATTTACATCAATATTAAGTCCAGACCTGATGGTGTTGAATTTGCAGATGAACCGGAGCTCAGCAGTTTCTCTTTGAAGTCTAGATTTGAAGCAGTTTCTCCTCTCTGAATGTTCATACCTCCAGATCACCTGCTGGAAGTGGGCCCCCCCTCCCCCACACTCCCCGCCATTGAATTTACCTTGCTTTCTTGCCTGCATATTTATACTTGCCTCTGGAGATTTTCACAACATTCACCTGATGAAGTGGGTCTTAGCCCATGAAAGCTCATGATCCCTAAAATCTGTTAAACATAGGTCATGTAATTAATGTTGCAAATTCTATTCTTACCCCTAGTGGGTAGTATTGTCATCTGCATTTCTGATGTGTCTATTTTTAATATGAGCAATGGACTTACATATGCTAACAACAGAATCTCTTCTGTTGGTCTACATAGTGATTTTGTAACTTTGTGAAGGCAGGGAAAAATTCAAGTGGGTTTTTTTTTACTATTAATTTTTAAAAATCTAGTACATCTAATTATACCAGAAATAAAAGCACAAGACAGGTATGTGAAAATACATTTGTGAACCTCACTTGTTACATAAAGCTTTTGAAAAATGAGAACAGCAGATAAAAAAATCTTTGTTCCTGCAAAAGGGAATCAACACAGCTTAGTGAACTTTTTTTCCCCCCCAATGGGAATGGAGTATAAGGGAAAAGGAGCTTTGGTAAACTTTCAGTGTTAAACCTCTATAATGAAATTGTGGGAGCATGAGTCTGAATTTCTAGCCAAAATGTGTGCAAAAGTAATGTATATACCAGAACTGTGTTTTTAACTACAATATAATTTCTGACCAGCTGTTCTTAGGAAATTATAATCATTTCAAAAACTGCATATCTACCCTGTACAAATATGAAAATATACAAATATTGATATTATCCATGGAGGCAACATAAAATTCAGTAATCTGGAACATGTAACTTAAATATCCACTTGATGGCAGCATAACCACATCTGTTGTTACCATTTACAGAATGGATACAATTATTAAGGCTCAGAAATATTTTATGTAACATTAAGATCACGTATACTGGTTGCATTTGTATAATGCTCAGGTGCATTTTAGTTTATAATCTACCCTTTCATGAAATATTTTAATGCAAAGTACGCATTTGTATATTGTATAGATATTAGATATTACAATTAATTAATGGGGAGTTATGGGGTTCTTTTCAAGAATCCCCCCATAAAGGCCAACTTTCTCTTTTGAAAAAAAAAAGAGCTCTTTCAGTTAAAAATGTTGGTTGGTTTTCTTTACATAAATAAGACTTATTTACTCGTCTTATTTACGGATACAGACTAACAGGGCTGCTAATCTTAAACCTTTCTTTACATAGTCATCACAGCAGGACCTATGCCAGATAATTGTCAACTCAGAGCTGTGGATTTCATTATATGGACCTGACTCTGGGAGTAATTAGCAGACCTGCACTTTAGAAAGACACGGCCACTGTTCAGTCAATAGCTGGCTAGATTGAATCCCTTTTGTTCAATCAGTGTAGTTTGTTCTCACTTCAGTAGAAGAGACTATATTTACATATGTGTTTATATTTATAAGAATGCCTGGCCAGTGCTTTGAAAGCTGTACAAATATTAAAACAAATAAATAAGCAAAAAAAAAAAAAAATTCAGTAAGTCTCAAAATAATTTAATTGCATGAAGTTCCTCTCACCCTCCCACTCCTATTGCTTCCCTTTCATCTACTCTCAAGGTTCAGTCAACTGCTTCCTCACCGCAGGACAAAACTGATTTTCCCAGGGACCCAATCCTACAGAGTGCTGAAAAAGCTCCTGAGATGCTAAGCATCTCAGCTTCCACTAATGCACTTCAGGGTCTGGCAGACCAAGGGGGAACCAAATTCAAGAGCCCTTTCTCACTAGGGTCCTTCTATTTAAACTAGTACGTCTTCACTACCCACCTCGGCGGGTAGCCATCGATCTTCTGGCGATCGATTTTTCGCGTCTGATGAGGACGCGAGAAATCGATCGCTCGCGGCTCCCCCGTCGACTGCGTAACTCCAGTTTGCCGGGAGGCGCAAGCTGGAGTCGACGGGGGAGCGCGCCGCCGACCGCCACGCCATGAGGACGGACGGTAAGTCGGCTGCAGATACGCAAACTTCAGCTACGTGATTCACGTAGCTGAAGTTGCGTAGCTGCAGTCGATCCCCCCCCCTCCATAGTGGAGACCAGCCCTAAGGTGCTATTAGCTCAAGCACCGCAGTTTCTCTTTCCCCTCATGTGACACCATCACAGTTTTGGAACAAGGTTGTGAACCAGGATCCATTAGTCACAAACAAACAGCATGGCTTACACTCAGAAGGAAAATCAGAGCAAAGTGTGCTGTATAAAATTTTTACTACAAGACATATAATCTAATAAACAGGCAGTTGCATTCTGTACTAGCTGCAATTTCCAAGTGGTTTTTAGATGTAGCTCAAAATAGAGTACAATCTATCCTGTAGATAATAAAAGCGTTGAAGACTGTGTGGAGATATGAATCATAAAGAAAGGGCCTTTCACAGCAACCTTCTGGCTGAGGAAAGTGGGAAAAAAAGCAATTCCTGGACATTCAGGAGAGCCAACAATAGCCTCAGATTGTCAGTCTATGTAGAAAATAGCAAACATACGCCTTCATGAAGGGCGATTGATATAATTTATCATTCTATCTGGTTGTTTCCCCCATCCTGTAAATCCCCTATCAGTGTCTATCAGTTAGCTCTCATCCATCAGATCATAGAATTGTAGGATGGAAGGGAGATCAAGAGGTCTTCTAGTCAAGTCCCCTGCACTCAAGGCAGGACTAAGTATTATCTAGACCAGGGATTGGCAACCTTGGCACGTGGCCCCCCAGGGTAAGCACCCTTGGCGGGTCTGGCTGGTTTGTTTACCTGCCGGGTCCGCAGGTTCGGCCGATCGCGGCTCCCACTGGCCGTAGTTTGCTGTTCTGGTCCAATGGGGGCTGTGGGAAGTGGTGCGGTGCTGGGTGCTTACCCTGGGAGGGGGGGGGGAGTGGGACATGTGCCAAGGTCGCCGATCCCTGATCTAGACCATCCCTGACAGTTATTTGTCTAACTTATTCCTAAAAATCCCCAATGACAGAGATTCCACAACCTCCCTAGGCTATTTATTCCAATGTTTAACCACCTTGATGGTTAGGAAGTTTTTCCTAATGTCAAACCTAAATCACCCTGGCTGCAATTTAAGCCCCTTGCTTCTTGTCTATCCTCCAGAGGTTAAAGAAAACAATTTACCTCCCTCCTCCTTGTAACAGCCTTTTATGTTCCCAAAAACTATTATCACGTTTCCTACCAGTCTTCTCTTCTCAAGACTAAACAAACTCAATCTTTTCAATCGTTTCTCATAGGTCATGTTTTCTAGGCCTTTAATGATTTTTGTAACTCTGCTCTGAACTTTCTCCAGTTTGTCCACATCTTTCCTGAAATGTGGTGCCCAGAACTGGACACAATACTCCACTTGAGGCCTAATCAGCACAGAGTAAAGCAGAAAAATTACTTCTCATGTTTTGCTTACAACACTCCCACAGGAGGTCGTGACCCCTCGGGATCATAAGGTTATTACATGGAAGGGTCGTTAGCTGTCAGCCTCCATTCCAGACCCCGCTTCACCGCCAACATTTATAATAGTGATATATATGTATATATATAAGTGTTTTTAATTTATAAGGAGTCTTGCTGTATGAAAGGGGTCACAAGTACAAATGTTTGAGAACCACAGTGCTAATACATCCCAAAATGGTTTGCTTTTTTTGCAAGTATTACATTGTTGACTCACATTTCACTATCACTGCCCCCCCCCCCCAGCTCTTTCTGCAATATTCCTTCCTAAGCAGTCATTTCCCATTTTGTATGTGTGCAACTGATTATTCCTTCCTAAGTGGAATACTTTGCATATGTCCTTATTGAATTTTATCTTATTTACTTCAGACCATTTCTCCAATTTGTCCAGATCATTTTGAATTTTCATCGTATCCTAAAGAACTTGCAACCCCTCCAAGCTTGGTATCGTCCACAAACTTTATAAGTGTATTCTCTATCCCATTATCTAATCTTGATGAAGATATTAAACAGAACTGAACCCTGTACTGATCCCTGCAGCACCCCATTTGATATGCCTTTCCAGCTTGACTGTGAATCACTGATAACTACTCTTTGGGAATGGTTTTCCAACCAGTCGTGCACCCACTGTACGGTATCACCATCTAGGTTGCTTTTCCCTAGTTTGTTTATGAGAAAGTCATATGAGGCAGTATCAAAAGCCTTACTTATCACCTCATTATCTTCTAGATGATTGTGAATTGATTGCTTAATTATTTGCTCCATTATCTTTCTGGTACAAAATTAATTAATAATGGCTCAGATATCTCCTCAGTCAGCTCCTTGAGTATTCTAGGATGTATTTCATCAGGCCCTGGTGACTTGAAGACAGCTAACTTCTCTAAGTAATTTTTAATTTCTTCTTTCCCTATTTTTGCTTCTGATTCATTCTCACTGGCATTTATTAAGTTAGATGTCCAATTGCTACTAAATATTTTGGTGAAAAGTGAAACTGTACCTAATCGATTAGATCAGGGATCGGCAACCTTGGCACGCAGCCCCCCAGGGTAAGCACTCTTGGCGGGCCCGGCCGGTTTGTGGGAGCCACGATCGTACGAACCTACAGACGCGGCAGATAAACAAACCAGCCGGGCCCGCCAAGGATGTTTGCCCTGGGGGGCCTCCTGCCAAAGTTGCCGATCCCTG
This sequence comes from Sternotherus odoratus, assembly GCA_032164245.1. NCBI lineage: Eukaryota > Metazoa > Chordata > Testudines > Kinosternidae > Sternotherus > Sternotherus odoratus. The sequence continues at coordinate 200,180,689 of JAVMKO010000001.1, read as the reverse complement.
GATTAGACACTGGGCAAGCCACACTGCACAGGTCAGGTGAGATGGAGACAAAAAAGAGCAATGTCATGTAGCTAATAAAGACACCACAACCTAATTTCCCATATACAGATTGAAGAGGTGGGATGACAGAACAAAAACCCATGGGAGAAATCCCCCAGATAAATGAGCAGTTGCCCAGTATTACCTTCTGCAATCTGAAAGGAAGAAATAGAACCACTGTATGGAGATTCCATCCTCCTGCCAGGGTCCAGAGGCAAGTAAACAGCTTCTCGTGGGCAAAGGTACTAGAGGCAGCTGACAGATCTAAAAGAATCTGCCTGGCTACCTGATTTTCTTCATTGCTGGGAGGAGACCAATCATGACAAAGGGCTCCCTAGTCATTTCATTACCTGAAATTATAACCATGTTCCTAACTGGCAGTAATATTATCTGAAGCACATTTATGTTTGTGCTAAAAGATCAGTGAATTATCTAAAAGGTTGTTTTATGGTGAATTATCCAAAACAGTATATGCTATAAATCTCACGTATTTATCTAGTCCAACAACATATCATGGGAAATCCGCCTTAAATTCTGGGAAATTGGGGGCAGCATCTCGTTTGGGAGATGAATTCTGTGAAAGACTTGCACAGATTTTCCCCACACAGCACCACAATGTCCTTTAAATTCTTCTAATGACAGATTATCAGAATACTTTAAAGCAGTGACATTAATATAGACCAGCAATGTAGGATATCTGATCGAGATATGTCATAGCATTAACCCATGAGGGTTAGAGCATTTTGCAGCATATTACACATATCTGAAATGAGGCACACGTCACCCACTTGTCTTCTTGCTATGGCATGTCACTTCGCTCTCCCCTTTGGTTGGTAGGCTGGGCTGGTTCTAAGGAAGAACAAGCCATCACTTGGAAAAGGCAACAATTAGGGAAAGCAGAATGTCAGCTGGGAGGGATGGTCATTTTCTTCTTTGCCTAGAGCAGGATGGCAATTGTTTTGGCTTGAGGGCCACATCTGGGTGGGGAAATTGCATGCAGGGCCATGAATGTAGGGCTAGGGCAGGGGTTTGGGGTGCAGGGAGGGGTGTGGAGTGCAGGAGGGGGCTTAGAGTAAGGGGTTGGGGGCTCAGAGCAAGGGGTTGGAGTGCAGGAGTAGGTGCAGAGTGCCAGAGGGGGCTCAGGTCGGGGGCTGGGGTGAAGAAGGGGTGCAGGATGTGGCAGGGGGCTCAGGAAAGGAGTTTGGGGTGTGGGCTCTGGCCCAGTGCCACTTACCTTGAGTGGCTCTGGGATGGCAGTAGCATGCAGTGAGGCTAAGGCAGACTCCCTGCCTGCCCTGGTCCCGCACTGCTTGGCCAATGGGAGCTGCTGGGGGCGGTGCCTGCATGATCTATCTATCTATCTATCTAAAAGTCAAATGGTGTATGCGTGTGTGTGTGCGTGTATGCACGTTCCCTTACTCCTTCCACACTGTTTGAGCTAGAGACTTGAAATTTGGCACAGTTATAGGCTTTAGGGTCCTAATCAGGGTAAGAATCGAAAAGTTTTCAAATCTCACCTCTTACACCCCCTAGGGGTGAAATTCTTTAAAGCCCATTAACATCAGCTGGGCAGCAGGTTAACACCTGCTGTTCTCTGTGACATAGTTATGATGTAATAATACCCCCCTCCAACGGCCCCCACACTCGCTCTGCTCTCTCCCCCCTCCCCCCCACTCCAACACCCCCCCACTCACTCAGCTCTCTCCCCCCTCCAACGGACCCCGCACTCGCTCAGCTCTCTCCCCCCTCCCACCCTCCAACTGCCCCGCACTCGATCAGCTCTCTCCCCTCTCCCCTCCACTCCAACCCCCCCCCACTCGCTCAGCTCTCTCCCCCCTCAGGTAAGAATAGAATTTTTTTTAAAATCTCATCCCCCCACCCCCTCCAATGGCCCCCACACTCGCTCATCTCTCTCCCCCCTCCCCCCACATCTAAGTGCAAGAGAATGAAATTAATTAGACAAAATGAGACTTCTGAACAAAATTTGTATTAATAAAAAACATTGTAGTCTTTTTACATCCCAGTTTCCAATTACAAATACCCCGAGCGACGCCGGGTATTTTTGCTAGTATAAAAATATATATCAACCTATCATCCCCCCAAACGTTCATGTCTCACCAGTCTTCTTAAACTTGTGTGTGTGTGTGTATATATATATATATATATATGTTTTTGTACATATTTGCCGATATATTTATTCACACCGCCTATCCCAACTGCTCCTCAACCCAGTCGTAATTAATTGGCTATTTTCTTAAAGAAGTCCTTGCAGAGAAGAGATCTGAAGGATGAGACAGTTTAATGGCTTTCCCAGCAAAGAGAAAAAGCACTGAGATATTTGTATGAGAAGCTCATAAACAGATCAGCTATTATTTTATTAGATACTTACAGATTGTGTTAGACACTTTCCATGTAAAAACTAAATGGCCATAAATTAAAGTCTTCAATTCCTGTTATGCGTAGAGAAAAGTAATGTGATAAAGGTTGCAGAATGAAGGGAATCAGCTGAAGATGGTGCTCTCAGCCTTGATTAGGAACCTGAAATGTGGCCCCACCAGATAAAGCATCCCACCACCACCCCAGCAGCTGGGCAATGGAAGAGAAATGCCCACAAAAGTGCAAGGTCATTTGTTTGGTTTTTAGGAACATTTAAGGGACCTGCCACTTGTCCCTTCCCTCCTCTTAGTTTCTCACAAACTTTACTCCTGTCCTAGAGCCGCAGTAATTCTCTCCATATCAGCAGGAGGAGAGCATAGATGAGACTATAGCCCTAATGGTGCCTTCTGCTACTCAAACATTAGTGATAGCAGACTGCATCATGCACTACCCTAAAAGACAGAGCAGTTTCTTCATTGCCTGCTAGGATAAGGAAGCTTGGTGAGGAATTATGCCTGGCCCGGGGGCCGTGCGGCTCCACACAGCCCCAATGTAAGGCTAAAGGCACAATCAAACCCTTCAAAACTAAATTACGTATAAATGTCCCCTTGTCATTTAAAGAGACTTGAAGGACTTTAATTCCAATGAACTTCATCGAGTGACTAGTGTTATCCTCTGAAATTGAAGGAGAGTGCACATCCAGCAGCACTGATTTGACACAGAAAACAATAGTAGGAGGAACTGGAGAAATTCTATGCACTGGGCAGTCAGGGCTCTACCATGCAAGCTGCTGAGCACAATAATGCTTTGCAGGTTCAAGGAGAGAGCGCTCAGCACCTTATAGGATCCAGACCTCAAGCAGTTCTTTTAAGGCCAGCACAAAAAGTCAGTTTCTAATATGAAATTCTCTTGCAGTTTTACTAAGTGGTGCCCACGTTCTAATACTATACATGGATCCGAGTTGAATATGTCTTTCCTTTAAAATATAGACATGGAGAGGCCTTGTCATCTCTTTTTTATGTTATGTAAATGTTACTTTAGAGAAGAGGTAGCATGTACCACTGGATATGGCATTGCGCTTGAAGTGCAGGGAGCTGAGGTCTATTCTCAGCTTTGCCCTGGTCCCTGTCATTTGATAATGGGTGAGTCATTGGCACCCTGTGCCTTAGTTCTCCCTATTTGTAGACTTGACAGAATTTGATTTTGTTTATTTTAGGGTTATGTTTGTTTATTTTAGGGTCAGTTCATTTTGAAACATTTATTTTCCAATTTTTAATTGATTTAACATTTCACAGTTGTGGGCAGGTGGAAGAAAGACAATAATTAATGACCGTAGATGTTGCAATTCAAAAAGTTAAAGTTTGATAACTGTTAAAAACACAAATTGTCAACATCATATCAAAACGTACAAAGTAAATATCCTTAAATCAATCTCTAATGAGTTCTCAAGCAGCATTTTTCTTACTATCTGTAAATTTCAATGGAAATATTTGTCAATGTCTGTACAGGGAATTAACACCTACTGATAAAACTCTAATCCTTTCAAACCTACCTAGCTCTAACATGGAAATAATGATACCTACCATCCTTTGAGATCTATAGATGAAAAGTGTTCTAAATAAAAAGACAGATGGGGAACTGAAATAAGTAGACCGGGTATATTGCAACATTTGGCGTAAGGTGTTGTCCTATGAACACATCAAAGAAATGTCATTTGTGGAAGTACTTTCTTGACATAGAGAATTCCCACAAAGTACATACATGCTTAATGTTCAAAATATGCTTAAACATTTTGCTAGATTAGGTTGATAGCTATTGAAAGTAGACATACCCTTGAGGCCATGTTATCTTCCCCTCTATTTTATTTTCTGGGTTTTGAGGGGATATTTTTTAACTTCCTTGCCTCAGGGCAGGAAATCACCTATTGCTCTTTCAACATCTTAGAAGCAGCATTTCCTGCCTGTGATTGGGAAATGGTGTATCATTTCTATCAAGCTGGATTTTTCTCTCTCACTTTACTGCTGTTGTTACCTTTCCATCTCTATTATGTGTAGGACCCTCATCACCATAGGATTTTAAAAATAATAAATGTCATGATTTCAGCTATTTAAATTAGAAATTTCATAATGTTGTAATTGTAGAGGTCCTGAGCCAAAAAGGAGTTGTGGGGGAGTCACAAGGTAGGCGGAGCGGCGGTACTGCTACCCTTACTTATGTGGTGATTCTGGTGACGGCACTGCCTTCAGAGCAGCTGGAGAGTGGCTGGGCACCCAGCTCTGAAGGCAGAGCCACCGCCAGCAGCAGCGCAGAAGTAAGGATGACATGGTATGATATTGTCACCCTTACTTCTGTGCAGCTGCCTGCAGAGCTGGGCCCTCAGTCAGCAGCCACCACTCTTTGGTCACATAATTCTGCAGGCAACAGCACACGAGTATGGGTGGCATGATGTGGTATCGCCACCTTTACATCTGCGCTGCTGCTGGCAGGGCGCTGCCATCAGAGCTGGGTGCCCTGCTAACAGCTGGCACTCTCCAGTTGCCCAGATCTACAAGCAGCACTGAAGTAATGGTGGCAATACCACAACCCCCCTAAAATAACCTTGTGATCCCCCTGCAACTTCCATTTGGGTCAGGACCCTCAATCTGAAAAACACTGGTCTCCCCTGTGAAATCTGTATGATACAGGGTAAAGATAAACAAAAGACCAGATTTAATGGAGACCAGATTTCATGGTCTGTGACACGTTTTTCATGACCATGAATTTGGTAGGGCCCTAATTATGTGTCCCCTTTGCTTTTCATCTTCTTCCCTTTGCACACCTGTTCCTCTTATTCCCCACATTGTGATTCTCCTCACCCTACACTGTCTCAGTCCTCTCACAGTACCAGTGCAATGTGTGGGTCAGAAAGTGTTAGGCTTCTTTTATCCTCACCCCCCTTGACCTCTCCACCTGTGAGCGGTTGCAGGAACTACAGCTCTAGAACCTTCAGGCTGTGGTACATGGGCTGGTAGTGTGACTGTTTTCCCAAAAACTACAGTCAGACAGTCAGATATATGGACCACCCTGGTAATGCACTAGTGCAGGGGTGGCCAATCTGAACCTGAGAAGGAGCCAGAATTTACCAATGTACATTACCAAAGAACCACAGTAATACATCAGCAGCCCCCGCCCCCATCTGCAGCCCTGCTGATCAGCACCTCCCCTCTCCCCCGCACCTCCTGATCAGCTGTTTCTTGGCATGCAGGAGGCTAGAGGATGGAGGGAGGAGCGAGGACACAGCAGGCTCAGGGGAGGGGGCGGAAAGGAGTGGAGTGGGGGAAGGGCCTGTGGCAAAGCCACGGGCTGAGCAGTGAGCGTCCCCTGACACATTGGAAAGTTGGCACCTGTAGCTCCCACCCTGGAGTGCCTACACAAGGAGCCACATATTAACTTCTGAAGAGCCTCCTACGGCTCTGGAGCCGCAGGCTGGCCACCTCTGCACTAATTCATTTGTATTGAAGGCTGGCTGAACAAAAGGCCATGTGTTTGACTGACAGGGGATGTTGTGAAGGCTAAAACCATAACGGTTCAAAAAAGAACTAAGTAAATTCATGGAGGATAGACCCGTCAATGGCTATTAGCCAAAATGGTCATGGATACAACCGGATTCTCTGAGTGTTGCTAGCCTCTGTTTGCCAGAAGCTGGGACTGGACAACAGGGGATAGGTTACTTGATGATCCCCTGTTCTGTTCATTCTCTCTGAAGCATCTGGCACCCACCACTGTCAGAAGACAGGATATGGGGCAAGATGGAGCATTGGTCTGACCCAGTAAGGGCATTCTTACCACTGCAGTACTTTATTCTCCCTGTGGGGAGAAGGTTACCTGTCCAGAATATGCACTTCAGCATGGTGACATGAAGCATTGAGTGTATAGTCAGGCAGTGTGGCTTCATGAACATGTTCTCGTGACAGGAAAGTATACTTTTGTATTTCAAGGATTGGATGTTCTGGAGCTATTTGCCCAGCCACAGATTTTTTCTAAGGAAAGAGGTTTTTCACTGAGCTACCAGAGCTGTGCTCCACTGGCTTCAGCATGGTACAGAGATAAAAACATTGTGCCTCTGACCTACAGAATCTGAAAATGGAATGCCTGCATAACAGTCTTGAGTTTTATTCCAAAGTAGGAGAGCATGTGGACATTCCTAATATGAGGCAGAGAACTGAGTCCTGCTGCTCTTACCCATATTATTAAATACTTCTATTCTGGTAGCTTCTAAAGGTCCCAATGAGGGGTAGAGGCCCATTGTGCTCAGTGCTGTAAAAACATAGAAAAGAGACAATTCTTACTTTGAAGGATTTAGAATGGAGGTTGGCCAAAAAATTCATATCAAAATTGGTTTTCAGTGGAAAACTGGGTTATTGCTTTAACTTGATAAAAAACTGAAAATTTCCTCAAAAACCAAATATCCAAAACCCCAGATATTTGATTTAGCTATGCTGCTGCATTGCCTCATGGGAGTTGTCATTTAGTTGTAAGTTAAATACACAAATGACTAAGAGCACGGGCTATAACATACTAGTTCTCTCACATTCAAATAGTACCAGTCATTTCATTGGGATTACTTACATAGATAAAGACTGCTCATCTGAGTAAAAGTTAAAAGATCAAGCCCATATCACAAGCACTTGTCCATGTTGTATATCATATCCCATGTAACCAGAGAATTGCTTTGATTTCACAGAAGTCCCCATGTAAAGTATGTTTATGTCAGCACTCAGATACCATAGCGAAGGGCCTGCATAGTGCTGAGTAAAATGAAGATTTTGGTTGTTTTTTTCTTCTCACAGATTGACCATTTCTGCTGAATGCCCCATGCAGCTCGAGGACTTCCCCATGGACGCACATGCTTGCCCACTAAAATTTGGAAGCTGTAAGTTCTTGTCACAATTAAAAACTATGAATATGGTTTTAATTTGGCTTGTCATTTGCAGCTAGGACAGTTTGTGTGCATCTTTTACAAGATATGACTGATCTGATCCCACTCAATCTGCCCCCCGCCCTCAGCTCTTAATCTCCAATAGATGGAAAACTCTTTCCAGATCATGTATGCCTCTTGGTAACCTGTGTGTCACAAGGATGACAGGTTGTGGGGATATTTTAACAATGCCTATTCAGTACTAGATGCAACCAAATAAGTTTTTTAATAATTAAGGTTTTTACATGTATAGAAAAGTAAAACTTTCTCAAGTGTCAACTGTGCTCTTACAGGGTTTACGTACATACTATTTGGTCGTGTTCTATTGACTACAAATAGACAGTACAGATATCTAGAGGTTAGCAAAACAGTAAAATCTGCTCATCTTGTTTCTGATAAATCTAGTCCTATATCTTGTTACATGAACCTGCGTACCTACACATACAAACATTATATATACACACACACTACTGTTTATATATACACACACACACACATTATCCTCTAAATTGTATGTTGAAGTGCTGATTTTTCTTGATACCCTGAATCTGTAATCCACCATAATGCTGTCCTGCCAGCAGCTTACTTTAAAAATAACCATACGGGATTGTATGGCTATATTTAAATACAAAGCCCTTAATTAAAGTACAGACTAGGCTACTAGAGTACACATCTTTTATTTCAGTTAACGAAACGCAGATTCCAGGTGCAGCGAAAGTCTCCCAAGGCTTTTGAGGTCATCAGTCAGGGTTTTTAACTAGTCCCTGGAACAAGTTAACTCACCCCACAACACTTTCCTCCCCCCATATATTTTTAAAACCATCGTATCAATGTAGATTCTCTAATCCTACCAAGATTGATCTTTGTTTTTATCTGCTGTATGTGTTTAATATTGGTTATGCATTTTCTTCTTGTGATCATGTCGATAACGATTATTAACATTTATAACATATTGATAACAGTAATGATTACCAAACTCAGTCACTTGACTTCCCTTCCCTTGAAGTACAAAAAGACTCAGTTTCAACGGTGTAGACCCAAATGTTTCTTACAGGATCACTTACAGGATCAGTTGAGCGCAATGGTGTTAACCTATGACAATATAATTTGAAATTCTGTCACTCACTTGCGTTACAAGCGCCTAACTTAAAGATTCAAGGGCAGACTATAGATTTCACTCCAAACTCATAAAATGTGATATGTGCATTCACATGAAAATATGATTTGTGTGAGAGAAGCTAATTACATGCCGCAATACTAATTTGGAAATTTTTTCACCCTCTAAGTTATCCCCAACATCATGGTATCTGAGCACCCCACAATCTTTCATGTATTTATCCTCAGAATGTCCCTGTGAGGTAGGGAAATGCTGTTATCCTCATTGTACAGATGGGGAACTGAGGCATAAAATGTCAAAGTGACTTACCCAACATAACAGAGAAAATTTGTGATGATGCAGGGAATTGAATCTACATTTCTTAACTTTTAAACTAGGACCCTAAACATGGACCATTCTTCCTCTCTCGCTAAGGCTTTCAGATGTTTGCTAATGTTCTTTGATATAGTGACAGCTATGGATTTTAAAGTGAAACCTGGTGAACTATTAGTTCATATTGCAGAAGTATGCCATTAGGTAGATTTAAGGGCTTGACTGAATGTACAGTAAGGAATCCCTATGTGCATGCTGCAGAGTGTGAGAAGTACCTTTATTTACTGTAATAAGTATTTAGTGTAGCAGAGGCTCCAATTCAGCAAAGCATTTAAGCATATACTTAAAGATAAGCATGTGCTTAGCTAAAGCAAGTCCAATATGATTCAATTTCCTTCCCCTTTTCCCCTTCTCCCCCACCACAACAGAGGTTCAAAAATGTAAAGAAGCCCATAAGAAGGCAGAAGAAAAAGGTATGCCACTGGTTTGAGTAAAAGTCCTCAAAACATTTAGAAATAACTTCTTAAAAATGCACTTGAAGGTTGTACTTATCTAAATGTGAAGTTATCTGTTGCATGTGCCAAGCATTGCAGGGGAAGGGCGAGGGCTTTTGGCACCTCAATAATTTTAAGATTGCAAAGAAAAATAAAGGTAATATTATTTGTTACTTTTGTGCCAAAAACCTCTCTAACTCTTACCACTTGACACATTTAGTACATAACCCTTTAATTTCTTCTCTGCATGTCACCTTCAACATGTCCCACCGTTTGGTGTGTGACACAGCTCACTGTTTGCACACCCCTGAAATTCCTAGATATATAGGGGCAAGTTGTGGGAAGTCTTTAAGCATTCTGAATGTCTTCACTGTAGGTGAAACACCACCCAGGAGCTTGTGAGAGCTTATTGCATTGCGATTTAATATGCAAGTGCTTGAAGAAGGGGCAGCCAACAGATCAGACTTTACTGGGTTAGTCTAGTTGTGTTTTCAAAGTATTGTTACCAGCAACAATAAGACAGGTTTGAATTAAGTTATCCACTTCAAGACTGCTTTACACTTCCATGGGGGCCACAAGGATTTCTTGCTGAACCTTCTAAAAGCAATATACACCCATCTGCTTTTCTCTCCATCTTTCCCCTAAAGGCATTTTTAAATGGTCCCCCAGGAAAAGAACAATTGGGAATATAATGGAAGTAAATTTTAAAACCCTGCAGAGCAGAGTAGGTTGAGGAGCTGGGGAAAGGATGAATGCTTACTAGTCAGTGAGCAGACAGAGTAGCAGGAAAGCAAAATGAAAGAGTGAGCATGTGGACAGATGAGCAAGAGAATCAATTCTGAGAAGCAATCCATAGGTGAGCAGGAGGTTATTGCTTTTCTGGTTGCATGTATGTACATTGTACTGTTGAAATTCTGCAAGGAAAAGTGTGAAATGTGGCATGACATTTCCTTCAATATTAAAAAACCATCTATTACTGACAAAGATAAATCTTGCTGTTTTATTTTCCATGAGGCTGGTTTGAATCACAGAGTGATAGAATCACAAGGGTAGAAGGGACCACAAGGTTCATCTAGTCCAGATGTAGGCATCCTATGGCATGTGTGCCAAAGGGAGCACGTGATCTGATTTTCAGTGGCGCTCACACTGCCTGGGTCCTGGCCACTGGTCTGGGGGGCTCCGCATTTTAATTTAAAATGTTTAAGAAGCCTCATTTAAAATTAAAACCTTATTTACTTTACAGACAACAATAGTTTAGTCATATATTATAGGCTTATGGAAAAAGACCTTCTAAAAACGTTACTGTATTACTGGCACACAAAATCTTAAATTAAAGTGAATAAATGAAGACTCGGCACACCATTTCTGAGAGGTTGCCGACCCCTGATCTAGTCTAACCCTCTGACAAGAGGAAGGATTTGTTTACCTAAGACAGATGACTAAAGTTAGATTCTACAATATCCTAGGATCAGAAGTTAAAGAGGAAAGATAGCGCAGTAGTTAGTCTATCACCTGGGGTCAATTCCTTGCTCTGCTACAGACTTCCTGTGGGACCGTGGGCAGGGCAATTAGCCTTTCAGTGCATGAGTCCCCATCTGCAGAACAGGGATAAATGTACTTCCCTATCTGAGAGGTGTGTTGTGAGGATAACTATAGATTGTTAGGCTCTCATAGCTACAGTTATGGGGCGATATAAGTACCCTAAGCAGATGGAAGTTCACTCTGTAGCCACAAGATATTTTGCAGGACTAATTCAAAGTAAGGGATGGCTATAGAGTATGGGGGAAAAGGTGTATAATGTTACATAATGAACACTGCAAGTGTTTGGAACCTAGGGATGGTCTACATGGGGGGGGAGGGCTATCGAACGAAGATATGCAACTTCAGCTACGTGAATAATGTAGCTGAAGTCGGCATATCTTCTGCCGACTTACCTGCCATCCTCATGGTGGCGGCGATTGGCGGCGCGCTCTCCCATTGACTCCAGCAAGCTGGAGTTCCAGAGTTGACAGGGGAGCCGTTGGCGATCGATTTATCATGTCTTAACAAGACGCGATAAATCGATCGCCAAAAGATCCGATCCGGCGGGTAGTGAAGACATACCCCTAGTACCTTCATGGATAAGTCCCATTTTTAGGCACTTCTGCAACCCACAGAATTCCTGCTCAGCTGCCACCAAACCCTGAAGGCACCTAAACTCACTCAGCACCTAAGTTTTTGCCTCTGGGCATGTATAGTGCAGCCTCACTGTAGGCGCCCAGATATCCACAATTTGCTGCCTAAACCCCAGCACAATTGAAACCAGGAAAGATAAACTTTCATCTACTTAACTCACTTGTGGGGCCTGACCTGGTAGGTAGTCTTAGTCTGGCTACTGAACCAAGCTCCTCAGGTGAGTTCACACAAAACAGCCTGGGAAGGAGACCCTCCTTGTAACCTTTAGCACAGTGGTTAGAGCACTCACCTGGGCTGTGGGAAATCCCCACTTCAATTCCCCGCCTTCCTGAGGGGGAGAAGGGATTTCAACAGGGATCAGTCACCTCTAAGGTGAGTGCCCTAATCAGTGGGCTGAAGAGTCACTCCCACTGCCCCACTTTATATTTAATACTAGTTGTTCCACTTTAATTATTTGGGCCAGTGGAAGAGTTAGAATGGTTCTATAGCCTAGTGGTTAGGGTACTCAACTAGGAGAGGGCTGATCCTTGTTTCCCTTTCAGGCAGAGAAGGGATTTGAACCAAGGATCTCCCACATCTTGAGTGAGTACCCTCTCCAGTAGTTATAAGGAAGATTCTGCTCCTCCTCCCCAAACGAGACTGCAGAACCCCTATCTTCCCCTAGTTTGCAAATGGCATACGGAGAAAGCCACCTAACTCTAAGCTGCAGGAATGTGCCTATCTTTGTGATAGGGGCAGGGCTTAGCATATTCCTCATTTCATTGCCCTCTCTCATTAAGTGCTTAGGTGGCAATCCACCTAGCATGCTGGCTTTTGTAGATCACCTTCTAAGACACCTTTCTATTCCCATTCATTGTCCAGGGAATGAAGATGCCTAACTCAGGCTCTGTGGACTAGAGCATTGTTCCTGTGATTTTCCAGGTACTTTTAAATTGGGTGCTGCAATGCTCAGCATCACAGTTCTTAAAGCCCTTCGTGGATGAGGGCTCACCAATTTATTTAGTATGTGAATACTTGTAGCCTCCTTGGGCCACATCTCCATATTAAATGTAAGAGTGTTTATGAATTACATGGTAGCAGTCTCTCTTTTTTTTTTTTAAAAGAAGACTTAGGATAAATCTGGCCATGCAGACTCTAGAGGCCTAAGTCCTGTGCTGGTGTAAACAGACTCAGCTCCATTTAAGTCAGTGGAACCACATCGCTTCATGCTAGCAAGGAATTTGGCCCTAGCGGTGCACTCTTATATTAAAACTGTTATATTATGGGAAAGAGCTAATCTCTTCCATGGACGAGTTCAAAGTTAGCCTTCCATTATAAGCCTGGTACTGACCCCTCATTCCCTAAATTTGCCAAAGCAAAACTGATCCACACTGAAGTTTCACAGGTAAATCAAGCAAGGCCCCAAAATTGGAATCTGTATTTGCACCTTGTTCACTGACTGGCCTTGGTAGTACTTTTCAAGAAGAGCTCAGTTAGGGCTTGCAACACCGATATGGAGACAGGTAAATACTTAGGATAGCTGAGGCAGAGAGAAGTTAATTGACTTTCCTTAAGGTCACACAGCAAATGAGTCCAAATGGGGATTAGAACCCACTGCTTTAGTGAGACAGATGTCTAATCCACAGACCACAAGACCCCCTGCCCAGATAACTGATTTAACTCTTACAATCTCATTTTAATCATGGTGTTAATTATATCCTTTGGTCACAGGATTGCCCTGAAGATGAAGTAGTTAATGTTTGTGAGTTAATGTTGGCCAATGCTTTGACAGTATGAAACGAGTGACGGGAGTCTACTTAATGTTGTGTGATTATCTGATTAAACTAGTTTTCTCTTTGTACTATCTCCACACTTGTGTGCACATTTGCACTCCCATACCAATGAACTCCCCCCACCAAGCTACATCAGACAACCTGAAATTTGGCCTGGTGTTGTATGATGGACTGGCAAATGTTGTGAATCTAGTCACTTGCCCTCAGAACAATTCCAATACTAGTCACATTTAATGAAGATTTGCTTTTAACTCATGGTTTGTGCTTTGGGAATAGGGTGACCAGATAGGAAGTGTAAAAAATCAGACAGGGGGCGGGGAGGTAATAGGTGCCTATATAAGAAAAAGCCCCCCAAATCAGTCCTGTCCCTATAAAATCAGGACATTTGGTCACCCTATTTGGGAACTAAAGGGTTCAGATTCTATCACTACTGGGTATTCATTGGCCAGAGGTGCAGCTGATGGGCTCGCTGTAGAGATGCTCTTGCAGAAGGGAGTCATATCCTTTTACTTTTTCATAAGTCTTTTAATTTATTGGTGCCTACCCATGATTCCTTGCCCAGGAGTGAAGTATCTCCAGTACTCTTGATTCTGTTCTAAGTACCATGCTCTTTGGCTCTTTGCCTAACCGTCGTATTCTAAAGCCCTGGTCCAAGGATTTCTAAGCATCTCTTATGGTCTCTCCTTGACACTTCTGTTCCATCTGCATGAGTTATGTAACTTAGGAGGTATGGCATTGACTTGTTTACTTTTGGACTGTTACAAATATCAGGCATTCTGTTCAACTATAAACTAGTGCCTTTTAAAAAAAAGTCTCTATGATGCTTTCAATCTGGTATTGTGCACATTTTATTGAGGTGCAGAAAAGCAAACCCTAGATCATTTCTATGAAGGCCAGGACTGCTTTTTGCAATATGATGCCCATTACACTGCTAAAGGGCAGTATAGCTGACTGCCATTTGCAAAGGCAGTTGAGCCCATCAGCACTGAAAAAGCTTTGGGAAGCTTCCCTCAATACTTAGAGATCTACATAATATACTGTCAATTTCATTGTCACAGTAATCAGTCTTTGTTGCAGGAAAGGAATTTTTTTTTATATTCTTCCATTTTTTTTGGAAGCAGCCCAAGGGTTTGATCCTCAGCTGTTATAAACTGGTATAAAGCTACTGAAGTACACTAGCTTACAGCCCATCAGTGCATCTGGCACCCCATCAGTAGCTAAGGCAACCACCAAACAGGGGTGAGATCACATATAATGAAAATGTTTTGATGTTTTTTCTTATTTTAAAAAGTGCCTTCCAGGGACACAGTCGACATCTTTTGAAAGAGATGCAAAGATGCCTGCTGTTACAAACAAGTTTATAAAGGTTGCAAGCCTCAGACTGTCAAGCCGTCTCTTCACTGGGACATAAACTGTGACTATGAGGCTTGTCATGAAGAACAAGTTTTAAAAGAGAATTGGGAAACATTTTTTAAGGCAAAGGGGACAAAGGTGAAATCGGGGATCGGTTTGAAAAGGGTTGAGTGGAGACTTCCTTTGAAACCTCTCTCCGTTTTCCCCGTGTGATAGGCCAGGGCAGTCAGGTCTGAGAAAGACGGAACCTTGGAGGTTTAACTGACTGATGCAAAATTACCACAGATTGGTTTCAGATGAGGTTTCGACCCGAGTTCAAAGCCTCATAATAAGAACATACAGAAAGAGAATGGCCCAGTTTGAGTTTGCAGCACAAAACAAAGTGCAAACTTTTGTGCCTAAATATTTTTTATTCATAGTACCCAAGACAGTTCTGGCTCCCAGCTAGGCCCACCTACTACTCACAGCACCTCCCATTACAGCATGCTGGGGGAAAGTTACTGCACATTTGCAGCTGCCCCAAGCAGAATGCTGGGTTAGCGCTAAAGGCCAGCATTGTTTTATCCATTGGCAATATTACATCATTGTTTTCCAATCCTTTATTTATTTATTGTAAGGCCCTCATCACCATAATATCTAGACACCTCACAAACATTAATTCAATTTAATCTCTCCCTCCCGCCCCCTGAGGTATGGGAGTATTCTCTCCATTGTGCAGATGGGGAACAAAGGGACAGAGAGATTGCAATCTCTGCTGGATCGGGACTGTGGGTTTTTTAAGTGTTTGTATCGCACCTATTAACACAGAATTTTAGTCTTAATTAGATGTTATTGGAATACAGTAATAATGAAGTGGTTTGTCCAAGTTCACATGAGAAGGTCTGAAGCAGAACTGGGAACAGATCCTGTTCTCAGCTCCCTGTCCAGTATCTCAGTCACAGCATGTCTTCCTCTTGTTAGCATGGGGATTCTTCACCTAAATCCCCAGATACCTAGTTTGCTTTAACTCCTAATGACTGCCCTTTTGTATTCAGGGATTGTTTCTTTTGAAGCATGTAATCCTTTGGATATTGGAAGGTGCTTCCTTCACACCTTTCCCCCCTTCTCCCCGCCATTGGTCAGGAAGAATGGGTTGGACACAGGAGCCTTTGAGTAGGGTTTAACCCTCTCTCTGCCAGTCCCATAATCAGGTCCACTTAAAGGTTCCTCATGTGTTCAACCCATTCTACCAGCTAGAGATCGCTGAGAATGTCTTCTTGTCAGCACTGCTCATAAACCTACAGGAGGGAACCATTGCAAAGGACTGAGTATGCTGCCTCTACATTGCTCCTTGTTTCTGTTAACAAGGGTCCAAGTTCAACCCCAATTTCCAATCCGCTCTGCAGTATCATACTGCATTAAAGCACTGATCCAGTCCAGGAAGTTCCAAAATTCTTAAGTGTAGAAGATGAAATGTATCATCACACACACACACACACACACACACAGCCTTATTTTTAGTTTCTATGACCAGTGCCACATGAAAGTGCAATTTTTCTGATCAGAAACTGGAGTGGAGCCACAAACTTATGTCACATATGCATCACCATAGAAATAGCTTTCAACCATTGCTGACCCAGGCAAAATATGAACAGGTGGCCTTAGAAATGGAAGGCTGCCGTATCCCATTAGGGAAACAGTTCCTTTATGTTTTGATGAGAGGAATGGTGGAACAGAGTCTCAGTGAAACAGGAGAAAGCAAAGAGTGAGGAAGGGGAGAAGGAATGAGATTTTATTCTTAGCAATCCTCCCATTTCAGACAAGGCTCACAATTTCCCTGAGTAACTCCAATCAGTTTACAGGGCCAATCAAGTTTTATCTACACACTTATGTCCAAGAACATGAGACTGTCCCTGCTCCAGTAATTTTACAGTCTAAACAGACAGTTGGTGGGAGCGGAAAAGAGAGGCCCAGAGACTTCCTAAGGGTCACATGGCATGTTAGTAGCAGAGGCAGGATTAGAAACCAGATCTTTTGCCTCCCAGGCTATACTTCCCCTGCAGACTAACTTGAAACACCAGCTAGCAGCCAGAAAAGGAAGGCACTCCAAACTAGTGCACAGTTCTGAACAGTAAGACCTGAGTGACTTGTGCCAGGTCAATGAGTGGTAGAAATAGGAATATAACTCAGATCTCCGGTCTCCCATTCCCATGCCTTAACCTTGAAATTCTGCTTGCTCTGTGCTTTAGCTTAACTGTGAGAATCTTCCCAACTGTGGAGTCACTATCACTAAGGCATGATGCTGTTACATATGATCACATCATGCAGGATATGCCAAGATATTGAATCATGATTAGAAAACAGCCAGGCGACTGAAACAGAATAACAAACATTTTATAAACCAGTGTTCTACCCTGTGGGTCTCCGAGTGTCAGTAGATGTGACAAAGCAGAGCAACAGTGTCAGGATTTCACCCTATTGTATTATATGTGGCTGATCTACAACATGTTTGCAGGAGAACCCCACACAACCAGGATAAACTTTATATTTGTTGTAATTTCCTAAGCACTGATTAATACTCACTCAAGGCCAGATCCTGCCAGTCTTGCTGACATTCAGTGGTAACTTACTACATGAGTAGATCTATTGAAATCAGTAAGACTACTTATAATGTAAGATACTATTCACTGTGAATAAAGGCAGCAGAATCAGGCCCTGAGGAAATAAGTGCTCAGTGTTTGTATTTTAGAAGATTTACCTATTTTATAGAAACAAATTTCTGCATGTTCACACACATAACATTTTCTGCATGTACACACTGTACTCAGGTAGCACTAACAATTCAGTTAACATAGCAGCCCAAATACGGTGATTTCAAATGCACAGCTTGACTACAACACTCACACCAGCCTTTGAGTCAGCAGCTCACTGAAATGACTGTGCATCTTGTCTTCAAAGACACAAATCTATCTGGGAACTCCCAAGATATTTTACCTTTTTTAAATGTCATCTCAAAATAGCCCTATTGACCAGTCTTTTTTACCAACAATGCTTATATTGACATTAACATGACAGGGATAGCAGAACCACAGAAGCGGAAGTAATAGATTCTGGTCCCTTCCACATGAGAGACAATTGAAAAAATGGTCACCATCAAGCCTGGTGTAAAATCAATTCTCAAATTCATTCCACATCAAATCAGCCGACATTACACCCAAAAATAAAAGTTATGCTATAAATACTAACTGCAGTGAGCAAAAAAGAGGAGACACAGAAAAGGAGAGATAAAGAGAGGAAGGTGTTAAGATGTCGCTGTTCAGGGTAGCACACATCACACAGCATCAGCATGTTTGAAGGCTTTGGGAGAGATTCCCCTTATACACCACTGTAGTGACATATAGGAGTCATGAATGCCCTGCAATTCCCTGGGGCCGAATTCCCCCAGCATAGGCATCAAGTTGGGCTGCCATAAGAGACACTGTGCTGCCCCCTGCTGGAAGAGTTGGCAGAGGCTTAGGAGGAACCTAAATTAGCACTGAATAGTAACGAGATTACGTGCAGCGGCCCAGCAGCAGCCCTCAGAGGGATCACACCAGCTCCAGAACAGCACAGAATCAGAAGAGCACAAGGGTGGCTTAAGCCACCTTTGCATCTCTTCCCTGGGTTGCACCTTCTGTGCTGCATTTCCTGGACGCGCAGCAGAGATGCTCAAACTTCACATAGTCCAAGAAAGACTTCTAGGGGCCATGATACTGATCCACATCATCCTGTGTCCTGATGACAACTCACTCCTACATGGCTACTTCTGAAAAAAACTGCAAGGCTTTCCCTTCATATAGGAGGGAGTGGTATTCCCTGGACCAGAGAATAATGGTATTGGCTAGCAAGAGGTTTCTTTTTCCCATTTTATTTCTCCCTTTAACTGTAGTTTGATCATCTAGATCCCGCAGTGCACAACTCAACAATATGGCTCAGTATGCCCCTTGTTTTTCTTAGCACATTGTTCCTGACAGGGTGGGTTACAGGTCACAACCATGACCAAGACTCAGGTTAGCCCTTATATGGGGGTGCTGAGGGTGGGGAGTAAGGACCCCCTTTCCCGTGCATAGTTCCGCAAGAGCCAAACAGTATAACAGCCCCTATGCTAGAGAGGAACTACTGTCTAACTACACCCCCGTGGACTCAGTACTGCAAGAGAGGCAGAGAGTAGGGTGAAGTCATTATGGTTCCACATTCTCTCCCCCTCATTACCTCAAGCTAGCCAGTAGAGGTGACCAGTTGCATGGTGGCTGTCATGCTGCACCTTAGAAGGGTGTCTCCATGTGCAGACAAACTCAGTAGTGACACTCCCCACGCATGGCTGGGCATGACATAGCAGGGTCTCCTCATCTAATGCCCTCTCCTGACAGACCCTTCAGAGCTCTGCTCCTTCTTGTGACTCAGCCCTCTAGCCAGGTCACGTAGGGAATGTCTCCACAGAAACTAGACACCATGGCTGGCCCGTGCCAGCCAACTCGGGCACATGGAGCAGTTTCATAACTCTGTAGACATCTGGGGTTGGGCTCTAGGATCCTGTGAGGTGGGAGGGTTGCAGACCTCAGGCTCCAGCCTGAGGCCAGAAGTCTGCACAGCAATGAAACAATCCCCACAGCTTGCGCCCCTCCAACCCGAGTCAGCTGGCATAGGCCAGCTGCGGGTTTTTCTTTGCTGTGCAGATATAGCCTTGTAGCTCCACCCTCACCCCCAGTCCAGCAGAGTCCAACAAATAACATCAAGACCTTGCATCAGGTCTCTGGCCCCTAACTCTGCCCCCCGTGGTCCTTACCCTCTTGCTTCAGGGTACCACAGCCAGTCAGGATTCACCCTTCTTTCAGGGCAGAGACTCACAGGGTTCTCTCAGCATCTTCCAACAAATCCCAAATTAAAAATATAAATTTAAACCACTTTTGCTGTACACAGGCTCAGACTTTCATGCCTCTGTTCTGTTCCTCACTGGAATGAATCTCTGGGTCCTGCCCTTTTGTCAGGGCTCATTGCCAGGGCTTGTTGCACCCTAGTGGCTTCCTAATCTTTCTCCTGCTCTTTTTGCCAGAGTTCTTTATTCAGGAAATAATCCCAGGACAAAGTCTGCCCTTAGTTCCTCTTCAATCCTGCCCATCTCGCTTTTACCAAGAGCAGACTTCTCTTCCTACACACTCTTCTACTTTGGGCTTCCTCGCTTTCTAGAAACCACCCACCTCCTCCCACATCTGGAACTCACTTTTTTTTAATTGGGCCCCAGCTAACTTTCCATATGCAGCCAGGTGCCCTGACTGAGCTCTCCCTCTGTTTCCAAACCACTGTAGGGTATGTACTCTATCACACTTACATACTGCATTCCTTCAGGAGGCATGCTCCCTGGTTTTGCACAGCCTTCCATGTAGAGCTGTACCTAAATGGCCCAGTCCCTTTATGTAACACCAGATGTTCCTGAGTGACTTATGAGTACACGTGTACATTAGTATCTCTACATTAGCAGTACCAATTGGCACTTGTATATTTTAATTTACATACTAGCTCCGGATTCCAAAATAGTCAATTGACTGTTTTTAAGTAGTCAATGGAATAATCGACTGAACATTCAAAAAGATTTTTAGGCCTCAAAAATCATGAGATTTTAAAAAATAAAAAGCACCCAATATATATTATTTGTCTTTTGTCTCTTTCAAGCTTTTCTCCATAACCATGACACCTAGATTCCTTTTTTTTTTTTTTAATGAACACTGAGATTCTCTCCTAACCATTTCCCTCCAGAAGCTGAAAGAGCTTTAAGGAACATACCAAATATAGTGAGGCTTACCAAAAAATCGTGTGTTGGCAACACGGAATCAATGTCAAGCATGCACATCTAAATATCTTATCATCTGAGAGCAGTAAATAGCTCCATTTCTTTTCAGAGTAAGAAAAATTTACTTCATATTCCCGTTCCAACCTTGACTATGATGGCTTGCACATCACAGTCTGATGTACAGCCATTTCTAGCTGTCTATTTTAGGGGTATTTTTATTGTTCCAATCACTGTAGTATCTTACTGTTGCTTAGTAATGAAGCCTCATGAGGTCTGTCTGACACATCTTTAAATGTCCTGTTCTGTCTTCTGTGGAAA
The DNA here is from genome assembly GCA_032164245.1 of Sternotherus odoratus. Taxonomy (NCBI): domain Eukaryota; kingdom Metazoa; phylum Chordata; order Testudines; family Kinosternidae; genus Sternotherus; species Sternotherus odoratus. The sequence continues at coordinate 200,159,970 of JAVMKO010000001.1, read as the reverse complement.
AGGAAGGCTACAATCTAAGAAAATTCTTTTTAGCTGGAAAATATTGCCTTTAATATACGGCCATATTTTTCTTTTAATTTTGGGAAGGACAACAATTACGATCCTTTTAGTAGGCTTGAAATTAGAAAAATGCCAATTTTGTAACCATGTGCTGCCCCATTCTTGTTTCTCATGGACAAACACATGGGTAAGAATTTGCTCGCAAGATTAGCTTCAGCATCTTACACAGCTTATATCACACCATCCAGAAATGTCTCACGATGGGCTTTTCCCACTTTTTAGTCTCTAACCTCTCCCCTGCATGTCACTTATCCATTAAAATCACCATGCTCAATTTAAATTATTTATCCAGATCCTATGCTAGTGTTGCAGGGGGCTTATCTCCTTGCCGGGAGAAACGAGGCCTCATACAGGTGGCTAGTTGGAAAGTGGTGAGTTTATTGGAGGAAGCAGCATTTCATGCTGGGGGGTTTATCTGCCAGCACGGCCGCAATACAAGATGACTGACACACCCGGGCGATGTCCAGAGAAGCCCAAAGAGAAAGCCCAACCCAAAGAGGTGTGTCAGCACAGATATACCCATGCTCATTTGCATCTCATACATACTCATCTCATTAATAGCAAGCAACAAACTGATTGGTCAACCCTTGTTGGTTACACAGTCCTGCCTTAGTTTCCCCATTTAGTTTCCCACACATTCATTCTCACACAGACAGGATAAACACTCATGCAGCTGGGAACTGGTTCCCAAACACACAGATAACAAGAAGGTCATTCTCAAACTAATACTATCATTATGCACTCTCCTGGAGTTGACTTAGAAGCATAACTGCGCCTTCTAGTGGTTGCCCGTCACAATGTCTTCCGGTCCTAACAGCTAGTTTAAAGGCCAGATGATCAGTCTGAATTTAAATAATATCAAAACCCTAAAATCTCCTTGTGAATCCACAATTCCCACTAGAGTCAATGTGAAGATCCTGTTTTGTCAATCAGCATCCTGTTTAAAAAGATTCATTTTAAGCTATCATTCCATAGATATGTGGATGGAATTTTTTTCCACATTAGTTAAATGACAGTTCTACTTTGAAAACTGACTGTATGAAACAATGCAGCTTTTCCCCAACAGACCCACTCTGTCCGTATTCAGTACCATATCTGCTTAGTTTTCATATAAAATATGTTGTTACTACTTTTCTTTCTCCCTTTAGTCCTTAGTGAAGTGTGAGCTGGATTGTATGATCAACAAAATTGTTAAGTAAAAGTTCTAGTTGCAAAGCTATATTTTGCCCTTGGTTGCACAGGCACCACCAAGTACAGATTTCTTATATATAAGTACTGTTGACACACAAACCAGAAAGAGCACAGTTTGATTCCTGACTCTAGGCTGAGTTTTCATCAGCTAGTAATAGCATCTTTTATGCAAACAAATATATTTGTACAGAAGTCTTCAAAAGACAATAAACCTGGAGCTCAGCAATTCTGTTTTAACAATCTCCTGTAAGTAATTCAGAAAAAAACAAACCCCACAACCAGATCAATTAACTGGAGTATCATTACCTTTTTAAAGCACAAATTTACGAAGAAGCTTTGTTAAGTCCATCTCTTGGCTCTTTGATTAATGGAATCCAGATTGGCCCTAACAAAATTTCTTAACTCCATGTTTAATTTATGTCTAAGTGTAACATATTTTTGGTTTGTACAGTTCACATTCCATATTTTAAAAACAAATGAAGCCCAATTCCATAAGGCTAGAACTTACCAGCAGAAATTATTTCACTTCATTGTTTTGTTACACGATAAGCCAGAATGCTCTCAAAGCTTTTAAAAATGCTCATTGGAAGCATCTGTCAGTTAGTTAGTCATTTTTTAAGCTTTTAATAGATTCAAACACTTCTATATTTTTTATATTATTGTCCCAAACTCTACCTTCTTTCTTTTTTCTTGGTAGTGTGTGCGTAGAGGAAAAGAGGGGAGGATTCAAACAGGGTTTCCTCCTTTAGGAAATCGGAAGTATTTTGCTAAAAAATAACAAATTAATCATTTGAGTTCTGAGAGAAAGAAAATTTCCTAAATCAAGATAAATGTGTATTCCCACGTGGTTTATTGGCCTTGAAACTGAATCTGCTTTGAATGAAAGGAGATACTTTTTGGACCATCATATGTGCCACATTTTGTCTGCAGATACACACACACATCCCTCAAGTTTTCCAGCCTCTCTTTCACTTCACTTCACCATCAGTGACATCCTGACAGTATTTTAACAAAAATTGTCCACCTCACTCTACTCTGCCCCATTTTCCTGGGGGCAGAAGAGAAAGCATGGAAGAGGCTGGACCAAGAACGATCATTTATCTCTCAAATAGAAAGGCTTTCTCATAACCACACACAAGATGGGTTTAAATTCTCTGGCACTGTGGCAGGCAGATTGGAAACCTTATGGAACCCTATTTTAAATAGAAAAACAGATTGTTGTGGAATTCATTATGATAATCAGTATGTCATCACCTGCCTATCTTGATATTCCATTGATTTTATTCTAGGCTATCCCCACACCACCAATTTTCAATCTGACACTGCATAATTGCATTGCATAAATTGTCAAGGAGGAGGCCAGAGGTTATGCCAGTTAGGTGGGGGGTAATTGGAGTTTTTGGCACCTACGAAAGAGTGGGAGGCAGTTTGTGATTGTGGGGCAAGCACATATTAACTGGATGTGTCTGCTAAAATTACTGGAAGTGATACCATCAACTGTGTTGATGCCCCATTGGGATGCCTGGGGCATTTCACACCTCTCAAAGCTATTTCTTATAGACTACTCACAGATTCAAGCAGTCACTGCATTTACAGAAGAACAAAAGAATGGCCATACTGGGTCAGACCAAAGGTCCATCTAGCTCTAGCCCAGTATCCTGTCCACCAACTTTGGCCAGTGTCAGGTGCCCCAAAGGGAATGAACAGAACAGGTATTCATCATGTGATCTATCCCCTGGCAAACAGAGGCTAGGGACACCATGCCTGTCCATCCTGGCTAATAGCCATTGATGGACCTATCCTCCATTAATTTATCTAATTCCTTTTTGAATCCTCTGATGGTCTTGGCCTTCACAACATCCTCTGGCAAAGAGTTTGATAAATTGACTATGCATTGTATGAAGAAATAGTTCCTTTTGTTTCTTTTAAACATGCTGCCTATTAATTTCATTTGGTGATACCTAGTTCTTGTGTTGTTAAAAGGAGTAAATAACACTTCCTTATTTACTTTTTCCATACCAGTCATTATTTTATAGACCTCTATCAAAACCCTCCTTAGTCGTCTCTTTTCGAAGCTGAAAAATCCCAATTTTATTAATCTCTCTCATATGGAAACTGTTCCATACCCCTAATCATTTTTGTTGCCCTTTTCTGTACCTTTTCCAATTTCAATATATCTTTTTTTGTGATGAAGCAACCATATCTGCACGCAGTATTCAAGATGTGGACATGCCATGGTTATATAGAGGCAATATCCTATTTCCTGTCTTATTATCTATTCCTTTCTTTATGATTCCCAACATTCTGTTCACTCTTTTGATTGCCGCTGCACACTGAGTGGATGTTTTCAAAGAACTATCCACAATAACTCCAAGGTCTCATGAGTGGTAACAGCTAATTTAGACCCCATCATTTTATATGTATAGTTGGGATTATGTTTTCCAATGTCCATTATTTTGCATTTATCAGCATTGAATTTCATCTGCCATTTTGTTGCCTAGTCACCCAGTTTTGTGAGATCTCTTTGTAGCGCTAAAGAGTCTGCTTTGGACTTAGCTATCTTGAGTAATTTTGTATCATCTGCAAATTTTGCCACCTCACCATTTACCCCTTTTTCCAGATTGGTAATGAATATGTTGAATAGTACTGGTCCCAGTACAGACCCATGGGAGGCACCACTATTTACCTCTTTCAATTCTGAAAACTGACCAGTTTCCTACCCTTTGTTTCCTATCTTTTAACTAGTTACCAATCCAGTAGGGGACCTTCCCTCTTATCCCATGACAACTTACTTTGCTTAAGAGCCTTTGGTGAGGAACCTTGTCAAAGGCCTTCTGAAAATCTAAGTACACTACATCCACTGGATCTGCAGGCTTGTTGACCTCTCAAAAAATTCTAGTAGATTTGTGAGCCATGATTTCCCTTTACAAAAACCATGTTGACTCTTCCTCAACAAATTATGTTAATCTATATGTCTGACAATTATGTTCTTTACCATAGTTTCATCCAGTTTGCCAAGTACTGAAGTCAGGCTTACTGGAGCCCTTTTTAAAAATTGGCATCACATTAGCTATCCTCCAATCATTTGGTACAGAAGCTGTTTTAAATGACAGGTTACAAACTAGATAGTAGTTCTGCAATTTCACATTTGAGTTCCTTCAGAACTCTTGGGTGAATACCCTCTGGTCCTGGGGACTTATTACTCTTTAATTTATCAATTTGTTCCAAAACCTCCTGTACCAAAAAACATTTTTGTTGTTACTTTTTGAGATTTTTGCTTGCTGTTCTTCAAATTATTTTGGGGCCTTTCTAATTATATTTTTACACTTCACTTGCGAGAATTTATGCTCCTTTCTATTTTCCTCACTAAAATTTAACTTCCACTTTTTAAAAGATGTCTTTTTGCCTCTCACTGTTTCTTTTACTCTGTTGTTTAGCCACAGTGGCATGTTTTTTTGGTTTTCTCTGTTTTTTTAATTAGGGGAGTCCATTTAAGTCAGGCCTCTATTGTGGAGTCTTTGAAAAGTTTCCGTGTGGCTTGCAGAGATTTCACTTTTGGTTTGTATTTTGTTTTTCCTGAAAACTGCTATGGAGTGTGTAGATAGCATAGAACACAGTGGGTAAACTGAAGTGGAGGCAGAGAATAAAAATCTTATATGGAGGAGGTAGTGAGATAAATTACCTTAGGCCTTTTTACTAAAAAAAAAAAAAAAGAAAGCAATTTCTGACACTTCCAGTAGCTTGTGGCATTGCAAAGGTGAAAAAGAAAAGAAGAGATTGATCTTCATATAGTTTTTGTGAGCTCCCAGGTGAAATCGTCCATAATAGGGATGATTTAGCAGTATTTATAGAGGGAGTGATTTCTCTGGAGGTCAGGAATTCACTCAAATCTTTATTCAGTTTGGTGGCAATATCTTAACAAAGCTGTTAAGAGCCTGGAAAGCCTCCAGCACACTGCAGCTTCCTCTTTGCTGCTTTGAAGAGCAGCCATCTGTATTTAAGAGCACAAGACTTTTGCATACAATTTCTGCTGAGCTGCTATCATAGTTCCCTGACTAACAGCATCTCTGGGCTCATGAAGTAAGTGGACCCTGTATTCCTGGAAGTTTCATCACATGACACAATCTTTAATTAAAGAACAGTCTTTATTTCCTGGAGACTCCAGGACAATACTGGAGGGTTGGCAACCTCACCTCTGCCCCACTCAGGCCCCAGGCCTGGAGGCATCACCTCTGTCAGAATGGAGACCTGTGATTCTTCCACTCTCAGAGCTGTCCCAAGCTGCAGTCTGATGTACGCCTGCTGTGATTACCTCAACAGGCCTGTTAATTCTGTTCCTTCCAGGAACAATAACAGTGGTAACCAGTGATCAGACAGCCATCTTAAAGCAAAGTATTATTTATTGAAACCAAAAACATTTCAGAGAAAATAGATTTTAAAATAATACTAACGTGGTCAGTAGCAGACCTGCCTTTCCCTAAGAGTTGCCAGCTCCTTCAGACTCCCTCCACAGAGGCTCTATCTGAGTTAAGGCTGCCAACTTTCTAATCCCACAAAACTGAACACCATAGTCCCACCCCTACCCTGAGGCCATGCTCCCTACCCCACCCCTTCTCCGAGGCCCTACCCGCCGCTCAATACCTTCCGCTTTCCTCAGTGGCTCGCTCTCCCCCACCCTCAATCACTTTCACTGGGCTGGGCCATGGGGTTGGTGTTTGGAGGGGGTGAGGGTTTCAGCTGGAGGTGCAGGCTCTAGTGTGGGGTTGGGGATGAGGGATTCAGGGTGTGGGAGAGGTGTTGAGGCAGGGAGTTGGGGTGCAGGGAGGATGAGGACTCCATCTGGGGGTACAGGCTCTGGGGTGGGGTTGGGGATGAGGAGTTTGGGGTGCAAGTGGGGGCTCCAGGCTGGAGGGTGCAGCAGAGAGTTTAAGTGTGTGAGAGGGGTGTGTGGGTTGAGGCGGGGGAGTGAGGGCTCCATTTGGAGGTGCAGGTTCCGGGGTGGGTTTGAGGTGCAGGAGAGGGCTCTGGGTTTGGGGCAGGAGCTCAGGGCTGGGGCAGGGGGTTGAGGCTCAGGGATTGGGTGCAGGCTTACCTCTGGTGGCTCCTGGTCAGCAGCACAGCAGGGTGTCTAAGGCAGGCTTCATGCTTGTCCTGGCACCACGGACCATGCTATGGCCTGGAAGCGGCGAGCAGCTGGTCCAGCACCTAGGCGGGGTTGCAGCAGGTTGCTCTGCATGTGTCGCTACTCTCGCCCGCAGCCACCGCCCCCACAGCTCCCATTGGCCGTGGTTCCCGGCCTAGGAGCCGGACCTACTGGCCACTTCCAGGGCACAGCACGGAGCCATGACAGGTAGGGACTAGCTTGCCTTAGTCCTGCAGCACCGCTGACTGGACTTTTTACAGTCCAGTTGCCGGTACCAACTTTTCAACCGGATGTTCCAGTCAGAAACCCAAACCTGAGTCAGTTGAGAAGCTTTTAACAACTAACCCCCTTTCTTGTCCTGAGAATGTTTTCTTTAACTCTTCAGTGTCCTTTTTGATTTCACAGTTTCATAGAGTTTAAGGCCACTGCTAGATCACCTAGTATGGTTTGTTTTACATCATTTCATTTCACCCAGAAACCCTAAATGCAGTTCAGAATCTAGTTAGAGTAAACTGTCGTATGCCAGATACAGAGAACAGGAGTGACTGAGATGTCACCAATGCCCAAGGCCCCTGCAGTGGCAGGGAATTGCGGAGGTGAGATATATCTAGATTATCCCAGCAGGTGAACTATGCCCCATGCTGCAGAGGAAGGCAAAACACCCCAAGGTCCCTGCCAATCTGACCTGCTGGAAAATTTCTTTCTGACCCAAATCTGATGATGAGGTTGAGCGTGAGCATGTGATCAAGTCATGTGAGCCAGGCATCTAAGAAGGAGGATTCTCTATACCACCTGAGAGCACTCAGCCATCCTGTCTGGTTTCCTGTCTCCAGCTGTGGCCAGTCTCTGATGTTTCAGAGGAAGGTGGAATATAAAACACAAACAAACCCAGAACACATCTGGCCAGTTGTGCACTGGGGAACAAAATCCTTCCTGACCCGTGAAGCCTTGAAACATGAGATTTGGTTATAGTCATTGTCCTCATGCAATGTTCTGACCATGTCAAAGGCAATAGAGACATTCCTGTTCTCCCCATGCTCCCTGAAGGAAGGGGGAATTCATAGAACCACAGCTTCCAAGACCACAAAGGACTACCATGATCCCCTCAGCTTGAGCTCCCCTTCTGCCTCCCGCTGACAGAGGCGGCAGAACTTCTCCCAGAAGCCAGATGAAAGTATGTGTTATGAAATATGTCATGTCTTAAAGACTCCAAGTGATGACAAGTCCAGCCCCTCCCTGGTAAGCTGTTGCAATATTTAGGTACCCTGACCACTAGGAAATTGTGTGTTATTTCATGGTTGAATTTGTTTAACTTTAACTTCCAGCCATAATCTTGTTAGACCAGGCGTGGGCAAACTTTTTGGCCCAAGGGCCACACAGGGGTTCCAAACTGTGCAGAGGACCGAAGGCCCTGCCCCCTATCTGACCCCCACCCACTTCCCGCCCCCCATACTGCCCCCCTCAGAACCGCTGACCCATCCAACCCCTCTCTTCCTTGTCCCCTGATCCCCCCTATGGAGACCCCCCACCTCCAACTGCCCCCCAGAACCTCTATCTAGCCTCCCTGCTCTCTGTTCCCCGACTTCCCCCTCCCGAGACCACCCACCCACCCTAACCACCCCCCCGCACCTAAAGCCGCCCCACCTAACCCAATCACCCCCGCCCCCACTTGCTTACCTGAGCTGAGCCGGGCGCTGGCCCCGCAGCTTGCAGCGCTCCGCCTGGCCACCGGGCTGGGAGCACGGGACCCCATGATCTGCCATGCTGGGCCCTGTCCCCGGCTCGGGAGCCCGGGCTCTGGGTGGCATGCCCAGCCGGCCGCAGGGACCCAGGCAGCCGGTCCCGCTCTCCCGGATGCTCTCAGAGTGCCCCACCGAGGAGAGCGGGACCACTGGTCCCATTCCCCTGGCAGGAGCTTGCGGACCAGATAAAAATGGCTCACGGGCCACAAGTGGCCCGCAGGCCGTAGTTTGCCCACCTCTGTGTTAGACCCTTCTCAGCAAAGTTGAAAATCCCCCACTCTCCGATCATTTTCCATGTGTGAACACCTGTGTATACAGCGATCAAGACACTTTTCAACCTTCTCTTCAATAAGCTCAGCTCCTTAAGCCTCACATTAGAAGCCTTGTTTTCTGGGCCTTGGACCATTCTTGTAGCCTTTCTTTGAACTCTTTTTAGTATTTCCACAACCTTAATAATAATAATAAAACCACCTGGCTCTTAGATAGCACTTTTTCCATCACTAGATCTCCAGGCACTTCACAAAGGAGGTCACTATCTTTATCCCCATTTTGCAAATGGGGAAACTGAGCGAGGTGAAGTGACTTGCATAAGGTCACCCCACAGGCCAGTGACAGATCTGAAAATAGAACCCAGATCTCCTCGGTTCCAGTCCAGTGCTCTGTCTAATAGGCTACACTGCCCTCCTCTTAAGGGGAGTAGGAGTCCCACCTGCACTGCCATACCAATCTCCTAGCCCATATTCTTCAAGTGTGGACTCAAGAATGGGATGCAGTATTCCAGTAGAGTCTCACCGATGCTGTGTATGACTCAAGATCCCTTCCCTACTTCTGTTTGATATTCCCCCTTTTGCCACACTATTGCTCTGAGAGAGCATGCTCAGGTGATTGTGAACAATGATCCCTAAGTCCTTCTCTGAGTCCCTGCTTTCCAAGACAGGCTACCAGCTTTAGAAAAACAAGGCTGGCAACTTCTTGAAGACGGGATACAGACAGGATCCTTGAAGCTAACACCACCAGTTTCCCGTGTTATCTTTCAAGTGTGTGTTTGGATGTTCTTAAATCTGAGAAACTATTGTGCTGTAACCGTTGAAGGTGAGAATATAATAAACATGCCACTACCCCCAATATAAATGTATGTTAATAATTAGGTTGCATATAAATATTCTTACATTACTACAAATCATCTCCATGTCTGTTACACTTTCATTTTGCGCTCTCTTTGTGAGGAAGTGGATGCCCTGGTCATTCGTTTTTCCAGAGGTTTTGGTAAAACAGTCTCTGGCTCCTTGCAACCCCATTGCCATCCCAAAACATTCAAAAATCTTAAGACAAGCACCCCCAAAGTAATGAGATTTTCTTAAAAAACAGGGTTGTTGGTTTTTTTAAATTTGCCTCCTGCTTTTTAAGACTCTCAGGCTGTTGTTTTCAAGCTTTCTTTCCTTTACCATCACAAGGGCTTGAAACTTTTTTTTTTAAAGGTTCTCATATAGTAACATGATCCAGGTGCTGGGGCTTGAAGAAAAATACGAAATATTGTGAGACTCACAATAAATTCATGTGACCTGGCAACTCTGCCCCTGCCTTTAATTCCTAAGACCTCTAGATACAAAATATTAGGCAGAGAGAACTCATGTCAAACTAGGGTGACCAGACAGCAAATGTTGAAATATTGGGACAGGGGTTGGGGGGGGGGGTGTAATAGGAGCCTATATAAGAGAAAAAAATCAGGACTGTCCCTATAAAATTGGGACATCTGGTCGCCCTAAGTCAAACACACACGTGCATGCACACAATTCAATCCTCTCCACATACACAGACATATCAGCTTTCCCACCCCCACACTCTCACGTGCACACACTCTCAGCAACCCCAGCCAGGCCTATACAGCAACCAGCACACCCCCACACCACTCTTCCAGTCAAAATCTCTCCCAAATCAAATGGCCCTAAAGGATTATATTTGTAACTCCACTGTTCCAGCCTTTTACAAATCATCCCACGTATCTATTATGTCAGAAGGCTTGGACCTAATACTTTGTGAGCCGGACATATGGGAACATAGTTATATCATCTTGATTTGTTTCTCTTTCCTGCTGTCGCTCCTCTCTTCTTCCCCTCCCCTTCCCAAAACTATATAATTTAAGAGACCACTAGGAAATTAATCTCTGTTTTAACCTGCCATCTTTGTTTCCATTAACAGATGCTTACCCCAATTCTGAAGTGGTCTATGTCTGGACTAATAGCACTGCTACATCTGTGGTCGTTGCAGAAGATGGTTCACGACTTAACCAGTATCATCTGATGGGACAGACTGTAGGAACTGAAAACATCAGTACCAGTACAGGTGTGGCAGAATGCATCTTTCCACCACACAGTTGCTAACAGGAAAAAGAGGTGCAGTGAGGAGAGGGAGATGGGCTCCTGGGGAGATGCCGATCAAGTCTTGGCCAGGGCTGGCCTTACTATGAGGCAAACGGAGGTGGCCGCCTCAGGAGCCAGACTGGGGAGGGGGGGTGCCGCTAGGACCCAAAGTATAGAAAAATGTGCCTGTTGCTGGTGCACGTGTATTTTCTCTGCTCTGGATGCACAGCGAGGGTGGAGTGCGGGGCTGGAGGAAGGAGGGCACAAGAGACCTTTCAAAGTTTTGGCCCAAGCGAGGGGGCATGGAGGCATCATTTGAGCTCCCTGACACAGGTGCCAAAATGTTGTGGTCCGGCCCTGGTCTTGGCAAGTGTACAGTAGCACCTCAGAGTTATGAACACCAGGGATACAAACTGACCGGTCAACCACATACTTCATTTGGAACCAGAAGTATGTCACTGGGCAGTAGGAGAGGCCAAAAACAAAAAAAGCAAATACAGTACAGCACTGTGTTAAACATAAACTACTAAAAATATAAAGGAAAGCAACATTTTTCTTCTGCCTGGCAAAGTGTCAAAGCTGTATTAAGTCAATGTTCAGCTATAAGCTTATGTAAACTTTTGCAAGAACAACTATAAGGTTTTGTTCAGCGTTACAAACAGCACATAGTTCAGAGCTATGAACCACCTCTGTACCCGAGACTCTGAGGTCCTGCTGTGTTTGCTGAAATCGCAGCACTAATGCTGACTTATTTCCCTGCTGTAGGAGCAGCTCCAGGAAGCAAACACTGCCGACCCATTAGATCTGTACCAATCCTAGGTTTATAGTGATTTGCTTGATGAAACCGTTTGGGGGAGGGGAAAGAGGGAAGGTGGCAGCTGTCGCCGGGCTTTGCAGTGTGTCCCAGGTACCACGTGGCCAGAGAGGAGGTGCTAACCCCAAGGATTCCCATTTCCTCCGTAACTGGAAGTGGAGGCGCCAGATGTGGTAGCATTAGAGAGGCAAAGAAGCTTTAATCCCAGCCCAGCCACCCACGTGAGTCCCCCCCCCCCTTCCCTCCCTCGCCTCCTGCTTAAGGCTTCCATGTCAGGGCAGCCCTGTGATCTGATGTGGGTGGGGGATACCTGGGAGGGTGAAGCCAGACCAGCTCTGATCCTTACATGGGTTCCACAGCACAGAGGCTTTAACAGGTTATATAATATACTTGTCTTGAGAGAATTAATGGAGTAGAGTCTAAGGGCTCCTATGATTGGAACCAAAAATATCATGTCTTTAAACAAAGCCATCCCCTCCCCCCAAGGCTTCAATCACAGGGGGCTTTTAGAATGCAGATCTGAACAGTGCTCTGGCAGAAATTAACACCAGGAAAGCACTGAGACATATTTATTGTGAGGATCTGGCACCTCCTATCACTGGCTATAAATGACAGGCTCTGAGGTTTCATTTGAGACCCGGAGGAGAAGGTGTAAACCAGATTGGTAACCTGTGCTATCCTCAGAAGGGCTATTTAGGACACTTTATCATGTGCACAACCCACTCCCCCGCACACACACACACAGGCAATCACAAAGGTTGGTAGGATTAAGGAATGAAGGTGCTTAAAGCTCTCGATTCAAAATTAAACAAACAAACAAACAGCCCTGTGGAAGGTGGGACCCACTCTGAACCAAACTGGGCTTGCAGTTTAGTCTCCAAACAATCCTAAAGCAAGGGCAACCTTGTTCTGCACAGTACAAGGCAAGCACAAAGCAAAGCTGTGCTCCAATCATTCCTCACCCCTCCAATATCCATAAAACACTTGCTAAACAAGCCAAAAGAATCAGCAGCCAGGATGTGCATTTAGAAATAATCACACTCGTTACCCTAAAAGCAAAGAGCCCCGGGAAAGCAAGTTGCCTCCGTTAAAGAAGAAAGACGTGTTTCCTTACCAGTTCACCATCATCGCTGCATTGTTTTCTGCAATGAATGGCAGTTCCCCTCTTGCCTTCAAAACTACCATGAAAAAGATCCAGAGGATGTATGGGGGCATCTCCTAGAAACTCGCCCTGATCCCGGAAGAAAGAAAACAATCCAGAGGAGGCAGTGGACGCGCCGGGCTGTCAGCTCTGGGCCACTTTCACGTCTCCGCTTTACCGTGGAAGGCACCTTGCACAGCTCAACCTAAGGAAACAGCGGAATTCTCGGAGGCATCAGAAAGTTTGTGCCCAGAAATCCCGTCCCCTCCCTTTTCCTAAGATTTAGGCTAATAAATTAGGGTTTTCCAACGTCAAGAATGTTTTTAATGTCCCAGGTTGCATTTGGGCAGGCTGGATTCTGATTGCAGGGTGGATCACAAAGAGCTGGACACAGATTGTAACCAGGGATTAGCAAAATACAAAAATCCGATTTTACACAGGGAAAGCATCAGTCAGTGATGGATTTTCTGTACTTCATCAAGCTCGCAGTAGGCTGGTAATCAGGGTTACTTGTGATCGGATGTTTAAGACATTTCTCCTTTGTACAAAATTGTTGAATGTGAGTAGGAGGTGCAGGGGTGGAGAGAGGAGAATACTGCACAAGTCCAACAGTTTGCATCCTTTGGATATATTTTGGGCCACATGTCAAACTGCACAACCCCTCCAATTGCATGGGGGGAAGTGTTTGGGTATATAAAAAATTGTACACACCCTTTATGCCATCTCTTCAAGCAGATGCTTTTTAGAAAGAGGTAAAATCTGTATCACCAACAGTCTTACTGGATCCTACTGATTTTTGCACCCAGCTCCCCAGGTTCTGCCTGAAGAAAAATGATGCTCTGCTAGTTAGACTGCACCCAAAAAATCTTGGAATCTGGCACATTTTAGCACTGGCATACTGCAAAAACCCTGATCCTGCTAATCTTGGCACTCAAGCCCCCAAATTCTACTGGCTACCTAGATAACAGGGCTGCCACAAAAAACCTCCCCATATAACAATGTTGCAAAAAAACAGAACAAAGCCCCAAATCCTACTTCTTCCTACATAAAGAACACAGCCAACCACTTGTATGTATCGACATAGTCCTGCACTGCTTACCCAGAGAAGCTATTCAGAACAAAGAAAGAGCAAGTCCAGCCACTTCCAGTGCACCAAAGATCTTGGATTTTTTGCACATTGCAGCACCACAGCACTATAAAAACCCAGACCCAAAACACAGATCATGCTGGAGCATTCCAATTTTTTCACTCACGCCCCAGATTCCAATATTTAACTACAGAACACAGCCAGCTGCTCCACCTATACCAAAACATTACAGACCCCGGTGTACCCTGAGGCCAGCAAGCTCTGGTTCAACAATGGCACAATAACACAGACCTGACATACCTGGATTCTGCCAGAATCTGCCTCTTTTTTTTTACCCCAAGCCTCAGCCTACAAGTGTAGCCACCGTTCCACCACTGGTAAAAACCCACTGTGATGTATCCAACCTAATAGCCTATGAAAAACACATATCTGGTGTCTGGATCCCACTGGAGCCTGCCAATATTTAGCCATATTATTTCTCCAAAATTCTATTGTCTAAATATTTTATTAATGTAGCAACTTCTAATCCATCAAAAAATCTAACCCAATGTTCCCTAAACATGTCATAGAAAGGATGTAAATGGGTCACAGGATCGGGGGTGGAGGAGAAACCCGGGGCAGGGGAGTTGGAGAGTTAGCCTGCCCAGCACATATGCTGCACAAGTGGCTTCTGTCCTGCAGGATGGGCCCAGCAACTCCCTTTTGGGTATTGTGACCTGGTACACGGGGTCACAGTGCCACTCAAGTTTGGCCTGGCTGCTCCTCCGTCATGACAGAGAAGCGGGCAGGCCATACCAGAGTGATACTGCAAGGGATGGCATAGGTCAAACCTGAGTGGCATTGACACCAAATGGGCAGGTCGCACTGCCACTCACTCAAACATCATGATGGAGTGATCTCGTGTGCCAGGTTGCAACTCCCAGGGCAGGGAGCTAGGACCACCCCTGAAAGAAAGGATCATCACTGTGGGCTGAGTGCAGGGCAAACTCTTCAGATACCAGCCCCCCACATCTTGGGGCATTCCCTCTGCACTTCGGGAGTAGGGTTGTGGTGCCAGAGTAGAGGAAGATGCTGTGGATGGTCAGTAGCCCCTTGACAGGGTGAGGAGGTGGTGCTGGAGGAGGACACTGGCCTATGATTTCTCCCCCCTCCCAAAATTTGGATCCTGGATGTGTCGTATAAAAAGACAAAATGCAGCTGTTTGGTTGCCTTACTAAAACATTTGGGAACCACTGAAGTAGACCCTCTGCAACTTGGCACTGTTGCAGCACAAAAAATCATATAGCCAGCACTTGGATCCAGCTATATCAGCTCAGTTTTCATGCTATGGCCAAAAATTCTACAAGCTAAGTACCGAAGAAATTCAGCAGCTCCATTTCTTCTTTATTATTAATTATTTCTTATGATTATTGATGTTGAGAATGGCGTCCCACTGTGATAGGCTCTGTACAAACATGTAACAAAAATTAGTTCCTCTCCCAAAGAGCTTAAGTCTAAGAGGAAAATCCTGGCCCTACTGAAGTCAGCGGGAGTTTTGCCATTGACTTCAGTGTGGCCAGAATTTCCCTCTAAATATAATGCTAGAGCCAACAGGTGGATACAAAACCACTGGGATGAGCACAAGGTATCAATGAGACAATACCAGTCAACATAATAAGTAGTAGTCACAGAGCATCAGCTTGCTCCTGCCCCCCGCTGAGTGTTTTGCAGGCATTGTGGCTGGAGAGAAAATGCAAATTTCATGGGGAGCTTCCTCCATGTGTAAGCAGTGTGAAAGAGTGTACTGTCCCTTTAAGGGACAGGCTGGAGCCAGCAGCTGCTCTGCATCCCACCCTAGTCCCCTCAAGCTGATAAAGTAAACCTACTACTACCCCAAGCTGGGGAAATGAAGGTGGGGCATACTTGCAGTGCCACACTAGACCACAAGGGGGAGGATGTGGGACTAACCCACTCCTTTACAGGCGGCGTGGGAGAAAGTGCAGAGGTACTTATTGGAAAACTGAACAATGGGCCAAGCTGGCATCTTTGGTGGAGTGGACATGGGGGGACCAATGCCTCAATACTACGTAAGAAATGACAGGCAGGGTGTGAATCAGCCTTATAAATGAAACCAAGTCCTTTGGGGTTTGTAATTTGTCATTTAAAAGAAATGCAGCCAGCTGTAGAGCACTAAACAATCCTGCATACCAGGCGTGGGATTATCACAAATCAATGTGTAGAGGAAAGTGTCCAGTTATAGGGATAGGCTTCCGGATTCTACAGCAGATCCTCTTCCAGAAGCCACAAGAGAGCCCTTCCCTGGGCACAAGGATTGAGACTCTCTTTCAGGTAGATGGGTTCTGAGCTTTTTAGGGGTTTATAGGTCAAAGTCAAGACCTTAAAAAAGCCCTAAGTAGACATAAGCAGCCGGTGCAGCTCAGGGAGCCCTGATTGTACATGCTACCCTTCTAACCAGGCAAGTCACCGCATTCAGCATGAGTTTCAATTACTGGGTGGTTTTAGCGGGTTGGGAGTACATCACCGTAGTCTTAGAGAGAGTTTATAGGAGCAGAAAACAGCTCTAGCTGGGCAGCGGCATGAGGAGAAGTTCAATTGTACCACTCTTCTCCTGCCCCCACAAGCAGGAGAGTTTTTCTACACTCGGGGCAGCAGGGTGGCAGTTTCCCCACTGCTCTTTTCCTCCAGACTCCGCTGGCCTCCCTCAGCTACTATAACCACTTCCCCAAGGAGCCTAATAGAGACAGAGGCAATCTTTACACCTCAGAGTACTATCAGCAGTCACAGAGAGCTAGAACTATTGTGCCCTCACAGCCTCATACCCCACTGCGAGCTTACACAAACTGGGGTTAGATCCCTGATATGGCAGATCCATGTCTCAGGTTTGGTCTACACTACACAGTTTTGCCAGCATTGTCCTGTTGGTCAGGTGTGTGAAGAGGTGTGAGCCCTGACTGGCATAGCTGTGCTGGCAGAAGTCCCTTGCGTAGATGCAGCTGTACCAGCAAAACTCTCCTTTTGCTGGCACATTTTATTTTGCACAGAGGAGCTGGAATAAATTATATTGGTGCAAAGCACAGTTTTGCTGATACAAGTTGTATCCACAGTAAGAGCATTTTGGCAGCATAGCATACCAGTATAGCTATCCTAGCAAAGCAATAGCCAGTTAACCACACTGTCTCTCACAAATAATCTGCCAAATCTAACTACTCAGCTATGCTGTCTGTAAAATATGGCCATACATGCACATGTAATTTAGCTTCACTGGGTTATTCACCTTCCTTTAGACTGAGGCTGGTCTGCAGAGGATAACAATCATTGCAGGCTACCAAATATTGTATTTGTAATTAGTCCTTTAGCTCAAGTGGTAAAGGTCTATGCTGCACTTGTCTCTGAGGAAAATACATTTTATGGGCGTGGCCAAAATGCCCGGATCTGGCAGAATTCAGCAGTTTTATCCCACGATGGCACCAATCTATATCAGCATAAGAGTGGCTATACTTGTTCTCTATCTAGAGGGTAAAATTGTAAGTGTGGAGCAAATATTAGCTGCATCGAATTGTAGGATGTGTTTGTGCAAATTACACACCAGAGCGTATCAGGATATTGGTTTCTCTGATGAAGTAGGAGGTCAACAATGTTCTATATTTGGGTAGAGGGATTTGTGCTTTGGAAGGCCAAAAACTGCCTGGATCCAGTAGGATCCTGCTGCCATATGCAGAGTTTTGCAGCAATCTTATGCCAGGAATGGTCAGGTTCTAGATTTGTCTGGCATATTTGTCTGGCATAAGAGAGGAGCTATAGGCTGTCTGTTTTGGCCTTGCATTTTGGGGGCTGGCTTCCAAACATCAGCAGGATCCGATAGATCTCAGGGGTGGCACAGGATTGCATATAAAGAGATCTGGAATGTATTGGTACAGTCAGAGCAGCTGGATGTGTTCTTTGTGTAGATGGTGGAATTTGGAGTCTTGTGTGCCAAACTGAGAAGGATCCGGCATGATCTATGTGAGGATTGTCACACCAAGGCAAAATAGACACCAGTCACAACTTTACTGGTAAAATGAAAAATAAATAAATATTTTTTTTAAAAAAAAGACATGCAGCTTTAGTCTTCACACAGTGCCACCTAGTGACTAAACATTGTAACACAGTTTAAACTTTCCATCCTATCTCCCTCTTTATCTTATTTTCTGCATTTTACCCATTTCTAAAACTTTTTTTTTTACCAAACTTGCTTTTCTCTACATACATTCTCCTGTTACTCATCTCCAAAATCATACTGGTTTTTCCACTATATGGCCAGAATGCGTAACACTTGGTGGCTAGGCTGACTTGTATTTGCAAGGGCTGTCTGGCTGGTTTGGAACAGGTGAATCTTTTTCTCCTAGTTCCGCACCTGCACTCTAGAGTTTGCTCAGTAGATTGTTCAGTCTCTGGAACAAACTGAAGATGTTGATGGTTTCTGCTGAACTCTCCATGGTCTGTCTCAATAGTGTATAATCAGGGCGAGGTATTCTTTTTCTTTACAACAGCTGGAGTTCTCCATCCTTCTCCTCTATCCACTTTGACACAAACAGGCGATTCTCTGAGTGACATTCATTATAAGCTCTTTTTGCTTGTTCTGATTTGGCTACTTTTTTCAGGTCTGGCCACGCTGGGGCTAGATTGTTTTCCAGGGTTGGAACAGTCCTGAGTTGTCTTCCCATCAGGAGCTGGGCTGGGCTGGGCTTTAGTAGTGATTTGTTGCTCAGCAGACTACGGAATGGATCTTCCTGCTTCAATATTTTCTTGGCTGACTGTACAGCCCTCTCAGACTCTCCATTTGCTTGTTAGTAATGTGGGCTGCTAGCGGTCTGTTCAAAACCAGGTTTAGTTTGGAATGATTGAAGTTCAGTTGTGGTGAATTGTGGTGTGTTGTTTGTGACTGGTTGTTCTGGAATACCAAGACTGGTGAATGTGCTTTTTCATTTCTCGATAACACTGCAACTTGTTGTATCTTTCAAATATATTATTTCAGTATATCTAGAAAAATAATCCACTACAAGTAGGTAATGATGTTCTCTAAATTTGTGCAAATCTGGTGTTAGCCTTTTCCAGGGTCTGTCTGGTATAGGTGTTGTTATTCGAGTCTCTTTGCATACATGTATATGTAAAAGTTTTCACATGCACATTCTCTTGCCAGCCACTCCTTTTCAATCGATACATATCATTTTTCTTCCTCTGTATGTATATAAGGTCAGAATGCAATTGGCTTCCATTCAGATCCATGTAGATGCAATAATGCACCATCAAGGTGATAGCTACTGATATCAGCACTGACTGTTGCAGAATTTAACTACCTCAGTTCTAAAGATAATTTCTTTGCCCTTTTGTCTCCTGATTTGGGCCACAGACTCGGGACGTATTGGACCTTAGTTGTTCATTCAGTGATTTTGTAACTGTAGAAAAGTCTTGCAGCTATCAACCACGATAGTTTACCATCTCCAGTATGTGTCTCATTTCTGGTACATTTGTTGGTACTTTCAGTTCTCTAATTACTTTTACTGTCTTGGGGATAGGCCTAATTCCATCTTTGTTTATTAACTCTCCCAAAAATTCACTTTGGAAAACACACTTTTCTTTATTTAGCTTGAATCAGGACTCACTGGTTTAGGTCAGGACTTCACTGAAGATTTCATTATGTTCTTCTACTTGTGTGTTGTCCCTAAAAAGGACAACTTCATTTATGTTCTCTAATAGGTCTGCTATTTTTCATGGGAAATTTTCAGAAACACTGGTCCTAAAATTGAATATTTGAAAGCAAAATGTCTCTAATGGCATAATGAATGGGGTCAGTTTAGCTCTTTCTCTATGGCTAAATGGAATTACCAGTTTTTGTGCATTTACAGCATTTGCCTCCTTTATTTAAACAATCACCTCTTGTATTTCAGCATAAGCTTTCGTGGGCTATAGCCCTCTTCATCGGATGCATAGAATGTCTTCTGTTCCATTCTATGTATCCGATGAAGTGGGCTATAGCCCATGAATGTTTATGCTGAAATAAACTGGTTAATCTCTAAGGTGCTACAAAGTCTTCCTCGTCTTATCTACGGATACAGACTAACACGGCTGCTAATCTTAAACTTCTTGTATTGTGATCTTTCCCACAGTTTGTGCATCTAGTCTGAAGGGTGTTTATATTGTGCCTAGGGCTCACCCCACATTCCTTTGAGGACTGATTACAATTGCTTTTTGTAGCTGTGCAATATCTCCTATTGTGATTCTATTTCTAAATCACTTCCTCTAGGTTTCTTTCTGGTGGCCACTGGTCTCTATTTGGATTTTTAATGATCTCCAATTGTCTTGCTATTTTTACTGCTGTGTGAAGGATTAAATCTTCACTCATTTGCAGTTTCTCAGTCAGTCCCTTGTCTAACATGCCAGTCAGTACTCTGTCTCTAATGAGCTCTTCCATTTTATCTTCAGTATCAGTTTTCTACCATGTCATACAAATGATTCCACAGACTCCCCAGGTTTTTGGACATGCTGGTAGAAACAGGCTCACTCATCACCATTACATAGTTCATCAAGCACAGTCAGCACCACAGTGTAGCTCTCCTTACCAAAGAGGAAGGATTAAAGAATGGGTTCACCTTCCCTGCCCATAGGATAGACTAAGGAACACAACTGTACAAGGCCCTTCTCCTCCTGGAGTTTAGTTATGATGCAAAACCCAAAAATCGATCCTTCCAGTCAGGCCAGTCTGCTCCATCAAAGCTGAAACTCTCTGGAGCATGAAACTCAGCCACTTTGACAAAATTCTGCCGTTTCTATTGTTTTTCCTCAGAAACCATGTCAGATTAGTCATTCCGAGATAGAGGCAAAATGGATGCTAGCAACAGCTACAACTTTATTGTAGTAGACTGTCTCCAGTGCTAGGTAAAGATAGACTGCGGTAGTCTTCACACACCACTGCCTACTGACAAACTATTATAATGCAGTTCAAACTTGCCATCACAATGCATGCCTGAGATCTAGGATTTTGCAGTGCTCTGCTGCTAGAGCATGCCAAATTGTGTGGTGCTCTAGGAATGGTGGGAAGTATTCTGTGATAGTGGAGTGGAATGTCAGTGGGATCCATATTCAAAATCCAGGTTTTTGCAGTGCTGCATCACTGGGACATGCCATAGTTTAGACATGTTCAGTGTAGTAGGAGTGGCTGGTCATGTTTCCTTAGTAAAAATCTGAAGGTCTGGCTGCAAAAATTGTCCGGATCAGGTTGCATCCTTGTACCAGATCTTGTTTTTGCAGCATTGTACTGCTGGAATGTGCTGGTTCTGGACCTATTTGATGCACTAGGACCAGTTGGATTCACTCTATTTTGGTGGTGAAATTTGGGTGCCAGGACTCAAAAATTGGCCAGAACCAGGGCCGGCGACAGGAATTTTGGGGCCCCGTACGGCAGACCGTACGGGGCCCCCCCGGTCTCCCACCGCCCGCGGGCCCCCCCCGCCAGTCTCCCGCCACCCACGGGGCCCCCCCTGCCAGTCTCCCTCCGCCCGCGGCCCCCCCCCGGCCGATCTCCCCCCGCCCCCGGCCCCCCCGCCCCCATCCAGTCTCCCGCCGCCTGTGCTCCCCCCCCTCTCCTGCCTCCCGTGCCCCCCCTCCCGGACGATCTCCCGCCGCCCGAGGGCCCCCCTCCGCCGGTCTCCTACCTCCCGCGGCCCCCCCCCCCGGCCGATCTCCCGTGGCCCCCCCGGCCGGTCTCCTGCCTCCCGCACCCACCCCCCCGGCCGATCTCCCGCCACCCAAGGGCCCCCCCCCCACCGGTCTCCTACTTCCCACGCCCCCCCCCCCGGCTGGTCTCCCGCGCCCCCCCCCCCGGCCGGTCTCCTGCCTCCCCCCCCCGCTAGTCTCCTGCCTCCCGTGGCCCCCCCCGGCGAATCTCCTGCCTCCCGTGGGCCCCCCGGCCGATCTCCCGCGCCCCCCCCCGGCCGGTCTCCTGCCTCCCGAGCCCCCCCCCCCGCCGATCTCCTGCCTCCCGCGGGCCCCCCCCGCCGATCTCCCACGCCCCCCCCCGGCTGGTCTCCTGCCTCCCACGCCCCCCCCCCATCTCCTGCCTCCCGCCCCCCCGCCGATCTCCTGCGCCCCCCCGGCCGGTCTCCTGCCTCCCGCGCCCCCCCCCCCGATCTCCTGCCTCCCGCGGGCCCCCCCCGCCCGCCCTGCCGATCTCCCGCGCGTCCCCCCCGGCCGGTCTCCTACCTCCAGCGGGCCCCAACCCCGGCATGTGCTGCGGCCGCGTGGCCGGCCGGGTGAAGCAAAGGGGGGCGGGGCTGGCTGCTGGGTGCTGGGGGAGGGGGCTGGTGAGCGCGCCTCGCTCACAGCCCTGGACAACGGTTACAGGCCCCAGACTTCAGCCCCTCCCCCTGAAGTCCGGGGCCCGGTACAGCTGTAACCGTTGTACCACCCTGTCGCCGGCCCTGGCCAGAACTAACAGAATTCACGTCACCTATCCAAATTCCTGCAGCCTTTTGGCATTGGAACATGCCAGGTTCTGAAACTTTGTAATGCAGTAGGAGCAGTTCATTGTGTTGTATAATTACGCAGTGTCATTCTGGAGGCATACGTACAAACATCAGCAGGATGTATGTTCTGGATCTTGGGTTTTCGAGCATTGCAGAGCTAGGCTACATGGAAGACCAGACATCTTTGGTTCTGTGGAAATGGCTGTGCGTGTTCTCTCAATCGGTGACAGAATTTAAGGACTCGGGCACAGAAATCAGCAGGGTCCATCCGTTTCAGGCATGGTCTGACTGTTTCCCACCACTGCATTTTTCTCTTTCTAGGTGAATACACTATCATGACAGCACATTTTCACCTGAAAAGAAAGATTGGTTATTTTGTCATCCAGACGTACCTTCCATGTGTGATGACCGTGATCTTGTCACAAGTGTCCTTTTGGTTGAATAGAGAGTCTGTTCCTGCTAGAACTGTCTTTGGTGAGTATTTCACTTCTTTGAGGTGGTTATGAAAGGATTGTCTTACTCAAAGGGGTGACATTGTGTAAGGAAATAATAGCTTGCTATGACTTATTTCTGTTTCAGGTGATTTCAGTTCCCCCTACTTCTGAACCAATTTAATCCACAGGCTCTCTTCCTACCATGTTCCCAAGTCCCTTGGTTCAGTTCTGATGAGAATTACACAAGAATTAAATGAGGGTTGGCAAGGGAAGAGGGAAGAAGAAATAAAATTGGTGTGTTTTTATTTTAATGCGGGAAAGGTTAATACATATCCTAGACATAGCACCGAAAACACTGGTTTCTCTTGAAAAGTTTCAGTGTGTCTGTGTTTCAAGGTGCTGATCTCGATGAATCATAAAAGAGGTTAATTAGTGCCAACTAATTTGTACTGATGATAATAGGGGTATTATTATCATCAATACAAATTAATATAATTACTCATTTACAAACTGTATCCATATTATAGAATGCATAATAGGTAAAATCCTTTTGGGATCTCTAAACAACTGGAATTATCACTAGAAGATTGCTTGTAAGCCTGAAGTAGACACCCAAGACTGATGCAATACAAAAACACAGTGGCTAGGAAAGGGAGGGGTGCAAAAATCAGTTTTGTACCAAAGACAGTATTCCCACTAGTAAGAGGGAGCCAAATCTTGCTATTGATTTTTATACAGAAATCTCCACTGACATCAGTCAGGCATTTTGCTTTAAAAGGAGTGGTCTGAGTTGGGCCAGGGCAACACAGGGACACCTACCATGATGTCAAAAGATTGGGGACCTAATTCCACTCTGTTGCACCTTTTTATCTGTGGAATTTTGGGAATTGCAGAGGTGTAACTGATAGTGGAATTTACTCCTTTGAGTGGAATCAGCAACAATTTTGTTATTAATTTCAGTGGCAGCAGGATCAGATACCGACAATGGTTGGAAATGAATAATTTATGTTGGGTTTTTATCTCCAAATATTGAAATCTTGCCTTATTACTGCAATTACTGCTAATTAGTTTAGTTATTAAGATCCTAGTAAAGTGACTTCCAAGTTTCTCTTTTCTACCTGTGATAATCTGAATTGTTAGGTTGTTCTACAAAGTTCATGCTCTACACTGGCTGAAATCCAGAAGGAAAAAGATTATAGGATTTACATAGATCTTTCCACAAACATATCCTTGCAAGTATTAGAAAGTCTGAAGATTACTTTAATTCCTCAGTACAAGGATAGCAGATTTTGTAATGTACTTCTTTATAAATGAGGGCTGCTATAAGCGTATCACATATCAACGTGAATGAATAAAATAAGTAAGATTCTGGTTTACACCACTAATCTCTATGCATACAATTTTAAAAATATTCTTTCAATATGTAGAAATTAAAGATGAGCTGGGTACCCAAGCAGTTAGAAATAAGCTTCTCAGGGCAGGTCCTTGTTTTTCTATTGGTCACCAAAGTACCATGCACTTCTAAAATGTTATAGAAACAGTTATTTCCTTAAGGCTGCTTACGCACCAGCGCCTAACTCACAAAACATTCCAGGTCTCATGCAGAATCCTAAACTTAACTTTTTTCTTTCTTTTTAAAGGAGTAACTACAGTCCTCACCATGACCACCTTAAGTATCAGTGCCCGCAACTCCTTGCCAAAGGTGGCCTATGCAACTGCAATGGACTGGTTTATAGCTGTGTGTTACGCCTTTGTATTTTCTGCGCTGATTGAATTTGCAACAGTCAACTATTTTACAAAGAGAAGCTGGGCATGGGATGGCAAAAAAGCTTTGGAAGCTGCAAAAATCAAGGTTCTTAATTGACACTTTTTGAATCACTAGAATAAGATTCAATTACCTTGCACAGCACATATAACTGAATGTACAATTTTCAACTGCTCCATAAAAATGTATTTAATTCACCCATGTCACCCTGTCACTGACCTTCAGATGATAACTTGTCTGGCATACTGATTTTTTTTAATGCATATGCTGTCGGATAGAATAGAAAACACTCTTCTCTATCATGCATACAAACTGATCTGTGTTTGAAAGTATGACTGTGAGGCAGTTAAATGTATGTTACAACTAGAGCTGGGTTAAACTTTTGGAACAAATATTTTATTCACTAAAAATTCAATTTCAAGTTGACCAGAACTGATCACAAATTCATTCTGAACTCGGCAAATAGATTCAGCTGGGAAAAAAAATCAAAATACTTTTGTTTCAGTGTCTTCAAAACAAGCATGTTGATTTTTCACTTCAAAACCATGTTCTATCTCAAAATGTGCTTAAATGTTTTTAAAAGGTTAAAAAGAACCCCAAACTTTTTTTTTTCATTTCACTGATAGCATCTATTTTTATTATTTTTTTTGCATCTACCTGAAACCATTTTTTTCCTTCAGCCCTGATGCCAAAATAGAAAATCAGCTTTGGCTTTAATAGCTCTAATCACTATGGATTTTGTTCACTGAAATTAAGAATCTAAACAAACATGTAGCATAAAATTGATATAGACAGTCCATTCCTGCTGTTAGTGAATCAGTGGGAAAGCTTGCATTGAGTTCAGTGAATTAGGATCCCACAACAATCGCCATAAATGCAATACAAACAAAAATACAGTATGAAACCATGAACATTTCAATTGCAATATATCCAGAGTTATTACAAATGTGGGCCTTGTGTGCAAATACTTAGACTATTTAATTTTTACATGCAAAACTTTATTCACAGGAGTGATCCTGTCAGCTTCATTGAAACTACTCCCATGTGAAAGTTATGTGTATAAGTATTTTCAACATCAGGACTTTACTGGACACTTTGGTGACTATTGTCAGTAATAAGGGTTATTCTAATGAGTTTTATCAAATGATCCCATAAAGAAAAATCATATTTGCAGGCAAAAAACCTGACATAAATCCCCTGTGAAATAACTAAATGCCAAGATAAAAATCGACAAGGGACCTCAGGCCTTTTTGCATGTTGTTTCGTGATGTTGGTGACTTGCAGCCATCCTGGACCCCTAGGATATCACCAGTAGCTAAACTTTTCTTTTTCATGGTTCTAAGGGTATGTCTTCACTACAGCAGTAGGTCGATTTCCCTTAAGTCGATTTTCTAAAGCAGACTGCATAAAGTCGACTTAGTGCATCCCCACAAAGCACAGCAGGTCGACAGTGTCTGTCCTTACAACTTTTGCAAGGGTCGACATAGCTAGCATTGCACTGTGGGCAGGTATCCCACCGTGCCGGGAGTCCCCAGCAGGCACCACCTTTTGGGGCAGCCGGGCACGCTCCCCAGGGGACCAGCCACCAGTCCGAGCAGCTCCGCGGACACCCGTGCCCGCCCGAGCAGCTCCGCGGACCCCCCCACGCCCGCCCGAGCAGCTCCGCGCCGGCTCCCCCCCGCCCGCCCGAGCAGCTCCGTGGATCCCTGCTCGGGCGGGCTGGGAGGTCTGCGGACCTGCTCGGGTGGGCGGGGGAGCCGGCGCGGGGCTGCTCTGGCGGGCACGGGGTCCGCGGACCTGCTCGAGTGTGGGGGGGAGCCGGCGCGGGGCTGCTCTGGCGGGCGGGGGGAGCCGGCGCGGGGCTGCTCGGGCAGGCACGGGGGTCCGCGGACCTGCTCGGGCGGGGGGGGGGGGGGGAGGGAGCCGGCGCGGAGCTAGCTGCTCAGGCGGTCATGGGGGTGGGGGGGCTGCTCGGACTGCTGGCTGGTCCCCTGGGGAGCAAACGGGCATTGTGGCAGGTCGGAGGCTTAATGTCACATGCATCCTCACTAGTCCACAATCAACCCAGAGAGGTCGATTTCAGCTACTCCACTCATTAGGGAGGAGTGCAGAAGTCGATTTTGAGGTCCCTTTAAATCGACTCAAATGGCATGCATGTGAGGATGAGTACATGTTTATATCGACTTAACGTCGCTAAAGTCAACGTTAAGCCCTAGTGGGGACCAGCCCAAAAATTCACTTGTGCAAACCCAAGGTAGTGCTTAATTTGTAATGAAAGAGGTGCCTGGGGTCAAGCAACTGCATGCTCAACCAAGTTTTTCTTACTTTCATAACTGATGCAGCAAGCTCAGAATTGCTGGGGTCAGCCCTGGCAAGCCCGGCACAAATTAGGCCCTGACCCAGGGCGAGGATCACATCGGATCCTGCTAATTTCCATGCTAATCTGAGACCCAGTCCCTCAGGCCTTGTTCAGCATTCACTAATGTCAGTGGCAGTTTTGTCTGAGTACAGGCCGCAGGATCAGGACATAAATAGTCTGTTGGGATTTGAAATGAGAACAACTAGTGAACAGTTTGCTTGATTGACTACTAAACTGACATTTTTGTTTAATCTCTGAGAATATGTTTTCACTTGCCTTCTACACTAAATGGTATTTCCCTATTTATATTACAGAGAAAAGAGCGTCAATTACTAGGAAACAAATCAATTAATGCTTACAGTGCTGGAAGGACAGCCCCCACACCAAATGTACCAAAGGACTCGGCCCCATCAGTCATCTCAGGCACTGCAACTGTTGCCCTGAAACCTGCAGAAGACAAGCCTGCTGAAAGCAAAAAGACTTATAACAGCATCAGTAAGATTGACAAAATGTCTCGAATAGTTTTTCCGGTATTGTTTGGAACTTTTAATTTAGTCTATTGGGCCACATATTTGAATAGGGAACCCGTTATTAAAGATGCTACTTCTCCAGAATAAATTGAAGGACCCCAAAACCACACGTGAGCCATATTAATAAAGCAAACGCTACCACGGAGAATATGAAGGCCAGAAAACTTTCTATACTTGAGCAATATTCTTCAGGAAATTTTTGCATGTTTAATAATATGTACAAATAATATCGCCTTGATTGTTTCTACATGTAACATCAGATGTTTCAGAGACAGTGACATTAATAATTATAGCCACAGATCTTTCTAGAAGAACAGAGAGAAGACATAGAATATGGCTTCTATGCTGCACAGTATCTTACATTGATAGTTTATAAATAAAATAGGTTATATTTTTAACTGTTCAAGTGCATTACATATCTGAAATTTTTATATGTCCAATGTACATCATACATATGTAGGTGTAACTTATATTTTACAGAAATGCTTCATTATTGTCATCTGATAGGGTACCATGAATAATGCAGGTGGTAAATGTAATAATTCTCATGTAGGGTCACATTCCACCACCCTTTCTCTCTCCAAGTAGCATCTAATTTCACAAATAATCCCATCAATCCAGACTCTCACCTAGTGGAAATTGACATAGTATTTAGTGCTGAATGGAACTATGCTAATTTACACCACCTGAGAATCTGGGTCACAGATTTTTGTGGGACTGCTTGAGGAGCAAGGTGCTACTTAATGAAAATAAAGGTTGTAGGGTGGAAGTCAGTTTTTTTCACACTCCAACTACATTTTTCTCTGGTAATTTTCATTGTTTATTGCAAAAATTAGGCATGCATTGCACAAAATTATCTTTAACCATAGACGAAGAACATACTGTGCAGATAAAACATTAATGTCCTTAATATATACTTTTACTAGGGTAACGTAACCAGAGTTTGGCCAACATCTTCCATTGAAGAAGATGATGTTGTATGACCAGAGATGTCTCTGAAATAATGATTATTTCTTATGCCCCAAAACAAGAAAACACTCACCCAATACAAAAAAGGGTGTCAGAGAAAGAAAGCTACTCTTCATGACAGCCAGGTCTTTCAGAGACAATACGGGCATTTTGGTCTTTTACTGAAAGTTTTCTACAACCTCCTTGCTGTTGCCCGTGTGTTCTGCTTCAGACATGAATAAGAAAGTGTAATTTGAGTTTTCAACTTTTTTTCAGAAGTCTGGCATGACTGTAGCTTTTGTAATTTAATCTTAATGTTTAAATAAAAAAAATGCATTCAGTACTTGGTTGCAAAATGTCCTCCATTTCTAGCTTATTGTTTTGAGAAAACTTTGTCATACTGAATTTTTACCTTTAAGCCACTTTAGGACCTAATCCAGCAAACACACACATGTAATGTTGTGCATACGAGTACTCTCACTGATGCCAGTAGAGCTACTGAATATATAAATACAGTTATTCATGACGTGTCAATGTTTGCAGAATCAGACCCTGAGTTCATTCTGAATATATGTGTTGGGGAGGCTGTGCCCACCTGTACTGCAGGCTTCTTCTTTGCTTACCAATTTTTGGCAGGGATTCTACTCCATAGAGAGGTAATGGACAGGACAGGAATTCGAGAAGTGTCTGGAGTTCTCTGGCTTCTTCCTCGCCCCTCCTCCATTTCACCACCCTGAAACTCCTGAAGGGAAACAGAAGATTATACAGTAGACTCTCGATTATCCAGGATTGGATTAACCAGGATGTGGATTAACTAGGATGTCAAAAAAATATGCGCAACTCACAGGGCCGGCTCTGGCTTTGCTGCCGCCCCAAGCACACACACAAAAAAACCCTACCAGGGTGCAGGGAAGTCAGTGAACCAACACCCCCTCCCCCTGGCACAGGATGGCCGGTGAATCAACCCCCACTCCCCATATTTCCTATGGATGGTGATTATCCAGGATTTTATTAAGCAGAATTATTTTTCCCCTATCATCATAGATAATCGAGAGTCTACTGTAAATGAAAGGTGTAGTCATTTTTGCTGCTCTACCATCCATGTTGTAGGATCACATCTTTAGGGAAGTGCCAGGGAGAGCTATAGGAACTGTGGTCTCTCAGAACCAGCAAGAGTCAACAGAGCCAAAGAGCACAGTGGAAGCTATCAGAAAAACAGTAGAGAGGAAGATGGTCCAGTGACTAGGGTGGTAGTGTGGAACACAGGAGACCAGGATTCAATATCCTGCTCTGCTGTGTACTCTGCAGTGTTTTAACTGGAATGATAGGATGGTTTTAGTGGCTGGCTCTTGGCTCCTGCAAACCTCATGCATTTAAGGGATCCCTGACATAAGGAGTACCCTGTTTCTTTCATTATATAGCTGCAACCACTGGGGAGGAGGAAGGTGGAATGAAAGGAACATGTGCCCTCAGTCCTTACTCTCGTGTGGTCTTATCCATTCTATCTCCATCCTCTCTCTCTCTCCCAACATTTTTTAATGAGGTTGCTCGTCTACATCTGGGATCAAAGGGAATTGAAGAACGAGTAGGATATTAATTGAGTGGCAACTCCAATGTTCCCACTCCCTTATGTCGGTTATGCCTATGCAGGAGTGAGTGGGGTCCAAAGAGGTCTTTGTGTTTTGGTGTGTTAATTCTTATGTTATAAAAAGAGGCCCAGTTTGAAACTTTGGTGAAATATGATAATTTTTAAATTATCCTTTCTTGGGCTGCTCACAATTACTCTTGAATGATCACTTATACTTTTTGGTGCCCATGCCTAAACTCAGGACAAAGACCTACCTCGCTGAGTAAATTTCCTCAATGAATAGTCACCTTTAATTAGGTGGAACTAGTCACATGCATATAGTTGCTCAAGTGATCAAGGATTTTCAGGAATGAGCCCTTTGTCTGGTTTCTTTTTAGTATAAAGTTTCTAGGAGTTTGGTTGATGTGTAAAAGATATGGGTAGGTGGGTGTGAACTGCATTCCCCTACCCTCTCTATGCTTTAGGATTTACCTCTAGAGAAAGGTAAGCGGTGTTTAATATTAGAACACTGGCGGGCGTGATGGAGGAAATATCTTGGGCTCAAAATCCTGTGCATTAAAAAGAGAGTATGTACAAGGACAAAAACAATTAATAACAACACCGTAGGGGAAAGAGAAAATAACAAGGACTGTACACAGTGGTTTTCAATATATTAGTGACTGAAAGAAAATTAGGAACATTTACGGATGCTACTAAGTCATTTGTTTCAGTCAAGTGAAAGTTTGAAGCATTGCAAGAAACTCCAAATGGATTTGTGCTTATTGGACAGAACGATGAGAGATCAAATTTACTTTACAGTTGGGAATCTTTAAAATAATATACCTGGAAAAAATAGCTCAAACTTTTCAAACTTTTATATGCTGATGGTCTGCGGTAGAAAGATTGTCCAGTGGTTAGAACACTAGCCTGGGGCCAGGAGAGCAAGGTTCTGTTACTTCATCTTCCCCTGACTTTCTCTATGACAGAGATCCTCAAACTAAGGGGTGCACGTCCCCCTCCTTGGGGGGAAACGGAATGTTTGAGAGGGCATGGCAGGTCCTGGGCCACCACCACAGGAGTGAGGAGGGAGCACCACCCAGCTCTGTTCCACCCCCAGCAATGCTTTGGCCCCCACCTCCGGTTGCGGCCCTGACCACAGCCCGGCTGCAGCTCCTCCCCCAGCCTGGCCCTGGTCCCAGCCCAAGCCCCACCCCAAGCTTCCCCCTGCTGTGGCTCCACTCCCAGCTCTGTCTCCAGACTTGCCCCTCCAGACTCAGTCCCTGGTTCTGGCTCCATTCCTGGCCCTGGCTCCAGCTGCAGCCTTGGCCTTACCCCTGTCCACTTCCCCCTGGGAGCCCCAGCCCTGGCTCTGGTGGGGACGGGGGAACAGAAGTAAGGGGGGAAGTGACCCTGAAAATTTGGGGACCACTGTTCTATGATCTCTGGACAAGTCTTTTTGTATCTCAGGTTTCCCGTTCCTGTGAAATGTGGATAACACCACTTCCTTCCTTGCAGGGGAAGAGCTGAGAAAGAAAACAAAGGAAATCAACTGTTGCCACCAGCTAATTAAACAACATGTGCTCAAACCTCTTAAGACACAAAAATCCAATTCTGTTCTTAAAAACGGTAAATTTTATTAATAGAACAAAGAAAGAAAATACATCTGGGAACTCAGGCTACAGCTAGATTTTAAAAGAGCAATGTCAAGGATTAGGCACCAAGAAGAGCTGTCTTGAGGTCCAGCTTAAACAGCAAAACAAAAGCTCCTGGAGTAAGTACAGAGGAATCCACAAGCCATAACGAAATAAAAGAAATAAACCCAATTACGTCTTCCTAGATCTACTTACATAGGTTTTAAATGAGGAGTTTCTAGGTATGATTCTGATGATTTTTTCAAAACTGGCCCAAACTCTTACCGCATAGTCTCTGCCCTGTTCACCTCTTCCCGGAGAACAACAGACAGACAAAAGGGGAATCTTGTTTCCATTTTAAAAAGTTCTGGGCTTCCCATTGGCTCTTTTGGCCAGGTGCCCACTCACTTCCTTTTACCTATGCATAGCCTTTTTAACCCTTTACAGGTAGAGCAATTAGAGAACAGCTACAAAGAGAGATTTTATAGCTACTGGCTGGCTGGGTGTCCATAAAAGGAAGCTACAAACCCTCTCCCCCCCCCCTTCTTTTAATCACAAGAACACAAAAAATGCTATGTCATTAAATAGAATAATAGTATGTCCTTTTGTTGGGGTGTTGTTTTTAATAATGGTCACTTCACTTTAAGACAGCAAAGCTGGAATAGGGCCAGAGAAGGCAAGTGCTGTAGTTAAATGCAAGAGGAAGAGGATGAAAGAACAAAAGTGAACATGAACCAGACTGAGATAGTTAATGTTACAAATGATAGGGTGAAATGCTTATTTTCTTCTTTTGGTACTGATCCAAAAATCCACTGACAGCAACAAAGAGACTCCCTTAAACTTTGGTTGGTGTTGATGTGACAGGTTCCGCCAGGGGGTGCCACCTGGAACTGGGGTACCAGTGAGCCTGCCTGATCCACCGGCCTCGGCTTGTTTTTACATTGCACTGCTGTGACCAGCTGAAAAGCCCTCACTAGCCTGCACCTCCACCAGCACACATACACCCAACTGAAGTTAGATTCAGGCACTTTGACCATCCACTGCATAAGAAAGCGACAGCTAGGGCAACAACCAGATGATGTCATTATCCACCTTATAGTTTTCCCATATGGCCATGGGCCGGTGAGCTGGGCCCATGTTCCACTAATATGAGAGCACGGGGACCCAGCTCCACGAAAGTTTGGGGCCGGGTCTCTGCCCCAGCCCCGCCTGTTGCTCCCAGGCACCTCCCCTGGAGCATCCCCCCCAGGCCCACCCGCCACCCCCAGGCAATTTCAAAGGGCCCGGGGACCCCGCTGCCACACTGGTAGTGCAATGGAGCTAAGGGAGCTTCCTGCCTGCCCGCTTCACTTCCAGAAGTGATCGACATGTCCCTGCGGCCCCAGGTGTGTGTGTGTGTTTGTCTCTCCACATGCTGCCCCTACCCCAAGCACCGACTCTGCCAACTGAAGCCAATGGGAGCTGCAGGGGTGGTGCCTGCAGGGCGACCCCTCTAACCCACTGCCTTGCAGTTGCTGCCAGAGGCCGGTGTGGGTCGCTTTCAGGAGCTGCCCAAAGTAACGCAGAGTTTCAACCCCCTGCCCCAGCCCTGCCCTCACACCCAAACTCCCTCCCAGAGCCTGCCCCCTGCACTCCTCCTACACCGCAACCCCCTTTCCCCTCCCAGAGCTCCCATCCCAACTCCTTCCCAGAGCCTGACCTTCACCCCCCTGCACCTAAACTCCCTCGAGAGCCTTAGGCAGGTGGTGGGGTGGGGGCTTGGACCTGTTCTGGGCACAATGGGAACCCTTCGTTTCAGAGCCTGGTCCACAGGCCGGTCTGTGGAAAAACACTGACATTCCAAAATGGAGTCTAGAGTCATGTGGTCACATCACATGTCTTTGTAGAGTCATAGTAGCCATTACTCGAAGGCTGTCTGTAAGGTTCTCAGGAAGGTTCCCCAGGTGGCAGATAAGCTTCTGCTAAGGTCTATTGTTTTCCTAATGGCCCGTTTCCCAACTTCTGTCTAGAGTGAAAGCATCTTGTCTAGTGAGTGTTTCCCCAGGTGTAACTACATAGGAAATGCAGAGACATAGTTAATATTTATAACTTCAGCTACAAAAATGATACCTACATACAAGTAGGATAATCATATTCAGCAGATCATACCGTTTCCAATGATACCTCACATTACTTATCTTGCATAAAATATCATAATTATGTCACAATCATATCATACTAATATTGCTGAGAAGAATAAGGGATGCAGGGTCAGTTAGATCAGGTCTATTTTTTCTCTAGTACAGAAACAGCGATGCTTGCTTACAATATATTTAGAATGAAGGATGGGTAATAGAGCATTATGAAGTTATAGTTGAGTTCTAGAATTCATTCAGTTAAACACCACAAGAGGGGTTTTGTAAGGGTTGGCTGATTTGATGATAACTTATAACACTTGTAGCATGATATGCTCGCTTTACAGCAGCAATCAGTTCTCTTGCTTCAGATTGCAAGGTAATCATTTATGAATACCAGGAAGGGATTTTTCTTGAATGTAGACCTCCCCCACTCTACGGTTGGACGGGTGTGCTAGAAGGGTTTCTTCTTTCTTTCTTAGCATCCATTGAAGCTGCTGCAATAGAACAGTAAATGCTCCACACATGTTTGTATTTCAGTGCAACACAAGAAATGTGCTAGGATTTGCAGCACTGTTATTGTTTGTATTACACAGTAACAAAGCCCAGAGGCTGCAGTCAGGACCTGGGTTCCATTGTGCTGTATGGTGAAGGCCTTGCCGGCACTAGAAGGGTTTTGTTCGTATGTGCCAATAACACACTCCTAAAGTAGACATATTATACTAGCATAAGAGTGTGTTTGCCTGTATAGCTTATTCTAGTTCAGGGAACAAAACAAGTTATGCAAGCAAAAGTGTCTTTATTCTTTTACACTAGGGCTTTGGCTAGCATACCTATGTTAATAAAAATCATACCCATAACCACCATTGCTAAGCCCAGAAAATGTTTAAGGGTATTTACGGCTGAAGAGAGGGTCTCTGCAACAGAGACTTTAGAATTTCATTTGGGACAACACATGAGAAGTGGATGGGAATGGGGAGGGTGGACAAGGCTAACTGGCTTGCATGCTGTTAGGGTATGGGGGAAGTAAGCAACTGATTCATTACTGCTTAATGCCAGTTTTAGGTGACAGTGCATGGACTGATTTTGATGGTGTTATGGGAGTGAAGCAAGGCAGTGGTGAATCAGGCCCAGAATTAGTTATAGATACCAGATTCACCTAGAAACAGGCACCGGAGCCTTTGCTATAGGAGGTATATTAGGGCTTGGTTACACTGGAACTTTATAGCGCTATAAAGCCTCCAGGAGCGCTATAACTCCCTACCCGTCCACACCGGCAAGGCATGTATTTTGCTATAAAACCACAATTATACCGCTCCTGGTAATCCTCCCTTCCTTGAGGATTAACAGCTAATTCACTGCTCCGTATTATCGCAAGTGTGAATGGGCATTAAGATTACTATGCTATAAGTGATCTCTGGCGACACCTCTGAGCCATTTAAGGCAATTGGCGTCTCTTCCATTTGTTTTGAACTCGGCAGGAGGAATGCGGAAGTACCTTTTGAGAGTTTCTCTATTAACTCGGCAGATAAGCACTGCAAATGTTTACGGAGTGAGCCTGTATGACCCAGAAAACTAGCAGGCTCTGAATTTCAAAGGACCCCCACTGACAAGACTCAGCCCGTAGAAAATCCCCTCGCTCTCTCCGTCCGCATACACACAACACGTTCCCCCTCACTCTCCTCATTTGAAAATCATGTTGCACCCAGCTGAATGCTGGGATAGCTGCCCATAATGCACCACTCCCTGTGCCGCTGCAAGTGCAGCAAATGTGGCCACGCCAGGACACACTATAGCGCTACACCTATTGCTGTATATGGGGACAGCTATAACCAAAAGCGCTATAATCCTGTAAATGTAACCAGGCCCTTACACCAGCGGTGCTTCTGTATAAGATTAAAATTGCTGCTTCTGCTGTACTGGAAAGAAAACAGAGGAGGTTTCCTCATTGTTTGGTGGTGACACCCAGCTATTTTAATCCCTTGGGATATTAGAAAGACAAAGTGGATGAGGTAATAGCTTTTATTGGACCAACTTCTGCTAGTGAAAGAGACAAGCTTCCCTGGAGCTCTTTTCCAGGCCCGAGAAAGGGTCACAGTGAAGCAGAAGGTGGAACAAATAGAAGATGTGCTAACCACTTCCACTAAAGGGCCGCTCAAGACGAAGTGGGCCCTTGATATACTTATGGACCAAGCAACCACCTTTTGTTTGATTAAAGGTTTTTCTAAGGGGGTCCCCGAGGACTAGATG
This sequence comes from Sternotherus odoratus, assembly GCA_032164245.1. Taxonomy (NCBI): domain Eukaryota; kingdom Metazoa; phylum Chordata; order Testudines; family Kinosternidae; genus Sternotherus; species Sternotherus odoratus. The sequence goes on along the minus strand of JAVMKO010000001.1, from coordinate 200,124,333 downwards.
ATCCACACCTCGGCTTTAAGAGCGAAGCCGCTTTCAGACTGTGGCGGCTGGCAGAGCGGGATTCCTCCCCCAAATTCCCAGTCTACCGCTCATTTTAGAGACGGTCTCCACACACTCTTTTCATGGTGGAGGAAACAAAATCTTGTGGCACCTTAAAGACTAACTATAAAGTTTTGAAGCATGAGCTTTCGTGGGCTAGCACTTGCCTGAGCCTCCGGCTATTAAACCGCAACCTCCCGGAAAGCTGCTGGGGGATCCGGCGTTACCCTGGGATCGCTTGGAAATCGCCCATAACCAGTGCTTCACGTGGCTTGCCCGTTGCCCCTAGCAGCGTCTACTGGTGAGCTCAGCTGGAAAAGGACCGCAAAGCCCCTCTCCAAGGGTTTGCTACGAAGTATTTCTCAGAGCAGCCGCAAGAGGCTCCTGCAGCCAAGGAAGAATCGTGCAAGTAGGCGCTCTCCCTTGTCACCAGGAGAAGGAGAAACGGCGGGAGGTTCCGCTCCTGCCAGTCAGCTCTAGGACACATTCCCCTCGCACCCGGGGGAGAGTGAAATCAATCTGGGGCTCAGAATCAGCTGCTCCCGAGGACAAACTCCTCAGCGCGCGTTGGAAGCGGGACCCTGGAGCGCTGTGTGACTTGCAAGTATTGATCGTCTCTACAGCTCCGGGCATTTTTTGGAGCTGTGCGTTTAACCATCCGCCCACTCGCGGACTGGGGCAAACCTGCTGGGAGGCAGCCCAGGAAATCCGCGCCCACTAGCCGGCTGCGGCTCCCCGGGAGCTGTCCACGCCTCGGGTGCTGAATTTGGGGGTAGGCTCTGGACTGGACTACCGCGAGCGGAGGCTGCCCATGGGCATACATCAATAACACTGGCGGAACACCCCCCCCCCCCCCAATGGAAATCCCCGCACAGCCAGCCCCGATATGATATAACATCCGCCTGCCCTAGTCCAGCTGGGACACCAGTCTAGCACGGTCTCGCGCTAACGTTTCCTGATGTTACTGCTGTGGATAATTGCACACGATGTTGTATCCATCTCCGGTGCAGGGTTTTCAGCGCAGTGTGTCCGCTTTAGCAGGCGTCCTCGACCGTCTGCTACGATGCAATTTACTTATGTCCTTAGAGCTGGGAAAAGTCTGGCTTGGATTTGTAAAACCGTTGTTTATAAAACGCCTGCCTCTCTTCTCAAATCGCCAAGAACGTTAAAGCGGGAGTTTAAGATGAACTTTAAATTTAGGATAATATACTTTCCAATAGGGAAAGCAACTTCATGTATATTTATATAAACTATCTGCTACATTGTTGAAGGAAGAGCCACCTTGCACTGAGATCAATGGTGCCGTTTAGGAACAATGAGTTATTCAAAGGTACTAAATAAATTCCTTCAATAACATGCCTCCTGAAATATGGTCATTTATCCGAAAAAACTAGTTGATAATTGCAGATAGCCTTTGCATCGCAAAAGCGGGCTCTTCTTTGAGATAAACACTTCAAAGCTCTGCACTGTGACATAGGCAATATGGTGAATGTTACTAAAAATGAAAATAGAGCTTTCCTTTGAACTTCTGATCCCTCTTGTTTCAAAGAAGAGGAGGTTCCACGGCTAGCCTGGATTCCCCTGCTGGCGATATGAGAGTGAGACAGATTTGATAACAGGCGATTAATAAGTATTTGTATTTAATGTAATTAGATAAAGTCAACACGTAAGAACTAATGTATAAGAGGACAAATGAAAGCATAGTTCCAGAAATGTGCACCATTGGAAGTTAAGTGCCTGGATCACGTTGGATTTCCTTTAAGCTGTAAATAATAAATAACTTGGGGAACATAAATCCTTCTAGTTATCTCTGTAACTATTTTTAGACTTCACATTACAAGTTATTCTGAGCACAAGATTACAATTTAATGCAAAACTTTTTTTTTTCATTTAACGTCGTTTATGATCACTTAGAAGCCCTGGAGGGGGGTAAGGGAGAAATTATGCCGGATTTACTTTCACAAGAAAATGAATATATAATGTATTTTTAATCAGGATATCTTGTTTCTATATTTGTGTAATGTAAATCAAATTTTTGACTGCTTTTGTTCTGTTTCCAAAGTAACAGTATTATTCGTCTGATACCCGAGAGGTTCACAAAAGTATAAATCAAAAGTCATGTCCACGATATTTTTTAATCGCAGTCTGTTCAGGTTCAAGCTTCGGGTTCAGGCCCACAGGCTGTTCAGGTCCAAGCTATGATGTCTGATGGCTTGAAAACACTTTGGGTCCAACTTGCTTCTCAACACTAAGGCGGGGAATCCATTATTTAGACGCCCCATTGCAAACGTATCAGAGACCTGGGGTGTTTAATGCGCCCCCGTTGTAGTGTGCACCCCCAACACCTCAATCAATGATCTCGGTTCACAACACTAACCCCTCCGGGGCCACAGTCACCAAGCGCGGGCTGGATGGGGGGGACGGACCAGTGTCTGCGTGACTATGCAAAGCAAAGGGGTCCTATGCTGGCCCGTAGCCCGGGATGGTCTCACAGAGGAGGTCAGAGCCAGGCTGGACCGACCCTCACACCCCTCCCTCCACGTCGAGTTGTGTCTGTGGGGAGCTGAACCTCCCCGCCTCGCGCTCGCAGCTGGCGGAGGCGTCCCTGCGCGGGCGAGGGAACCCGCGGCAGCAGCTCGCCCGGGCTGGGCTGGGATCGCGCCTCAGCCGCTCTCCAAACCCGGCTCCCCCCGGCCAGGAGCGCAGCGACCAGCATGGGGCTGGGCTCCTCTCGGCGGGGCCGCCGCCGCCCCGCCGGGGCTCGGGGGGAGAGCCCCAGCCTGCGGCTGGCTGCCATTTAACTGCACTGGGGAGGGAGTTCCCTCTCCCGTCTCCCCCCGTCCAGCGTCACGGCAGCGGGAGAGCGGAGGGGTGGGGGCAGGGCTCGCCGGAAGACTTTGCTCCTTTCGGACGAGCCCGGACCTGTTGGCCGGGGGCTCGGCGCTGCGCCATCTCCCGCGGCCCCCGGCGTTCGGGCTGGAGCGCGGGCCGAGGGGCGCCTCCCGGGGGGGGCTGGTGCGCCGTCCCCTCCCCCCCGCTGCCCTGGTGGTGCCCGATCCCTCTGAAGAGCGGGCGGGGCCGCTCCGTGTGCCAGCCCCGTGAGTGCGGGCGAGGGGACGTGCCGGCGGCTCGCTGGGGTTTTGGAGCAGGGGGGGGGATTCTCCCCCCGGGCTAGAGCCGGGAATACAGCGGGAGAGACACAGAGAGACCCGAGCGCTCCCCATCGCCTCGGTCATTTTCGCGGGAACGTCCGGCGACGACGTCTCCTCCGCCCGGCTGCGCCCGGGACCCGCTCGGATCATGAGCGCCAGGCTCCTGGTGCTTTGCCTCCTCCTGGCGGTCTTTCAAGCCTGGTAAGTCCGCGCCGCGCAGCCCCCCGCGGGTCCCGCCCAGAGGCTCCCCTGCGCGGAATGTCAGCCCCGGAGTGGGGGGAGACTTAGCCCGGGAGACACAGGAGGCCATTCCCCGCTGCCCCCCTTACCCTCTGGGGTGCAGCTAAGCCCGCGAGTTGGTATCACACACACCCCCGGTCCCTCAGCGGGCGGGTTTTGTGCTGCTCCCGAGCTCGGGATTGTCACTCGGGACTCTGCGCGCCGCGGGCTCGCGCCCTGGAGTTGGAGAAAATCCCCCGCTTCGCCCGGCTCCGAAGAAAGTTCCCCCGCTCCGCGTCCCCACCTGGCGCGGTTCTTGTCTGTGCGGGCGGCTGGGGCGGGTTAGTCTTCAAGGGACCGGCCTCGGGGACTCAAGCCAGCGCGCGAGGGAAGGACAGGCCGGTCTGGCTGGAGGCGGGGAAGGTCTGCCTAGGGCGAGGGAACTCAGACAAGCCAGCCACCAAGTCACCGAAAGGCTAGTGCGAGCCTCCCTAGGTCTGTTACTGCAACGCATGCAAACAGGTCCTCTGGATTTCTTGCGCTGGTGATTTCTTCGGCAAAATCAACGCGATTTTTATCGCCGGCCTTTCTCCTCTGAGGCTATCCACGGGGAGGCTGTCCTGTCCCTTGCTAAGAGTAGGAAGGGGCTAGGATAATGCCTGAATGATCCCACAACAATCCACTGTGGAAACATCACTATGGAAAGGTCATCCTGCCAGTCCGGAGACTGTGCGCTTTGGAAGTATGCTCCTGCTTAGTCTGTTGGGAGCTGACCTCCAGCAAACCCTTCCCCATAGGAACACCCTGAGTTCCAGTCAAATGAATCGGAGAACTGCAGGAGTAAGAGTTACTCAGGTGAGCAAGTGTTGCAGAATCGGGCTCTTCCAGGAAAGTTCAGGGCACTTAGCTACTCCCAGGATCAAGCCCTTAGTGAAAGAAACTCCCTCTTGATTCATTACTATTAATCTATAATATTTAGTGCAAATAGTAGGTGATGGGCCAGTTCTTACAACAGAGACCAAAGGTTGAGACCTAAGAGGAGAAAAACTGACATGAAGAACTCTTCAGAAAACTCCAGTGAGGAGATATGGGGTGAATGCCCTGTCATGTACACGGCAGGGCTGGTGTGCAATCTGCACAGCGAATACTCTCCGTTTAAACTCCGAAGTCCAGCCCAGCATTTCTTTCTGTAAGCCCATTATGTCTCCTATGGAACCGTTGCTGGGAATACTGCCGGCGCATCTCGCCTGAGTAGAGCACACTGGAGTGAAAAGACGCAGACACACTGCGTTAACTGAGAGTTAATTTGCTTGCTTTCTCTCCCCCACAAGCTAGCCCATTGTCATTTTTAAACGGAAATACTGAATTGTTGACTGCGTGGACATTCAGACTTTTTCTTTGTAAACCAAACCCTGGGGAGAGAGTGACTCTCAACCCCCCTCTCATCTCACCTCACTATCCGGTACTCCTTCCCCGCAGACACTATATTCCCCCACCCCCATAAACCCATGGTTACCTCATTGTTTATTAATGTCAGCTCTTCAGAGCAGATGGCAAGATCTAGAAACTGAGGCTGGAGACAACTTTTACCCTTAAAGAAAACACCTTCCTACAACATTTCAACCTTCCTTCTCTGTTGTGTTTTTGGGGGCACCACGGTTGTGTTTTTCTCTCACAATAAAAAAGAAGCTAGTGTTACATAATAAGAACTTGGAGGGGTGACAGCTCTGCTTTCCATTTCACCACATACCTAGAAAACCTCTTTCTTGGTGGCTGTTGAAAAAGGCTTGGAATATGGTTGTTGCTCCTGGGAGTGGGGGCTAAAGAGTTTAGCTATGACAATGCATCCTAAATGCTTAGTAGGAGCCTACTGGTTTAAGACCATATACGTAAAGGTAAGAAAAGTGCTTGTAAAGATATACATAGTGCACATCACTGTAGTTGGCATGAATTACTCTGAATATTTTAATTACCTCTCCCAACCCCCAGTTGCAATCAAGCATCTAGATGAAAACACAAACCTCCAGGATATAGCTTTCTGGGAAACAATTTACAGGAGGAAGAAGATTTAAAAGATCTGGCAAGTGTTAGATTATTGTCGATTATTAGTTTTAAGGAAGCTAATATCTAAAATGTGAACCACTGTACAAAATCAATATGCTAAAATGAACATGGCCCTCATTTACACCCATTAAACCTGATTCCTTCAGTGGAGTTGCAAGGGTACAGCTCAGGACAGAATTTGTCCAAATGCCTGATTTTCATTCATAGTTCATCCAACAATGCAGATCATTAATTGTTGGACAAAAGAAATGTGTATCTAAAAATAGTGCATGTTTGAGAATGATTCTGAAAATGTTGCATTACAAATAAGTGGCTTATCGGGGTCTCAAAGGAATAAAACCCTCTTGGACTGAGTGATCCCAATGATCAAGAGGAGCTGAAAGTTATAGCTCATGCCCCAGAAAATAAAGTTGAATCATTTAAGATGCTTCCCCCCTCTTTAGTTCTATATCTTTCGGGCTTCATCCTACAAGTCTTCCACACATAGAACTACCAGTGGCTCCATTTAGAGATAATGCTATATAGGCTTCATGTGAAGAAGGAAAAAACAGCCCCCCCCCCAAAGAAAAACCCTTTACATATGGTATAGTCTTTGAAGGATTCCGAGAATGGTACCCTGATAAAATCTTTATTCACTATGATAATTATGGATGGTCTTCTATTTATACATGGTGCCCATCAAAGACAATCTAGACATTTAAAAGCACTGTAAAAATAATAATCCTATGTCACTGTCCACACTCCTCCCAAAGTACTCCTGATCCCACCAAAGAAGAAATACTAATAAATTCTAGGCCTAACTTAACTCATCCTTTCATAAAAAGCCTGAGCAAAGAGTTTAGACTTGCAATGTGCCCAGAAGATCAACAAATTGGTACTGAAGGAAGGGGAGAAAGCAAGTTTAAGAGTCTGTGGCCTTGTGTATATTTGGGACTTGCACTGATGCAGCTTTACAGATAGCTCTAATTTGGGCAAATCTCTAGTGTAGTTATGGCCTCTACATCTGATTCTCCACTGCTTTGCACCTTGTGTAGTCTTTCACACTTTGCAAAATGGATGTAAAATTACACCAAACCAAAATGGGCATATGCCATGTAGAAGGCTATGGAGAGTCAAGCCCAAGGTTCCACCACTGAGATCATCCTTCTTCCAGCTGCATATATGCAAATCTCATGAATGTCTGTGTCCCAAATGTTCTCAAATGTGATGGATAAAGTAGGTGCAGTCTCTAAGATATTGAAACCCAAACCATAAAATACTAAGACATTCAAGTCAACATTTTGCATTGCACTGAGAAAGCAACTGGTAGGACAGATGAAAATGGATTCCCATGTGTAAAAACAGCACTGTACTTCCGAGCTAGCCAGGGCTGCTGGGATAATTTTTATAGTGGGGGTGCTGAGAATCGTTAAAGCAAACTCTGTATATAGTGGAAACCACTTTAAGCCAACGGGTTCAGCTGCACCACTCACACTCTTAGTTCCATCACCTATGACACTAGCTAAAGTTTCTGGACAATTATTAGTTGTCAAGTCAGATTCACATAACAAAGATAATCTACCTCTTGTAGAAAGAAGGTTAGCTCCTGAAATGCCCAAGGTACAGAAATATAAAAACAGAATGGGTTAGATTCAAACAGAGTTAAGCAACGTATTTATGTACTTGTGATGAACCATGTTACATTCAAAAAGCATGTTCTTAATTCTAACCTTGCCCTGCACTGAATTCTGAAATTCAAAAAACACTGAGAGTGTAATATTTTATTAATAGAATGAAATGATCAGGAAGTATTAAAAGAGCTGAATTTTTAATATTCTTATTAGCCTGCTGTGCAAGAGATGAATCAGTTGTATTAAAGCAGTCAGTATAATACTGCAGGATGTTCACCCACCATAAAATACCAGTTACCCAGTCACCAGTGAGTTGCCAGTTACCTATCAGTTAATCTGTTGATTTTTTTTAAGTGATTTAGTCTGCTCTCTTCATTAATCCACAGATTGAAGTTCCAGTGAGAAATCAGTGGTGTGAGATGATTATATAATTATTTTCAGTTAGTGCCCTCTACACAGACTCTTTTATACTTCTGGCAGTAAATACATCTGTTAATAAAATCGTTCTAAAACTAGCTGGCTGAAACAAAATAAAGACCTCAAACTTCTTGAAGTGCCTGTTGAGATTTAATCAATGTAAATTCAGATTTTATTTATGTTACATAACATTTGATTTTTTTATTGTAGTTCCAGAAAGGTTGAAGAGGATGAATATGAAGATGTCACAGGCAACCAGAAATGGGTATTAGCTCCAAAAACACAAGACACAGATGCGACTCTCATATTAAACAAGTTGCTGAGGGAATATGACAAAAAGCTACGGCCAGATATTGGAAGTAAGTCCTCTTTTTCTTTCTGTAGAAAACATACACTAGTATCTACATAGAAATATTTTGTGTTTCTATTAACGATGGGCTTGATTTGCAAAGTTAAGATCTGGATCCAAACTTTGGACAAGTGTGGGAATGTTCAGGCCCTGGCTTTTGGTTCAGGCTCAGTTCTACTGTAGATATTAAATCCTAGCATTTTATAGCAATTTACAAATACTAATTCTCACTGCATGCTTAGGAGGAAGCTCAACATGATTAGAGCTGTTTTACAGAGGGGCAGTTTGGTGGACAGAACTAGTAAATGGCTTGTCCAGGATTACATGACTGGTCATTGGCAGTGCCAGGAATATTTTTATTTCCATTTGAGCTCATAAGACAAAAAAAGATCTCTGCGCATCCTGACAAATGATTAAAACAACAATCCATGAAACCAACAAAAACAGCAACAGAAGCCCAGCGGACTCATATCCGGCCCTCTTCCAACAGTGCTGTATAACTATATAAGTTCCCTTGCCAAGGGGCCTCCTGCAGCTCAGAAGGAGGGGGCTGGATTTGTCTATGAAAAGATGAAGGGCAACTTGTGGGGGGTTTCCTAAATCTTCCAATCAGAAACCAGGGGAAATGTCTCCAAGGTGATCAGATGGAATGTGGGAGTCTAGTAGCAATATGGATATATGATCGGAATTGGATTAGAGAAGAACCAACTGATATATTTCTATAATCAATTCTTTTGACTCATTTGCCCATATACAGCAAGGTTTCTTTCTCCCATAACTATATATATAGAGAGAGAGTTCTCTCTCTCATTTTACCATACCTTGTGGTCATGCACACTTTGGTCATAACCTTTGAGAGAGAGAAATAAAGAATCATTTTATCATTTTTTAATTTCCCTCACCTCATATATAGGTAGAGGAACAAAAAAAGGCGCAGGAATTAACCTAAAATGCGCAACTGTGCATGCTATTGATAGGTTTTTACAGAGAGGTCAGGGAGGCAATCCCTTGCCCTCAGTACAAACAGAACAGAAATGCGGTGACAGAACGTGTACTTGATGTAACCTCTATAAATTCTCTGTTCTGGTCAGTTTAGAGATGCGTAGGAGCTGCCTGTGCTCAGTCCTAGTTGTAATAACAAGTGCCAACCAACTAGGCACTAGTACAAATCAAATAAATCAATCCTATACTAACAGAACATCTCTACATGGGTTCATCTATTAGTAATTACAGTGGTATTTCCATCAAGCTGGAAAAGAACATAACTGATAGAAGTTTGTGCTTTTACTGTACAGCAACAGTTAATCTGTCCATCTCCCTAATTTGCTAAACTGTCTTCAGCAAATCTTTAATCCTTGATGAAATCATGTTCTTGCAAATTGCAGGAACAAGGTTCCCAGCCATCAGTAACATCTACAAGAAATGTTGGGACTGATATTTCAGTTTGCTTTGTACAACCTGTTCCCAGATCACTAACTTTGGAGATAAATCATCTATCTCTGACACAGACCTGAATGAATAGGATAAATTATGGCATGCGTCTAATAATTCAGTATCGGGCATGGACTTCTATAAGATTAGCAGTGGTCATCTATTTTCTCTGGCATTGAAAAGGTCATTTGTTGCCCAAATAATTCCCATTATCTCTCCCACTACACAGTCACAAATCTTGTTTTTGATAGAGTAGTTGCCTTTCACAGCACAGGATAAAGCATTTGTAGTTCTGGGTTCTGTCAATTGAGTTTATGTATATGGTTCCCATAATTTCAGTCCTGCAATGACTCACTCCCCAACCATTAATTAACTTACCCTCACAATACCCCCATGACCAAGGGAAGTAATACTGCTATTTTACAGATGAGGCGCTTGCCCAAAGTCAAACAAGAAGCATGAGGGAGGATCAGATATTGAACCCAAGCCTCCTGCATTCCAGGCCAGTCCTGAACTAGCACCCCTTATTCTCCCATACAGCACAGCCATGGGTGGCTTTATTGAGTGAGAGAGTGTACAAAACTCCTCATGTCAAAGTGTGTGAACTAAGGAAAAGAACTAAGCTAAATTTTCTCTTAAGAGCTTCCAGAGACATAAACATATTGCTTGAGATAGATAAATGTAGTATATTAATCCTCCTATCTTAACTGTGGTGTCTGTCTCATAAAGGCATCAGGGGGGGAAATGCATTAGACATCATGGGGCATAAAAGGGAAAGCACAGAGTTTGGAATATTATGAAAAAAATGGAGTTACATAAGATAATGAATATACCACTGGGTTGAATACAATGTTTAGTATCCAAGCAGAAGTTAAACCGATGATAGACACAGCATTAAATTTGTACTGGGGTACAACAGACTACTTGCCAGGGGCTTTTCATTTGTTCAACGTTTCCTATGGTTAATAGAGCAGTGGCTACTCACCATTCTATGCAACTTTGCTCTGCACGTGGTTATTCCGGTTCTTTACACTGAGGCTAAGATTTTTGATAATGGAAGCCTAAAATGAGGCTCTTACATAGGTGGCCTGATTGTCAAAAGTGCTAAGCATCCAGCAGCTCCCATAGATATTAATCGGAGCTGCTGGTTTTCTGGCACTTTTGAAATTCAGACCATGTCTTTTGGGGCCTATTTAGGTGGAGTTTGATGCTTAAACTTGGGGACCCATATTTGAAATTCTCATTCCAAAAGCAGAGGGAGAAGAGGATTGTTGTCAGGATTGCCTCTCCACTCTGAACTCTAGGGTAAAGATGTGGGGACCCGCATAAAAAAAGAAATAACCCCCCAAGCTTATTTTACCAGCTTAGGTTAAAACTTTTCCCCAGAACACAAACTTCTCCAGTGTCTGGACTTGGTAAACCAGCTGCCACCATCAATTTAAGCCCACAAAACAATGGGTTTGGGTAAATTGGAACCCCTCCGTTAATCCCCCCCCCAACCCCCTCCCTTTACCAGGGAGAGGCTTGAGAAAACAAAGAAAAACCCCTCACTTTTTCTGTGAGACTTGCCCGATCCAAACCAGGATCTATCCAATGGAAACAAGCAGTCAGAGTCTTAAAAGAAAGATTTTAATTAAAGAAAAAAAAGAAGGAATGTACAGAAATCAATAGAACCCCCCCCCCGCACCCCCCCCCCCCCCCCGCATCACAACAGCATCACTGACCCCTCCCTGGACATTCTCCATCTGCTGGAGCTTAAAAGTATAAAGAACACAGCTAAATTCCACTCTGATCATTTGTGCCCCCCCCCCGGCCGGTCTCCCGCCGCCCGCGCCCTGCCCCGCCCGGGCCTACGTGGGTCACCCACTGGGTCCTGCTGCTCCGGATGCAACTCGCTGGGAGGGGAAGATGGAGCGACGTGCCCCCAGCCCTCAGGGAGACGCTCTGGAGACATGGAGGCTCAGAGCCCCTCAAACTAAGCGGAAACTTGGAGCCCCCGCTCCAGGACTCAACCAAAGTTGACTTGCTTCGTGGCACGGGTCGGGGTAGGGAAGGAGGCGCTGGAAGTTTGGGGCTCCCTGCTGGGCTGGCTGCCATAAGGGGGAGTAGGGAGGGGTGCCCCAACTTGAAAGGCAAAGCCGCCGGCTACCAGACATACCTGGGGTGGGGGCACGGCTGGTTCTGGCGCAGAGCTACCCATCCACGCGTCTCTCTGGCTCCCACAGCGAGCCCCGGGGCCTGGTTCGGCTCGGCGCGGGGGAAGATGCGCAGAGAGAGGTGGGCGGGGTTAGGGACGCAGAGGCGCCCTCCCCGTTGGATTTCCCCGGCCCCTCGGCTGCCAAGTCCCCGCTCCAGCTGGACTGCACGCACCTCCACTGCGGACACAGCGTCCCCCCTCCCCCGGGCCGGGCGCCCGGGGACACCAAGGGCGAGCTCCGCAGCGGCGGGGCAAGACGGGACTCCTGTCAACCCTGCCCCATGGAGCCCCCGTCACTCCACGTGGGGGTGCAGAGACATGGGGGAAGTCCAAGGAATCCACACACACACAGATCTCCCCCACTGCCCAGCACCCCCTTGTGCCACAGCGCAAGGGCCATGCCTGCACAGAAACACCCTGGGGCCCTGCCCCTTTTGCTCCAGGCACACCAGATGTGGGCAGGGATGCTCAGCCTGGCAGCGGGATCCAAGTGTAGTGGGACTCAGTGTGGGGGGATCCAGATGGGGGTAAGAGGGTTCTTTGTGAGGCAGGGGCAATGGGAATCTGCAGGGGGGGAGCAAGTGAAAGCGGTAGGAGGTCGGGAGAGGGGTTGGGTGCAGGGGAGGTGAGGTTCATTTGGGTGGGGTCCAGGTGGTTGAGGCTCATTTGGGAGAGTGTCTGGGGGGACTCATCAGGGTGGTACAGATGTAGGGGAAGTTGGGTTCATCAGGGAGAGGATATGATGGACCTCCTTAAGAGGGGAGCCCCAGCTGCTGCCAAGGGGATCCACATGCTGGGCCCCCGTAGGGTGACCAGACAGCACTTGTGAAAAAATCAGGACTGGGGGTGGGGGAGTAATAGGAGCCTGTATAAGAAAAAGACCCCAAAATCAGGACTGTCCCTATAAAATCAGGACATCTGGTCACCGTAGGCCCCTGCTTCCCTCATCCCCGTCTCTTCGCAATCCCATGCCCTTTCCCCATGGCTCCATCTCTTCCCCATCCCACCCCTTCCTTCCCCACTGCCTCTTTCCCCTGCCCTCAGCACACAGGAGTGAGCTCAACCAGCACTAGGACCCAGAAGCTGCAGATTCCAGGGAGCTGAGCCACACTTTCTGTTTTCTGCTGGGCTGTGCAACTCAGCGATCACAGAAATGGTGGGGGCAGAGGGGGCTCCTGCCCACTTGGCTCCCCTTCTGACCACGCTGACCTGCACCCCGCCGCAGCACCGCGTGACCAGAACACCTTTCCCCCCTGCTGGCTCACAGCTTCTGACCACGCTGACCATTCCTCTCTCCCCCCTCCTAATCTCCCCCGCCCTGCTCAGCCCCGCCCTCTAGCGGCTCACCCTTCCCCCACAGGCTGGCTTGCAGACTCCTTGCTCCTGCCCGCCCGGCTCCGTTGGCTTGCCCCGTACCGGGCTCCGGATTTAAGGGGGTCCCCCTTATGTCCGGGGCCCGGTACAGCTGTATCCGTAGTCCACCCCCCCACCCCCCGTCGCCGGCCCTGTCTAGTGTAGACGCAAGAAATCGATCCCTGAGCGCTCTCCCCATCGACTCCAGAACTCCACTGGTGTGAGAGACAGAAGCGGAGTCGACCAGGGAGCGGCAGCGGGTGACTCTCCTCCATGAGGACGCTGAGGAGGTAGGTAGACCTAGTATACATCGACTTCAGCTATGCTATTCATATAGCTGAAGTTGGGTACCTTAGATCGACCCCTTCTCCCCAGTGTAGACCTGGCCTAAGTGAAAGGTATCTCTTGGGACTTTATAATAAAAACAGTAGTGTACTAATGCACACTTGGGAGAGGTTTTCCCTCCCCTAAACATCACAGCTTCCAAAAGTTTGGGTTTTAACTTTTGTATTTGGCAGTTTTCCCATTATGTCACAAAGCAATAATTATTTTCTGAACAGAAAAAAAAAAGAACACATCCTAAATTAACAGTTTATAGCAGAGGACTGATAAAAATGTCTAGCATTTGGGCCACACACTTATTGTTATCCACAGTCATGGGACTAACAATATCTGCTTTGGGGCAAGTTATTGGTGCAAACAGTACAAAGCTCAAGGAGCAGGATGCATTGGCTCTTACCTGGTAAGCACCTCCACCATGCTCTGAAGCCTCGCCCACAGCCAGATACTCACTGGCCTGCTCCAAATCCCACTGAAGTCAAAGGAAAGTCTCCCATTTACTGCAGTGGGCTTTGCAATGGCTAGAGTCATAAAGGGACTTGGACTAAGCATTGCAGTGCCTCTCACTGCCCTGCTGCCTAGTTGAATTCCCAGTCCCAAGCTGGGCAGTCAGATTCCCCAGGCCTTGTGTGGGGAGAGATGGGCCTCTAAAAAAGGGATTCACCAAAGCCAGCAAGCTCATTTCTGCCATGTTAGGAAACTAAACACAAGCACAAAACCAACTAAATCCTGAGGCTGTTGAGTTGCTTGGCACCCCAGTTCATGCCTAAGCCCTGGTAGGACTTTCAAACTAGGCATTTCCCCATCTACCTTTCTTGCAGGGATTGAGCCAGTAGGCAGACACTAAGCATACCTAATCCACACAAAGGATGATGGGGGGTGAGAAGTTTGGGGGCTGGCTGGCATGTCCTCCCCCCCACCCCATTATACCGAATAATCAGGGCACTTGCCTGGGATGTGAGAGATCAAGTTCACGGTGCTTACCTGGGATTTGAGAGATCAGCCATGGTGCTTTTAGGCCAGGTCTACACTAGTGGGGCAGAGGGGTCGACCTAAGACATGCAACTTCAGCTATGTGAATAGTGTAGCTGAAGTTGGTGCATGTTAGGTCGACTTACCTGGTGTCCTCACAGCGGCAGCGGGCTCCCCCGTCGACTACGCTTGTGCCTTTCGGTGAGCTGGAATACCAGAGTCGACGGGGAACGTCTTTGGGGATCAATTTATCACGTCTAGATGAGATGCGATAAATCGATCCCCGATACATCAATCAGTACCCGCTGATCTGGCGTGTAGTGAAGACCGGCTCTTAGTTATAATGGGGGATAGCTCTCTTCACAAGAAAGGGCTGATTTGGCTCAGGTGCCTAACTCCAGGAGAGGGTTCACATCTGTGAATCTTAATCAGAGACAGGTACCTCCTTCTGGCCTGTTGGTTAGTTCCCTAAGTCCCACCCCTTCCTTAGCATCATATTCCTGACTAGTTTAGGTGGCTCCCTGCTCAGCATTCTGACATCCCTTTCTTAGCATCTAACTCTCCCCAGACAATGCATAGGGAGCCTAGATGTTTAACTCAGAGCTGCCAATTCCATGCATCAGGGCACCCAGGAGTTAGGCATTGCCACACTGAGCATTGCAACACTTAATCCCCTTTGTGAATCTAGCCTCCAGATCTGGCTATGGAGTAAGGTCAGATCCTACCAGAGGAACAGGATTTTCCCAACATACAGGATTAAGCTCTGACATTTAGTTCCAATACAAATATAGGCCCTAAGAGCTAACTTCATATTTATTTATCTATCTAACAACAAGTAAAATAACTGACAAAGCAATAGGCTACTGAGTGAGATTTACAATATTGCAGCCTGAAATCCAGACAGCCCAAACCTCGCTTATCCCCCATTAACTGGTCACATTTTGTCATTCCCATAGCAGTTTATAATCCGACAATACTAACTTGCCTATTAATATAGCTTATATTTTTAAACACCAAAGAAACTCAGTAGCACATGACAAAATATATGCCTTTTAAAATGATTTTATTTTAATATCACTTTACTTCGCAATCATCTTATGTCCAGTTTAGTCCATGACTGGTTTTTAATTTTTAGAAGTATCTGGAAAAATGAAGCTAGTTTTGTTATAGTTTTACATGTAACATAGTTCATCTTGGACACACACAGAGCTCAGAGAAGGCTTCATTACTTCAGAAACACAATTTGTGACACCTTATAGGGCAAGTCATTATGTTCTCTGAAGTAATTTTATATCTAGAAGATAATGTACTGTGTGTTTCTTTTCTGGCTGGTGAAAGTCCTATAAGGGAGAAACTTTGCATATATAGTAGGACTTGCTCAGTATGCAGTGGGGCATATAGTGCTCCTCCCCCATCACAGGAAGTCTGTGTGGGCAGGAGGCGAGAGTGAGGGGCAAAGGAAGGATGAGAATAAGAGACAAGAGGGGGCATCAAAGAGAGGAAAGGATGTGACAGGACAAAAGAGAAAAGGTAAGGACAAAAAAAAAGAGAAACTGTGGATGTAGCAAGAAAGAGAGGTGATGGAGAATGGTGTGAGGGGGGACAAGGGCAGGCAGAAGTGAAGATAGTAGAGAGAGCACCCAGAAGTGAGAAAGGAGGGTAGGAGGATGAGCACCACGTCACCTCTCCAAATTTACAACAGGAAAGACAAAGAGGTGTTCCATAACATGCTCTCAAACTCAGTATGTTTTTCACATTGGCCCACAGGAAGGTCCCTGATGCACACACACTTGTGGCTCACAAAAGCAAATTGAGCCTACTGCTATGAGATCTCTTTCCTCTCTCAGAGCCATTAGCCTCCCATCCATTTCTAACACTGCAGTAATGACTATCCAGTGCTACCTGCCAGGGCTATGCAGCTAGACCCTCATGAGGGCTTATGCACCTTCCATTCTTTACCCTCACGTGAGGCCACTGTACATGTATAAGAGCTGTGTTTGATTCGGTTCACATCTACTACTTCACCACTGCTGAAACCACAGGCTTCTCAAGTTTTCCTTCACGGTTACTTTGATGTTGTCTTTAGTACCTGATGTTTCTATAGTCTAAAAAATAATATTACCTCTCTTGACCTGAACAGTTAACCAACATATGGGGTTCTAAAGCTTGTTTCTCTTAGGAGAAGTTGGTGGTGGAGTCAGGTATTTCTCTGAGGCAACCCTGTTTATTTACAAAGAATGTACATTGAACAAAGCAGGACTCAAACATCAGGGGACAGTCTCCTTGCTCATAATTCCAAGCTTCTTTCAGACCAGCACTCTACCCCAACAGGTCTTCTTTGCAGGGGTTTTTCTCAGGCCTTTACTCCCAGTGGTTGTCCTGTTGTCTCCTTGGCTTTCTGCTGCTTCTCTAGCGTATTTCTTCTCACACACAGCTCCATCAAAAATAATACCTATTCTGCCCATAGTGAAACTCTTCTCCCCACATAGCTCAGATGTGGCCTGAAGATTGGGCAATAGCTCTTGTTGTAAATCAGCTTACTGGTGTTGTACATTTTTCATGGATGTAGGGTAGCTGTTACATCCACCAGCTTTAAGAAGATTTCACTCAAATCCCAGGATAGCAATAACATTGGTAGGAGTGTTAAGTGAGCTGCTACTGTGTGCAGCAAAAACCTCTGAATTCATAGATAGAACAGAAACCACGGAGGACTGATGATCTTCACCCACAAATTATGAGAATGTTCAAATGGTTTGTGGTCTGTTAGAATCTTCTTAGGGGAAGAGGGGAGCCCTGTCTGGGAAAGAAGCTTGGAGAGAGATGGGGAAATGCACAGTAGGAATGGAGTGGGAGGAGATCTATGATAAAAACCCAAGCATTTACACCTGTGAAGAGCAAGCCTATAACACCATTCTGGGTTTTTATGAACCCACACACACGCCCTGAACTCTCATTTCACCATTTGTCTCAGGTCAGAAAAAAATCTTCAACAGCATTATTAGCTCTTTAATGCTCATCCACTCAATTTATTCTACATATGGTCCAATCATTTTGGTCAACAAAGCTTCTTACAAATTTAGGTCCCACCCCTGTAACTGATAGCACACAACCCTCATAAAACCCAATGGACTTCAATGGACCACTGTGCAGGCACAATTCTCTGTGCACATGCCATCAATTGCAGGATGGGAGTCTTATGTCCTAAGCCAGCAAACCCTTTTGCTCACACTTAACTTTCCTCAAGTCAGTTGAGCTGCCCACGTGAATAAAGGTAACCACATGAAAAATTAATACATAAATAATAAGAGCTAGCTCTTATGTAAGCATTTGCAGGACTGGAGCCTTATTCATGGCTGCTGTCCAGGAATAGACACTTCTTAGAAGAAGTAAAGGTCTCAAATCCTTCATTCTAAAGTGGAGATTAGAACATATCTACACATCACATTAGTGAGCAAGATTGCCCATTCCACACTCAGTCTGGGCTGTAAACTGGATATGTAATTTTTCTGTTATGCTGAAGTATGAATGAAGACACTAATGGATTTCCCCCCCTCAATGTTTCCCTCTTTTAAAAAAAAATATAATGCAAGGAAAATGAATTACATATTTTACAAACTATCAAACAGCTAGACAATTACAGCTAGAAAACATAACAGAATCAGATTTTCCTAAATGGGGAGAAATAGAAGGCTTAGCAGACACAGACTGTCCGTAAGACTCTCTCTGATTGGTGACAATGGGCAGGCACTTCTCTCTGAGCCTAATGCTTTCACCAGAGGAAAAATAGATCTGAGCAGAAAAGAAGGGCTTGCCAGATGGGAGTTGTTTTCTTGCATGTATTAAGCAGTTTTTAAAAAAAATTACAATATTGTTTATATGTTAATTTAGGGGATTTTTTATGGGGCCTGCCTTCTTCTGTAGAGGAGGCACTAACAGGGAGGAAAGCCCTGATCCTGAAGTGAGGTATAAGCACTGTGGCTGATAAATACTCTGTAAGCACTAGTGTCTGTATGTGTGGACTCACGTGCAGGACTTGATAGACATTTTTGCACATGCTTAACTTCTATTCACCTGCTTAAAGTTTCATTGTTTAAACAGAAGACGTATACAAAATAAGGGACCATCATTAACCTGCTGAAGGAATTACCTAACAGATAATCAGGATAAATATCAGTTTGATGTTTACTACTAGACCCAGGCTTCTCACTACTCACTACTCGTATAGCTCCCAGCACTGCCTATGCAAGACAAGATGTCCTTATTTTTTCAAATCAACCTTCTTTATAAACAACCCATTATCCACCACCCGCCCAAGAGTAGTAACGCCTTCTTCTTCAGTAATTCATTGAGAAACAAGCTATATGTGATACAAGAACTAGAACTGTTCACATTTTTCATGCAAAGCTATTTTTGGCAAAATGGCAGAATGGCTTTTTCATCAAAATGGAAATTTCCCAGGGAAATATTTATAATTTTTAAAAATGCAGGTTTTTGTTAAAAAAAATTAATCAAGACAATTCCAATAAAAATGAAATCTCATTGTCATCATTTCTTTTTGCGTGAACAAAAACTATTGCCTGACCAACTCTAACAACTCTCAGCGTATTTTAATACAAAGAATATTTCTTAAAACCACACTCATCAATTTTCTCAGTCAAATACTAGTATTTCTGCAACAAAATGTCTTACCCCAATCCACCAAGGGAACAACATTTTGCAGAACATGTTGGCCTTGATTCATAAAGGAACTTAGGCATGCAACACTCAGCATCACTACGCCGAACGTTGAGGCACCTAAAAAATCAGTGGAATTCACAAAGCCTATGACAGGTGCCTACACTCCCTACACAATGAATGGGGCAAGAGAGGGGCCTAGGAATGGGATGCACAAAAGCCAGCAAATCAGGTGGCGCTTCACCTTGGGTATCCAAAAGGCAATGCCAAGGCAAGCAGGGTGCCCTAAGCTCAGAGAGTTCAGCACCTAAGTCCAGGTTGGAGGGAGGCACCTCCCTCTTCTTGGGAGTCTCAGCTGCAGACACTCTCTTGGCCTAAGCCTGCTGTTGTTAGCCCTCCCGCATAACTTTTAGCCTGGGGCTAAGGGTACTCACTCGGGATGTGAGAGATCCCCAGTTCAACTCCCCCCTCAACCTCAGGAAGAGAAGAGATTTGAACAGGGATCTAATACCTCTCACTTGAGTGCCCTAACCATTGGGATATAGAATGAGGCGAGAGGTTCCCTCCAGCTCTCCTGTTGAAACCATTCTACTGTGGATAAATAATGAGAGTCTTAAGCTAGCCAATGGGAAATGCTGACCACAGGGGTTTGTTCTAAGCTTCGCCCATCTCTGAGTTCCCCACCTAAGACCAGGCTGCAAAGAGGCATCTATTTCTGCAAGCAAGTCATGAATTGAGGGGAACATAAGTATTTGGTTCCCTCCCTTAAATTATATTTGGGGTCCAAAACTATACATCTGGGGAAAGACTCCCCCTTATAACCTGTTGCCTAGTGCAGAGGTTCTCAAACGTCATTGCACCGTGACCCGCGGGTGACAACAAAAATTACTACACAACCCCAAGCGTGGGAGGGAGGGAGGGAAAATCCAAAGACCAGGTGCTTCAGGCAGGGGGCTTTGGCTTCAGCCTTGGGTGGTGAGGTTTAAGTTTTGCACCCGGGAGGTGGAGCTGAGACTTTGGCTCCAGGCCCCAGAGAGTCTATTGCCAGCCCTGGTGACTCCATTAAAATGGGGTCACAACCCACTTTGTGGTCCCAGTGTATAATTTGAGAATCCCTGGCCTAGCAGATAGGGTACTCCCTTAGGCTGTAGGAGACAGCTAGCTCAATTCCCCCCTCTTCCTGTCGAGATGAAGGGATTTGATAAATCAACCAACTCTGGACTACAGAGTCATTCTCACTCTAGCCCACTTAATATTTAAATAAACAATTATTTAATTAAAAATGGAACACCTTGCACAAGAGAAATGGAAGGAGACCCATATCAGAATGTTCTGTAGCCTAGTGGTATTCCCCCCAGGCATGCCTCCCAGATCAGGTTCCAACATGCAATCAGTGTGTCCGAATGCCTATCTTCCCTCATTTTGTGAATAGCTGTGGGGCTTAGGCAGGAGACAGACACCTGAGTGCCTAGAGCAAGGCTGTGGTTGTGCATGCTCAGGTGGGAGATAGGCACCTATGAACATCCCCAGAAGCAAAAACTTAGGGGCTAGGTGGCAGCCAAGCAGGAGTTTTGTGAATCTCAGTGATGTCTAAAAACGGAACCTAAGTGCCTTTGTGGATTGTCCCTAAAGCTACTAGTTAGAGATTCCCATGGCTAACAGCTACCGTGCATGGGGATGGGGGTTTCATGTTTTCTAGCACTTGACCAAGGATATAAAAGGGGATCAGTTCTTGCTACATGCAAATATGGCCTTGTGTATGTAAGGTAGTTTATCACCTTGTTTTATTATTGCTCTCCTTCACAAAAAGCTGCCTTTTCAAGTTGTCTGCCATTGTAATTAAAATGATAAGTGGGCAAGAAATTGACTTCAAGGCAACTCATTCATGAATCCATTTTAGCCGAGACAAAACAAGAATGGATTATACTGATTTTACAAATCTAGTTCCTGAGGGCTGTTTCAAACATGAGATCCATGCTATCTTTAATTAGCAATTTTGAGTCTTGCCCCACTTATGCTAGCATTGGTATTGGTGGAGCTAGGTAGATAGTCCCACAAGGGAAGGCTCTTGATTTTTCAAGGCCTTATCTTTGTGTAGTTTTTTTTTTAAGACTCACTACCTCCTGCCACCAATATCTGGGTTCCCATCTCTTTTGCATCAGCACTAGAACCCTGGCTATCCGGGCCTAGTGTCCCTCCCGCCAGGCTGGGGGAGGGACTTTAGTTGTGGGCGGGCCTAGGCCTGCCCACTTCTCGGGTAACCAAATAGTAGAACCCTGGCTATTTCCTCCATTCCCTTTGAGCCTTCACAGCTTCAGGTACCCCTTGGATACCCATAAGTCCAAACAAATGTGCTCCACTTAAAGGTAAAAACATTGGCTTCTTCTGTCAGCCCCACAAACTCTGGGTTCTTTCCTTCCCCCTTGCCTTTTTTCTGACTAGTCGGAAAGGTTCTGCAGGCAGAATTAGCCCCTCAGCCAGCTGTGCAATTCCCATTTGCCTTTAGTAGGTTTGCACAGGTGTTGCTAATGGAAATTGTTAAGATATTCTGTTGATGATGTGCAAGGAGGAATCAGATCCATCTCTCTTACTCTTTGCTGTGCTGGCTTCACAAGGGTTTACAGGAGAAAAAAAAGCATTAAAAAACTTCTGATTGTAACTAAAGTAAACAGTTTCTTAAGACACACAGAGAGCAGATCTGTTAACGGAGAAGACGGCGCTTTTACTCAGTCACTCTTTAGACTAGAACTGCATTTTAAGCACTATATAAATTATAATCTTTACTTCTCAAGCTATATTGGAGTCTTTCCACAGCTTGTTCAGCCTTCCTGGAGTGCCAAACAAAAATGCACCCTAAAGGGCACTACAGACTACTGCTTCTGTATGGTTAGCCTCTATTTCTGTCAGCTGCTGATTGCCACACCTGATTCTTTAAATCATTTCCAGCTATGCTGTCCCAGACATAATGATAGAGAACTACTGATGGCATCACAGATCAAAATATTTTCTAGATCATATTGGAGAGACAGCTTTGCCATATCTCTGTCTGAGGGTGACCAGATATCCCAATTTTATAGGGACAGTCCAGTTTTTTGGGTCTTTTTCTTATATAAGCTCCTATTATCCCCCATTCCCTGTACTGATTTTTCACACTTGCTGTCTGGTCACCCTAGAGCAGATAAAATTATTACTTACTGGTGTTAGTCTCCTCTTGGGGCCTCCTATGCTAAAGAGGTGTCCCCTACCAGGAAGGAGATATGAGTTGTCAACCCAGGATCATATATACACAGGGATGAAAGTAGAAATGGGGACTTACCGGAACGGCGCTGAGTTAGGGACGGCTCTAGACCCTGGAAGGGGCGGGGCCTCGGGCGGAAGGGACGGGGTTGAGGGGTCAGAGCCAGCCTCGGACTGCCCTGTACCAGTAAGTGCCCTCCCCTTCCCCCACCTCTCCACCGGGGTAGTAGTGGCAGCCAGGACTCCAGCAGCGGTTTGAAGGGCCCAGGTTGCGCCGCAGGCCTTTTAGACTGCTGCCGGAGCCCTGGCTGCCACTGCTACCCCAAAGCTGCAGCGGTGGTGGGGCTCCAGC
The DNA here is from genome assembly GCA_032164245.1 of Sternotherus odoratus. Lineage (NCBI taxonomy): Eukaryota > Metazoa > Chordata > Testudines > Kinosternidae > Sternotherus > Sternotherus odoratus. Next base: position 200,101,928 of record JAVMKO010000001.1, on the reverse strand, counting down.
GGCTATTTAAAGGGGGTGGGGCCGGGGTCGTAAAGGCAGCGGTAGCTCCTAGAACCCCGGAGCCACTTCCCCAGGGCTCTAGCAGTGGGGCTCTGGTGGCAATTTAAAGGGCCTGGGGCTCCAGCCACTGCTGGGAGCCCCAGGCCCTTTAAATTGGCACCTGGGGAAGCAGGCCGCCCCAGTACAGCATACCGGCTCTTTCTGGTATGCCATACTGGGGCGTACTGGTTTACTTTCACCTCTGCATATACACTCCAGTTCCCTCTAGTTACACTTCTAGAGCAAGCAAGTGTGTAAGTACTAGTGATGCTATTGTCATGCTGTCTGGAGTGACTCGGGAGCAAGAGTGCCAAACCCAGGGCAGACTATTAAGAAGCAGGGCAACAACTTTAAACTAGTGGTATGTCTATAATTAGATTTCACCAACCCAGTCATAAGTGTCAACTCCCAAAGCACTATACCAGTCTTACCACGTAGCCACAGTCAGTCCCCTTGGGCACTCCTGTCTATCTTGCCACCCAGGCAAGCTTGGCTATGTGATATGGTTCCTTGCACCAAAAATCACAACAATATTCAGGTTACTCCCAGTCCCAAAGGACCAGTCACTTATCCCTGGTCAACTGTATCTCATATCTCAAACCAAAGACGACACCTGTAGCTGGTCCTGTAATAAACTAAATATTTTATTAACTAAGAAAAGACATTAGTTATTTACAAGATTAAAGAAGGTAACACACACACACACAAATTTCACTCCTAACTTTCAAAGATAATAGAAACATCTATCATAAACAGAGTCTATATGTCCTTTGTGACTAACCCAGTCAAAACAGCTGGGGGTCTTTTACTTATGCTTAGCAATTCTTGCCCCTTTACAGTCCAAGCAACAAAAACCAAGTTTCTCCTTGTCAGGGATTTTTATTTTCTTCACCTCAGAGCCCAAACTGATGGAATGAGTTCATACGCCGGTCTCCCCTTCTTAGAGAGGGTGAGGAATGCAATCAACAAGGCCCCATGTCCTTTGATGCTACACAATGGTTTCTTTGTTTTCAGTGGGCCTTCTTTTGTGCAGGACAAGTACTTTACTTTAATTAATGATTTTTTCCTGTTTGGTGAGTTACACAATTGGAAGTTTACAATGCAAACATTTGTTATCGCTCTATAACATGGTGTTCAGATAAGTGAGACGAATGCACCCTACAAGCCATTCATAAGGTCTAAACACATTCTTATCAATTTAACATCTATTTTAACACAAGTAGGCCAGACTGTTCTCCAGCTATGCATTTATCAGTGTTCAGTGAGCCCTAGGGCCTTGGCATGAGCTGGCACCTAGTCTGCCAGCATCATAGATATCAAGAGGAATCTTCATGTGGGAAGAAGAGAGAGATTTAGGAGGGGTTTTTTAATATAATTATTATAGTAGCATTTAGAACCTGTAGCCCCTATTATATTAGGCACAAACATAGAACAAAGATGGTTTCTTTCCCAAAGAACTTGCAGTCTACGCAAAGTAGCAGAGAACAAGAGATCTATACCTAAACCGGGCATAATTACCTCTTGGGAAACTAACCTTTTGAACAGGGTGCAAAGGAAAAATAATAAAAGCTCTCTTCTGTCCTGCAAAGGGTTGGAAACATAGCATGTGGCAGCCATTTAGGGTACAGAAGCGAGTGAATGGAAAGAACACTTAAGTGCCATTTGTGCCCCATGGATAATTCACATGTACAGGCATTCCTGGAAAAGTTGCTAGGATGTGGAATAGAACCATATTTAAATAGGAACAACCTGAGAATCTTGGAGGGAAGAAAAATGAATTTCACAGCCATCCCTTGTAGAAGCGTTGCTGCCTGGGATCCCTAACCAATTGTGGTAAAAACAACCCCAACATTCATAACAGCAGCAGCTTAATTTTTCCAGGGAAGGTCTATGAAAGGGCTAAACTGGGAAATAAACAATGACCTGAGCAAAGCACTTGTGTGTTCCTCATGTTTGAAGTAGCACTCAAATTATGTTAGTAAAATCAGTATAGTCCATGCTTGGTTTGTCTCAGCTACAATGGATTCATGAATATGTTGCTTTAAAACCAATTTGATGTAAGAAAGTCCAGTTTTGTAAATCTAAAGTCAATACATTAAGCCCAATAAATTGAGTATTGCATAAATAACTGCCGATGGGTACACATTGGATATTGATATTGTTTTAGACTGCTACTGAGAACTGGAAAAGGTTCCTGTGAGTCATAAAAAAGTGCTGACATCATCATTTTATATAAATGTGTATGACCTAGCAAAACTAGATTAACACAAAAAACATTGTGTACAATCTGAATCTGGTGTTAATCAGTGTAGCTTCATTAGAGGCTGCAAAATAAACAAAAATCTTTTGTCCTTTAGTAGAAAGATGGGGTATGTGAAAGGTAAAGGTGGAGCTATACCGATTTACACCAGATGAGGACCTGGTTCTCAATGGTAGCACATTTTACATGTGCCAGCCTTTCCCTTTTGAGAATGTGCCTGACGCAGTGTGTGTTACCAGTTAGGACAATGTGCTAGAATGCAGCTGTTTGGTGAAGGAATGACGTGTTTACCAGGCTTCCTGTACAATAGAATGAATAAGAATGTTGGGTTCATATGTAATTCCTCTGCTTGATGGGGTTTTATTAGGTTGTAAGCTACGGAGAAGCTCAGTGACCTGTGCTCCTAATCAGAGGTGATTCCTACTACCAGAGTTTCTTAAAACAAACAAAAGAAAAATCAGAGAAGGTCTTGCTTTGTGAACATGAATGTAAATAATACTTACTCCTACATCAGACTGAGTTATTCGGAGCTTTCTGTTTCTAGGTAATTACTATCTCGGGAAAAATGCAGTATAAGTTCAAAGTTTAAATATTCATTATCTTTATTTTCTTAAGTACTGTTCTGGCTATGGAAGTATGGCAGGCACTTACCATCAGCCAAACTCATAGACACAGTACTTGTAGCTATTCTGTGGTTAAGGCTGAACATAATAGCTTCCCATTATATACCTGTTTTTTATTGCCATTCCATTGCTTCCTGAAAAGAAACCATCCCCGCGAAAAGATTACATGTTGCATCTTAATCTCAGTGTAGAGTGTTTCATGGAAAGTTTGGTTAAAATCAGACCATGTGTGGTATGGTGGTGACATACCCCACACTGAAGTAAGCTTTTCCCCCAAAAGCATTTTCTCTTGTGGCTGCCTGGTCCCTGCTAATTCTTCCTATTGTAAAGTTGCACTCTTATAAGATATTTTCCCCCTTTAGGCAGGCCTTTCTTGGCAAAAACTAACAGGCACAGTTCTACAGTAGCAATTTGGCCAGAGAAAGGTGGAACACTTTCTATTAAACAGTGAGAATTACCTAAATATAATATTTTAAATGCTTGAAAATGTTTCTACTGGTTGACTTCCTTCCCTCCCCCACCCTTCATTCCTGCCCATTGTGTGTTGTCCTCATATTGTACCCATGTATAACTCCACCAACACCACACCATCTCCTGTGGACTTGCTAATGTCTGCAGGAGGGAATCCCCATCTTGTTGGATCTCATATGAGCTCAGAGGAGAGTGCCCTTCTCGTGGACATATATCCGCCTATACAAGTAAACTTAAAAAAAAAAAGATTGAAAACCTAGTAAATCTCACACCCACCCACAAATAATTAATTAAAAATATTTAAGGCTGAAAGTGGATTTTTTTTTCCTGAACCCCCCCGCCCTCCCAACACTTTCTGTACAAAAATTCTTCAGCTCTAAAAATCTCAAAGGTTAGGAACTCTAGAAGGAACACAAACCACCTAGTTCTTCATTCCCATTTAATCTTTCACCATCATCTCACTTGATTTGCATTATCCCATTTTGCACCCTACAATTTAAAAAATGCAAGGAATGGTCAAAGTAACAAATTACTTTGTTGGGCCAGGAATCCTCTGGCAGTGTTACAAAACTGCATACATAGGGTACTCACTATAAGAGCATTACTGCAGCATTTAATGTTCCAATATTCACATTTATCAAGCAATGTTTACTAGGCTGGGATAATAATGGCTACATAAAGTATGTAACATCTATGGCCCCGATCCACAAAGGTACTTAGGTGCCTAAACCCAGATTTAGGCACCTAAATCCCAGTTTGGGCTTCACTGTAATCCATGAAACTCCTGCAGATTCTGACAGACACCTATACTCACTTGGTGCCTACCGTGGTGGATTAGCCACTGGGGCCTGTGCCCAGGGGCTCCAGAAAAATGGGCACCCTGACCTTGCTCTCTGATAGGAGCGCCAGATAGGTGGGGGAAAGCCCCCACAATCTGACACCACTCCTGACAGGAGTGCCAGGCAGGGACTGCAGGCAGAAGGCATGGGGAGGGGCCCCACTTGCTCTGACCCAGGGCCCCACAAACCCATAATCCACCTATGGGTGCCTACGTTTTCCAGGGTAAAATTTTCTTCACCACCAAAGGTCCTGCCTACATGGTGCAGCAACGTGCATTAGAAGGATGTGACTTATATTGTAGCCTGAGTAGACCCTGTTGGTGCACACTAAAAGTTCTATAGATTGTGCTAATGTCAACACATTGGTGCACATTAGAATTCACATCCCTCTTATGCACCATAGGTAAGTCCCAAATTTCTGCTCCTTTGCCCGCCCACCCCCAGGAGCTCAATAAGTGCATGCTCTGGTGCCTAGATCCCTATACCCTTCCAAGGCCCCAGAGCAATCTGTGAACCAGGGGATGAATGCGTTTGAGGCCCAACCTTGTAGGCTTGCTCAGAGGTTGTTGATCAAATCAGGTGCAATTCTAAAGATAGCTGGAGGAGGAGCTGCTGCTGCCCATTTTATAACTGCTAGCTCAGTGATTAGACCGTTTACCTGGGATGTGAGAGACCCAGGTTGAATTCCTCCATCTCTACCAGAGAGGGAGAAAAGCTTTGAGCAGGGAGCCTCTATGAGGGGATGTTCACCCACACCAATACTGAAAGGGTTAATGAAGCTCAGAGAGGACCAATTAGTGTGATAGGTCCCACATGAGAGGATTAGACAGGAAAAGCAATCCCTGATTGGAGGATGAAGCTCAACTGAGCAGGTATGGGGTGGGCTAGTATAAAGCCAGGAAGCTGCCCTAGGAAGAGCTATAGTGAGCATGTCTGTAGTCCCCTTCCCTGTGCATTAGAGAGGGAACATAGGAAGAGAGTAGGACCCTTGGAGCCTGGTCCTGAGGCAGGGGTGTACCCTGAAGAGAGAAGGATGGAGAAGAGAGTCTGGGAGGGGTGAGTAGGAAGCAGGCTGGGGAATGAGCAGAGAGAGAAATCAGGTGCATGCTCTATCATTGGGTTAAAAGTTATAAAGTGGGTGGCACTACCTTCTCCACTGGCCATTTTTTGTAAAGCAACCTGGGCACCTACCTCACTACTTCAAGAAACTATCTAGGTGCCTAAACTGCTTGATTCCAGGAGACAGGTTTCCACTTGTGGATCACTTAGTAGAGATAGGTAGTTTCCTGCAGCTGGGATTTAAGTGCTAATTTCTGAGGGAGGGATGGGGCTGAGCACTGCTGTGCTCCCTCCTGCCCCCTTCACCAGAGTTGGTATCACCCCTGGGCTAGTTTAGGCAGCTTCCCCACTGAGCAGGATAGCTTTTGTGGAACCTATTCAAAGGTGCCTATTTCTCCTCATCCATTGCATAGGGACCTTAGGTGCCTAAGTCAGCCTGTGTGGATTGCAGTGTTACTTCAGTGTTTTCTCTAGGTACCTAAAGGTTAGTGTGTAACACACCCTGTTGCAATGCCTTCATCTTTTTTTTTTTATGAGTGTGGGCTTAGAGCTATAATGTTAATGACCATTTCCTCACCCACTCCCCAGTCTTGTGTCATCAGAAAGACCCCAACAGTTCAATTACTGAGTGGGAAAAAAATAAATTACTATCATGTTGACTGGGGAAAAATCAGAAGCATCATGGAACAAGACAGAATGTCTCCACAGATCATGGGATCTGGGCTTAAGGAATCATTCAGTTGGTATGATGACTTTGCCAGAAATATTAGCACCTGAGTTCACTGTTAAATATACTCATGCCCAATGATCTGGACTCAGCTAGTTCTCATCCAAATGGCAACGCTGGCCAATTTTTCTCTCCCAGTCTGAACCCATTTTTTGATTTCTCTTTTTATCTTCATTACTGCTCCCTTTCTCATGGACATTCACTGTTCTACTCAGAACTCCCCAGGTCTCCTTATATCATTACTGTGGATTTTACTGGGATAAAAACTGCAGCCACATATCTCCAGCAAGCAGTACTTTAGGAGTGACCTGGAAGGGGGCTTCCACTACATAACAATGTCTCAGAGAGTCCTTTGGATTGAGGTCCTCAATCCATAAAGACAGAGGTTGCATACTTGAGTTGTAGGCAATGAAAGGCTATGTCCCCTGCTCCTTATCCAAAAATCCTAACTCCTCCTTCAAAGGAAAAGCAAGTCAAGAATTCTGAGGTAAAATAATACTTTCTTCTCACTAGCATTCCCCCCTGAAATCATTAAGCTGTCTAGAATGGCTCACAACTGTGAGCGCCAATTTCAGGGGAGACTTAAAAATCAGGCTGTGAGTTCTCTACTTAAATTTCTTCAACCAAGTAACAAGTGTGATCTCCTCAGGCACTACTACAGGGAATCACAGAAAGGCTCCTTGGGCCCTCCAGGCTATCTTGCCACCAAGGCAAGTTCACCTTTGTGACAGATGGTTCCTTACATCAAACATCATAAGAATATTCAGGTTACTCCCAGTTCCAAAGAATCAGGCTATTGCATCTCTCACCAAAGACAATACTTGTAGTTAATCCTATAGTAAACTAACTAAAGATTTATTAACTTAGAAAAGAAATAACTTTGTAAACAGCACTTAAGGCAGGTAAGCATACACACACAAATGAGTCAGTCTTAGTTTTCAAAGATGATAGAAGCTGCTGTAATATGCAAGGTTAATATATCCTTTAGGGCAAACCCAAGCTACAAAGATGGGGATCTCTTGCTTATGCTTTTAAGTCTGAACCTCTCCCTGACGTCCAAGGAACATATCTCTATATATAAAAGTCAAATGGTGTATGTATGTATGTTCCCTTACTACTTCCACACCGTTTCAGCTATATACTTGAAATTTGGTACAGTTATAGGCTTTAGGGTCCTAATCAGGGTGAGAATCGAAATTTTTAAAAATCTCACCTCTTTCACCCCCTAGGGGTGAAATTCGTTAAAGCTCATTAACATCAACTACACAGCTCACATAACATCATCTAGGCAGCAGGTTAACACATGCTGTTGTCTGTGACATAGTTATGATGTAATAATACAGATAACCAGAGAGCTTAGTGTTGTGTAGCGCAAACATAATTAAATACACTGTTTTTTTCTGAAAAAGAACCCTATTTGTTATGCCGCATAAAAAGCGAAAATGTATTGGAGAAACCACATCTAAATGTAAGAGAATGAAATTAACTATATGTGGCTTGCTCTAGAGTGGGCACTCCCAAAGGATTATTCATTTTTACCCCAGACAACAAAACAAAAAATATTGTTTATGATAAAGCATTACAATAGTAATTTATGGAATGTACTGATATACAATAACAACAACATTTGTATTAATAAAAAACGTAGTCTTTTTACATCCCAGTTTCCAATTACAAATACCCCGAGCAACGCCGGGTATTTCTGCTAGTGCTTAATAATTTCTTCTTGACAATGATTTTTATTCCCTTCCCCCAGAGTTCAAGCGGTGATGTGACAGGTGTTTTTGTGTGTCTTCTCTTCTTGGGTATCGTGGGGGGGGGGGGGGGTGAGGGGAGAAGCAATCAACCAAGGCTTTTGTCCACTGATGTTTTACAATGGTTAGTCTGGCATCTATGGGGTTTCTTTTGTTGGGCAGGAGATGACACTTCTTGTGGTAAACTAATATTTCACACTTGGTATAATGTTTCTCACCTGACTCTGGGGGGTTTAGAGTTTGAGCAAACATTTTTATAGTTACAGAACAAACACTTAAATATTACCTTAGAACATGTGATGCACATATAAGTAATATTAATACATGCAGCAACTTAGCAGCATTTCATAAAGTCTAAATATTAAGCCAAATACCTAACTTAACAATACTAACATACAAGTGGGCCAGACTGGTTTCCAGCTTTGCATTTGTCAATGTTCTGTGAAGCCTTGGGACGTTGGCATGAGCTGACACTAAATCTGTTAGCATCACAGATATGCTTGATGGAATGGGATAATTTGGTGCAAAAATATATAGGTGAAGTCTTGAGCTGTGTGAGTGAGTAGGTATCCCACACTGCCCAACACCATTTAAAAATTAGTTAGGCTTACTAGACTTATTCTTATAAAGATATTTTAGTAGGAGTAGCAACTTCTTTTAAAGGGACAAACATGTAACTATATGAGAATACAGTGCTACTAGAGCCAGACAATATTTTCAGATGAATAAATTATTTGCCAAAACCAGTAGTTTTGGATTGACTGAAACAATCCACTAATTTGAGTCAAATCTGCTGAATAATTGTGGAAAAAATATTTTCAGGTTGGATTCGCTAAAGGACTTACATGCATTCACAAAACAGGAGGAGGGGATGGTGTAGGTGATTTGTCAAAAATTAAAAAAAAGAATTCAAGTTGAATTGATTTTTTTGTTTTGTTTTGGGTTTTTTTTGGAACTGCCAGTGAACCCAAAGCCAGCCAATCTTCCAGCCCTAATCGTTACTCAGTCATAGGGTAATTATTTAAACTACAACCTTACTACAGTCTAAAAGTGGCAATGTATGTGGTAATTAGTTACTCTTTAAATGATCAGATAATTTGGAATATTATTACAGAATCATTTCCAAGAGCATCTAATTACTGTGGGTCTAATCCCGCTAGCATTGTGCATGACGAACTCCTGTGGAACATTGACACCTTGGAATACAGATTGATATTTTGGAACTGGGATCATATAATGTTTATACATTGATTAGATGACTATATGCACTCTTTAGAAATAAAAACATAACATTTTATTTTAAACAAAAATGATTTAATGGTCCATAATACTTGCATCAATGTTCTGAAGGAAGTGTAGGATAATGTAAGATTTGAACTGTTTGGCTAATAGCAAAAATAAAAGGTGGAAATTTTATAATATTAAAATTCTCATGAAAAATGAAGTTTTTAAAGTTTTGAAATAATTTCACCTAGGTCTATTCATGTTAAATAAATGTCCAGTGAGGTTCTGAAATATCAAATATTCATGAGTCCTGTGCAGCAGCATACATTTTGGTTTCAAATATGGAGATGTTTGTGGTCTTTCTGCAGCTTTCTGTAGAAATATCCAACTATGGTTTAATGTTCATGGAATTGCTGACATGGGTATAATGGCTGAGTGGCAGCTATGAAAGAGTCTTGAGATCTTTAAGTAGCAACATCCTCTAAACAACTAAATTAGAAAAATAAGTGATCAGAATCTTATATCCCTCAGTTTTCCTGTGCAGTATGAAGATACTTCCAGAGAAGAACAGGCTGTTAAATAGATATTTAAATTTGCCATCTAATTAATCATCATGACATAGTATGTCTGTCAACAATACAACATAAACCCAGGTTAGTAGAACTTGAGTTAGACCCTGGGTTTGAGAACCTACACATTTATAACCCAAGATTAGGAATTATTGAATCCTGCGTCCCAGCATCTACCCTGGATTAGGTGGACCCCAGTCTAACCACCCATATTCCAGACTTCCTAGGATCCTCACAAAATGTGGCTGCTCTAGTCCTTTGTTTATGTTGCAGTGTGGGAAAACTTGACTGTCCACTAAACCTTAGGGTCCAGAGGACAAAACATTGGTCCATGGGATTAGGGAATACTTCAGATTGCCAGAGCACAAATCCAGTGGGGCTGCATCTACATTGAAAAGGACTATGGCTTGAACCCTGGTTCCTGGCTTGAGTCCTCCACCCTGTGGGGTCCTGGGACCCTAGGTCCTAACACTGCGTTAGCATGATTTCTGCATAGATAGAAAGGGGGGCGGGGGCTAGTCTTGAGCCTGAGTTCAAATTCTGGTCTTACACTGCAGTGAAGACATAACCAGGGACTGATCCAGAGCCCAGTGAAGTGAGTAGGAAGTCTTTCCATTGACTTCAACAGGCAATCAGGTCCATGCAGTATAGATATGTCAAATTCTGCTGTTTTTTATACCTGCTGTTTTTATACCATTGTAATTCTAAAGTACAACTATAATTGAAACCGGTGGATGTATGTCTATCTTTCTCTGGTATGGATGAGAGCAGAATTTCTCTCTGCAGTGATTTTTTAAGGGAATGGGAATTGCAGGATATATATATTTGGTACTTTTCTGACATAACCTTAATTTTGCAGATATTTCAATCAGCTTTATAAATTCCCTTTAACACAAGAGGTTTGAAAATTAAAAATACATATGGCAAGCAATTAAATAACACAAAATACTATAGAATGGCAGTACTTTGTCAGCACTACACTGCTGTTATTTGGACTCATTTGTGTTGTCTTTTAGCAAAAGTAACTGCCATAGAATAAACAATGTGTCAAAAAACTTTATTTGAGAATGCTGTTATATCTCTTGACAACCTTTAATCACACTTCTGCATATGATATACACATGGTTCTGTTGGGAATTTCCCTAGTTTTTTTGACAGCTCTTTAGAACTATTTTTGGCTGATTTCTCTGACAAAATTTTTCTGAGGACTGGAGTATCATCTATAATCTTACTGTCCATTTTTAGTGTGGTATGAAAATGTTGATTGCTTGTTCAAGGTCTGTGAGGTCCCATTATTTTTTAGTACAAGAAAGAAGGCTCAATCAGCAGCTCAACAGCTCCAGATAAGGCTAAATCAATCCATTAAGATGTGCATTTGTGAACACTCAATTATGCAGCCAGAATTGAATAGGTTTACTGAAATAATTGCTAATGTAACTTTCCTTCTTTCCATTAAACTCAGTTTAGTTTTGAAAATTAGTGTAAGGAGAGTTTTTGTATGCATTGTGTATAGAAACAATTAGGAAAAATCCAGCTGGGTCTCAACACAATACACTTTTTTCAGTGCAATAATCATAGAATCATAGAATTCTATTATTATTGCACTAGACTATCAGGGTTGGAAGGAACCTTAGAAGGTTATCTAATCCAACCCCCTGCTCAAAGCAGGACCAATCTCCAATTAAATCATCCCAGCCAGGGCTTTGTCAAACCTGACCTTAAAAACCTCTAAGAAAGGAGATTCCACCACCTCCCTAGGTAACCCATTCCAGTGCTTCACCACTCTCCTAGTGAAAAAGTTTTTCCTAATATCCAACCTAAACCTCCTGCACTGCAACTTGAGATCATTACTCCTTGTTCTGTCACCTGGTACCATTGAGAACAGTCTAGATCCAACCTATCTGGAACCCCCTTTCATATAGTTGAAAGCAGCTATCAAATCCCCCCTCATTCTTCTCTTCTGCAGACTAAACAAACCCAGTTCCTTCTGCCTCTCCTCATAAGTCATGTGCTCCAACCCCCTAATCATTTTTTTGCCCTCCACTGGACTCTACAATTTTTCCACATGCTTCTTGTAGTGTGGGACCCAAAACTGGACACAGTAATCCAGATGAGGCCTCACCAATGCCAAATAGAGGGGGATGATCATGTCCCTAATCCTAGAACCTTCAATTTCAGAAGGCATTGGGTATCCCTGAGTTAAACTCCTACCATAATAAATCTAAAAATCTGTACCTGTTGGGTTTTTTCTATGGCCATTTCTAACCATGAGGAATCCAGACTCTACAGAATATATGCTTTTAAATAGGAGAACCTATTACATTTTGGTTAACATTTATAGAAACAACATGTGGCACTTGTATCTTCTACCACTACCAAGCAAAACTATCTTTTTCCAGGGAGCATCCTATCTTCTCCTATACTAGGAGATGTAATAGTTTAACTGGCTCCTTTCAATTTGGAATTGGGGGTTTTATTGGGAAATCTGAGTCTGACCCTGACTTTCACTGACAAGACATTGGCAGTCTTCTTAATCTTCTGCTGTTTATAAACCATCTGGAGCATTCATGAAACATAGGTGGCCACATTCTCTACTGGTTTAAATGGGCCTTTTATGCCAGAGATTATTTGACCCAGTATATTCAGTAAATAAATTACTTATATAAATACAGTTTAACTAAAAAGTGGATTCAAAACAATACATGATCATTTAGTTCCCAATCCTACAGAGACTTACAATGGAACTACTCAGTGATTAATGCTAAATTTGTGCGTATGGCTTTGCTGTGTCAGGGTCTTGTTGCCCACATGTAATCTATATATATAAAAGTCAAATGGTGTATGCGTGTATGTATGCGTGTATGTGTGCGTGCGTGTATGTACGTGCACTTACTCCTTCCACACCGTTTGAGCTAGAGACTTGAAATTTGGTACAGTTATAGATCATAGGGTCCTAATCAGGGTAAGAGTCAAAAAAATTTCAAATCTCACCTCTGACGCCCCCCAGGGGTGAAATAATTTAAAGGCCAATCACATCAGTTGGGCAGCTGCTGTTCTCTGTGACATAGTTATGATGTCATAATATCCCCTCCAACGGACCCCGCACTCGCTCAGCTCTCTGCCCCTCCCCCCTCCAATGGACCCCACACTCACTCAGCTCTCTGCCCCCTCCAACGGACCCCGCACTCGCTCAGCTCTCTGCCCCTCCCCACCTCCGATGGACCCGAGTTGGGTTTGGTCAGAGGATAAGTGAGGTGGGGTGTCGGGTTTGGTCGGGGGGTGAGGTGGGGGTGTTGGGTTTGGTCTGGGGGGGTGTGGGAGGGTGTCGGGGTGGGTGAGGGGTGAGGTGTGGGTGTTGGGGTTGGTCAGGGGGTGTTGGGTTTGGTGGGGGGGTAAAGTGGGAGTGTTGTGTTTGGTTGGGGGGGGTGCGGAGGGGGGTCGGGGTTGGTCGAGGGGTAAGTGAGGTGTGGGTGTCGGGTTTGTTTGTGGTAGTAGGTAGGGGTGTCGGGTTTGTTGGGGGGGAAAGTGAGGTGGGTGTGTCAGGTTTGGTCTACGGGGGGGTGAGGTGTGGGTGTTGGTCAGGGGGTGTTGGGGTTGGTAGGGGGGAGACATGGGGGTGTTGGGTTTGGGTGGGGGGGTGAAAATGTGAGTCGGGGTTGGTCGAGGGGTAAGTGCGGTGGGGGTGTCGGGTTTGGTCGGAGGGGTGAGGTGGGGGTGTCAGGTTTGCTCACTGCCCCTCCCCCCTCCAATGGACCCCACACTCGCTCAGCTCTCTGCCCCCTCCCCACCTCCGACGGACCCGAGCAACGCCGGGTATTTTCGCTAGTATCTAAATAAAACTGTTTGTGCTTCCCTGCTACGGTACTTCCAATCCTTACCTAAATTATGTCAATTGTACTTTCTACAGTTCTACCTATTATTGCATTTGGAAGCCAGTCTCATTGCTAGGGCCAGTTAGACTCCTATTTTGTTATCAGCTGGGTACATTTAGAGCAGGGGTCTCAAACATGCGGCCCGGGGGCCACATGTGGCCCGTGAAGCCCTTCCCTGCGGCCCGCCAGGCTTCCTGTTCCCTCCCGCCCCATAGCAGTTTGCGGGAGGGAGGGGCCAGAAGCAGAGGCTTCTCTGCTGCCTGGCTGGGCCACACGTGTTTCTAGCTCTGGACTTCCTATATTGCTCTTGCTTTGTTTGCCAAACAGCTGTTGGTGGTGCCTAGCGCTTTCCAGGAGGGAATGGGGAGCTGCGTGCTCAGAGGAGGAGGTGGGGTAGGGGTGGGACCTCTTGGAAGGGGTGGAGTGTGGGCGGAGCCGGGGCAGCAAGGGCGGGGTGTGTGTCAGTGGTGTGGCCCTTGGGCCAGTGCACTAGTCCTCATGGAAGGGGTGGAGTGGGGGCACAGCCGGGGCAGCAAGGGTATGTGCGTGTGTCAGTGGTGCGGCCCTCGGGCCAGTGCACTAGTCCTCATGCGGCCCTCATGGTCATTTGAGTTTGAGACCCCTGATTTAGAGTTACATTCATCAGTTTTGTGTTCAACTGAGTTCAAATTTCCTTTTGATTGCTGTAGGCAGGATTTGAATTATCACCATAAGTCAATTCTTTAGGCCAAATTTATAACCTTAAATAACCCAAACTGTCATATACCACACTTTACTAACAGTATAGAACTTCATGAATTATAGACAAGGATTATCCTCTTTGGGTTTCTATTTCTGCTCATTTTAATGTTTGTCTTTGTATTTTCATAGACACTTCTGTTTTTACAAGTTTATTGTAATGGTGATTGACTGAACAGGAATTGGTTATTATATGAATACTGAAATAAGCACAATAAAAAATAGCTAAGCACTTATAAAAAAATAATTTATTGTTTTCATTCTACATACACGATAATACTACATATTAGCTACATTCTAGATCTGGGATCAGCAACCATGGCACACTGGACTGCAGGGTAAACACCCTTAGTGGGCCCCGCCAGTTTGTTTACTTGCTGGTTCACCGCCCGCAGTTCCCACTGGCCCCGGTTTGCTGTCCCGGTCCAATGGGGGCTGCAGGAAGCGGCGTGGTGCTGGCCGCCACTTCCTGCAGCCCCCATTGGATCAGGATGGCGAACCGCGGCCAGTGGGAGCCTCAGTCAGTGAACCGTTAAGTAAACAAACCTGTGGGGCCCACTAAGGGTTCTTACCCTGTGGTCCTGCATGCCAAGGTTGCTGATCCCTGTTCTAGACAATACTTAGTCCTGCCATGAGTGCAGGGGACTGGACCTAATGACCTCTCAAGGTCCCTTCTGATTCTATGCCTACAATGGGCTAAATTCAGAAATGTGGTGTAAGGTGGGATCCCTTAGAGACTAATCACCACACAACTGGTGTCTGAATTGGTGTAACATGCATACTGAGGAGATAGGTGTAAGTTAAAGTAGGATGGGAACAACCCATTTAAAGTAGCGCTACCTCACTTAAAGCTTGGCTTCTAGCCATGTAACCTATATCAGCACTGACGCTCTTAGTCATCAGTAGAGTGAGGTAAGTAGTGGCTTTAAGGTGGCCTGTTAATGAACCACATCACATCTCAATTTAGCCCCCTGAGTCTGAGGGAGCCTAAAACCTTGTTTACATGAGAAAGCTGCACCAGCTTATCTAAATGTGATTTAAAACCAATTCAGTTAACAGTTCAAAAGGCTATGTAAGCAATCTTGTTTAGGTTTAAATCAGGCTTATTTGGGGTTAGTTTAAGTCAAAAAGTGGCGGGGGCGGGGAGGGAAGATTGCACTGGCTGAACAAAATCAGTTTAAATAACTGATTTTTTTTTTAAGTTAAACTAGTGCAACTTCCTTGTGTAAACAAGACCTAAGTCTAGAAGGAGTTTCTTGCAGGAAGGTGGTGTAGTTTATATGAGGAGGGGACTGGAAGAAATTGTAAGTTGAATCAATTTGGATGACTTGTAGCCTAGTTTCTGAATCTGGCCCACCGTGTAACCACAAAAAGTCTGTGTTCCCTGCTGGTACTGAGATAAACAGAGATCATAAAGAGAAAGTTATCCAGGCTATAATTTACAGCAGGGAATACATATTCAGCAAGCAGAATAGAAAGGAACCTTGCCAGTTTTTTAAAACGTATGAACTGTTTTGTTTGTTAGCTTTTTCGTTTTAACCAAAGACTGGTATCTGTAATTTTGAAAAAGTTTGACATGATGAGCTGTGTCCTCCACAGGGTAGTATTAAATGCTCTTTTTTGTTTGTTTGTTTGTTTGTTTTCTTCAACAGTAAAACCAACAGTTATTGATGTTGACATCTACGTTAACAGCATTGGCCCAGTGTCATCAATAAATATGGTAAGTGTCTTGCTAACAATGATTTTATTTGGACTGCTTGTCTTGGCAACAATACTGGCTTTTGAAGGGGGTGGAGGGAAGAGAAATGCCACTAGGATAAGATGTTTTGATTGAAAGCAGTGAGAAATAAGTCAGCAGACATAGTTGTACTTTTCAGACAATTCTTTTGTGCCTTTCCTAGAAGAAATAAACCAACTCAGCAGTATCATGCTGAGTGTTGCCTGTCACAAAATGCTTTATATCTTGAATGATAAAATTATGATGTTTAGAAAGACATGTATGCAACTAGCCTGTTTTCAGGATAATGTTGCAGGTGATCCTTAAATAATATTGTTTAGGAATACAGGAAATGAAAATTAAATAGAAACATTTCTATGTAAAATTAATGAATGTTGATCTTAAAAATAAGCCAGGTATTCACAATATATGTCCCTGTATAGAAATATATATATAAGATTTGGCTGTAAGTGTTTGGTTTACTCAAAATCAGTAGTAACTATATCAGTGCATTTATTTACATGAGTTTACCAGATCGCCAGTATTGTACTATAAATCAATGAGAGAATAGTGTCCTTCAGTTTTCCCCGTGAGTTTTAGAAAAAAAAGGTCATCGTTAGTTGTATTCTGTGCATGAGCCAAGGGATGCAGAACTGTCAGAAGGCATGTAAGACACTGCTGGTGTGTTTGATACCACTGGTTTATTGTAGACCTAATCATAGAAGTAAAACTCTCTTCTAGCTCACTATTAACAGATAGTTTAACATACAGGAAAAGGCTCAGTTTTTGCAGTGATAAACACGTACTATAAATTGTGCTTTTTTATCTCGATGTTGACAGTTACATAGGCTTGGATTGTTTTTGTGTACACAACTTTCGGCTTCAATTCATGGATTCCAAACACACTCCGTTGTGTGGAAGAATGAATTTTGTCCTAATATGGTTCAGAAATGGGAGCCAGGAATTTGGGGGGGGAGGGGGGGATTTGTTAATATTTTGATCTGCTCACGTCTAAAATCTCCTACTTAAATTCTTCAGGGAAGACACTTGGAATTCCATTGTATGTGTTTAAAACCTAGCCAATGACTGAAATCTGATTTCATTCTGTGGGGTGCAACTGTAATATAAGTATTAAACAATAAATTGAATTGTTCTTCTGGCTTACTGGGGCGGGGGGGGGGTGAGTTTTGAAACCATTGTTCTGCGTTTGAATGTCAGTGCCTTTTTTTGTTAATGTATATTTAAAAAGAATAATCCAAACATGGGACTCTCAGTGCAAATGAGAGATCTGGCAAGTGAAGATGGAACAATAATTGGTACTGGGAACATCTCTGTCACTGCGAGCGAGTGAAACATTTGGTTATATTTCTTCAGTTGAGCACAGAATGTGAAACAATGGAGGCATCTGTATTATTCTTAAATTGGTAATTATCTTACTCTCCAACTACAATTCAGAGGCATGTGTCTATGTATCTATAAGGAGGATTTCTTATGCATGCATTCCTCTGGCTCACATTACTTCAGTATGTATCTTGTGTGTGCCCTATGTAAGGGGAATGAGAAAAGTGAACTACTGACTTATTAGGTTGGGAAGGTTTATCTAGTTCCTCTTCCTTGTTCCTTGAACTGGCTTGCAAATCCTGCTCTGAGCTTCTGGAGATGCAGATGCATCTTCTGTCACAAAATACTTGGATTAACTAAATTTTATAGGAACTGCTCAAACTAAGGCAATAAAAAACTCACTTCAAGTGAGTCAGCAGTACTCGGAGGTCAATTTATGCTATGGTAAAACCACACCTGGCTTACTTATGCTTTAAGCCCAAGTTCAGAGTACCTCATGAAATTCTGGTGAGGAAATACATTAAGAAGTCAGTTATTTTTAGAAAATCCCCAAATGCGGCTGTGTAATATTTGGAGTGTGGCTGGCATGTTGATATGTATAAAGTAGGTGGTTTTCATGTAACTATATAGCATTACAGACAACATAGCCTTGCTACACGTGTTAAGTATTTCATCTACATAAAATACAGTAGAGCAATAAGTAAAAATACTGAAAGCTATGTTTAGTAGAGCAATAGTAGGGTAAGAAGTTGACTAAGCTTGTATTATGGGGTAAATAGATAAGGTTTGAGGAGAGATTTCAAAAGAAGGGAGGATGTGAAGAAATGTATAGGATGATCCTAGAAACTTTTAAATAAATTTTAAAAAGTATGCACCTAAACAGGGATGACCCCATAGAATAAACATTATTGTTAGATACTTATTACATGAGGCTACATGTCTGTTAGAAGCTGTGGAAGGAAAATATTTCCTAAAATATCAGTAATAAGCAAAGTGGCAGCAGATCTGGAGCAAAGTGGTAACTAAAGTTTTTTTCATCTCAAAGCAAAGTTATTGAAATATTCAGAAGGAATATTTCTCAGTTATCAATAGAAAATTTTACTGTGGTCAGTGAGTGAGATGAAAGCCATAAATATAAAATTTAGGTGCCTAACGTTAGTGTTCTAAAGCCATAGGTAGGCACTTCGAATATAACATAAGAATGGCCACACTGGGTCATATCAATGGTCCATCTAGCCCAGTATCCTAGATTCCATCTGCTTCAGTATCTCAGATTCCATCTGCTTCAGTATCTCAAGCATGAGATCACCAACAGGTAGTGGAAAGGAGTTAACCTACTTTTCTCTTCCAACCATAGCTCTGAGTTACTTTTTATTTAACCTGCACCACTCTGAGGTTAAATTGTATACTGCTTTCTGAGCTCAAACGCCACTCATATATATCTCAAGTTTCAGCTGTGATTTAATCCTGTAGCTAAAATCAAGGGAGTAAAACTCTCTTCCTTAAATTAGAAAGCAATCTGAGCAATGGGCATTCAATTGAATATTTGAGCAAATTTTGTAGAGCAAGTTTTGTTAGAAGTACATAGTTTTGTCCTGCTTATGATCAAACCTTATTATATATGTTAATTCCTTTTTCACTCACATGGAGAAATAATGAGGAAACAGGTGATGAACCATGCCTACTACAGAGCAGTATGAAATGAATTGAATGTGAATACCTGTGTCCATGATAGGAAAGCAAATCTACTCAATCCAGGGATGGAGTCCTATTAAATATTTTAAAGGGAGGAAATCTCACCAGGGATCCCCTTAAGGAATCTTCCCTGGGGGCTGAGTTTGTCCTCGATTATGGAGGATACTCAGAGACACATCTGGATGTGTCAGGAGGTCAGGGCCACTTGCATGGAGGCTTTGTGTCCCCAGCAGCCAAATCCCAACCCTTCACTCAGTGCACTACCATGCTTCTCCAGGATCCTCATTAAAGGATCTGAGGATGCCCACAATAGAAGGGGCCATGGTGAAAATGTAATGCAGCTCCAGGCTGTGCTCCTTTCTTAAGAAATCTTCATGAGGAGTGATCATCTTTCTGGCTTTGCCATTAAAATGGGGCTGGTTCTCCTCTGCCCACAGAGCATGGATTAGAGGTTGGGAACTAAGCAAAAGAGCTCATCTAAATCTCCCACCCATAACGTTAACTAATAAAGTTGAAGCTTTAGAAAATTTGACTGTAATCCTGCATTTTTGGCACTACTTTATCTCAGTGTAGGAATGAAAAGCCAACCAGCAAGATTCATTTTTACATATTATCCCCTTGATATGAGTTATAAACCATCTAGGTAGGCTTGGAATGGGTAGGAGTTAACTATGTAATCAGTGGCCTGATGGGTATCCCCAAACTTCTGGGTAGTAGGTTACTCAAGTTCCACTACAGATAAACTATCACAATCCTATCCAGTCCTGAAAATGTTCAAGGAGTTTCTTACCGCAGGAAGTCCAAACTAGTATGATATTACACAGGGCCAGTAGCTAAATTTTCATTTTGGGCTGCAGCTTGAATAGTATACTGTATTTATTCAGGGCCGGCGACAGGAATTTTGGGGCCCCGTATGGCAGACCGTACGGCCCCCCCCAGTCTCCCGCCGCCTGCGCCCCCCCTCCCCCCCTGCCGATCTCCCGCTGCCCCCGGCCTCCCCGCCCCCGGCCAGTCTCCCGCCGCCTGCGCTCCCCCCCTTCCCCGGCCGATCTCCCGCCGCCCGAGGGCCCCCCCTCCGCCGGTCTCCTACCTCCCGCGGCCCCCCCCCCCGCCGATCTCCCGCGGCCCCCCCCGGCCGGTCTCCTGCCTCCCGCGCCCCCCCCGCCGATCTCCTGCCTCCCGCCCCCCCCGCCGATCTCCCGAGCCCCCCCCCCGGCCTGTCTCCTACCTCCTGTGGGCCCCAACCCCCGCATGTGCTGCGGCCGCGTGGCCAGCCGGGAGAAGCAAAGGGGGGCGGGGCTGGCTGCCGGGAGAAGCAAAGGGGGGCGGGGCTGGCTGCCGGGAGAAGCAAAGGGGGGCGGGGCTGGCTGCTGGGTGCCGGGGGAGGGGGCTGGTGAGCGCGCCTCGCTCACAGCCCCAGCGACAACGGTTACAGCTGTACCGGCCCCGGACTTCAGGGCCCCCCCCCTGATGTCCGGGGCCCGGTACAGCTGTAACCGTTGTACCACCCTGTCGCCGGCCCTGTATTTATTGCATCTGCATGTAATATAGTCAA
Source organism: Sternotherus odoratus (assembly GCA_032164245.1). Lineage (NCBI taxonomy): Eukaryota > Metazoa > Chordata > Testudines > Kinosternidae > Sternotherus > Sternotherus odoratus. Next base: position 200,081,445 of record JAVMKO010000001.1, on the reverse strand, counting down.
AAAGAAGCTCCCACAGCAATCATTTAAGTAGTCAGCAAGATTGATGTCTTTTGATTGAAAATGGGCATAGTTAGGAGCCAGATAGTGATTAGCCCTCTCTGAGAGTGCAGATCATTGGCCCTACAGAGGGTCCTATCAGACTTGAGTCAGTGCCATAGAGGTGACTTCCCCCACTCTATGAAGGCAGTGGGATCTGTGTCCCAGGCCCCTCAGCAAGATGGATCCTGGGGGTGCAGTCTGGACAGAGGTAATATTAAATGGCAGAGGAATTACTGAGCACAGTCAAAAGAGAAAGGGGAAGTTGAGGATAGATGAAAAAGCAATGCAATGGAGTGATGCAGGAAATTTGTCCCAGGTAGCATTAGCTTCAAAAGAAAAAATTTCCAGCATTAGAATGGTTATGTAAAGTGACAGCAGTATCCAGTGCTACACAAAATCACTTTGAAATGTAGAATCGCCACACCCATCAAAAATGTTCAGGGCAGCTTTTTTTTTTTTAACCCCTCAGTTTTATAAACAAGTTGTACTGGGAAAAAATGGAACATGAACTGTGATCATTATAAGGTACATCAGCTGGCCGCCTAAGGAACTGCCACAAGGCATTTAATATAAAACCACATTAGAACTTTCCATCTGATTATTAATCCCTTTAACTTTATTATCCTATATTTTTATACAGATAAGCTACAGAAACCCATCACTGGCCACTTCATGATGAAATGTCATTAGAGATTCTGACTTGTGAGATGTGGTATTGATGTCTCACATGAACTTATTCAATTTTTACTGTTTAAAAACATTGCTATGTCTTAAAAAATAATGAGCTTAGAAGATCCCCACCCAGTGAAGCAAGCTGGCTTTCATTAACATTCAGTGAAACCCATTCTGTTGGGGTTTTTTTACAAAAAATAATAATCTTGTGTTTGATGTTTCAAAGTATAGTTTTCAAACTCTACATCACATATTTTAATGCCTTAAAACATTTGGTGAGTTTTAGTGCTACATTTTCAAAACAGTGCTCAGGAAATCTATGCATCTGCATCAAATTTCATTCTTTTCAGGTATAGTCAATAGGCATACCATAGGGCAAAATCTGGACCACTAGACACTTTTGAATGGACCCTGAAATCTTTATTTACTTATTATTTTTTATATTATCTGGACTCTGAACCTTGACTGTAGTTTGACCAAGAAATTTGGACCTTGACACAATAACCTACCCCTAGCTAAGGGGGTCATAAGCTGCTTTATACATGTCAAAGTTTAAAGTGACACCACACCATCCATTTTCTTCAGATATGACCTAGGCTTGTGCCTGAATGAATTAGAAATGGAGAAAGTTGAAGCTGAGACATAATTCAGGAAACATACTTGAATGTATGTTATTCCCCAACATCTTACTCTTCAAGAAGCTCCGTAAGGCAGAAAAACACAGTACTACCTTACATGCAATTCAAAACCAAATCAAGTATGTATACACACTGTAGTCACACCTAACTTTGTTTAAGGGCTGGTCCCCACTACGGGGGGGAATCGACTGCAGATACGCGTATCTGCAGCCAATTTACCACTCGTCCCCACGGCGGCGGTGGTCAGCGGCGCGCTCCCCCGTCGACTCCAGCTTGTGCCTCCCGGCAAGCTGGAGTTCCGGAGTTGACGGGGGCGCCGCGAGCGACCGATTTCTCGCCAGAAGATCGATCGCTACCGGAGGGTAGTGAAGATATACCCTAAGAATAGCAGCCGTGTTAGTCTGTATCCATAAAGAAAGCCAGGAATACTTGTAGCACCTTAGAGACTAACTAGTTTATTTCAGCATAAGCTTTCGTGGACTATAGCTCACTTCATCGGATGCATAGAATGGAACAGAAGTAAGATGCATTTATACACACAGAAAGAAAGAAAAAGAAAAAAAAATGTACATTAGCATACCAATTCTAAGAGGGCTGTTAAATGTAGATGCTCCATTATCAGTAGGAGAAAAAAACACCTTTTGAAATGGATTTCTGTTGTCAGTGAAATTAACTCAGGAAATGCAATCAATTACTGTAATGAGAGAACCAATTGGAAGTTCTATTTAGCCCCTGGTTTATTGTGTCCAATTTGAAAATTAATTCCAGTTCCTCAGTGTCATCATAACATGCTACAAGTATTCCTGGCTTTCCTAACTTTGTTTGGCATCTGAGATTGGACGAGGTCACAGCCTGAGAGGAGAAAAGGCTGCAGATTTACCTCTGTGGCTGTAGTACCCAAAATCTTATTTCAGTGCAGCTGCATATACAAAGGTGTTTGAGAATGTGAGGATCCTATACTTTCCTATTCATAGTTATCGCTTATCCATTGGATAAATGCTCATTCATTTATTCACATACAATTTGAAAATATAATTTATGTAGTGTTCTTTTGTGCTTTTTATCACCACCTTCTTTGTGTCCACTGTCTAGTCTGCTTCCTCATATCTTTATGTATGCTCTATTTCCTCTTTGTTCACAGTTCAGTGTTATAGAATAAAGCCAATCCTTTACACACGTATGCCCTTTTATATATTGATAGACTTCTTTGAACTGCAATTTCAAAGTCCCCGCACACTCACTTTTCTTCTCTAGACACCCTAGGTATTTTTTTTAAAGATGTCTGAAAATAGACATTTGCCTCTCAAATACTATCTGTGGTTTGTAATGAAGTCTGTACTTCTAATTGCATGTTTAGTCTCTACACCTGTTTACTCAAAGTAAATATACCATTGAAGCATTTGCAACTATGGAAACATCATCTGTACAACTTAATATACAAACCTCTTTTCAAATAAAATTGCAGTTGCAGCTGTGTTCCACCCCACGCCTCTCCTGAGTTTTTTTAAATATAACTCAATTCATTTATAGGCATCTGTTTAGACCAACTGTGCCTGTATTTTACCCTCAGTGGTCCAGCCAGGTCAACTATTCTCAGGCTTTCAGATGCTGCCTTTCTGGATGGAAACCTGTCTCTCCCCCCTTCAGACTGGTGTGTTTCCAGGCTTCACAGTTCCCTGCCTTCACTGTTCCCAGCATAGACAGGTTACCTGTGGACATCTGCTTGCTTTCTCTTCAGAAACGATTAACAAGTTTAAATGCTACAGTTATATGGCACCACACAGCACTTTCTGTACAACCCTCTTTTACTCTTAAGGTAAAAAGCATTGCAGAAAAAACATATTAAAAGCACCTAAGCTTAACAGAATTCACCTCTACCCTAATATAGATTCTGGCAGGCCCAGTTTTTCTAAACCGGCTCTAAGAAATGGGCCCCTCCAGGGACTATGGGTACTGGCCATTTGTTGGATAAGGAAGAAGGTCCTGATCCAGTTTAAAACCAGACTATTTATCCAAAAATCCTTTCTTTGTCTGATCCCTGAAGAATTCACTTTCAACTAGTATATGCAAACCTCACCTGGGGATGGTTTCAAAGTAAGCATTCCCCTCCTACTAGAGAAAGTGCATACAATGACACAAGCAGAATTGTATTTTTCATGCAATGTACCCCAAGGGTATTAACCTTAATGAAATAAAATTCATTTTAATTCCATAAGGTTGGTTCAGGAGGTTACAGGATCTGACACAGCTTCTTTTAGATATGTCTTCTTCAACAGAACTACCCTGTGTGAGTCAATCATCCTGCAGCTTGGAATGTCATTTCCTCTGCAGAGGTCTCCTTCCATTTTCCTCCCGCACAGTAACTACTTGCGGGTAAACTGGTGGTTGGTTGGTTTTACTTAATGAGTTCAGATCATGAAAAATGCTGGAGGGCTCATTCTCAAATAAACTTGATGTATAGTTCATCACATTTTCAAGCTCCTGTTCTGGACCCCAGTCCAGCAAAACATTGTAAGTCTGTGTTTAACTTTATACGAGTAGTCCCACTAAGTTTAATGGGATGAAGATGCTTAGCATATCATTACGCATTTTGCTGGGTCATGGTCTAGTCCACATGCTATTCATCTAGGGCTTCATCCCCATCTCATGGTCTGGACCCATCTTCTATCTGTCAAACCTTCTTCATCTGATTCTTTTGTTAAATGCAGAAAGTCAAATGTGTATTTTCAATTTCTTAGTTTTATGTAAATGACTTTTAATGGTACAATTAAAAGAACCCCAGACTGCACAATCTCAACAGACATGGGCACTACAGAAATAGTTGAGGAAGAATCAGGATGAAATGTTAGTTTCTTCATACTTGAACAATGCCTGTGTAAGAACAAGAGAGTTTGTGTCCTTCTAATCTAGTGAATGCCAATTAAATCCACTATCCACTCTCCTCTCACCTACAGCTTGTGGATCATTCCTTAATTCAGAAAACTGATAAATTTGCTGCATGGGGTGTTATGCTGCTATGCTTTTTCCATTGAGTAAATTCCAAGTCTCCTTGTCTTGATCACTTTGATTTCTGGCTGTTCTCAAACTCCTCAAGTTTGTTTTACATTTTGCATCAAGTTTTCCCAATGTGTTCAAACAACAAATCTTGATTATTGGGTGCCCTGCACATTCTAGGTGTTTGTATCCAAGGTTTTAAGGTATAGGACCATTCAGTAGAGCACTTGTTACATTATAATGGAGACTAGTCATTTGGTAACAGTCCTCCATAATGATATTTGGCAATTAATTTTAAACTATTACCATTTTCTAATGTTGGTCACACCAGTGTAAATCTAAAGTAACTCTAATGGAATCAATAGAGACCCTTTATGTTTACAACAGTGCAATTGATGGAGCTCTTGAGTAGAATATGGCCCCAAATCTTCAAATGAATCACAGAATAGTCTCTGTTTTCTCTAGTATATTCTTTTGCTAAGAGAGTCAGTTCCATTTACCAGCTACTCCAAAAAATCAAAACAATACTCTTCATTTTTCTTATTGACCTCAAATTAAATCAAACCCAGAGGATCTGGGTGCCCTTTGTACTTTCTGTCTGACAGAATGTCACCCATCTAATCAGGCAACTTTTCATTTTAGTCTCTCGTGGCTCTGTATCAAAACTGCAAGAACTATATTTCATTCATATTTCAAACTTTTAGTTAACACAGTGTCCCTTGAGTCACAAGGGCTCACAGTCAGTGTACTCTGGTACAAATCAACTAGTTCTCCTGGGTGGTTCTATTGAATTAAGGAATATAATGAATGCTTTGTCCCCAAAAGTTTACAAAAAAATCTACAGAAAATCAGGGATTCCCATTTCTGCAAAGGCATTGACATACAGCCTAGACCATGCTTTTGCTAAGTCAAACGTGTATCCTTACAAATGAGCATTACAGTGATTTATTACTTTTTCGGATTTGGAGAGGAGCCTCCCAGACTGTGAAAGTTGCTGGTAATTTCCAGGTCCTTTGTATGTTTTCAAAGGGCCATTTTCCTCTTGCTGCTGCCAATTCTGGAGCTGCTAGACTTGTCTGTCCCCATCTCTTTGAGTGGGTTCTTTCTTCTGCTTAGACTTTGAGGACAGAAGAGTTTTGCTGCATGTAATACTATTGCATCCTGGATCCACTGGCCTCCTCACAAAACCGAGGTTTCTGCTGGTTCCTCTGTCTCCTTTTCTTGTAACATTTCAAACCTTTTCTACTCGACTTAAGACTGGAGGGTAGCTGGTGAGGGTAGACCATTGTGGAGTTTCCATTAGATTTACATGATATTTCTTTGGGAGTGGGCAATTTGGTCTAGGATGTTTTGCATGAATCTAAATGATTTTGGATAAACCACCCTCACATTATAATGGAGCAGAATTTAGAGGCTTTCTTCCACCTCCCCTCCCCCCCCCCAAAAAAAAAACAATTAAAATCTCTTGCAAACTATAAGCATTTATGGTAAAATGTTCACATTTCTGAAAAGCAAAATCTAGTAGATGTCAAGAGGGCTCCTGGTATGAACTGTTTGATACCTGCTGGAAATCTTAGTGACCTTCCCTTCCACTGATGGGAGGAGACTACTCCCATGGCAGCTTGAAAAAGCAGCCTTGTTTTTTTTCCCCAGTGACTGTCACACAGCACATTTCTAACAGGCTAAGCTAAAAGTGCAATCATTCTGAGATACTTCAGTTCAGGTGCATCCCAACATTGAGACTGCTGTTCACCTTTGACTCTGGATCTGAAAATGGGGAGGATTTGACTCAATTGTTGCTAAGTACTGAGTCTATTTATAACTTTACTCCCTCCTATACAACTGCTACATGCCTTTGAGCTACACCTCTTCATCTTTTCCCTTATCATGAAATGCTCTTAAAATTGAACTGGGATGGCTGTTAGTTTTCAGAGCTTTACTTCACTCTGTCTAAAGAAGAGCAGGGATATTTGTAGCCTTCTAATCCTATTTTTATATGTTAAAATAGTTAGATACATTTTAAAGATGCAAAGTCATACTACTGTTAATCAGTCTCACATTTCTACATAGCCAACATGCTGGGCTGGGCAAGGTCTCTATGAAGTATTAAAAAACTGCCGTCTTTATCTTCAATCTCTGTCAGTAACTATGATCTATTGAATCTTAGAGGTGATCACCACTTACAATCCACCTGAGCTATTTCACAGACGCTCAGGGTTTACTTTTTCCATTATGTAGCTGTTAAACATTTGCTACTGGATGTTGGTCTCCAAATAGTGGCCACATCCTTGCTCATGTCATCAACTATTGGCAGGATTCACATTATGCTTGGGTGACCTTCCCCATTGTCATGGTCTGAGTCTAGAACATGGCCCTCATTGTCTGAAAGAAACCCATTTATCCAGGGAAGTCTCCCTCAGGCACATGCAGTGAGCGAGCATCCTCTGAGTCACTGCATATTTTGCAAAGAGGGTGGGGCTGTTTCACTATTGTTTAAAGGACTAGGCATCCAACTCCCTTAGAATAGCTCTTTTTACCTAGAAAATCTTATGTCTCCAACTGTGGTTTCCAGTGTAGCTCTTTTACAGATGGATTGAGGCACAAGAATACCAAGTAACTTTTCCCCCTTTGGGTAGATAGTGAACTGGGACTACAAACAAAAGAGGAACTTCCAGGGTTCCAGACTTCTGCTGTAACCATCAGAGCCAGTGAATTTCACTCTTAAATTAATTCATCATTCCTGTAACAGTATCTAGTGGAGTCGATGGATACTGACCTCTGACATGTAACAAAGTATTACTCTTTTGCGATCCCGGTCTATGGAGAGTGACCGAGGCCAATAAATTCACTAGCTTGCCTCTTATCCAGCAAACTCAAAGGGCAATCAAACATATCTCTGTCTAAATGTCAGACATTTAATTCTATTGCTTTTGATGACTGGAACAGAGAGCACTGAGCTATCAGCAGGTCTTCCGCACTGCAAGTGGAAATGAAAGTTTTCCTCCTGCATTACTAATTGGCTTCAGTCTTGGTCTTCATTTCTCTGGGTGAAATTGTCATTTGATCACATGCTTGCTAAACATCTGGCCATCTTTAAGGCAAAGTAGTTTCAATTTTCCTAAATTGGGCTTCATGCATTATGCAAACATTAGTTCATTAGAAACTGAGATGAGCCATCAAGCTACATTGTTTGGTCAGAATACTGTAGGCTTATGTCTTTCCTTTCAGAGTTAGTTGGATATCAGGCCCAACAATGTAGAATAATTTCAGTCCACTCAATCGTTTCTATTTGTGACTCAGCTAGGTCTTTTCTCAGAGGTCCAAGTAGGGTGTAGTAGGTAATGTTGCCTTTGCTCAGAATGTCTGTATGCCCATATGCAATGTTTAAAACAGAACATTATCCATAAAAGGCCAGATGAATTTCCACGGAAGCTAACAGAATTGTGCCATGGATATCTTTGAGATGTTTTCCTAAAATATTTCACATTGAAAGATAAGCAATTAAAAACAAAAATCACAAAGTTTGTCTCAGCCCAGAGTATACTCAGTCACAGGGTGACCAAACAGCAAATGTGAAAAATCAGGATGGGGGTGGAGCTTATATAAGAGAAACCCAAAAATCAGTGCTGTCCTATAAAATTGGAACATCTAGTCACCTTAGTCATATTCCTCATTGTCTTCATCTTGTGTATTCATTTATACTGGGAGAGGGGGAGGAGATATAAAATGCTACTAAACTGGAAAGGAATGGTGAGCATTCACGCTGGTGTAAAAGACTGCATGAGGTGCAGGGCAGCAATGAGACTGTCCACTGTCTGAGGGCATGGTTAGACTGGCGCTTTGCAGCGCTAAAACCCTCCAGTAGCGCTATAATTTTCGTACCGTACACACTTCAAAGTGAGATTTTGCGCATTTACTCACTGTTTAAAGTGCTAGTAATTAAACCTCCATTTCGAGAGGCAGAAGGCTTTTAGCGCTAGCGCTGTAGCGCAAGGTTGGGAATGTGGACGCCCATGGGATCTCTTGCATGCCTCCGAGCCATGTAAAGCCATCAGCAAGCCATTTAAGGCCATCAGCAAGCCATTAAAGACAATCAACATGCCATGTAAGGCAAATGATGTGAGGTGTTGTTTTGTAGAGGGGATGAAAAAAATGGAAGTAGCTTTGCAGTTTCTCTCTAACAACTCACAGCAAATAACCAGTGAAAATGCTTGTGGACGGAGCTGTGTGTCTTACATACAAAGCTTGTCAGCTTTCGCTAAGGAAAACTCACTGACAGCCTGATCTTCTCTCCCTGTGAACAACTTCCCAGTTCCCCCTCGCCCTACTCCTTTGCAAAGCAGGTTGCACCCAGCTGAATGCTGGGATACCTGCCCTATCCTGCTACTGTCACTGCTGCCAGAAGCACTACAAATGTATCCATTCTTTAGCGCTACAGGGTTTCAATCTGCACAGGCTCTAGTGCGATACCTATTGCGTTACATTGGGAAGCGCTACAAAAAAACGCGCTATAATCTCTAGTCTAGCCATACCCTGAGATACTTACAGTATTGACTGTACTCAACTACTGTTCATTCCACTGCGAAGGTAAACTTTGCATCCAGATGTTTAGCAGGTGAAAATTGACAGAGCTCTATTGGCTTGAATGGAACCATGCTGATTTACATCAGCTGAGAACCTGGCTCTTTGCTAAAGATTTGTCCTAAATGCTCCTTTGTACTTGTTCCTAAATTGAAGCGTCTTCATTTGTCTTTCTCTTTCCTACAATGTTAATGAGGTTTTTTGGCCGACCTCTATACCGAGTAAAGGAATGGTTAAGAACTTTCTGGTTGAGCAAACCTGAAAGTTGCTAAGTTTATCTTCATTATTTTCTCTGCAATATGTTCCCTAATCCTCTGGTGGATGACACTGTATTTATGTAAATATGGCTGATTATTTCTTTGCCATCTGGACAGTTCTGTTAAAAAATAAGAAGAGAGGGAGAGCCAAAACAAATGTAGGAACCCTCTGAGGTGTCTCTAATGACACTGGATATATCTTGGGAGCAGCCTAACCCAAACAAAAAAGTAAAACAATAAGCATTTGACAGCTGTAGGAACACTAAACAGGTAAACTGGTGAGGTAATGAAACATTTCAGGAAAATCTTCAGAATTTTTACTGTGCTCATATGATCTGTTTTCTTCCTTGATTTCTAAAAAAGTCTAATCTAGTTTGTGATTAAACAGGATTATCATGCACTGAATACATATTCAAATTAAGGAGACAGTTCTTCAATTTAGGCCAGGTCTACATGAAGAACTTTTGCCAGTATAGTACATCAGTTAGTCAGTGTTTTGGGGTTTTTTTTTTGTTTGTTTTGTTTTTTGCAAAAGCCCTAGAGGCAGTTATACTGGGAAACCTCTGCTTTTTGCAAGTTTAGCTTATTTTGCTCCAACCCCGTGGAATCAGCTATACCATTGCACAGCTAAGTTTTGCTGAAATAAACTGTGTCCATGCTAGGAGCACTGTGCCAATATAAATATAACATCAAAACTTTCCAAGCGTAGACCTGGCCTCAAAAAAGTAGTATTAGCAATATAGTAGGAAAAGAGCCTGAGACTTAAGCCTTTGTATTAAAGGCCAGAGGCCTGGCTTAAAGTAGTAGTTAAGATGTTACAGATATAAATCAAAGATAAGCTGTGAGGACCTGCTTATAGAATCTGGCAAGAACAAGGCCCACATTGCAGAAATACACATTTCTATAAAGGGCTAGGCACAGAATACTCATGCAAACACATTCCAATGTCAAGTGGTCCAAAAAAAAATTGATATTCAGGATGGTACAAAAACAAAAACATTCCCCAAGGATAACAGGAACACACTAAAAGATAAGGTCAGGATGACAGTAAATAATAAAGATGTTTTCACTCAATCAACATGTACAAGGTAATGGGTGATAAATAGCCATTTCAGGGGGCAGTAGCTAACTACATCAGAGGGGCAGTATGTAACTTCTTTGTATTGGCGTATAAAGATGTATTTTAGAGGGAATGTCTTTGTCTAGCCTAGGGAGGAATGGAAAGTCCTGCCATTCACTGAGCTGGTTCACTGTTAAGGAGATACATGAGCATAGTGGTCTGGTAGAGTCTGCAGAATACTAGTACTGTGCTTTGTCCACAACACACCTTATTAGAATTTATGGATGAACCATGTTTCAATTTATTTTTAGCTTATTGCACACTTTGGATCATTTAATTTTAAGAGACTTGTTTTTTTTTTTTTAATTTGCCCTCCAGCCTGAGGGTGGTAGGGGATGTGTAACGGTTGGGGAATACCAGCCCAGTATCCATGCTTTCACACACTTGTTCCATGAAAGCTGGTTTATTAGAATTAATGGTGTGTAGTAAACTCCATTTAGGAAAGGGCTTATATCTCAGACTCTCTTCCTACTACAAGTGATACTGCAAAATAGCTCTTTTGCTGTTAGAAGTTGCGTCAACACCAAAAGTGTTTGTTAGTAAAGCTGTATCTACAAACCTAGTATAGACCTGGCATTACTGTTGTTGAAAAATACTCCTATCTTTCTTGTTACATGAATACCAGCACCTGTGTGGCTAACAGTGGGAGAACAAATATTTAAAGATCACTGACAATACCACTTTGGGACAGGATCAACTTTTCTGTTCTGTTTGTACAGTGCCTAACACAATCAAGTTCATGACTCAGGCGCTGACACACCATGATAATACAAATAGGATTAATTTTAATATTTAGCTCTACACATGTATTTTGAAGAATAGTTTAGCACCTCTTACTGAGACTCTATAGTGCTAGAACTTTACTAATCCACTTGGAACCCTACATGACACAGCTTTTCTTTTCTTTTTAAAATCACTCATTAAAGTCTTTTATTCAACATAAGGTGTTGCAATATTGCAACATCTTGTTATGGAAAAGTTGCCTGATGCTGTATGTTCGAAATCAGAATGCTGCCATTGACATCATTGTGATTGGACAGTGCTCATCTCTCTTCTGAAAGCCAGGTTTCATTTATTGAGATATTCTAAAATAAGAATTCAGGACCCTAATGTTAGGCTTTGCCAGTGTTGTTCACTGCTTCTGGCCTTGAAGCTGCATTTTTTTTACAGGCTAAACTCCAAGTTGTATGAACAGGAAATTTTTCATTAGGCAGATTGCAGGACTTGCATTTTATATAGAAAGCATGGCATACAAAGCATATGTCATAATGGCTTTGCTTAATAAACATTTGATTCAATGGAAATGTTCCTGGATTATTAGTTTCTAGAAAAGGACATAAACAATATTTATACAATCACCTTCCTTTTGCCATACTATGCCTTTTTTATCCATTAGTTTTGCTACATCTTGGCTATTATTAAAATCTCTTTTTTGTAATGTTCATATATATACACCTAGCTATTAACAACGTTTAAGAGTAAAGCACTGAAGGAAACATTCAGCGTTCTGGATAAGAAGCAAGCGAGGGAGTTAATGGAGTGAATCCACATCTGACTACTGCATGGCCTTTAGCAAGACATTTAACTTCTCTGTGCATCAGTTACCTCCTCTCTGAAGGGAAAGTAATACTTAGCTACATTTGTAAATTGGATTGAGAGCTACAGATAAAAATGTACTATTTAATATATAGAGTGCTGAGCATACTCCCTGTGTGTAACATATATTATAAGTAATAATAAAGAGTTGGTTCAAGACTAGCAGCCGTGTTAGTCTGTATCCGTAAAGAAAGTGAGGAATACTTGTAGCACCTTAGAGACTAACCAGTTTACTTCAGCATAAACTTTCGTGGACTATAACCCACTTCATTGGATGCATAGAATGGAACAGAAGTAAGATGCATTTATAAACACAGAAAGAAGAAAAGAAGAAATTGTACATTAGCATACCAATTCTAAGAGGCTGTTAAATCTGGATGGGCCATTATCAGCAGGAGAAAAAAATACTTTTTGAAATATCTTCTGTGTCAGGTAAATTAACTCAGGAAATGCAATCAATTAGTTTAATGAGAGAACCATTCGCAAGTCCTATTTAGCCCCTGGTTAATTGTATCCAATTTGAAAATTAATTCCAGTTCCTCAGTTTCTCATTGGAGTCTGTTTTGGAAGTTTTTCTGTTTCAAAATTGATACTGTACCATCAAATCTTTAATGGAATGTCCAGGAAGATTGAAGTGTTCTCCTACTGGTTTTTGAATGGTATGATTCCTGATGTCAGATTTGTGTCCATTTATTCTTTTGCATAGAGACTAGCTGGTTTGGTCAATGTACATAGCAGAGGGGCATTGCTGGCACATGATGGCATATATCACATTGGTCGATGTGCAGGTGAATGAGCCTCTGATGGTATGGCTGATGTGATTAGGTCCTATGATGGTGTCAGTTGAATGGATATGAGGACAGAGTTGGCTTTGTTACAAGGATAGGTACCTGGGTTGGTGTTTTTGTTGTGTGGTGTGCGGTTGCTGGTGAGTATTTGTTTCAGGTTGGAGGGCTGTCTGTAAGCGAGGGCTGGTCTGTCTCCCAAGGTCTGTGAGAGTGAGGGATCATCTTTCAGGATAGGTTGTAGGTCTTTGATGATGCATTGATAAAGAGTTATACCGTGGGTTCTAGTCTATTCCTGTTCAAATATCACTTGTTCTGGTACTTTGACATATGAATTTTGAAAGAATACAGTGGAGCTATGCTCATTTTACACCAGCTGAGGATTTGGCCCTGCACTCCTAATGTGATATGGATTCTACTAATGGGCCTAATGCTGAAACCCATGCTCAGCCTAGGCATCTCAATGAAGTCTAATAGAGAGGGTGTTTGTGAACTGATGGATCTTGGATGTGGTGAAGGTGATTGCGTTTCTGCACCAATTCAAACAACAAGAAGTTAGGTTGGCTTCAGCAGGTGTTTCTATCATCGCCATTTAATGGTGCTCTTACTACTCAAATGTAGCCCAACTTCTTTCCAGCACTTCTCATTCACGAGAGCACATAATGTATTCAGAATCTATCCATTACATAACATGTTTGTTTACTGTATTGGAAAAAATGCAATAATACTTGTCTGAAAAGACATAGATCCCTTTATATTTAAACAAGCAAGATAAGAATTAAAAAACAAACATTAAAAAAGCCATATTTGTCTCGCTGCTGATTCAAACAATTCATTGGGGAATTTCTTCCCATCATTTTTAACTATTACAATGCAGCCTGATAGAACACTACACTTTATATGTCCCTTTTTGTGGAAAAACTCTAAACCTCCCCTCTTTTATACCTGTGACCCTAAGAATCCTTTAGGGCCAACTGTCAAAGGATTCAATGTTCTATGACAACAACTCCTCGGAGGACTGACCAACTCACTACACTGAGTGTCTTCTGTTCCATTCTATGCATCTGCTGAAGTGGGCTATATTCCACGAAAGTTTATGCTGAAATAAACTGGTTAGTCTCTAAGGTGCTACAAGTCTTCCTCATCTTATTTACGGATACAGACTAACACGGCTGCTAATCTTAAAAGTGTCATATGACATCTTAAATGAAAGCTAGATCATTAATAGCATTATGAAATATATGTACTGACACTATGTAAGGAGGTTTTTTAATATATAGGGAAATATGTTTTGAAGTCCTGAATCAAAGCAGGGTTGAGGGACAGGGTTTCTGCCAGATAAAATGTATATTCCCCTGTCTGCCTCAGTTCACATGTAAATTTAAGCATTGTAAGCCAGCACAAAAGAAGCTTTATTTGCAGGCAAAGTCAACATGAGCATGTGAAGGCAATGTGAAGTCAGCACACCAGGGAATATACTGACCCTGGGGACAAAGCGGATTTTGGCAGTGTGGGGTGTGATGGGGTGTACTTCTGGGTTCCAACAGGAGACCCTAAAGTCTTACTACACGGTGCCCCCAGGAAGCAGTGAAGTGACAGGAGAGAAGCAGTGAAGGTGGGAGAGTCCTCAGGGAAGAAACCAATCAGAGCCCGGCAGCTCAGATAATAGGAGCAGTAGAGCCTTAGCAGATTAGTTCCAGGCTGGAACCACAGGAGCAAAGCAGAGAGCTCCTCTCTGGACACGGGTCATTGAGGTATAGTTAGATTTTGGTACTGACTGAATTTGGTTTTGATGGGTTTGCAGACAGAGAGAGAGAGGACCTAAGAAACTTAATCCTGAGGTAAGTGTGGAACTAAAAAGGACACATTACGAAGGGTTTCAAGGAAGCAGTAGCAATGAATCGAAACTGAGCAGGGTGTAGCTGCTGTTTATAGGGTCTTTGGGTTACACCAGAGTAGTGGGTGGGCCTGGGTTCCCCCACAAGCCACCATGACATAAACCCCAAGAAGGGGACAGTACTTATTTGAAAACCTGAACAAAGGGCTGAATTTAAGGGTCTAGACTAGAGGAAGTGCTGAAGACCCTAGGATGAGCAATGGGACTGACTTATTGGACTTGTTTCTACCCTTTAACTTTGCCAGAGGACCAAGTCATGGAAGACCTACCAGGGTCAGCTGGTAGCCTGCAAAGGGTGCCAGCATGTAAGGAAAAGGACGACAGTACCACATCGAGCCGACAGTAGATGCTCAGGAGGCGAGAGTCCCCATTTCCAGGGGATATTAGGAGAAGGCAAAAGAACACCTTTATCATTCACCAGGCAGTGAAAAAGGACAGCACTCTTTGCATTTTGGAAAGAGGGATCCCAACCTGAGAAATGCTAGGAGGTTGCTTTGGGTGAGAAACTACTTTAGAGAAGGGTTTAGCAGTTAAAGTTGTTTAGATTCTAGGAAGTGTTATACTTTTTGTTTTATGTCACCATTTCTGTTTCCATCATCGTCCTTACTCACTATCTCTTAAAAAGTAACTTTTGAGAACAAACTTGCGCTGGGTTTCATTCTAACTGTATCTCAGTGGTATGATATCCAGGACCCGAGCTTGAGCTGTAGCATTCAAGCTATGTAGAGTGTTCCTTTGGCCAGCAAACCTGGTCATTTTGGTGTGCAGTGGTTTAGAGCTGGGCACTGCAGGGAGCACTCGGAGGCCTGGAGGGATGGTATGTGCCTATCACTAACCTACACATAGAAAGCGAGGTCCCTGGAAGCTTGGAGAGCTTGTGATGCCGGAGGCTGTTGGTTTCAGGGAGCTGAGCTACAACAGACACAGACAAGACTGCTTCACACTAAGGGCAGGTGGCGGTGAGTTGCCTTACAACCCTAAGGTATCCCGGGGAGAGCATCACAGTAGCCTCCTCCCAAAAAACCCACCTTGGACGTCTTGTCAGCTCTTTCTACTGCTTAGACTCGTCAGAGGGATATTTTTCTTCACAACTACAAAACAATTTGGACTTTTGTTTTCATGCAGAAAATCTTGGTTTCTTTAAAGGTGTCAGCATTTATGGGTGGGAGAGAGTTCCCCTGTCAGGGGAAAACAATGTTTATCTAAAGGACAACTTTGTTCTTTTCAACTAATTTCCTAGCCCCTGTAATAATGTAGTTTAGTGTGATGAGATTTTAATGAAACTGCCTGTCACAGGCAAACAAATAGCTAGATGATTCTGTTAGTCTGTTTGACATACTCCTTTTGCATGGTTTGAAAAATAATTGGTTGGAAAAGCCCTTTAGTTGTTTATATTCATGACATTCTGGGCTTTCCCTCATTTTCCTTTTTACTGTATCTTTCTGTGCACATCTTCTTACAAGCAAATTGGCATTAGCGAGCAACTCTCATTGTACTCTCCAGGGGATAGAAAATAGAGGCTTCCAGTTGGCACAGCATACGCTTACGAACCCATAGAATTGAAGACTGTACTGTCTGCCCTCATTTCAGCACCTTCCACCTCCCGCAGCTGAAAAGATTAAGCTCGTGCTCCAAGAAGCTCAATTTAGATAAGGGTTAGAATCCTGTCTTTGCTGAGATGAAATGCTCTGCTTTCAATAATGCAATTATTCATCCCCAGTCTGACCAATGAAGTTTTGCTGTACATGAATGTCTTTCAAAGAAAAAAAAATGACCTTTAGTGCATGTTGTTGCCGTGATGATGGGAGTCACCAGGTGGCACTGTGACACATAGCCTTGGAGGGTCTCTTTCTTCATGTGTAAGCAGTGTTTAGTCTTTTGGAAATGCTTGTGTTCATCTTAGTTTTATGATGTTTCTTTTTTAGGGATTATATGGGTGACTCTCACTAGTGGTGTTGCCTAGTGGTTAGAAAGAGCTAATAGGTCTCTCCTCACCCAAACATCTCTCACTGGCCATTGTCACATTCTGTGGCACTCTGGCTTTTTGTTGGTGTCAGACTGATCTTCTGGTCATGTTATCAATTAGCCATATTCCTTTCTGGGGTACTAGAGTCCCAAGAGGGGATGCGGGGGAAGAGGAAGACAGTCAGTGTGTTTGACTCCTGTGGGTGTTCGGTGCCAGCCATGGACCTTGCAGATTCTTTACCCTCCAGGTTTCCCCCAGGGGAGTTTGGAGGACGACTTTCATGCCTACCATAAGAAGGTGGCTGGTAGAGGAGGCTGGGCCCTCTCACTCTCCACCAAACTCCAGCCCGGGACCCTGTGAAAAGCAACAGTGTCTAGCACCTAGGAGTTCTTTAAGGCTGCCACTCTGGACTACTTCGTACAACTGGCTATCCTGCCAAAGTCCTAGCCTGACACAGTAGCAAAGAAAAGGAGAATAACCGAACCTACAGCCCCTCTGGGCTTCACAGGGAGACTCTCTCTAGCACCCTTCTTCAGGATTGCTCAGGATAGATCTCTCTCCCTGCCCTATCAGGCCCCTTCTGAGCTGTCTGGCTCCCTTTTAAGCTCTGCAACCAGCTCAGTAGATGGGGCTGGGAAGGATCACTTGGGCCCACAGCTGTTGTTTAGTTCCAGAGTGGTGTTTATACTCAAAGGGAGGTGTTGCAAGCTCCTGGAGAGTTTGCTCTCTGCCTTAATTTCTCTAACTATAGTAAATTTTGAGGGCCAGAGTTGCTGCCTGGGAACCAGGCATGAGTGTTTTGACTTCTGCAAGAGAGGAATGGCTGCATTCTGTTTGACTAGCTCTGTTCCAGGTCTGGTGTAATATAAGCAAGTTGCATTACAAATACTTGCAGAATCTGCACCACTGATTTCTCTGATGGGAAGCCAACCTGGAGGGGCCCAAAATATCTTACTGCTTGGTAGAGGGGCAACATTTTGAATGACTCTTGTTGACAAGATGATTTAAAAATTCATGTGTGTTTGTTGCATTAAAAGGATTCCAAACAAAACTACCCAATGAATGAAGGGGAAAGATTTGTTTATGCTGGCAGGTGTCAATATGAGCTGGATTCAGAAAGCATTTTCAATTTATACTAAATTTTAAAGTTTAGATTCCTTAGATCTTTTACAAGCACTGTAGTTTCTCAGATATAATTAAGGCCACCTATAGTCAAGAAAAATACATACTGTCAATAATGCATGCTAATCAGTAAGCAGAATGAGAAACACCCTGGTCCACTCTTACCTAGAAGCACTCCCTTTGTGTCTACACTGCAATACAAATTCCATGGAACCAAGTCTCAGAGCCTGACTCAACTGACAGACTCATAGAGTTTAGGCTGCAGGGCTAAAAATTCCTGGATAGGCATTCAGACTTGGGCTGGACCCTGGCTCTGGGATCCTCCCTGCTCGTTGGGTTGAAGATTCCAGCATAAGACCAAATGTCTAAATTGCAACTTTTAGCCCAGCAGCCCAAGCCCATGAGCCTAAGTCAGACCTCTTCTTGCAATATACCCCTCCAAATAAAATCTCAGTATCCACCTCCACCAGCAGGAGCTCTGGGGTCCTAAACCAGGTCACACTTGGTTAGTTCAGAGTTAACAGTGGATCTCTAACTAGTCGTCTTGCTGCATTTTTTTTTCTGGTTTGTTGGCAGATCATGGAGAACAAAACATTTTCTTGATTTTTAGGTGGCTATAAGTGTACAAATTAAGTTTATTCTAAAAGCAGGAAATAGTCTTGAGAGATGGCAAACTTTGTATTAATTTCACAGAAAAGAATCATTAGAGCCAAGCTTTTCCTGCTTCTGGGCAAAGATTTTAGTCAGCAAGTGTATCAACCTGCCCACCCTTGCCAGCTCATACCTGCTCATTATATTGTTAACCTACAATTTTTCATGTCACTTCTGTGACTAATCAAAATCTGTCAATCTCAAGAGGCAGTTTAACTATCTTTATTCCAATGGCAGCCATCCTGCAGTGGTTGATTTTATAAAATCTGCTGCTTGCTTGTTAAAGCACTAAAGCTGCGAGTTACCCGCCAAAACCCTCCATCTGCCAGGGGCTGCTCTAGCTGAAGACTTTGCATGGGATAACCATAAATGACAGGCCTCCTCCAGCTTACAGGTAGGGGCTGAAGAACCATGTGAAAGGTGCGTCTTGTTTGTAGTTGTGTGACAAAGGACTGATGACTCAGGCTGAATTCCAGCAGGTTTGTTCTATTCTTTTTTACCCCACCTAATACTTTTTTCTCTCCAAAAGAAGTTGTGCTTTTAGTCATCTTTGATTTTGTTTGAAAGATTATGTTGGCATTTCTGAGGGCAAGTCTGTGGTGGCAGTGGATTCTTTGGTTAATGTGGTTTTGGTTTCATAGTGAGTTTATAAGAACATAAGAATGATCATAGTGGGTCAGACTATCTAGTAGTGGTCCATCTAGTCCAGTATCCTGTCTTCCAACAGTGGCCAATGCCAGATGCTTCAGAGGGAATAAACAGAACAGGGCAATTATCGAGTGATCCATCCCATCACCCAGTCCCAGTAACTGGCAATCAAAGGCCTAAGGACATCCACAGCATGGGATTACATCCCTGATCATCTTGGCTAATAACTATTGATGGACCTATCCTCCATGAATTTACGTAATTCTTTGTTGAACCTAATTATACGTTTGGCCTTTCTAGTCTCCCTTGGAAACGAGTTCCACAGGTTGAGTTCCCTTTGTTTGTTTTAAACCTGCTGTCTGTTAATTTAATTGGGTGACCCCTGGTCCTTTTGTTATATGAAGGTGTAAATAATACTTATTATTTTTCCACCCCATTCATGGTTTTTAGAGACCCTATCACACCTTAGTCATCTATTTTCCAAGATGAACAGTCCCAGTCTTTTTAATCTCTCCTCATATGGAAGTGGTTCCCTTCCCTAATAATTTGTTACCCCTCTCTGTACATTTTCCAATTATATCTTTTTTTTTTGAATAGGGGTGACAAGAATTGCACATAGTATTCAAGTGTGGGCCTACCATGGATTCATATAGTGGCACTGTGATATTTACTGGTTTGTTTATCCTTTTCTTTATGGTTCCTAACATTGTTAGCTGTTTTTGACTGCCGCTGCATATTGAGCAGATATTTTCAGTGAACTATTCACTGACTCCAAGATGTATCTTGAGTCGTAACAGCTAATTTAAATCCCATCATTTTGTGTATATATAGTTGGGATTATGATTTTCAATGTGCATTACTTTGCATTTCTTCTAAGTCATGTGTTAGTACATGCAAAGTGATTTTCTGAGTGTGGGCACTGGTGAGCATTTCCCTCTTCCTCTCTGGGTTACACTTTTGAGTGTGTGCAATTAGTTACACACAAATGTAGACAAATGTTTCCACTCTGACATCTTTTCTAACAAGTTGTTGTTTTGGAAGAAAAATGGCTTCAAACAAGGAGTTTATGGAACAGAGGAATTATTTGGAGGAGAGTACTGAGCTCTCAGAAAAATTCCCAAAGTTATCAATAATGACTACCTTACCTAAAAATCTCTAACCCTAACTATCTTCTGATATTTTGTAACTATAAACATACCAGGTATAAAAACAAATTGTAAATGTTTTTGTTTCATATACATACATGTATATGCAAGGGAAAAAAGCCAACTGTACTAAATTTACACAATTTAATATGATGAACCTATCTTGTTGTCCACGGATGGAGTTTGAAACAAGTGGGAGAAACTTCAGAGTTTGCTCTTTATACTAGGAAAGACCAGGTTCCAAGTTGAAAACATTCATATTCTACTCCTTGAGAGAAAAGTTCAACTCCTTCAGGTGTCCAAAGTTCTCAGCAAGGTAGGTTAAACATACCACTCACAATGAATTATTGAAAGCAGCAGCAAGGGAAGACTGCTGATCTTTCAGGAAAACCTGCAGTTTTGCTTTTACTTTGAAGAGTTGAGTCAGTTTCTGGTGTTCACAAGCTTTCTCAATCCACTTCAGTGTATTTTTTTGGCCTGGGTAGATTTCATTTGTGTTAGTGAGTTCGTTTATAATGGATTAAAGGTAACATATCCATACTAAATCTATTAAACTAACAGCCTCTAATATTGCTTTTGTTGACTTGCCTGTAGATCCTAACAAGGATTTGCTAGATCAGTCCTGAGTGACTTCGGTTTTCCTCTCTTTTGTATCAAGGACACGGTCTTGGGTAGCTGATTGTGAAGGGATACTATGTTATCTAGTTTATGTGACAAAGCTTTGTCCTTGACTCTGTGTTTCCTGGCTGATTTCACTAGCCACAGAGGCTCACTATGACCCTCCATGTAGCACTTCTCTCTCTAGAGGCAAGGGTAACAGCCTACTGAGCCATTTTCATCATAAACCAGGGAGGGAGGTGAGGAGAAGCTACCCTCCTTTGCACAGTCTGTTATCTCCCAGACGCAGTGATTAATCAGGGGCCAAAGAGGGGAGCCCAGGCCCACTCGAGGATCCAGCCCAGGGACCCTAATAGCATCAGCTTTGGTAGCTGGCCTATTAGCAACAGAACACAATACAATTCCCTGGGCTACTTCCCCACAGCTGCCCCCACTTCCTCAAGCTCCACTTCACCCTTACCTCAGGGCCTCCTTCCTTGTGCCTGGTATGGTTTGTACTGTTCAGTCTCTCCAACAGCACAACTTCCTGCTACAGCTCCTCACATGCACACCCACCTGACTAAATGGGAGGCTTTTAACTAGTTTCAGCCCCTGATTGGCTCCAGGTGTCCCAATCAACCTAGCTGTCCTCCCTGCCTTCTGGAAAGATCTTAATTGGTCTAGGTGTCTTAACTGACCTGGAGCACCTGCCATTTTCCTATCCTGGTAACAGGGATTTGTTTAGCCTGTGGCTAATATATCTGTCACCCCTTACTTTACTATAGCCATCAGGCCTTGCCCCGTCACAGTTAGTAAATTAACTTTTATGATTTTTGTATGTTAAACTCTCAATTTTATTATATCCCTTTTGATTTTGTGTATATATTTAAACCGTCTCTTCAACCTAGTGGGTAAAGCGAAAATAAATTCAGCAATGAAATATATGTAGTCTCTTAACCCTGATCCTCACTCTGACTTTACTAATGTAGTCCAGATCTTCAGGGAAGAGATCCCCTCCAGCCTCCAAAATCAGTGTCTCCAGAAGTATAAACAAAACTGGGTGATTGTCACATTCTAGGGTGCAATGCAGATGAGTGAGGGGTTGTCACCACCTGTGCTGTAAACTTGGGTGCCTCATAATGCTTTGCTGCTGTAGCTCCCAACCTGGCCCACTCACAAACAACCAGGGCCGGCGACAGGGGAGTACTACGGGTACAGCTGTATCGGCCCCCCCGACTTTAGGGGGGCCCCGGTACACCGCTGTACCCGTTGTCGTCCCCCCTTGTCGCCGGAGCTGGAGAGCGGGGAAGGGGCGGGGAGGCGGCGCGGCTCTCCCCCGGACAAGCGAGCCTGGCCCCAGCAGGAGCTGTGAGCCCGGCCGGCGGCAGCAGCGCTGTCCGGGGTGGGGGGGAGAGAAAGGGCGGCTCATGCAGCTCTCGCTGCCCGGGGGAGCGCCGGCTGGGCTGGGCTGGGCTGGGCTGGGGGGGCCCCCATCCGCTGTCGGCTGGGCTGGGGGGAGGGGAGCGCCGGCTGGGCTGGGGGGGGGCAGCCGCTGTTGGCTGGGCTGGGGGGGGCCCGGCTGGGCTGGGGGGGGCATCCGCTGTCGGCTGGGCTGGGGGGGCCCCCAAACTATCAAAGTAGGGGGCCCCCAAATTTCTGTCGCCAGCCCTGCAAACAACCAGACCACATGCAGGTCCCACCCTGAGTGTCTGTGTTTAGCTGCAGCCTTGTCCAGCAACTCTGACCCGAACAGCCCATCAGCAACACACCAGCCAGGCTCTAGCTTTCACCAGTCTGGTTTACTACTTGCAGGGAAACCCCAAGACACTCCTGGTCCTGATTTTTTCCCAAAATGTGTGTGTGTTCTGCACCCTCCAGCCCTCTCCTGGACAGTTCAGATATAAGTCTGTTGCCCATGTAAGCGGTCAATATCTAGCAGTTTTCTACTTTATTGGAGTTACCAAACAATTCAGTTTAAACACAGCACTGGATTACTTTTAATTTAAAAAGAAAGCAAGTTTATGCAACTACAAATAGATTCAGTGAGTAAAAGTATATAAGGCACTAAAGTCATAAATAGTTATAAGAGAAATAAAGATAAAATGCTTTCTAGTAGCAAAAACTGGTTCGGTGACTTACCACATGTTCCCAGCAATGGGGCTGACCAAATTCTCAGGTCAGAACCTCTCCCAAAGTCCAAAGGTGATTTCTTTTTCTTCTTAGGTGAAAGAGGGAGGTAAAGAAAGATCCTGGGTTTTTGCCCCTTCCTCTTATAGCCAGTCACTCTTTGGGATGCATTTTAGTGAAGATTATCCCTAGATACAGTAACTTTCTGCTCTGAGGATGGAGACATGGAGTCTCACGGTGAAAGAGGTCGATCGATCAGTTCCTGACTTCCTCCTCTCCCGTTCATTGCCAAAGCATAACAAGTGATTTCCAATCATCTTTGACACCTGGCTAGAGGCATCAGCCTGTCTTTTGTCTTTGATAAACAGGTTTACTCCTCTCCTGAGACTTTTCTGATAAGCACATTTCAGTTACAATTTCAGCTTATGTTCATAACTTTACATACAATATTGTTACACACGTTTTGCCATGTTACTGACCAGTGAACTATTAGTTTTAAAAGATACCTTAAGCCATACTTTCTCTAAACAATTATTAGAGTAGTGTGTAAGGGGTGCATGCAGGATAAAGAATGCTTGTTATGGCTGCTGTTTTCTGTAATAGACTAAGTGGTCAATAAGGGATCCTTAATAGTACAGATGGGTTCTGTAAGAAATGAAACACTATCAGTGACTGATTAGAATTCCCTTTAGTTTATTGATCATGTAACTTAAAGATACCATAAAAGAAACTCCATAAATGAATAGAGAAAATGTCAAAAGAGGACACAGTGAAAATAATTAAAAAACAGGAAAGTGGTTTTCCTTCCAAAAAAGACGATTCTTTGTCTCAGACTCTATAAAAAGACCAAGTTTTGGGAAATTAAGAGGGCAATGCAAACTGGTGGCATTCCACCAGATAGGCCAGCTCCATATCTGGAGCTCCAGGTACTGTTCTGTATAGTGCTGTACTAATCTTTGATTAAATAATTCCATTTGAGCCTGTTTGACAATCTTGAATCGTTATTTAATTGAAACAAAACTGGTTCCCTAAGATTTTGCCATCCCTCTGCACAGCATGGAAATGAGAATACAGTGAGACAGCTTGGGCTGCACTGCTAACAGGCATTTTGATGACATTGTTTTATGGGACACAGTAATACCAGGGTACAAAATATATTGGAAGGAAAGAACAGGTTGTGCTGGTGTGGGAGTGGCATTACATGTGGAAGAAAGCATAGAATCAAATGAAGTAAAAATCATAAATGAACCAAACTCTACCTTAGAATCTGATTGAACTAACCTTGTTATCTCTAACCTGGTCCTTTCCTCTTATTTATACCTGCCTCTGGATACTTCCACTGCATGCATCCGACAAAGTGTTGTGGCAAAGCTTTGGCCTTCTCCCTGTGGGTACTGCACTTCCAGGTGGATTGTGCTAGCCTCAGAGGCTCACTGTGATTAGTTAGGGGAGGTAGAAAGGGGGGGGGGAGCCCGGGCCCACCCTCTACTCCGGGATCCAGCCCAGGGACCCTAATAGTATCAGCTAAGATGGCTGACCTTTTAGGCACCAAACCCAATACAACTCCCTGGGCTACTTCCCCACAGCAGTCCCCCCCTTCTTCAGACTTCTCTTCACCTTTACCTCAAGTCTCCTTTGGTGCGTATGATATGTTGTCTACCACTCAGTCTCACCAACAGCACAACTTCTTCTCACAGCTATTGACATCCACACCCACCTGACTAACTAGGAGGGTTTTTAACTGGTTTCAGCCAGTCCCTGATTGGCTTCAGGTGTCCCAATCAGGTTAGCTATTTCCACTACCTTCTAGAATCTTCTTAATTGGCCCCAGGTGTCTTGATTGGCCTGGAGTAGCCTTTGTTTGGCTATCTAGGGAGCAGAGACCTACACATCCTGAGGCTGATATACCTGCCTTCCAGCACTCTCCTGTACCCTTCTGGTCTGACTCCGTCACAGTGGATACTAGCCCATGAAAGCTTATGCTTCAATACTTTTGTTAGTCTTTAAGGTGCCACAGGACTCTTTGTCACTTCTGCAAATCCAGACTAATATGGCTACCTCTCTGATTCATAGAATCTCTATGGGTGCTAATTCCTTGCTAATAGGAATATAGCAGTAGGAATATATGACCATGTGACGAGTCTGGTGATAGTGACTGTGAAATGCTCAGGAAGATTAGACAGGCTATAAAAATAAACTGAATAATAATGTGGGATTTCAACTATTACCATATTGCCTGGGTATGTATCACCTCAGGACAGGATGCAGATAAAGTTTCATGACACCTTAACTGACTGCTTCTTGGAACAGCTAGTCCTGGAACCCACAAGAGGAAAGACAAGTATTGATTTGGTCCTAAGTGGAGCACAGGATCTAGTCCAAGAGGTGAATATAGCTAGACCGCTTGGTAGTAGTGACCATAATATAATTAAATTTAACATCCCTGTGGTGGGGAAAACACTACAGTAGCTCAACAGTAGTATTTAATTTCAGAAAGGGGAGCTGAACAAAAATGAGGAAGGTAGTTAAACAGAAATGAAAAGGTACAACACCAAAAGTGAAATCCCTGCAAGCTGCATGGAAACTTTTTAAAGGCACCATAATAGAGGCTCAACTTAAATGCGTACTCCAAATTTAAAAACACAGAGAACCAAAAAAATCCCACTGTGGCTAAACAAAAAAGCAGAAGAAGCAGCAAGAGACAAAAAGGCATCCTTTAAAACATGGAAGTTAAATCGTAGTGAGGAAAATAGAAATGAGCATACATTTCAGGTGCCAGAGTTTAAAAATATAACCAGGAAGGCCAAAAAAGAATTTGACGAACAGCTAGCCAAAGACTCAAAGTATAGCAAAAAAAATTCTAAGTACATAAGAAGCAGGAACCCTGCTAAACATCCAGTGCAGCCACTGGAGGATGAAGATGCTAAAGGAGCACTCAATGATGATAAGGCCATTGCGAAGAAACTAAATGAATTCTTTTCATCAGTTTTCACAGCTGAGGATGTGAGGGAAATTCCCAAACCCGAGCCATTCTTTTAAGGTGACAAATCTGAGGAACTGTTTCAGATTGAGGTGTCATTAGAAGAGGTATTGAAACAAATTTATAAATTAAACAGTAAAGTCACCAGCACCAGATGATGATCACCCAAGAGTTTTGAAGGAACAAAAATGTGAAATTGCAGAACTACTAACTGTAGTTTGTAACCTGTCATTTAAATCGGCTTCTGTACCAAATGACTGGAGGATAACAAACATGATGCTAATTTTAAAAATGGGATCCAGAGGCGATCCTGGCAATTACAGGCCAGTAAGCCTGATTTCAGTACCAGGCAAATTGATTGAAACTATAGTAAAGAACAAACTTGTCAGATGCATAGATGAACATAATTTATTCTGGAAGAGTCAACATGTTTTATGTAAAGAGAAATCACGCCTCACCAGTCTACTAGAATTCTTTGAGGGGGGTCAACAAGCATGTGGACAGGGAGATCCAGTGGATATAGTGTACTTAGATTTTCAGAAAGCCTTTGACAAGGTCCCTCAGAAAAGGGATAAGAGGAAAGGTCTTTCATGGTTTGGTAATTGGTTAAAAGATAGGAAATAAAGGTAGGAATAAATGGTCAGTTTGTGAAGTGGCAGTCAAAAAAAAACAAACAGTGTTGGGAATCATTAAGAAAGGGATAAGACAAAAAACATCATATTGCCTCTACATAAATCCACGGCATGTCCACATCTTGACTACTGCATGCAGATGTGGTTGCCCCATCTCAAAATATATATTGGAAAAGATTCAGAAAAGGGAACAAAAATGATTAAGGTGTGGAACATCTTCCATTTGAGGAGAGATTAATAAGACTGGGACTTAGCATGGAAAAGAGACAGCTGGGTGTGGGTGAGGGAATATGACAGAGGTCTACAAAATCATGAATGATTTGGGGAAAGTAAGGAAATGTTATTTATGCCTTTTTCATAACACAAGAACTAGGGGTCACCAAATGAAATTAATAAGCAGCAGGTTTAAAACAAACAAAAGGAAGTATTTTTTCACACAATGTACAGTCAAGCTGTGGAACTCCTTGCCATAGGATGTTGTGAAGGCCAAGACTGTAACAGGGTGCAAAAAAGAACTAGATAATCTCCAGGAGGATAGGTCCATCAGTGGCTACTAGCCAAGATGGGAAGGGATGGTGTCACTAGCCTGTTTGCCAGAGCAGGGAATGGGCAACAGGGGATGGCTCACTTGATGATTGCCTGTTCTGTTCATTCCCTCTGGGACATCTAACATTGGGCCACTGTTGGAAAACAGAATATCAGGCTAGATGGACCTTTGGTAGTCATTCTTATGTTCATGGTCCTTATATATCTGATCCAGATGGGGACATGTCCTTATGTTCTTGGTGCTTGGCTGGAGTAGGAACTTAGATGCTGAATTGTCTGACACCTAATCCAGATAAAGTGGAAGTAATTCTTTTTGGCTGAGGGAATAAGTTCCACAGGGTAGCAAGGATAGTGCTTTTTCACCATTATGTTGGAATGTTTAATGTGATTTGCTATTCAGGGTACTTCTGGTCATCACAGCCACCTGAGACTTCAAGGGTCTAGAAGTCTTTTTTCATCTGTGCTTGGTGTGATGATTAAAAACTTTTCTCTCAAATTCACATTTTGCTATATTTGTCCATAACTTTGATCTCCAGATTGCTTTATTGTCATACACCACAGAAACCTGATAGCTTTTTCATGGACCCATTGACTTTACATTGATGTGACAGGGTAAACTGGCCCTACATCTTCCATAGTGAGGACATTGATTTCCTGTTTGGATTTGATACACCTGCTGCCTGAAAGGAACACTTCCAAGGTAAGACACCTATCTCTTTGTCTGGCCATATCAGTATGGTAGGCCTACAGCGTGAAGGATACAATTCTCATACTGAGTCAGGTGCAAAATAAGATGGGGAAATTTACAGAGTGAAACAAACAGCAGAGTGGGGCCCTGTTTAGAGATAAAGACAAAGCGTTGTTCTGGGATACAGTAAACCCTCGATTTAACGGACCTCGATTTAACGGACTTCGGATGCAACAGACAAAATTTCTGAGCAAGTCTGATGCATTCCTGATCCATTTCTGGTGGGCTGGCTGCCGGCTCCCGGCTGCTGCCTGGGTCACGGCAGCAGGCGGACTGGCTGCCAGCTCCCTGCTGCCGCCGGGGTCCCAGCTACAGGCGGGCTGGCTGCCGGCTCCCGGCTGCCGCCCGGGTCCAGGCAGCGGGCAGGCTGGCTGCCGGCTCCTGCCTGCGGGCGGGCGGGCTGGCTGGCTGCCGGGTCCTGCCTGCTGGCTGCCGCCCTGACCCTCTGGGAACCCAGGCTAACAGCAGGAGCTGAGACCCTGGGTGGCAGGAGCCTGCAGGGAAAGCCCAAAGCGGCAGCGGGCTGAGCACTTAGCCCGCCACCACTTTGGGGTTTCCCCCGCTGGCCCCTTGCGAGCCAGGATCAAGCCGCCTGCCCCACTCAGCTCCCGCTGCCGGCCTGGGTTCCCTACACCCAGGCTGGCAGTAGGAGCTGAGTGGGGCAGGTGGCGGGACCTCTGATGGCAGGAGCCTGGGAGGAAAGCCCAAAATGGCTGCACTCTAAGCGCTTAGCCTGCTCCGCTTTGGTCTTTCCCTCGAGGCTCATGCCACCTGGGGTCTCAGCCTGCTGCCAGCCTGAGTTTTCTACACCCAGGCTGGCTGCAGGCTGTGACCCCGCCTGGTAAGGGGCCAGTAGGGGAAACCCCAAAGCGGCTGCAGGCTGAGCGCTCAGCCCTCCGCCGCATTGGAGCTTCCCCTACCGACCCCTGTTTTAGACATCCCGGTTAATCCACAGCCTGGTTAACCCAAGCCTGGATAATCGGGAGTCTACTGTACATTTAATTAAAACTGTCAAGTTTGCGTGTCCTGTCTGTTTCATTCAAGTGGTTGACAAGGATACATTAGATGACTCATCAAAACATAAGTATGTGGTCCAGTAAATCCCTTGCTCTTGAATGGAAAGATTCTGCTGCCAGAAAGTCTCCAAGTTAAATAAAATAAAACTATTTCATGTAGTAATGTTTAATGGAGTTGTTTCATTATATTAATTGAATTGATATCCACCCTCATTGTTCTACTTGCTTGCGTTGCTAAGATTAGTCAAGAGGCACATATAGAAAAATATTGTATGTATATACAATGCCAAATGTAATAGCTTAGGGACCTGATGCTTTAAGACAGTTAGGCATGTGCCTAAGACTATCCTTATCCACTTAAGCATATGCATATGCTCTACTGATCTTTGTCCTAGGTTCACAACAGCATGCAACTGCTAGAGAAGAAAGATGGTCAAGGGGTTAGGGCACAAGGTTGTTGGTCAAATATTGCAGTGATGGGGAGCATATAATTATGAAACGGTGTGAAATGCATGCTTTATCTTCAATTTGCTGTTAGTCTCTTCTAAAAGAAGACATCTAAACGTTTTGCTCAATGTGTAACCTGTGTTTGAAAGTAAAAAGCCAATGATACTCTGATAAACATAGCTCATACAGGTCTAACATTTAAGATAGCAAATAAGTTATAAATATGTAAGTTTTTTGTTCATGTAGGAGCAACTCATTTATAAATACTGATGGATAAATCTTAGTTATCCAAAGTTGTTAAGTTATGGATCCAAAAAGGTAGAAGCTGAATGTAAAGCTTTCCTAAACTAACATTTTTCTCTTCACACATGGACTGGAAATCTAGTAGGGTCATGCTAAAGTAAAACAGGGGCATTCAAAGCTAATTAAAAAACCCCAAAAGCCCAACAAAAACCTCTTTGGCCCTGTAAGCATTGGGTTGGGTTTGTGGTTGAAAGTTCTACTCAGGCTTACTTTACTGAACTAGTTTCTCCACCCCTTAATTGACACAATTTTACTAGCATAAAGACTCCCAAGTC
This sequence comes from Sternotherus odoratus, assembly GCA_032164245.1. NCBI lineage: Eukaryota > Metazoa > Chordata > Testudines > Kinosternidae > Sternotherus > Sternotherus odoratus. Next base: position 200,051,663 of record JAVMKO010000001.1, on the reverse strand, counting down.
CTATTTATGAAGCAGCCTTTCACTTCCTGTGAAAAAGGCATGTGAATGGGAAGGAGGAAGGAGGAGGATTTGAGCTAATCAGTGAGCCAGTCCACAATACAGCTGTGAAAGCCTACCTCACCTCACTTTGTAAGTTATTCATTTTCTCTGATACAATAGATGCCTTTAGACTGTGATTACAACAGCAATGAGGGTTCCTTTCACTTGGTGGTATTTTTCATTATGTAGTCCACAGGATATTTTAAAGGGACAATTCCAGTCTAAAGACCATACTTAAAATCAGTGTTCTTAACTCTGTTACTAATAATACTTTAGATCTTAATACTTAAATTCTAATAATTTAAGACCTTACGGCAATCAGATCCATGTGGGTAGAGTCTAGCACCTGCGTGGCACCCCGTTTGAATCCACAGGGCTCCTCAACTCAGGGTTTTCCTCATGTTGGTCCAGTTTCAGGATCAAGGCCTTATTTACTCTTGGTTATCTTTTTTTTTTGTGGATCATTTTCACTCTGACTGGACAATGCAAGCTAACTGATCAGTATTGTGAGTGTCTTTACACTCAAGCCTGAGAATCAGACAGTCGTGTTAAGCTTTCACTTCTAACATTTTAGGGAATCCTACTAAAAGCAGGACTCACTTATGAAAGTTCAGTGAAATGTTTATTTTTTTTAAAAAAAAAACCTTAAAACATTAGCATGCACAAAACATCTGTTTGATGGGAAGAATGTAATTCTACTGAATGTTCAAATGAGACTCTATGTTGAAACCTTCTGGGCAATGCAAACTTTAAATCTAAATGGATTAAATGCATATTGTAGAAGTGAGAGAGTATGTCCGTGACAGCCTGATCCCTACTTGAGTGGAAACTGTGGATGCTTGGTATCTTTCAGGATCAGACCCGCCTTTCATAGATTCCACAGCATAGAATGAGATTAGCAACTTGTCACCATAACCCTATGTGTACTACTTACGCAGGCTCACTCTATGCAATTTTTTGCCATCAATGGCTGGTTGCAGGTGCATAGGGGGCACGAAAGGGTGCATCATTATCTCAACCTATAGCCTCAGTGGCAGCTGTTGAGGCATTGCACTGCAGGGCTGACTATTGCCCCGGCAGTGATCGTTCACCAATTTATGTTTGTAAAGGGTGCACGATGGATTAATCCTTCTCAGATTAGGTGGCTCTAGAAAAGTGAAATGAATGGGGAGACAGCTTCATTGTTAAAACAGTGATTTCACATCACTTGCCGGTTGGAGAAATACCATAGCTCCCCACAGATGCAAGCTTGCCTCATTCTGATTGATTCAATTTGTCAGCAGCCCAGAGCTATGAAGGAGCGCCTACCCAGCCCTCAGATTTCAATTTACCTTCATTTAGCTAATTTGGAAGATGCTGCCTCTAATCCTGAATGCAGCCTTTGCTCTATTTTTAAATGTCTGGGTCACTTTGTGTCCTAGCAACCATCTGAAGCTAAGGATACCCTAAGAGTCTCAGCACCCACTCATGTGAGAGCCCAACTGCAGTGTATTACCTCTGGGGGTCTGCCAGTTTATCACTAGAAATGACTAGCAATATGGATATCATCCATTTGTCCCTGTGGGACTAAAGCTGGCAACAGCCGGTGGATGTTTAATAGCATTGCATAGCATTTAAACATAAAGAGAGAGCTGTTCTTTCATGTCCTTTTCACATTTCCTTTCAAATGGTTTTCCCCCCTCCCCACTAGCTGAGTTGGGTTTTTTTTTTGGGGGGGGGCATATGATTATCTATATTAATCATAGAGTTGTTGAAGCTTTCACAAATCCACATCTTTGTCATTAGAGCTGAGCAAACTAATACTGTGTGTGCATGTTTTTCCAAATGAGTCCATTCAATTTTTCATTCCTGATGCTAACTGCAGTTTGACAAACATCAAGATGAGTTGTCAGCCCAGCATCCAAAAGGCTGATTTCATATCAATAAACTAAGGCACTGCAATTTGTGTGAATTCCAGAGCAAACTCATTAAAAGCATGTTGTCTGTGGCTGATTTAATAGTGATGTGAGCTTTTACATCTCCTAAGTGATGAGCCAATAGACTAAGGCAAAAAGGTAGGCTGGTCTGAATACTGCCTCACAAGGTATCAATTGTGCAAAGGGGGCAGGGAAGAGTGGTGACACAATACATTTTGCACTTACATTCCACCTTTATCAAGGGATTTCAAAGCTATTGATGAATTAAGTACCTGCCAGGTACCAATCAGTTTATAACTGTGTAAACAGAAGCACAGAGAAATTAAAAACTATATAGCTAGCGACAGTGCAAGTTATATCAGGACCATCCCCATTTTGAACAAATGCAAATTGTAAGTCAAGGGGAAAGTCTTCAGCATTTCTTGCCATATTCACATTGAATTTAAAACCTAAGACCATAAAAACATAAGAATGGTCGTACTGGGTCAGACCAAAGGTCCATTCAGCCCAGTATCTTGTCTTCTGACAGTGGCCAATGCCAGGTACCCAAGAGTGAGTGAATCTAACAGTTAATGGTCAAGTGATCTATCTCCTGCCATCCATCACCACTCTTTGACAAGCAGAGGCGGGGGACATCATTTTTTACTCATCCTGGCTAATAGTAATTAATGGACCTAACCTCCATGATTTTATTCTCTTTTAAACCCTGTTATAGTCCTAGACTTCACAATCTCCTCAGGCAAGGAGTTCCACAGGTTGACTGAGCGCTAAATTAAGAACTTCCTTTAATTTGTTTTAAACATGCTGCCAATTAATTTACTTTGGTGGCCCCTAGTTCTTATATTATGGGAATAAGTAAATAACTCTTCCTTATTCACTTTCTCCACACCACTCATGATTTTATATACCCCTATCATATCCCTCCCTTAATCTCCTATTTTCCAAACCAAAAAGTCATAGCCTCTTTAATCTCTCCTCATATGGGACCTGTTCCAAACCCCTAATCATTTTAGTTGCTCTTCTCTGAACCTTTTCTAATGCCAGTATATCTTTTGTGAGATGAGACCACGTCTGTACGCAGTATTAAAGATGTGGATGCACCATGGATTTATATAAGGGCAATAAAATATACTTTGTCTTATACCCTATCCCATTTTTTCACCCACTTACACTATTTCACCCACTTACCCTTTACTGAGCCCAAAAGCTTGTGTTTGGCTAAAGCATGTCTTCGTGAGAGGTGTCCAATCTTGATCTGAAGCCATCAAGAGAGAAAGAATCTACAGCCTTCCTTGGTAGTTTGTTCCTATGGTTAATCTCTCTCACTTTTAAATTTGTACCTGATTTCTAATTTGAATTTGTCTGTCTTCCAGCCATTGGTTCTTGTTATGCCATTCTCTGCTAGATACAGGAGACCTTTTGTGCTTGATATATTCTTCCCATGAAGAAATTTGTACACGGTAAACAACTCCTTACAATCTTTTTGATAAGATAAACATATTAAGTTCCTAAGTCTCACTGTCACATTTTACAGCCCTCAGATCACGTTTGTGGCTTGTCTCTGCACCCCCCTCTCTCTCCCAATTTTCAACCTCCTTTTCAAAAAGTGGGCAATTAACTGCTTGCAGTATTTCGGTATCAGTCTCACCCATCCCACACAGAGAGGTAAAATCACCACCTACCACTACTCACATCTTCCCTGTTTATGCATCTAAGGGTCACGTTGGCACTTTTCCACAGCATCCCGCTGGGAGCTCACATGGAGTTGCTTGTCCACTAACATTGTCAACATAATTATAATTAAGACTCATCCAGGATCACACGGCAGCATAGTAGCTGTTCTATTTCTATTCTTTCTAGGCTTTGTGTTTACTATTTCTCAGTCAGTTGATTTTTTGCCATTTAAAACCCCAGTCCCAATGATATTCTGGCTCCCAAGGAAACTTAGAACACTCAATTGTCCCCCCAATTTCTGTTTACTTGGTGGTTTTCGTTTGTGTTTACAAGTAGCTGTTCTTTTCTCATTACATTAGTTTACTCTCAGACACAGGTGATACTTACATTAAGAATAGCCATTTGGAAGGCTGAAAAATAGTCTTCAAGCTATACCAGATCCATAATGCAAAGCTCATTTCTTGGTACTTTTTCAGTGTTACCAATGTTCTTATTCACAAATTTTATTTTATGGACTAATGCTGTTGAATATGTATTGTAAATAATACACCATGAAAGATTCTCTCCCAGTAGGATTTTTTCCTATTCAGTAGAGCAGCGTAAAGTAATTTTGTGGGTAGGACATTATACTAAATTTAAACTTTGAAAATGGCTTTTAAAAAGCTGTTTCCTTTTAAGAGCTCTGAATCAGATCCTCAAGTAATATAAATGGGCATATTGAAGTCAAAGGACATGTACCTACTTACATCAGCTAAGGATCTGACTCATAGACTTTAAGATTAGAAGGAACCACTGTGATCATCTAGTCTGACCTCCTGCACAATGCAGGCCACAAAACCTTGCCCACCCACTCCTGTAATAGATCCCTAACCTCCGGCTGAGTTACTGAAGTCCTCAAATCATGGTTTAAAGAGTTCAAGTTACAGAGAATCTACCATTTTCACTAGTTTAAACCTGCAAGTGATCTGCGCCCCATGCTACAGAGGAAGGTGAAGCCCCCTACCCCCCTCACCCCCTGCAGGGTCTCAGTCAATCTGACCTGGGGGAAAATTCCTTCCTGACACCACATATGGCAGTCAGTTAGACTCTAAATATGCGGGCAAGACCCACCAGGCAGATACCTGGGAAAGAATTCTCTGTAGTAACTCAGTCCTCCCCATCTGTTGTTCCATCTCCAGCTACAGGGATTTTTGTTACTGGCAGTCACCAATGGTCCACATGCCATCATATGCAGTCCATCAAACCATCCTCTCCATAAACTTATCAAGCTCAGGCTTGAAGTCAGTTTTTTTGCCCCCGCTGCTTCCCCCTTGGACGGCTGTTCCAGAACATCACTCCTCTGATGGTTAGAAGCCTTTGTCTAATTTTGAGTCTAAACTTGATGAACAGTTTATATCAATTTGTTCTTGCGTTCACATTGGCACTTAACTTAAATATCTCTCTGATGTATTTGTAGAGAGCAATCTTATCTCCTCTCAGCCTTGTTTAGCCTAACCAAATCTCTTTGAGTCTCCTCTCATGAGTTTTCCATTCCTCGGATCATCCTGGTAGCCCTTCTCTGTACCTGTTCCAGTTTGAATTCATCTTTCTTAAACATGGAAGACCAGAATTGCACACAGTATTCCAGATGAGGTCTCACCAGTGCCTTGTATAATGGTGTTAACACTTTCCTGTCTCTACTGGAAATACCTTTCCTGATGAATCCTAGGACTGCATTAGCCTTTTTCATGGCTGCATCACATTGATGGCTCATAGTCAACTTGCTATCAACCATTATACACAGGTCTTTCTCCTCCTCTCTCACATCCAACTCAAAGTCCCCAGTATATAGGAAAAAATCTTGTTAGTCCCTACATACATAATCTTGCACTATTAAATTTCATCCCATTTCTATTACTCTGGTTTACAAGGTCACCCAGATCATCTTGTATGATATTCTGGTCTTCCTACATATTGGAAATATCTCCCACCTTTGTGTCATTTGCAAACTTTATTAACATCCTTCCACTTTTTGTGCCAGGGTCAGCTGTAAAAATGTTAAATAAGATTGGTGCCAAATACAATTCCTAAGGAACTCTACTAGTAACCTCCTCCAGCCTCACTGTTCACCTCTCAGTATCATCCGTTAAAGTCTCCCCTTTAACCACTTCCTCAACCACCTTTCATCTTAATCCCCATCTTTTCCAATTTAACTAAATTTCCACGTGAAACTGTATCAAATGCCTTACAGAAATCCAGGTAGATTAGATCTCCTGTATTTCTTTTATCGAAAAAAATCAATTATCTTCTCAAAGGAGATCCGGTTAGTCTGGCACAATCTACCTTTTGTAAAACCATGTTGTATTTTATCCCATTTATCATTTACCTTTATGTCCTTAATTACTTTCTCTTTCAAAATTTGTTCCAAGACCTTGCACACATTTGAGGTCAAACTAACAGGCCTGTAGTTTCCTGGATCATTTCCCCTCCCCCCTTCCTTTAAAAATAGGAATTATATTAATAATTTCCCATTCATATGGTATGACCCCCTGAGTTTATACGTTCACTAAAAATCCGTGCTATTGGGATTGCAATTTCATGTGCTAGTTCCTTTAATATTTTTGGGTGTATATTATCCAGGCCTCCTGATTTAGTTCTGTTAAGATGTTTGAGTTTGACTTCCATCTCAGATGTGGTAATTTCTACCTCTATATCTTAATTGTCATTAGCCACCCTGCCACTACCCCAAGCTCTTCATTAGCGTCATTAAAAACTGAGGCAAAGTATATGTTTAGGTGTTGGGTCACCTAGATTATCCTTAACCTCCTCCCTATCCTCAGTGCTTAGCAGTCCCACTTCTTCTTTCCTTGGTTTCTTATTTACATGGCTTTAGAACCTTTTACTGTTGGTTTTAATTCCCTTTTCAAGGTCCAACTCTGCTTGGCTTTTGCCTGTTCTCAATTTATCCCTACACTTTCTGACCTCCAAGAATTAGCTTTTCTTGCTGATCCCTCCCATCTTCCATTCCTTGTAGGGTTTCTGCTTTCTCTTAATCACGTTTGATATGTTTGCTCATCTAGCTTGGTCTTCAGCCCTTCCCTATGAGTTTTTTCCCCTTGCTTGGTATGCAGGCTTCAGCTAGCTTCTGCAACTTTGACTTAAAGTAATTCCAAGTCTCCTCCACATTCAGATTCTTGAGTTCTTCAGTCCAGTCCACTTCCCTAACTAAAACATCCCACACACAGATGGAATACACGCTGTCAGGAACAGTATCCCAGATGATTCCACAGTACAACTGGTTGCTGAGCTCTGCGACTTTATCCTCACGCACAATTATTTCAAATTTGGTGACAATATATACCTCCAGACCAGTGGCAACGCTATGGGCACACGCATGGCCCCACAATATGCCAACATATTTATGGCTGACCTGGAACAATGCTTCCTCAACCCTCGTCTACTCACGCCCCTTCTCTACCTATGCTACATTGATGACATATTCATCATCTGGACCCATGGGAAAGAAACTCTGGAAGAATTCCACCACAGTTTCAACAGCTTCCACCCCACTATCAACCTCAGCCTGGAACAGTCTACACAAGAGGTCTATTTCCTGGACACCACGGTACAAATAAGTAATGGTCACATTAACACCACCCTATACCGAAAACCCACCGACCGCTTTGCCTACCTTCATGCCTCCAGCTTCCATCCCGGACACACTGCACGCTCCATTGTCTACAGCCAAGCACTGAGGTACAACCGCATTTGCTCCAACCCCTCAGACAGAGACCAACACCTACAAGATCTTCACCAAGCATTCTTAAAACTACAATACCCACATGAGGAAGTAAAGAAACAGATAAACAGGGCCAGACATGTACCCAGAATCCTTCTGCTGCAAGACAAACCCAAGAAAGAAACCAACAGACCACCACTGGCCATCACCTACAGTCCTCAGTTAAAACCTCTGCAACCCATCCTGGACAATGATCCCTCACTTTCACAGGCCTTGGGAGGCAGGCCAATCCTTGCCCACAGACAACCTGCCAACCTGAAGCAGATTCTCACCAGCAACAGCACACTGTGCCATAATAACTCTAATTCAGGAACCAATCTATGCAACAAACCTCGATGCCAACTCTGCCCATATATCTACACCAGCAACACTTAACACCTAACACCTAACCAGATCAGCCACACCATCACAGGTTCATTCACCTGCACATCTACCAATATAATATATGCCATCACCTAACACCATCACCTAACACCTAACACCTAACCAGATCAGCCACACCATCACAGGTTCATTCACCTGCACATCTACCAATATAATATATGCCATCACCTAACACCATCACCTAACACCTAACACCTAACCAGATCAGCCACACCATCACAGGTTCATTCACCTGCACATCTACCAATATAATATATGCCATCATGTGCCAGCAACGCTATGTACATCGGCCAAACTGGACAATCTCTACGTAAAAGGATAAATGGACACAAATCAGATATTAAGAATGGCAATATACAAAAGCTTGTAGGAGAACACTTTAACCTGCCTGGACATACAATTGCAGACCTCAAAACAACCATTCTGCAGCAAAAAAACTTCAAAACCAGACTTCAAAGAGAAACTGCTGAGCTCCAGTTCATCTGCAAATTTGACACTATTGGGTCTGGACTGAATATTAGCTGTGAATGGCTCACCAATTACAAAAGCAGTTTCTCCTCTCTGGGCGTTCACACCTCCTGATCACCTGCTGGAAGTGGGCTTCACCAGCCCCACTGATTGAATTTACCTTGCTTTCTTGCCTGCATATTTATAGGTGCCTCTGGAGATTTCCACAACATTCATCTGATGAAGTGGGTCTTAACCCACGAAAGCTAATGATCCCTAAAATTTGTTAGCCTATAAGGTGCTACAAGACTCTTTGTCGCTTAATTTTGTAGTTAGCTTTTTTGAAAACAAGAACCTTTTTGTAGATCTATTTTTGTTTATCCTTTCATTTAGTATAAAATGAATTATCTCCTGATCATTCAAACCAAGGTTGTCCTCTGCAATCAGCTCCTCTATGAGGTCCTCACTACTCACCAATAGCAAATCTAAAATGGCATCACCTCTTGTTGGCTAGCAACTATTTGGTGAATAAATCTGTCAGATATCACATTCAGGAAAATCTAGGCCCTACTATTATTAGTAGCACTTGTCCTGCAGTCTAGAGCTGGGAAGTTAGTCTACCATAATCACACAATTCCTGGTAGTATTTATTTCATTTAAAACATTAAAGATGTCTTTATCCATATCCAAGTCAGATCCTGGTGGTCTGTACATGCTGCATGCAAGAACCTCTTGTAGCTTTCTTCCCCAATGTGATTTTTGACCCAAACAGACTTTTATGCATTCCACAACTTCTAATTTCTTTAGTCTACTTCATCATTAATAGACATTGCTACTCCATAACCTATGCCTTTATTTCTGTCTTTCCTAAACAGTACCTACCCTTCAATAGCTGTACTCCAGTCATGACTACAATTCTACCATGTTTCTGTTATCCCTATAATATCTGGTTATGCCTCCTGTACTGTTCCTCCATTCTTGTTCTAGTTCCTCCATTTTGTTACCCAGGCTCCGTGTACAGACATCTTAACTGTTGCTGCTTGGCTTTTCCCACAATCCTCACCCAATTGGGTGCAGTCACTCTACTGCCAGTATTGCCCGTCTGACTGGTATCAGCACTATCCTTCCTCCTAATATCCATTCTTCTACCCTTCTTGTGGAAACAACCAAAATCCATCTGCGGAGATAGACTTACCTTAGTAAATGATGAGAAACACTACAGTGTAAGAAAAATAACTGCAATATATTTTGTGTGTATATTAGTATATTTTGAATTCTTGATGTACTCCTAAGAATATATTGGGCTTGTTGGTCCTCTGTCCTGCATCTTATATGGTCACTTACACTGTACAAAACTAGCAGGAAACACAAGTATTCTGTTTGGTACTCTCATTTAGTGTATTTCCTTTGTACAACTGTACATAGGCTACAAGATAACAAAGATTTTTCAGAAATGCATGCCTAAAACCTAGACTCCCAAGTAAATGGTCAGAATTTCAAAATTGCTGACTAGGCAGCAGTCTTGCAAATCTAGTCCCATGGATTTAGGAACTTAGTTTAGGGTGGCATAGGGGCTAGCACCCCTGACTTTCATCCCTTTTCTTACTTGACAGAGGTGTCTGGTTCCTCACCTTAGGCTGGGTACCTTCTGGCTTCCACTTGCCTCTGGACCCCGACCCTTAAGGGAGTGTGGTAAGGGAGCCAAGAGACTCCTCCTTCACCCTGGCCAAAGCCAGGGCCTTATTTGAAGCAATGCCACAGGGCCCTCCCAGCGAAGAGTCACTGCCCTGGGATACTTCCTACCTCGGTCCCTTCAGTCTGGGTCATGGTCCCCTATAGTGCAAACTGTCCACAGTGGCTCTCCTGGAGTAGCACCCCTTTGCAGACCTTTTGTGGTGTCCTGCCACAGCCTCAAGTACATTTGGGCAGGGTGGACATAAGATTGGAGGGGCCTAGTTCATGATGTCTTTATAATCAAATTAGTACCATTCACTCACTGGTGGGTGCTTCCCAGTCGCCTCATCCGTCAGGGATGTATTGCTTCTCCCCCAGCAGCTGTACATTGTAGCCATTCTCCCCTCATTTATAGAGGCAGTACTACCTCATGCATCTTCACCAGTCAGCCCAGAACTGAGCCAGGCGCTCTCTTTTCCTTCCCCCTCCAGGCCTGGCATTAGCAACAGGTATCGTGGGACCGGTTATCTGGGTCTATAGGCAACATCCTTTTCATGTTGGTGTGAGCTTTCGCTGCTTCAAAACAACATCCTTAACCAATTGAAATAAAAATCCTGACCTAATCTCATAAGGATCTTAAAATATAAGAGATGAATAATAATGTAAATAACCACCATGAATTACTAATTGCGTGTAATTTTGGCCAGTTGTTATCCTCCTTGTCTATGTGATTTGCGCAGATTTTTCTGTTGCTTTCCCAAAGAGCTCGCAGTAATCTTGCCAAAACAGAATGACCAGAGGAGAAGTTTCAAGCATGTTCATGTTTCTCAGTCAAGTTTTTCATGGGAACTCAGCTGCTGAATTTCAGGCCATATTACCTTTCCCACAAGTTGGGGACAAAACACCTCATTTTATTTGAGTACTTGATGACAAACTCTAACAATGTGACTGGCATGAGACTATCCCTGTTTAGAGAGAAGATTTCGGGCTACAGGATGGTGTTTCTTGCCTTATCTGTGTCTGACAGATCTAAAAGAGTTAGTGATTTTGAAAGTGGAATATTAGAACTCCTTGCTGCATGCCACTGTAATAGGACCTAGTCACTTTTAATGCCATATGAACCATATAATTTGACAGCTAGGGGGATTGTTGAAAGGCTTTGAAGCCAATTTCCTCTAGATTGCTAGTTCAGATCAGTCAGTATTTACAGTATCTAATTGTCCAGTTGTCTATGTGAAATAAGTTGGGATGTCAGTCCAGTCCCTAGAAATCCACTGACAGGAATCCACATCAAAACTAGCATCACTTGGCACTTGTGTTGGTAGTTTCGCTTCACGAAGGAGTCCTATACCCTTTCACCACTAGAGGTCATCTCTCCAGAACATAACCTGAGGCATCTTGGCCGAGGACAGTTTGCTCAACACTACTTCCATTCTCAGAATCCCAGAGACCACCCTGCTTTTCTCCCAGTCCTCTCAGCTTTATACCACGATTAGGGATAAGGTTTTGTCATGGTCAAATTAAGAAAAATTCACAAAACAGTCATGGTCAATTTATAAAACCAGGGTATGGTCATGGGGGGCTGAAGCCCGAGTGTATGTGGGGAAATATACAAAACCAGGGGATGGTAGGGTAGGAGGCTGAAGCCGAAACCCAAGGAGTGGGGGCTGGCAGCTGGAGTCAAAGAAGTCAGAGGTCTGTTAAAGTCATGGAATTTGTGACCTCCATGACCAAATCGTATCCTTAGCCATGATCTTTCTGCCCCAAAACTGTCCTCATCACTCCTGCATTAGCCAGAAGGTTTTGCTGCAGAGTGGCTTAAAACTCTCCCTACTCTTCAATACAAAGGAATACTGCCTTTGAAATGTATTCAGCTCCCATCAGTCAGAGGAATGGGGGAAGCTAGGTAGAGTCCTTCATTAAGCAACCCACTAGACTACTGAACTGAGCTTCAAGGGAGCTCTTAAAAAAAAAAAAAAGGCTCTCACATATGATGCCAGAATAAGATTGGCACAGCCTGGCTATTTTTTATCATAGAAATGTGAAATAAGTGTGTGTTTCTGCAGTGCCTGCAGTAATTGATTCAGACCCTGTTCTGTGCTCCAAACCTTTCCTATGCAGCTCCATACACTTTTGGGTTTACAGTCATGTTGCGAAGGATGCAAAAAAATACCTTTTGACTTCCACTTTAGTTAGTTGCTGCATCAGATGTGTGACACTCATTCATAGACACTGAGCCTGTTTTAATTAGTTTACTGAAGTGGACGTGCATTCATAAGCACATGGAAGAGACTTCAGCATAATCTGTTTCTAGGAAAACCTAATCCGTATTATATACTTGAGAAATCATTATAAATAGTGCACACAGACTTTCAGTAAAAGGCTTTAACACCTGATACTCCTTTATATCTAAAGCTACTCCTTTAATATTTAATTCTGGGTTTTGACCATATCAGGATTTCAATTTTATTCTATAGGGATTTTAAAATGAATATATTATGATTTAGTGTCAAAATAAAATCCTATTGTTTCTGTGCAAGCCTAAGTAAATACAGATTTTATTTTCAAACTTCTGTGACAGATTTTGCAGTGCTCAGCAGCAAGTAGCTCCTTTTGACCTCAAATGACAGTTGTTCTGTGAGCAGAATTTTGAATTTCCTTTTTAGTTTTAAGTATAAGATTATATTATAAATTAAAATTAGTACATGCATGCAGATATACTAAGCTGGGGGCACATACCACTACTTTCAGTGTGTTGTTTAGAGTGACCAGATATCCCAATTTTATAGGGATAGTCCTGATTTTGGGGTCTTTTTCTTATATAGACTCCTATTGCCCCCCACTTCCTGTCCCGATTTTTCACATTTGCTGTCTGGGAGTGGTCACCCTAGCAAAACCTAGAAAATCTGAATAGGACTGTTTACTATCTCCACATGGCAAAACATTCACATGTTGCCAAACATAATAAACCTGGTGTATGATTCCGATTCAAAGGAGCCAAAATGGTTCAGTGGGGCAGGATCTGCCACATGTGCAAAGGAGTGACTGGCTGTAAAGAGTCAATACAGGGGGATTCCATACCTCCTGTTTATCATGGAGTATTGTTTAGCAGCACTACAATGATACAGCTTGGATGGTCTAGAGCTAAGCTACCTACATGACCAAAATGCCAGCACAGGCGGGGTTACATAGACATTCACCAATGCTAAACCAAGTGCATCAACTAAAAGATGGCTACTAAAAATCTACACTACGACAACCACAACTGCTCCAAAGCTGAATTCCAGACCAATGGATTTACATACATATTCCTAGATTTTAAGGCCAGAAGGGACCCTTATGATTATTGACCATCTGCATAATACAGGGCAGATAACCTCATCCAGTAATTTCTGCATTGAGTCCTTAATATCTCTTTGAGCTCTTGCATATCTTCTAGAGAAATTTCTAATCTTGATTTAAAGAGCTTAAGTGATAGAGAGTACACCAAGGTGGTGCTTTTCTTTGTAATGGTTAATTAGCCTCACTTCAAATTGTGTGCTCAATTTCTAAGTCCTCTTATTTGCACTTACTGCATACTGGCCCAACGTTAGTTTTATTTCTAGTCATCTGGATTTTCCCTGGAATTTCTAGAATTATTAAAAATCAATATTAACGGTTGGCCATTTCTTGTAACTCTCTGGTGTACATTATTTTAGTCCTGATCTAAAAATGTGTAACTTTAGGAGTTACCATTTAACGTCCCCCTGCCTTCAGTTATGGATGGAATAGAAAGGATTCCCCTTTTCACTATAAGACATGAATAAATCATCCTGCAATTTTCTAAGTATGTATTGAATACTTCGGCCTTTTCTGTGACACAGTCAACAATTTTACTCTCCTCCTCTAGTATCATTGTTAGGATTTCATTTGTTCATTTTACATGTTGGGTTATTAAAACTTCTTCTTTTCATATTGCAGAAGATATCTGCTACAACACAAAGAACGTGAGCAACTTTGCTCTTTTAAAATAGCTTTTAGAACTTGAATTATTTAGTCCCTAATGAGGCAAAAGTAATGAATGACCTCAAAGTCTGGTAATTCTTTATTGGTTCTCTTTTGAATGATGAAATTACTTCCAGTGGAAACCTCAGTGTTAAAAACATGCAGACTATAATGAGCTAAGACTGTAATCACTGTAGTGTTCCCTTTACAATATGTCATGCTTTGGGCATTGTACCCTCACCTTGCATCAATTAACATAAGAGTACTGTGTCCCACTGTAGGTTTGAACCACACAATATCGCTATTGTCTATTTAACGCCTCTAGTCTTGCAGTAGTGGTAGTGCTACTGTGCATCTATTGTGGTAGTGGGTTATTATCTGCATTTTGTATCACTCTGTCCTTTTGAGAAGACCATATAAAACACAATGAATCATGATGGTGCTGGATTGTCCATCATACTGAGTTCCTGAAGGGGAAAAAAGTGCAACATGTGGTAGCTCTACAATGGTATTCTTGAAGTTCACTTGAAGTGGGAAGTATACTAGGCACAACGAAAGAGGATTTATATATACAAATACAACCTGACTGGTTTTAGGTGGAATTTTTCAAAAGCATTCAGTACTTGCTTATTTCTGCTCCCACTGAAGTCCATCACATGATAGAAGCTGTCTGAATATCATGGATGCTCCATTGTTCTACACTTTCTCTAGTTATTTACAACTGTGCAAAATGGTGTTGTCAAGGTCTATTTCCCCACTCTGAACTCTAGGGTAAAGATGTGGGGACCCCGCATGAAAAAAGAAATCACCCCCCAAGGTTATTTTACCAGCTTAGGTTAAAACTTTTCCCCAAAAAACCAAACTTCTCCATTTGGGGCTTGGAAAACGCTGCCACCACCAATCTGATTCCCCAAAACCATGGGTTAGGGTAAATTGGAACCCCAATTGTAACATCCCCCAAATCTCCCCCCCTTTACCTGGGAGAGATTCGAGAACAAAGACCACAAACTCTCACTTGCTGTGAGACGTGCCCGATCCAAACCAGGATCAATCCAATGGAAACAGACAGAATCTTAAAAGAAAGATTTTAATAAAAGGAAAAGAAGGAGCCTAAACCCCTTGTACAGAAATCAATAGAACAACAACTCACTGACATCATGTAGTATAACTGACCCCCCCCCCCCCCGGGAATTCTTCCACTGCTAAAGCTAACAGCAAAGTAACACCACGGATCAATTAAGAAGTGATAGTAGAGAAATAGGTGTGGGTCCTTCCCATAGCCCATGGAACAACTGAGAGAGAGAGAGAGAGAGAGAAAAAAATGAAACTAAACCCTTTGTCTTCCAGATATTAGCAGCCCCATTACGTCATCCCCTCTCCTGTTTCAGGTTAACCCTTTACAGGTAAAAAGCAACTCTAGGCTGCTTTCTACTTATGACAGGTGTAAAACCCTACCAACTCAGAATGGTAGTACTGTACACTCTTCGCACAGGTTTAAATGATTTTACAAGGAGAAAGGCAATAGACAATCGGGCCTGGAGAATCTAAAGCAAAAATCAAGTGATTAGACCAAGAACAAGGGGGAAATCCATGTCAGGGACTGAAATAAAGGAGTCCCTTGTTCCCTGTTCAGTACTTCATAAATTCCTTAGCCAGAAGGGACCACTGTGATAATTTGATCTGACCTCCTGTATGACACAGACCATATAACTGAACTGATTTTTTTTTTACTTAAACCACTAGCCCTGTCTGTCTCTTATGTTAATTAGCTGCCCCTCTTTGTGATCAAGGATTGCATTAACTGTTCAGAAGAGAAACAGGCTTAGCTGCAGGAGCTGGCTGTGAGGGAACTACCACCAATAAAAGCTTGGGTGGCACTGTCCTCCCAGCTGTGTTAGGGATAGTTAGGGACCTGTGGTCATAAATTGCACAAACCCCAAAGGCTGGCGTGGAATCACTATAGAAGAGGTGAGACCATAAATAATCCATAACCCTTAGGGGTGAACAGTCTAGAGCTAGAAAACTGAAGACAGCCCTGATATTCCTGACCGCCAAATTAAGAGTATCTAGCCAAGAGCCAGTTCTAGGAGTCAGAATTTAGAAAATCCCATATTACATTCTGTAGGAGACCAATCTGAGTCATCACTCCAAGATGAAACAGAGGAAATTGCTTTCCATTTTAATCTTTTTAGAAAGGAAAAAGTAGAACAACTTATCATGAATCACCCAGTGCTTAAGATTGACAATTATGTTTTTTAAGTTTCATGCTACTCAGTTGCACTCGTAGCATTACATGGTCTTAGTAGAACAGTTAGGAATTACTCTAATTTTGCAACTGTCTGCAGGCTGCATTATGGATTTCATAACATCCTTTTAGAGCTCCTAGTTAGCCAGGAGACCTAGCTCAAAACCAGCTGTAAGGAAATGTGTTAAGTGCACTTCCAGTGGAGGTTATTCAGATTTTAATTAGTAGGATTCTTTATGTTCTTTGCTAATACGAGTAAGATTGGAAGAGAATACTGTTTTGCTAGGGATATATTCTTTTCTCCTTGCTGAAATTTGCAGGCTACACATAAGAATGCTGTATTATAATTCAAATCCTATCCTGTCACACTCCTATATTATTCTGTTTAATGTTACAATATGACCATATAACTACTACTAATAGTATACATAGACAAGGGAAATCCCCATCTTTTACAATATTGCCACTGACGGAGCAGAACATTCTTTTTTTTTAATCAATGAAAAGTAGTAACTTCCCTGCTCGATAACTTTTTTTCAGACATAAACATCTAATCTGCTTCTAAATCTTTCTCCCCAAATACCCGAAGGGGTAGCTTATTTTAAAAACTAACTGCCTACAGTGTCTGGGACTGCAAAACATCATTTAAATTCTTTTTCTGATGACAAAAGCATCAAAAGCTACTTAAAAGCATTTACTTTGTTATATAAATAGAAGTAGTCTGAGCAAGTAATACTTTTTAAAAACATGCATCTGAATAGCAGCCTACATTATATGCTAATATGCAATTCAGCCTGACTGTTGAAAATAATATCAAGATATTGAATTAGAAAAATAGGGTTGGAATAGAAATATGCTTGTTTCAATGACAGGGGAATCTTTTTCCCCACACAGCTCTAGGTCTTGGGCTATATTCAGAAAGGAGCTTGGGATAAGAACTGGAATCCAGTTTTCACAATACTGGATGAACTACTGGAGCTGTTTGGTCTATGTTTCTTCAATGTACCTTGAGCAAGTCATTTCACACAGGAGGCAGTGTGGCTTATTTCTAGAGCAGTAGACGCTGACTCCAGTGACATGGGTTCCATTTCTGGCTCTGCCTTATGAGAGACGTCCCCTTTCTGTGCCTCAGTTTGCCCATCTGTGAAATGGGGTAATGAGACTGACTTTTTTGGAAAGCTTTGAGATCTACTGATTGAAAAGAACTAATAAGAGCTGTGACATTTTCTTTGGTTTATATGAGTACTGCAGCAGGGTACGAGTACTCCTACTCAATTAAAGGTAATAGTGATAGGCTTAGTTCTGCCACTGGAGTTAAATTTTAGGTTAGATTCTATGCCTTGTGATTCTGTAAGTGTTTAACCAAAGCCATCGCAGGAAACCCAATGTTGGCTTTATTTATTTATTTTTTTCACTGAAGACCAATACTGTACTGAGGTCACGGGAAAGGAATACCTCCATTTCCATTTGCAACTGCGCAGAGAATAAACAAGACCTAATGAAATGTAATGGCTTGGGGAAAGCTGAGCAATAAGATGATTCTCATTATCAAGGCTTCCTTGGAACCACCTCTGGTGATTTACTCGGTCTCAGCACATTGGCTCCAGTAACTTCATTTCTTTCTGATGATTTATTTTGTTGTATCTTCGCTATGGAATTCTGCTCTGAAGCAAATGTTTTATCAAGCTAGTTTCTATATTCAGTCAAAATTGTAATCAAAATTGGACTCTGTATGGAATCAAATTTTGTAATCAAAACTGAGACAGGACTGCTCTGAAGAGGAGCGCCTCTGAGTCAGGAAGAATTGGTGAATGCTAAAAAGACAGGTTTGAGTTAGTGCAATGTTACATTTGGCTCAAGTAGCTAAGCACACTCTCCTGTAGATTTAGGGTTCAAGTTCCAATCTGGATCTTTTGTTCTAAATGATATTACAGCAATGATTTCAAAAGTCATTAGTAGGTTTTTTTGGTTGCCTCAGTTTTGGTGCCAGATTTGAGAGACCCTTTTAAAAGGGCTGGATTTTTCAGATGGTGGGTGTTCAGTATTCTGAAAACCAGTCCCATTTCGGGGGTCTCACATTAGTACCTAAAATAACGAATTGCTTTGGAAATTCATGGTCTCCATTTCCGCGTCTTCTGTTTGTTCAACAGTCAAAGATTTGGTTGCAAGCAAAGCTATTGGAGACATGTTCTTTTCCCAACAGATTGATATTAGAGACCTGAATGGCTGTGAATAAAATGTCTTAGATGAAAAGGTTTCTCTGTTGGTGGTGAACATCTTTTTGCTCTCTTTATTTTTACTTTATTTCTCTGTGGGGGAAAATCCTCTATTTCTCTACTATCATTCCCTTTTGTACACATTGACAAAGGGGATCCAAGGTGTATATCAAGTGGAGAATAATTTCTCATTATTGTTCACCACTGGGTTATTGTCTGTACAACTGAGTTTAGATCAGGGAAATTACCCTTTTATTCAAGAATTTGAATTTTCTACCTTTCCTTCATCACCTACCCATCTGAAAGGGATTTATCAAAACCAAACCCTTCTAAATTCTTTTGTCTGAACACATGGCTGCATATAGAGGTCACTGCCTGCAGATGGTAGCCGATTTACTGCTTTCTCCGGGAAAGTGGTCATTTTACAAGACGTGGAATCCAGATTGTTTGGCTAATTTGCAGAAATGTAGATGTTTGGAAGTTATTTTCTATTACAGTAACTGTAATCCTGCTAGTTATGCTAAAGGGTTCAGAATTCAGATACATGCGTGCTGCCTCAGACATCATGACTCAGCATGTCAACCAACAGCCAGCTCTTGGGGGTTAGGAAGAAAACTTCAGCTCTGGGCAAGATATTCTATAATTGTCTAGATTGGGGTAACTTACCTTTCTCTGGAGCATCTGGTACTGGCCACGGCCAGAGATACTGACCACACTACCAGTGGCTTGGTCTGGTATGCATTTTCTATCTTCCTAACAAATATGAGGGACTGACCTGGGAATCTGTCAGAGAATATAGGTTGTATTTACCTTGTAGGGTAAGTTCTGGATACCTTCTTATTCTGTGTTTCCCTCCTCTCAATAATATTGTCAAGCTCACCATGAGACTTTAGCAATACAGTATGTTTGTAACTTTACATTGGGTAAAAGGTCTGATAAAACGTGATAAACTGGATATTTCTTTCCAATGGTCTCTGTAATTTACTGCTCTCATTTTCTGTCTTCTAGCACATCTTACGTACACTGAAAGACTTTAGAGTACAGTACAATTTGAGTTCTTATCTACACCAATCACAATCAGTTTGAACTCTATTCCAGGAGCTCCGTCTGATCTCAGGTCTCCAGCCATCACCTGCCTTTGGGCAAGTCCCTTTGTTCCATTCCCCTTTGACCTGAGGTTTTTAAGGCTGCACAGCTCCATGCCTTACAGTGATATTCCCAATAAGTCAGTCTGCCAAAGGGACAACACCTCTCTGATGGCTGTGAACTGTATAGCCAGCAGTTAAGTTACCACACAGTTCTTTCTAAGCAAATACATTTATTCTTAAGGGAAAAACATTACAGAGAACATGAACATGAAGCAGATTTATACGCATACTAAATATAACAGGGATCACTATAGAAGTGGGTGACAACCCGGGCAGCAATGACCATGAGATGGCTGAGGTCAGTATCCTGTCAAAAGGAAGAAAGGAGAGCAGCAGAATGTGGACCTGGAATTCAGAAAAAGCAGACTTTGACTCCATCAGGGAACTGATGGGCAGGATCCCTTGGAAGGATAATATGAGGGGGAAAGGAGTCCAGGAAAGCTGGCTATATTTTAAAGAAGCCTTCTTGAGGGTGCAGGAACAAACCATCCCAATGTGCAGAAAGAATAGCAAATATGTCAGGCTACCAGCTTGGCTTAACAGAGAAATCTTTGGTGAGCTTAAACACAAAAAGAAAGCTTACAAGAAGTGGAAACTTGGACTGATGCCTGTGGAGGACTATAAAAATATTGCTTGAGCATGCAGGGGTCTAATCAGGAAGGCAAAAAGCAGGCTTGATTGGAGTTGCAGTTAGCAAGGGATGTGAAGGGTAATAAGAAGGGTTTCTATAATACATTAGCAACAAGAAGAAGGTCGGGGAAACTGTGGGACCCTTACTGAATGGGGGAGGCAACCTAGTGACAGATGTGGAAAAAGCTGAACTGCTCGATGTTTTTTTGCCTCATTCTTCATGAACAAGGTCAGTTCCCAGACGGATGCACTGGCCAGCACAGAATGTGGAGGAGTTGAGTAGCCCTCAGTGGGGAAAGAACAGGTTAAGGAGTATTTAGAAAAGCTGGACTTTGCAGTGCATCTGTGAGTGCTGAGGGAGTTGGCTGTTGTAGTTGCAGAGCCATTGGCCATTATCATGGAAAACTTGTGGGTATCTGTGGAGGTCCAGGACAATTGGAAAGAGGCAAATATACTGCCCATCTTTAAAAAAGGGAAGAAAGAGAATCTGGGGAACTATTCACCAGTCAGCCTCACCTCAGTCCCTGGAACAATCAGAGTAGGTCCATAAGAAATCAATTTTGAAGCATTTGGGGGAGAGGAAGGTGATCAGGAACAGTCCACATGGATTCACCAAGAGAAAGTCATGCCTGACCAACCTGATTGCCTTCTATGATGAGATAACTGGCTCTGTGGATATGGGGAAAGTTGTGGACATGATATACCTTGACTCTAGCAAAGTTTTTGATACTGTTTCCCACAGTATTCTTGCCAGCAAGTTAAAATTGGATGAATGGACTATAAGGTGGATAGAAATCTGGCTAGATCATTAGGTTCAATGGCTAGTGATCAACAGCTCAATGTCTAGTTGGTAGCTGGTATCAAGTGGCGTGCCCCAGGGGTTGGTCCTGTGGCTGGTTTTGTTCAACATCTTTATTAATGATCTGGATGATGGGATGGATTGCATCCTCAGCAAGCTTGTGGATGACACTAAGCTGCATGGAGAGGTAGATCTGCTGGAGGGTAGGGATAGGGTCCATAGTCACCTAGACAACTTGGAGGATTGGGCCAAAAAAATCTGAGGTTCAACAAGGACAAGTGCAGAGTCCTTCACTTAGGATGGAAGAATCCCATGTACTGCTACAGGCTGGGGATTGACTAGCTAAGTGGCAGTTCTGCAGAAAAGGATTTGGGGATTACAGTGGATGAGAATCTGGATATGAATCAACAATTTTCCCTTGCATTGGGCTGCATTAATAGGAGCATTGCCAACAGACTGAGGGAAATGATTATTCCTCTCTATTTGGCAGTGGTGAGGCCACATCTGGAGTATTGTGTCCAGTTTTGGGGCCCCCAGTACAGAAAGGATGTATTTAATTGGAGTCTAAAGGAGGGCAAGGAAAATGATTATGGGGCTGGAGCATATGACTTACGAGGAGAGGCTGAGGGAACTGGTCTTATTTAGTCTGCAGAAAAGAAGAGTGAGGGGGGATTTGATGGCCACCTTCCACTGAAGGAGGGTTCCAGAAGAGGATGGAGGTAGGCTTTTCTCAGTGGTGGCAGATGAAAGAACAAGCAGCAATGCTCTCAAGTTGCAGTGGGGGAGGTCTAGGCTGGATATTAGGAAAAACTGTTTCACTAGGAGGGTGGTGAAGCCCTGGAATGGGTTATCTATGGATGTAGTTAATCTCCATCCTTAGATGTTTTTACAGCCTGTTTTGACAAAGCCCTGGCTGGGATGATTTACTTAAGGTTGGTCCTGCTTTGAGGGGGGGCATTGGACCAGATGGCCTCCTGTGGTCTCTTCCAACCCTAATCTTCTTTGATTCTATGATCAGTCTTATGGGGCCCTAGTAGGCCAAAGCCTTTCTAGACTTTCTACAAGCACTGGGACCACCTCATTGGAAAGAAGGTCCCATCTGTTTGTTGGATTAAAAAGAAGGCATTGTGTCAGTTCAAACCCTTTCTTTGTCTCCTAGTCTCTGGCAGTATATGCAAACTCCTCAAGGATTTAGTCTCTACAGTTGTTTAGTCTCAGAGTCTCTCTTTAATCACCCTACCAGTGTTTTTAATTCTTGTAGGAGCTGTGGTAACCCTTGCTCATGGAGTAGAGAACAATCCTAGCTAAACTATTCATAGATTTAATACAGTATGGTCCCTAAAGATATTGAATGTGATTGCAATGCCTATTACACACAATTTTTACAAATAATCCTCAGTGTTCCTAAGGATCATATACATTAGATGCCAGCCAGATTCCATAGAACTGATACGTCGTCAGAAGAAAATTGATTACTGAGTAAAAAGTCCTTCTTAGCTAAATGAGTGTCTTCCCTTACTAACTGAGTGGAGATGTCAAGATTTGGATAAGAGGGGATGGCCACAAAATAGTCTGAGAATCAGAGAGGTAGCCGTGTTAGTCTGGAATAGAGGAGGTAATAAAGTCCCGTGGCACCTTAAAGACTAACTATAAAGTTTTGAAGCATAAGCTTTCGTGGGCTAATACCCAAATAGTCTGAGGTAGTTTCCAAATACAGAGTCATAAATAACATAATTAAAGGAATAATGAAATAAAACCATTCTATCTTTTTGACTAAAATCAATCTTTGATCACCAGGGAACAATGCTGTGGGAGGGGGAAAGATGCAGTATGCATGTATCTGCTGCACGTGGACAAACCTAGTATATATGTTTTTAAAAATATGTGACATTTGGAATGCAGCTCTCTTTAATAAGGACACATAGATTGGGTTGTCATGATCACTTTAAATATCTTATGTTTTCAAAGGTTAGTAATTTTGTAGGATTCACTTAGTCAATGGGGTGTCAGGACAAACTGTTCTTGGTATGCTTATCATTGCAGTATGTGCATCATCCCTACAGGTAGGGAGGAACTGTTGTCCGATGGGTAGAGCATAGTGCTCTAATTCCAGCACTGGAGCTGACCTGTTTTGTGATGTTGGGTGAGTCACTTAATATCTGTATGCTCCTGCCTCCCTACCTAGTAACCAGGGATACTGGTACTAAATACTCCTTTGCAAAGTGCTTTGAGATCCAGAATGGAGGTAGTTTTGGTTTATTGGCCTCTGGAATGCTCTGCAACAGTTAAGTAGTCAATAACCTCTTTAAATCTGGCTTTAAGGGCTAACCATTCAGATCATTTTAAGTGAGTAATGAATGGAAGCATCATGAGATGGCAAAGGAAGGAAGTAAATCTATATTGGTTCCAAGTCAGCTGTAATCACTTGTGGGTTCACTGCTAACCAAATTTATTTTAAAAGCGATTGGTACCATGCATCTGATTTGCTGGTGATGTGAAGCAAGATAAAATAGCCAAGCATCAATCTTAAATATTATTCTCTGCTTCCTCTTTTTTCCTCCCATAATTGTTTTCTTGACTATTTCTACCCTTTCCAGAGACTTTAGCCTGGCCTTTTTTTCTTTTTTTCTAAATAAGCTATCACCCATCTCACTGGTCCCTTAGCTACAGAGCCATCTGTAAATTATAGTTTATCCTAGTGAATTTCACTTGAGTTGCTGAAGAATTCCTTATCTAGCTGTGTATGTAATTACTATCTGAAGGAGCAGTCGATCATTCTAGACTCGAGCTCCACCTAAAGCCCTTCCTCTTACTACTGTGTCTGTGTGGTTGTTCTCTTAGCTAGTAGTTTTACAGCACTTTTTGTTTAGTGGCAATGTTGTTCTAACAGACAATTAAAAAAAACCCACACAGTCAGAAAGCCCCTAACCATTTCAGCACATTCCTCTTGTTATCACAGCAATAGCATCAATATGACAAAGGCTACTGCTCTGGAGACATACATCCAACAGTAGAAAGTCTGTTGCAGTAGCCTATGCACATCAAATATGCTTCCAGGAATCATTTTAAGACACCCGGGGCTAAGGTAACAACCTAGCTTTGTACCCACCAAATTGAAGGAGTAATGAGCCTAAAAGACTGAATGTGACTCCTTGATTGGCACTGAAACTGCTCCTGGTGGTATATTTGGGCATCTCTCTAGTGTAGGAATTAAAGAGCTAGTACATAGCAAGATTCTTAGACCAGCAGTTCTCAAACTTTTCCATTGAGGCCCTTTTTTTGCATTTCCGCATCCTGTGGCAGCCCAAGGGTATGTCCGCCGAAGTGCCACTGAATTGAACATGTCCGATTTCGGCGGATATGCAGCATTCCTCTCTGTGTCCACCGAAACACCATCGGCAGTGGAAGCTTTCACTTGGTGGCTTTTCAGCAGACTCCCATGTTTGTAGTTGCCTCTGAAATGCCGCCGAATGCATCGGCAGCTTGCGACCCTCCTGGAATCACCCCGCGACCCCCAGTTTGAGAACCACTGAGAGCAACATCTGTATTGGACTGTTGATCTATGGGATAATAAGGCTAGTAAAATTTAGAAGGTAAGGTGTGCAGTACATACAAGGCCAGCTAATTCCAAGGTAAAGGTAATGGGCTAGACATCTGTTATTAATTAATTATTAATTAATATCTATTCTGCCACACGAGATGGGAGAGAACAGGCTGTGCAACTCTAGCAACTGTGCAAAGACCGTTTGTGCCTCAGGGTTTTGGACATCAAGGACTCAACTGCAAACAGGCTAAAAGTTCTCACTTCTGCCTGCTATGCAAATTCTTAATTATTATTTTCAGTGCCATGGGCTGCAGGGTACTTTATCTGCAAACAAAAGAGACAAGTCCCTTCCTGCTCCAATTTACTAGAATGTTAAGGTGGGATGACAATGAGAGTGAATAGGTCAAAAATCTGGGAGATAAATTTGAGATTTATAAAAGCCTCCTTTTACTTCCTTTTTAAGCAGCTTTAAATAAATAGAATCATATTATATTCAAATTTTGAGACAGTATTGGGATGCCAAGAGCAGTTATTTCAAAGTTTCTTCCTTCTTTTTGATTGTAGCTCAGGATGGTTGTGGCTAAACCCTAAAATACTTTATTGAGGCATAATTAATGTTTGAATTCAAATGCAATTATTGTTCAGTGGAAATGCAATTAATTTTAAAATGACTGTTAATTCATGTCTGGGTTCATCTGAGTCAGTTTCTTTGAAATATTCACCTGCTGTGATCTTTAGTGCTGGAAATAGCCCTCCACTGTGTATTCCTCTTGCTGCAATCCTGAGTGTCAGAGGGCCTACTGGAGTAAGGAGTGCTCATGGAGATGAGGGTTTTAGCACCAACCTGCCACTTAACACCTTACTTGTATAAAGTGACTCTTTGATCCTGAAGAGATTTCCCAAGTGCTTTAAAGTGTAAAACATAAACTGCTTTGGTATCTCTTTGGGCTGAAAGATGCTTTGTAGTCGCTTGATATTAAATACATTTCCACCGCTAAAAACCCTTGGCTGCTGAGTATTTTAAAGAAGCTTTAACTTGTGTAAATTTGCTGGTATGGGTTAGAAGCAATTGTGCTAGAATTTGAACTGAGCAATAATGTAGTGAAGTTAGAATTAAAGTGTAACTATGGAGCAATACAATTGTTTAGTTTGTACCTCAAAATGGTTGTGATCAATGAAAAGGAGTACCAAGAAACAATTCACATAGACAGAAAATAGCTATCTGAAAGGAATCTAAAATATCCACCAACTGAGGCATAAGACAGGAAAACAACAAATGGTAAAGGCAGTTACCCATAGCAAGAAATGTCCCTAAAACTGAAGGATAACTACATCAAAGTTCAAAAGACAAATGTCAGCTATACATATCGGATCTTTCTCTGTAAAACATCATGGAATTCCTGACTTTGAAAAGATCACAAGCTAGAGCAATAGTACTACTTTTCATAATATAAATATCCTAGTAATAAAAGCTTAATGTGATGTTTTCAAATTAAGAAATGTTTGTGGCTTGGCATCCAGGTGTATAATTTCTTTTATGACCTTTCGAAATGCTATCATTAGTTTGAGAGATATAGATTTCAAACCTGTGCTGCAGCAGAGTTTCTTTTCACTATGATGCTTCTGATGTATTTTCTGCACTTGTTACCTGGGAACCCAGGCAACAGCATATTATGAATAATAAAGCAAGCTTTTCGGACTGAAGTGTCTGCATTGTTTTCTTTCAAATAATCATCCAAGAATGTATTAAATACAGCAGACTCCTTGTGAAACCTATATTTAAGGAATTAATTATGTAAAATTACCTAACATTGTTTATATTCAGATGAATGTAAATATGGACTTGTGTATAAACACACAGCTGTCTGGGTCTCTCTGTGTATGTCTACTCTGTGATGAAAAACCCACAGCACTGTTCATCTTTCATCACAGTGTAGCCATACCCAATGATAAAGTTACCATAAAACATTGCTGTGTACCTGATTGGTTATTAAGACCGCCCAGTTTAAGTTTCCAGTTTTCCTTCTCCACAGGTAAAAACTAAGGATCCCATTTCCATTTACTCTGACCTCCCACCATATGATACTTTAATTTATAGGACTCAGCGCTGACAGGTTCAGGCATAATTCCAGTGCTGCCCATCACTTGAAGGGAATGTTATAAATAATACTATTCTTTCTCAAATGTCAACTAAACTGTCAAGTATTTTTTTCACATTAGTATTTTCCTTTTCCTTTTCTTTTTTGTTGTTATTGGGAATCCTGTGTATATCTAATTTCTCCTTTAGAAGGGCCACTCATTTCCTTCAAGGGTACCACAAGCCAACATTTCACTACCTTAGAAGTGCTTTTTTTGATATTACCCGTCCTTGCACCAAATCCAGACCTTGAGTCCAAGTTATTGTGTTACTATCTGATGTGTGCCCTGGGCCCCAACTGAACCCCAGAGTTGTATGTTAGGACTCCTTCTACACTGTACAAAACTCCAGATAGGTAGTGTACCCCATCACAGGGCATTTTGTTAAATAAGGACTGAATAAAGGGTTTGATAATCAGCAATTATATGAAGTAGGTGATGTGGGCATGGATCTTGCTGGGAATGAGTAAGCTTGCATATAGCCTGATTTGAGTGCAAGGTTAAACTGTATACAAAGGTGCGACAGGCTGTGTGCTCATGTAGATGATAGGTCCTTGGGCTAGTTGAGATAAGTGAGAACACCCTGAATGGATAAGCTTGAAATGTAGATAAGGTGAGATTCATAAAATCATAGAATATCAGGGTTGGAAGGAACCTCAGGAGATCATCTAGTCCAAACACCTGCTCAAAGCAGGACTAACCCCAAGTATATCATGCCAGCCAGGGCTTTGTCAGCCTGACCTTAAAAACCTCTAAGGAAGGAGATTTCATCACCTCCCTAGGTAACCCATTCCAGTGCTTCACCACCCTTCTAATGAATTTTTTACCCCTAATATCCTACCTAAACCTTCCCCATTGCAACTTGTGACCATTACTCCTTGTTCTGTCATCTGCTACCACTGAGAACAGCCTATATCCATCCAAGGGGAGGGGGAACCAAACGATGGAAAAATATAGAAACGGAGTCTAAAAATATAGAAAAATAAAAGCATCACCATAAAAAAAATCATCATACTTTTTTGTGGGGTGGGGACAGAATATCTTCTGACTCCAGATGATCAGATTGTTATGAAGCAGGAAAACTGAACACCCTCCATTTTTTCCCTATTTTATTTCAACTGCAGGTACTATTCTAATAAAAAAATCATCAGTAATAGAAATCAAGGGTTTTTTTAAATTATAAATGCTATCCTTTATAAGAGCTGCTAAGTAACATCTGGAAGACTTTACTTTTTAATTCATTGATTCATTTTGCAGATTCCTTTAGGGGGCGGTGGTAATGAAATTGATATTGAACTTGAAAATGGTGGTTGTGCCATGTGTGGAAATAATGTCTAAGAGCTTTGTAACTAATGATTTTCACTGAAAATGTGCACTTAGTGCTATTAATTCTGCTGAATTGTATTCTTCCTGTGCTTTTGTGGGCCAGTGCTTTTTCAGTTGAATTGTGATAAAGTGCTGATTATTAACTTAGGAGGAAGATTTTTCAGCATGGCTTCTGAAATCATTTTGTTTCTCCCATACATGCCATGTTTTGGAACCCCTCTGCTGCTTTGATAGAGCAAAAATGATAGAATTAATGCATTTACACATCAAAGGATTGCATTATAGAAATGTTTCTAATACAAGCCCTTGCTCCTTTGGTTTCATAATTTAACATTTTATTAATGAATCACCAAAACCTAAGAAGTTCAAAGTCCAGCTGCAGCTAAATAAATGCTGCTGTACTATGGCAACTTGAAATGATTGTGTTAGGTAAAATAGCAAGTCCCTACTCACCTCTCCAACACCCGAGTTTGTGCGGAGTTGGTATAGGGCTCACAAGCTGTCAGAGACCAAGTACACACACACCAATTCATTGATCAACGGGCTCACACTATTCTTAGCTCAGAAGCTTCAGAGTAAGTGTGGCAAGTTTATTAGGGGTAAGCATCAATATTTATACACAGAAGTAAACAAAGTGATTAATAGGTCATAATGGTCATGCATAATCAATCAAGATTCTACAGGATAAAACAGGTTAAAATGTAA
This sequence comes from Sternotherus odoratus, assembly GCA_032164245.1. Classification (NCBI taxonomy): domain Eukaryota; kingdom Metazoa; phylum Chordata; order Testudines; family Kinosternidae; genus Sternotherus; species Sternotherus odoratus. The sequence goes on along the minus strand of JAVMKO010000001.1, from coordinate 200,023,018 downwards.
ATTCCAAAAGACAAAGGGGAGATGGCTACTTAAGGGGAGGTGGGTGTCAGGAGCTGTTCGCAGGTCAGAGCTTTGATTAAAAGTTCAGACAGAGACATCAAGTCTGGGTTAAGTTTAAGCTCATCAAAAGTTCAGACTCAACATTCCTCCATTTGTAGCTTTGGTACAACTATTTACCAAAAGCTACACCCCATTTTAAGGAGCCACAGGCAGCTTGGCAACTTCAGCTTGTGCCAACTCGAAAAGAGTAAGGCCCTTGGCTGAAGTAGGAAAAGAACAAGCTGATCTACATGAGTCTATGAGGGAGGGGACACAGTGAATACAACAACACAGTATTATAAGGATTACTATGGCCCCAACAATACCCACCAAGAGTTTTACTAAAGGCGGTGCCATTAAAATACATGTTGCATTTAAAATCATACTACACAACATTCATAATACAGTTGCTTTTAAGTTAGAAAAACAACAATTGGAATTTAGACCCATCCAGTATAACGATAGAGGGACAAATGAGATAAGCAATAATATTATATTGCACTGTGTCTTCAAAATGTTGTGAGAATTAAGGTTGTACATAGGGTTGCCAACATTCTAATTGCACAAAACCAAACACCCTTGCCCCAGCCCCTTCCCCCAAAGCCCCGCTCCTGCCTCTTCTCAGAGGTCCCACCCCCACTCCATCCCCCCTCTCTCTGTCACATGTTCTCCCCCACCCTCACTCACTCTCATTGGGCTGGATTACAGGGTTGGGATGTGGAAGAGGGTGAGGGCTCTAGCTGGGGGTGTGGGCTCTGGGGAGGGCCAGAAATGAGGGGTTCAGAGTCCAGGAGGGGGCTTCAGGATGGGGTCTGGGGTCAGGGAGGGAGTTAGGGTGCAGGAGGCAGTTCCAACTTGGAGCAGGGACTTTGGGGTGCAGGCTCCAGCTGGGCAGCACTTACCTCAGGTGGCTCCTGGTCAGAGGCGCAGCAGGCCTAAGGAAGTCTCCCTGGCTCTGCACTGCTCCCGGAGGTGGCCACCATGTCTAGCCAGCTCTCGCAGCTGTCATTGGCCGGGGACCATGGCCAATGGGAGCTGCGGAGCCAGCGCTTAGGGCAGGGTAGGCGCACAAAGCTTCCCTGATTGTACCTGCACCTAGGGGCTGCAGGGACGTATCAGCCTCTTCCAGGAGCTGTGTGGGGTCAGGGCAGGCAGCGAGCCTGCCTTAGCCCTGCTGCACCACCGACCAGACTTCTAATGGCCTGGTCAGCTGTTCTGACCAGAGCTACCAGGGTCCCTTTTTGACCAGGCATTCTGGCCGAAAACCAGACACCTGGCAATCCTAATTGTATATCACCTCAGTGAGGCATTAGCTAGTATTCTAATCATTAAACAGATGGGGAAGCTGAAAGACAGACTAATTGAATTGCTTAGTAAGCCACAAAATAAGTGAGTGATAGTCCAATAGCTCATGAGTTCCTTGGCTTCCTGCCTTGTGCCATTCCAGTGGCTTTGACTTGATATACATGACTGCCAACGTCCGCTATAGTAACTCTGGGGCTGCCCTTGCATCAGCGTTACAGAAGTAAGGATGTCATGGTAGGATATTGCCACCCTTATTTCTATGCTGCTGCCTGCAGAGCTGGGCCTTCAGTCAGCAGCCGCCACTCTTCAGCAGCCCAGCTCTGAAGGTAGCAGAGAAGAAAAGGTGGCAATACCACCACTCCCTTAAAATAACCTTGTGATCTCTCCCCCTCCCCTGCAGACTCACAATTTGAGAAACACTCGCCTCCCTCATGAAATCTGTGTAGTACAGGGTAAAAGCACACAGAAGACCAGATTTCACAGGAGGAGACCAGATTTCACAGTCCATGACACATTTTTAATGGGCGTGAATTTGGTAGGCCCCTAGTAATACATAGTTAAAGCTAATAATAGGTCTTCTGTCAGTGCATGGGGAACTTTAGACCATATGTTCTGAAGTGTGAGAGGGATGCCCCTGGTCGGGATGTGCAATATATGATGTAAGCAGGTCAGAGATATGAATATGTACATACACAATATATATGCACTTTCCAAACTGTGGGCTCTGTTTAATATCCTCATGCCATCAATAATAACCTTTAACAGAACAGATATAGGGCTAATCCAAAGTCCTTTGGAAATAATTCCACTGACTTCACTAGGCTTGGAATCAGGTCCATAGTAAATGCTGCACAAGTAACAACAATGCTGTTTATTTACATAGTATATCAAGTCAATGTTACATGCCTTCTCTCTAGGCACTGTAATAAGAAATGTCAATTACAGTGAAAATCAATTAAGCCTAGTTTAGATTTGATGGCAAGAATATGTAGCTTTCTTTTGTTCTTTAATTACCTAAGCTACCACACTTTCACAGTGCTCACATTAAATTGCATCCTTATTTTTACTTGCAAACAGGATAAACCTTGTTAAACACAGGGCTATTAGGACTGGAGACCCTATTTATTTTGCACTCTTCTTTCACTGATAGCACTCTGTCCAAAAATCATCTAAAACTACAACCCAAAGGTTTTTCTATTGATTTCCAGGGTAAATTGGATTGTTCTGCTCTTGTTTTGTCAAAAGTATTTTTTTATTTTTCATTATTTTCTATTTAATCTTCATTCTTCCCACTTTCTGTTTTCTCCAGCTTCAATTCATTCATTTTTTAAATCTTCTCGGTAGAAGGCCCTGTGAAGCACCTGCTGAAGTTTTCATTTCACCTGTTGATCACTCATTTTGTCTTAAATTATATAATGTAGTTTCTTTAGAAAACTCCCAGAAACATATCTAGCTGTCAGTCATTCTTATCATTATCTGATTACTTATCATTGCAAGTAGTCATTCCACCTCTTCCTAATCTGTGGAGACAATGAGGCCTTGCAAAAAACAGCAGCAGAAAAAGTGGTTCACATAAGTGTTTTTGGAAGACTGATAGGCTCCTCGTGCTACATAGTAAACACATTGTCAGTCATCTGCAGGGTTTAAATTAATTTTACTCACAGGAGGCCTAATCCTGATAGCTGCTGGACCGCCTCACCTTTGACAGAAGTTGATGAAAATGGAGGATACTGAACACCTTGGAAGATCAGGGAAAGAATTACTGTTTGACCTATACACCTTTCCTAGAAAGATGTAATCTAAATGTAAATATTCTGTCTCCCAGAATACATAGGGTATCAGGATATTCTGTCTCCCAGTTACGTAGGATATCAGCTTTTTGTCAGCAATGAGTTCATTAATTGCTTTCACTTACACATAGGTATTGGACAGCATTCATGATTATGCTTGAACTTCAGAAGGGTTCTCTTGCTGAAAAATACCAGAGTGGCGGTGGAGTCTATACTATATAGGCCCAAGATCAAATAATTTAAACTCCATAGAGCCAGAGGAGCTCAGAAGCACTCTAAGGCCAGTAGCTCTTGATTTCTTTCCTTTCAATGTCCCCTATTTGCCATGGATTTATTGCCAATAAATGAATATTCGTACACTCTTTATATTGCGCTATCTAGTGGTCTATAATCAGGATATTCCAAAAGGTTGCACCAGCAATATTAAATTGGATGGTATTGCATGTATATGTTTTTTCTTGTCAAATGTAATATCTAGAAATGACTGAGAATTTTCAAAATTTTAACTTTCTTTCCCCGTGGTTGGGGGGAAGGTTATTGTGATTAAAATTTATGGCAGTTCCTAAATGTGATGATTTTTTGTCAGTGATCTTTTTTTTCCCCCACCCTTTTGGACAGTATCTAGTAGGGTTATTTTAAAAACGCTATTGCAGCAAATGTAAAGGATTTGTAATGTGGCCAAGTGAATGTCATGGTAGCAAGTTTGATTTGGGGAATTCCATAAGCTTTCTGTGCTTGATATTTCAACATATAAACTCTGCATTAACTCCAGGCTTTCATGCTGAATTATCAAGGGCCATCTTCTGCATAAAACTAGGCACCCACATAAGGAAGTAAGAGTAAGAGCCCAACCTTATGCCCCTACATCATCTACCTGAGTCCTCCAAGCTGCATGCCTATGAGCAGCAAGAGCAGAAATAAAACTATCAAAAGCAGAAAAAATACTACAGTTAGACAATGGAAGCATGAACTAGGTGGCATATTCACGGAGCATCTTGTAAACAATAATGTTCATTCAAGCTCTTATATGTGTGTGTGACCAATACTGATGGATTTATTTAAGATAGTTTTTCTAGCTCTGTTTTGTCTTATTCCTTTGTAAACTATATGTAGGCATTTGTGATGCACTTCTTTCTGGAAACCAAGAATAACCATCCCCCAAAAACTACTATACGTAAGTGTCTTCCCCTGACTGTTTTGTTTCTTTGGGGTTAATTGCTGCCTCCAGTTTATATCTACATTATCAAACAAACAAAACTACATAGTGTCAAAATATAACAATGGGGGGGAATGCAGACTCAGATATGGAGGGAACTTTAGAACAGGGAAGTATTGTTGAAAAATTCACATTTGCCCTTGGGAGGTTTGACCAATTTGCTTCTTCCCCCTCTAAAGCTTCTCTCAGTGTCACAATACTGTCTATCAGAGAGAGAAAACATTTAAAAGTGAACCCGTCGTGCCTGACACCTAGATTGTAAAATCCCTGTGTCAGGGATTGCCTCCTTTTGTCTGTATAGTGCCTAGCACAATGGGCTCCTGATCTTTAAATGACATTTTTAGGCATTGCCATAAAAGATCTAATACTAATAAACATCCACTAGCACTGACTTGTTTGAGTCTGGCCAACATTTCCCCTTCCAGGAGGCACAGGGCATGTATAGTATCTCTTCTCTTAACCCCCCTACACATTTGGCTTATATCTTTGCCATGCCTGGCACAATCCATTGGCATTGACATTGTTAGTAAATATTCACCTTTTTTTGTCCTCCTCACCTTGTGTGTTAAATCCCATTTGCATATTAACTGTTTTCCCAGAATCTTTATGATGATAATAAAGAGTGTGTTTAGGCCTTAAAATTCAAAGTGTTGATTCTTGACCTCTATTCAGGAACTTCATGTGATCAACTATTCAGCTATACTACATGATTGCTGGTGCCTCCGTGTTTGTGGCAATATACCGTAGATGTCTAGGGAAAACTAATAAGCAGTGTCTACAGAACTATGATATAAACAAGAGCAGGTGATTGATAAGTACCTCTGATCTAATTATGTTCTGTGATTTGATACAAGGAATTTGTTATTGAAGTTGTTATCTGTAATGGATGAAATAAGGATCCATTGAAAAAAATCACTTAACTAATTAAGAACCACCAGTTTCACATCTGTCAGTAATAATGACTGCATTAGCACTCCCTTTAGTTTATTGGCCAGGTAATATAAAGATACCATAAAAGAAATTCCATATGTAATTAAATAAAATGAACATGTCAAAAATAGAACTCAGTGAAATTAATCATGGGAAACAATTTTCCCTCAAAAAAAGGAGGTTTTGTCTCTCACCCTATGAAAATAGAGGGCTTGAAAGTTAGGATAGGGTTGCCAACTTTCTAATCACACAAAACTGAACATCCCTGCCTCTCTCCCTGCCCCACCCTTCCCTGAGGTTCCACCTCTTCCCCCATTCCTTCTGAGGCCCTGCTCCTGCTTGCTCCATCCCACCTCCCTCCATCACTCACTCTCCCACACCCTTACTAACTCTCATTGGGTTGAGGTGCAGGAGAGGGGTGAAGGCCCCAGCTGGGATTGCAGGCTCTGGGGTGGGGTTGGGGATAAGGGGTTTGGGGTATGGGAGAGGGCTATGGGATGGGTGTGTGGGCTTTGGAGTGGGGCCAGGGATGAGGGGTTTGTGGTGCAGGAGGGGACTCCAGGCTGGGGCAGCGGATTGGAGTGCCAGAGGGGATTTGGGTTGTGTGGTCCCAGTGGCACTTACCATGGTTCCCAGGAAGTGGCCACCTTGAAGCCCCTAGGTGCATGAGCAGCCAGGGACTCCTTTCCATGCTCCCTTGTGCCCACAAGCACCACCCCTGCAGCACCCATTGGTCATGGTCCCCAACCAATGGGAGGTGCAGAGCCGGCACTCAGAGCGGGGGCAGCACACAGAGCCTCCCTGGCTGCCTATGTGGCTAGGGACTGCAAGGCCCTGGTGGCTGCTTCCGGGAGCTGCACTGGGAGCCTGCCTTAGCCCCAGGTCTTCGCTGCGCTGCTGATCAGACTTGTAATGGCCCAGTCGAAAACTGGACATCTGGCAACTCTAGCTGGTGAGTGCAGACTCACAACATCCCACTAGTTACAGAGGAAAGAGGCACAGGCCAGCTCTATTCCTTACTGCAGGGGCAGTAATGTATCTGTTCTTTCTGTATTCTGTATAGTGTTGTATTAAACACTGATCATCTTCAATTAAATAATTCCATTTGAACCTATTATTTGATAATCTTGAATTGTTAATAAATTCACCCTGCAACAACTTACCCATCTTGCATGTCTTCCCTCTGGCATATGTGTGAAGGCTGGGGTGGGGAGGAGAGAATCTGTGGGTGAGCAGATGATGTGGGGGACACTGTCCATTCTCAGGCAAAGTCTGACTTTCACCTCCCAAGAAGGCCACTCTTGGGTAAAAGAACAAAAATGGCAACAGTCATGTTTGATTACTGATAGGCAATGGTTCATCAAGTCCCTTCAATTCACACAGACTTAGAAGTATCTATATCAACATTTAGGCTTGTGTAAAAGCCTGGGAAAACATTGCTTCAATAATTAGATAATTTGACAAGCATCATATAGGAAAGGTTGGCACTCTGTGGCCTATGCCATTTTACTTGTATATTTTGCAATGGAGTATGTTGATCTAATCAAATACATCCTATTCATTTTAAGGGGAGTTGCATGATGAAAACTCCAAAGTGCTGCTTCAGAAATCCCCTAGTTCATATGAGCCTTACTCCTCTCCCCCCCGCCCCACCTTTGCTTGGACACTTGTTATGATTAAATATCTAGGCATACTTGAAAGTGTAGCCTCATCCTCTCATAATGCCCACAGTACAAAGTGACATTTTTGCACATCCGTATCTGCCCAATGCAACAAAAGTACTTGAACAATGTCCCAGCAGGCTCAATGTATTCAATGTATTTACAATTTCCTAAAATTTGTCTGTGTACAATCTAGTAGGCTGTTCTCCAGAAATATTTTTTTTTGAACACCAGTTTGAGAATGAATTGCTATTTCATGCCTGATAATTTGTACAGCTGCATGATGGTAATCAAGCATTAAGCTAAGACTTTTGAATCCAAAGCTTGAGCTTGTGAAGAGGTTGCTATAAATTTTCACCCTCTGATGCTGTGAGTAAGAGACAAAAGAAGAAAGGAAATGCTAGGGAATAAATGCATGTTACCATAGTAATAACTGAATCCTGGAGCCTTCTTGAAGAAAGTGCCTTTAGTTTTCTGGAATCTTTTATCATTTAATTCTGCAATAATTATGAATCATTAGAGAAAAACATATCTATAGTAAGTTAGGAGTAACAGGATAATATCCCACTTAGGAAACCTTCCAGCAATGTTAGCGATGAATAAATATGGGACCAGTGTCCTTTTTATTTTTTCTTCTTTATGATTTATAAAGGAGGCCTGGTATGGGGTTGTTTTGTTTTTCACATTAGAAATTCAGATTTTATCTGCCCGGAAAGACTCTCTGATAATTGAAAAGCTAACACAAAAATTACACCAAAAGAACCAGAAGTTTGAAAGTTAAGGAACTGAGTGAAGAGGGATTTCTAGTCAACTATTCAAAATTCTCTGGATCAGATCCTCAGCTGATTTAAATTGGCATTGTCCATGGAAGATGGTGAGTGATGCTCCATTGATTTGTACCTGCTGAGGAGCTGGGCCATTGTTTTTGTTTTGTTCTGGTCACACACACTTAATGTTAATAACTAGCTAACATTATGGGTGAAGGTTTATTAAAGATTCAAGCAGCCCTGCCCCTTCAGTTAAGGTTTTGGAACTCAGAGTAAATGTGTGTGGGAGCCCTCACATTCACCCCCACCCCCCAAAAAAAACACCTTAGGGAAACCAAGCTTGACATTACCAATAAAGGTAACATAGTAAGCAAGCAGAATTTAATTAAAACGAAAACTTAATTATACCTCCCAGAGAAGCAAAAACAGACACAAGCCCGTTAAAAAAATATCCCTTGATGGTCACCCAGTCTAATTAATATATTTGCCCTCTGCAATTGGGGAGAAGGGAGACATTGGAGAAAATTTCGGCTTAGGCAACAGTCCTGCAAACAATCAAGCACATATTTAAGTAAGTGCATAATCTTAGTGACTTCATTCATTTATAAGCATTTGCAGGACCGAGGCCTTAGTAATAAAGATATTCTATTACTTTGGCTTAAGGCCCATGTGACTGACATTTTATATTGCTATATATTACCCAAGCACGGCAAAAAAAATCTGAAACAAGGCTGTAGTTAGTTATGGATGAAAAGGTATCTGTTTACATTGGAAAATGTAATCAGTGTGTGTTTTTTTTTTCAATGGCTAGCATGTCCCAGTGCACTGGAAAACAAGTTTTATTCAGGTAATGCTAAACTGAACATTGTTAAAACACATCTACACTAATACTGTCAACTATTTGAGTTGAACTAAACAGACTTGGGAAATCTCTCAAGCCTATGGAGCATAGAGTTATTTCTGGTTTAAAATATTTATGAATCTATCTCAGTGTTGACAGTTTTAAATCAACAGTAAAAAATATTTTTCCCTTCTTTAGTATTTTCTATCTGAGAATCTGTGTTTTACAAACATTAATAAAGTTAGCCCTGCCTTACCAGAAGCCATAAAAAGTACTATTATCCACATTGTTATACAGATAGGGAAACAGATTCTGCTAAATGGCTAGAGATGATCAAAAATTTCTGTCAACATGCCTTTTCAATGGGAAATGGCTATTTACTTAAATGATATTTTTTTTGGTGGAAAAAGAAATTGTTTTTATCAACTGAAAATGGAACCTGAAAACTGTTTCTTGCCCATATTTTGCTCAGCCTCTTAGAGATTTAAACCTCAAACACTTACATTTCAGTTGCCAAACCTGAATAAAATTCTAAGGAAAACTTTGAAAAATATACACACAAATTTCCATCCAGCTTCATAAGTTACTTTACTCAGAATCACACAGAAAATCTGTGGCTTAGCAAGGAATAATTTCGTGGTGCTATACCCTAACCACCAAATCAACATGCCCCTGTATTTACAAATACTATTGTCCAATTATCTAATAATAGAATCTCACCCTGATTTTTAACAGATAATAAAATTTTTAAATCTGTTTTTAAAGCTAATATTAATATATATATATATATATATATATATATATATATATATATATATATATATATATATATATATATATATATATATATATATATATATATATATATATAATAGGTTGGGAGACAAGTGTCTGTACATCTAGGCTAGTTTTTAAAAGTAATATGATACATAGAGTACATAATCAGCAATAACCCAAATGTAGGTGAATAGTTTTAACAATACAGTTTAAATATTAGAATCTTCATCCTGTAGTCATAAAAAGTTGTACAGAGATTTGGTTGTGGAAAGCAAAATATGTCAATGTGTGGAAATTGTCCCTCAGTAATTGAAAATTAGGTTGGTTGTCCATTTATAAAATACAATTCATGGGGCAAGAATTTGTTACTTTCCTGACTGCGCTTCTCACTGGCACTCCAGCTCATCCCTGCTGGTATTGCTGAAGGCCAGTGATGTGTTCTATGTAGATGTCCCTCAACCACCTGATGGCATTCCATGCCAGGAGTTGCTGCATCAGCTGAGCATAGCGTTGGCCGATTCTGCATTCTCTCAGCACTTGCTCATTACTGAAGTCCCATGCACCTAAGGCTCCGATGATCAGTGCATGTGTCTGGACCTGGTAACCCTTAGCTCTTAAAGTTTTGGCCAGGAGGGCCATATTTCTCTACCTTTCAAGCTCAGGCATCGTGGAAGGCTGGGGTCTTATTCTCAAAAAGCAATGTGATGTCCACCATGATGATCTTCTTCCAGTCCTCGTTGATGATGATGGTGTCCAGTCACAGTTAACTGGCTGTTCTGGGGTTGGTGGAGTTCATAGCAACCTTTCTTTTGGGTGGCAGGATGGCACTGGCCAGGAAATCTTGAATAGCATTGTGTCGCAGCTGCCAAGCTCTTGAGTGGTACTTGTAGCTACAAAGGATGTGGGGTAGCGTCTCGTTGGCATAGCCACACATCCTGCATTTCTTGTCCTGATTCCCATGGTGAACTGCTCTGTTCAGCGGGACAGAGTTGAGCCAGGCCTGTGGATGAACCTCCAGTCAGCAAATTGGGTGAAGCTGCCTCCAGGAAAGAGGTGGTTGCCTGCATTCCACTTGCACTTCTCCTCAAATGGTCCGGCTTCCATTTCAGGTTTTCCACGTATTGGGAGCAGATGGCGTCCATCAAGGTCCTCTCCAGCATGGTTCTAGCTCTTGGAATGATGACAGTGTGATTTGTATTCTTCACCTGTGGCACCAGGACTCCCAGCTCCTGGTATTCCTTGCACCACATCCAGTGGTAGCCGATACGCTTTTCCAGTCGTTATATAGGATTACGGGCATGAGTCCAGAGCGAGTCCAAATTCATCTTCCAGTGAACCAGCTAGGTGGTAACGTCTTGATGATTTGCTTCTTGACAGAATCCTGCAGAGCACTCTTCACAATGTTTCTCACCATGACGTCTGGGCACGTCAGAAGGCAAAAGGTGTGAGTGATCACGGCAACGTTGCACAGATCACCCATACAAGGGACAATGGCACTGCCCTGACTATGCAAGACATACGACAATTCATTGATGGCCCTCTAGGGAAGAAACATCCACTTCTTCACCAGCTGCTGGATGGTGTGGTCTGCCTCGTTGAGAGGTACCTTCACATAGCAGATCCCTTCAGGACAGATGAGATATGGAGAATCAGGAAGGTGGTGTTCTACATAGGATCTCTCTCCATCATTTCCTTTCCAGCTGAGGAGTCTGCCTAGGGTTTCTGGTAAATGTCTCGATCTAAAACAAAAGTAAAGTTCTTTGCCTTTGTTTTTCCCAGATGATATTTTCATCATGCACTCAAGAAAAAGGGATTTCAAAGAAAGTGAGTGTGTTTGTTTTTCACTCACTGTAAAGGGCTGTACCCAGACTCCTGCTTTTTTGCTCCTCTTCTCAGAAATATATCTCATATAAATCTTTGAAGGTCAATCTTCCAGTGCTGCTTCAAAGCTACCTGCATTGCCTCTAGTAGTTTCAAGTGCTGTTGCTTCATCCAAATGTTAAGCTAAGGTTCTCTGTGACAAATGCCAGGAGCAGCAAGAATTGCACTGCTAGATGTGAACTTATAACAAGCGGGAAGATATGAGATTTGAGAACTAGAGATGGGTCTGCGACACAAAATTCAGACCTAGAATTCAAACACATGGAAGTATGAGGGCTTTCAGATTTGCAGTTTTTATTCAGCTTATTATAGTAGACAAAAGGGGACTGTGGGAATTTTTACAGGCTGTAGTTGAAGCTGGCAGTCAGGGGAGAGATTACCTTTTACCTTTTGGATGGAGCTTGGCGCAAAAGGAATATTTCAGAAAGCTATGAACTTTGTAAATGCAGTGTTTCAAAATTATTTATAGTGTTTGCTGTTGGTATATATGAATTATATACGAGTACACTGATGAGCTGAACCCTGGTTATCTGAAATTTGGAAATTTCCTCTGAAATGAGAATTCCATTTCCTTTACTTTTGGATGCGTCCTCTGGGCCATTAGGATAACTGGGGTTCTCTCTCTCTCTCTCTCTCTCTCTCTCTGTGTGTGTGTGTGTGTGTGTGTATGTGTAAGAATAACTCCTCCATTTTGAGGGTAGAGCTCACATTTTCCATCCATCTATTACCCATATGTTTTTCCTCTTTCATCCCATCTCTCAGATCCTCCTTCATCTCCCTGCCCCCTTTCTCAGATCAGTGGCTAAGCAGTTGCCACTTTTATTCCTCCCCTTACCAGAAGGTATGAGACTTCAGGAACAAGAGGTTGCACATGAGGGTGTGTCACATGAGGGGTGCTCAAATGCCTAACTGAGGGATGGAAGGGGTAGGAGAGAGGGTGAGAGGAGTGGCTGGATCTCATTCAGTTGTTTTGGTTCTGTCACTGGAATGGCTAAACACTACGACAGTTTATCAAATCTAAGGCATGGCCAATGCAGCCCATCCCTGATCTGTGTATGTGTATATAATCTGAAGATATGCAAGGCCCAATTCTAATGAAGAAAGCACTGGCAAAAGTATGAGCTACCTATCTAAAAGTGCATCCTTCAGAGATTTAAACTTTCAAGTAATTCAGTGTTGTCAACCCCAGTGTCTCATAAATCAAGAGATTTGGTATATAAATCAGGAGTTGATATTTTTTCACATATAAACCATATATAAAAATATATATTGACGGTTGATTTACAAACCTCATTAGTGGTGGATTTAATTTCTAACCGGCCAGAGATCTTTATAAAAACAATATTACTACATCTTGAAATGCTTTACAAAAACTTTTTTAAAACCCTACCTGTTCTCACCAGGTTGCTATGCATCTCATTTTAAGGTTACGATGACAGATTTTCTTTTATCAATGGTACTACATTTTAATTTATATTGCCTTTAGCTAAGGTGACAGTGAAATTTTGTGTAAGCAAACCTCACATACATGGTGTGTGCATGGGGGAAATAGGCTGGAGGAGAGCGGGTTAGGCCCTGGAGTAGGGAGTGGGGTTAAGCCCCTGAGTGTGCGTGTGGAGGGATAATCCTGGCCCTGGGGCATGGGGAGGTTAAGCACCTGCATGGGGGGGAGGTAGGATTGAGGTGGAGTGGGTAAGCCTTGGGGCGAGGGGGTGTAGGAGGAAGGGCTGGTCTGGGTTCTGAGGGTAGGGGCTAGGGCTCAGGATGGGGTGGGTGGGGCCAGGCCCAGTCTGCGATGTGGTCAGAGGAAGGCCCAGCATGCACGGGGGCCAAAGGGACGTGACCCAACCAACTAGGCACAGCAGAGCCTCCTGTCCAGCAGGGGCAGCGGTGATGGTTGGGCCTGGAGTCCGCTCCCTAGGCAGGGCCAGGGGAGGAGGAGGCACAGACCCACCCAGAATAAGCCAAGCGGTGGTAGTGGGCAGGCTCAGGTACTCTTCACCAAGCTGCTGTATTGGTTCTGGAGGAGGAGATGGAGCTCACATTGGTGGGGCTGCAGTACTTGGGCAAAATGAGAATCACATCAATAGAAAACAATGCGGAGATTTGAGAGTTCTATCACGAGATCATGAGTCAGGCTTAATTTCACTTACAGATTGCACCTCTCATGATAAATTTGTGAGAGGTGGTATGTTTGAGTAATTAGACCTGTGTGCAGTACACCTACAGGAGTGTAGCAGCACCATGGCACAAATATACTTAAGTCTCAGTATGTCCTTTTTATAGGTTCACTGATATATATTAAGATCTATGAAAAGTCTAGCAATTTTGAGTAATTTTCACTAAGCATTCGTGGATTTTTTTTAAGTTTAATTTAGCACTAGTACTTATTATGGGGCAGTGGTAGTTGGCTAGCAAAATACCATATCTCTTATAAGGCTATTGCAACATTTTTTGAGAGGCTGGATGCCTCAAATCAAGTTCTGTGGTCTGCAAGTTGCCGGAGAGGAGAAATGAGGGATGGTTGTATTGTTCATACTGTGAATCATGCTTCAGGTAGTGCTGCTGCTTAAGATGATATGGGCAATTGCCCTACATGACCAAAAGGCAAGTCTTTCAGTGTGCAATGTACAGAAAGGCCTCATAATGCACAGTGTGGTACATAAGGAACGTCTGCGATTTGAAGTGGGAGCTGAGAGATGAAAAATAAGTGGAGGACTCTCCTTTTCTTCACATGAATCCCACAAATGTTCAGAATTTCATCTAGCGGATGAATACCTACTGATGTCAGTTGCAGTGACAGTCAACAAGATATTCAGATCACATTTCAAGGAGCAGTAAAAGATTTATAAGAGAAATGGAATTTTTCAATTTGCTCTGCTCTCTCAAATTGTCTGCCAGTTTAGTTGTGAGCTGTATTATGTTATTGTTGATTTGCCAGTACAGAGAGTCAAATAAAGTATTGTGCCTCCTTAAAAACTGAAAGTCTCATCTTCTCCATGTTCATTATTTTTTATTGCCATCTTTAACAATACAAAGAGTAGAGGACAAAGTGACAGTAACACAGTAGGGAAGTAATAAAATCTGTCATTAAAGAAATAAGGAAAATTTATGAAATTGTTAGAGATAAAGTAAAAATGGGAATAGTGCATGAGGGATAAATATAAATATAAATACATTCTAGAACACTTCAGCTTTAAAAACAATAGATATGGGAAAACATTATTACAAGGAATTTGGTATTTTCTGTTTTTATACTGTTCTGATAAGACTTATTTTGTTCATAAATCTTTCATCTTGCCCTAGCAAATTCTTTGGAGATCCATAGTGAAAGTTCTGCATTTCTTTTGCAAATGGTAGATGTGTGTACAATATCCTCAGGTACGAATTCTTACCATTCTAATCATCCAGACAAAATCAAGAGTGTACTGCAACAAAGAGTGATTGAAATATTGTTACAATCAGGGGCTTTTAATTTCAATCATTAATGTCTACAATCACTTGTAAGAGAGACTGACAACATGGTCAATTAAATTCAGACTTCTATAAATTATTTTTATGGTTCATCATTCACGCAATAACATTGTGATGTACACAGGCAATATCCAGCTAGGCTCTGTTGGTGCGTTTCATCACTACAACGCGCTGAGAAATTGAAAGACTTTGTGACAAGTCCATTCACTTTAATGGGAATTGTGGGATAATTCATTAACATGAGGACAATAGTCAGATTATTTATTTATTTAGTTTCCTAACACACATAACAAGGGTTATATAATCCCCTTATATCACCTCAAACCTTTTGCAATGTCTGTTGTCTTTCTTCTAAGCTCTTTGGAGCAGGACTGTGTCTTCTCTGAGTTAGTGCAGTACTATTCCTTGGACAATTTGGATTTTACCACAGTATAAATAGTAATGATTAGAGCAGGTAACTTGAAAACAGGTCAGCTGGATTTTATTTTCAACTCTTTCACTAATCACCTGTTTGACTTTTGATATGTCACGCTACCTTATTTTATTCAACACTATATAATAGAAGGAATCTGTGAGACCTAATTGTTTGTAAAGCATTTTGAGAGCATCGTAAAATATATAAATGTAACATATTAATATCATGAGTGTCACTATTTTACTTATATGCAGTGTAGTTGTAGCCATATTGGTCCCATAATATTAGAGAGACAAGGTGGACAAGGTAATATATTTTATTGGATCAACTTCTGCTGGTGAGACAAGTTTTTGAGCTTACACCAAGGTCTTCCTTCAGGTCTGGGAAATATGCTCAGAGCATCACAGCTAAATACAAGGCATAGCAAATTGTTTAGAATAATTAGTTAACAGATATTTCACGGGATTGTTCTAGGTGAAGTGGCCTGTTAACATCTCTCCAGTCATAGTGGAGGAAAGGGAGTGGGGAGTCTGGGGGTGGATGTAGTGGTTTATAGATTTTTGTAATAAATCCAGTGTCTCTATTCAGTCCATGATTTTTAGAATCTAACAAAGTTATGAATTTAAGGTCCCATGCTCACCTTTTGAAGGCGTTGTGCAGATTTTGTTTGAGGATGAGGACTGAGAGGTCAGGTATAGAGTGATCACTTTGTGAAAAGTGTTCACAGACAGGTAATATGGTGTTTTTGTCATTTATCATTTTCTGTGTGAGGTCATTTGAGAGTGTAGTGAATGTCTTGTTTCACCCATATAGTTGTTGTTGGAGCATTTAGTGCATTGGATGGGGAACACCACGTGCTGTGATATGCATGTGTAAGATCTCTGGATCTTTAAGGGTGTGTTGTGGGGGTTTTTTGGATCATTTAGCAGTGGAAACACGTCTATAGATTTTGCATCTGTTATTCTGGCAGGGTCTGGTGCCACTTTGAGTTTGTGTGTTCTGGTCTGTGAGGAACGTTTCTTCTGATAATGAACGTGGAGAGGTTAGGTGGTTGTTTGAAGATCAGAAGAGGGGGTTCAGGAACAATTTCTTTCAGGGTGTGGTCCCCATTGAATGAGTTGTAATTATTTTGTGATACCCCATATGGGTTCCAGTTTGGGGTGGTAGGTGACAGCTAATAGTGTGTGGTTGGAAGGGGTTTTTATTTCTATATTAAAGCGGGTTCTCTTGGGGTATTTGGGTGACCCCTACCATGATGCAATTTACTTCTCTGGTGGAGTGTCCTTGTTTGGTGAAGATGGTTTGAAGTGTTTTAAGAGATATATCCCATATTTTCTCCTCGAGGCATATTCTGTGGTATCTGAGTGCCTGGCTGTAGATAACAGATTTCTTGGTGTGTTTGGGGTGATTACTGTACCTGTGAAGGTAATGTGATGATCCACAGGTTTCTTGTATATAGCTATCCATAGGGTTCTGTTGCTGAAACTGATCATAGTGTTCAAGAAGTTGATCTTGGTGTGGGAGTGTCCTAGAGAGAGGTTAATGGATGGGTGGTGGTTACTGAAGTTGTGGGGAAAATCTATGAGGGAGTTTAGGTCATCAGTCCAGAGATGAAAATAACATTGATGTAGCTCAGGTAGATAATTGGTTTAACTTATTATACACTTATTTGTTTTAACTCTGTAAAGTTTTACTAAAAGAGACTGCTTAAATTTTTCAAAAGCACCTCCATGATTAAGGAGCCTAAGTCACATACAGAGTACAATGACTAATCTTTTTTATATATATATCAGATTATAAATAATAAGGGCAAGAGAGAGCTCCTGTAGTATACTTAATTTTATGGAATTATTCACTACCAAACTCTTTTTCACTTGTGATTGCCTCCAGCAAATCTTTGAAGCCTGGTTCTTTAGTGGTGATTGATGTATATTGACTTTCAGCTGCATCTGATTTAAAGAGCTGGGGCATTGTAAGATTCTAGTCCCAGAATCAGGCGCAACAGAATAAAAGTTATGCACTTCAATATCTGGTTGGGAACCCTGGTATCCACAATGGAGATACTCTCACTGAGGGCAAAGCAAAGCTTTAACCATTTTTATTTGCACAATTAGTCAAGACAGAAAAGCTCCAAACTACATAGAAAGATAGCTAACCTACAGAGTTAGCTTGATGTCTTGTATCATTCCTCACAGTGAAGTACTCACATCCTTTCTAGGAGATCTGGTATTAACAGGCAAAGGTCCAGCTCTTTCTCTGGCATGCCAAACTAGTCTGATGGTCCAGATCCACATCAATCAATGGCAACCCATCCATGATGGTCTGACATATTAGAGGGCCTATGGTTTGTCAATATTCATTCAAATGCTAAACCTATCTTGTCCATATCTATCTTCCTCACCTTAATAATATTAGACTAACTTTTATGCTGTAGGTTAGTATGTTAATGAATTTAACCTATTAACATACTCGTTGATTCGTTGCCAAGACAAGTTGGTGGTTAAGCATATCCCAATGGTTTATTCTAAAATATCCAAGCTTAGTTTCAGGTCAGTATTCTTGCAGTTGCCTGGTATTATGGAAAAAAACTCCCCTGTTAAGCAAGTGCTTTCAGTTCCCCAAAATTCTGGGTAACTTTTTTGCCATTTATCTATGCTAAAGGTTATAAGACTTAAAGCCTTATGCTTGCTAACTTATGTCATACACTAACTGCTTAAGCTAATATCTTAGCTAGTTCTCTGTGCTACATCTCAGAATAAAGTTCCTTGGCTTGGCTAAGTGAGCTTTTATTACTTCTCTGTCGGTTTGAGCAAAGGACTTTTACCAATTTACGACTCTGTTTACTGGTCTGTAAATAATACTTATCCATCTCATAAGGGCAGCAATTTGAGGTCACTGCCCAGATGCCGCAGACTTCAATAGGAGCAGGCCCTAACAGTTGTAAAACATGTTGGGATCCTTGGACGAAATGTACTGTAAGTGCAACTGACTAATACTGATAGGCTCTTACAACAAGGGGGAGAGAGATAAATTCTGTTCTATACTACTTAAGTGAACAGTAGCAGTGATCCTGTTCCAGCTAAAGACAATAGGAAAATTCCATGTCACTTCTGTAGGATTAAAATGTGGGATTAACAGTGGCAGCATTATTATGATTGGAATTTTGGCAAATGGCAAAAAAAAAAAAAAAAAAAAAAAAAACACCCTAAACAAAACAATCCTGATCCCATTCACTAAAATTGTTGTGCCTGGCTAATTGTTCCTTGAACTGACCTGCTTCCACCCCTTTTTCATTAGCCTTGTGTAAATGAGCATTTGTTTGTTTGAATTCTGGGAAATGACTCTTCTTAGTGTGAATTACCATACTAACATGCAAACATAGGTATTCACTGTTCATGCTCATGTTGATAATATTCTCTCATCCATTCATGAAAAAGAAACAATACCATGTGGCTTAAGTGGTATGTTCCCACCCCTATGACTATTGAAAGGCAGGTAAGGCAATCCAAGAAACCACAGACTGAAATGTACTTGCATAAAGTGTTCTTTGAAGCTCTGTTAACAGTTAGCAAATGTACTTACAAAATCAATCTAGTACATGGATAATTCAGAACAGGAAAAGCTGTAAAATTCATTCAACTGTTTGCAGTGCTTAGTTTTCCAGCTCTAATTATGTTTGAACAGTTTTTCTTAAAGTGGGAGAGGATGAGGGAAGATGCCATTGATAGAAGACTCTCTGTGATAAATTATGATGAAATTTAATAACAGTATCAGTTGAAGCCATCCAAAGCAGCTGATGTGGTAATGTGCTTTGCATAAACTCTCAGACATAGTTTTTAATTTGTTTGTATAGTCAACTGAGACAATGATCACCTCATTCCATAATGTATATTAGAAAAGAACTCCAATCTTGGAGCAAACCTGCCTGCCAGGAGTTTAGAAGTCCAAAAGGCTCTATTAGTTTTCTCATTAATTGGAAATTGTTAACAGGGGACAAGAAATACAACTGTAGTCAGCAATGAGTTTCCTTCAAATGTTTTCACTGCTGGGAGAAGCATGATAGAGAACTTACAGTGTGATAACTTCGAAAATAAATTCTTAGACATTATGATACACACACAGTCTCTTTCACTTTTTGGTTCTAATTATATTTGCATTCAAACACTAGCTATCACATTGGTCATCTGTTTTTTTTTTTAAATTCTTTATCCATTTTTTAAAATCCTTCCTTTGTTCCATCACAGCTAATGGATTATTGTGATATCACAAAAAGGAATTTTATTTCAGGTGAGGAATAAGCAATGGGCAGGTGAGCTGCTGAGTAATACATCATCTGCTTTTATGAAATCCTCTTAATTCTAAATGAGAGAGTAAACCACTTGAGAAATACATGGCATATTATTTGTCTAGAATTATTTTTAAATACTGTATATTTTCTCTATTGTTTGTGACAGATAACTAAGTGCACTTTAAAATCATATTTATCCTGACTGTTGTTCCTACTTAGCTCCTTTATGCAGAGTAATGGCCACTTAAGCACTTAAAGTTTAGGAATGAGAGGTAATAATGCATAGCTTTACCATTTTATATATTTAAAAATCATCTGCTTGCTTTAAGTCATCAAACATGGATATGTTTACACATGAAAATGGAGAAATAATATATTAGTCCAATAAAGAGTTAAAGCTAAGAGGGCATTGTCCAGTAATTTAGGCTTAGATTTGGAATTGGATTTCTTGACCTCTATTCTTGGCTCTGACACTGGCTCCCTGTCCTTGGGCAAATCACTTCCTCAGTTTTCCAATCTGTATAATGGAGATAATACTTACTGTCACATTTTGTGGCATAATCCAGACCAACAAGGAGTTGTCACCACCTTCCCAGTAACTCTAGGTGCCTTAAATGTTCTGCTGTTATGACTTACTGCCTGGACACCAAAAGCCAGCAGACGCGCATGCAGTATCCTGAATATCTGTGTTGTGCAGCCGTGGTTTAGTGCTTCTGATCCCAGCAGGCTGCCAGAACAACCCCACACTGGTTTCCACCACCTTTGATTACACCTGACCAGAGGACCCCAGCACACTTTTCATCCTGAATTTCCACAGAACTGTCTCTGAAGTATCCAGTGCTCTCCTGGATCACTCAGAAATAAAAAGGGTTGTTTGCTCCTTTAAAGAGACAATACCCAGCAGCTTTCCACATTAACTGGAATTAACAATTACTTCAGTTCAAACACAGCATTGGATTGGGTTAGATTAAAATTGTCACACTGCCTATAAGTGGCTCACAACTGTGAGTGCGTACCTCAGGGCAGACCATCAAAAATAGTGCAGATGCCCCAAAGTAGTGATGTGTTCTATAATGAGAGTTTACCAAGCCAATAACAAATATGAATTCCTGGATCACTATACCAGTCATACCATGGAGTCATAACAGTCCTCTAAGACCATCCAGTCCATTTTTCCACCCAGACAAACTGGTCTTAGTGATAAATAGTCACTTACACCAAAAATCACACTACATTCAGCTTGCTTCCAGTCTCAAGAGACCAGTCACTTACCCCAGATCAATGGGTACGTTAGATCCTACACCAAAAACAACTATGCTCAGTCCTGGAATAAACTTTCTAAAGGTTTATTTACTAGGAAAAAGAAATAGTAGTTTGCAGATTAAGGCAAGCATCACAAAAATAACAGGACATAAGTTCAATAATGCCAGAAATAAACAAAGAAACAAAAGCAGATATGGTTACAATCAAAAGTCAAAACACACATCTAAAAGTCTAAAACTTAATCTAGCAAAGCACAGTCTTTGTGTAAGTTGGTTTTGCTCTAACACTTCCCCAGGTGCAAAGCTCAGAAGTCTGTTCTGGAGGCAGCTTCTGTCTCTAGAACAGGGATTGGCAACCTTTCAGAAGTTGGTGTGCCGAGTCTTCATATATTCACTCTAATTTAAGGTCTCACGTGCCAGTAATACCTTTTAATGTTTTTAGAAGGTCTCTTTCTATAAGTCTATAATATATGACTAAACCATTGTTGTATGTAAAGTAAATAAAATGTTTAAGAAGCTTCATTTAAATTTAAATTAAATTAAAATGCAGAGCTCCCCAGACCGGCGGCCAGGACCCGGGCAGTGTGAGTGCCACTGACAATCAGCACGTGTGCCGCCTTCGGCATGAGTACCATAGGTTGCCTACCCCTGCTCTAGATATTTCACTTCATCAGTGTGGATGCAAGAAATCGGACAGAAAAGGAGAATATCCTTCTTTGTAGCCCGAAGGGCATATGTAAGGTGGGGAAGATACTTATCTGGAAGTATTCAATGGGACTGGTCTTCATAGATATGCATGGACCATGTGGGGCTATGGGGGGCAGGGAGGAAGGGGATGTGAAGCCAAGAAAGATCTCTGCTGCAGAATAAAGATCTCCTCATAACTGCTCCCTCAATTGTATTGCCCAGGAAGGGACTCTAGTCAAGTGGCTTGACAAGCTACCATCATCAGCACATGCTCATGCGGCATGGAGGCTTATGTCAGAGGGCCTAAAGAGAAACCAGCAGTCAGCTATACAGAGATGTGCCTGTCCATTACAGCCACCTGCTCGTTCTTTATCTTTGCACACTGTAGGACACTGTTCTTGACCACACTTTCCCATTCTCCATTTTAAGAAAACCAACCTCACAAGAAGCTCACACCCAAATAAATAAACAAAATACATTTCCATTTCATTGGAAAACCAAACCCACAGGAAACTTATACAAAAAATAAGCAAGCAAGCAAACAAAAAATCCACTTAATTAGAAACCCACTTCTCATAAACCACAAAACCCAAGAAATGCTGAGTCACAGGAAACGTAACAGACTCCACAGGGAATGCCTGCTAATAATAAAGAGAGGTATGACACATTAATGCCACTTGCACACTGACTTGGTGTATTTCTAATCTATTCACATTGTTATATGACATCCCTCACCATATTATCTGAGAACCTTCCAGCAACACATTAAGTAACATGAAGAGGTTCTATCATGTGTGGTTCATTCTATCTCTCTCAATCTCATTCTTTTTTTTCTTTTCCCAAGGAGAAGTTTTATATCTGGATTTAAGAACAATTGTGTAATGTGCTACGTGGAAGTATTGTTTGTTTAGTGCCATGAGCCAGCCATTTAGCCATCCTATCCTCTAACTCTTCTCAGAGCAAGTCTAGACAAATGAGAAGAAATATGTCAGTCCCTACTTTATGTTGATGCCTTCCTTAGACCATCATCAGGATTTGAACCCGGAACCTTCAGAGCTAATATCAGGAGTCTTCACTGCTTGACCTAAAAAACTAAATTTGCTAGTTAGAAGCAGTAACCTCTTATATGGCCCAGCCACTCATCATGGCAAATCCTAAAGGTCTTCCTTGAAGACTGAGTGCCACCTGGATTGATCACTGGCTAGGTCCTTAAGGTTCAAGAATAGCAGCCGTGTTAGTCGGTATCCATAAAGAAAGCGAGGAATACTTGTAGCACCTTAGAGACTAACTAGTTTATTTCAGCATAAGTTTTCGTAAGCTATAGCTCACTTCGTCGGATGCATAGAATGGAACAGAAGTAAAATGCATTTATACACACAGAAAGAAAAATAATTTTAAAAAATTGTACATTAGCATACCAATTCTAAGAGGGCTGTTAAATGTAAAATGTAAAATGTAAAAATGTTAAATGTAAAATGTAAAAAAACATTTAACAGCCCTCTTAGAATTGGTATGCTAATGTACAATTTTTTTAAATTATTTTTCTTTCTGTGTGTATAAATGCATTTTACTTCTGTTCCATTCTATGCATCCGATGAAGCGAGCTATAGCTCACGAAAGCTTATGCTGAAATAAACTAGTTAGTCTCTAAGGTGCTACAAGTATTCCTCGCTTTCTTTAGGTCCTTAAGGTGATCTGGCTTGACATTCACTTTATGTCCATCACTGGCAATCTTAGCATCCCACTGAAGCTTTTGATGCCTGGACCCCGTGTGGTGGTATTCCTTGGAAAATAGTGTTTGGAAGCTCTAGGTCTTCCATTCTAATAATATGTCCACACCAAAAAAGCAGCAAAAACAGAACCACTACTGATGGAGGTGATTGTTGAGTTTGACTTTAAATATCCTCATTTCTGATATTGTCCTCTCCCTTAATAATGAGCAATTGGCAAAGATGACAAATAAAAACTGTTAGTCCAGTGTTGATCCTTAGCACCCAAGTTTCACTTCCATACAATAAAATCAGTATAACTATGGTTCTATAAATCCACAGTCCATGGCAAACTTGATGTCATGATATCCTCACAGAAGCTGATGAAGGGCCTGAAATAAAGCAGCAATTGCTGCTTGGACTAGTCATTAGAGATGAATAAACACCTATATTAATGCCGGCTCTTCTAAGGGGTAGTGAAATGGTGCAAAATTTCGGAACAGTCACCTACATGGACAAGGCCCTAGTCTGCCTGTATGTATCCTTTCTCAGTGGCAACCAATGATTTGAGGTGCAACAGCACTCACTTCAGAAGGGTAGCCCTTAACTTCTGAGACTGAAATTTCTTTTAGCTGTACTACATCTGTCTTCTGAAGTTATGCAAGCTGTTCAGTTGATCTGTCATATTTCTTTTGTTGCATTTTTAATGACCTATTTATGCAAAACTTTCACTGTGGGCTGCTGTGTATTGATGCAGCGAATTCATGCATGCAATTTGTGTCCCATTAACAGTTCACAAGAGACAATCTGCATTTTAATAGCACTGTCTGATAAACCAATTAAAGACAAATCTAGCAAATAGAGAGAGAACAAATATTTCTATCTAATGCTTTTGTCAGCAGTTTTTACCCATGCTCACTTTTTGTGCCCTGCCATTTGCTGGGAGATGCAGTAGACTGTAAACTAGCAATGACAAGTTTGATATTCTCAGCAGACAAAAATACTTTTTAAAAAATAGGTGAAATCTAGTGAGGAAAGTGCAAGATTGGGAGCTCTTGTGAAGTGATGAGTCATCCCTGAACTAGAGCCTGATTAAGCCACATGTAGTAATGACAACAAGGAGTCCTTGTGGCTCTTTAGAGACTAACAAATTTATTCAGGCATAAGCTCTCATGGGCTAAAACCCAAGCTGGTAGAGAAGAGAAGAATGAGGGGGAATTTAGTATCTGCTTTCAACTACCTGAAAGGGGTTTCCAAAAAGGACAGATCTAGACTGTTCTCAGTGGTACCAGATGACAGAACAAGGAGTAATGGTCTTAAGTTGCAGTGGGGGAGGTTTAGGTTGGATAATAGGAAAAACTTTTTCACTAGGAGGGTGGTGAAGCACTGGAATGGGTTACCTAAGGAGGAGGTGGAATCTCCTTCCTTAGAGGTTTTTAAGGGCTGGGATGATTTAGTTGGGGGTTGGTCCTGCTTTGAGCAGGCGGTTGGACTAGATGACCTCCTGAGGTCCCTTCCAACCCTGATATTCTATGATTCTATTAAATAAATGTGTTAGTCTCTAAGGTGCCACAAAGACTCTCATTGCTTTGCTGATACAATGAAGGCTGGTCTACACTGGGGGGGGGGGGGGGGGGTTGATCTATGTTATGCAACTTCAGCTATGTGAACAACATAGCTGAAGTTGATGTAGTTAGATCTACTTACCACGGTGTTTTCACTGTGGTGTGTCAATAGGAGACGCTCTCCTACTGATTCCCCTTGAGCTTGTCATTGAGGTAGCATACCGGAGTAGATGCTATGGTGATTGGTGGTTGATTTATCGTATCTATACTAGACGTGATAAATTAACCTCTACTGGATTGATCACTACCCTGTCGATCTGGCTGGTAGTGTAGACAAGCCCTCAGATTCAGGGTTTGTGTATACTGTGTGGGACTGGTGAAGATGCGATGGGTGGATGGGAGAATTTCTCCTGTGATTACTCCACTTCCCTGACAGGTGGAAGGTAAGTCAGCGTGAGAGTGTCTCCCATCAACATAGCATGGTGTAGACACCACCTTAGGTTGATGTAAGCTATATTGCGCAGGGTTGTGTGTGATTTTTTACTTAAGCGGCAGTGTAGATCTGTCATCAGCTGAAATGTGCTCTAGTCCCATAAGAGAAACAAAATGCAGAAAAATCACCTCCACCCATGGGCTACACAGATAATTTAGCATTTCCCAAATGCTACATGGTATATGGTTTTATTTTTCTTTCTTTCTTTCTTTCTTTCTTTCTTTCTTTCTTTCTTTCTTTCTTTCTTTCTTTCTTTCTTTCTTTCTTTCTTTCTTTCTTTCTTTCTTTCTCAGTATATCTCTAGTTGTTTGCAAAATCTCAAGTTTGACAGTTTCCTTCCTGCTTTTGTCTTTATAAATACATTTATAGTCTTGCAACTGCTTTTGACCCTGTAATTATAAGAAAAAAATACAACCGTTTTATTTCTCAAGTGTTTAAATTGCCCAATTTATTATAAGAGTCAGTAGAAAACACTTCTTAAAAGTCCTCCAGTTTGCAGCCCTATTAATTAATATAGCAGAGAGAGCGAGAGAGCTAATAGTCTTTTTAGTTCCCTGAGACTGTAAACTAGTAGAAGACAGATGGAATGCTCTGATTCCTATGGTTTTGCCTAATGGCTGCAATGTAAACTGTCACTGAGGGCTTTTCAACCTGAGAAAATCACATAAGTAGAACGTGAATCGGTTTTGAATCAGGTATAGTTAAACCAGCTCAACTGGCTGTGTGGACACTTTTTTTTCAGTGGAAGAATGGATTTTTTTGCTTTATCCCAAAACTCCCCCAATGAATTGAAGCCATTCCTAAACCTAAATAAGTATCCACACAGTTGCTCTAATTTACAACAAACTTACCCAGATTGCCCTTGGGCTGCTTCTGTGTCAAGGGAATTCTCCACTGGCCAGTTGCTGTGCCCCATAGACCCTAAGGACAACTGGAATGATGTATAGGGGTTGGGATCAGAATAAGCCCTTTTATTTGGGCAGTGGAAGATTAATATCCATAGCTGAGTTAAAGGTAGCTGAGGATAACTTGCATTATACACTGCTACCTCAATATAACGCTGTTCTCGGGAGCCAAAAAATTGTACAGTAAAACCTCGATTTAACGGACCTCAATTTAACAGACTTCGGATGCAACGGACAAAATTTCTGAGCAAGTCTGATGCATCCCAAATCCATTTCTCGCGGGCTGGCTGCCGGCTCCCGGCTGCCGCCTGGGTCACAGCAGCGGGCGGGCTGGCTGCCGGCTCCCGGCTGCCGCCCGGGTCCAGCCAGCAGGTGGGCTGGCTGCTGGCTCCCGGCTGCTGCCTGGGTCCAGGCAGCAGGCGGGTGTCTGCCAGCTCCCGGCTGCCACCCGGGTCATGGCAGCAGCAGAGCTGGGTGGTGGGTCCTGGGAGCCGGGACCCGTGCGGGCTGGCTGCCGGCTCCCTGCTGCTGCCGGGGTCCCAGCTGCGGGCAGGCTGCCTGCCTGCTCCCGTCTGCCGCCCGGGTCATGGCAGCGGGAGGGCTGGCTGGCGGGCAGGCTGCCTGCCTGCTCCCGGCTGCCACCTGGGTCCCGGCAGCGGGAGGGCTGGATGGCGGGTGGGCTGGCTGCCTGCTCCCAGCTGCCGCCCAGGTCCCGGCAGCGGGACGGCTCGCTGCCGGCTCCCGGCTGCTGCCCGGGTCCCAGCAGCGGGAGGGCTGGCTGGCAGGTGGGCTGGCTGCCGGCTCCTGCCCGGGTCCCGCTAGCGGGCGGGCTGCCGGCTCCCGGGTCCCGCCCGAGTCCCGCCAGCGGGCGGGCTGGCTGACGGCTCCCGGCAGCCGGGACCCGGGCGGGCTGGCTGACGGGTCCCGGCTGCCGCCTGGGTCCCAGCAGCCGGGACCCGGGCGGGCTGGCTGACGGCTCCCGGCTGCCGCCTGGGTCCCGGCAGCGGGCGGGCTGTGGAGCTGCTGCCCCGACCCTGTGGCGGTCGGGCTGCTGCTCCAACAGCTCGGGTTTTTTTTATTATTAAATAACGGACTTTTTCATTTAACGGACACCCCCTCGCCCGAATTAGTCCGTTAAATGGAGGTTTCACTGTACTGCAGTATATGTGAAACCGCATTACATCGAAGCCAGGCACGCTGATGCGCTGATCCACCGCAGCGTTCAGCCATGCCCTCCAGAGCGCTCCTTTACCACGCTATATCAGAATTCGCCTTATATTGGGTCGTGTTATATCGAGTTAGCAGTGTATTAATAAAATAAAACCTTTATGATGAGCTGGAACAGTCAAGCTGTGCACATACCTAGTCCTCCCTTCCTACTGTTTGTTATATTCACTTGTTGCATCTTGTCTGAAATTAGATTGTTTGTGGCAGGGATCATGTCTCGTTGTGTTTGTACAATGATGCTAACTTGGACTTTTGCACCAGTCTATAGTACAAGTAAATAATAACCCAGGTACACTGTTCTCCAATAGTGATGCAGAGTCAAGATGTTGACAGTGGGTCCTTTCTTTAAAACTCAAAATCTGGCTTTGGAACTTTGTGCGTCCAGAGGAAGCCACCACAGTCTTTCTGTAACTAGGGAAATAAATTGTAGCTGAACAAAGCTATTGCATTCTGAGGCAAAAGACGTATAAATATTTTCAACTGTAACTGTAGCTGATTATTCTTCTGCTCAACTGTTATGGTTCTAGCTTAAAGTGCTGCCTCTGCTGTGTGAACACTTGCTGCTAGGTAATAAAGAATCCATGCACGCTAACAGGAGTTAAATGTGAATGCTGGGGGAAATGGGTCACAAATTAGTGGCAACAAGTAGGGTCTCTATAGCTGTAATAAAAGCAGTTAAAATATTCGAAGCACTGAAATGGCTGTTGAGGCTGTTCCAGCTTCTGGGGCTCTGGGTAGAAGGCTTGAGTATCCTGTTTTTCTGACAGAGTTGTTCAGAGGAATGAATTCTAAATGACTTATGTAGGCAGAACAATTTGAATTAACTAGCTAAATAAATCCATTGTGGCAGGGTGCTGGCCAGGAGTGCCTGAGCCAGCCCTGCCGGCCCTTTAAGAGGGAGCAGAAGCCTGCAAACCTCTCTTGCAGAAAGGCTAATTAGCCACCTGGCTTGCAGGGCAATCAGCCTGCATGAGTGACACCTGGCAGCCTCCTCAGGGGGATAAAAGGCCTGCCAGGAAGCAAGCCCAGTGTGGTGGGGTTGGAATAGAGTGAGGTGGTGGTTTGGAGCTATTCAGAGCTGTGTGGTTAGAGCTAGTCAGAGCTGTATGTTTAGAACTGTTTAGAGTTGTGTGTTAAGAGCTTGACTATAAAGAGTCTGTAAAGCTGTAAGCTGTAGAGCTGAGCTATCAAGAGCTGTATGCTGAAAGACTGTACAAAGCTGTATATATTGGTGGTGGGGTCTTGCACTGTGAATTAAAGAGCACTGTTTGAAGCAAAGAAGGGTTTTCCTGCCTGTTCCTGAGAGGGGTGAGAGAGCGGTCCGTCACACCATATAGTGATGGAGACAGAACGAGCTCCCTAATTTTATTACAGAAAAGCCAGGCAAGAGATATTTAGTGGTTTACCACATGAGAGGAAACTAAGCTATGACAAATTCCAAGCTGAGTCAAGTAACAATTTAAACTTGGACATACATGTATACTGGAAATGGGCTGCATTCCTGGAGTAGGAATGTAAACCTGTTGGAAGTACTAAGGAGTCACAAGGGCTCTGGACACTGACTCCTTTGTACAGGGCTCCCCTTCCCACACCCAATAGATAGTTCATCAACAGAAGCCTTTACCTTGGTAAAGAGTTCCGCTGGTGGAGAACACCCTGACTGTTTAAGAGCCCAGACTTGCAAAGTCCCCGTCGTGAAGTGAAGCCCAGATGCCCCGGGGGAAGCTGAAGGACAGGACTATTAACTGAAAAGGGGTGACTATCTGCTGTCCCCCTGCCGGACCTATAGGCTGCATTGGTGGTGAGGGTTCCCCTTTTGAAATGCCCCTTTGCAAAGTAGTGTTTTCTACTGTGTAGTAGCTGACTGGGCAGTCATTGGCTTCCATATGCATCTGTTGTCATGGGAACAAATAAGGGAGCAAGAAGTGAGTACAAAGTGAAAACAATTTAGTGTTTGCACCAACTAAGGATGTAGGCTGACATCTACACCAGAGGGAAGAGCAGAATCAACAGGCGATGAGTCAGGACTAAAGAGAAACATCACTGAGAGAGGGGCAACTGAAACCCAAGGCTAGATTTTTTGCTAGTATAATAATAGCAGTTATAATGTGATTAGTATACTCGTGAAAAGATAGTTATACTGGCAATAAAATGCTTCAATCCGTATAGTTCATTTTGTTGCAGGGAATTTATATAAGCTACAGCAGCAAAATCACTCTTTTGCTGGTGTAAGCTGCATGTCCATTAGCGGGTCTTGCAGGCATAGCTACAGTGGCAAACCTTTTCTATTCAGTTTGTAATAATTTTGTGGCCCATGAGACAAAAAAAACTTTATCATCCAAAAGGATCCTAATTTTTAATTAAAGATGAGCAATCATATTTGGCAGAAATAAGAAATAACTCAAATATTCACCCCCCAAATAACAAATCAAAATCAAGCCACTTTAGGTTCTAAAGAGTTTTACCATAACTTTAACTGGCAGTGGAGGGGAGGAGGAGATAAGAGCTCTCCTGTGCGTCTTGGTTTCATCCCAATACAGAAATACTGTAACAAACACCATGAAACCAGAAAGTAGTGGAGACTTCATAACAAAGTGTGAGATTTCTAGTGCAATTTCCAAATCCAAATGATGATTTTTGATAAACTATTGGATAAAAAATAAAGCTTCATGTGTTTAAGTCAAATGAGACTTAAATTTGCTGAGTCTCTCTATTGACAGGTTCTAACCAAGATTGTGACTCACTGGTTTAGTGCTGTCATGGCAAATCACTGAACCCCCATGTGCCTTAGTCAGCAGGAAAATTAGAAGAAAAGCAGTATCTTGAACTTTCCTGAGTAATGACTTTTTTGCATATTGCTTATCCTGTGATGTTAAATACCTTCCTTTGGAGATATAAACTAACACCAAAGGTCAAGGTAAAAATCAAAATTACTATCCCGGTATCTGGGTGTAAAATGCAGCTTGTGGGTTGTCAACACCCATATATGGTTTTAGGGAGGTATGCGTTTCAGACTTCATAGTATCTAGGAGGCTCTGTGTTTCTTTGACACTGAGAGTCGGGATTTGCTGATGAAGATTTCTAATAGTTTCTGCACTAAAGTAACCTGGTGAAAGATAAGATAACTTCCCCAGTGGGATTAGGGGTAATGTTTTTCCTTTTAAACTAAACTACTTTGTCTAATACAACTTGTAATATTGATGATCAGAATTTGTGTTTATTAAACTTTCTCTCAATAAGATCTAAATAAATAACCATTTTTCAAAATTTTCAGTAGGGCCTGAAGTCAATGGAAAGATTTCAGTTGACTTCAGTAAATTCTGAATCAGCTTGTTAAAGAGGATTAAAACTGGCAAAACATGATGAGCATTCTACACCAACTTTTAGACTTTCAACTTTCTTTAGTGGCTTTACTGTGTGCTTAAGTTAGGATTGTTGAATTGAGCCCTAAAGAAACCAGTCCACTGTGTAAGTAAACATGCCTGTTCTACATAATTTCATTCCTTTTTAAAAAATGCCTTCCAGGCAGCTCTATATGAGTATCTGCTCCATTATCTTGGAGAGTGAAAGCCACAGAAGGAATTTTTTTAAAGAGAGAATATAAATTATGGTAGGTATTTATAATGTACTCATTACTGTAAGATTTGTGCTGATTAGAAATGCATAGCACTACTCTGTACTAGGTTAGTCTAGTAATGTTGCTGAGCTAAATTCAGCTTGAACTAAACAGGTGCTTAGCAGCTACTACCTGGATAGTGTTGGCATTGTCACTCAGGTGGGGCAAAGACAGGGAGTTCAGATCCAGATAAGAAATTACTCATATTTTGAGAGTGGTGAGATTCAGAAAGGGGAGGGGAGCCTGTGGGGACCTATATATTCCATATGTCTATTGTATGCAGTACTACTGAATGTCCAGAGGCACATATGCAGATCATCTAGTGTACTAATCATGCACATAGGAAGAGATGGAATAAGGCTCACAAGCCAGACTTGCAGCTGTGTATGGGAGGTGGGTGTTTTCAGAGATCATCAAAGTATGAAATTGTGATGTTATTAGTAATTTTGGCCTATTGTGTTGGGAAAGGAATCATTATATCCTGATGAGTTTTATCATCTGATTCCTAAATTATGTCATAGTGTGGAAAATATTCAAGCTAATCAATTGTAAATCAAACAACCTGCCATAAGAGTATTAAATACTTGTCAGGGGTTAACAGTACACCTAGGCATCTAAGCCGATTGTGCAGTAACAAAATATTAAAGCAGCACATGCCACCAGTCAGCAAAGGAAGGTAAGCACTTTAAAGCACAACATTCATCTATGTTTGTAGTATGTTGAATTACTCACAGCATGATTCAATATAGGCAAATATTATAGAGGTTCCTGTATTATATTGCAACCCACACTCATTATTTTACATGAAAGCAGAAATTATCTGATGTGTGGTATCCACACACTATTCCCAAACCATGTATGTTTCAGACAAGATGATCAGAATAGTCCCTTCTGGCTTTAAGGTCTATGAGAGTATTAGTCGTTAGGGTGTACTCTGCTCTAGCATGAGTTTGGAGAGAGAGATTGGAATAGGACCCACATTGCAAAAACTCCTCTCCTACACCACTTTTCTCCTTTCCAGGTTTCACCTTGCTGTTTGCTTTGAATTTATTGTAGGTGTTTCCTTCTACTCTGCTCTCTTTGCAAAAAGAGAGCCTGATGTTAGGATTAGTGAGGGCTATGCAAATATGATTCATTCACAACACTCAATTGCATTTAAGCAACTGCAATGCAAAAGACACCAAAATCAGGAAAACTTATTTTCCCCTTGACGGTCTACAAGGGCACCTGCTCTCAGACTTCTCAGCTCTCCAGCTTGTTGTCTCCCTTGGGTTAAGACCCACATCTCTCTCCCTCCTGACCAGGATGCTTCTTCCAGGCTGAACAATTCCTTGCCTTCACTATTTTAGTTCCAGCAGAGACAGGCTACCCAAGCAGGCCTTCTTCCTTTCTCTTCAGGGGAGTTTCCATGTGGTTTCAAGTTCATCACAGCTTCAAGAACCCAGAACCAGACCCCCCTAGTCTTACGCAGACTCAGTAGGCAAGTCCTTCTAACCCTTCCTTAAAGATTGGGCCTTCTGAGGACCAGAGGTACTGTCCATTTGATGGATCAGGAAGAAGGCCCTGAGCCTGTTTTAAAACCAGGCTATTTATCCAAACATCTTTTTTATATGTCTGGTCCTTGGAGAATCCAGTTTCAACTGGTATATGTGAACCTCTCTCAAGGATGGCTTCAAGAGGTTGATAACTGGAGGAATTATATTAGCATCCACCTCCCCTAGAGGAATTACATACAATTACACAATAACACATACACAACTGCTTTATTATTACAACAGACCCCAAAGTTATTAAACCTAATTCAATAAGGGTTAACTTAATTCATTAAAACATAATTCCAGAACGTATGGCTTGGATGTTGCAGGATATCTTCAGTCTGTCACAGCTATGTGTTAACCTTGGTCTGTAGTGTGGCACATAGCTCCACACAGATTGAAGGTAAAGCCATGGCCTATGGATTTATTGCAGGGGCCATCACCTGCAATAAGCAGCTAATGTCAGCTATATCAAAGTTGTTACCCAGCAGTGCTTCTTGTTTCAAATCTAACAAGTTTTCGAGCCATAACCTAGTGAAAGTGAGATCAACCCATCTGGGAGACTTGGGGCAGCTTGATTATACACAAAAGCACATCAATTTTCCTTCTCAATACGAAGATAGCATCCAACATCTCATAAAGCTAACCCTAGGCTTCCGCTATGAATTTTAACAGTGGATATCAGTTGCAGACTTATTGAAAACGGTATTGTCAGCACATTTGAACATTCACATCGTCTTGTGAATGAAACTGCAGTGGTAGTCCATTCCCGCCAGCCATAATTGGTTACTCTAACTTTTATTACATTTTGAAGAAAGCCTGTGGGTGATGGGAAGCCTGTGTTCCCAGTTGTGAATGTATGCAAAGGGAAAACTTTTGTTTGTAAACTGTTTGACATTTTTCAATAGTCTTTTGCCTGATCAAACTTGAAACACATGCTGACTTTGATTACTGTCTCCAGCATGTATTTCAGATGCCCGGAGTTGCTGCTTCTGCCCTTATTCCAATTTTCAGTAGGAGTAAGGTGGTCTTTTCGTATAGAAAATACTCAGAGTGTCTAATAAAGCAGAATACACGGTGATTGCCCTCTGTAGCAAAAAACAGATTGATTTGAAGTGTGTGTAATTAGAAGAGCTCTCCTCTTGGTTTAACTATCAGGGAAATAAATGCTCAGGCCAAAATTACTCAAATCATCATGGAAGGGTTGTTTACATATCTTGCCTAGCGAGCAGTTCAATGTAATGAGCACCACAGGCAGAATCAACCATGCAAATCACACATCATCTTGTATACCTCTGAAAATATATGCACGCCCCCTCTAACAGTTACACCAGCATTTGTTAGGAACCAGAATGTTTGTGAGGGTCTAGCACTACCCCAGGACTCAACTTAGTGTTTCCAGTTTCCAGTTAAAAAACAAAGCGTAGAATCTGCCTTCCACCACATCAAGTACTTTGACATAAAAACAATCTGTCTGCCACCTTCTTATGAACCCTAAGAACACCTGATGGGTTCCACCAACAGAGTTGCTGATGTGAACCTCTTTACACAGGTCCATGCATTGACATACTCACTAGCCGCTAGTGCTCCTGTCTCTGGAAACACTTACTGAGGTAACTTCAGAAAGAAACATATTTCAGCAGCCATAAAGTTCTAATAATAAAGGTGAATAATTCTTCAAAATACAACAACACTAAGCTCTGCAATGGGGTTTGTGTAACCTACGTTTTAATTCTGTGTTTTCAAATGTAATAAGAGAAGTGATCATTAAAATCACGGACAGTTTTACTGGGAGTGAATCTCCCTTTGTTTTTGTAGATTTAGAGAACTGCTGTTACCATGGAACTTTGCCAGCACAAGGATTTAATAAGGCCTTTATTTAGAGGCAATCAAACTAAGGAGAGTGCGGAATGGAGTTGCAGCCTCTATCCCCATATCATCAACATTTTTGCTGTATCGAGTGTATTTGTAGCTTTCTCAATTACACTTTTGAAAATTGTGCTTTTAAGTGGTCCATTTTGACACAGCCTTGTGATATGGAGACAAATTTTCCCTTCAGTTAGACTAGTTCCTTTCATTGAAATGCAGCTGCATAATTGAATTTGGCCCAAGGAATCCAATAATTAGTTTTAAAGCCATTGCTCTATTTCTGATGTAGAAGACTAGGTTAACAAATATGCCTGAAAGTAAACCTTTCCAAGTGTCTGTGTTGCAGCATACAAAATAGGGTGGAGGGAATACTGGCAAATACCACAAAGAAGAATTTGGGAACCAGGTTCGGCCCTTGACAAAATGGTGCCCCAGGCAAAGAACGTCTTTGGTGCCCCCCCCTCCATTTACTAAACTTTTGAATATCTTATTTTCATTACATTTTTAGTCCATTTCATGGCTTTCATTCATGAATGATTTATCCCTGTCGTATAAGATGATAAATTTGCATACTAGCATATGTAAATCTGTACTTATGCATGCCATATATAAACAAAAAATTAATGTCTTCTAAGTTTATAGAAAATTTTTAATTTTAATAACTGAAATGTACTAACATCAAGAAATTGAACGGTGCACCAATATTGTGTGGTCCAGTATTAAATAGTGTTATAGTAGGTGACAGCCTTAGAATGTTAATGCTAGTTCTTTAGATCAAAAGGTTGCTTTTTTCACCTTTGCCCTCCTGAATGGATGTACAGCATGAGAGATCCAAAGATTGGCCAATGGCATTTTCAAGCAATAAAATAGCAAGACATGTCAGTCTCTCATCAGCCATTGCCGAGCGAAGATAAGTTTTAATGAGCCTGAGCTTCTAAAAGCTGCACTCACCATTTGTGACTATGACCAGCAGCATGAGTAGAATCCTCAAAGTTATCCACACGTTAGAAAGGGTCCTTCAGCTCTGCATCATCAATGAATTGGATAACTTGGAATGTAGAGTGCTTCTCATGTTGCAAAATGTGATGG
This sequence comes from Sternotherus odoratus, assembly GCA_032164245.1. Classification (NCBI taxonomy): domain Eukaryota; kingdom Metazoa; phylum Chordata; order Testudines; family Kinosternidae; genus Sternotherus; species Sternotherus odoratus. The sequence continues at coordinate 199,987,677 of JAVMKO010000001.1, read as the reverse complement.
ATGTTTTCCAATTCAACACAGAAGTCTTTATCATTGACATCTGAACATTCTCTATGTGTCAGAATCTGATGAAGGTCCACACAGTTGTTCAAAAGTGTTTATCTGTCTGCTATCTGCTTAGTTTGATGATCATACAAAAACATCCAAGTCCTTTTTTGGTGCTTCATTTATCCACACCTTTTTTTGATGGACACTCAAAGTTTCAATGAGTGAGTGTGGGCGGGAGGGACCCCACCCCCGAGGTGATGGGAAGCTCAGAATTAAAATTATTTTCTGCCCTCATAACCAAACGGTCTCTTCTTCCTATGAATAGGAGTCTCCTTGAAGACAGTCTAACCTCCCAAGTTTTCTGCCATTTCTTTGGCCGCATCTTCAAATCCATTGTCTCTGGGCCACAAGGAAATCAAGGCAGCTTCTCATCAAAGTAGTAGCAGTCACATTGTCCATCGACTGAGTTTGTAATGCCTTGCTTAAAATGTTTATGTGGAACAGGATATTTTGCCAAATCACAATTGAGATCAGGAATTTGAAGTCTGTCAACTGGTTTGCCAGGCTTTGTGCCTCATGTCAGATTCAAGCTTCAGGTTTACTTGACTGTGCCAATCCAATCACAGTGAGGTACCAACCTCGGCCACTTGGTACCTCACTGGGCTTACACAGGATATATATCCTTCCTTTGCAGAAGAGAGATCCTGAATCTAAAGATGATGATGATGATGGGTGTGACACAACCAGGTTGAGGGAATGGCAGCCATAAAGCATGAAGAAAGCTCTTGGATTCAGCACAAGGATCCTTACCTGGACTCCACTGTTTCTACCCTTCTTGTTTGCGCCATTGTTCTAGCCATGGATTTTATTCTCATTCAGAATGTTCATAAACTGTTCTGTTAGGCCTTTTCAAGTAGAGTCCTCTACAAACCAGAAACAGATCAAGTGTTCTTTTACTTGGATACAGCCATCCTTGTTGTCAATAAATCTTACTGTAAATAACATCTTTTCACGGACTAATATCAGGAGTGCAGTCCATTATTACGACATAGTACTTCACTTTGCCAAGCCACATTAATATATTATCAAGCACCTTCCTTGCCATAAGGTCAATCAATTATTTTTGAATTGGTTTTGCTGCAGTAATGGGCCATAGCTTCTTTACGAACTACTCAATGTAAGTGCTCATGCACAATATTGTATTTCCCAAACCAAGGAAATTACAGTTATGTTCACTGAAAAAATTATCCAACAGGCCCCTGAAAGTCAAATTATTCTTTGCAAGGAAGGGGGTAATAGAGCTCAGATGCTCAAGCATGTTCCTCCAATGCTGGGTTTCTACATTAGTAATGGGCTGGTTTTCTGGATCTATGCATTTATTTGGCTTGAGCCCGGACTCGATCTCCATCCATTTGAAGCAGGCCGTAAAATGGCCGGGTGATTTTTTCAAGTTGCTTCAGAGCACCAGCTAAGTTATGGCAGTAACTGTACCCAAAAAAGCATAAGCAATGATTTGGCATTCTTGTCAAATATTTTGCAATAAAAACAGAACATTTTGTCAGTTGATTTTGAGTAAATTAGCCAGTACTGATTGTTTCTCACCATTCTCAAGGACTCTTTCACAGTGCAACTTTGAAAAGTGTCCCTTCTGCTCATTTGCTGGAAATGTGATATTCTTGAGTTCTGCCAGGCCCGTTCAAAATAAGGTAACTTTACATTAATCCAAATTCTTGCCATCAAAATACTGAAAGGAAAATATATTTGGGACCAGCTGAACACATTTTCTGCTGCTTTGTGCCCTTTCCTGTTTCTGCAGCGCCAGATACATACACATTTTAATTTCCCAGAACTGTGCATGTACATGTTGACATCATCAACTGATGCAAACAGAAAGTTAATAACTGACATTAAGAGTTTGTGTTCCAATTGAAACTAAAAAGAGCCCTTACTCTCTCCCAGACATCCCTTCTCCCCCCTTATCCTCCTCCCCCAAAGAACCCCACAGAAACAAAAACCCATCCACCCAGAGATTCCAGAAATGTACTAGTAAAATGACCATATTTTCAAAATAAAAATCCAGAATGTCTGTGGAAACGTTTTTCAGGATTATGAAATACTCAAACATTCTAAATCCTGGTTTCTTTCTTTGGTCTGCTCCACCTGCACTGGAAAAGTTCTGTCCTGAGCAGATGGAGGAAATCTGCACTCTGCCTCTTTTCCTTACTTCCCTCTGGCAACACCAAGAGAAGGGAAGCAAAGGACAGAAGGGCCACCATCCCAGTCTGTCCCCCAGGCTGAGATCGAGACTTCACAGTTACTCAACTGCCCCTGAGTGTGTCTCTCCTGCAATCGCAGGGTGTGACTGCATCTTATGTAGACACATATGGGCTACCATTTATCTAGCGAGCTTGGCTCTCACAGTGAACCTATGGTAGCTTGTTCAGCCTGTGCTGAAGTCTATGTTGCTGAGACTTCAGTGCTCTGCAGGGGTGAAAGTAGCTGAAGCTTCTTACCGGTATGGGGGCTGGGCTGCAGCCAGCTGTGGCACCCGGAAGGGGAGGGGCCTTGGGCAGAAGGGGTGGGGCAGGGGGTCCGAACCAGTCATAGCCCAGCCCCAGTACTGGTAAGGGGTCCCCCCCCACTTCCCTCCCCAACTGCCCTTGACACAACATTGCATAGGCCAGTCACAAGTTCAGCTGCTTAACGGCCCAGTACAGTATATGTTGAGCAGGATTTCATAAACAATGCAGCTAGTTAAAAACAATTTACTGGAAAAAAACCCTGAAAAATGACATTGATTTGTTCAAAGTATTTGTTTTGTCAAAATTTGCAGGCTTTTGATGAAAATTCGAAAAAGAATTTTGATATAACGTCAAACATTTTAAAACATTTTTTTCATTTGTTTTTGTAAAAATAAAGGGTGTAGCCCTGGCTTTATTGAAATCAATGGTAAAACTTCTGCTGTTGTCAGTGTGGCCAGGATTTCACCAACAATGATTGGGCTGTGGAGTGATTAAAAAAATTAATCACAATGAATTGTGTGAGTAAACAATAATATAATACCATTTATGTAAATATTTTTGGATATCTTTTACATTTCCAAATATACTGATTTAAATTACAACACAGAATACAAAGTGCAAAAAGTTCACTTCATATTTATTTTGATTACAAATATGTGCACTATAAAAACAAAAGAAATAATATTTTTCAATTCACCTGATACAAGTACAGTAGTACAATCTCTTTATCATGAAATTTGAACTTACAAATGTAGAATTATGTACAAAAATGCATTCAAAAATAAAACAATGTAAAACTTTAGTGTCTACAAGTCCACTCAGTCCTACTTCCTGTTCAGCCAGTTGCTCAGACAAACAAGTTTATTTACATTTGCAGAAGGTAATGCGGCCCACTTGTTGTTTACAGTGTCACCAGACAGTGAGAACAGGTATTCTCATGGCACTGTTGTAGCTGGTGTCACAAGATATTTACCTGCTAGCTTCAGTAATGATTCATATTCCCCTTCATGTTTGAACCACCATTCCTGAGAACATGCATCCATGCTGATGACAGGTTTTGCTCAATAACAATCCAAAGCAGTGTGAACCAGCGCCTGTTCGTTTTCATTTAATCTGAGTCAGATGCCACCAGCAGAAGGTTGATTTTCTTTTTTGGTGGTTCAAGTTCTGTAATTTTTGCATTGGAGTGTTGTTCTTTTAAGACTTCTAAAAGCATGCTCCACATCTCATTCCTCTCAGATTTTGGATGGCACTTCAGATTCTTGGGTCGAGTGCTGTAGCTATTTTTAGAAATCTTACATTGGTACATTCTTTGTGTTTTGTCAAATCTGCAGTGAAAGTGTTCTTAAAATGAACAATATGTGCTGAGTTATCATCAGAGACTGAAATCTATGGCAGAATATGCCATGGGTAAAATAAAGCCAGAGACATACAATTCTCCCCCCAATGACTTCAGTCACAAATTTAATTAAGGCGTTATTTTTTTAATGAGTGTCATCAGCATGTCCTCTGGAAAGGTGGCCAAAGCATGAAGAGGCATCCGAATATTTAGCATATCTGGCATGTAAATATTGCAAAGCCAGCTACAAAAGTCCCATTGAATGCCTGTTCTCATTTTCAGGTGACATTGTAAATAAGAAGTTGGCAGCATTATCTCCCATACATGTAAACACACCTGTTTGTCTTAGTGATTGGGTGAATAAGAAGTGGGGCTGAGTGAACATGTAGGATCTAAAGTCTTGCAGTATTTTGTTTTTGAGTACAGTTATATAATTTAAAAAAATCTACATTTGTAAGTTATACTTTTACAATAGAGATTGCCCTATAATCCTTTTCTGAGGTGAATTGAAAAATACTGTTTATTTTATCATTTTTTCAGTGCAAATATTTGTAATAAAAATAATATAAAGTGAGCGGTGTAAACTTTGCAATTGAAATCAGTATATTTAAAAATGTAGAAAAACATCAAAATACTAAATATATTTCCAGTGGTATTCTATTGTTTAACAATACATTTAAAACAACAATTAATCATGATTATTTTTTATCACGTGAATTAGCTGCGATTTATTGACAGCTGTGTTAATAAAACAAAAGTTTCATTTCTTTCACATTTTTTCAAAGTATTTTCCTTTTCATAATAATAATAACAAAATCCAGGATTTTATAGCTCTAGAGTCTAGACAATACTAGAATTGCTAATGTCAAAGTTGTCTCCAAGACCGAAGATGTGAAAAACATTGGTGCGTCCTTGCTTGGAGATGGGTTGGTAGATAAAGTAACTGGCTTTTACTCAATGATGAGAATGTTTCTTGAACTGGAGGTACCAGGTCTAGTTGTCTTATCTGGAGCAGACAAATAATATCCATGAATTCAGATGAAGTTTTAAAAGTGGGTGAGGGAGAGAATCAGGAAAATATTAACAGAGTATATCTGCCATTTAAGTATACTGGTGTCTCAGAATTTTTAGGGAGGACTGGACTTCTGTTCAAATGAACAAATCCTGTTTGTGTAAATATGTATATTTGCATGTATAAATATGCTAATTTTTATCTAAGTACCCCATTTGTACATACAGATATAGACTTCTGGAGCACCCACGCAAACTTATGGAACTTAGTTAGGAGACCGTTTTTGAAAATGTGGTCTCTAAACTGCAGATTCCTTAAGTTTATTTATATACTACAGTGCTGTGTCTAGAAATCTATTTACCAGAAATCTGAGATGGTATTTCAGTTCCTGCAGAACATTGATATTGCAGGACAATTCAAACAAAAGCCTTTGAAATACTCTGCTAGAGAAAAGAAAACTTTGAAAGTTGATTTGAAGTCAAACATGCTTTTGTCTGTGTTTTCTGAAGTGCTAGAATGGTGTGCGCAGTATGAGAATCTAAACCTGTTGCAGACAATATAAAATGCACTGATGTGGAAAGCCGGAAAGGCAGAAAATTGAATATGTCATAGAATGTAACAGAGTGAAGTTCAAACAGTCACTTTGGATAATGGGCTTCAATAAATATACCTAAGATAGGCAAAGTATACCTGCTGTAATTACATAGCATTTTATTATTTTGAGAAATATACATTCAAAAGATCATTTCTGGTCTAATGCTTTTTATAATGACTATGACAGGGTTTAAAAGAGAACTGGATAAATTCATGGAGGTTAAGTCCATTAATGGCTATTAGCCAGGATGAGTAAGGAATGGTGTCCCTAGCCTCTGTTTGTCAGAGGGTGGAGATGGATGGAAGGAGTGGGATCACTTGATCATTACCTGTTAGGTTCACTTATTCTGGGGCAGTTGGCATTGGCCACTGTCGGCAGACAGGCAAGTGGGCTGGATAGACCTTTGGTCTGATCCATTATGGCCATTCTTATGTGTTTATGTTCTTACTGGGACATGCACAGGTGGTTAGTTCAGGGTATATTTACAGTTTCATAGTAACTGATATGGAACACTTAATGTGGAATACTCAGATGCTTTTGTCCCCACTCTTGCTCCCTCTTTTTTTTTTGGTTCTGAATTAGAGGTGGGCAAAAGCCTCCCAATGTACACAGACATCTGAATATTCAACATCCTTAAATGTTGAGACATTCAGATTGGGGGTGAGGGTTAGTTCAGGATTATCTTAATTATGTTATTTGATCTCTCTCTCTCTCTCGCTCGCTCTCTCTCTCTCTCTCACGCACACTCACTCACACACACACACACACACACACACACACACACACATGCGTGCGCAATGAGTCTGATCCAAAGTCAATGAAAAGATTCCCACTGACTTGAATGGATATGGGATCAACTGCTAGCCACATACAAAACAAGTAATCCTTGCAGTAATGAGGTGAATCAAAATAAAACTGTGAAATTAAGTACTGTAGGTTATCTGTCAGATAAGGCCAGAAGGGACCATTGGATCATATAGTCTATATTACTAGTGCTGGTCAGGCAGCCCAACTGGCCTGGGGATCTGAGATCCTGGGTTCCCCACTCCAGGGCAGTCCACATGGCAAGGCTGCCCTTGTGCTGCAGACCCAGGGAACTCTGGCAACTTCTGAGTGCAACTCAGTGAACTGATATTCTGGTCAGTTTCACCACTGCTAATAGGTGCTAGCAGGTTTTTTTCAACAGAATGTCTGATTCAAGGAAAATTTTGAAGTAATGAACCAGAAATTCTATATTTTGGCCAACTGTGTGAATCATAGGCCATAGAATTTCACCCAGTTAACCGGGCTGAGCCCAATAACTTGTTTATCTAAAGAGCATCTTCAAGAATTCTTGCACCCGACGAAGTGGGTATTAGCCCACAAAAGCTTATGCTTCAATACTTTAGTTAGTCTTTAAGTTGCCACAGGACTCTTTGTTACCTCTGCTATTCCAGACTAACACGGCTACCTCTCTGATTCTCTTTAAGAATGGTATTCAGTCCTGATTTTAAAACATCCTGAAATGTAGAATCCACTGCTTCCCTTGGTAGTTTGTTGTCATGACTAACTACTGACTATTAAAAATGTGCCACCTTTCTAATTTGAATTTGTCTGGCTTTAACTTCCAGCCATTGGTTCTTGTTATCCTTTGTCGGCTAGATTTAAGAGCCATTTGGCACTCCATATTTTCTCCTCCAATGGACCTATAAAGTATAATCAAGTCATCTCAATCTTTTGATGAGCAGATTGAGTTCTTTAAGTCTCTCACTGTAAGGCACTTTCTCTAATTTTTCCACACCCTTCTTAAAATATGGACACCAGAACTGTATGCAGTCTTCCAATATCAGTCTCAATAATGTTGTAGACGGGAGGTAAAATCAACTCTCACTTCTGTTCCCTAGTTTCATGTTTATATATCTAAGGATCACATTAGCCACAGCATCATGCTGGCAGCTCTAGTTGAGTTGCTTGTACACTATGACCCCTACCTTCTTTTCAATCACTGCTTTTCAGCATATGATCCCCCATTCTTTAGGTATTACCTAAGTTCTTTGTTCCTTGACACACAGCATTGCATTTAGTGTATTTAAACACATTTTACATGTGAGTTACCTTTCATTCTTGCAGTCATAACTCATCCATTTAGCCTTGATTTCCCAGTGAAAAGAGGTTTGGTGGATCACTGTCACTCACAGAGTCTGATGGGAGAATATAACTGGCTGTGCTGGTAATTTAATAAACCATTTCATTTGGCACCATGGTAGTTTTATTTTTAATGTGTCCACTTGTTCCAGCAGAGTAATAAACTCAGAAGGGAAATAGTGTGCTGCTGTAATTGGCTGTATTATATGACACTATTTTCAGCCACAGTGAAGTTCACTTCAGTGTTCTCCACTTACACCTGGGGAAACAACAGTAAAATGTGTCATGTACAGCCTCTCAAAAGAAATATTTTTGTTTTCCAGTGGTAAGAGTCATTGCAAATAAATGAATAACATAGCAATCAATTGTATTTCTATTTCATCCTATATGTTTAAAGTGACAGCTATTAAATTAGCTGTTTGCTCCTTTAGGTCATACACTTTCTTTTATTTTAAACTTAATTTGCCTCTTTAGTACAGTGAAATCAATTTTTCCAAGACAGATTTCAATACCAAGATTAATTGATCCCTAGTCTAATTGTGCTTGGGGGAAGTATAATACTTTACTTAGCTCATCATTACAGTTTCAGAGACAGAATGATAGATCGTCTCCATGAACTTTTTGCACCAAGTTAGTCCTATTTCACCAACACATTCCTCAGAGTTCCCAAACAATAACAGAACAAAAGCACTTAAGCTGCATCTCTGGTGTTCTACTGTTTCATAGCCACTACTGTCTTTCCATTTTCATTTAGTTCTGCAGAGCCACTTCTTCAGTTTAGGGCCGTCTATTGCAAATTAAGGAAATTATTGAAGTGAACAGCAACTCATTTCACATAAGATACCATTTGTCCATCAGATGGTAATGAGTATGTCACTAATGACTTACAGATAATGACTTCCATTTATAATATTTTTCATCCAGCGGGATCCCAAAGTGCTTTACAAACTGATTTACAGATTACATAGGAATTGCTTCATCCACCTTGAAGTGCAGGTACCTTTTGGATGGAATATGTCCACTGTGAATAAGTCTCAGCAGTTGAGAATGGAAATTGAAGAACATTTTTGGAGGGTGAAAGGAGCTCTATCTGGACCCTCGTAAACAGGAAGTTAGACACAAGTTGGCTTGTGCCTTATCATACAGAGGTGTTTATGGAAAGACCTACAAGCGTGGCTTCTTAGGATGTTGAGGGAGGAGACTGCCTTTGGGAAGGTGGGTCTCACTGGACTAGGGAAAACCACAAGCAGAGGAGGTTCATGTTGGCATTCTGATAGCAAGAAAGAAAAATAAGTTAGCTAAGCTGTTCTAAACACTAAACCTGGAAGAAAAGACGTGTCTGACTTCACCTGGTTTCTCTGAGGTCATTCAGCCTGTGACTCCTCTAATTAAAACTATAGGGGACACTTTAATATGGATGGATTTCAACTACCCAAAGTAGAATTTGACCAGGACGCTAGAGCACCTGAGGTGGTTGTGTAAAACATACCTTGAGGTTTTTAAAGACTGCTACTATTTGGGATCTTGGGTTGAGGTCTCTCATGAAATAGCATACCTTCAGCAGCACAATGTTCCCTAGCACCGTGTCTGACTCAGCAGGAATGGTAGTCTCAGAGCTGTGTGGTATGGCTTCAAATCTTTTGTGGTTGCCTTAAAACAGTGTGTTGTTTACTGTCTGTCTGTCATCTCTCTTCTCTCTCCACTACCCATGTTACATTCCCTCCCCCTAACCTTCTTGCCCAACTGTTTTTAGATCATACCCCTAAAAGTGCTAAGATTTTCCTCCTTGACATGCTGTCTAAAGCCTTCAGACCCTCTTTAGAACACATTGCTCAAAAATGGCCAGTAAATGCAAACTCACCCCAACCTATCAGAAAGGTAACTTAAATTTTTGGGAAAAGGGCTATGTTTTCGGGGAAGGTGTTGTAATGGGGGCAGGGAAGGGGTGGGGCCTCATGGAAGGGGTGGAGTGGGGGTGGGGCCGGCAGTGGGCGTGTCGGTGATGCGGCCCTCATGCCAATGTACTTGTCCTCAAATGGCTCTCATGGTCGTTTGAGAGCCCTGCGCTAGTCAATGAATTTTGTCAGTAATGTTCATTGAAAGTGAAAAGGGGAGCATATGCATTGAAAATCATTAAAAAAATTGTAATCATGAGCGTTTGCACCAGAAACTTGATTGTAAGTGTTGCGTTTATGTAAGCAGGGAATAGGCCACTTGGTATGTTTCTATCTGTTGAATCAAAACAGCTTAGATTTTGAATGTGGAATACTTCCAATGAACTGCTTATGATCAAACTATAGCCCAAGGAGACAGCCGCTTTTTGGTGGGATAGTTTCTGATAATGAATAAATTAGAGAAACTTCTGATCTATTGTCTACAATCTCATCCCAAACAGTGGCAAAATTCACCAAATAAATTCATCAGCCTCTTTGTCCCATTGGTCCCACAATGTACACTGATGATTTGCATATTTGTTTCATCTGCTGACTGAAAGATAAGCTGAAAAATCAAACCCTTTTGCTTTTAGTCCTCTTGTGTAATACAGAAAAATGCTTCATGAAGCATTGTGGAATAGGCATTCCTATACCATTAGGAATAACTCACTGAAAGGTCTTGATCTGTTGCTCATAAAACATATCGAGGACTCTACTATAGAGAACAGGGGTTTAGCCTAAATGCAAGAAACAGGTGTTAACCTTTTAAAAATATATATCCCTTAAGGTGACCTGTCAGTAAAGTTGCATTGCTCTGGACAAATACAGAGTAAGAGGTCTTGTGACTTGGGAAAACCAAATGTTTCTTGAAACTCTTGCATAGAGGTTTGTCTAGATGCAGAGTGAGTGCATGGCAAGCTGCGGTGCAGAGCTACTGCATGCTAGCCTGATGCACACTAACTAGCCACATGGACCCTGCTATCATGCACTAATGTGCTTTGACCTACTGCTGCCTGAATAGGAGTTGGTCAAAGCATACTAGGGAACTGTTAGTGTGCCAGGGGCCCCACAGCCAGTTAATGCACACCATGCTAGTGTGCTGTAGATTTACACCTCAACTTGCTGCATGCTCACTTTCCATCTAGATAAACCCTAGGATGCTCCAGAGAGGCTGATCCAGAGAACATCAGCAAGCATTGAAAATGCAGTATCCAGGAGCGTGTAGCATCTTCTGTCCCTTCAAGGTTATTGCAGGTGTTCTTGTGCCGTCTTGTGTGAGATAAGATATAGAACATAGTGACTTGCCTCTCTCTTAGGAATAGGTATTAAGCACCCCTATAGATAATGTAAAGTAGGAGTCACAAATTTAGTGGTCCAAAGGTAATGCAATTGTTATGTAGATGTGGGGAGAGGAAATTCAAACCAAATATTGGCCTGAATATATACATTCATTGACTCATTGTTAAAGCAAACTAATTAAATGTGTTTCACACATATAAAAGGAATAACCAATCTTACAGTACTGCATTGTGTGCAAAACAGACATATGTGAAACAAATGCCTTGTGCTGGACCTCTCCATGGAATGATTTCTTATCTTGTAAAAGCAGCCCTTGTGAGGTGAGTTTAAAAGTAAATAAGATGAACATAAAATATTGCTAAAAATACTTTAATAAACCTTTCTAAATCATGGGTCTATAGTTTATTTTTCAAACTACATTGTCAATATGGGCTTCAAATGGGAGTGTTTTTGTACAAGTTACATTGGCTCCATTTAGGATACTTTAACTTTCTTTTTAATTTTCTTTTCTTTTGTTAGCTTTTGAATGAGCAGTTACAGAACCACTGGTGCATCCACATTCTTTTAAAGAGGACACTTTAAATAAAGTTGACTATAATAGAGAAGGTGGAGTCCTTTTATTTTTAAAAAAATTCCCCTCTCCATGTGGTTCCCCAGTTCTCATGGATTTTTTTATGTTGTCCGGACAATGGGAAACACCTTGGTATTTGGATCACATGAAATCTCAGTGGTATGATTGAGAACTGATTCTCTGCTAATAAAACCTTTACAAAGTGATTTTGAAAGATGGCATACTACTTCCATTATGGAGAAAGGTCAATTCTATTAAAAGGGTTTTTACTCCAAACCTTAATGATTTCTCTGCCCATGGAACCAAAAATTAGAACAAACATTCCAAACCATTCTGAAGGGTTGGTTGAAAGCTAGAATGTCAATAAAAATCCATTATAAATGAATCCCCATAATTTAGAGCTTTATAGAATATAATTGTAGTTGATCCTGTGATATGCTGAGTGGTCAAGATGGAATGATGAAAGGGATGTTTTAGCTGTGTCCAGGAAGGGTGAGAATTTTTGAACAGAGACATTGTTCCAGCTCTCTTCTCAATTTGGTTATGGGAAAAATGTCAGCAGAAGGGACTCTATGAGTTCTGGGGAATCCCATCCTTTGGAAATTCCTGTGAAGTTTTTTGGTCAATAGAAAATCTCCATCTGACTTCAGTAGGTCCCAGATATAGCTCTCTGATTAACCAAATGTATATGTGGACATAATGCATACAACATAAAAACGCATATTGCTTGGGGCAAGAGTGAGAGAGAGAGGAGAAATAGCACATAATAAATCTGTCAAGGAACTGGAAGGTGGGCAATGTTAGATACCCTGAATGCACTGAGAATTTAGGTTGTCAGAATACTTCAGCTTTCTTGTCATGTGTGATTAGGACAAAAGTTTTAAACTTGGTTGCCAATGGTTAGGCCTATTTGGACAGTTATAGAAAATGTGACTTTTTTTTACAGACTTTTGAGCCCAAAATTATCCCCTAAATGCTTTGTTTCCTCTTCAGCATAATCAGTTCTGTAAACCATTTCTAGATCTTTTAATGCTAAACATTTACAAAAGTCTATAAACTGATGGGTTTTAGTTTTTATATGGTCTTTCAAGGCATGAAGTAGAAGATGAATTTACTTTTTTTTCTATTGAGTCTAGACAGTGGTAATTTGTCAGATTATTTTCTGAAGATTTATTATTTTCACTGTGGTTGAATCCTTTAAAATTGGTTTAAAGAAAGATTGGTATTTCAAAAATGTTTCATGTTTGAACAAAAGAGAGCCAATTTTAAAGGCTTTAAGATATTGTTCTGATATAAATGAACATTTCTAAAATGCTGACTAGTCTTTAAAAATCAGTTGACTCATGAGCCATGGTAACTTGGAAGCTCAGCACAATAGATAACGGTTTATGCTGATATTTTTTGTCATATTGCATATGGATTAAAATCTTAGAATCATAGGGCTCAAAGGGACCGTGAGGATCATCTAGTCTAAGCCCATGCCAAGATGCAGAATTTGTTGTGCCTAAATCATCCAACGGTATGTCTATACTACCCGCTGGATTGGTGGATAACGATCGATCTATAGGGAGTTGATTTATCGTGTCTAGTCTAGATGCGATGAATTGATCCCCAAGCGGTCTCCCTTCGACTCTTGTATTCCACCTCTGTGAGAGGTGCAGGCGGAATCAATGGGGGAGCGGCAGCAGTTGACTCAATGCCATGAAGACTCCAGGGTAAGTCGATCTAAATTTGTTGACTTCAGCTACGCTATTCTCTCTCTCTCCCCCCCTCCCCCAGTGTAGGCCAGGGCTAAAATGGATGGCTATCCAGCTTTTTTGAAAAACTCCAGTGAAACAGATTCCACAACTTGTGGTTTTTTCAATTCAAAATTAAATGAAAACAAAATTACATAGTTTTACAAAATAGATTGAAAAAGCTTTTTGTTTCTATTTAGAGCCGCACATCTTACTTCCTTTTTTCTTTGATTAAGCAAACACACCTCAGTCTGGACTATTGTATAATGTAAAAGCCGCATTGCTTAGAAAGCCAATTGGATTACACTTTTCTAGCATTTTATGGTGACACTTAAAAATAAGGTCTTTGATGTTCTTGATTGCATCAGTTGGGAACTCAAACTGCATCTTCTAGTACATTTATTTTAACAGTTCTGAAAAGTTTCTAAATAATATATTCAGTTCACTCTGCTTTGAAGAGACAGACTAGTGGTTTTTCCCTGTGCTCCAAGGAAGCTGTTAGTCTGATGGGTACTTAATCGGGAGATAGTAGACGAAATATTGCACACCCAACCGGAGGAAAATAATTTTTCTAAATAACTGTAAGAAGGGCCCTTCCAGATTTCAGTTGAATTTTGCCTTCCAAAAGTCTCATATTAACCACTTTCAATGTGTATTTCTTAAAGCTGAAAATCAGCATAATATAATCCATTGTACTGCATGTGTAATCTGGGGTCCAATTAATAATGCAGCCAGGGTCAGAGGATAAACCCTTATAAAATAAACTACATCTGCGGTTCCAAAACAATCATCTCTTCCCCGCCCCCAAAACAACTCCATGTGCACAGAATCTCCAACATCAGTGGCTGCAGAATAGAACTGGGCCAATTCCCATGTGGGGGTGAAAAGGATGGGTTTTTCTCAACGTATTGGGTGCCAGTTAATTATTAAAATCTAAATCACCAAAAATGGTCAAATTTGACAACTGGGAGAAATAATAATTGAGAATATAAAACTTTTAGCTACTTACATGACTATTTCAGGGAAAATTAAAATCAGTAGAGTTACTGATAATTGTTGTGGTTTGAAACTGCCAGGAATGTGATTTCCCACTATGTCCCCATGAGTTATTTCCTCATGGGCATGCCAACCAAGCAAAGAAAATAAACTTTGAAATAAAACTTGTTTGTTAAAAAAAATCTAAAATCAACTAAGAAACAAAGGATATGTAAATTGGTTACACAGTATATAAAGTAAGAAATTCTATTTTGTATAGGTTCTTATACCATTATAATTACCAGGGTGTTTAACCATGTTCTGTAGTGCACCAAGCCACATGACTTACATCCATCATGTATGCGTTCTCTTTCTTTTCCCAGGGGGAGAATTGTGTGCAGTAGAATATTTTGTTTGGGAATTGTATGTATTTATATACACTTGTTGTAACATACTTATGTTAGCGGAAGCAAGGTCAAGGTAATGTGCCTTTGTCTTGGAGTGGCAAGGGGTGAGGTTCGTGATGTCCTTAGTTTTGGGGGGAGTTCATTCCATCGATTTATCCTAGTCTCCAATAAAGCTCTGTCTCCAGAAATAACTAGTTTTAGCTTTATGGTAGAAAGTTCTAATGAATCATATAAAGTAATTATGTGTAAGGAAAAAAGATGATAACTTTCAGTTAAACAACTGATAGTCAAGTATCACTAACAATATTCAGCAACCTGGATTAAAAATCAATACCACATAAAGGAATTCAAATTCAGTTAAAACTAAACCCTAATAGAATCAGAACTGGAAGGGACCTTGAGAGGTCATCTAGTCCAGTCCCCTGCACTTGTGGCAAGACTAATTATCTAAACCATTCCTGACAGGTATTTGTCTAACCTACCCTTAAAAATCTCCAATGATGGAGATTCCACAACCTCCCTAGGCAACTTATTTCAGTGATTAACTACCCTGACTGGAAGTTTTTCCTAATGTCCAACCTAAACCTCTCTTCCTGCAATTTAAGCCCATTGCTTCTTGTCCTATCCTCAGAGGTTAATTTTTTTTCTTCCTCCTTGTAACAATCTTTTAAATACTTGAAAACTGTTAGCATGTCCTCTCTGTCTTCTCTTTTTCAGACTAAACAAACCCCATTTTTTCAATCTTTCCTCATGGGTCATTTTTCTAGACCTTTAATCATTTTTGTTGATCTTCTCTGGACTCTCTCCAACTTGTCCACATCCTTCCTAAAATGTGTTGCCCAGAACTGGCCACAGTACTCCAGTTGAGGCCTAATCAGTGTGGAGTAGAGTGGAAGAATTATTTCTTGTGTCTTGCATACAATACTCCTGCAAAAACATCACAGAATGATGTTCCCTTTTTTTACAACAGTGTTACTGTTGACCCATATTTAGCAAATACAGTACAGTGTTAAATGTAAACTACTAAAAATAAAGGGAAAGTATAATTTTTTCTTAACAGTATAGGGAAACTATTTCTGTGCTTGTTTCATTTAAATTAAGATTGTTAAAAGCATCATTTTTTTTCCGCATAGTAAAGTTTCAAAGCTATATTCTGTCAATGTTCAGATGTAAACTTTTGGAAGAACAGCCATAATGTTTTGTTCAGAGTTAAGAACAACCTCCATTTCTGAAGTGTTCATAAATCTGAAGTTCTACTGTATTGGTGAAGATTCCAGACATGCCAAACTCGTGAAAAAAACTGCAGAAATTGGGCTTGTTTTTGGCTTAATTTATTGAGAGTTACTTGTTGGCTAGTTTTTGGCTTGTAACTTGTTGTAGCTTGTTGCTTTTTTTTGATTGGCTCCTGGCAAGCAGGATCAAGGGAGGGAGAGAGTCAGGGGTGAACAGCAGGCCCAACACAGTCCCAAATTGCACGCCGGGGGCAATTTAATCATATAGAGTGTTGAGGTTCTTAGGGATTGGCTTGTTTTAGCCTTGTTTTGAAATGGGACCAGCTTGATTTGGGGTTATTGTAAAAGTCAGAGTGCTTATTTGCCACGTGAAAGTTGGCAACTATGGCAGATTAATGTAAAAGACCACGGTGTAAACACTAAAAGTACATTTGCAAAAGGAAATAACATAGCAACACAATATCTCTCAAGATCACATTGCACAATTGTTAAGTGAATCAGAAATATCTTAGAGATGATCAAGAATGAAAATCTCTGAAAACTTGTATAAGATATTTACACATGCCAAAGTAAGAAATATTGTGTCAGTGTTGGTAACCTAGATACACACCATCAAAATTATAAAAAGGTTTGAGATTAAAAGGAGATTCAATCTCGCCAAACAGCTCACTGCATGGGAGGCTGGGGGTGGGGGAGTAGTGGGAGAGAAGAGAAAAGCCGAAAGTATTTTTTGTCATTCATACAGGCATCAAACTGTTGGTCAGGGGCTGAGAGAGAGAGAAGTGAATAGGCTGAACAGCAAACAGAGCAGTAGCGATCTGTGATAACACTCTCACTGGAGTTTCAAACTGATCTAAATTAAGAAGTAACCAAAAGTCAATATTACTGAATAACAAAGCTGGCTCTTACCAAAATACAAGTCAAAATACCTCATGTCATAACTTAAAAGTATGTTGCTTTTGTGTATTGTCCATCATGTTATTTAGAACAGAATATTCTGGCAGTATTTATGAAAGTTGTTTAGCTTATTACATCTGCTTTCACTAGAAAGGGGATCAACAACCTTTGGCATGCAGCCACAAGAGTAAGCCCCCTGGCAGGCCTGTTTTACCTGCCGTGTCCTCGGGTTCAGCGGATCGCAGCTCCCACTGGCTGTGGTTCGCTGCTCCAGGTCAATGGGAGCTGCGGGAGGTGATGGCCAGCACATCCCTCGGCCCACACCACTTCCCTGCTTTAGAATTTAGATTTTACTGGCACAAGTGTCTACTTTTAGGGAACAAAGATTCTAACTCCAGTTGTCCTGATCATTTAGAAAAATACTACTTTCCTCTCTCTCAGGTCAAAATCCTGCCTTCCCTTCAGAAGACATAGGGCTTACCTATGGAATATGAGTGACAAATCAGAATTTAGTTGGGGATTTAGTTGGTGTTGGTCCTGCTTTGAGCAGGGGGGTTGGACTAGATGACCTCCAGAGGTCCCTTCCAACCCTAATATTCTATGATTCTGTGAAATATGGCTTTGCTCTATCTCTCTACATCTAAATAAGATAAGACAACCTCACTCTCAGCACTGCAGTTTTCTGGAGTTTCTTGCATAGAGGTTTGTGATTTTCTTGGTTTCCTCAATCTTCAGGAAAGTTTCTCATTCCCACAGAAACTTGGGTTAGGATCTGGGTCCAGTACTTAAATCTTCCAAAGGTTTTGTCCATGAAGGACACCGTTAAAGAAATGTTTCTCTCTTGGGGAGATGAAGATCTGTTTTCAGGATTACTTTTACAGAAAGAGGGAAGGTGCTTTCTCAATCAGGATCAAGATGACTCTTCAGTCAGGATCTTTTCATCTTCAGGTGAGGCAGCTATTCTACTATCCTGTGGCAGAGAGCCATATTATGCACAAATTTTCCATTCAGTCTCATTGTTGTACACAGACCATCCCCCTTCTTAGTGCATGCACAACTTTTTAGTATTGAACAACTCAGATTTTGGAATTCCTTCTCCAAGCTACAGGTGTTAAGTCTATCACTTAGGCCAGTCAGATGTCATGGAATTCATTTCACCCATCCATTAAGTGTCATCCAAAGCTCTCAAAGGTTTGTCTTTCAATATATTCATTCTTAGTTCTTTATAGAATCTTATAATGTTAATTGAAAACATTTTTTATTCCAAGACTTTTCAGTTATGTTAATTCTTCCAGTAACTTTCAGTAATAGCCATAACAGTCTCTTTGTATTCTGCTGTGCATGTACAGTTCTCTTAAAATTTCCTTTAAGCTTGAAGCTTAAAGTTCATTCATTAAGGTTCATCCTCAGTCCTTGGAAAAATCATGGAGTGGTCCTCAAGGAATCAATTTTGAAGCACTTCGAGGAGAGGAAAGTGATCAGGAACAGTCAGCATGGATTCACCAAGGGCAAGTGTTGCCTGACTAACCTAATTGCTTTCTATGATGAGATAACTGTCTCTGTGGATGAGGGAAAAGCAGTGGACATGTTATTCCTTGACTTTAGCAAAGATTTTGATATGGTCTCTCACAGTATTGCCAGCAAGTTAAAGTATGGGCTGGATGAATGGTCTATAAGGTGGATAGAAAGCTGGCTGGATCGTTGGGCTCAACGGGTAGTGATCAATGGCTCCATGACTAATTGGCAGCCATGTCTAGTTGGAGTGCCTCCGAGATCAGTCCTGGATCCAGTTTTGTTCAATATTTTCATTACTGATCTGGATGATGGCGTGGATTGCACCCTCAGCCAGTTTGCAGATGACACTAAACTGGGAGGAGTGGTAGATATGCTGGAGGGTAGGGATAGGATACAGAGGGACCTAGACAAATTAGAGGATTGGGCAAAAAGAAATCCGATGAGGCTCAGCAAGGACAAGTGCAGAGTCCTGCACTTACGACGGAAGAATCCAATGCACTGCTACAGACTAGGGACCGAGTGGCTAAGCATCTGCTTTGCAGAAAAGGACCTAGGGATTTCAGTGGATGAGAAGCTGGATATGAGTCAACAGTGTGCCCTTGTTGCCAAGAAGGTGAGTTGATCTATTTCAACTTCAAGTATAGGAAACTTTATCTCCAACTTTGTTCTATATAAGCAACTTCTAAGATTCATTATCAAATTAACATGGCAATTCCAAATACCAAAATACTTCTTTACCTTTCCAACTTTAAATACTTTTACATTAACCAAAATTAGTACAATAAACAATGTTATGAAAATTAATACATTTAAAGATTAAATCATTAGCTTGATTGCATTGTTAAAGTACATTTATATTTTTTTTCTCACAACTATACTCACAACATTAGCTATAATACAAAAGAAATGTCTTAATTTGATTTTTCTGAACCCCCATCATATATCTTTGGTCTCTTGTTCTTTTGTTTTGAGAAAAAGGGCACGTAGGCTGGTGATACCTAACTCAAAGCCTTAAGAACTTCACCAAAAACCCATTAGACTGATTTACTTTCTAGAGGGTGCCTTTTTTTAATGAAAGCTTACAATAGCTAGGTGATAATGAGAGTTTCATCTTGTTTGGAGACAAGCAAATGTTGCTTCAGAATCCCAAGGGTGTGTTTTCATTTCAACAGTAACCGATACCTAAATTGATAGACTCTACAAAACACGGGGGATGGGTGAAATTCAAGGTCAGTCTCTTCTCTCACATACCTTCAGGGTGAGAAGGCTTTAAGGATGAGAGAAGGCTAGTTTTCCATCCTCCTTTAAAATGCAATTTTATTTAAAAAATAAACTATGAATCTGTAAGTTACTCCTTCCCAGGGAGTAACATACCAATTTTCTATCTCTAAAAGTTTACCCAGTGATTTTCTTGGCCTTGTGAAATGTAGCCCTTTGGTTCAATTTCAGTGTTAAATTCCCTCTCAGCTGTTTAAATCAGCGATTTTTTAAAATAGCAACTAACAGTAAATAAAATGATGTATTCTGTAACCAAAATTAACCCCTTACATGTCTTGACCCTATAAGCAACATATGTAAAAAGAATATTCAACTCCTGGTGGGCCCTCAGCCACAGCAACAAACATGGCCTCCACCACAAAGTACAAGAATTAAATCCAGTAAGTATGGTGTATCAACAATCCCCAGGCTGACCATTGGAGCAAAGAGTAGAAATTAAAAGATGCTTGAGATGCTGGACTACCACATGTAACATGATAGTTGTGTAACACGCTGCTAGGTAAACCAGCATGTTGTATTTTTTAGAAGGTCCTGCCTGTGAGGGAAGTCAGACATGTCTGGAAAGGAGAAAGATTAGGAAGATGTCCACCTTAAACAAACCCTGTATTTTATTGGATTAAGTTTTAGACTTTTAGATGCATTTTCCATTCTTGTTTGCTTGTATCCATCTCTATTTTTCACTCTTACTTGGACTCAAACATAAAACATCTCTTTTTTATTAAATAAATGTTTTGCCTTTAATCTAAACCAAGCTAGTGCTGGGTTTGAATAGAAGTGATTGTTAATCCCAGTTAAAGTAATAAGCTGTGCTTTTTATCTCTTTCTAAAGGAGCAATGAACCATGTGGCTGCTCAGTGGTCCAGGAAAGGGTTAGACATACCAGGGAAAGTGGCTTTGGGAGAATTCAGGACTGGGAATATGTTGGGGACTGTGGGACTGTTGTGTTGTGGCAGGCAGCTAGGGTCAAAGCACTGAACCAGTGCTGCACAGCACACAGACACTCAAGGAATGGCATGCTTTTCTTCTGGCTGTTTGGTGGCTGGGCTGTGAGCCACAGGACTAGAGCACTTAAGGCACCCAAGGGGGAGAGGGCAGGCAGCGACACATCTCCTTTCTGGTCTGGTTTGAATCCCCAAAATATGACAAGATATTCCTGGTGAAGAATAAACCAAAAAAGCACCACAGTAGAGGTGTCACATTAACAAATCATCTCACCATAGTGGAATGTACAAACGTCAGGCAGACTCTCACCAAATACAGAATCAGTGACCACGAACTAGAGGTGGGAACTGGGAGACACAAAGCATAGCTGAAACCCAGAGAGGAGTGATTATGCCACCGAAGTGAAAGAGGACAGATTAGGGTGACCAGACAGCAAGTGTGAAAAATTGGGACAGGATGGGGGGTAATAGGAACCTATATAAGAAAAAAACCCAAGTTCTGTAACTCCCATAGTGGGAGAGTGGCAGAAAAACTGCTAAAATCCCACCATTTATTTTATGAGTAACCTGCCAGTTGATTGGCAACATTGACTGTGTCAGTGACAGGCACTCACGCACCTCGGTGCATGTAGTGATCCATTGTGTTTGCCAAGTTCAGTTCTCTGAGAAATGAAGAGAATTTTAAACACATACTTCACCATGTCTTCTGGTCTCATGAAAAGCTCAGTCTCACTTGATGGTCTCTGGGAACTACCCAATTAATGGGAAAAAACCCCAAGCCCTTCATCTTAAAATAAAATTCTTAACAAAAGAAAGGGAAGGGAGGTTAGGTGAAGTTCAGAGTTAGTTTTCAGCAGTACCTTAGTTTCATTTTCCTACTGGTTGTCTTCACTGCTACACTGCTGGTGGTGGGGATGGCAGAAAAGAATGAGGGATGCTTTTGAACTAAAACTGTGCAAAGTAAAGGCCTAATCCAAAGCCTGTTGAGGTCAATAAGAGATTTTCCATTTACTTCAAAGGTCTCAGAGTCTCTCTGAGCAAATAATGTTTGAACATATTATATCAATTAGAAATAAATACAAATTGTTCTAGTTATGTTATGTTTTTGTCTAAGAATAACATATTGCAGATTTTTAAGGACTATACATTCTCAGTTTTAATGTTAAATGTTGAAACTCTAATTTTAGGTTCCAGTACCGACCTTACTCCTTCCCTCATACCTTCACCCATCCTAAAATAGGGTCAGAAGGGACCTTAAGAGGTCACCTAGTTCACCCCCCTGCCATGAGGCAGGATTAAATACACCTAGACCAACCCTGACAGCTGTTTGTCTAAACTGTTCTTTAAAACTTGTAATAATGGGGAGCCCACAACCTTCCTTGGAAGTCTGTTCCAATATATAACTACTCTTACATTTAGACAGTTTTCCTCTTATCAAACCTAAATCTCCTGGGCTGCAGATTAAGCTGTTTACTTTTTATGCTACCCTTGGTGGACATGGAGAACAGTTGATCCCCATCTTTAGAATGACCTTTTACCTGTTTGTAGACTATCATGTCCTCCCCCAGAGTTCTCTTCTTTCAGTTAAGGATGCCCAGTTCTTTCAATCTTTCCTCCTGGGTCATGTTTTCCAAACCTCTTATCACTTTTGTTCACATTTGGAGTCTCCAGTTCACATTGTAATGTGTGGCACCCAAAACTGGAAACACTATTCCAATTGAGGCATCACCAGTACCAAGTAGAGCAGAACAATTAACTTGTGTCTTACATACAACACTCCTGTTAATACAGCCCAGAATAACATGTACCTTTTCCACCACAGCATTACCCTGTTGGCTTATCTTCAATTTGTAATCCACTATGACCCCCAGATCCTTTTCTGCAATATTGCTGCCTAGCAGTTATTTCCCATTTTGTATCTGTGCATTTGATTTTTCCTTCCCAAGTGTAGTACTTTGCATTTGTCTTTATTGGGTCTTTGACGTTAGTGAAAGCGTGTCAGGGTAAATTACGTACAAGTTCTTGTATCTTTGGGTTCTGGACTCCTACATTTGTCAGCAGGCAGTCCGTGGTCAATACGCATCAGGACTGGACAAGGAGATGCTTTGTTCAGCTTGGCTGTTTGCTATGGGCATATTCCCACTTCTTGAGATTACTGGTTTCTAGACAGAAAGTTCTGCTCAAATTTAACTATGGAACTCACTCCCTGTCAGAGACTGGGAGATGGGTTGTCATGTTTTGTGGTTAGTGGAGTCACTAGCCACGAATAGGAGTCCATAGTAAGAGACCAGATGATAGAGCTGAAGATCAGAGCTAAGGTCCAAACCAGGTTACTTGGAGCAGTGCAAGCATAGTGTTGGGAACAAGCAGGCATGGCAGCTAGACCATGGATAAATTCTTTGAGGAGCCACCAGACTGTTTCTTTTGGACTTAATAGCTGATGTGCAGGATTTTCCCATGGTATAGCCAATAAGGCAGCCTCCTACAGGCCTGCTGCACTCATTAGTTTTCCAATAGATTGGCTCTACTGCTTCAGGCCCTAATTCCTGGCACTCCTGCTCCTCCATAAATATCACATTGCTTAGCGAATATGAGGAAAAGAGGGTGGTGTATAGTGTCCAGCCAGCCTGTGCTGCTTAAGGTGAAAGGAGATAGACAAGTGGGGCCAACAGGACACACACAGCAACTCACCTGTCCCATCGATGAGGAAGAGGGCAGAAATATTAAATCCATTTGATGGTCTGATATACTCTGATGTCAGAGGCCAGTGTGTATAAATTGGACAAGCAGGAGTTGCGCACAATCTCTGGATTATATCTGAAAGATAGGGTCTCAGGCCCATATCAGAATGAATCAAAATTGAAGTAGTATGTCAGATTGTCTATCCCTTTTTACTCTGTGTAAACATCTACACCTGCACAAAGTGCATGTAATTTTTGACCAAATCAGAGAGGTCGTACAGTGCACAGTCACCCTGTAGAACTCCTTGCCCAGAAGACATTGTGAAGGCCAAGACCATAACAGGGTTCAAAAAATAACTAGAGAAATTAATGGAGGATAGGTCCATCAATGGCTATTAGCCAGCATGCACAGGAATGGTGTCCCTAGCCTCTGTTTGCCAGAAGCTGGGAATGAGCTACAAGAGTTGAATCACTTGATGATTATCTGTTCTGTTTATTCCCTCTGGGGCACCTGGTACTGGCCACTGTCAGAAGACAGGATACTTGGCTAGATGGACCCTTGGTCTGACCCATTAGGACCATTCTTATATTCTTAACAAGGACTAGAGGGCAGAATCTGGCTCCATCTTATCTTCTCTCAGTATCACACAGAGTTTACACCAGTAACTGGAAGACTATATATCTCCAGGGAAATGTCAGCTCCCAGCAAAGGTAACACAGGACTTTGTTACCTTTACAGGGTATGTCTGCATTACAATAAAAGACCCATGGCATAGTCATGGCTGGTGAAAGTTGAGCTGGCTTGGGTTTATGGGAGTCGGGCTACAGGGATAAAAGTTGCAGTTTTAGAGGTTCAGGTTTGGGTTGGAGACCAGACTATGAAACCCCACTAGGTGGGTGGATCGTATAGCCCAGCCGCCAGCCTGAACCCAAATATGTACACTGCTATATTTAGCCCCACAGCCTGAATAATTTGACCTCGGCTCTGGAACTTGGAGCCATGACCATTTTTATTGTTTTGTAGACATACCCTAAGTGTCCAGGTGTCCTGTCCTTATTTGGTTTGTCAAAACTGCCTCCCCCTTTATTGTAGAAATTAATACACAACTCAGCTGCAACTGTTCTTCAAAGTTTCAACTTATATAGGTTCAAGAATAGCAGCTGTGTTAGTCTGTATCCGTAAAGAAAGCGAGGAATACTTGTAGCACCTTAGAGACT
Source organism: Sternotherus odoratus (assembly GCA_032164245.1). Classification (NCBI taxonomy): domain Eukaryota; kingdom Metazoa; phylum Chordata; order Testudines; family Kinosternidae; genus Sternotherus; species Sternotherus odoratus. The sequence continues at coordinate 199,963,413 of JAVMKO010000001.1, read as the reverse complement.
AACTAGTTTATTTCAGCATAAGCTTTTGTGGGATATAGCTAACTTCATTTTGAAACAGAAAAACGAAGTGAGCTATAGCCCACGAAAGCTTATGCTGAAATAAACTAGTTAGTCTCTAAGGTGCTACAAGTATTCCTTGCTTTCTTCAACTTATATAGTTACATTAATTGTGCCCTTTCTCCAAATACAAAACCTGTTTCATTTCCTCCTTCATTTGCCTGGTTACATATATGTCTACTTCAAAGAATATTTCCCCCCTTTCAAAGGACACTTTTGAACCTGTAGAAAGAGCGAGCTATTTAATTTGAATACATAGACCTTGCATATAAAAATCTACATAAAGAGTCCATAATATTTACCTGTTATTACCGTGGCAACTTTTGGAGGTTCTTCACCCATCAAGTTTGTGATCTCAACAAACATGCTCTGTGAAAGCAGTGTATCTGTATGTTAATCACCTTCTCTCCACAGGATTTTCTATGATTCTTAGCTGAGTGCCACATAGTATAATATATAGAGAATAGTATGAAACTCGCAAAATTGTAAGCAAAAATAAACTGAATGTTACAACCCTCATTAACCTTCAAAACATAAAATACCATTAGGCCTTTCTTCAGGAAGGAAAGACCTAACGACTTAACTGCAAATGTAGATTAGATGAAGCTTGTAAAGGTCACTATCTCATGGATAAAATTGCCATGGGAGACCTCTCAGTGCTCCTATCACTTAAAAAATTTACACTGAATAATGGTTTTAATTTAATTTTAGTAACTGCATGTGGTTTTCAACAAAACCTATCTAACTGAGACTAATTTGAAATGTTTAGATCATTGTTTTTAAATTAGACATGGACAAAATGGCAAGGGAAGGGAAGAGTAGTGAAAACAAAAACAACCCATTTTTCCCCAAGTCCCACTACTGAATAATGGTTTGATTTACTTCAAACTTTCTTAAAAACCCCAAAACAAACAAAAACTCAAGCAAATGAAACAAACTCATCTGCCATAGACCAACTATTAGACATGTCAGACTAAATGGAAGCTGTGGGGGGGGGATCCCGACTGCCCCCCCAAAAGCCAACATCAGGCTCATAAGAGGGCATGGGAGCAAGGGACAGAGAGCAGATAGCTGAGAGTAAGTAGTTGCCCTGCAGGGAGGGGAAGTGGAAGAGCTCCCAGCTCAGCCCGGCAAGGGGTGGATGATCCCGAGCACCTCAACTGCTCTTTTCCATGCATAGCAGCCGCTTGGTCCCCGCTCCACTCTCTGGTCCCCCTATGTTCCCTGGTTCTGTATGTACAGAGGCACCATGAGGGCAGTGAGTGAGAGCCAGTCCCAAAACGTTCCCACAGCTTCCTGGGGATCCCTTAGTCCTGCTTTCCAGGGTGAGATGGAGGCAGAGCTAAGGAGTCACTGGGGGGTGCCTGAGCACACTGTACACTTCACTGCCCAGGAGAAGCCGGGGTGAAGGGTTGATTTTCCTCTGAAACCTTCATTTTATGTCATACTTCAAAGCAGACAACAGTAAATAAAAATACCCAAACAAAAACCCCTTCATTGAACAGCCCAGTTTAAAAAGTTTAAAAATTAAGAATCACAATGTTTTGTGTTAGTTAACAATTTGACAGCCCTGGAGACTGACGTCCTAATTATCCTCAGAACAGAGGGACATGGGCATTTCCCTGTCAGCATGACTCCTCCTAGAGGAAGAGTCAGTTCTCAGATTAAATGGCAGATCAGTATAAAGCCTTCTCAAACTGCAGTCTTTCTATTGAGACAGCCACCAAAGGAGCTAATTGCTCCTTATGGGCACCCGCATCTCATCCATCGCACTGTCTCACTTAGGAAACCAGGGTGGGTAGTAGAGTTTTCCCACAGTGCAAAACATTCATAGAGCCAGAGTGTCAACACTGAGGTGGGGAGGTGTATTAGGCATTCCAAGACAGGCTTACTTTGACTCGGATCTGTGCACTATAGTGCGAACGCCAGTGCCCTAGGTTCAAGCATGGGTCAGAAAATCTTTAACCTAGGGTGAAATGCAGCATAGATGCTGAAGCCCGGACTTCCCTGACACAGGTTGCTAACTCGAATCCCACTATCCCTAGGGTTAGATTTCTGTGTAGCTCTTCCCTATGTCAGTCCAAGTCTTTCCATTGAACCTGTATGCATTGGAAGTATCCAAACATACACTTTGAGGAAGCAAACCAATATGTTGTGTGACAGACCGTTCTCTCACCCCTCTCAGGAACAGGCAGGAAAACCCTTCTTTGCTTCAAACAGTGCTCTTTAATTCACAGTGCAAGACCCCACCACCAATATATACAGCTTTGTACAGTCCTTCAGCATACAGCTCTTGATAGCTCAGCTCTACAGCTTACAGCTTTACAGACTCTATATAGTCCAGCTCTTAACATGCAACTCTAAACAGTTCTAAACATACAGCTCTGACTAGCTCCAAACCACCACCACACTGGGCTTCCTTCCTGGGAGCCTTTTATCCCCCAGAGGAGATTGCCAGGTGCAACCCATACAATTGATTGCCCTGCAAGCCAGGTGGCTGATTAGGCTTTCTGCACCGGGGGTTTGCAGAGGGCTTTTCTCCCTCTTAAAGGGGCGGCAGGCTGGGTCAAGCCCACCCTGCCACAGTTGGTTGTTTTCTTAATGGGTGTCCACACAAGATCTCAGTAATAGCATAGGTAGACTTTTGCCCTCTAACACTTATTATTACCTGTTTATTAGGACAATAGATTGTTCAAGTTTGTCAGCCACTATGTAGAGTTAGATTGTTGATTCTATTCTGTATAGTAGAACTGGTCAGAAATGTTCCTTCAGAAAATGCCAATTTGTCAAAATTGAAACACACTGCAGGAACATGTCGTTAACAATGAAACTTTGGCGGGTAATTGCCTCTGTGGGCCCTTAGCAGCCGAGGCTCTGCAACTCCTCGGCAGGCAAGTGGAGAACAGGTTTCATGTATTTACAGTAGCTAGTGATGCTGAAGAGATGTTGCAGTGATCTGTGCCACTTGGAGTTCTCTAAGTGCTGAAGGCTTCGTGCTCAGCTATATTGCATTGCTGAAGCCCAAATGGGAAGTGACAAAGGCATGTGTTACCCAGGCTAGGTCATTGTTTGCCAGTATGGGATGGAGTTTCATAGCCAACTGGAGATGGTAGAAAGCATTAGTCACAGATGCTGCTCTCTGAGAACTTAGCATCAACGAGGAACCCAGGAGTATTATGGATTGAATTATGGACTGAATTGGTCCTGTCATATCCCACATGTGAAATACTTACTCACTATACATTATGGCTGAATCTACAATCAGAACGAGGGCTTGGATTCCCAGCTCATGCAAACATACAAATGCTAGCCCTCATCGAGCTAATGTGCTAAAATAGTAGTGTAGCTGGGGTAACATAGGCAGTAGTGAGCACAAGAGAACACCAGAAAGTTGAGAAGTACAAGCCTACCTCCCAGTGTCGACCTAGCCTCTGGGTAGTCCCATGGAAATCAATAGTGCTATTTGTAGAATGCTGTAAGGGCCTACAATATTTCGATAATTCATTCCAATTACCCCACTCTTGTCTTTTGCATGCGTTTGTGCATACACCAAATCCCAAATTACCCATTTTAAAGGTATACAATTATCCAGGAAATGCAAAAATGAAGTTTCCTAAATAATCTTAATGCAATTTTACTGTTATCTGTTAATCATTCAGAAAACATAAACAATATATGAAGCTATATATGTATATTCAACAATTAAAAGACAAATAGAAATAACTATGTGCATGTACCATGGCAGAATTTACATTGATTTAAACCACCAATAAACCCTTACTTTATCATTGTTCTACATGGTGCTGCCTGGGTGTGAATAGAAATTCATGCAGAACCCTTTTATTCTCTGACGGTTACACTGTCAAGCAAGGTCTGCATCGGGGAGAGGGGTTGGGTGTATTTTATAAAATCAGAGAAATTCATTACTTATTTAAAAAATATATTGTCAGAAAAATGTGAAGGAAGAAGTGAATTTAGAGTTATCTCTGAAAAAGGTACTCCACTGGAATGAAAATTTAATGATGGATGAACACCATTTGCACATAAAGGCCTTTATAAATAGATCAGTGATACAGGAGGGAAAGAAGGGGAATGATGATAGCACAGGGAATAAGTAATGTGTTTTGCTATTTAGCTCAGCAAGTTAGGGAGTCGTAAATAAGTCGTCCAGGCCTATGCTTTACACCTATAACAGGCATTTTAACCCAGGAGTAATATCTTGTATTCCTTCTGAAAGGTGCAGCAGCATAGAGTCTGCAGAGTGAGTCAATGACAATTAGGGAAGAGAGATGCCATGAACAAGCCTGTGAGAAGAATAACCCAGCTGTAAACTTTACTGTAAACTCCAGCCATCAATGTTTTAACCCATTTTTTTTTAGGGTTTTCTTTTAAGGCACATATATTTACTAATAAATTTAAATGTTTGCAAGAAATGCCATCCCTTATACTTAAAATTCAATAACTGGGAAAAAGCTTGAAGTAAAGACAATCAGTTTAAAGTTATGCATCCGACAAAGTGGGTATTAGCCCATGAAAGCTTATGCTTCAATAATTTAGTTAGTCTTTAAGGTGCCACAGGACTCTTTGTCACTTCTGCAATTCCAGATTAACACAGCTACCTCTCTGATTCTTGACAGTTTAAAGTTAGAGTCCCAAATCAAGCCTTGAACATGCAATGTGAGCTGTATAGACTGACACCTATACCTTCACAGAGCCCTAAAGATGTCAACATGCATCTATATATGTAAAAGGATCTTCCCACTCAGAGGTTGTTGCAGGCTCAGAGCCTACATTATTCTTAGTCAATAACTATTTTATTTTAGTCATCAATGCAAATCAAAATGGGGGGAAATTAACAGTATGATATATAATAATAAAACATCATACCTTTATTTTTAAGAGGTATTTTAAGAGGGTAGAGGTCTTATGTAACTGTGACAAAGAACACCACCCATTATAAAATATTTGTTAGCAATTTCTGACTCCCTCAACAGTTATATGCTGCCATTTATTTGTTTATTCTGGGCAGCAGACATAGAGGAAACTGGCACACAGAGAGAGAAATGTTAAATTGCTTTAAGAAAGTCCAGTTTTCATCATAAAAATCACAAATCATTTTATACTAAATAGGAAGAAAATTTGTTGAATCAAATGCTCCCAGCCATAGAAATTACTGTCACTTCACATCAATTATAAAACTATCTTTATAAAGATTTTAGAAAGGAAGGTGCTTTTATAGTAGATTCAGTATGAAATAAATCAGTCTTGATAGAGCTTTTCACGTTTATCACACTTATTCTAGTAATCCATGAGTGATGCTGCTGCTAAGTTCTCTGAAATTGTTTTTAGAAGTAGGCTGTAATTTAATGAGAACAAAGCTACCAAATTTTTTGATATTTTTACTACTAAATATTTACTCCAGTTTTCTACTTATGTTCAAAGGTATCCTTAAGATCTTTGAAAAGAATCTGGGCAGGGGGAAATATATGACCTACCTTAATTAATGTAATATAAACCACTAAGAAAACAGCAGGTGGGGATGACTTGAGACATGAACCTCCATGGTTTGACTTTGCACATGCTTAATTTAACTACATGAGTAGTTCTTTGACTTCAATTTAAAGTTAAGCATGTGCTTAAGTGCTTTGATGAATCATGCCCTATAACTTGTTTCCCAATTTCATGCTTCTAAAACAGGCACTGTAACATAGGCCATTAAGAGAGATCGTTCATCTCTATCATAGAATTGTAGGACTGAAGGGATCTCAAGAGGTTATCTAGTCCAGCCCCCTGTACTCCAGGCACGACTAAGTATTATCTAGACAGGTGTTACTCTAACCTGCTCTTAAAAATCTCCAGTGACAGAGATTCCACAGTTTTCTCTTTTCCAGAGTAAACAAACCAATTATTTCAATCTTCCCTCATAGGTCATGTTTTCTATAAATTTAATGATTTTTGTTGCTCTTCTCTGGACTTTCTTTGATTTGTCTACTCTGCAGAGTAGAAAGGAAGAATTACTTCTTGGGCCTTACTTACAACACTCTTGCTAAAACATCCCAGAATGATGTTTGCTCCTTTTTTCTATAGTGTTACGCTGTTAACTCATATTTAGCTTGTGGTCCAATATGACTCCCACATCCCTTTCCACGGTATTCCTTCCTAGGCAGTCATTTCTCATTTTGTATGATTGTTCCTTCCTAAGTGGAATAGTTTGCATTTATCCTTAATTAATTTCATCCTATTTACTTCAGATCATTTCTTCAGTTTGTCCAGATCATTTTGAATTTCAATGCTGTCCTCCAAAACACTTGCAACCGCTTCCCAGTTTGGTATGATAAACAAACTTTATAAGTGTCTTCTCTATATCATTATCTAAATCACTGATGAAGATATTGAACAGAACCGGACCCAGAACTGATCCCACTTAATATGCCCTTCCAGCTTGACTGTGAACCACAGATAACTACTTTCTGGGAATGGTTTTCCAACTAGTTATGCACCCACACTAGAGTAGCTCAATCTAGGTTGTATTTCCCTAATTTGTTTATGAGAAGGTCATGCGAGACAGTATCAATTCCTAATTGTAAGTCAAGATATATCTCAAGTACTGCTTCTCCCATCCACAAGGCTTGTTACTCTATCACAGAAATCTATTAGGTTGGTTTGGCATGATTTGTTTTTGACAAATCCATGCTGACTGTTGCTTTTCACCTTATTATTCTTTTAGATTTCTGCAAATTGATTATTTATTTTCTCCAGTATCATTCCAGGTACTAAAGTTACGGTGACTGATCTGTAATTCCCCAGGTTGGCATTATTTTCCTTTTTTATAGATTGACACTGTATTTGCCCTTTTCTAGTCCTCTGAAATTTCACCCATCTTCCATGACTTTTTGAAGATAATTTGTTAATGGCTCAGATATCTCCTCAGTCAGCTCCTTGAGTATTCTATGATGTATTTCATCAGGCCCTGGTGACCTGACATGTAGCCTGACATCTTACTTATCTAAGTAATTTTTAACTTGGGCTTTCCCTATTTTAGCTTGATCAGGTCTGCTTAAAAAACTTGCTCCAATAGAGTGCTCTAATGATGATATCACTACTGGATGGCTAGTATTTTGTCTTTCTCAGCAATTTCTTAAATGCAGTTTCTAAATAGTTTTTTGTATGTACTAAGGGAGGCTATTTGTTTCATTTGTCAAGGCTTTTTCTGTAGAAGGTTGCTCAGTTCAGCCGATGGCTGCTCATTTACAATGAGGCCCTGGATGCATTTAGAAAACTGTAAAAAAAAACATATTGTACAATAACACTAGCAAACCCATAGTTTTCAATAAAAGACAGAGTAGTTGATAAAGTGAAGTGATTTTTAAGGTACAGCAGCATATACAATACATATGAAAGTTAAAGAAAAAAAGTACCTAGTTAAAAACAAATGTAGATAAATTTCTGAATGCTGGTCAAAAGAAGCTGTGGCTGGAATGCTGAATTGTCAACTCTGAAAAGAAACTGGCTCAATAACAAGTGTCTGACTGCTTTGGTTATGTGGAGAAATGATTAAAAACCAATTTTGATTAAAAAAAACCCAGCTCTTCTGTTGCTAAAAGTGCTAATTAAATTAAACCCAAAAAGAATATTTGCTGCCTGTGTAATTCCCCCATCCTCAGTTAAATTTGTCTGGACTGTCTGTATGGTGGGATTCTGAAAGGTTATTGAGTAAGGAGAGCTGATTGAAATATCTGTCTGCAATTATCTTTTGTTGTTCTCCAGCTAACATGGTCACATTCTGGTTTACGTTAAAAAGTGGGGAGGGAGTAATGTTTATTTAGCCCTGTTTTTCCTAACAATCGATTTATGAATCTGAAATCATGTACAGGCATTGTACATTGGATGTGCATTGCGTAGTCTGTGGTAATTAAAAGTCTTTTGGCAGTCCTCTAATGACCAGCCAGGTTTACTCTCCTCCTTGTCCCTTTAAGTAACAGAGGAAAATAACTAACTCTTGTTCTGAAGAACACCTTCCAGAAAACTTGGCTTTTATCCTTTATGATTCTTATTTAATTTTTTTTCTTTCCTTTTTTTTCATGGCCATCAAAGCTGCAGTTCTCCAAAAAGCATCCCTAAAAATAAACTCTTCAAATTATAGGCCTTAGTTTACCACAGTGTCCCAATGTGTCATTTACAACAGTCTTCAAAAGCCATTCTCTCTGCAAGCCAGGAAGCAACCGAAGTCCACGGAACTTGAACATTCAGTTTAAGTGCTCCTAATCCCAGTACATTTTGACTAACTGTTACTTAACACACTGCTAAAGGCAGGGAGGCATTTAGAAAGTCTCTGGGCCCCATTCACTGCTGACACGAACAGCTGCAGCTCTATTGTTTTCGATACTTATGTGAAGTGTGAACTTGGCCTCTGTCTTTTGCCATCATTTTCCAGTAGATGATGGCACAAAGATCTGTGATCTGGTGAATGAATATTGAGGATGAATGAGTAGTTTTATGAGGCATGGATAAACCTCATGGACCAGATTTTCAGCTGGTTAGCTTGTTCCAGCTCCCTTGACTTCACTGAAACTATGACTTAGAGTGAGGATCCAGTCCCAGGGCTTTATATATTGAGATATCAGGGGTTACCAGGAGTCATGAATCTCTTTCTCAGTGAGGAAAGCGAGGAATACTTGTAGCACCTTAGAGACTAACTAGTTTATTTCAACATAAGCTTTCGTGAGCTATAGCTCACCTCATTGGATGCATGGAATGGAACAGAAGTAAAATGTATTTATACACACAGAAAGAAAAAGAAAAAAAATGTACATTAGCATACCAATTCTAAGAGGGCTGTTAAATGTAGATGGGCCATTATCACTAGAAGGAAAATACACCTTTTGAAATGGAGATCTGTTGTCAGTAACTCAGGAAATGCAATTAATTACTGTAATGAGAGAACCAATCTGAACTTCTGTTAATCCCCTGGTTAATAGTGTCCAATTTGAAAATTAATTCCAGTTCCTCAGTTTCTCATTGGAGTCTGTTTTGGAAGTTTTTCTGTTTCAAAACCCTCCTTGCCCAGAATTGTGAAAGTCAGGAGTGAGCAGGGCTTAGGTAGGCAGGCAGAGAGCAGAAATAGGAGATCTACAATGGCCTGGGTCCCAATCCTGTCTGTAATCCATTTAAAAACTGCCTATAGGTTTACTTGTCATGACTTTTGTATAAGGCTGTTCTGTTTATCTGATACTGCAGATGTACAATAAGCTCTGGGTGTATTTGGAAAACAGTTACAAGAAACCTAGGCTAAATCAGCCATTGGACTAAAAAGCCTCTGCAATGCAGCTCTGCAGCCTGGGAGAAGGCTCCGCTGCATCTGTCCAACGCACAGCCTGACAAATTAGGCTAGAGGCTTGGGATAGGATTTTGGCCTTAATGAGTACAGGTTGAATGGCAAGATTTGGTCCAGCATCAAAAATCTAAATTATGGGACCATTGTTCTCTAACTGTAATAAATCTTTTAGCTTTACTAGCTAACATCTTAGTACATAATTTATGTATACCTTTATCTTTTAAATTGGGGTTTATTGTCCTTTCACTTAAGATGTATGTTGCTACAACTCCATTGATTTTGGTGGAGTTTTACCTAATTTACATTGGTGCAAGAGAGTGGAGCATTGGACCGTTACGTACAAAAATAACCTCCAGTAAAGGTTCCATATAATCTAAACCTTTAATTTACCAGAGGCAACGTTAGATTAAATGCAAATACTGATAAAAAATAGATGTGGAAAAATCAAATGCAGATTTACCTAGTTAATGTTTAGAAACATGTTTTTATTAAAATGCAACATGATTATGTAACAAACATCCATTCATCCTGACATTTTAAAAAAAGAGTTCCTAAAAAATATGATGTAGCCAAAATACTAAATAAATATATTATTTCCCCCCCATCACATCTCACAAAAATAAAGGAGGGTAGTATACAAATGTTCATTTATAACATATGTGCACTGTCATATGGGTTCTCTAAAATAACACTTTTTGAGCCCATACATAATATTAAAATCTGGGGCAAACCAATGAACCCAGTGGAAATTTCACTTTAATTGTCAGTTGTCTAGAGATTTTGTCCCATGTCTAAAAATATGTATGTGCTTTACACATGTAAATGTTCCCATTGAAGTCAGTGGAGCATCTAACAGTGCATAAAGTTAAACATGGTTTAAATCTTTGCAGGATCAGGGCATAATTGAAAATCTCACACTAGTCTGAAAAGAAATATGTCAGCATTTAGAAGTTTGGTTTGGTTTTTTAAAGTAGCCATCTGAGTATGCCAAAATAAACACAATATTATAGTTAGAACTAGCATTTTAATAGCATATACATTTCCAATTAATGAAGATGATGTGATTCAATTAGCTAATTTTCTAATAGGGTTATCAAGGAGGCTGATCATTTAATGCAAACTCTCTTATTTTATCTATTTGCACACCACGATATTTAGGATAAAATATGAATTCTGGTGAAGGATGAGGCTCAAGTTGTATTCAAATGTCCTAAATGATATGACATTTTTACTTCAATTAACCAATAAACTGGAATGATCAGTAAATTCCTTCATAATCTCCATATTTATTCTTTTGTAAAATAAATAAAAATTTGGACCTATCATGACATATTTTCTGCATAAAGTGTAAAATTATTAGAAAAAGTCAAAAGCTACATTGTAATGGGAAGGATGAGGGGGCCATTAAAAGGGTATTATTGATTAGATTCAATAGATATCTGAATGCTGATAATTTAGTTTTATAGTGACTGTGATGATGAACAAACTAATTTGACCTATCTAATATATTAAGGCCACTTACAGTCTTCAGAATTAACACTTAAAATAAGCAAGGCCTCTGAAGGGAATCAATAGCCATAAAAAGATAATTGCCAGAATCAATTAACCATGATACAATTTGGAGAATGTAAAAGGTATCAAAACAGATGGCTTAATAGCTATTTACTGGATGGCCTGGAACAAGCCAGTAATATGCTTTTAATTCTATGTAAAACAAGAATTTCAGTGGCCTTCTTGTGCACTGCTTACAGTCCCATTGAAGTCAATGGGAGTTTGAGTCAGAATTTCAGGATCAGATACTAGAGGCCTGGATTCTGCTTACACTTATGTACATGCTTACAATAACTGCACAATCCATCCCAGTGAGTTTCAGGGTGTTAATCGCATGCAGGAAGATAAGTACATGATCAGTCCCTAAAATTGGAATGGTAAGACCCTTAGAATATCTGAAATTGTCTTTGGTTTGACAAGCCCATAATTTGGGGTCATACTGTCCCCAAAAGAGCTCTGCAACATATTTGATTTGAAAATTACATTTCTGAAATCTGACCCTAACAGAATTTGCAGGGCATTCATGAAATTGAAATGTTGCCTTCAAAACTTCCCTGTCGGGGAAAAATTATTTGGAATTGAACACGTGGTTTTCCTCACTATCAGTATATGTGTGAGTTTGGTACTTCCATTCTTCAACTGGATTAACACAGATGAACCCTTGTACACATGTAGAGCTTAATTTATCCCAAACACTGCAGGAAGAAAAAAAGACAACAAAATATGTTTAAATAGACCACAGCTTTATTAAGTAACACAGCTGGGAACTCTCCAGTGGTAACTTGTCCAATGCAAGTCACCATTCCTTTGTAATCCATACCACCTGCTAGAGAATTGCCATCAGGTCGACCCCCGCCCCCTTCTATTGGGTCCCAACACCATGGTGGAAACCCACTGGCCTCCCCTCATAGGAAGGTGAAGAAGGGGGTGAGGACAAAAAGGTTGTTCCATCATTATATCAGACATTAGGAGCCCCAGTTGGATTTTTCACCTTCTTTATGAAATGCCTTCTCCTAATCCACTTCCAGTTCTGCTTTATCAAGGAACTGGACCCCAATTAATAGATTCCAAGAGTGGAGGTTTTGGAACAAATAGATAAATCAAACAGCAATAAGTCACCAGGACTAAATGGTATATCTGAAGGAACTCAGACATAAAATTGTTGCACTACTAACTGTGGTATGTAACCTATCACTTGAATCAGCTTCTGTAACAGATGACTGGAGGATAGCTAAAGTAATGCCAATTTTTTTAAAAGGCTCCAGAGGCAATCCTGACAATTACAGGCCAGTAAGCCTAACTTCAGTACTAGGCAAACTAGTTGAAACTGTAGTAAAGAACATAATTATCAGACACAGAGCTGAGCACAATATGCTGGGGGGAAGGAAGAGTCAACATGGCTTTTGTAAAGGAAAATCATGCCTCACCAATCTATTATAATTCTTTGAGGGAGTAAATGGCAGGGTCTCCCAAGGTTCGGTACTGGTACCACTGCTGTTCAGCATAATCATAAATTATCTGGAAAAAGGGCTGAAGAGTGAGGTGGCAAGTTAAGTCCAAAACTCATTGCAAAGAGTTGCAAAGGGATCTCAGAAAACTGGGTAGCTGGGCAAGAAAATGGCAGATGTAAATGCAGATAAGTACAGATAATGGCATTGTTGATAAGTGCAAAGTAATGCATATTGGAATAAATAATTCCAACTACATATACAAAATGATGGGGTCTAAATTAGCTGTTACCACTCAAGAAACAGAACTTGGAATCATTGTGGATAGTTCTCTGACAATGTCTGTTAAATGTGCAGCAGCAGTCAAGAAAGCTGACAATGTTAGGAACCATTGGGAAAGGGATAGATAATAAGTCAGAAACTATCATAAAGCCAGTATATAAATCCATGGTACACCTTTCCCTTGAATACTGCATGCAGTTCTGGTAGCCCAATCTCAAAAAAGATCTGTTGGAATTGGGAGAAGTACAGTCCTAATACTGAACGGAAGGTGGAAAACTCCACCCAGCCCAGGTCAATCTGGTGAAAAATTGCTGTGAAGAATTTCTCCCCCACACCCAAAAAGTGATTAGCATGATGCCCACCACACAGCCTGTAAACTTCATTTTTCCCTAATCCCAAAAGGCTTGGGAGAAGTTTGTAAATCCTCCCTTTGAGTGCATGAAAGCCAATAGACTTATGTTGTACCTTTCTGTCCAACCAGTCATCCACAGTGCCCCATCCCCTCAAATCCAATGGGAATGGGGAGTGTAATCCTTAAAGGAGCCAAGGATTTTCTTTCCCCTGTGGCCCCAGACAAAGACTCCTCCCTCGTCTTAGTTAGTTTGGCACATGGTTGAAATTACATGGTAGGGGGTCTTTTTCTTTGCTTTGCTAAGTCATCTATCTGTGCTCTTCTGGGTCCATGGAAATCATATTGAGTGTTTCTGTGAGTGAGGGGGGTGAAGTGTGAGCTAGTTCAGAATAAACACGTCTGTGCTAGTTTCCAGTTTTTATATTTAAAACAATAACCCCATGGCCTGGGAACTCCTGTGACTCTACTTGGACACTGATTTATTTTTTCAGTTTTTTAAGACTCTTCGAGCTTCCATGGTATATATGTATTGCAAATGCACAAGTAGATTATTGTTTAGGGATGCACAGCTCTCTGAGAGAGATATTTGAGAAGTCTATAGTCCTGCTGACTACTGCATTGTTTTTTCATTCCCCTCTCCCATTCAGCCAGGAAACAGTGGCATTTCCCATTATTTAAGATTGTCTCCTCACATTACCAAGATGTTGTTTCTCCAGGACAGCTGCCTTCCAAGAAACTGTTCTATTGTGCCTAGTGTCTTTGTTCCTTAATTCTGTGCTCCTCTATCTTATTACCATTGATTCATGCAGCTAGGGTACTGATAGCATTTTCATGTACTGTGTTTGGCTTTCTAACTAAGCCTTACATTTAATACACCATTTTATAAAAGGAGGCACTGACTATGAAACTAGAGTTCTGGTCAGTTGTGACGTCTGATGCATCCTTCACAAAAGGAAATGATCAAGGATAAACTGAAGCAGCTTCTCCATGCATAAAAGAGGCATTTCTCCAACAGACGAACTGTCCTCAAGGGACCACAGCAAATGTCAAGCACTGGGCCTGGTGGTCATTTCAAAGCTCTCTGTCTTGCCAAGAGACCTCAGAGACTTGCTGCCAAAATGTGTGTGTCTAACTTACTGAACTTAAGTCTGAGGTCAAGTAAGAGTGAGGGCAGGGAAGAACAGCCAAAAGCTAGGGTGCCCAGAGTCCACAGGTGGAACTCTGTTCCTATTGCTCAGGGCAAATCTGAAGAGGAAGATTCTTCTGCTCTGTCAATTCATCTGGGATAGATGAGCATGTTAGCGAGGTAGTTCCTGTGTGCTAACGTTAGGAAGGAGGATCAGGAGGGTACTCATGTACACGAGAAGCCAACAAAGTTAGTGGCCAATGGCCAAGAGGATACAGATAGCAATTGGAATTAGCAGCACTGATTACATGTGGATAACTTCTCCAAGGCCCGATGTGATGCTTTTTTCAGATGATCCCAGGGATGCATTATATGGATGTAACTCTCGCATCCTCCTGGACAAGATCGAATCTGCTCTGCAAGCAACTCCAGCCAAGAAAAAGTGCACACGGGAATGCAGCAGGGAAAGTCCCTTCTTCCACAGGGGCACCTGTTCCAATTCCTCCCCCCACACCGCAAACACACACACACACACACACACACACACACACACACACACACACACACACACACACACACACACTAGAATAGCACAATGAATATAGGAAAGAAACATTTATTTACAGAGGGATGAAAAACAAGGGGGAAAGATAGGGAGAGGGGTTAAAAGCGTGTTACATTCAACATGGGGCCCCACAGCCCAAGTGATACCACAATATAAAAGGATAGACTCAGAGTTCCAGAATCCTGGGCAGAGTGCCAGTCTGGCTGTGAGTCTTTGGTGCTCCTGGTCATCTTTAGTGCCTTTCTCCAGCAAACCCCGCCAGTGCATTCTTCTGCCGCTCTCAGCAGACCCCCATGCTGAACTAGCTACAACCTCCCTCCTTAATTCCAATGCAAAGTCACAAGCCCTAATACTCATGGCCCAGTACAGTTCTGGGTGACTGTGATAACAGGTCCAGCTCCTGGTTTGTCCTTATCAGGTGATCCCTTCCTGGCATGGGGTTCCTCCTGGCTCCTGTCCTGGGATATCCCCAGGCAGTTTCTTTGTCCCTCCCAGGCTTTGGGCTGGTTCTCGGCTGCTTTGCTATGGGAGGGCCTGCTCGCTGTGGGCTCTTTTGTGTGGAGCTACAGACACACTCACCCCCTGACCTGTCCTTTTGGAGCAACCAGCCTTCTTTGTTCCTGGAACTACTGGCACTTCGGCTGTCTCAGGACGAGGGTTTAAAGGGGCCATGCCTCTAAATCTCCAAGGATTACATGGGATTTATCCAACTTGTCAAATACAGGAAGAAGAAGAAGTAGAAGACGAATTCTGATTTAGATCACCCTTAGAAAAATCATGACATGAATTGTGCATCGTCAGGAAAAGCACCTCGCCTGCTCAGAAAGCACAGCAACTGCTCTGCAGAGCCACCATCACAAAACCTATTTGCAGGCTCAGAAGCAGTCTCCTGTCCAAACCAAACCATGAGTACACTCTTGAAATGAGTAGCAAAGATTAAACAATGAGAAGTGTGTTAAAAGCAGGAGGTCTGCATTGTGCGTTTGTGAGGGGAGAGAGGAGCTGTGTGTGCAATGCTGTTATAGTTGTGTCGGTCCCAGGATAATATCCTAAGGACCTGTATATGACATTTATATCATTTTCTTAGGATCCCTCAAAGATGCCTGAGGTACAGAGAGGCGTGAATGATGTAGTGGCAAAATTTATAACATTTTTTCAGCATAGGCAGTTAGAGCTTGTCATTAACCACACTAGAGATGGGGTTAAATACAAAAAACACCCAAAAGGTGGGAAAAACAAGAACATTTCATGTACTAAATCCCCAGTTTTTCTTATGAAAATTGATCTGTCATTAATATACCAAGTCAATAATCCTCTCTCCTTTATACTCAGTCATACAAATCCCCTCCTGTTACAGAGAAAATGGAATAATTCTCTAAGTGACTAGTATTTACAGTTGTTTTTTAGTGTTTATTTTCAATAGTTAGTCTTAAGCATATAATTGAGCCTCATTGGAGACAAGATATACTCTTATCCTTTGTTTTCCCTTTTGAAGATGAACTGATAGAAAGATGAACTGATCTTTCAATGAATCCTGATTGTCCTGTGGTATAGATTCTGGTTCTCTCTCTAGAAAATGAAATGTCTGTGAGATCAGTAAACATGATAGGCAGTTTGAGGATATCAACAGCGGTATCTAAAAATGCCTTCTTCAAAATAATGTACAACACCACAATATTAGTGTCTTACTTTTAAGCCAAAGCAGTGAAATGCATACAAACAGCATTGCATTATAAATATTGTTCACCTTGAACAGCTCTCTCTCAGGAAACTTTAAAGCAGGGGTCTCAAACTCAAATGACCATGAGGGCCGCATGAGGACTAGTGCACTGGCCCGAGGGCCGCACCACTGACACACACACATACCCTCGCTGCCCCGGCTCTGCCCCCACTCCACCCCTTCCATGAGGACTAGTGCACTGGCCCGAGGGCCGTACCACTGACACACACCCTGCCCTCGCTGCCCCGGCTCTGCCCCCACTCCACCCCTTCCATGAGGACTAGTGCACTGGCCCGAGGGCCGTACCACTGACACACACCCTGCCCTCGCTGCCCCGGCTCTGCCCCCACTCCACCCCTTCCATGAGGACTAGTGCACTGGCCCGAGGGCCGTACCACTGACACACACCCTGCCCTCGCTGCCCCGGCTCTGCCCCCACTCCACCCCTTCCATGAGGACTAGTGCACTGGCCCGAGGGCCGCACCACTGACACACACCCTGCCCTCGCTGCCCCGGCTCCGCCCCCACTCCACCACTTCCTAGAGGTCCCACCCCTGCCCCACCTCCTCCTCGGAGCACGCAGCTCCCCATTCCCTCCTGGAAAGCGCTAGGCACCACCAACAGCTGTTTGGCAAACAAAGCAAGAGCAATATAGGAAGTCCAGAGCTAGAAACACGCGCGGCCCAGCCAGGCAGCAGAGAAGCCTCCACTTCTGGCCCCTCCATCCTGCAAACTGCTATGGGGGGACCGGGGGGGAGGGGGGGCGCCAGGAAGCTTGGCAGGCCGCAGGGAAGGGCTTTGCGGGCCGCATGTGGCCCCCGGGCCGCATGTTTGAGACCCCTGCTTTAAAGGTTATACATACAATAGCTGAAAAAAGAGAGAATTATTACTATATAGGTCTGAGAGGATTAACAGATTGTCATTGATAAATCTATTTTAGCCACTGCAGTAACCAGCCTTTTGTTAAGCTGAACAGATAACCTTTTTTATAAAACCAACAATATTAGAAAGCAACATTAATGAGTTCAGAAAAAATTCAGAAGTTTTATGCTGCATGTGATAGCATTGATGGTTAGTGCTGTGTGAAAATAAAAACATTTTTCATTTTATTCTGGGAAAATTTCAGTTTTCTACATAATTGACTATACAAATATCTTCATCTACTGAAAGAAGAAGTGGTTAAGTGAGCATCTAGGAATGTGGAGTAGGATATGGTAGTGGTAAGTGTGAGAGAGAAATAAGGGCTATATTTTCAGAAACACAACATTGCACATTTATTTGTATACATAATCACTTGATTAGTTGCACATTTTTATGTGCACATAAAAAATTGTAAAGTATATACATTTATATGTGCAAATGGCCAAATAGGCACGTAGGCCTGAATCAAAGACCTTTGAAGTCAATGGAAATATTGCTGTTGATTTCAAAGAGGTTTGGCTCAGACCCTGAATTGGTCGTTTGCACAGACAAATGTCTGGCTTGTACTCGTGCAGCTTTGAGAAGTTTACAGTGTACATAAAAAGAACGGTGTTATGATAGAAGAGGAGAGGAAGTGCAAGAAAAAATGGGTTAAATGGGGAGGATAGAGTTACTGATGGAAGAGAGAGAGAGGCAGAGCACACTCGTGCAGGACCTGGGTGCATTTCAAAGTGGCACAGAGTAGGCAACCAGCTTCTGAAAAGGCACGTAAGTAGTAATCAGCCATTAATGTACATGCAGTGGATTGCCTGCTGTTCCAAGTGTCCATAACGAAGTGGACCATCCCCACTTTCATAGATTAGAGAAGCTAGCTCAGTGTCTGGTGGTACTGCTTTGAAAAACATGAGGACAACCATCACTGAAAAAGAAAAAAAATGAGTGCAAGCCGCCATAAAGCTGCAACTGCCTTTCAATCCTAGAAATCCTGTGTGTGAGAGATGCAGAGAAGAAATGTGTCGATCTGTGTTACCATGTCATTAATGATGAATACGTTTTTGTGTTTATTAGATTACATGATCAGGAAATTACACAAAATATTTTATTTACAATACTTTGCTGCAAAATCAAGGACTATGGCCTCTAATATTGTGTGGTAGGAGGGCAACTTTTGCTTTTTCATTTCATGGGGATTGATCATTCCTTCTCAAGCACCTGGCATTGGCCACTGTTGGAAGACAGGGTAATGGGCTAGATAGAGCTTTGGTCTGACCCAGTATGGCTGTTCTTATGTTCATGGAGTTTCAAAACACGCATCTACAGTGGGGTCACTTAAAGTTAATTCTGGATTTATAGAGATTACAGCATTTGGAGATATTCCCTCTACTTAAAATGGAGCATACAAGATTTTCATGTCTGGAAGGAACTTTTTTTAATACAACTACTCTTATATAGAACACATGCAATCAATGATCTTATTGCAGGGGTACTTTCTTGGACTGATAAAGTGGTGTGAATGCAATTCAGAATTGTATACAAACATCAGATACTAGATGTTATGGGGATGGACACCCTAAGAATACTGAAGAGGATGTTGTACTTGCGGCCAAAGCAGATAATGGTGGATTTATTGTGAAGATATTGTAGAGGAAAAATTGTCAGGACTGTTAGCAACAGCACCAGTGTGTGTAGAGAACTGAGAGGAGTGAAAGATAACACAGAAGTGATGATTTTATGGGGACAGAGAGAATAGTGGAGTTGCCACTGGTAACAGAGGGGAATAGATTTGGGAGGGAATGTGAGGAGGTCAAAAGCAACATATTGAAAATGGAACTCAGTGGG
This sequence comes from Sternotherus odoratus, assembly GCA_032164245.1. NCBI lineage: Eukaryota > Metazoa > Chordata > Testudines > Kinosternidae > Sternotherus > Sternotherus odoratus. Next base: position 199,944,218 of record JAVMKO010000001.1, on the reverse strand, counting down.
GTATGCTTCCAGTAATGTAAATATAAGGGAAAGGAAATGGTGCAGAGAACACTTGTCTCAACTGAGCTTGCGTAATTCCCTATTATCCTGAAAAACTACTTTTTAAAAGCAAAAACAAACATTCTCAGGCAGGGCTGTCCTCCTCGTTGCATGTAGCTACATACATTTCTTTGTGTACCGTGCAGAGCGATTATAGTGATATCAGCAAACTTTCTGACTCAGGAATTTTGGACTACAAAGAAGATACGATATAATTTGTGTTATAGCTCATAACAACCATCAGTCTGTTCATTTATGCTTCATCTGAAAGACAAATGTCAAAAAGCCTGTATGAACAGCTCAGCTCTTTGTACCAGCATCTCATTATCCACCCCAATCAGCTTGACTGTGTCACAAGTTATTTCTCACAGGAGTTTGTTTGATTGAAAGCTATAAAGGTCATCATAGTTGATTCCTTCACCATTCCAGTGTATATTGTATCGAGTGCACGTCATTGTTCTGTTCAGGAGAAGTAAATTTCCAAAAGTATTTAAAACCAATTAGTCATTGGCTACTGTTGATATGTTTCTTCAATTCAAGAGGCACAGTTTGGATGGTAATTTCCAGCTGAGAGAATAATACTTTTTATTATGGGTAGATGGCTGTTGTATTGTGATTCTTGAAACACTGGTTCCATAGCTTTCTGAATCAACACTTGTATCATCTTTCAGCAGCAGAATTTACTTAACAGTTCTGTGTTGATAGCAATCAGGTACTTCTGTTACCATACAGTACATATCTTATAGTCTGAGTTACCTGTGCAGATTGTCTATTTATTTGTTTTTTAATTAAATAAACTCTGATCCATTTAGGTGGCTTCTCTTCCTTCGTGGATTTTTCTGACTGTGCCATTTAGTCATTATGTCATTTTTTTTACCTCACTAGCCAAATTACAATCTCCGAGGTTAACCTAACCCCCCAACCTTTCCTTTGAAAATTTCATGAAGCACATCGCTGAAATGCTACATTACCATTTCAACCTAATTATCCACGATGAAAGCATCCTGAGTGTCTCAGTGTTATGCTGATCTCTACACTATGATAATGGATGGGTTTCTGATGTTCAGGTTTTAATGATATGTCATTCAGACCAATCCTCTTGTAAACTTCTGTTTCAACAGAGTTTAGCACCATTATAGCAATTTTGCTATTTCTACACTATTGGAGCATTCTTAGATAGTAAGCCAGTATCCTGTCGACAGCTAAACTGCTTTAAAACAACTGTGTTGTGTTATATCACTTAATTATATGTACTAGAGCTCGGCTACTAGTGATAATTATTTGATGCAAATATTTCATGAATTACTTCAGGTTGATATGCTCATGTATCTTTTATTTCACTTTTCTTCACACATTCATGTAAGCAATTTTTTTCTTTAACCTCAATAGAAAATGGTATTTTGGCCTGTAATCAAAACTTGTTTCCTGTCAACAGTAAATTAATATCAACCTCAAACACAATGGTGGCTATCTTAAGAATGTTCTGTAGGGTTTTTGAGTGGAGAAGGGGGCTTAGGTGAGAGAGAGAGAATGGAGAAGGAAAGAGACAGACACAGGGGAGATGAAAAAGAGGAAGAAGGAAAAGTAAGATAGGAGAAGGAAGAGGGCAGACAGAGCTATGGTGTACCCACTCCATGGCCTTGGTTACACTGGCACTTTATAGCGCTATAAAGCCCCCAGGAGCGCTATAACTCTCTACCCGTCCACACTAGCAAGGCATGTATTGCGCTATAAACCCACAGTTATACCGCTCCTGGTAATCCTCCCTTCCTTGAGGAATAACAGCTATTGTGTATTCCCTGTAGCGTGTTATGGCAAGTGTAAACAGTCATTACGCTATAAGTGATCTCTGGCACGCCTCTGAGCCATTTAAGGCAACTGACATCTCTTTGCGTTGTTTTGAACACAGCAGGAGGAATGCGGAAGTACTTTTTCAGAGTTTCTCTCTTAACTCAGCAGATAAGCACTGCAAATGTTTACAAAGGGAGCTGTGTGACTTAAAGCAGGCTCTAATTTTAAAGGAAACCATTAACAAGACTTTCACCCGTAGAAAATCCCCTCGCTCTCTCCCTCTGCATACACACTACATGTTTCCCCTCATCCCCCTCATTTGAAAAGCACGTTGCACCCAGCTGAATGCTGGGATAGCTGCCCATAATGCACCACTCCCTGTGCCGCTGCAAGTGCCGCAAATGTGGCCACGCCAGGACATGCTATAGCGCTATACCTATTGCTGTATATGGGTACAGCTATAACCAAAAGCGCTATAATCCTGTAAGTGTAACCATGGCCCATAGGCCACTTTAGAAAGACACCTTCCACCTGCAATATCTATCAGGGGCAGATGAGCAGAGGTGTCGACAGGGATAGGGTATGTACTCCAGCACTGGAGGCTTATTTTCAATCCCACCACAGGTTCCTGATCCAAGCTCTGGTAGAGGAAGCTGTTCCTCCTCCTAAGCCACAGTAGACATGATGGTGTACAGCCAGAGAAAGCAGCTTCCATTGTAGGAGGAGCTGCTGCATGAGGGAGAGCCGTCAGCAGTGTTCCACCCACAAGGTCTAGTGTATAAAACATAACCAGCCGTCCTCCTTTCCTGGGGGCTTCCAAAACCACTTCTCTGTCCACAAACTGATGTTGAGAAAAACAAGAGGCCTGTAGAACAGGAATTTCTGGTCAAGGGAACTTCTGGAGAGAGAGAGGGACTTGATCATTGGATGAGGAAGGTGAAAATTACCACTCACCAGGCTCTCCATCAGAATTCTTCCCTGCCACCTGCAATAACCACCACTAGCAATCCCAGGAAAAATCTCCTCCCTCCATCCCGGTCAATCACTTCCCCCACTACTGTTGAGAGATGCATCCAGGTGGCAGACATTTTCAGATGCATCAGAGAGACACAGATGTTTAACATTAATAATGACTAGCCTCTCAGTTAGGGTGACCATATGTCCCAATTTTATAGGGACCATCTCAATATTTGGGGCTTTTTCTTATCTGGCTCCTATTACCCTCCCCCCCACACCTTCAGTCCTGATTTTTCACATGTGCTATCTGGTCACTGTACTCTGTCTTGCCTGTTGGCAGGCAGGAAAGCCTGTCAGATCACCGTTAGCCAGATACGCACGTGAAGGAACCCTCCACTGTATACAAGGTGAGTGAGGAGGGTCAGTTTTGGGATTGTCTCTCCATGTGTGGTGAGGAATAGAGAAGGAGGTAGGATGGAGGTAGGTCTGTGGGATGAGGGAGACAGGAAACAAATCATTCTATTTTCACCCCCGCTCTAGTTTGTCCAGAAAGATTAATCCAGTCCAGCTCCATTAACTTTTCTGTAAAGCATCCTTGAGTAGCCTCAAAAGCCAGGGCTGCTGAAGGGATTTCCGATCAAATGGGTTCAAACGAGCTCTGCTATAAGGGAACTGGGGGAAGCATCAGGGGCACAGAAAAATCAGGGGTACAGGGTCTGCATGCAGATGGACCTGGCCCCCTTCCCCAGATCCTGCTGTCATCTGCCTGGCTTAGAGCTAGCTTTTCTGTAGGGGGCACTCCTCTGATGGAATGACATGGGACAGGCTCCACACAGGAATCTCTGTGATGATTTCCTTGTTTAACAAATAGCAACAAACTGCACCTCAGCTTTTAACATGGAAAGGGAAAAACTGGCCCAGTGGCTATTGTATCTGCTGTGCTAAAAGTCACTCTGAGTTGAGGCTTAAGGGACAGCAATTTTAAAAGAAGGCCACTCACAGATCCCCATTCATACCAGTGGAATCCTGCAGATATTAATGAACATCTAGGTGGCCCTAGTTTCAGGAACTCATGTATCTGGGGATGTCGAGCTCAATATCCTCTAGTCTGTCCTATAGGGACCACTCCCGGCACCTTCACCCTAGTGTCCTTCTCTCCAAGGAGAGTGCTGCTGCCTAGCACTTGAATCAGGGTCCTGTTGAATGCACTCAGCCACTATGTCAACTTGCCTTTGCTTCTATTGGGGGTCCCTTGCCTGTCTCTCTCACATGCATGAACACACACACACAGCATTTGGATATTCAGAAGTCACGTATGTAGCCAAATACCATGCTTCTTGTGCCAAAGAAGACAGAAAGCTATTAACAATGTACTCAGACTAACTTCTGCTATGTTGCACTCCTGGAAGTGATTGTAGATTTAACACCAGCTCAAGTTTTAACACACTTTACCCTAGGGGTACCTCCACTCTTGGAATTTCATTCTGTTTTAGGATAGGAGTGACCCCATTCTGGGTGTTCCATCCCCTTAATCATCCTCCCTCAATGGAACTTCTTAGCTTTCCATAGAACATCAGGGTTGGAAGATCATCATATAGTCCAATCCCCTGCTCAAAGCAGGACCAACCCACAATTAGATCAACCAACAGATTTTTGCCCCATATCCCTAAATGGCCCCCTCAAGGATTGAACTCACAACCCTCAGTTTAGCAGGCCAATGCTCAAACCACTGAGCTACCCCTCCTCCGTGTTGGAATATTGAAGAATCTAGACATGGTTGTGCCCTGCCACTTGTGCGGCATGCCCAGCCATCTCATCTATGTCTATTGTCATCCACATTCTATCCAAATCTTACACACTGCTCTATTTGAAATGAGCCAAAATAACGTGTGATATTATGGCTCTCTCTGAGCTATCAGACCAGTTACTGTATGATGATTCTTCCTCCTCGAGTATGGGCAAGACCAAATTATTGACTTTTACCTTCAATGGATGTTGAGGATGTTTAGCAATTTGCTATATCAAGACTGACTCTACAGGGGAAACAGTGAAATGAAATGTACATCAAGAATTATCAAATGTGCTAAGTAAACTCACCAAAAAAAAGAATACATTTCTCCCTACTAATTTGTTTTCGTAAATGTAAGTATTGTTTGTAACAATAGAAACTGCACCAATTTCAGACTGAAGTGTGATTTTTAAATGTCATGGTATCCCTTTAAATATTGTGTTTCGTACTCTGTTATATGTGAAAACAGCAGCATATTGGAAAATCAGAGCTTATCCAGAAGGACAAGAGTGGAGATGTGGAAAGTTTACACCAGCTTTCTAGAGAAAATTATACAGCATGTGGTATAAAAATAGGTCTTTTCCTTTCAAGGGAATGACTCGACTTGATTAAGACAGGATAAAGCAAAATGTTCCAACAGTTATGAAGAAATTTGTTCATCCGTTCAAGAGCATGTGGGACCAATATGACTTTGAGCTACTGAAAAGTGTAGGATTCTTTAGAGGAAACAGAAAAATGAATCTCTGGTTCAAATTTCAGTAAAGAAATATGTCAGCCTATTGCCCATTGATAAAACTTTATGAGAAGGCTTTATGGAACACATCAGAGTGTGGGTTATGAAACACAAAAGCAGCTATTTGTACAAATAGACCTTACCATAAAAAATGGATAGCATTACTGTACAGAGAACTGCAGATAAGCAGGCAACTAGTTCCAAGGCATGTTGCCCAGAAAGACTCTGAGTTCCTGGGATGAAAGCCTGACCCTATTAAAATCAATGGTAGCTGTGTCACTAACATCAATAAACTGAAGATTTCAACCCTCCTTTTTCAATGACAGTCACCATGCAGACGGTGGTAACTTTCTAGCTTGATTTCTGTTTCTTAAAGCAAAGACTCATAGCTGATAAGTTTTACAGGAAGAGAGGAAGCTAATACAAGCTGTGGAATTCCATAAACGTAGAATGGTTCTCTATTTCAGTTTCAGACATCATTTATTTGGACACTTATTTGCTCTGCTTTGTTCAAAATCACTATCTTTAGAAGAGTGGGTATTTTGGACACCTCTCTGTCCTGCCAAATGATATGTGTTTATTTTCTACGCAATAGGGTGTTTGGTTTTTGTTTGTATGTCCAGATAATGGGTCTTGTCTCCTGATAACTGCAGAATTTTGTACCTGCTACTTGAAATGAATTACTTTCTTTATCACATCCCAGGGATGGAGTTTGTGCCATTGAAGTCAATTGCAAAACTACCCTTGATTTCAATGGGATGCTAGTTCATCCTAGAGGTAGCACTAAAATGAGGAACTCAGAGGGTCACATTTACCATTGTACATAATGCAAGGGACAGGACTGGTATTGTTAGCAGAAGTTGGCTCTTTCTACTTATTAAACTGGCAGAAGATTGAAGATGTGTGTGTATATACAGAATGACCATGAAAGTCACTGTCCATATATTAAGTGTTTGACAATCAACTACCGTAGCTACTGCAGTTAGCATGGAGGCTGCCTTAAAAGTGGAGGAAAAAGCTATTCTTTACATTTTCTGCTACATTCTCTGAAGGATAAAATTGCAGAAGAGCTGAGAAGACTGGAAAGTATAGATCATTTAACAGGGCTTATTTACATCCCGATTCAAAGGGTGCTCTATGCTAAACTTCCAGGAGGGCACTGCCCATCCTTCGCTCCAGCATTGCAGCTCTAATCTTGGCCCTCTGCAAAAAAGGCCATGGGGACTGGCCTGAAGAGGGAGCACCTCCTTGCACTCAGCCCCCCAGCTGCAAAGAGCAGGGGTGTAACAATATTTGGATAGACTCCAAGCACAAATTAAAAGGGGATCCCTCTGTATAGCACTGCAGTGCTTCCTAATGATGCCCTGTTAATTTGCCACCCACTTAAAATATCTATCCTAAAACATGCTGCTCTCTTCTTACTCTTCCCTCTGTCCAAAATTTGTCAATCTATTCCTCGTCTCACCTCCAAGTCTTTGAAACTTCTCTCGTTATTTTCATTAACCTTGGTTTCTCCATCCTTTTCCTTCCCCACCCCACCTTCCTCACATATCTCTAGCTACAAAACCCATCCCCTGGGGGATAGAAAAAAAAGATCACAACTGCAGCCTTCTCTTGCCCTGGTAGACAAGTGGCTACTTCCTGAAGTGCTGTTCTCATGGCTCGCTGCTTCTGTGGCTACCACAGGAACTGGAGGGCAGCAGGCAAACAGATAAAGAGGCAGATGCGTCTCAGCCCTGCCTTTGTACATTATGAAGGGATCTATTCAACACTATTGTTTATTTTAGAAGCCCCTTCACCCAAAAGGAAAAACTGCTGTAACTGTTCTTTGGCGCAGTATGTTTTCTTGAAATATACCCTGACAGCTTAAACAACTCAATTAGGCAATTATCAAATAATGTTATCTGAGAGCAGGGTTCGGCATGCCAACCAGATTTTAATACATTGGAATGTAGTAGAATGCCATGATCCTGGTAAACCACTAATTCTTGTGGCTAAGGCTTCTCTTTCTGGTCTGGGTTTTCTCCCTCCTGGCCAATTTTGGGGAAAATATTCCTTCATTTATTCACAGAATTTCTTATCCCGAGTGAGCATGCTTACCCAACGATTGAAGTTCTTAGCTGTCATTTTCAGAATGAAGCCATTTCTCAACTACCGGTGAGGCCAAAAATGTGCATTAATCACCAATCACAAAACCCTGACTTCAATTTTTAGAATTGAAAAGACAGAAATGATCCTTTTATTGAATCACGTCTCTGGAGAGATAGGACACAACTAGATTGCCCATCAGTGTGGCATCAAATATGCTTCTTCCTCACAGAATGTTGTGCTGAGGGGAATTACAGGTTGTCTTTGGAATGCACAAAGACCTTGAAGAGGCCCTGCTGAGTATGGTATATGAGGTGTCACCCCCACATATCACTCTTCTGGACAGTATCCAAATCAACCAATTAGCTGCATTAGCATAGATAGTAGAAATGGCAAGAAGTTTTTGGGTCGTCCAACTAATCTCCCTGTCAGTGCAAAGTGGTTACCACTCATACCTTTTTTTTGTCCTGCCATGCTCTAAAAGACCCAAGGGATGGGGCTTCTGTCATTTCTGTCTGCAGATTTTTCCAAATACATCTCACTGTAAAAAAGTTTTTCTTTATATTCACTCTCAGGTTTTCCCTTTCCTGATTTCATCCCATTATGACTTGTTGCACATAATAAATAATTCTTGTCCCTCCTTGGTCTTCATATCTTTTGAAATATTTACAGATTATTGTGTCTGTCTTTAGTTATCATGGACACTCTTGATCATTTTTGTTGTTCCAGTCTTCCGCCCGTGTGTCAATGTGTTTCTCATACCATGGTATCCAGAACATAATTCCACTTGTGACTGCACCAGACCTGTACAGAGAGGGACTATCATCTCCTTGTCCTGTTTTATGCTGTTTTTGTATGTCTATGTATCCCACGACCTACTACATCATAGGGTTTTAATTTTCATGACATTTCAATGGGTGACTTTTTTTTATGCCAGTGGCATCCATCTCCTCTGGAGGCTGTTTTAGTATCTGTAGCCAAGGCTGGCGACAGGGGGGTACTACGGGTACAGCTGTACCGTGCCCCGGACTTAAGGGGGACCCCCTTAAGTCCGGGGCCCGTAGTCCCCCCTTGTTGCCGGGCCTGTCTCCGCAGACTGGGCGTGGGTGGGCAGGAGCCAGCGCTCATGCCGGGATGGTTTATTGCCGCCACCCGCAGCTGAGGTTAGGGGCGCGGGGGGAGCCAGGAGCAGCTGCCGTGCCGGAGCCTGGGAAAACCCCTCCCCCGGCGTGCTGGGGCGGGAGCCAGGCTGGGTCCCTCCTACCACGGCTGGCAGGGTCGGGGGCCCAGCCGGGGTGCAGCGGGGTGGCCCTAGCGCGTCCCAGGGTAGCCCCGTCGGGAGACCGGCCCCACGCCCGCCCCGCCTGCTGCAGGCGGGGCGGCCGGTCACTGGCAGGAGTCTGCCAGGAAGTGCAGGGCGGTGCCTGCCCAGCTGCTGCCGCGGGGTGGACACGTGGCGAGCGACCGGTCTGCTCGGGGGGGAGATGCGGCGGGGCGGGATGGGCCATGGGGAAGCTGCCCCCGGGATGGCCCCCCACCGTGGGACTGGCTCCACACACCGCAGGCCCCCCCGCATGCCCCCCACCGTGGGACCGCTATCCCTACTCCGCTATCAGAGTTGGGGGCCCCAAAATTTCTGTCGCCGGCCCTGTCTGTAGCTCAAAATCATGATGGTGCCATATGGCAAATGTTGCTCTACATCACACCTCCATGTTTCTTTCGACAATTGAGGATGTGTGTTTCCGATTATTTTTAGTAAATCTGATCAGGCCACATGAGCAGAAAAGTTCTCTAAAGTTCTATACTTTATATTATGTGGATGACTAAATATGAAATTACTTAGTAGTTTAGATATTTACTTTCACAGGAAAGAGAACATTTCAGTAGAGAGAGGATATCTCCTGTTGAGAGGATTAACTATTGTTCCCAAAAAGTATCTTCATTTTGTATAGGACTTTTATGAAAACCATCCAAGTATGGCTTATGTGAAAGCCTTAGCTAGACAACATACTTGGTGGTCAGATATAAAGAAGGATAAAGAAGAATCTGTACAAAACTGTAAAACTTGCCATTTTGTACAACCAGAGGTTGTTTTTTTTTATCACCAAACCTTTGGATATGACCATCCTCCCTATGGAGGAAAACTGACAGAGCTCTTGCAGGCCATACATGATTGAATTTTTTAATATCTTTTTTCCAATCAAAATGTTCCAAAGTCAACAGTATGTCCTCATTTATTACTAACAATAACCGTAAGACATCATTCTTGCAATTTTGGGCTTACTCAAAAAAGATCTGTAATGGAACTTCTTAAGATGTAAGGACTCTTTCTTTGCAGTTTAATAAAATAGGATGCACTTTGTGAGCACTCTAACATACAGATTTTAATGGGGAAGCCAATGATTGTGGTGGTAGTTTTTAAACCAGCACCAAAAACTCTTAAGGAAGAAAGTGTTTTAAAATAGAAATCATTCTTTCTATTATAATAAACACTATGTACTATTGTGTGATTGTACAATTTCCTGCAATATCCTTAAAAACTCTTTTTTAAATTAAGCTTAAGTATCTCTGGAGTCCATTGTGCTAAATGCCAAGTTATGTATTATTGTGGGCTAAGGACAATACAGAAAAATGTGTCAAACGTGTTTTTTTGGAACAATAGGTGTGAAATATCTAGGGGAGGGTGAATGCAAATTCCCTACCCCTGGTTATGCAAAAAAAAAAACCCAGCCTTTTGGAGTTGTGCCTTGGGGGCTGGTATTTGTCGGCTGATCCCCTGTTACGCGAAGCCAAGATCAAAGGGCCAAGCTGTATAAAGGAAAGACTGAGTGAGTCATTGGTTGTTCAGATTCTGAGCTAAGTCTGTTATGAATTTGTAACCACAGAAAAGCCCCTTTGTGGAGTCTGAAGGACTGACTTTCACCTTTATTGGAGTTGGGAGGGGTGTGATCTCTGGTTAGGTTATTGGTCTCGGCGTAGGTCCTTTCATTGTTTTAATGTGTTTTCTCAGTAATGTTTTCCACTTTTACCTTAAGAATAATGGTGCTTGTTTATCAACAGCTGTGTGGTAACATATCACTGCTTGCAACTACACTGTTCATAAGCTTTCTGAGAGTGAGCAAAGTGCAGACGCTGGCATCTTTAGTCAGTCTGGCATACTGGGAATATTATAGTGCAGTCAGGGAACTGTGCAGCCTGGAAAAACCCCAGGAGGGAGCGAGATCCATGTTTCTACCCAAAGACTTGGGTGCTGGGAGTTGAGAAGTGGGTGCCCTCAAGGGACCAATGTTGGGGAATACAGGCACAGTTGCTGTGAACTGTGACATAAAGGCCCACTATTTGATTTATCTCCTTAATCAGATATCCAAACATCACATTTGGATGCTCAGTTTGGCATTTACAGTGTAGGTGGCTAAAGCAATTAAGGCACCCACATATGAAAATTGGTCTCTTTGTTTGGGATGACTAAAACCTTCTACTTCTGAACAAACAATATGTACATATTTGTGATTCACCACAAACTCTTCATTCTCTATTTCATTTGGGCCTACTAAAAATATGTGCGCTTTGCATGACTAACTGACCATGTGGACCCTGCTGTCATGCACTAACTGTTTGTTAATGCACCTTATTAGTCCTCTTTGAAAGGTGACTAAGCAGAGAGCATTAAGGAACTGTTAATACGTGTCAGGAGGGTGCACATGGGTTATTACTCCACAGGAGGCTAGTGTGGGGTAGATGTATACCCCAGCTTGCCCTGAACAAATTGTTGCTGTAGATAAACCATTTATTTACATACATACATACATACACACATACGTACATATACGTACAGAAGCTAGCAGCTGTGTGACATTTTTCAGACATCTGAAACAAAATCAGCTTCAAGTGTGTTTTATACAGTATGTGACGGAGTCAGACCAGAAGGGTATAGGAGAGTGCTGGAAGGGAAGTATATCAGCCTCAGGATGAGCACCTTTTGGTTACCCAGGAGGTGAGCGGGCCTAAGCCCGCCCGTTACTAAAGTCCCTCCCCCAGCCTGGCGGGAGGGACACTAGACCCGGGGCCAACTGAATACGGGGGACAACTCATGAAAAAAAAGGACAGGAGAGTGCGTGAGGGTTACAGGTTCAAAACGAGGGTACAGGATGGGGACACCGAGCAGAGAACCCCGCACAGCGGCCACTGCTCCGCGAAGCTGTCGAGGAAGCCAGTGGACGCTGCCCAGTGGAACTCCGCCCGGATGCGTGACTGTATAAGTGACCGGAGGTAAGCCCCACAGTCGCACTGCACCCCCTCGTCCAGCATCCTCCTCCTGGTGTTATAGATGGTGGTTTTGGCAAGCGCCAGGAGGAGGTTGACGAGGAGGTCTCGCGACTTTGTGGGGCCACGGATGGGGTGTCCAAAAAGAAAAAGGTGTGGGGAAAAGTGCAGCCAGAACCTCAATAAGAGGTTCTGGAGGAGCCGGAATAGGGGCTGCAGCCTGGCGCACTCAAGGTAGGCATGCGCCAGGTCCTCCCTCACTCCCAGAAGGGGCAGGTGTCGGGCATGGGGAGGAACCGCGCCAAGTACACACCGGTGCTCATGGCTCCATGAAGGAGCCGCCAACTAATATCCCTGGCGGGCCGTGGAATCAGCGTGGAATAGAAGGTGGCCCACTGGGGCCGCTCACCCTCGTTCGGTGGTAGGTAGTCCCGCCACCTGGTATCGGGGCAGGACGTGAGGGTGAGGAGATGTATCGTGAGAAGCACGAGTGTGTACAGCTGTTCCTTCAGCGCGGTTCGAAACGGGACCGGCTGCAAGGTGTGCAGCCCCTCAGGATGAGCACCTTTTGGTTTACCCAGGAAGTGGGTGGGCCTAAGCCCGTCCATTGCTGAAGTCCCTCCTCCAGCCTGGCGGGAGGGACACTGGACCTGGGGCCAATTAATTACGGGGGACAACTCATGAAAAAAGGACAAGGGAGTGCGTGAGGGTTACAGGTTTAAAACAAGGGTACAGGATGGGGACACCGAGCAGAGAACCCCGCACAGCGCCCACTGCTCCGCGAAGCTGTCGAGGGAGCCAGTGGACGCTGCCCAGTGGAACTCTGCCCGGATACGTGACTGAATGAGTGACCGGAAGTAGGCCCCACAGTTGCACTGCACCCCCTCGTCTAGCATCCTCCTCCTGGTGTTATAGATGGTGGTTTTGGCAAGCGCCAGGAGGGGGTTGACGAGGAGGTCTCGCGACTTTGTGGGGCCACGGATTTGGTGTCCAAAAAGAAAAAGGTGTGGGGAAAAGTGCAGCCAGAACCTCAATAGGAGGTTCTGGAGGAGCCGGAATAGGGGCTGCAGCCTGGCGCACTCAAGGTAGGTGTGCGCCAGGTCCTCCCTCTCTCCGCAGAAGGGGCAGGTGTCGGGCATGGGGAGGAACCGCGCCAAGTACACACCGGTGCTCACGGCTCCATGAAGGAGCCACCAACTAATATCCCTGGCGGGCCGTGGAATCAGCGTGGAATAGAAGGTGGCCCACTGGGGCCGCTCACCCTCGTTCGGTGGTAGGTAGTCCCGCCACCTGGTATCGGGGTGGGACGTGAGGGTGAGGAGATGTATCGTGAGAAGCACGAGTGTGTACAGCTGTTCCTTCAGCGCGGTTCGAAATGGGACCGGCTGCAAGGTGTGCAGCCCCTCAGGATGAGCAGGTCCCTGTTCCCTGGCTAGCCAAACAGAGAAGGTTCTAGAAAGCAGCAGAAACAGCTAGCCTGATTGGGACACCTGAAGCCAATCAGGGCTGGCTGAAACCACTTAAAAACCCTCCCATTTAGTCAGGTAAGTGTGGGTGTCAGGAGCTGTGAGAGGAGGTTGTGCTGTTGGTGAGACTGAGTGATTAGACAACATATCATATGTGGGGAAGGAGGCCCTGAGGTAAGGGTGAAGTGGAGAGTAAAGAAGCAGGGACTGCTGTGGGGAAGTAGCCCAGGGAATTGTATTGTGTTTTGTGGCTAATAGGTCAGCCATCTTAGCTGATACTATTAGGGTCCCTGGGCTGGAGCCCGGAGTAGAGGGCGGGCCCGGGCTCCCCCCTTCCTACCTTCTCCAATTAATCTCTGAGGCTAGTGAAATCCGCCAGGAAACGCAGGACCCGCAAGTATAGACTTGGAGCTTTATCACAACTATTATATAGACTTTAATGAAAACCTTCATACAAATAATGAATTTGACAGGTAATGGAATATGGGGCTCTAACAAGGCAGGGCTTCTCCCTAGTTTGAAAAAGAAATACTGCCACATCCACAGCCTCCTTTAGGAAGCATTATTTTCTGAACTTAAAACAAACAAAAACAGCTGCTCACCTCACCCTGGGCTACAAACTCCAAGCTTTATCTTTCAGGCTTTCTTTCCCTCTCCTTCTAGTGGACTTGGGCATTCCTGCTGCTCCTGCTTCCTAAGTCACTAAAGGTAGGTCTGTGCTACCTACCCCTCTAGAGGGTAGTGTTCGCTAGTGTAGCCCAGGCCTGATCTCTTACAGACTTTTTTAATGGTCTTTTCTTTCCTCTCCCTCCCTGGGCCAGATGCCCACTTTTTTTTAAAAAAAAAAGCCTAATCTAGCCTTTTGTGAACAGGCTTTCTTCCTAAGGGTACATGTGTGGTATGAAATCAGGTTAAATGTATAGAAGTCGATTTTTTGGAAGAGATTTTATACAGTTGATTGTGTGTGTTCCCACTAAGCGCGTTCAGTTGGCGAAGTGCATCCACAGTTTCAGTGCTGCTAATCACTCAATAGCAGCAGGGAAAATGACCAGACTCTTGTTTTCAAGTTAACATTCTGGGATTCATCCAGATTGAAAAGTTCTACAACAATGGTTTGATTTTTGACCAGCATAGTGTAATGAAAAATTTTGTCAGAATTTTCCCAACCAGCTCTAGTCTTTAGTGTCTGTGGATGATAAAGCAACACTGAATGATTTGTATACATTTTCTATAAAGTATAGAATATGAAAATACATGGAGAGAGATTGTGCATTTTGATAGTCCTATAAATAATTTACATTAATAAAAGATCAAAAAATGAATTACTTTGCTATTTTAAAACACTTGAAATTTGGTCTAATCTCCTGAACAAAAAGGTCTTAACCTTAAGGACTGAAACTCTGTTTTTATACTTTAAATAGACTCACAAGTTTAAAGATATGCTGGAATCTAGATAGCATTGTATATGCCAGACATGTCCATATTTGTATTTATAACTACAATATTCAGGTCTCAATTATTTCATAGTCACCATAAAATTAATTGTATGAAATACAATTTAATGAAAATCTTTACAGGCAAAGATTGAATTGGCTGCTGTTGAAATGTATTGTCTTGTACAGAGTACTGAAAATTGTCCTTTTATGGCCTGATTATGTATTTCTTGCACACTCAGAATTCCCTTTTACTTTAGTGAGAGATTTGGGTACATAAGGAATGTTGGATTAGGAGTTTCATAGATTTTTCTTGTCCACATTCTCTTCCAAACAAAGAGCTAGGTAGTCAGCAGATGTTACTTGTGAATTGTAGTTACAAAAGAATTTACAGTGCTTAAAAAAAAAAAAGAAAAACAACCTCAGCAGGAATTCAGGCTTTTTTAGCATCTGAAAGTGGGACTAATTTATATGCATGACTTTTCAGCTAATTGTGTTGTGATAAATTACCATGTCTTTAATATAATAATAGTGATTTGGTTGTACAGTAAATGTTAAATGCAAATCACCCAGTGCTAATGTTTTGAAACTGTTTTACGTCACAAGTTTTAATAAATTAGAGCTATCAACCAAGTCATAATAGTTAATGAAGTTTAGTGTTAGAGGGAGCATGTTCAAAGACATAAACCCTCTTGTGTGACATTATGCAAGTTACTTCACTTTCTGTGCCTCAGTTTCTCCACAAGACAGATGATGATACTGATTTTCCTTTGTAAAGTCCTTTGAGATTGATGTCAGGGTCAAAAGTGCTGAAAAAATGGCTAAGTAGTAAACTTTTTATAAGGTTCCATGAATATTATATTTTGTCTAACCCTGGTCTATTTTCTATATAATGCTTGTTTTCATTATATGCTTCTGTTCTGTTTTTTGTCCTTGCTTTTTTTCATTATTAATAGCAATATTTATACTCTTGCCTATTTACAACAATGTCTAGTTTATTTTAACTCATATCCCCTCCCCCATATCATCCTACTGCCACTACTTCTGGTCTAGATAATCATTTTTCAGTATTATTTTTGTGCCATATTTGGACATTTTCATTCTGATAGTTAATGTTGCACTCACAGATCTTAAGGTCAAAAGGGCCTTTAGATCTCTAATCTGACCTCTTGTATAACGCAGGCCAATTAGCATGCGTGCATGTGCACACACACACACACACACACACACACACTTTCTATTTCAACACCCTAATTCAGGACATTGGAGATGGGTTTGTGTAAAGCCTGTTAGTTTCAGTTTGTATGAGACTGCATAAATAAGGGACTCAAAGCACAGATCTTCCCTCCATTACTAAATTCTCAAGCCAGCCCACCTTGAATATTGTTGGTATGGAAAGGCAAACGGAATCCCCAAGGAGTGAGTTGGACTTGGTAAGAAGAGTAGAGGTTCATAAATTATTTAACCAGAACATGAAAAAATGCATAAAATATCTGTGCCTGCGGTACTGTCACTGCATCATCTTACTACATCTCAATCTGTATCTACTGTACATTCGTTTTCAGAACAGCGAGTTGTAAGAAACCATTCTGAGCCATTTGCAGTACTAAAAGCACTCAGATAACATGGGACTGCTCACTCAAAATACACACCATTCACTTATAAATATTAATGAATTGACACTACACGTTGCCAAAAATTCTCAGCTACTGCTAATTGTTTGCTGAACAACAACACTGGTTCTGTTTCCTATCCATTGGAGCATTACACACATAAAATGGAGGATAATAACACATTTTGCATAAATATTTATATTGACTTACATTTGTATTAATATTTTGACATTTGGATGAATCTTTGCTACATTTAATTTCAACTTTTCTAAACAGCAGGGCAATTACATGATTATTTTTAATAAGACTTTATTTAGCTTTTTACCTTCAAAACCCTACATAAGCATGATTGAATCCTCCGCATCAGACATAAGGTAGGCATATATTAACCCTATTTTATTTGTGGGGAAATTCTGGCCAAAAATGTAAGTGATTGCATCAGGAGCAGGAGTCAATCAGTGTCAGAGAAGGGTTGCCAATTCTGCCTGAAGCGATTCTGGGAGATTTTTCCCCCCAACATGGCGTACGGTCATTTTCTTAAAATATCCTATTAAAATCTCCCGGATTGCTTTCAGTAGTCACCAGGAGGTTGATGCCATTTCCAGGAGACTCCAAGCCAACCCTGGAAGGTTGACAACCCTATATCAGATCCAGGCTGAGAACTGAATTCCTGTGTCATAATTGTGTGTTAAAACCTGCCTCTTGCAAATGCCCAGTCTTAAGAGTTGCATGAATATAATAGTCTACATACGGTGACTCAGAGAGCTTTTTGTCTCACCTTTTGATAATCAGCATAACGGTCGCATCACTTCAGCAATTCCCAGCTGTGAATTAGGCCCTAGACGTTTGTTACCCACTGGCATAGATTGGAAGAGCCTCTAGCTATTTTCAAGATTGGGGCAAGCCACCCGTGCATCCCACCATTCCCCTCAAGTCCTGCACTTGGGTCCAACTGAGCTGGACCCAAGAATGTGGGCCATGGATTTTAGGGTTACCATATTTCAACAATCAAAAAAGAGGATGGGGGAGCCCCGCCCTAGACCCACCCCACCCCATCCACTCCCTCCCACTTCCCGCCTCTTGACTGCCGCCCTCAAAACCCCCAACCCCCTCTGCTCCTTGTCCCGTGACTGCCCCCTCCTGCCCCTAACTCCTCCCCAGAACCCCACCCCCTATCTAAGCCTCCGTGCTCCTTGGACCCTGACTTCCCCCTCCTGGGACCCCCCCCACACCCTAACTTCCCCCTAGGAACCTACTCCCTACCTTTCCCCTGACTTCCCTGACACTTATCCACATCCCTGCCCCCAGACAGACCCCAGGTACTCCCACACCTATCCAACTGCTCCCCACCCCCTGACAGATCCCCCCATAAACTCCAACCCATCCAATCCCCCCTATTCCCTGTCCCTTGACTGCCCCCTCAAAAAACCTCCTGCCCCTTCTCCTTGGCCCCCTTAATGTGCCGCTCAGAACAATGAGTTGGGCTCCGCGTGGAGCCAGACATGCTGCCGCGCTCCCCAGTGGAAT
Source organism: Sternotherus odoratus (assembly GCA_032164245.1). Lineage (NCBI taxonomy): Eukaryota > Metazoa > Chordata > Testudines > Kinosternidae > Sternotherus > Sternotherus odoratus. Next base: position 199,926,519 of record JAVMKO010000001.1, on the reverse strand, counting down.
GCATAGCCTGGTACCCGCCCCCGCAGAGTGCTGCAGAGTAGCACACCGGGCTGCAGGGGAGGGGGATCAGGGGAGTAGGAGCTCTACAGCTGCCAGAGATCCCGATATGAGCAGTGGGGCCAGCAATCTGAGGCTGCGGGGGAGCAGGGGAGGAAGAGGAGGAGAGGAGGGGACGAGCTCTAGAGCTACCAGAGGCCACCTGGCTGGTGATCTGAAGCTGCAGAGGAGGAGGGGGAAATGGGGGAGGGGCTTTGGCTGCTGGAGGCCCCATGTGAGCAGCTCAATCCAGCTGGCTGCCCTGTCAGCCGCGCCACACTCTACATGGGGGGGGGGGGGGAGGGAAATCCCGGACATTTTTAGATATTTACAAATTCCCCCCGATGCTATTTTTAACCCAAAAAGCTGGACATGTCTGGAAGAATCCGGACGAATGGTAACCCTAAAGGATTTCATTACATCTCAAATTCAATTCAGTCTCCTTGGTAGTCTCTGTTGGAAAATATAGGCCCAAATATCATAAACTGTCTAAAAAAATGCCCAAGATCAATGTATAGAAAAGAGATGCTCTTTTTCTTTGCAAGATCTTATTAATTCCCATCGCTCCTCATGATCATTTAGAGTATTTCTAAAACCTAAGAAGCTGTGTATATGGCTTACAGAGTAAGCCTTCGATTCTATGGTCCCTCCTCTCCTCTTCTGCTCAAACGCCTTTTTGTTGGTTTGTAGCTTACATTTGTTGTGTCAATTCTGATTTTGGATTCCAAGCTCTTTCCAGGAGGTATTGTCTCTTTTTTATTTATTTTTCTGAAGCACCTAGACCACCTCAGGTTTCTGCAAAAGTAATGAGTAAGGCACAAGAGCCCATTGGTGACCAAAATCCATCTTGACTCCTGTACTTCGTAAGCAGCTTCCACCTGGAGTTAAGGGATCAGGCAGAAAGAGGGAAGAAAAATTACTGTCCACTCCCATTCTCTATCTTTGTAAAAGAAAATATTTCTCTAAGCTTAAAAACCTACTGGCTCTTGGCATTTTTACTGATGTTAATGTATAGAAGCATACCGTTAGTAGCTATGAATAAATAAATTATATACACACACACACAAACACACACACTAAACCATGAAACAGATTTTCATTGTACTGCACAGCAAATTGATATAAATGAAAATTAGCTGATTGTAAGAGATAATTAAACATAATTGTATCAGATAATTAAAAACTATGGAGAAAACATTAATTACCATTGTATTGTAGTCGAGGGCTTCCCCAGTGATACTGCAAGGGCTCACTTTCTTTTTTAAAGTTTTATTAGATTGGCCATCAGGATACTCATCCATTGTGTAATGTGTTCTGTTTTAAATCTGATCTTTTTACTCTTGTTTGTTCTGAATATCATGCTAGATTTAATGAATGTTAACTTTATGGATTGGTGAGAAAGCTTGTGAAAATGCAGCTCTCTCTAACTCCTTAAGTGATTTAGATGAGCAGTGTCTGGGTAGTCTGATCATGGGTAGTCATGGGTGAACCCTAAAGGTTTGGGAGGTTTGATTGCAGTTAAACCCCGGCAAAGATCCCCTGACCTTACCACCTCATTCCTTAGGGAAGGGGGCATGCAAATCTCTCTATTGTTACTGCAGTCTATGGGCTGCACTACACAAGCCAACTGTGCAGCTGTTCTACACCAAACCAGATAGTGACCAATTATTGAATGAATGTAGCCCTATATTCTGTTTGTGAATATAATATAATGTCTGATTTTTCTCACCGGTAGGTTATTTGAAATTATTCAATAAAGAGGTTTATGTAAACATATTTCAGCCTCAAGATTATTTGCAAACTATTTGCTGTGACTATTTGTAATTCATTATTCATGCTTTGGGATTATACATGCTGTGTGATTGTTCAGCTAAGTCAGATGATAATATTTTGTTTCTCCTAACTGGATGACTCCCAAATCCACCAAGAATTTGTAAATTAGCAGCACATATACTTCTGAATGTTGCACAGATATTCACAACACTTACTCTTTCCAAGACATTCTTTGCTCATCTGAATGTTCACAGACAACAAAGTAAAAGAGGCTGCAAATCATACTGAAGTGAATCAGAGATTTTTATTGTAAAGGAATGATTGATACTTATTTATTATTATTTCTCTCACTTCTAGGGAGGATTCCTTCTCCTTTATCACCCCTAAAATCCCTTAAACCTGTGCTGTTAACTCAGGTACTTGGGGGGAGAAGAGTTACAATATTCAGTCCACCAAAAATTATATAATTGTTTTTCATAATTCTATCTGTGTTCCCATATGGCTTCAGTAGATTGAAGTAACCCTCTCTTACTACATCTTCATCTGCCATATTAGCTTTTTCTATAGTACCCATCACCATAATATGCAAATTCTATTTATACTGTATTGTAATTTACATTCAGGGTTGCTAAAGTAAACAAGGGAAATATATTTAGTAAAATCAGTTTTTGCTTCAGGTGAATTATCTACCAATATCCTTTTCAGGTATTATCTTTTTGAAGACCATAAAAGCCCATGTGTTAATAAGGCTCATCATCTCAGCAGCATATGAACTTTGTCTCTCCTTCAGATATGAAATCATCCTCTCACTATCTGAACCAATTTAAATCACTTTGCAAATATATCCGGTTACAGCTAGTAGACTGAAATATTAATTAGTCACTGTTAACACATAATTGCCTGTTCATAGAAGTAGAAACCTTTAAAACAAATGTATGCTTGCTTCAAAAATCATCTATATGACAAGTCCTTTGTCTATTTCTCTCTTGAATTATTTAAATTTGCTGTAAGTAAAACTGAATTTTGGCAACTGTTATAATCAACATAGTACACGTTAAATAGATTAAAAATGGATTTAAACTAACTAAATGAGAGATCTCAATGTAATTATAAACTGGGAATCATCATCGAATAGGGACATTTCTTTGGGGAGACGAGTACAGGGGAATTAGTTCATGGAACTGTGCTATTTAACATTTGCATCAATGCTGTGGAAGAAAACAGAAAACCATCACTGACAAAGTTTGTGGATGATACAAAAATTGAAGACATTGTAAATAATGTTGAGGCCAAGACAGGCAGGCAGAGCAATCAGGATCACTTCATAAGGTGAGCCCCTTCAAACAGTAAATATTCTAATACGGCCAAATGTAACATATACATCTAGGAATAAGTAATGCAGGCTGTACTTACAAATGGGGTGGAGGAGATTCTATCCTGGGAAACAGTGAGTCTGAAAAGTACTTGGGGAGCATGGTGTATAATCAGTTGAACATGAGTTTCCATTCCAATGTGATGCTGTTGCCAAAAGGGCTAATGTGATCCTAGGATATATAAACAGGGGAATTTTGATTAGGAGTAGGAAGGTTATATTACTTCTGAATTTGGCACAGGTGTGGCCACTTCTGGAATATTGTCTCCAGTTCTGCTGTCCACAATTCAAGATGAATGTTGATAAATTGGAGATGCTACAGAGAAAAGCCATAAGAATGATTAAAGTATTGGAACACATGCCATATAGTGAAAGACTCCAGAAGCTCAATCTGTTCAGTTAACAAAGAGAAGGGATAGAGGTGACTTGATTGCAGTCTGTAAGTACCTGGGGAAGCAATATTCACTCTATTAGACAAAAGTATAACACGATCCAATGGGTGGAAGTTGAAGTTTGGCCAAATTAACACTAAAAATAAGACACAACTATTTAAAAAGTGAGAGTAATTAGTCACTGGAAAAAGTTACCAAGGGTTGTGATGAGTTTTCCATCACTGGTGATTGTTAAATCAAGATAGGATGTTTTGCTAAGAGATCTGCTCTAGTTCACATAGGAATTATTCAGGGGAGCCTTCTAACTTACCTATCTTATAGAAGTGGAAAGATCTTGAAAGGTCATCAAGTCCAGTCCCCTACCTACACTAGTAGGACCAAGTACTGTCTTCTGACAGATTTTTTTTGCCCTAGATGGTCCCCTCAAGGATTGAACACACAACCCTGGGTTTAGTAGGCCAATGCTCAAACCACTGAGCTATCCCTCCCCCATTGTGATGTGGGGCTATACCTACACTGCAGTTGGGATTCCCAACCCAAGCAGACAGACACACTAGCTCTGCTCCAACTAGTGAACTAAAAATAGCACGCTGGGTGTTGCAACATGGGTGGGGATTCAGGTTAGCTACCTGTGTTTGGACCCAGGGCCCTGTGGGCTTGTATTTGGGTGGCTAGTCCGAGCAACTGCCCATGCCCCAATGCCCACAATGCTGTTTTTAGCATGCCAGATCACACGGAGCTAGCATGAGACTGTCTCCCTGTGGTGGGACTCTCACCCCCTTACTGCAGTGTAGCCAGGCCCTCTCCTAGGAGCTCAGACTAGATATTTACAGTGGCCCTTTCTAGCCCCAAATGGTGCATGTGTCCATCAAACGATGACATTGTGTTCTTTCAGCAAATTGACCAAGCAGTCTCAGCCTGTATTCCTTTTGCTTTGTACTGAAAAAGCCTGATTCAGTCCTTCTCCCTGCAGCTTATATAGTATACTGCTATCTCTGACTTCTTTTGTCACTGCATGTCACCGTGTACACTACAGTAAACTGTCAAATCCTGGATTTGCCCCCACTTTCTCCAGCGGTACCTTTATATTTGTCTTACAATGCTTTTTTTTCTTCTTATTTCTCCTTGACTTCTTCTGTGGGGTGATAAAAGCATTGTATTGCGGTTCATTTTCATCCCTAGATAAAAGCATACAAAGGCACTTACCAAAAGGCAAAGTTAGTACAAATGTAATGATGCCTATAGCAGTAAAGCAAAGAGGCTTTGAAAAGCCTAAAACTTCAGCAGCTTTGAAGTGACAAATAAGAAACTGATTTTTTTTCTGGTTATCATTCCATCCAGATAACCCATGTGATGAGCCAGTGGTTCAAGCACAGGACTAGAAGTCTGGATTTCTGGCTTTTAATTCTGGCTGAGCTACAGACTCTCTGGGATTTGGACCAGTTAGTTATCCTCTTTGTGCCTCAGTTTACTTATCCAGTAACAAGGAAAGTGATGTTGTATTAACTAATATTCGAAGAGTTTTGAATTTCTTGGATGATTATTGTAGAAGTGATAATAATCCTAATGTACAACAGATCTTCAGTAAAAACAGCCCTATATCCAACAGGCCTTCGTAGTACCATTGCTGTGCACCAGGTGTCTTCTGGAGCAACCAGATAAGCTAGGGAGAGAGTGAATATCAGCCACAGCAAGTTATCTCCCTGATGCTTTTATTTTAGCCTTTTTATTTTATTGCTTTCTCCCCACTGCTTTGGACCAATTGGGTCTTTTGAACCTGAGGAGAAAAATTGGGAGTCAGTTTGGGATTGTGTGATAAGCATATTAGCTGGGTTTTCTTGCTTAAATGATCATCAGTTAAATAGTTAATTTTGAAACAGAATGATGAAAATTGACACCCTGTGCATTGAACTGGGCCGTTTACAACAATGAGTTTGTTTTGGGCTGCCTGCAGGCTCTGGCAGATAGCATTTTATCAGCTGATTGGATTCAGTTCACACTTGGAAGATTTTTCTTTATAACCACAAAGATGAGACACTTATTCTTTTTTTTAAATAATAAAAAATATAGATTCAGGAGCACATTCCTACTTCAACTGATGGAGCTGGTGGCAATTTCCCTAGCTGTGGAATCAAAGCACTTGTACTCTGCATATGAATCAGTGGCAGAATCAGGCTGTGTGTGTTGATTTGTGGCTATCTTGTGAAAAGGGAAGAGAGTAGAGCTGAGCTAATAGTTGACTTTTTGATTCTGTGGCTGAACCAAATTTAAAAAGAATGGTTCATTTCAAACTAAAACGGATTTTTATTTTCTTACCAAAATGCACCAAAAAACGAAAACATTATTGGGGGTGAATGAAACATTTTGATTGTCATTTTCAAAATAACACGTCAGTTCAAATAGACATTTGAGAAACATGATTTTCACCTTGTTGCAGATGACAGCTTTATTTAAAAGGTTTGTTAGCTGGCCATGGTTAAACCGAGCTGGGGTGGTGTCCAGGTTTAGTGAAACTATCTGACACGTCTAACCCCAAATGTCCCTTCCTAATTAAGGGCAAAATGTTGTTCAATAATCTGTTAGTTAAATAGTGTTAGGTATCAGAATGCATTTGCACAGCACAGACAAGCTCTGAATCAGTATCCCTTCCCTCCTATTGGTGTATTGTTTATTCAAAGTATCATTTAATTTTATAGGGCATTGGATTATGCTACCCAGGGTGACCAGACAGCAAATGTGAAAAATCGGGACGGGGGTGGAGGGTAATAGGAGCCTGTATAAAAAAACCCACCAAAATCGGGACTGTCCCTATAAAATTGGGACATCTGGTCACCCTAATGTCGCTACCCAAAATCCATAACTGGAACTAAGCAGTGGCTGTGATGGAAAAAGGAGCACATTGCATTGTAAGCAGCAAATCCCTAAGTCTGTCTTTTCTTAAATAATAAATAACAAACCCTAAATGAGGGGCATATATCCCAGTTCACTGGGTTTTGTTTATTTGTTTGTAGCCTGTTTTCAGTGGAGCAGAAACATTTCTACAAGTCTCTGGTGAAAAGCTAATTAGAAAGGGACTGCTGCTGCTGAAGCAAAATTGACTTGTTTATCTGTGGCAAATGACAGAGACTACAGACCTGTCACCTGTCTTGTGTTTTGAAAGAAAGTGTTGGTCTCCGTTCTGCTCTTCGGATCTGGGACTGAGAAAGTCAGCACAGGGTCTTTAAAAACAAAGCTATATGCAGAATACATTATACTTAAATTGAACCTTAGTATTCTAGTTTACCACTCTGGCTAATTCGAGTTGCTTTCTTCTACTAGCCACCTGCATAGATAACTATCCAAGTTACAGGCTTGTAAGGTAGATTTTTTTTTAATTTTTTTTCCAAAAAAGAACAAGTTTCTGGAAGGTGCTAGTCTAACAGCCCTGGAAATTGAAGTCCTCTACAGATACAATTGTCTTACTAAAGCGTCTCAACTCAGTTTTGGAGAGATCTCTTCTAGCCATCGGAGAGTATTTCAGTTTGTTTGTCCATTCTGTTAGATATGTGTACAGTGCACAGATCTCAGTGCATTAATGCATTAACAGAAGGACTGATAAACTCAGGTTAAACTGCGTTACTATTCACTGTTTGTTCCAGGGGACCAGATAAAAGATGATATATTGTTGAAACTAAAAAGTCTGCATTTCTTTAATTAATTAGTCTGAAGATAAAGCTGGGTAGAAGAGCAGCTTGAGAGTTGTTGCTAAGCTGATAAGATAACTGCCTGGAAGTTGGTTAGTCTGCTTTGCTTATCTAACTCTTCGGAGGATCTTTCCCATGCTTAATGAAAAATCCAGTCTCTTGATAAGAGAATGACAAGTGAGTGCTTTTTCAGTTCATAAGATACTCACTTCTTAACATGTCTGATGGGACTGGCAACAAGAATATTTATTGGTGGTAAATACAGTGGTGATAGTGTGGCGGGTTGTTTGGGTTTTGGTAATAAGAACTGCTGTCTTCTAGTAATAGGAGTGAAATCATCAAGTCATTGCACATGGACCACAGAACAGTCTTTAAGTGTAAATAACTTGGTTGCTTGACTTTCATTTGGTTCAGAGGCATAGTCTCCAATTTCCAAATGCTCAACCCTCACAACAGCCGGCAGACTTTTGAAGTGTCAGCACCCAGAAGCTGTCCTTGTGATACTTATGGACAGATTTTCAAGTGTTCCACACCCATTCTGCTGAGTGCTTTTGAAACTTTGGTTCCAAGGTAGACTCATAGGACTGGAAGGGATCTTGAGAGGTCATTTAGTCCAGTCCCCTGCACTCATGGCAGAACTAAGTATTATCTAGACCAGGGATCAGCAACCTTTGTCATGCAGCCCACCAGGGTGAGCCCCCTGGTGGGCCAGGCCAGTTTGTTTACCTGCAGCATCCACAGATTCGGCCAATCACAGCTCCCATTGGCCACGGTTTGCTGCTCCAGGCCAATGGGGGATGTGGGAAGTGGCGCGGGCCAACGGATGTGCTGGCCACTGCTTCCTGCAGCCCCCGTGGGCCTGGAGTGGCAAACCACAGTGGATGCTATGATCGGCTGATCCTGTGGACGTGGAAGGTAAACAAACCAGCCCAGCCTGCCGGGGGCTTACCCTAATGGTCCGAATGCCGAAGGTTGCTGATCCGTGATCTAGACTATCCCTGACAGATGTTTGTCTAACAAGCTCTTTAAAATCTCCAATGATGGTGACTCCACAGCCTCCCTAGGCTATTAATTCCACTGCTTAACTACCCTGACAGTTAGGAAGTTTTTCCTAATGTCCAACCTAAACCACCCGTTCTGTAGTTTAAGCCCACTGTTTCTTGTCCTATCATCAGAGGATAAGGAGAACAATTTTTCTCCCTCCTCCTTGTAACAATCTTTCATGTACTTGAAAACTATTATCATGTCCCCCCTCAGTCATCTCTTCTCCAGACTAAACAAACCCTTTTTTTTTTTTTCAGTCTTCCTTCATAGGTCATGTTTTCTAGAGCTTTAACCATTTCTTTTGCTCTTCTCTGGATTTTCTCCAGTTTGTATACATCTTTCTTGAAATGTGGCACCCAGAACTAGCCACAATACTCCAGTTGAGGCCCAGTCAGCACGGAGTGAAGGAAGAATTACAGTGGAACCCCACTATAATGCGATAATTGGGATACAAAAAATTCTATTGCAGCAAGTATGGGGTCGCGTTATAGCGGTGTTCCACTGTATTCAGAGCTACATCGCCTACTGTTCAGTGTATGTTGCTGATCCCATTCTGTGTCTGATCTATAAGGAATATAGTCTATCTGCTATTGTCTATAGACATTGTCTATAACAGGGGTCGGCAATGTTTCAGAAGTGGTGTGCCGAGTCTTCATATATTCACTCTAATTTAAGGTTTTGTGTGCCAGTAATACATTTTAATGTTTTTAGAAGGTCTCTTTCTAAAAGTCTATAATATATAATTAAACTTTTGTTGTATGTAAAGTAAACAAGGTTTTTAAAACGTTTAAGAAGCTTCATTTAAAATTAAATTAAAATGCAGAGACCCCAGACCAGTGGCCAGGTGGTGTGAGTGCCACTGAAAATCAGCTTGTGTGCCGCCTCTGGCACGTGTGCCATAGGTTGCCTACCCCTGGTCTATAATGAATAACAATGTCAGAAGCCAGGGGTTTGCTGGAGCAGGAGGAGAAGGATGGCAAGATCCCTGGGTGTGCCTCGGGGCTGCAGGGAGAGCTGCTCCTGTTGCAGCCACCTGGGACAGACTCACCCTGTGGCCACCTGGCCTTTCTTGTGTTCTTATGTCCCATTATGTATGTTTCTCATGTATATTTTAATTACAAAGTATGTATAAAGTTCTGTCTTCCTCTCTACATATGTGTGTATGAGAATATACTAATCTGTATTCTCTGGGACTCATTCCAAAGTCCTGGATTTCTTCAAACAGCACCATTTTGTTTCAGAGGTTTCCACCTCTGTTCTGCAGCTTGGAATTCCCTGTCCTTCCACCCACCAAAATTGCTACTCATCTAGGCTTAGAATGGGCAAGGTTCAGCCCTCCATCTGTAACAGCTTTATCACATATAAAACTGTCATGATTTTAATTATATCTTATGGCTCTACAGGACTAGAAATGGAAACTTTACCTCAGAGGAAGGAATGTCCTAGTTTCATAATGGGATATCCTGTCCTCACTCCTCATGCCATAGACCCTAAAGTTGTGTGAAGTTGGACACATGGTATCTAAGGATACCTGGATTTACCGGCAAAGGAATAATTTAAAAAACATCCAAACCCCTCAATATTTTCCTTTAAATAAAAAATATATGTAAATAGTTTGATTTGAAACAACTTTGTTCTCCCTTTGGTCAGTCAAGCTTAGCTATCCCTAATTTTAGAACCTTCACTATCATAGAATATCAGGGTTGGAAGGGACCTCGGGAGATCATCTAGTCCAACCCCTGCTCAAAGCAGGACCAACATCCAATTAAATCATACAACTCATTTTTGCACCAGATCCCTAAATGCCCCCTTAAGGATTGAACTCAGAACCCTGCCAATGCTCAAATCAGTGAGCTATCCTTCCCCCCCAATAGTGTTGGAATATGTCTGAGTTATATCCACAGTTAATAGCCATGGTCAAGATCATGTCAGGCTGTACCAATTTTGCATGGATAGATCAGGGTAATCAATAAATATCCTAGATTCACCTGTTATACTATTTATCAATGAGGAGCTTAAACTCTTATCTTTTTAACCTCACATTACATTACTCAATTAGGGTTTATCTTGTTGTCCTTAGGCTTCTATAAATGGTCTTTAATGTTCTGTGATCTGTAATAATTACAAAAGGGGTAGTATAGAAATGAAAATGGCCAAAGGCCCAAACTACCTTTCAATGCTTCTCTCACCAGCTGTGAGTTTTTATTCTGTCAAATGTCTGTCAAATTCCTGATGGCTGGTAAGATAGAAAGCTGCAGGTTAGAAGTTGCAGGGGACTGATTATTTGTTTGCTCAGAGGGCTTTGTAAGAAAGTGGCACAAAAATAGAACATTTTTTATTTTGATAAACATGAGGAAGCAAGGAAAAGTAGTATTCACCAGAAGCTAAGCAGCTGATTATTTTTATATCTGAAAAGCTTTGCATGAGAGCACAACACAGGGAGATTTGACACCCTTGTTCAAATGTGAGAACAACAATAAAATAGCCACTGAGAAGAAGTTATCGCCCACAGTCCATCGGAAGCTGTTTAAAACACTTACAAAGAAGGCAAATTGAATACTTGAAGGTGCAGGCTCTTTAAAGAAAACCAAACAGGTCAGTCAAAATTTCTGCAGCCTCTTTGAAATAATCAAAGTATTTGGGAATTTTTATTATGAGTTCAGTACGTATTTTAATAAAATGGAGCAAAATAAATGAGACACTGTGTTGTCAAGAAACTGAAGTGCAAGCAAAGGAAGAAGTTAGTAAACAGACGAGGTTAACTGAAAATACTGTTCATAGCCAATTGCAGACTTAGAAGGATTGACAGATGAGGACGAAATTCATGGTAAAAGGCAATATACCAATGAAGAGGTAGCATTCAGTGAAAGAAACATAGTAAGCCAAAAAGGTAGTGACTGGGAGATTATGAGGACGTGTTCATAAACCTCCTTCTTTTTTACAGGATTGATTAGTACATTTTTCATATACATGGAGATTACTGTAGGTAACTGACACCAGAACAGCTATCCTTTGGGTCAACCAGGTGATGTGCACATTTTGTAAGATTACTATCTGGTATCCATTACCATCCTCCTCCTACAAGGGAACTCCCTGAAGCCCTGATTTCCTACTCTTTAATTAACATTCCCTACATGTTTCCTTCCCTAATAATCCTGCAGCCTTCCCACTTCAGAAAAATTCTCCGAATGGTCCAGATTGCCTATGCTGGAGTAATAAATTGGAAAGGATTTGTCCTACCACATAATTGTTGCTAAATAAGGTGAAGATTCCAGCATTATGGAGATTAATTCAGAGAATGGAGATATACACTGTTGTGATAACCGGGCCTTCAAATTTACCCTAATTGTGAGCTCGACTGTGAAAAGTGAGTGAAAGCTAATAAAATGTCACAAGAACCTCTAACAATAAATGTTGATGGGGGAAAATTGCAAAAGAGAGTCTTAGGCTTGGTCTTCACTACCCACCGGATCGGCGGGTACTGACCGATCTATCAAGGATCAATTTATCACATCTCGTCTAGATACAATAAATCGATCCCCAAAGGCACTCCGGTACTCCAGGTCGCTGAGAGGCACAAGCAGAGTCAATGGGGGAGCCCGCTGCCACAGTGAAGACGCCACGTAAGTCGACCTAAGATATGCCATTCACATAGCTGAATTTGCATATCTTAGGTTGACCCCTCTCCCGCTAGTGTAGACCTGCCCAGTGTCTGAATTCATCCAAACAGAGGCCTACTAGTATAATTCAATGACTGCATAAAGATCACATATGACAAACAAGAGAAGTGTGGGACTGAAAATCAGTGAACCAAAGAAGTTGGTGTTAGAAATTATGCCTAACTGGTGGACAAAATAATGAGGGTATAAGCTATCCCATCCATCATTCCCTTTTGGGGTCCTTAGAAAGAGACTTTAAGGGGGAAAATCTTGCTATCATAACACTATCTGACTGAAAAACCAGAGCAGGGGAAGGAACAAACTCCAGTATGCACCCTACTGTCTCCTGGGAGACCAGAGTTTCTTCATCTTAATCCTAAGTGATGTCCTGACCAGATCAGTAGCGAGAGCGAGCCAGTGACACCTTCTTCAGCAAAAACCTAAACAGTACTTGGGGTGTGAATCTGTCATTGTGTCCTTTTCCTTCTGTATCTTATTCCTTTGCTTTCCTAGATCTCTCCTTTTGCCTTTGGTCTAATAAGAGCCTGGCTTAGCCTTTAAGCGGTCCTGAGATATACAGAGAATAGAGATAAGGATTTTCTCCTCAGCAGGTTTGGAGCACGCAAGATAATTTATTTTAGGCAGTATGCTATGTAAAAATTCTTATATAGACTTATAACTCACATATCATATGCATAATACACTATATTTTTATACTATGGCAAAAGAAAAAACCTACCAATTAATTGTTTCATAGAGAAAATTAAATCAGAATAAACATTTGTAAATATATGTTACTAGCATAAGTGCCCGGCGCTGCTCGGGTCAGTCGGAGGTGGGGAGGTGGCAGACAGCTGACACCCCCTGACCAAAGCCAACACCCACACCTCACCCCTCACCCACCCCGACACCTTCCCACCCCCGAAACCCGAAACCCCCACCTCACCCCCCGACCGAATCCGACACCCCCACCTCACTTACCGTCCCACCAAACCCAACTGGGATCCGTCGCAGGGGAGGAGGGGGCCCAGAGCCGAGGGATTCCGGGGACCTTCGCAGGTGGGGGGGGCACAGGGCTGATGTAGTCCGGGGTTCCGTTGGGGAGGTGGGAGGGGCAGAGAACTGAGGGATCTCCGGGGTTCCGTTGGGGAGGTGGGAGGGGCAGAGAACTGAGGGATCTCCGGGGTTCCGTTGGAGGAGGGAGGGGTGAGCTGAGCGAGTGAGGTGTCTGTTGGAGGGGGGTATTATGACATCATCACCACCTAACTGCCCAGTTGATGTGATTGGCCCTGAAAGACTTTCACCCCTGGGGGGCGTCAGAGGTGAGATCCGAAAATTTTTCGACCCTTACCAGCATCTAGACCCCAAGACCCCTCACTGTACCAAAATTCAAGTCTCTGGCTCAAACGGTGCGGGAGGACTTCGCAGTCATACATACATACATACACACATACATACACCACTTGACTTTTATATATATATATATAGATATATAGTCTGGATAAATTTTGTTTCCCTAACAAAATCAAATAGTTTTTTTTTCATTTATTCATATGAAAAGAAGGAGAATTTTCCTTATTCATGGTGTAAAAAAAATTATATACCCTCTCTTGTTTTCCTGTAAGAACATAGACAAAATAGCACTAACTTTCATAGAAATATCTTTATAAAATAAGTTTTACAGAATATATATGTTTGATTGATTTTTGTTAGGAAAATACAAAGTTTACAACTTCACCTTTGTATATATTCAGTGGTGCAAGTACGGTGGTCCAGTCCACTGTACCAGTAAGATATTTATAGCTGGTACGCCATAGGGGAAAGACTCAGGAGGAGCAGAACGTGGGGCCATTGGCTGCTCTTCCTGTCCCGTTGTACCAGCCCCAGCCCTGCCCTCAGCCCTTCCACGCAGCTGCGTTCCCTATCTGGGGTCTGTACAAAGGTCCCACTGGAGGACAGGGCTGGGGGTGGGGGTGGAGGCAGTACAGCTGCACCGGAGGAGGCCAGCAGCTCCACGTTCTTCTCCTTTTGCTGCTGCAGTTCCAGAGAGTCTTGCGGTTCAGAAGTCTCTGGAACAGCAGCAGAGCTCCCCCTTTCTCCAGATAATGTGGGATGGATCATGGGGAGGAGACAGGGAAAGCACAGGGAGCCCCAGGCTGGGCGTGGGTGGGGAGGAGTCATGTTGAGGTTATGTGGGGAGGTCACATGCCCCCCTCCCCCCCTGTAACTGATGTCTCCTCTTTGTGTCCCTCCCATAAGTGCAGCATACCAGTAAGAAAGGAATTCTACTTGCACCACTGTACATATGCAAATATACAACTTTAATGTTTATATATTCAGTGTCCTTTCTGTGAAAATAATAAGATCACAGAAACCACCTTAGAAGCTGCCATCTGATGTGCCAAGGCTACTCCTGCCTCAGTTTTCCTGCCCAAACAGCTTAGGATCTCAGTACCCTGCCAGGTCTGAGCCACGTCAACCAACAGCTATGTGCTTTCCTGGAAACAGGCAGAAGTATTCTTGCCTCTGGCACTCAGATGCTCAACTCCCAATGGGGTCAAACCCTGAATAAATGTGTTTTACCCTGTATAAATCTTATACAGGGCAAACTCATAGATTGTTCGCCCTCTATAACAATGATAGAGAGAGATGCACAGCTGTTTGCCCCCCCCAGATACCAACACCTACTTCAGGTTAATTAATAAGTAAAAAGTGATTTTAATAAAGACAGGAAATAGGATTTAAGTGGTTCCAAGTAGTAACAGACAGGACAAAGTGAATTACCAAAAAAAAAAAAAAAATAGAAAATGCAGATCTAACACTGATACATTAAACAGCCTCATCCTCTGTGAATTCCTTCTTTCAGGCTAAACGCGGTTAGCCTGGGTCCAGCTATCACTCACAACCCGTCTGCAGTCACAGTCCTCTGTTCCAGTTTCTTCACATGGTATGGGGCCTTTTACACTTGACATAGTGTAGGGCCTCAGAATGTCATAATCCGGCCCTGCTGACAAGGGGGATTCCTTCTTAAAAACTCTCTCCAGCTAAAGAGAACAAGAGTTATGGTTAAAAGGAAAAGCCTTAGTTACATATTAAATGTTTTAACCTTTTATTTAAGATACAGAAAAGAAGAAAAAATGATTTTGAATCATATGTTTGCCAGGGTACTAAGCAGATTGCAGTCTCTGTATACCATACCCAAATTTTTGAGCCTGTGTATTCCATCTAAATTAATACAAAACCACCTCAGAAAATTGGAAACAATGTTAAAGTATTATAAAAGGTTCAATGAAGTGCCTTATTGGCAGCTGTCCTGTGAAAGTATCCTGGTAGTAATTAGTAAAACCATGTTCTCTGGAATGAATCAAATAGCTGCTAAAAGTAATGCTTTCATAAACACAATCTTGAAGACCAGAATGGGTTAGTAAATAATTGGGAAACTGATGCAAAGTTTCTTGGTTTTAGTCACCTGGGATATTTTGACAGGGAGGAGGAAGCAGGGTGATATAAGAGTAATTGACTGAATCTCACTTGCATTGGAGCAAATGGATTGCCTGGCAGCTAATTAGGGAAATTATCTTGTCATTTTCTGTTAAGTAACTAATGTTCAGGGAAGAGAAGACATTAATGGGGAATATCTGTAACCCAGAGTACTGTAATGTTACTGGTTAGCTGCCTGGGACCAGCTGTTTCTGTGTATTATTGGCAGTAATAGGACTTTATACTAGGAAAACCATCTATAAGTGCAAAAGAATTGTCAGTAAAAGACACTAAGGAATTGAAGCAAAGAGAGAGAAGCTTCAAAACAAATACCAGAAGTACAAGACAGATGAAAAGGAGTTATATTTTTAAGTAGGATGTTTGCTGAATCACAGAGACATGACTGAATTAATGGAAATGGATAGGGATTTATTTTATGAGTATATATCATTTATTGAAGACATCAGCCAAATAGAGCAAAGCCCATATTGGAGAAAGGTGAAACTGCACATCTTGAGAGGAATGATATGTTTTTATTACATGGTAGAAAGAGGCGGTAAAAGTTGTTGTTGGTTGATTTTGGGGGGGATATTGCTATTGACCTCCGGGTCGGTGTAGTTGGATCCAGTGTTGTTGATCAGCTCTTGTTTTTCCAAATTAGAGGTTTGAAAGAGAGTGTGCACTTTGATGGGAGAGGAGTGAGTTAATTAGATGCTAAACATATTGTTGACATTACTTCCTAAACTGGTGTTCCATGATGAGATTGGTGTTGCCCACTCTGCTGAGTGGTAACAGATCTATCCAGGCTTTTGTGTATTGATATTTCAGTGGAGAAGTCAGTGATGTGGTGTCTAGGCATATTCAAAGTGTAACTTGTTTTATGTACACAGATACACCAGTCTTGAAATTAGATGGTCAAACACTATGCAGGGCAATTCCTTTTTTCTTTGCTCTTCCCTTTGTTGCCAATTGTATTTTTAGAGATACTAGTTGAGATACACTTTCATGAATGTAGAATGACAACTTTCAATTTGAAAAATGAGAATACAAACCCTATATAGCTATGCACAAGCTACCATTTGTCCGTGGAGCCTTGCTTCTGCACAAGCTCTCTTCTTTTTCACAGGATTTTTCCTCTTGCCCTTTTTTATGTTGCTGTTTGTCTGCATTTTTATTAATGCAGTGCCACCACTTAGCACATCAATTGCTGTCCCTTTGTAACAATGTAGCTCAAACAAGGCATCCGGTCAATTATCTGCAGTGGTGAGTTATCCTCGCATGACTGAAAGTAGCCTCCTTTTGAGGGCATTTCAACTACCAAAAGCCTTGGATATTACATTGGACATAAGGAGATTTTGTGTGCTATCCTCCATATTGTAGGCACTGTGTCTTGTTACATTGCTTCATTATGGCCTAAGGATATAAAATGATTTGATGAACTAAGTCATGATGAGATAGAAAGGAGGTCAGTTTTATAAGCCAGATTCTGTCCCGTCCCCCTCTTTGTTCTTGAT
The DNA here is from genome assembly GCA_032164245.1 of Sternotherus odoratus. Lineage (NCBI taxonomy): Eukaryota > Metazoa > Chordata > Testudines > Kinosternidae > Sternotherus > Sternotherus odoratus. The sequence continues at coordinate 199,909,566 of JAVMKO010000001.1, read as the reverse complement.
TCCTAAAAAAGACCAGGGATGGGATATGTATTCCAAACTAACCTCCATTTAGCAGAGAGGATTGCTTATCAGCTACAGTATATCAATAATTTTGGGGAAGGTTAGTACATTTTTAATTTTATTGAGAGACACAATCCACTTGTTCTTCAGTTATAGGCAACTTGGTACTTGCACCAGTCTTTTTCAAGCTGCTAACTCACTGTTCTTTCATCTATATAGCAGGTATTTGCCTGCTAATCAGTCTACATTTTCCTTTTCTTTAGTGTATTCCCATTAATATAAGTTTATACGGTGGTGTTTGCTTTCTGTGTGTATAAATGCATCTTACTACTGTTTGTTCCATTCTATGCATCTGATGAAGTGGGCTATAGCCCACGAAAGCTTATGCTGAAATAAACTGGTTAGTCTCTAAGGTGCTACAGTATTCCTCATATTCTTTTTATTGCAGTGTAGACATGACCTGTGGGAGGGGTGGAACCAGCCCTAGGAGCAGAGGCTGTTTCCCCAGCAGGAGATAGGTGGTGGCAGACATGCAATCAGAACCCCCTGCCACACATCTGCCTGACTACTTGGCTTGTATCTTGCATCTCACTCTCTCACCCCTTGTCTGTCTTGCCTATAAACTCTTTGGGACAGAGACCTATTTTCTTACGTATTTGTAAAGTGCCTCACACACAGGCCCCCTTGCTTTTGATTTTGGCTTCTGGGCACAGCTGCAATATAAATGTTAAATGCATAATCACAATTTTGGAAGCTGTTATTGTTTAACAAAGCTGTTGCTTCATCAAAAAGCACAAAACTAACCTCTAGTTTTTTCCCCATAAACCACCTGATGATTTTACTGCTGTTCTCTGATCTCCCTTCAATCCCTGTTTATTTCTGATAATTTGGTGATCAGAACTGCATGCAATATTCCAGGTGTTGTTATACTTGAGATGCAGTAATCTGGATGATGTCATTGAAAAATCAGCATGGGAGTCTGAGACAGCTCATACTGCATCTGTAGCTGATTTATGGATAAGAGGCAGCAATTTTGGTTGCTTCTAAGTCTTTCTCTATTGGAAGCAGACATAGTCACTCAACAGGGAAAAATCAATTCTAATTGAAAAAATACTTTGCAAAGGATACAAGGTTTAATCTGTTTACAGACCAGGTTAAAGGAAACTGCAAGTGTGTTTAGAATTTGGTAACTTGCTTTGCTTCACTCATAATTAATTATTAGTAGCATCAGAAGCTTCCTTGCCATGATAGAACCTGGTGACTTCTTTTGTTTTTAACTCAATTTGTTTAAAGGACACAATTCTACATTCCTGTTATGGAATTGATTTATAAATATCTTATATTTGGTCTTGCTCTAAATCATTATCAATACCTTTTTTTTGCATTCAGGCTTTTGTCACTGCATCCACGGACTTTTCAAAGGTGGAAACTTCCCTGATTCAAGCCATATCAGTCCTTACCGCAGCTAGTACTGTAGTTGGTGAAGTCCCGTCAGTAGAAAGAACCACTCTTCTGCTATACTGTCCAGAGCTTACTTTTGAACAAAGAGAGGAGAATTCTGATCTCAGCTCAGTAATCTGGGTGGGATATTTGATACACAGTTTAAGTGCGCTCTTTAGTTACATAATGTCCAAGTTATCTCAGAAACGTGGTTTTCCCATCAGGTTGTCAAGTTATTTAGATGCTTGAGAACACGTCTTCCTTGAAATAGCTATTGTCATGTGAACATTATTACTTCTGGACCTGAGGAACCACTAGTAAAAAGAGATCTAAGGGGATCTAAAAAAAAAGGGAAGGGATCTCAGATCACAGACTTCTCTATTGGACAGTTTCCAGGTGACCACCTAAGGTTCCTAAATGGAAACATTGTCATAAGCCAGCCCCATACTCAATTTAAAAGGTTCTACAGCAGATTTAAGACTGACATTTTGGTGACCTCTCATACAAAGATCAAAGTTAGAACTGTATATTCTGTACTAGGCATCCCATAAAGAATTGGGGTAAGGGGACACAAAATTCAAGATTCTATCTTGAAGAGAGCATGGAGATTAATTGTATCAATCAGACGGGCCTGCAATAAGAATTTCTGTTACATTAGAAGCGTACACACTATATATATACTTATAACTCGGTCTCCTTTTTGGTCTCTAAATGCACTCCAAACAGGTATGAGGACTCTTGCCCTTCCTGTCCCTGAATGACATCTCATGGTTTCATGACTTTGGGTACCCTGTCCCGTATGTGCCAATCACTTAACATCCTACAGGTCTAGCTGGGATTCATACACTTGTAACCCTCCCCACCCCCTGTGGGAACAAAAATGACTAGTGATTGAATATTCCTTCAGACAACCATATTATTGACAGCAAACAGGTATATTTATTTAAACGTAGGCACGCAAACTAGAGAAAAAGGATAGAAACAACAGGTATGTGTGTCTGCCTCAGTAAAGAACTACCATTCCATCACCTGGTCACAGCTTTCATTCCACCTGGAAGCTCACTAGCCCTGTGTAGCTTTTGGAGTACAGTTATTAAGTGTTCTATATTTAAGCTCCATTTAATAAGCATCTTGTCTTCCAATGGGTTTGAAATTGAAGCTCCAGTAGAATGCATTGTAATGCATTCTAATCTTCAGATGATAAAAACATGGACAAGCAGACATGGCAGAACTGAGCAAGTGAGACTAGTGCCTGCAATGGAAATATTTTGTGTCTTGGATTCTACACAAACCCACTTATTCTGGGGGAAGTGAAGGCAGAAGCAAGGGTGGGACCCAAAGGGCTGGAGTGGCCAGTGTGGTGCCTGTGATTGGCCCAGAGAGCAGGATTCAGAAGGGCAGGAATGGGCCTGAAGCAGGTAACACACTATGGCCCTTTCTTCCCAGCCTGGAGCTGGTTGCCTCTCCACTGCTGAGTCTCAGTAGCTCCCCTCTCTCCCCCTCCATTTGCAGGCAGCTTCTCTTCCTCCCCCTCCCCCACCATGGACAAGTAATCTGTTAAACCCACATGATGACTCACTGGGTTGTATTGGTTATGAAACATCTTTCCTGTTAACCTTGGGATTTTCTAGAATGTTCTGACTTTCATTAGGGAGATGGATGTCCCCGTGACACCTATGCAAATATTTGTTTGTGTGGAGAAACTGACATGAATGCATTCACTGTATTTCTTAAAGAAACAAGTATTCCTCGCTTTCTTTAAGAAATACAGTGAATGCATTCATGTCAGTTTCTTGTATTCCTGTATACAGTAAACCCTCGATTTTACGGACCCCGATTTAACGGACTTCGGATGCAACGGACAAAATTTCCGATGCATCCGAAATCCGTTTTGGGGGCTGCCGGCTCCCGCCCCAGGGAGCCGGCTGGGTTGACAGCTCCCGCCCGGCTCCCCGCAGCGGGGACCCCTGCGGGAGCTGTCAACCCCCCCACCCCCCCCCTACCGGCTCCCCGCAACGGGGAGCCGGGCGGGGGGGGGCGTTTAAGAGCCCCCGCTCGGCTCCCCGCAGCGGGAAGCCGGGCGGGGGGTTTGACAGCTCCCGCCGGGCTTCCCGCTGGGGGGAGCCGAGCGGGAGCTGTCAACCCCCCCGCCCGGCTCCTCGCAGCGGGGAGGGGGGGGCGTTTGAGAGCCCCCGCTCGGCTCCCCGCAGTGGGAAGCCGGGCGGGGGGGTTTGACAGCTCCCGCCAGGCTTCCCGCTGGGGGGAGCCGGGCGGGAGCTGTCAACCCCCCCCGCCCGGCTCCCCGCAACGGGGAGGGGGGGGCGTTTGAGAGCCCCCGCTCGGCTCCCCGCAGCGGGAAGCCGGGCGGGGGGTTTGACAGCTCCCGCCGAGCTTCCCGCTGGGGGGAGCCGGGCGGGAGCTGTCAACCCCCCCGCCTGGCTCCCCGCAACGGGGAGCGGGGGGGGGGGGGCGTTTGAGAGCCCCCGCTCGGCTCCCCGCAGCGGGAAGCCGGGCGGGAGGGTTAGACAGCTCCCGCTCGGCTCCCCCCAGCTGGAAGCCGGGTGGGAGCTGTCAAAACCCCCGCCCGGCTCCCCGCAATGGGGAGCCGGGCGGGGGGGGGGCGTTTGAGAGCCCCCTCTCGGCTCCCCGCAGAGGGAAGCTGGGCGGGGGGTTTGACAGCTCCCACCCGGCTCCCCGCAGCGGGGAGCCGGGCGGGGGGAGGGGGTGGGGTGGGCTGACTCACGGCTCGCTCTATATAACGGACTAATTCGGGCGGGGGGTGTCCATTGTCACCCGAAAGTCCGTTATTTAATGATTTTAAAAAATTATTAAATAACGGACTTTCGGTTTTAACGGACACCGCCCCCCCCCGCCCGAATTAGTCCGTTATATCGAGGTTTCACTGTACTTGTATTCCTCGCTTTCTTTACAGATACAGACTAACACGGCTGCTATTCTTGAAACTGTATTTCTTGTGTGCTTAAGTCTTCTGAGTCTCATGTACAGGGCAGCATCTGTCTTTTAATGAAAGGGACATTTAGTTCCATATTTATGAAACATATATTTTTCCTTGACTTCTACAAGAGACAAAAAATACATTAATTCAAAACCCACTGATGACTCACTTATATACTCTCCCATTTCTTCCTCCCACAACTCCACCACTCTGAATGATCTTGTATACTGTGGAAAAATGCCTTGGCACCAACCAGGACCCGGAAAAAAATCATCTATATACATAATAATATTCTGAATGCTTGGAATCTGTGATTTATTTGCATAAAAAGAAAGAGTGATTGAATTTTAAGCCAGTCATTTACAAGTGTAGACCTTTTTCCCACTGCAAACTACTCTAGTTTAATAACAAAGAGCAGCAATTTGTAGTGAAGAGGGAAAGACTTTTTTCCTATCTTTCTATAGGATCTTTAGCATAGTAGATTATTTAAAAATGACTAGTGAATTTGGGCGTGTCAGATGTTGGATGTCCAAACCAGACACACCTTATAATGGCCTGAGTTTCAGCACTTTTTAATAATCAGGCCTCATTAATGGATCCCAAACTGGAAACCACAAAACGGGGGTACCCCAAATCATTACTCACTTTGGAAAACCATCGCCTTTCAGTAAAAGTGCTTGGACTCCCTTATGAATATATTGTAATCCCAACATTTAAGTAAGTGGATACAGAAGTAATTGGAAATGTGCAAACTTCATGCCAAGTAGGAGAGTTGTTCAGAGAAACTTTGACAAAACCATATTTTATCAGAATGTGTGATTCCATTGAAATCAAAATGCTTCCTGAAATCTGTTCATTTTGGGGGGAATTTGATTTTGGAAGAAAACAGGGGAAAAGGGCTTTTTGTTTTGAAGTGTCTTATTTTTTTATTTTGTTATATATGCATATACAAAATTTTAAAAGGCCAAAGTGAAACAAAACATTTTGATTGACCAAAGCAATGTTTTTGTAAAGGCTGTCATTGTTTTCATTGGGGGTTGGAGCAGGCCATTTTCTTTTCTATGCATCTCTGAAAAAGATTTCTTTATATGGTTTATGTTACAATAGGGAACACTAGGTAATGAATGAAGGAAAAACCTTCAACTTTTTTGAACACAACATACCCATCTGTGTTTTGGAAAGGAAGCTAGTAAGTTGATACCTTTAGTTACATGTGTTTTGCTGCAAAAAATGTCTAAGTTAAAATATCATTAATGTAATTTTTTTAAAAATCCTGAACATCTGTACTGTACATGTGCCTAAAAATCTTCAATCTTCAGAATATAAGAAAGTTTGTTAATAGGAAACACTCCCGAATTGCAAGTTACTTTAAGGTTGTTTACATTTTATCAAAATGAGTGAACTCAAATGTCAGCTTTTTAAATATTAGTTTTCATCATCTCAAGCCTGATGCAGATAGGTTTTGTGTAATTGCAGCTCTTGTTGAAGTTTACAAGCTAAATCCTGAGACAACAGAAGATGTTACTGGTGCTCATGACCTCTCAGGATTGGGTCCTTAGTTATTAGAAATGACTCTGCTTTTCAGGTCTTAATTTAATAGCCATTCTTATCAACGTATAATCTCTGGCAATAAAATGCACATCATTTTCCTTTCCAGATGGTTTATGACCACTGTAATTCTGCCCTCATGCCGCTGCACCACAGTTTGCTTTGGTAGTTACAATCCTAGATTATGATGAAAGTGGGTTTTCAGATACATCACTAGCATTCCTCTTGCAGGTGAATACAGTGTTGTCTTTGATGAGGTGAAGAGCCCACTTCCTTACAATGCTAGTGTCTTCCTTCAGAGAATTCAACCTGTTGATGTCTTGATTGCCAGAGGCATAAGTGCAACTTTCCCAGCAAAAAGCCCACTTATGGTGAACTCTGGTATTTTTGCAATTCTATTAAATTTTGTATTATAGCTTTTAAATTGCTACTTTGGTCTCCCTTGAAGCAGCTTTCAAATGGAAAACATGAGGATGCTACAACGAGGTCATCGGAAATAGCACTAATTGAAGAATTGAAAAAAATAGTCACAAATAATTTTCCGGTTGAATAGCTTGGCTTTTGTTTAAAAGCTCAGCATTGATTATGTTAGCAATTATTTTGGATGTAGATAACTGTTAATCATTATAAAGTATAATTTATTTTGATGCATGTACGATGATAGTTAACATATCCACTCATGTATTAACAAATGACCTGCAGAGGCTTTTTGATTCATGCAGTCAAGGGCTCCTAGATGACTATAAGTTTGCTTTAGGTGTGTAAATTTCATCAAAGTATTAGTGCTCCTTATTACTATGTTGCAAAACACTTTTTCCATTATTCACATATCCTGGTGTTAGTAAATATAGCTTTCAGGGAGGGAAAGTTAATACACTGAATGTTCAGCATTCTAAAAATTTAAGTAGGTTTTATTCATAATTATTACAACAGAAGTTTGAATCCCAGCCAGTTATAAACAAAAACTATGTGTATAGTTTGCTCATATTCATTGCCCTACATCTTGCAGAGTCATTTACGTCAGTGCAAATCAGAATGCTAGCACCGAATGCCCACTCAGCACTCATTTTGCTTATGTGTAAATAGCTACATAATGTACAGGACATGTGAATTGAGCTCAATGGGACATTTGCCTTAACTTCAGTGGGAGAAGCATTGTCCAGAAGGTGCTGAGATTTTGCCATAGTTCTGAAATAATTTCAACAACACTATAGCTTAAGAGCACTTTAACAGATGCCTTACTACAATAAATAATAAATAGAGAAGCAATAGATTATTTAACTACACACTAATACACAAAAAATGTTCATGGTGAAGCATTTAAATTTGCTGAACATAGAACATACCTGACACGGACCTGAAAAAACAAGGAAATGAAAAGCCAAGTCATGCAATACACATCCTCTTCTCCACTCACTGACACACGCCTCACCAATACAACATCTACAATACATAGATACAACACACCTCCACCTCAATTCTGTCTCTTTCAATTGTCCCTTCCCCATTCTCCTCTTTACCAGGTTATTTTCTCCCTGTACTAGTAGCTGTGGTTGTTCAGTGTGGTAACTGGTTTTGTTGGTACATGGTCATTTGGTAGAGCCAAGTTTGCAGAAGGACAGTTAAATAGATTGATGTGGGTGTTAGTAGGGAAAATAATTTGTCATAATGCATAGTTTGAATTTCCATCATAGAGTAGAAACGTAAGTATGGAGTGGCTATCAGATGTTTCCAATAAAATGAAGCTTTTAGTTACTATGTAAATTTTTCAGGATTGGAAAAATTGGAAAGAGTCCAGTGGAGGGCAACAAAAATGATTAGGGGGTTGGAGCACATGATTTATGAGTAGAGGCTGAGGGAACTGGGATTATTTAGTCTGCAGAAGAGAAGAATGAGGGGGGATTTGATAGCTGCTTTCAACTACCTGAAAGGGGGTTCCAAAGAGGATGGATCTAGACTGCTCTCAGTGGTACCAGATGACAGAACAAGGAGTAATGGTCTCAAGTTGCAGTGGGGGAAGTTTAGTTTGGATATTAGGAAAAACCTTTTCACTAGGAGAGTGGTGAAACACTGGAATGGGTTACCTAGGGAGGTGGTGAAATCCCCTTCCTTAGGGGATTTTAAGGTCAGGCTTGACAAAGTCCTGGCTGGAATGATATAGCTGGGGATTGGTCGTCCTTTGAACAGGGGGGTGGACTAGATGACCTCCTGAGGTCCCTTCCAACCGTGATAATCTATGATTCTATGTATGGATCCTTGCTTATTGTAAATGAATTGTACCATTCTGATATTCATAAAGGATTGTGTAAAATAATGATCGTTTATAGTACAGAATTGTTTCCTTCTTCAGAAACTGCAATAGGAAAACTTTAAGCAATTCTATGTGTTAGTCCTTCAAGTGGGTACACTAAGAACAAAAAAGCTGGCAGACCTCAGAGAAATATGAAAAGATTTGATCTGATTTTATAGAAAACGTTTTAGAAATTCCTACCAGGGAGAAGATGAGATGTCTGTCTCTCTTTTCTCCCTTTCATAGATTTACAGATTCCAGGGCAGGAGGGGACTTCGTGAACATTTAGTTTGACCTCCAGTAAAATAGGCATAGAATTTCCCCAAAATAATTCCTACAGTGTATCTTTTAGAAAAACATCCAATCTTGATTTTATTTCCAGGCTGAATTTGTCTAGCTTCAGATTCCAGCCATGGCATGTTATTATAACTTTTTCTGCTAGATTGAAGACCATATTATTAAATATTTGTTTTCCATGTCCGTACTTACAGACTGTAATCAACCTTCTCTTTGCTAAACTAAATAGATTGAGTTTCTTGAATCTATTACTACAAGGCATGTTTTCTAATCCTTTAATGGTTCTTCTCTGAACCCTCTTGAATTTATCAACATCCCTCCTGAACTTCTGACACCAGAACTGGACACAATATTCCAACAGTTGTCACAGCTGTGCCAAATACAGAAATAAAAGAACCTCTACTCCCACTCAAGATTTCCCTGTTTATTGATCCCAGGATTACATTAGCCCTTTTGACCACAGTATCGCCTTGGAACTCCTTCTTCAGCTGGTTAGCCATCTCAACCCCCAAATCTTTTTCAAAGTCACTGCTTCTAAGGATAGAGTCTCCTCATTCTGTAAGTATGACCTACATTATTTGATCATAAATGTATATACAGTAACTCCTCATTTAAGGTCATCCTGGTTAACATTGTTTCACTGGTACATTGCTAATCAATTAAGAAACATGTTTGTTTAAAGTTGTGAAGTGCTCCCTTCTAATGTCAGCTGCCCAGCAGGCTGTCAATTGCCAGCAGTTCATGTCCATTCCCCCACTGCAGTTTGCTTCTCCTGCCCTTTCTTAGCGCTTCTCCCTGAGACTCCTGCTTGCTGGGGGGGGGAGGGGAAGAAGAGGGGGGCTAATGTCAGGGTGTCTCCCTCCACCCTGCTCCTGCACCCTGCTTACCCCATCTTCCATAGAGCGGGGGGACACATGACAGAGAGAAGCTGTTGTTTTGCTGATCTAATTAACCAGGCAGTGAGTGTACTTTTGACCCCACTCAAATGCACATTTCTATCTCTATCTCTCAGAGTGTGTGTTTCTGCCTTCCCTTCTTTCCTCTTGCATTCTAGAATGTGAGAGTTAACCATTGAGGGCTTTGCAAATTGCTGGTTCATTTAGCAGTAAGGCATTCCCTGGGAAATATCCTATCCTCTGACTTCTCTACCTCAACCAAGCTTCACAATCATCATCACTGTGTACCAGTATTAAATTGTTTGTTTAAAACTGATGGTGTGTGTGTGTGTATATAAAACATAGTCTTTTGTCCGGTGAAAAATATTTCCCTGGATCCTAACCTTCCCTATTTACATTAATTCTTATGGGGAAATTTGATTCATTTAACATCGGTTTTCTTAAAGTCGCATTTTCCAGGAACATAACTACAATGCTAAGTGAGGAGTTCCTGTATTTACATTAGCCATACTAAAATGCATACTGTTTGGTAGCAACAAGCTTACCAAGTGATCCAGACCAGTCTGTATCAGTGACCTGTCCTCTTCATTATCTATCACTCCTCCAATTTTGGAGTCATCTAAAAACTTTATCAGTGATGATTTTACGTTTTCTTCCAGATCATTGATAAAAAATGTTAAATAGTCTAGGCCAGGGTCAAAGACCCCACTAAAAATATAAATCGATCAATGATGATTCTCCATTTAAAATTATATTTTGTGATTGTTAACCAGTTTTTAATCCATTTAAAATGTGCTATGTTGGTTTTATATTCTAGTTGTTTTAATCAAAATCTTGTGCAGTACTAAGGTCTAAGCAGATTACATCAACACTATTAACTTTAACAACAAAACTCATAATCTCATCAAAAAAGAGATCAAGTCAGTTTGGTAGGATCTATTTTCCATAAACACGTATTAGCTGGTATCAATTTTATTACCTTTGTTAGTTTCGTTTTCTTTCTCTTCCTTTCCATTCATTTACAGTTTTGTTCTTTTGGGGTTTATCCTCACCTTATTTTTTGGAGGGGAAAATCAAAACAGAAATTAAAAAAGCAAAGTTTTTTTTAAAAAAAACGTTTTCATTTAAAATGTACAAGCCTTAAGTCCCAGGTTTTTGAAGGGTAATCCTCCCCACTGCACTTTTAACCTTTATATTTGGGACCTAATTTAGTACTAAGCATAATTCCCACTGAAAAGGAAAGAAGGGGAAAAAAAAACACTACAAACCCTATTCCATCTACCGTGAAACCTTGTCCTCCTGCAATTCTTGTTGCAGACAATACCACTTTTCATCCCTCACCCTCTCCACACAAACCTTTTCTTTTATGGGAGGAGGACATGTTATCAAAGAATCCACTGATTTTTCTCCTGTTCATTCCTATCTCATAAGAATATCTATAGATCCAGAAAGCAGTTACTAACATAACTTAGCATTGCTAACATAACTGTGTCTGTAATTCTCATGCAAGCTTTCTCAGAGTCCCAAACATGTTGTTTGTTTTTTTGTTTTTCAGTGCAGTATTATGGCAATGGAGATACCATGCCCCAGACAGGCAGACATGAGTTTCAGCAAGTCCTTTAAGATGTGTATAGCATAGAAACACCCAAAGAAGGAAAACTAGATACTGGGGAGGGCAGTATATGACATTGTCTTGTGTATCCAATTAGTTGGTCCTATAGAAAAAGGAGAGGGAAGTATTAAAGTAGCATAAAAATCACAAAATACTGTGCCTGTAGGTATTTTAAATCCTGGAGATGGGAGATAAGCTTTCCAGAAGATTAGTTTTTAACAGATAGGGTTTGAATGATTAACTGTCCCAGACAGCTGACATTGACCTCTAACAAACTATTAGAAGTGTCTCTACAATGCTACAATAAAGGGAACTTTAGAGAACTGATGGACTGATATTGGTCTAATTTTATTGACCCAAGTATTTTAGAAATGAGTCAATCTCATTAAATCAGTGTATGGCACTAAATGAGATGAGTCTGAACTATCTTGTTAATACCACAGCAACAGCCTGTTGGAAGGAGGTGAGCACTTTTCCTGTTGTTCATCAATCTTATCTTATTGGCTTGGATGATCAAATGATGCTCAAGGCGCTATATTTGTTGAATTCTGACTCTTGAAGCATTTAACAGTAGTAAAAGAGGAGTGTGTGTTTATTATGAAAAGTCAATGTAGCTTGACTTATTGAAATTGAACTCACTTTCAATCAGCCTCCATTCTCTCACAAAGTCTCCTAAAGAAGATTAATGCACCACATCTCCAGGTGTCTGGATGTCACTCTTTAAAAAAATCCAGCATGCTTCATATTTTACCCCAATATTAATCAAACCAGTCTTATTAGAACTGTAAGTTCTCTTACACATTCTACTCTGGGACAGGTGAGCACAGATCAGCCACAACATAATTTCTCCTTGTTGAGCATGGCAAATCTAGAAGAATGATACTTTGCATTATTGTCTTATGGTGAAATTCACTCGGTTTTGAATACACCTAGATTACTACTCAGATTTAAACTGCAAAGTCTGCTACTAAAAATTAGCTGTCTGCTGCCTTTGGTCTTGCATTACCACAGTGACTCATCATACTGTTAAAATATACACAGAGAAACACTGTGAAAATAAACTTTAGTGTGGCCATCAATCCGTTACCATAACAATACTTAACGTATAGCCTATGGGCTATTTTCCCCCTCTGATCCACTGAGCTAGGGTGACCTGACAGCAAATGTAAAGAATTCAGATGGGGATGAGGGGTTATAGGAGCCTAAATAAGAAAAAGGCCCCAAAATCGGAACTGTCCCTATAAAATTGGGGCATCTGGTCACCCCACACTGAGCAGATCTGTTCAAAACTATTTTGCTCTGTCTGCAGGTATCAAAAGCTCATTTAAGTGAATGGGAGTCTCAGCATTGATTTCAGTGAGGCCGTCTATGAATTCATTTGTGACTGCCCATACAAAAGTGCATACAACAAGCCCTCCACACTTGCCACCTCCACAAAAGGGTTAGTGAAAATTACAGTCCCTGGTGAGGCTTGGCACACAAGGATTGCTCTTTTATAGTGTCCCAATGGATCCTATATATCCCCACAGATGAGATGAAGGAGGTAATGAGGCCAATCAGCAGAGCTTCCAGGCTGGTGGTAGATAGCAAAGCAAGTGATGTGATATAGTGCATAAACATTGGCCCAAGCTTATTCTGTTCTAGTCTGGGCTCTGCCATGACCCACTCTGACATTAAGCAAGGCACCTCACACCTTAGTTTCCCTTACCACCTATTTATGTAAAGAATAAGTTCTTAAGGGCAAAGATGGTCTATTCATATTTGTATGTAGTTTGCCTACCACAACAGGGCCCTGAGTTTGGTTGGAGGCTCTGGGTACTATAATACAAATAATAAATAGTAATACTACCCTAAGACATGATTTCTTATTCATCCTCACATGTGAGTGCATTAGCTATTGTGTGTGAAAGAAAATGTGACTTCTAAACTTTGAGAAAAGATGTTAAAGTAATAGGCAGGGAAGCAGCGCTGGAGATCTACAATCCTGTTTTAAATAAAAATAAACAAATACCCCCTCCCCCCTATATGCACTCAGGCACACACATCCCTTTCTGCATTCATAATTCTCTTCCCACGCAACTGCAGGGTATTGTACATGGGCTATGTTGGCTGTACTGTGCGAGAGAACTACACCTTGAAAGCTGTAAAACTTCACCCTTTCCCACTGTAAAATGGGTTGCAGTCATTGATCCTTGTAAAAATAAAATTGATGCATGCCTTGTACCACTCTTCTATTTTGAAGGGTTTTTTTTAATGGAGTCACTGGCTGAGGCAGCCTACTGTTTTATTTATGGAAACAGTGTCTCTTTCTTAATTTTATTTCACCTGTTCCGAAGAGCTAAGAATGAAGCATTTGGGACCTGGGGACAAAGCATTCTCTGTTCCTGGCATCTACAGCACTATCTTTCAGAGCCAATCAGGTAAATCCAGAGTCTAACTATTTTTAGGAAATGCAGCAAAACCTTCCTCCTTGAGAAAGCCTTTTCACCGGAAGCAAAGCTCGCAATACAAACACCCAATCCTATTTCTAAACTCCTACCATCCCCGAAAGCCCTTGCAAGCCACCCAAAAAAGGAACAAACATTCTACCCCAGCAGTTTTCACCCCAAAAGGAAAAAAAATAACTCCATGCTCAGGCCCCAATCCCGCTCCACCTGCAGACCAGCTCTGCTCTCATTCTCTCTCCATCCCCAAGCCTGCTTCACTTCCAGCCCAAGGTCTACTCTGTCTCCTGCCCAACTCTGCCCTCATTCCTCTTCCTTCTCCCAGACCAGCTCCATTGCTAGCCCCAGCTCCTCCCCCATCCCCAGTTCTGCTCCCAGCTCTGCCTTCAGCTCAAGCTCTGCTGCAGAGGAAGCCTTGGCTGTGCAGTAATGGGGAAGGGTGTGGAAAGATTCTATTAATGGTAATGGGGGGTGGGGGGCATGTAACTAGAAAAGTTTGTGCACCATGGTCCTCGTGCTTCAGGTCTGGTAAGCTGAATTACTGCATTGTATTTTGCTATATCAAAAATGTGTGAAGTTATTTTTATCTATTTATTCCTCATCAAAATGACTTTCTAGCTGAAATGGCATGTCAGATCATTGCTAAGCACAGCACCCACAATATCTAGACTCCTGAAAAACCAAACATCCCCTTTCCAGGTGATACTTTTTATAAACATTGTGTTGATTCTGCTATGGAATTCATGCAGAGACCATACTGTGTATAGTGTCCATGATAATACATACATTGTAGTTACAGTGAACTGCAAATGAGTTGAGAATAGTAGTAGAAATGTTAGCTAATAGCTATATATTTATCAATATCATTCAAGGTATTATAATGTACCTATTGTTTGAAAAAACATCCTTTGAAATGGGTTTTACAATGTGAGAATTAATTAAACCAGATTTCTTAAAAGAAAATTGGAAATTTCAATCTATCAACCATAAGGACTCCTTATATGGGCTGTCATAAGCAGGTTTTGAACCCTGACTCTTCAGCACCACAGTAGAAACCCCAACCAAGTGTTATTTACCTCTTCATATTACACAAGAACAAGAGGTCACCTGAAGAAATTAATAGGCAGCAGGTTTAAAACAAACAAAAGGAAGTACTTCTTCAAACAATGCAACCTATGGAATCTATTGCTCCGGGATGTTGTAAAGGCCAAAAGTATAACTGGGCTCATTAAAGAACTAGATAAGGTCATGGAGGATAGGTCCATGAGTGGCTATGCTCCAAGTTGTGGTCAGGGGGAGTTTAAAAGGACTCACTAAACCTCTGTCTGCCACAAGCTGCCAATATGAGATGCCCTGTTTTGTTCATTCCCTCTCAAGCATCTGGTACTGGCCACTGTCAGACAGGATACTAGGCTAGCTGGGCCATTAGTTTGACACAGTATGTCCATTCTTATAATCTTATTGAAAAAACTATTTATTGGGCGACACTAAAATGTAGGGAATCAGAATTGCTGGGATACCTTCCAGGATCTAGGTGAGGAGTGTGGCCTAGTGGTTAGTGATTGCAGACAGGCTATACAACCCCCTGGATTTGGCACATTACGTGTAAAAGGCAATATGGATGAGACTTATGTCTGCTATTTTCCAATAAAACTAGGCAGTTTGTGTTCCCGTGACTGAGGTCTCGATGTGACAAGCCACCAGGCAACCTTCTAACACAAAGGGCCTTTCATGGATTAAATTAACAAGAGAACAGCGAAGACTGGAACAGGAGCTCCTGTAGTCAGGGAACTGAAAAGAGAAGTGTCTGAAAGGTTTTCACAGTATGTCATGCAAACTTTCCACTTTATAATTCCTCCAGCTGCTTAACCTGTGCAAATATCCTTGTTGAGTATTTGCTACCATTGTTGAGGCTGTAATTAAAGTTTGACATTATACAATGAGGATGACTAATGTGTTGTATGTAGTATGCTTCCAGAAGGAAGGTCCTGGTGAAGATGTGGAAATATGTTGCACAGGCATTAGGGTAAGGTTCATAGGTATCCCATAATTTGGCTTTTTTTTTCTTTTAAGGGTTTATATATGACTCAACAGTGTGCCCTTGTTGCCAAGAAGGCTAACAGCATTTTGGGTTGTAGATCAAGGGACATGATCATTCCCCTTTATTCTACATTTGGTGAGGCCTCATCTGGAGTACCATATCCAGTTTTGGGGCCCACACTACAAGAAGGATGTGGAAAAATTTGAAAGAGTCCAGTGGAGGGCAATGATTAGGGGGCTGGAGCACATGACTTATGAGGAGAGGCTGAGGGAACTGGGATTGTTTAGTCTTCAAAAGAGAAGACTGGGGGGGGGGGGGGGGGATTTGATAGCTGCTTTCAACTACCTCAAAGGGGTTCCAAAGAGGATGGATCTAGACTGTTCTCTGTGGTAGCAGATGACAGAATAAGGAGTAATGGTCTCAAGTTGTGTGTGTGTGTGTGTGTGGGGGGGTTACATTGAATAGTAGGAAAAACTTTTTCATGAGGAGGGTGGTGAAACCTAGGGAGGTGGTGAAACCTAGGGAGGTGGTGGAACCTCCTTTCTTAGAGGTTTTGAAGGTCAGGCTTTACAAAGCCTTGGCTGGGATGATTTAGTTGCGGATTGGTCCTGCTTTGAGCAGGGGGTTGGACTAGATGACCTCCTGAGTTCCCTTTCAATCCTGATATTCTATGATTCTATGATATTGGTGGGTGATCGCACTTAGTTAAATTAATTCCTTTAAATCTTGTGGTGGTATCCATGGAATAGGGTAAAAAAGTCATTTTATGTCTCTCTAACTTAAATTCACCATTGCACTGTGTTTCCCTTCCCTCCCCCACCAATGGGGAGTACAACCATCCTGCTGCACATACCAACTTAGGTGCAAAAAGCATGATATTTTTTCAGTATTTTTCTCTGTGCTGGTCTCTTGTGGCTGAAGAGTGCAGTATCCTCCTCCATGAATAAGGAGGACTCTCCCACTGAGAGTCTAAATGTTACTGACCACGAGGGTAAGATTCGCAAACATTTATCACAGCAAGCAGAATTTCTCCTTTTGAACTGCTGCAGCACTGGGGGAATCCTCCCCCCTTCTCCGTGTTTCTCCATTGTTGTTTTCTGCTATTTGTGTGACTGGCAAATGTCACCAGTTTAGCATCTAAAACTTTTCATGCAATGTTATATTATCTATACTAATAAGAAGTACATGGTATGTTTCTAACTATAGACTGAATGGGGTCAATAATACAAGTAATGAAAAAATTGTTTGTTTTTCACTTTTTGTTAATTTTTTTCTTCGTGTCACATATTCTCCATGTCCATAATCCAAAGGCAGTAATCAATCTGAACAAAAATAATAAAAGAAATACTCCCTGTAGAAAGCAAAATAAAAGGAATCTGAGGGATTCAGTGTCTTATGACACACAGGACAAAATGTACAAACCAGAGTGCATGACGTTTGGCCCATGAAACTATATTTAAACAGCTAAATAAATTACCTGATTTTCAAGAACAATGAGCACCTCTGAGGTCTCACTGATTCCAATGCAAGTTGTGGATGCCCCATGCCTCTGAAAATCAGTCTACTTATTTGAGTGCCTAACTATGGAATATTGTCTCCATTCTGGCCTACTTACCATGCCATCATATATCTCTCATTATTTGTATAGGATAACATCTCTTTTCTAAGAAACTTTAATATGTTAGTCAGCAGATACCTATTATAAAATTCAGCCTTCTTTGGTGGAACATGGGGGATGAGACAGTAAATCATGAATTTAATTTAGCTGCATATGCATGCAAAGTGTCTTTTACAGAATTTAGTGAAGGTAGCAGGTATTACAACGCTACAGGAAATTAGCTGCAAAGTTAGGTGGCCAATATAGGCCTGTACATTTTCATTACTGCTCTGTTATTACTATTAATCTGTAGTCTATTTGGAATAAGTATGGCTTCATGGATTCTGACTGATGTACACAGAGCAGGAGAATAAAATGCTACCAATATATCTAAGATCATAAAACAAGACAGAACAAAACTTTGAATGTCTGAGAAATCTTGACTGTACCTATACTGTAATCCAAGCGCAGTCAAAGGCATGCTCGAAGTTGATGCAGGCATAACTGCAGCATTACCCTTCCTCTAGTCTAGATACCATGACTAACAAGGCAATAAAGAAGCAGTGGCAAAGGTTTGAGCACAGACTAGCAATGTGACTATGTAGCCAGGCCACCTGGGAGGTCTTGATCTGCCCATGCCATTACATCTTCACTGTTATTTTTAACCACCATAGCTAGATTGGATTAGCTATGTGAGCTGCTATCACACCTTAAACTGCAATGTAAACATGCCTAATATGTGATCATTTAATTAAAGACTGTATTGAAATGCATGTGAATAAGGGGGAAAAGTTAAAATTTTGTTTTCAAAATTGTAGTTTTTATGTTTATTTAAAAAACAAACAGTGAAATTCCATGATCAGGTATTATAAGATACATCATGAACAGAGCTCTGTTCTCAGCCTACGTGAACCTCATGAAGTGGACAACTAAAATATTCAGGTACTTCTGAACAATGCAGCTTTTCTTAGCTACAAATCTTATAAGCTTAGTGCTACTGTTTAAAATTTCCTGTGTGTCTGCAGGGTGATTTTCAACCACTCATAACTTAGGGAAAAGAGAACTAATTTTCACCAGACCTCTCAAATACATCAGAGTTGCCTGAATTGTTGCTTGATAGAATGCTAAATTACTGTACTAACTGGTCATCTCAGTGAAGTTTGTTAGGAAAGGTCTACTCACCCTTTAATGCAAATCATTGAAGCATCAATAGTTTTTCTTTTTCAAGTGCATACAAAAGAATATGGGAAGAGTGAGAAAGCCTTTTGTAGAATTAACAAATCTGATAACTATCATATCAATACCAGGATCTTTCAGAAATTCACGTTTTGCAGTGAGATAGTGTGTAGTCACTTTGTAAAGAACAATAACAACTCAGACAGAGAAAGTAATAGGATCAGACAGTTTTGCCTGGATTGGCCCTTTTGCAGCTAAACTGATCATAACTCTTATTTGTATATGATTTTTTTTTAGTTAACCCATACAATATCATGTAGCAGTAATTAAGAGAAAACATACCCAAAACATGAAAAAGTAATTCAGCATTAACAGTCAATGTCTTTGCAATTCCAGAGATAGGCACAGTTGAAAGTATATATGGAATTGTTTATTGAATAAATTAATCTGATGATCAAAACTGAGTTCAGGATCAAAGAAGTTGACTTCTCTTCAGAGCTACTGTGTGTTCTAAGGAGCTGCTTCATGATTACCTATGCCATCCCATAGTGACCAAATGACTCAAATCCATCAATATGTAATTGAGATTTAATTTTAGAGACACTTCTTCATCACCAACTGTTTTAAAATTCTTAAAGGAATAACTAGTTTAAAAATATGTGAATATTGCCAAGTTAAAAAAAACCAATAGCACATCTTTACTACTCTGGGCCCAGTGCTGGTATCTCAACGAGGTTTTGCTCAAGTAAACACTTCATGATTGGGGGCCATCATTTTGAATCTGTTTTTATTGGCTATATGCAGAATACATGATATGAGCAGTGATATAAAGGCTTGCAACAGATTGGAATGGCCATGTTACCCGTCAGTGGCAAAGCAAACAGAGATTAATGCTCACTATTGAGCTCCAAGCCCAGATGAAGTCTCAAGTGTTTAGGATTTCCTTCAGAATTCCATCTATAAATCAATTAAGTGACTGTTTAAATATATTTCATAGGATCTCTTAACTTTCCAGTCTCTTATCCTGATCTTCTAAATATAAATCAGTAGTTGCTCATTGAATTCTTGGTTGTTGATTTAAATAAATGAAAACATATTCAGAGATTGAAAAATCCCAACTATATATCAGTGTGGAGACAGAATCAGAGGTAGCCAGATGCAGAGACACTATAACTCAAGATATCGTTAGTTGACTAGAGAAATTGAAATGAAATTGTCCGTTCAGTCCTCACATAAAATGTGTGGGAGAAATACCAATTGTGATGCGCAATGTGATCCTCAGGGGTCGAAGACACTAATAAATGAAAGATGTGAGTGATAATGAAATCCATGTTGTGACTCCAAACACTCATATTAACTGATTAACCATGGGAGTCAACAGTGATGGAAAACACATGATCCAAAAAACCAAATGAAGGGATAAATATACAAATGTAACTGTGAATTGAGAAGCAGTGAACAGAGGGTAGACAATGACACTGTCTTACATGCTATGAGTGCTTTTCAGCTTTAAAAAAAAACACCAAAAAAGTTACCACCAAGCCTAAGGCAAACACCACATTTTAGGTCTGATCCTTTGTGACATTGTACATCAATATGAAGCACTATCACATGTCATGTTTGCTACATGGAACTTTTAATATTTTCTCATCTTAGTAACAGAACATAGAGCTCATGAAACTGAAGTGCTGACACTTGTGTGACATAGTCATAGTACAGGCAGATACTGTGTAATTTCTTATTACAGCTTTGTCAATGCACTTCAGTCTCCTTTTGCATTATAAAGGACATGGGATGGGAAGGAACCTCTTGGGTCATCAAGTTCCAGTCCCCTGTAATTACAGGCAACCCTGTCATATAAATTCAATGAATACATTCATCAAGCTCCATCTTAAAACTAGTTAGGTTGTCTCTCCAGCCCCTCCAACTCCTATTGGAAGGCTGATCTAGACCATCACTTGTTTAGTCGTAAAAACCTTCTAATTTGTTCATGGCCAATTTACACACACTTGTTTTTGTGTCAGCATTGTCTTTTGTCTTAAATATCTCTTCTCCCTCACTGGGTTTTACCTCTGGATGTATTTATAGAGACCAATTGTAACACCAACAGACCCCGGTTGTCAGCAGGCCAAATTGAACCTGGGGCCTCTGGAGCTTAGTGCATGAGCCTTATCTACAGGAGCTAAAATCCATATGGCTGTTAGCTAAGGCTGTAGAGCAGACTCGTTCATTTCTTTCTAAGTAGTCTTGGTGCCACTAAATGGGACAGAATACCATACCCAGGAAGTTTGTGATTTACACAATCATATCCCCTCTCAGCCTTTGTTTGTCAGGCTAAACAAGTGAAGCTCCATTAGTCTCCTCTCCTAAGATAGGCCCTCCTTTCCCTTGATCATCCTAATAGTCCTTGTCTGCACATTTTCCACTTTGAATTCAAGCTTCTTAAATATGATGAGAAGAATTACACAGAGTAGTCCAGATGAGGCCTTGCCAGTGCCTTGTACAATGGCATCAGTGCTTCCCTGTCTCTACAGGAAATATTTTGCCTGATACTCCCTAGAACTGCATTTGCTTTTTTAATGGCTGTATCACATTGGAGGCTCATAGTCATCTTTCCATCTGGTTAATCCACTTCGAACATAACCCTACTGAAATGGTTTTAACAACAAAACAAAAAACAAAAGACTGCAGAACTAACATGACATTTTCCATCATTGCTCTGTTCTCTTGTCTTGTAGAAACTAAACCCATCCCCTTCCCTTTGTCTGTCATATCTACTTAGACTGTATACTCTTTGGGGGCAGACACTGTCTCTTGTTCTATGTCTGTACACTGCCCAGCACAGGCCTGGGCCATGGCACTAACCAAGCAAATGACAAAGTCAGCACTGCAATAAGTGCCATGAAGAATTGCAATGTCCCTGTATCTGATGGCATTCTGCAGAAGTATTTTAGTATGGAGGCAAGACCTTGCTGAGGTAACCGCATGGTCTCTCTTTCTCCATATATCGAGTACTGAAGCAATACCGCAAGACTTCAAAGATCCCATCATTGTTACCATATACAAAATGAAAGGTAAAAAGTCATACTGTGACAACTATACCATCTCTCATTACTCTCCATCACTGGAAAGGTTCTGGCCAGAGTACTCTTTTATTTTCTGCTTTGAAACATCACTAATCAACATGCTGTCAAAATCACAATGTGGTTTCAGGCTCACACAAGGAATGACAGACATTTGTAGCTAGTCACATGCAGGAGAAATGCTAAGAACAGTAACAGTTTATTTACATTGTCTTCATCAACCTGACTAAAGCATTTAACACCATTAGTAGACCTGGACTTTGTCAACTATTATGAAATTTTGGTTTCCCAGAAAAATTCACCAACATTCTGAGTCTATTTCATGATGGAATGCTTGGACAAGTCTTCACAGATGGTGTTCTGTCTCACCCATTTTCTATCACTAATTGTATTACGCATGGCTACATAATTGGTCCAAATCCTGTTCACTCTCTTCTATGCAGCAATACTTGATTTATGCTACAAGAGATCTGAATTCCAGTATCAGGATATGTTTCCAGTCCTCTGGAAAATTATTCAACTCAAACAGGGTGTGATCTTCCATAAAGATCTTTGAGGCAATTGTTCACGAGATGCTGATGCTGATGACTGTGCTGTAGGAGTATATGCTCAACAAGAGATACAATTGATTTTGGACAGTTTCACGGAGTCTGCAAAAAGATATGGGCTCACAATCAATCTGAAAAAGACAGAAGTCATATATCAACCTGAGCAAGGGAGACCATACACAAAATCAAAAGTCACCATCAGCAACACACAGCTGAATGCTATTCAGACTACTGTTATTCTGGCAGCACATTGTTGAATGATGGGACTGTAGACAAGGAGATGGCAAGTTGCATCAAGAAAGCCAATTCATCATTTGACAGACTACCAGGCACAGTCTAGTAGTAACATCAAACCATGCTAAAAGTTTATAAAGCAGTTGTGCATCCAATTTGTTGTATAGGTGCGAGACCTGGCCCTACCACAGGCACCACATCAAGCTCCTAGAAAACTACCATTTATGACGTGTATGCCATAATAGACATCAAATGTCAGGGTAAAGTTAGCAGTAATGAGGTTGGGCCCAGCTCTCATCTCCAGGCATTGCATCCTGGCACATGGGGCCACATCACCACTGAGGTTTGGTCCACCCACCCCTCCATCAAGCATTTTTGAGTGAGTGGCACTGTGACCCTGTGCACCCGGTTGCAATGCAACTCCCTTAAATTTGTCCTGTCTGCCCTCCCATCATGAAAGAGGGCTGAAAGGGCCATACCTGAGTGGGGTTGTCACAGGAGCATAGAGTTGAGCCCAGTCCCAAGAATAAGAACTATCAGTTGGGAGTGAGTGCATGGTGGGCTTGCTCTGTAACCCCACTGGGGACAGTACCCAATCCTCCCAGAACCCCCCAATGCCTCAGAATTTCCCACAACCCAAAAAAAAATTCATAAAAAAATATGGAAAAATATTTTAAAAATACAAAAAATCACGGGGCTCCACTCATTATCACGCACAGGTATAAAGGAAGTGGGAGTGGTTCTCTGTGGGAAAGAGGATCTAGGATGTGGACTGAGAAGCTTAGAAGGAGGAATCCTAGGAACAACAAGCCTGAGATGAAGGTTTGAGTTAAACTTTGTAATTTTATTATTGTTATCTGTATTTAAAACTAAACAGTTGGGAACAGGCTGAGTTTGGACTCTGCATAATATGTGGACTGAGCAGATTGGCTCATTATCCAGAAGCCAATAAGAAATATAAATAAAGGTGTATGGAGATTCATGCTATGAGGGCTTAAGAAAAACACTAGGATTATATGAGAAAACTAAAACTAAAATGGCAAACTTGTGTATGATTCTGAGGGCAAGAAATAGGTGAGTGCAATGAACAGGCTGAAAAAACAAGCACACAATAAAGAATTGAAATGTAAAAGGATAAGTGATGAGGTGGCTAGAAGGGGTTAATGAGAGCTTCTGGGTTCAATCAACCCTGTCCTGCTACACCTGCACTAGGAGCCAAACCTAGAGGGAATGGTTAAAAGGGCCGAACCCAGCTCAGCTTGGAGGTTATCTGCAGAGGCAGCAGATGACTGACTCTCACTCAGTGAGAGAAAGTTGGCTGGAGCCAGAGAACTGACTTGAACGTCTAACATCCAGAGCTTCCCTGATGGAAGATAGGCCTGCAGCAGGGAGTCCAGGGCAGTGGTGAAGGTAAGCTAGGGGAGAGGAGTCCATCCAGGGTTCTCTGCACTGGCAGAGAGGCCTGCAGGGAGCAGGAAGATTTTTGCAGGGTCAGAGAGGATTGGCCAAAACTCTCCTGATGCAAAAACAGCTGGATGTCTTAAAGTGCTAAAAGGCTCTGCAGCACAGCTGGAGAAGAGATCTAGAGAGAGTGATGCCAATACACAGTCAGCTTGGGAAGAGTTTGTGGGAAAAGCCCAAGATGGATTGCAGCTGACAGCATTCCAGAGAGGCAGCAAAGGATCTAGACAGATAGGCCTGGACTGTTCATTAGAGCGTCCCTGGACTGGAACCCAGATGAAAGGGAGGGTCATGGTTCTCCTACTAGCTCACTAATGAAGGTGGTGTGGAAACCTAAGAACACAATGGGTAAGGAGGACTACTGAACTCCCTGAACATTTGAGATAAGAACTAGTGAGTCTGGAGTCAGACTGAAGGCCCAATGGGAGACTGATGAACTATTTGAACTATTGTGTTACGCTGAAAGGGGTGGACTATGTGTGGCATGGCTGAAGGACCAAGTCATAAGAAGGTAACCAGTCAATAGCAGCAGTGACAGATTCACTTGGTTATGATGTAGCTGTGGTGGTGTGTAGAATGGATTTCCATCTTTAACTTTCCCTTGCAAGTTGTCTTCAGCAAGAGTCAGTATGGGAGGATTTAGATTGCTTAAATGCCTCAAAATGACATCTTCCTGCCTCATTTGTGGTTGGCCTTGTGCTCTGTTTCCTTCAACCACAGCTCTATAAACCTTCTGTAAAAGCATACCTTCTTCTGTATGTTGGAAAGGACCCTATCATTGCAGTCATCTTATTCTCAACTGGTGCATGACTGCAATTTTCTGGGATTATGTAATTACCTTTTCATTTGTGACAAAATCAAGCCACTAAATGTTAGAAATACACAGTAATTTTTGACACTAACAACTGTTTAGTTTCCTCTTCTCAGCTGTTTTCAACAGACATGTTTAGGCTCCATCTAACAAAGTTGTCATCGCTACTGCATTAAACACGTGTATCTTAGTTGTCGCACAGACATCTCACCACCCAAACACAGTCTTTTAAGGATGCCAAAATGCCACTGCCTCAAGACCGATCTGATTCATGACTTCTTTGAGTCTAGAATGTCCTGCTGTCAATTGACTGCCCAGACATACAACTGTTCGCCCATTCAATGTCACTGCAATCTGCATGCAGCATTGGCAAGCTGCTCATTTTTATTTGATAGGAGGCATGCACGGCTTTGATTTTATCACCATTGATGTTAAGTTTTATATATTCTGCAGTTTTTTTAAGCTTTATCACCATTAGTTGTAACTGGTCAGTAGTCTCTTCAAGTAAGTTAATATTCTTAAGATCCTCTAAAGATGAATCTTTACATTTTACATCCCCTATATTGACCTCAATCAGCTTTGTCATCACATAGTTTATTGGAACCTTAAATAACGTAGGTGAGAGATTGCATCCCTGGAGTACTCCTGATTCTACTGAAAACCAGTCCGTAATGCAAACATTGACTCTCATACGCCTAAACCTTCTGTGGTACAGCTCCTCCATTAGACACACTGAGTCCTCAGATACCCCATGCTGACCTCACGGTATCCACAAGGCTGATCGATGCACTGAGTCAAAGAAGCCTGAAAAGTCTATAAAGATGATGCTAACTTCCTTTTGTCACACTAGTCTTTTCAGTAACATCCTGCAGATCGTATATAGCATGGATTGTAGATTGACCTATGTGGAAACCACACTGGTTGCCTCATTTTTTGGCTGAGACAATATTTCAATTGGTTCAATAGTGGGATTGTAAACACCTTCCCTGGGACTGACAGCTGTCTTATTCCCCTATAATTTTAGCTAGCTGATCGCTCCCTGTTTTGGAAAAAAGGGACGGAGAAACTGCTTTTCCAATTGTCTGGAATGTGACCCTTTTCCAAAACTTTTGAGACAACTCTATGAAGCCACTGAATTAATTGGGACCTCCACTCTTTAGCAGTTATGGTGATGTGAAGACCAGATGTTTTATCATTTCAGAACTGTTTGACCGCAAGCATTACTTCCCTCTGTCGTTGCCCTGTTTTCTGCTGGGTTCATTTTTGGATTAAGTTGTAATTTACATCTTGGTGGGAATCACTAATTCATAAAAATACTCATGCCAATGCTTATGTTGTGCATCAATATCCTGGAGTATTCTCCATTTTTGTTGTTATCTGGCAGAAGCTGCAAGAATGGATGCCCAATTGGGGCCTTCAAAGTGTCAAATACACATTTCTGGTCATAGGTTTCAGAGGCTTTTCAATGCACTTTGCCATAATATTCCATCATTGATTATAATCCCTTCTGCACTGCACCTCTTTATTTTCTTTCCCGTAATTTGATGGTATCATCTTTCATTTTAACATTGATTAGTCTCAGTTGCTTTCCAGAAATCTCTATGACAGAGTCCCAAACTAAAGTCCACTCCTCCTTCATGGTAGACAATACAGAATATTTGTTGGAAATCGCTTCTGCATAACTATTAGTAATTGCTTCATCGTGAAGCTTATAAAGCTCACCATGAAGCTTATCAACATTGAAATGTTTCAGAAAGAGGTACAAAAGAAGGAGTGCCTGCCATGCCTAACAACAAGGAAGGTGGAGGGGCATTGGCCACTGAATCATACTTGTACAGAATCTGAGACATTTCTCTATGTACTGAATGAAGAGTGTGTGATATGATCAACAAAGGGAGCAATAGAATCTGAAACTTTGAGTGTATTTAAAACGTTAAATAGCTATCTTAAGGAATGCAAAGTACTGCTTGTGAACACCAGCGAGGGAAGTGACAAATAATTTTCTCTATCCAAGCAGATTGTATCTAGAGACAGATCATCAGGCTGGGAAAAGAGCTGTAATAACTAGCTACGTGGGGATAGTGAAAAATACTATACCTGAGGCTTTTAGATATTCAGACTACAAAGAAAGGAGAAAAAAATTGATTCACATTAGTTGAAGATGTTTGGGATCCATTGAAAAGCATTTCTGCCAAAGTTTGCACTTAACATGAAAACAGGTCAGAAGATGTGAAGTCAATGTAGCTTTTGAAAGAAAGTATTTACTTAGAAAAACAAGGAAAACAGTCTACGTGCTGCAGGCATGTTAAATAAAAAGGCTGTACTAGTTTGGTTCTGCTTTTAAGAATAATGACACTACTCAGCCAGCTCATCCTTCAGCAAGTGTGAGGACTTCCAAAGGTACTTGTAGAGGAAAGGCAACGTTAAAGTATCCCTGAGATACTGTTGACATCTTGGGCAGCTTGAGCAGTTTCTTGATTCTGCAGGAAAAGCTAGCTTTTAAAACACACAAAACTAAAATTATTTCTACTTTTTTCAAAAACCACCTCCTGTTTTATGATTGTCCTCCCATAATTTTCCTGCAAATGCAGGACTTTAATCCACTTCAAACACACATTTATCAAGTGTAGTAATATACACTCTTTTAAAAAACCTCAAAACTGCACTTTACAAAGTTATTGCCATCATAAGTCAAAGTTTACCAGTAACCACACTGTAGTATTTGAGGTATCACATCTATTTCTGTATACATAGAATAGGAAATAAGAGTTGTATCTCCTATCCCACTGTGAGTAAACATGAGTTTTAATGTCAATCTCTGTAAATATACTATGTGAACTTCATATTCTCCCAATGAAAAATGTCCGTACCTTACCTACTCTGTTATTTTTTGCACATTAAAGGAAGTTTCTTTATTCTAGTTCTCTATCTCATTTTCTGTTTTATGCAGGTGAGAAAGTTAACCTGGAATCTCACTTCAGTCAGCTGAGAGTGGCCTGATGTATTTCCCAGAAAGATTTACCAGTCTACTTTAGTCCTAATTCTTTTCTAGGAACTTGGATCTCTTTTTTCTCTGATCCTGGTGTCTAACAGAATAATTTTCACCTCTTGAATCTCTTGTACAAAACCTTTCTTTTAACTGGACTTTACCAGTAAAAGACAAAATCCTGCCCTCAGTTACAAACACACAGAGAGCCGGCATTAGGCATAAGCAAGACTAAGCAATTGCTTAGGGGCCCAAACAGCTTTATTAGTATATGTTGTGAAGGGGGCAAAAATATTCCTACTTAGGGCCCCCAATGGAACCTGACCCTGTCAAATGGGGTTGTATAAGGGTAAGTGAAAGCAGAATATGGGCTCAATGTGTATTAGAGATTGGGGAGTGCTCTCTTTTTCCTAACTCTTCCCCATCCCTGTCACCTCTACCCAAGCTACTTGCATAATTTGGGTGAGAATATAAAACTCTGCAGATTAAATATGTGAGATAAAATATGTAAGAACTCCTATATCAAATAAGAGTTAACAGAAGACCAATGGGGAAAAAATAACAACATATGGATTAAACAAGCCATTCTAAAAGGAAATCATTGTCACCAGAGGTGGGTGAATAATACATTTTTCAGTTTGCTGGCAATTCCAAAATATCAAAAAAAGTTTCATTTCAAAAATAGAATTTTCTTGGACAGCTTGAGCACAAAATCTAAAAATCTAAAAATTGTCAAGTTGGGTCAAAATGAATTGTTACATTTTGGCCTGACTTGAATTTTTCAGTTACAGGATTTTGACAAAAGCAAGGAGAGCTAGATTCACAAAAGTCCAAGGATGGCCTGGCCCAAGGACTATGCATTGTTGTTATGAATCATTGGGCCATGGAAAGCAAATGAGAATGATTCTGTAGGCTGGGGGTGTGAGTATTCACCTAAACTATTAGAGACCAAGCACAAATCCCTGCTCCAATGACTAATCATTTATAAAGTGTGGGTATCTTCAAGAGGACAGAGTGATACAGGCACATAACAGAATAGCCCATAGCTTAGTAGTTATGGCAGTCTCTTGCAATGTAGGAAACCCCAGTGCAAATCGCTTCTTCATATTGGGTACAGGAACTTGAACTGGGGCCTCCCACATCCCTAATCACAGGGACGGGAGAGTCCTATTCACCCCCAGGTGTTCTGTGAATTTAGTCTAATCTTTGGAGTCCTGAGCATTGCTATTTTAATAATGCTGTTTTCATGCAGATTTATTGTGTATAATTTCTAGGTATTTACAAGAGCACTGATAAAACAGAAATTCAATCATATGACCAAACGTAGACCAATTTTCAGTGTCAACAAAAGGCCCTGACAAAAAGGCCATCCATATGCCAAGCTGCAAGTCCCTGCTCAAAAGCATAGAATCATAAAATAGTAGGACTGGAAGGGACCTCAAGAGGTCATGTAGTCCAATCCCCTCACCTCAAGGCAGGACTACATATTATCTACAGTCTACACCATCCTTAACCTGCTCTTAAAAATCTCCAATGATGGAGATTCCACAACCAACCTAGACAATTTATTCGTCTTTAACCAGCCTGAAAGTTAGGATTTTTTTCCTAATGTCCAACCTAAACGGCCCTTGCTGCAATTTAAGCCCCTTGCTTCTTGTCCTAGCCTCCGAGATAAAGAACATTTTTTCTCCCTCCGCCTGTAACAACCTTTTATGTACTTGAAAACTGTTATGTCCCATCTCATTCTTCATTTCTTAAGACTAAACAAACCATTTTTTAAATCTTACCTCATAAGTCATGTTTTCTAGACCTTTAATGATTTTTCTTCCTCTTCTCTGGACTTTCTCCAATTTGCCCACAGTCTGGTAATGTAACTTTCCATTATCAAAGCACCTCTGAAGACTATTCACCTTTCTGTGAAAACACAGAGAGGAACTTTATTAAAGCAACTATTCAACCAGCTGACCTTCCTCATTCTAATTGCAACTGGCTTATATGTACTTATTAGGTAAGGAAAAGCTTCTCTTACCAAGACAGATAATTAAAACCTCAGTTGTTCAGTGGCCTGTTAGATACTACTGCAAACCTAACTTAATTTCTCAGGGAAAGATCACCAAGTCCATAAAGTCTAAGAGCCACTCACAAGTTCAGCTTCAATCATCATTTTCCTGGATTTTCAGCTGTTTTGGGAGTTGGTCTGACAGATATTGCAACCATATACAGTACCTTTGTGGACCACATTGTATTTTGTCTAAAACATGTAAACCTCAAAAGCAAATATATGTATATGAGTCAGACAGGATGAGGTGTAATGTATTCATAGCCCTTCGAATCAATACAGGTGGTGTGCATTTGTCTGTTCCTAGGTGTGCATGGTAGGTGAGGGGCACAATCTGGAATCACTTGGGCTGATTAAGGCAAAATTCCCAAAGCTGGCTGTGTAGTAGATCCCCACCCTTGGAAGCTTGACCTCCTGGTGAACAAGGGTACGGAGCAAGACTTTAAGTATAGAAGGTTGAGTTTAAAGAGACTAAGGGCATTTCTTTTGATTCAGGAGGGGACATTTGGTCCTAGGGCAGCCCCCACACTTGTGAAAAGGCTTTTGAGCTACAAGATTCCCCATATGGAAGATGGGTGATTCCTGGTATGTTTGGTGAGCATTTAAATCCTTTTATTGCTGTGTGTATGTTTTCTCTGGGATGCTTTTGCCTTAATGTCCTTTGCTTTGGAAGAAAGCAGTCACTGGTAAAAACACTGTTCTTTGTCCTCGTAGAGAAATCAATATATGAGTACTGGCCATTAGGCCGACTGTGGCTTGCTGGGGAGAGCATGAGGTCTTATAGTGCGTCTTATAGGGCGAAAAATACGGTAAATCCAGGGTTGTTCCCATGAGGAAAATGGAGAGACTACAAAATTTGACCCTTAGGTTTCAATTTGTCTTCACTCATGTTTACAGAGGTCAGCAGTTAATCAGATTAACCATGATCTCTCTAGTTTAAGAAGCTTAAGTCAGTCGAAGATGGCACCATCAAGGCTAGCCATATTGAAAACAACCCTTTTTAAAGGAGACTGGGGTCAGGACTAGGGTTTTCAGTGGAGAAAGCCTATGGCTGGAGAGCATTTAGCATTCAACCCTGGGTGGAAAGGCCAGCATCGACCTATGCATCATTGATATCATGAAATGGTGTTTAAGTTGAGCATATGCGTTACTTTGACCCTCTGCTTACAGGTGAATTTCACCTGTAGTATGTTCCCATATAAATGTCAAAATTCAAAAATAGTATCTCTGTATCCTGCCCCACATCATAAATAATAGGTGCTCTTGGCTTCCCTCCCTGAGCTGTTTTCAGCAGTACTGAGATACATCTTGCTGAGAACAGCCGAAGAACCTGGGTAGTAGGTTCTAGTTAGACAACTCTGGTGGATTCCAGCATAATAATGGCAATTAACAGCTGTGAGGACCATCCCTGCAATGCAGAGAGGAATAGCAGCTGTGGTGTGAAGAAGAACCTGTTGCAAGCTGTTACTATAGCAACTGGGAGGGGAGCTATTCCTTCAGTATAGAGGAATGGAGGTGGGAGTGTTTCCATAGCAGCAAACAGAGCTTTCTAGATCTGGGTAAACTGGAAAAAAAACCCTGCAACAATTACTTCTAATGTCAGGCAGGTAATTAGTGGAGTAGATAGGTATATCAGGAGTGCCTGTTTAATCACCTACATATATTACCTATTACATTTCTAGTAATAAAGGAATATTGCATTAAAGTTGCAGGGTTCTCCTCCCTCCAAACAGAAGCTGCATTTATTTTAATCCCTTCCTCTGATTTTGCATTAATATCAATGTAATCAGTTCACAGGAGTAATTGCAGGAGTTTTTTGTTCTTTGGCATATACTCTCCAAAATTTAGCTCATAGCATTATAGCTGTGTAATCAAGTAATACTAGAGTAGATACTTCTGAAGCTGAAACGGAGAGTGAATAATTTTATCTAAATATCACTGTCTTTGAATTACAGTTGAGATCAAACATTCCACATTCATGATTGTAAAATTATCTGTGTGTTGTATAGGAATTACATTTCTTTTGATAATTTTGGACTGTAACTTAAGAATTGTGGTTTGGGTATTTTATTGCTATACATTTATTGGACTTTCTAAAATTTGTCTAAAGGAAACAAAAGTCTTGAGAAAGTGGTTTTGGTTAGAATTCCTGACACTTTGGAAGCTACCTCTTCAAAATGTGGCCTTTATTTGTGGATGTACATGGGAAGTTAGTTTCATACCATCCATTTGTGCAATCAGATGACAGAAATTCTGTACACAAATCCTCCTTGAATGTATATATTGTGCATAAAAGTAGTCTGTATGTATAGATTCTAAGAGGTGAATGCGCAAGATTACAATTTTGTGTAAGTGAATGTTGTGCATATGCACAGTTGAAGGGCAAACTAAAAACTTTTTGGAAAACTGGCCTTTTGTCTGTCTCACTCAAAACAGCAGGGATCCTTAAAAACTTGTCTTAGAAAGCTAATATTACCTCAGTCTTTCCTAAGTATACCCTATAGTAAATATAGAGAATACTACAAATGCTGAGTTAAGTGTTTATCTAAGGCAAAATTTACACATCTGAAAGGGAAGCCATTGTAAATATTCTTTTCTGTTACTTTGAATGAAATGGCTTATTTGGTATGTATCAAAACTTAATATTTTCTGTTAGAAATACAGCATTGTAGTAATTGATATGGTTAATGATGTACTTTCACTTATGATACTGGGATATTTTGGTTTGTTGGATATTTGTAATGTTTTGCCTAAAACTGTTACACTCTTTTTCTATGTGTTTGGCAAGATAGATCTCATATTGTCCTTCTAGATTGTTCCATGCAATTTATGGGTGAAACCAAGCATTGCAAATGGAAGGTTGGTGGTCTTGAATTTGCCCAAGTGAGGAGCAAGGGCATTCAATAATGTAAAGTATTTTTCAGAGTTCCTCTCCATGTCTTTCTGGAGAATGAGTAAACAAACTGATGTTTGGTGTGATGTGTAAATAAATGAAACATGTGGAATTCTTTTTTCCAATCCACCTACCCACAAAATACTTCACAATAATTCCCTGCCTCACACATTAGAGCATCTAATACCCTAAGGTGTCAATCCCTAACTGTCCCCTCCTCTTCCCACCCCCGACATATATCTACTCTTTCTACAACCACCAAATCTCCCATCCCTTTATCGTCATGCTGTTATTGCGGCTAGGTGGAAAGGCACATTAATCAACCCACTACAATGATATCTATGATGATTCTCAAACATATTTAGGCTCCTAACTTCCCTTGATTTCAATGTAAGTTCGAAGCATAAATACCATTGAGGATCTGGGCCTCCATCAGAGAGAAGAATTCAAGACTCTCCTCCCATTCTCTAGCCCAGAGCTTTCCAAACTGTGTGCCGTGACACATTAATGTGTCAGCAGCAGTGTGTAGATGTGTCGTGGGAACTAAAAGCACTTCCCTGGTCAAAACTGCTGGAAAGCAAGCTGCTGCTGCTGGAAAGCAAGCTGCTGCTGCAGGCTTGGCCAGTGCCGGCCAGCAGAAGGGGGGGGGGGGAGGGGGCAGAAAGCCCACTCACCTCCCTCCCCCTGCAGAGACAGTCGGGGAAGGAGGATTGCACCGCGGCCATGGCAGAAGACTCTGTGGGCCTTGCATGCAGGTGCTGGGAGAGGGAAGGAGGGGAAGAGCCCAGAGAGCCTCCCCCCACCCCGCAACCTGGCTCTGCCCCCTCCCCCACAGTCCCCCGGCCTCCCCTTGCTGCCCCCTTACACATTCTCCCCAGGAGCAGAGCGTCCTTTCTCTTCAGTTCCATGCAGCAACATGCTGCCTCCGTTGCTGCAGGGTCCTATCGCCCTCCTGCTTCTGCTGCCTGTGATGGGGGTGAGTGAGAGTGCTGCTGCTGAGGGGTGGGGCAGGAAAGGAGGAAGCTGACCCAGAGCTTGCTGCTGCTGGCAGGGAAAGGGCTGGGGGGAGTCGTCCTCTCTGGCTTCAGTCCCAGAGCAACCTGCCTACACCCATCCCAAACTCATCCCCAGCCTGCCCTACCCCAGAGCCCACAACCCAGCAAGAGCTTATCCCCCCGCACCCCAATCCTCTTATTCCACCAAATATTGAAAAGCTGTGTTCATCCCATCAACCTCATACATCCCATTAAAATGGTAGGTAGTTATTGGTGTTATTCAACTTTTTAAAATTCTTGCACATATTTACATACTGTTACTCATAAATGACAACAATGTATGTTATTATCTTACAAATCATATATTTTTAAAAATATAAATGAAAGGTTTTCATGAGATATGTTGTGTCCCCATACATTTCGTTATTACAATTTATGTATGTGTCCGTATCTCTTGTAACGGGTTAGTTTAACCTCCGGTTTGCTAGTAAAACTGAATTACTGTGTCGCGAAATGTTGCATGTCTAAAAAGTTTGTCACCAACATGAATAAGTTTGGAAAGCTCTGCTCTAGCCCCATGGGCGTCTAACACCCAGAGGTACAAACTACTTCAGTAATTCATAAATAAGTAATCAGGAGGAGGCCTACAGTATATAATTTCTAAGTGTATTTATGTCTGTGAACAGAGAAGACTTTTCTTTTGCATAGGTAACATCTCAGAAATGTGCTTGGAAAATTGATCTGTCTCTAGCCGTAATTGGTGAGATTGGTTTCTCTGCTTTCTAATTCTTCATTCCTCAAGTATTCCTTGGTGTTAGCAAAGAAACCTGTTCCAAATAAGATTTTTCTAGGCAGAAGATTTTACATAGAACTTCAGATAAAGATGTATTTCTTGCCTAAATACCATTAATGCTAGTATTACCTTCTATAAAACAATTGACCTATGCATTCCTCTAAAACCAGTGAATTGAAAGTGATCCTTGTCTTTTCATACATTATGGCTGTCATAAGTGTGGAGGGTGCCTTGCCTGGGTGGGGCTAGGTTATCTAAGACAGTGTGCCTTCCCTGGGTGGGGCTATGTTATCTGAGACAAGTGACGTAAGAGTTCCCTGCCATGAGGGAGGGAGGAGCTTCCTGCCATGAGGGTGGGAGGAGTTTTTCAGTTCAGTTCGTTTCTGGCTTGCCATGGAGCTTGGCAAGGGTCCTAGACCATCTTTGGCTATAAAGATGGTTCTATTTTCTTTTCTAATTATATTTTATTTTATAATTATTATAAATGGAGATATACCAATCTCCTAGAACTGGAAAGACCTTGAAGGTCATCGAGTCCAGTCCCCTGCCTACACTAGCAGGATCCGCCTGCCTACACTAGCAGGATTGAGTACTGTCCCCTGACAGATTTTTTGCCCCAGATCCCTAAATGGCCCCCTCAAGGATTGAACTCACAACCCTGGGTTTAGCAGGCCAATGCTCAAACCACTGAGCTATCCCCCCACCCCCCGTTAGCTGTACTGTGAGTATAATCATTTAATTCTATTAAGCCGGTGCCTTTTGGGGTGTTTTTTTTCCATTTCAGAAGGGAGCTAAAGAACCCCAAATTGTAAAGTGTATTGTATCTTTGTTTCATTCCCTTTTCTTTATTAAATCTTCTAGTTATAAAACCGTCTGGATTATTTCCCTTAGGGTTTTCTTTGCTTCCAGTCTGGGAAGGGAGAAGGGAAGAGAAATAGGGACCAGGGCAGCTAAGTGCATAGCTGGAGTGTGGAGACTGTCTCTCCTTACCGTCAGGTTAGACGGGAGGGGGGAAGGGGGAGCACCAGCCTCCAGGTGCCTGTCTCTTCAATGAGAGGAGAGGAGGCGGGTAGGTGAATAGCCTTCAGGTGTCTAACTTTGGCCCTCGGGGAGGGGGACAAAGTTAGGGTGGGGAAGTTCGCCCCCCCCCCCCAAGGTTTTGGAAGTATACCTGAATGGTGGCAGCGATTGGTAACCCTAAGAACCCCACAGGTAAAAAGGGGGGTTTCTCAGGCTGTGGGACTTAATTTGGGCTGGGAAGCAGCTAAGTTAAGTGGGTTTTGGTTAGTTAAGAGTCCTTTTCTCGGTGCTCAAGAGCACAGAGACCAGGGTACCTCTTACAATGGCCCAAGTACTTACTTCTATGTGAGACTAGCATGGAGACCCTTCCTGTGGTGTGTAATGGATAGGCAAGTATCACCTGTTCGTGCACACTCAGCAGATTCCTTGCACAGTCCCTATGTGGGGTTTAAATGTCTCAGAGCCCATTGCACCTTCCTCTACACTGCAATGCGTGTTGTCTATTGACTGCTGGTGGAGACTCACTGAGCATCTATGAAAATCAAGCCACTTCCTGTAGGTGCCTATAAATTAAAATGTAGGACCCAGATTGTCAAAAACACTTAGGTACCTGACTCCCATTGAAATCAACGAGAATTAGGTGAGTAAATACCTTTTGAGGATCTGGGCCAAGGAGCTGAATTTTATACACCCAGATTTCAAAATTGACCTCTCTGTCTCTTGTTCAAAAATGGAATACTAAATAGCAAGCCCCATTCACCATTTGGATGAAGGCTGAAGGAATTACAATGATTAATGTAAAGGTTGTACTGACAGAGCATCCTTTTTAAAAGGGATTAATGGATGAAGAAAAAGGGGAAGATTACAGTTCGGATATCAAATGTAAATATCTATTTACCCCTTATTATCGAATATAGTACATTGCATCTGTAATGAGTTCCTTTTAAACAGAACTAAATTGTTAGGAAAGATATTACGGGGAAAAATGCTGTTTACTGAATTGTGTGATATGGCGTAAATAAATCATTTTGAGCTGCGCATAGGACAGTGAGGCTCATTTAAAACAATAGACCATGGTTTATTATTAGAGGATGCAATGCAGTTATATATGCACACAGGCTTAAATTCAGCCCTGGTTTAAACAACCCATTCAAGTCAACAGAGTTGAATCTGCCCACCCCGGGCCTGTGCTTTACCAGTTGTATTTTGAATAACCTGTAGGGGCAGTTCTAAATGTAATACT
Organism: Sternotherus odoratus; assembly: GCA_032164245.1. Taxonomy (NCBI): domain Eukaryota; kingdom Metazoa; phylum Chordata; order Testudines; family Kinosternidae; genus Sternotherus; species Sternotherus odoratus. Next base: position 199,873,143 of record JAVMKO010000001.1, on the reverse strand, counting down.
TAACAGGGAATGCCAACTGCACTACCTTACCTCCTAGACTACTTAAAAAGAAAGAATGTGTGTGTTGTGGAGCATATGGGGAAGAAAAGCATGGTGGACGTTAATCAAACAGTTCAGGGCTGCCTTTCCTTTTGAATAAGCAAAATCCTAAGCGTGTACAATATCCCAAAAGAGAATTACAGCTGCTCCTAAATTTAGAAATAATTTGGCAATCAAAATAAGCATTCTTGTCATATAAAATAACTTCAGATATGAACATCTTGCATCAATCCATTGTTGTGTATAAATACACCATGCTCATTAGCCAGCTGTATATATGCGGCATCATAGCCTTTGGCTCCGTAAATACTGGTCTCTGCTTGCGAGCTAAAGGAGCAGTTCCACTAGCTCAGCAGTTAGAGAAAACTGCTCTACATGTGGCCATGTCTAGCATATTCCATTCTCTATCAGGTGAAAACACACAAGGCTCTCTTCTCCCGGGTGTTGCAAAGAGGAGCTGACAGGGATGGGGCAAATAGTAGAACATAATGTGAATAATCCACTCCCTGCAACAATGGCAAAGTGAGGAAACAACAATTTTTGAATGTTTATAAATATACATAGGTGAGTAGTTTTATGGCCATTGCTCTGGTCCCTGTAATTTCTGAGCAATTCTCATGTATTTAAAAATAGAAATAACAATCAGTATGAGCTAGATACTTTGATATGCTTCCTTGTCTCGATGTGCAGAGATGTACAATTCCCTGCACATAAACATGAAAATAAATCCCCTTCAGCATTAAATCTCTTGTCCTATCCCTGAAATTAAAGCTAATCTAAAAGAAAAATCACAGCTAGAAAGGCTAAAGGGAAAGGGGTCTAGGGACTGTTAGTAGTGATGCTGCAAGTTATAAGGTGATATATTACCTGCTATTCCTATACATGCTAAGAATTCTTACATATCCATTGATCATTCATCATGGAAAGGTGAGAGTCCCAGAGTGTGTTTCTCGGCTAATAGTGTCAATGAATAAGTGTTATAACATCAGTTCTGGAAGGATGGCCTGCAAAAGATAGTAATTACAGGAATAATGCAGGGTAACCAGATGGCTCTCAGAATACAGTTAGAATACTAGGATAAATTCATGGTACAAACCTTGCCAATAATACACAGCAAGTTGTTACAGTTGTACATAATAGAATTTGTTTGTACCTTTTTCCTTTAAAAAAATTATCCAAGGAACCTTCGGTGCAAAAAAGCTACATTAAATGAAAATTAGGCTGGGCAAAGACTCAAGCAAGGAACTGCCATATTGACAAGGAAACTTTAATTCTCCCCCTTTATGCTTATGCATTATCATAAAGCCTTTAATTATATAATCATTTTTACCACAAGGTACTCCCATCATTCAGTGCATAGGTTGGATGCCCCAGGATACAGAATGAAGGTTGCACAGGCAGATGTGGAACTGGTATTTTAAGTACTGGATTTTGAAACTTAAATATCTGTCTGTTAACAAAGTTTTTTTGTATGTAATGATATATACACATGCTCACACTTGTGTGTGTGTTTAACTTCTATTTTATCACCCTTTTATGCCTACTTAGTAACGGAAACATGACAATAAATATTACTATAGAAAAGATAAGATTGTAGCATCTGGATTAGCATATTAATGTCAGTTTAAGAGAGTTGTGGCGCTTGGCATTTGAAAGCCATGAGGTATCTGTGAAGAAAAATAAATGAGTATCTATGGTATCTTTCTGCTGTCGGCTATACCTGTAACAGTTTAGAAACAAACCAGTTAGTGTGTGGCTGCCATGTTTCACACAATTTGCCATTCTTCAGATGATTTATTTAATCACTAGCCATTTTTGTCTAATGCTACCTGAATCTCAAACACCTGTTTCATCATACAGCAGCTCCTTAAAGTCTCTGTTTTCACACTGAGGCAGGGAAGCCCCTGCAGATATATTGTCTAGTTGTAACTTCTCCAACTTGACACAGAGAAGGATGGTCAAGACTGTGTGGTGGGCAGAGCATGCTAAGTCAAAAGGTCAATGCAGAAGATCACATTGTTCTCTTTTCCCCCCTTAAGTAAACTAATTCTGAAAATGGAAAGAAAAAAAAAACTTTAAAAGACCAGATCCTTAGCTGGTGTAAATCAACATAGGTCCATTGATTTTAATAGAGCTATGTTGAATTACACTGACTGAGGCAACAGCCCTTTAATTGTGTCCTATCAAAGATCAAATATAAGTGGAGTATGTGGAACCAACTTCAGTTTTTATGTTGTGCTTTTATTACAGGAATACCAAATTGATATATTTTTTGCTCAGACATGGACAGACAGCCGCCTTCGTTTCAACAGCACCATGAAAATTCTGACTCTAAACAGCAATATGGTTGGATTGATATGGATACCAGACACTATCTTCCGAAATTCTAAAACAGCAGAAGCTCATTGGATCACTACACCCAATCAGCTTCTGAGAATATGGAATGATGGGAAAATCTTGTATACTTTAAGGTAGGAAGCAGGAGTGTGTGGCTGAAAGTATTTGGTCTCTTTTTCTGCATAGTATTTTTAGATGTTTCATTTTGGTTTTTTAACTGTTTCCTAACTTGTATTTGAATATGTTTTAGGGATGGACAAATTGATGCATTTAAAAGAAATGACATGAATATTTGTCCAAAATTCAAACCCTAAGTCCCAAACTAAACCAATTTTTAGGTTAAAAAAGCTTGCTTATTCTTTTTAAAACTTTATTTTGTGCCTTTCTTCACATCCATAATCAGGAACTGAAAGCAGAAGTGCCAAAGTTCTACAAGGAAGGTTCCTCTCTTAGGCCTAGGCTACACTGGAGGGGTGGGGGGGTTTCGAACTAAGATAGGCAACTTCACCTATGCTCTTTGCATAGCTGAAGTTGAAGTATCTTAGTTCGACTTACCCGGACATCCTCATGGCAGTGAGTCGACCGCAATGGCTCTCCCAGCGATTCCACTTACTCCTCTTGTGGGGCTGGAGTTCCGGAGTCGATGGGGAGTATGTTCGGGGATCCATTTATCGCGTCTAGATGAGACGTGATAAATGGATCCCCAATACATCGATTCTTCCTCTGCTAGTATGAGATTCTTCCTCTGCTAGTATGCTCATGTTTAGGTGCATACTAGCATTAATGCTAGTTTCAATATACAAGTCACACTGGAAGATAGCACATCGTATGTTTGGTCAAAAAGGGGAAATACTGGAAGAAATATGATAGAGTTTATCTTAGCAAGACAATACCGTAAAATATACATTTGCATTGAAAAGGTGCATTCAAATAAAGAAAAAATGCTTTTATTCAGTGGAGGAGCTGAACTGTTCAAAAGTGAAATTCCACAATAAACAAGATTCCCTTTAGAACACGCAATCTATCTGTAAAATATATCTTCCATACTACACAGTTGCTGCACTGATTGTATTCAGCCTCCTCATTGACGATACTTGCATATGGAAGCTGAGCTTCAATGACAAGTGTCCCTATTTACAGACTGTCAAACAAGAAAGGAATACAACAGCTGGAAATTGCCACTAAGGGTATGTCTAGACTGGAATATAAAAAAACGTGGTACTGCCGTGGCTGGCCTGGGTGAGCTGACTTGGGATCTGGCTGCAGAGCTAAAAATTGTTATATAGATGTTCGGTATCAGAGGGCAGCCGTGTTAGTCTGGATCTGCAAAAGCAACAAAGAGTTCTGTGGCACCTTACACACCAGGGGTGGACAAACTTTATAGCCCGAGGGCCACATCGGGCTTCAAAATGGCACAGAAGGCCGGGTAGGGAAGGCTGTGCCTCCCCAAACAGCCTGCCCCTGCCCCGTATCTGACCCCCACCCACTTCCTGCCTCCTGAATGCCCCCCTCGGAATCCCTAACCCATCCAATCCTCCCTCTTTCTCCCCTGATCGCCCCTCTGGAGACACCCCCCACCCTAACTGACCCCCCTAGAACACCACCCTCTTTCTAAGGCCCTCTGCTCCTTATTCCCTAACTGCCACCTCCAGAGACACCCCCCCAAACACCACCACCACCCTGGACCCCACCACCTAAGCACCCCCTATCCCACCCCACCCCCCGCTTACCTGCTCAGCTGACTCCAGCGGCTTGGCCCTCCTGTCCCAGCACCCCCGCTGGGGAGTGCAGCCCCTGTGGCTCCTCCCCGCATGGCTCCCTGCACTCCCGGCCTGGTGCAGCACCCCTGCCAGGGAGCGCGGGGCCCCTGCGGCTCCACATGCTCCCAGCCCGGCATCCCTTCTGGGGAGCGCGGGGGGCTCCTGCAGCTCCTCCTGACCTGGCACCTCTGCCGGGGAGTGCGGGGCCCCCATTGGGGAGCAAAGGGGCTCCCATGGCTCCTCCTGGCCCGGCGACCCCTGGGGCACGTGTGGCTCCTGGGGCACCCCGCATTCCCGTCTGGCGCCCCAGCCTGGGAGCACGGGGCTCCTGGGGCTCCTCCCGGCGGGCGCCCCCGTAGGTGAACACAAGGCTCCCACAGCTCCCCACGCTCCCGGCCGGCCCCGGGCCAGGAGTGCAGTCCTGGACTGCTCGCCTGGCGCTCCTGACTGAGAGTGAGGGGCCACTGGCAGTGCCCACCCCCTGCCCCCTGGCCACAGCTTGCAGGCCGGATAAAAATGGCCAACAGGCCGCATATGGCCCGCGGCCTGTACTTTGCCCACCCCTGTTATAGACTGACAGATGTATTGGAGCATAAGCTTTCGTGGGCGAATACCCACTTCGTCGGATGCACCACAGGACTCTTTTGTCGCTTATATAAATGTTTGGGCTTGGGCTAGAGGCCAGATTCTTGGACCACTCCCCACCCCCACCTGGTATCCTGGAGGTAAGGTCCCAGCCTGAATGTCTACACAGCAGTTTTACAGTTTGAGCCACCCAAGTTCGAGATAGCTGACCCGGGCCAGTTGCAGGTGTTTAATTGCTCTCCTGTTGTAAATCCTCTCCTGTTGTACAATTAAAACTCCTCGGCAGAGAGAACTAATTTACTTACAACTGAGCTTAAACAAGATAGACATTTCTCTGGCTGTCAGCCCAAATTTAAGGCATCAAGACCTTCTCAAATCTAGTTTGTTTACCTTTTAATTAGTTTTCCTAAAACTTGTCATTTGCTGGGCAAACTCAGCAGTGAAGTTAATATAGTGTCCATTATTTGAAAATAGCTTTCAAATTAAACTAATGTATGATATGATCTAGTCAACTATATAGACTGACTTTGTAGTTTCATGGACTGAAAACCCTATCTTAATGGTAATGTAAGAGCTGACCTTATTTGTAGTGTGCCCTGTGTTAGTTAACCATTTTAAACGTCACTTTAAAATGTGGTAGAGTTTTTTGCAAATATTTGTGCTGGCCTATGTTTATCTTAAATTTATTTTAAAAGTTCTTTGATAAGAAGTGTAAATAGTAACTAGTTTAAAAAGTGTTGCCTAACGTGGGAGAAAGAATATCCCAGATCAGGCTATTAATTTAAAGTGTAATATCAAGCAAAACCCATACAACAATGCATAGAGCTCTGTTTCCATGCATACACGCACAGCCATCTCACCCATTTCCTAGCGTTTAATTCTGTGGCCATACTTCAAAATTTCCCAAGTGTGTCTTGGACAATTGCCAACCTTCCCATGTTCCTTTAACTTTTTGGTGTGCTGATATATAGTGGCAATTACCTGTTTTTTCCACAGGCTCACCATCAATGCAGAATGCCAGCTTCAGCTACATAATTTCCCAATGGATGAACATTCTTGCCCATTGATATTCTCTAGTTGTAAGTACTGCTTCAGTGCAGATCTGTTATACTTGAACCACCCGTTTGTCTCTAATTTCTGTCAGGTTCTTCAGGGTTTTCTGAACAGGTACTGGAAGCTGGGGTTTGCTGTTGATATTATTATATATGTGTTTTCTCTTCAGCATCCATGGCAGAAGTTTTTGTTATGAAATTTCCCATGTAGAGTCATATTGCTAGAGCTGCAAGCACCAGCATCTCTGTTTGCTGTGAGAATTACACTTTAACAAGGAACAGATTATTCACACCAGTCTGTGCGACAATGAGATGGTTTTAAAAATAATGTAACATATATTTGAGAAGAGAACTGACTGTATTATGAGATGTGCAGCTCAGATATAGGCCCAATCATCTCGGATATCTGAGTTTATGAGAATAGCATGGTAGCAACTTTGCCTCATAATTCAGAAATAGACTAAGGCTATTTTTTTTCTTGTATTATTCAACTGCATGGTAGTTCCAACTAGATTGTATTGTGTATAATTTTGTCTATAAATGCTGTCATCATTGTGGGAGGTTGGCAGGAATCCTGTTGTTAACATGAACACCCCAGAGATGGGAGATGGCACATCTCAATTAACATTATGCTGCCACAGAAATGTAATTACAAACATGATCCAAATGTGGTAAATGATGTTTAAAAGGACAAGCATGGCATTTGGTTTACTGGATCTGACTCTTATCACAGGCTTTTCTCCTCAATATGGCAAAAGTCAAGTTTTAGTGAGACTTTTTAGAAAAGAAAGCCAGGAATGTGAAAGCTAACCCATAATCATCATGCTAGGTATTGTGTGTGTATGTAAATACTGCAAATACCACGGGTCCCTATAAACATAGTTTATAATTTTCTAAATTGGTTTTAAAATTTGCTAAAGGCATATTCCTGATTGCCTCTGTACCCAAAAATAGAAGTTGAATGGTTAAACAAACACACAAAAAAACCCCAAACCCTTCTTTATCTCCTGCGGTGGGATTTGCCTTCTAAAGGAAGGGAATGTTCAGCACATTGAATATTCTGACTGAGTGATTCATAGGTGCTTAGTAATGAATCCAATTTCAGTTCTACTCTAACTGGTGTTCCCTTCCAAAAGGACAATTTTGTTCTGGCCAGGCTCCCCTAGTTACTTAATTTCTGCCTTTTTTAAAAAAAAATATAATCAGTGGTAAGGAGTGTGTTTGTTTGTTCTCTCCTATTCATTCACTCCCACTCATATGCATGAAAAATCCTAGGGAAAAGATTCTTTTTAGGATGAGCAGGTGGAAAAGGCATTAAAAATTTATTTTTCACAGAGTTCTCCCTCTTCCTGAAACAGATCATTCATCAGTAGTGATGTGCTGCCAATATTTTTTTTAAAAAGGGCCTTAACAAAAAGTGTACACTTTGATCAATCCTGTGTCTCAGAGAATGTACTCTGTAAATAGGAGTGAAAGACGGGGAAAGCTATCTTTTTTTTTCCTTTTAAATAATATCAGTCGCCCATCATAGCTATAAAATAAGTAGAGAGGTAACAATATTTGGCAAACAGATTTATGTGATACACACTACTTTTTTTCCCTAGGAAGTATATTGGTAGTTTAGAAGAGTATTCATCTTGTCTTGTTTGAAACAGCATTTGGAACCCAGTATGCTGGGCATGAAGGTATTTCCCTCCCACAAGACAAATGTTTTTTGGGGGGGAAAAAGACAGTGCAATCTATTCCATTCCATTAAAAAAAAGAGAGAATTTTGGAGTATTTTTTGAGCTCCATGGATATGTAGAGCCTGGGCAAAAATGTTTCAGGACATAGAGCTTGTCATAGAATCATAGAATATCAGGGTTGGAAGGGACCTCAGAGGAGGTCATCTAATCCAACCCCCTGCTCAAAGCAGGACCAATCCCCAACTAAATTATCCCAGTCAGCTTGACCTTAAAAACCTCTGTGAGCCAGATCAGCTGATTTGATGCATTTAGAGTGTGAAACATCTAACTTGTCATTAAAAATAAAAAGTAACCCTCCAAATTTAGCTAGTGCTGCAATGTCTTTGAGTCTTTGGACAGCCTGAAACAATTACTTAGATTTGTTAACTTCCCTGTCTATATTCATCTCACTACAGTGTCAACTTTAAAGTCCAAGGATAATGCTATATTCTCAATATGAATTGCTTTATTGATGATCATTTTGGTGAATTGGAGAGGAGGTGGGAGTCTAGCCCATGGAGAGGTGGATATAGGGAGAGAAAAAGAAAAATAGGATGAGAAAGAAAGAGAAATAGTGGACAAAACTGTAGCAGTTCTACAAGGAAGCAGAATTTCTCAGTGAAATTGAATGTGACAATAAATTACTCAACAAACAAATAATAGTTTATATAGTGCCTAATGTCCATATTCTACCCTGGATCTTTGTGAAAACCTCCCATTGCTATTTTGCTGTAGACTGAAGGTGGTTTAAAATGTATAGCCCTACCCATGCACCACAATCAAAAATGGAGTTTGGTTCTCTCTTCCAAAATGAGTTTGACACCCCAGCTTTATCAATATCCAGAGGAGATGACCAACTCTTGACAAGCAGAGAAATCATCTTAGTCCCTTCTTCGGTTTGGAGCCATAATAACCATTGGGGGAGCAGCTCCAGAAAGCGATTAAGCTGTGTTCTGTGACACTAGAGAAATGAGTCTTCACTTTGCACTGAATAGGATTTAAACCTCAGATGGTTCAGGTCCATAACGTAATTTTAAAACTTAATCTTGGCCTGACTTGTTTTATTATAACTTAAATCTTTTAGGCAGAAAAATCTTTCTAACTTTGGGTGCATGCTTGCAACACCGTCTGAGGAAATGGGAGTTATATGGGCATAATCAAGAGTTCCATTTGTCTCAGTTTTACAGTTTTTTTGATGTATGAAAATAACACGTGAAAAACTACAGTAAAATGATTCTGTGACTTTCTCACCTGCTTCACTAGTGCCGTTCTCTTGAGGTTATTTTTAAGTTATCAAGATAAGTTCTTTTCCTTGAAGGCTATTTTAGTGCTGCCTTTAGCACTATCTTCGCACTGCTTTTGTAAATTTTGATGTAGTACATCTCGGCGATTTGTTTGTGTTCTAGCTTCATTATATTTTCAGTGTTAGGTACACACATTGCAATGTGAAGATACATGATGTTCCACAGGACTTATGAGGTGAATGGCTGAATAATTTATTACTGTCAGCTATGCCAAATTTCCAGGGGGAGGAGCTTATTACAAATTTATATTCCACTATGTGTTGTCTTGTGAATAAAACAAAAACCTAAATGGTTGTAGAATTTAAAGCAGAATGCCCATGCATGCACAGATAGTTGAAAATTAAATTACAGGCAACCACAAAACACCCACTCGCACATTTCATATACTATAACCTATCCTACTGCACAGACACTTGAACATTAACTATGTTAATATCTAAAACTCAGCACTTTTCCTAGAAATTTCCTTTAACTTTTACCAAATAATTTTTAGACTGATCTAGGTCCTTGCAAGACCTCTGACTCCTAGCCTTTCTCTTTGCTCTTCATGAGTTGGAGTCAAATGGTCTGGTTGCCAGGAAGAATCATAAGAACATGGTGAGCTGAATGGGACCATTTTACTGTGCTAATTTAACTTATTTTGCTTATTAGCTCCTAATCATCTTAGAAATGCTGCATAGTTCACTTCATGGTATTCCCTTCTCTCTCACCTCTGAAGAGGTTTCTGAACTCATTTGTGATTAGTGATGCAGCAGAACCTAGAGCACTGCAGGGAAACAGGCTATAACCCCATGAGCTGGAAGGATAGTATTTCAGGGAGCCAATCCCCTGGGTACAAGCATGTGGCATTTCCAAGGCAACTCCTGGTCCCTGGGAATCATGCTGCCTTCCTTTAATGTATAGGAATTGGGCAGTGTTCCTTTAATTAGCTTTGACCCTCACAGTGACTTTCTAGTGACCCTCACTGTCTTCTATGTTTCAGAAGCCACCAGAACTTCACCAGAAAAGCCAATACATATATGTAGCCGGGCCTTGCATGTTGTATATAATTAGTAACTATGGTTATTTGAATCCCAGTGTGCCTATGTGGTTCTTTAATAATAAGGTTTTGTGTGTGCATATAAAAAGCAAAAGGCACAAAAAAACAACCACCCCTGCTTGCATCTCTACTTCCTGGGATGGGGCTAATGGTATTAAAGGGGAGTTAAAACTGCTTGGGAAAGCATTAACTTCTGCGTGGATTTCCTGATGGAAATCTGCCTGGTTAGAAGACGAACAACCTTTTACCCATCAATATCTTCCTGCCCTATCTGAATAAGATGCCTGTGATGCCTTCCACAGGCTCTGGAGAGATTAGAAATATGTATGGGAGCCATATACCTCCTCTCCCCTTCTATCCTCCATTTGCCAAAGTCTGAGCTTTTGTTCTTCTCAACCAGTGTAAGCAGGAGCATTCAGTCTCTTGCATTTAAAAAAAAATCAGTAAAAAATACAATAGTAGCCAAAAGAAATGTCATAGGGACATAGGTTATTATAGGGAGCAGTCAAAGCTCATCTCTGGCTACTCCCTGTTCCTCAGTCAGGACCTAGCTGGGGCCATGTATGAAGGAGGCTTCTTGAACCTACCTCTTAGCCCTATGCTAAGCATGAGCTTGTGCTTGCTTCACCCTGTCAGGCAGAAACCCACATACCATATGGCAGTTGATTGTTCAAGAACCACTGTGGTATATAGAGCATCAGGATCTGCAGGACTGTGCATTTACTGCATCATTAATGTCTGGAACTTTCTGTGTGTCAGAGTTTGAAGATTTACCACTTTTAGAGATATCTGAACTGGAGATTGAGCCAAGAATAATGCGAGATGATACAAATAAAGAGCTACCTCACCAGGCTGAACTGATTAATTTGTTTGTGAATGTATTGTTTCCTGTTGCTTTTGATCCACATAAAGCCACGGTAGTTAATTAAAAAAGGAATATTGGATTCTGTGGAACAAAGACGCCAACCAAATTACCTGTTGCCAGCTATCAGCCTTTCTGCAGGTGAGCAGGCATGGGCTTTTCTCTAGCTACCCTCTGTTTAATGTGGCATTCCCATCATCCAGTATGGGGAGGACTGTCAGCAAGAAGTAAGGGATGGACTTCCTTGCTGTGGGTGTCTCTATCTACTCTAGATGTGAGTTGTGCAGCTCCTCCCTGACCCAGGCCCTTATCCAATCACTGGACAGGGAAGAATTCAATATCGTGTTTGCCATCCTGCTGACATGTCCAGTGAGATCTCCACAGAACAACTAATTTTTTTAAAAAAATAATGTTATATTGTTGACAAAGATTTAACTCTAAAAATACAGGTCACTTACCGGATATATCTTTAATTATGGAAATTACTGCATTACTAGGATTTTGCTGTTTTTCCCAGTGGTACCACCTATTCTCCAAAGTCAGTTTACACTTAATTAATTTACTAATTTCAGTTGATATATTTAGCAGCTTCTGTTGTTTGAAGGTAAAAATACACAGCCAAGATATTTAAATGAATTACAGGTGCTTTATCAAACCCCAAATCAATTTAGAGAATTGGAACACTACAAGTGTACTTTCAACAGTACAAAGTTCCATGTGTCAAACTACTGTGATGCAATGCTGCCAATCTTTAGGTGAGATGAGAATTGAACTCAGATGTTGGATCTCAGTGCTTTGCTCAGTTCAATCACAATGAAAATACAGCCTACAGGCCACACACACATCTGCATGAGCAAACTAGACTGCTGTCATGTCAGGTTAACCACATGCAAATATGACGTTTCAACCACAACTGGCTTAATTTACTCAATTTTAGGCTTGCTTCAATGTGAAAAACTACCAGTCTCCTGACATTTCCAGAACAATTTTAAAAAAATTGATATGGAAAATCATGAAACACAGAATGGTTAAAAAACTGCAAGAAATGTCAAAGTTTTCAACTATTTTGTCCAGATATATTATTGTCCTAGTGTGTAGGAAAAACAGATCCTCGTTCTACATAAACATTCCATTTCACCAAATATATCCCTTGGAATAGAGAAACTCATTCTCTGAATATACAGTTTATCTATTTGGTATTAAGACTCATCAATTTCATTTTCTGACAAAAATAATGATTTAAACTATTTTATTTTATTTTTCCTCCCATTAGCTTGGAAAAAACAAATTCTGGTCTGGCAGATAGAGATGTATTCTTTTCTGTCTCATGTATCATCAACAGAATTATTAATGAAGCTCTGATTGCAGAATCTTATTACTGGTGAGGCACAAGTCAGAAAGAACCCAGCTTGATTTTATATCCCATGCTGAGTTTTCATTATTGACGTTTTGGTAGGCGAGAGCAGGCTTATTGTAAACTGAATGCCACAGATGTGCATACAGGAAGAATTTGGATCTTAATCTGAATTTTTTAGCTGAGAAGTTCTCTTCAATGAGTTAAACCATGTTGCTTATTCTGGATACCACACTTGAATTTCTTGATTCAGACTTTGTAACTAGGGGCCTTGCTGTTTCATCTATTTCTTCTTACAGGAAGATAGGAATTGCTAGATGGAGGGTTGTAGATAACTTTTCATAGAATCATAGAGAATTAGGGTTGGAAGATATTTCATGCTCAACCTCCTGCTCAAAGCAGGACCAATCCCCAACTAAATCATCCCAGCCAGGGCTTTATCAAGGCAGGCCTTAAAAACCTCTAAGGAAGAAGCTTCCACCACTTCCATAGGTAACCCATTCCAGTGCTTCACCACCCTCCTAGTGAAGAAGCTTTTCCTAATATCCACCCTAGACCTCCCCCACTGCAACTTGAGACCATTGTTCCTTGTTCTATTGTCTTCCACCTCTGAGAACAGTCTAGATCCATCCTCTTTGGAATCCCCCTTCAGGTAGTTGAAGGTTGCTATCAAATCCCCCCTCACTCTTCTCTTCTGCAGACTAAATAATAACAGTTCCCTCAGCCTCTCCTCATAAATCACGAGTCCCATCACCATAAACATTTTCAAGTCTTATTTCCTATATATGAGATCAGACAGTCCGGGATGCTTCAGGGAGAGGAGAAAAATGGAAAAAAATTAATGGAAAAATGCAAAATCCCTTTCCATTAGAAAAGTTTTCTCCATATCCCCAGTAGTTAGCAAATGGTTTATGAATTGAACCATGATGGTTTACATTTTTATATACTGTCTGACGTAACTGAAGATGATGATCTTAGTCATATTAATGTCAAATCTGTTTTCATTATTTTACTAAGCTCTTGGCCTCAATATCTCATGGCAATGAGTTCCACGGGTTAATTTTGCATTTTGTGTAAAAGTTTATTCCTTTTACCAATTTTAAATTTGTTGTTTTAAAAGTATAATTGTAAGTAGAAAAGAATAAATAGTAGAGCCATTTTAGCATCCATCAGATTCTAAAACTCTGCCTTGTCTTTGTTTTCTCTCTAAATTAAATGATTCTCCTCTAATCTTTTGCATATGGAAATTTCTATACCTCATTATTTTTATTGTCCTTCTCTGGACTTTTCTATTTCTTCCATACACTTTTTCAGGCAGGTCGACTAACACTCAACGCTATATTCAAGGTGATAGCTTAATCATGAATTTGTGGTATTATATTTTCATTACCATCCTTTCTTAATGCATCTAATCTTCCTTGTTTTTAAAGAACATAAAAACCTAACATTTTGAATATGCACTGAGCAGATGTTTTCCTGAGGTGTTCTCAGTGAGATCGAGATCTTTCCCTGAATAAATACAATAAATTTATTAAATATTAACGTGTGAGTAGTTTAAATTGGTCCTTTAAGTGGGCATTACCTTGCACTTGTCAACAATGCATCTCATCTACCATCATATTGCCCAGATGCCAACCTTATTTAGGTTTTTCTGAAGTTCCCCATGCTTCTTTGTATTCTTGACTAACTTTAATAATTTATTTCTTAGAAAGTCTGTTTAGCCAAACATTTATTCTGTTTGCTTTCTGGTTTATTCATCTTCTTTAATATGACTCAATACATAGCTGTATTAAGTGTCTCTAAAAATTTTATGCTCCTTCAATTTTATAGTCAAGGCAGATGCATTCAGAATCTTTGCATCCAAAAGTTTCTTCTAACTTTGTCCAAACACACCAACAGCATATACTATAGCTATAAATTTATCCCAGTCTGGTTCACACGGATTCACTCCTATCAAGTAACAGTGTGAATGTATTTGTACCTTTTATTTATTTTTAATCTAATTGTAATGGTAATTAAGTATTATTGTAATGTATGGGAAATTCATGTCAGAGTTGTGTATGCAGCTGTAAGTATCATATTGATACTAACCTCCACCTATTCCTCTGGAGCAAGTGACTATATGTGAAAATAGAGACAGCTGCCTCTCTCAACATTTGTTACTGTATAGCTCTCTACACTGATTGTGAGATTCTTATACAATATAATTAGGACTCTACCAAATTCACAGTCCATTTTTGTCAATTTCATAGGATTTTTTAAATTTTAAATTTCATGATTTCAGCTACTTAAATCTGAATTTTCATGGTGTTGTAATTTTGTGGGTCCTGATGCCTGTGCCATCCCTAGGGGTGGAGGCCCTGGGACATTAGAAACTCAGCCCCTATCTGCCGGAGTTGCTCCCCTTGGCTCTGCCCAGACCCCACCCCCATCCACCCTTTCCCCAAGGCCCCACCCTGCCTCTTCCCACCCCTGCCCTGCCTCTTCCCTGACAAGTTCGACCCCCTCCCCAAGCACGCTGTGCCCTCGGTCCTCCCTCCTCTCTACCCAGCACCTCCTGCCACCGTGAAACTGATCTGATCCACTGCAGGCAGTAGGCGCTGGGAGTGAGGGGGAGGCACTGATTGGTGCGGTCTGCCTTCAAGGAGGAAACGCTGGAGGGAGGGGAAGGTGCTGGTAGGCTGGGCTCCTCCTTGCCCCTCCCTGCCTGCTGCTCGCCTCCCTTTTTGCCTCCTCACTGCACTTGCCCACCCATCTCCTGCCTCACCTTCCCACCCATGGGGCCCCCCAAAGCGCAGGAATTGGGATGGTCACCCCGATTTGCCGCATCCTAGGAATGGCCCTACCTGACCCAAAAAGGAGTTATGGAGTGGTCGCAAGGTTATTGTGTGTGTGTGTGTGTGTGTGTGTGATTGTGTTACTGCTACCCTAAACTATGTGCTGCTGCCCATGGTGATGCTGCCTTCAAAGCTGGGCTGCTGGACAGCCTCAGCTGCTGGTTGGGAGCTCAGCTCTGAAGGCAGCGCTGTCGCAGCAGCAGTGCAGAAGTAAGGATGGCATGGTATGGTATTGCCACTTTCTGCACTGCTGCTGGCGAGGTGCTGCCTTCAGAGCTGAGTGTCTGCCCAGCAGCCATCACTCTCTGGTCGCCCAGCTCTGAAGGCAGTGCAGAATAAGGATGGCAATACTGCAATAAGCAGCACTTCTGCCAGCCATACCATTAACAAACCTAAAACAATATCAGAGAAGTTTCATCTGTATACCTTGCTCTTAAGGCAGTGCTATCTAGGTCTGGGCTTCTTGAGCATGCTGCCGGTATCCCAGCATATGAAAGGCAGTTTTGCCTCCTTACAAGATCATTGATTTGGAAGAAATGGCAGTTAATAAATCTTATCTCCTTCTCCTTTTTATGTCAAGCACCTATCTCTGCCAAATCAGAAAATACTGTACTTTTGTGTTTTATTATCAAATAACCTGCCCAATGTGGGTATCAAATTCAGTTTTAACTTTTATATAAAAAGTTATAGTTCCATATTTCGCCATATGATGAGGAATTGGAATACCTTGTTCGAAACAAGAGAGTATTCTTTAAATATTTGACTGTAGAGATTATTTCCATGTATGGAGCAAACTGCATGTTTCATCTTGATGCACAGTACCAATTAGTTTTTCTTCCTAAATTTCTAATTTGCATCACTCTCCAAATCCCCTGAGATATCCAACCCCTCTGTCCTTGAACTTTGTCCAGGGTTTTCTTTTTCTTTTTTTGACTTTGTTTTAAATTCCCTTGATGTTGCTATAGCTGTGGGTCGTCCCTTTATCCACAATAAAGTATTTGATTTTTGGCTGCATATTCCCCAATGCTGCATTTTAAAAATGTACAATTAGTAATGGGTTAACTTGGTGCACTGGTAAAGTGTGCTTGGATCGTGCTGAATTGCGTCAGCAGAGACTGTGAGGCTACGTCTACACTTGCAGATGTAGAGCACTGGGAGTTAAACCAGCCCTCAGAGACAGCAGCAGGGAAAGCACTGCTGTGTGTCCATACTGTGTTCCTTGTAACTGTGGAGCATGTCCACATTAGCAGCTCTTACAACACTACAGAGAGCAGTGCATTGTGGTAGCTATCCCACTGTGCAACTGGCTGCAGCATGCTTTGGAAAGGGCTTGCAGTGCCTAATGGGACAGGCAGAGCGTCACATGATGCAGGTTTCCCAATCCCACAGTTCCATGGGCATCCCACTACATTGCCAGCTGCTTTTCAAATGAGGGGGTGGGGAGTGTGACAGGAAGGGTTGTGTGTATGGGGGAGGGGAAGACAGTGTGTTTGTGGGGCAGAATGTGTCAGCATGCTGTCTTGTAAGTTCAGACAGTGGCAGGGAAAAGGGGGTAACCTGACATCTCTCACTCACACTCACTCACACACGCCTGCCTCTGCAGCAGGAGCATTCCTCAGTAATGATTTGCTTTATGTCCCAGAGCAGATAAGCATGCTGGCTATCAGAAATAGAGCTTTGTATTGAATAGCACTTGAAAGGGGATAGCCGCATGCCTGCAGCCGAGTTCAAAACAATGACCGGAGTGGGGCTTTAAGGGAGGCCAATCACAGCGCAGTAATGCAACATGTCATCCACACTGCCACCCCGGTGCTCCAGCCTGGGCGCAGCAAGTTTCATGCTTCCCATGGAGGTGGATAACCAGGAGTGCTCCAGCTTCAGAATCTAGGCGCTCTAAATGCCTTGCCAGTGTGGGCATCTCAGGAGTTATGGCGCGTGGGGCTGATTTAATGCACTCTAACTTGCAAGTGTAGACAAGACCTGAATGTTTCAGAGCTAGTTCTCAGGGAGGGAATATTTACATTGCAGTCAAGGTGTGAGATTGCAGCACGTGTAGACTTACCTGAGGTAGTTTTAATACTGATAGCAATGAAGCTGCAGCAGGGCCGGCTTGAGTGCCAGCTGTGCAGGACTGCCCAGAACCCTGGTTACTTACTCGGATAGCCTGTCCGTGATGAGTTTAGCATGCTAAACAAAGTTTAGAGTATTTCCTATAAACTTGTTCAAAAAGCAACATTTACTTTGTAACTTTTTTGGAAAGAGTTGAAAAAATACTCTTTCATATGAAGGATAAAAATGCTTACCACTTAGAATAAATTGTCAGTGAAGCTAGTTAGTAGCCCATATTCTAATGCTTGAAGGTGCCTTGCCCTTTTTCAATAAAAAAGGCAGAGCAAGGTACAACCTGTAATTTACAGTGTTTTGTTCATTATCATCAAATGAGCTACACTGATGTGATAAGTCTAGACAAGTTTACTAGTATTAGTAATGATTTTCAAACAAAGGGAACTTTACAATTTTAAAGATGTATTTGTTCACAGTGAGTATATAAAAATCAGCATTTTGATGAGACAACATCGCTTGCCTCTAGTAGACTGAAAGCAAGCACGTTATAATACATCACCAGAGATATTTACTGAAGTAAGGGAACCACAGCTCTTCAACACTTTAATAATATACGCATTGTTCAGGTAATCCCATTTTTTCCCTCATTCTCTACAGCTTTTCTTGTCTGACCTAAAAGAGGTGCCAGAGAAGATATAAGGTTCTTCCTAACCGCTTGTGAACAGATTTAATTTGGAGATTGGTACTTTAGGTTTTTATTGATTTATATAGAAAATACAGCAATATTTTCTGTCAAGGCTTAACAGAATTTGCTGCCAGATGACACTGGTCATTGCACCTATCAGCTATAATAAAATAAACAACATAAGGCTTAATTGGTACTTGTATGGGAGTCTTCCAAGAAAAAGCATAGTGCTGCAGTGACCACAAAGTGATGGTGGTGACATATATATGTATGTATCAGAGCCTCACTTATAACACTACAAATGCCGATAGTTACTTTGTTATATGAATACATCAAGAACAATCAAACTTGTTAATGCTCTATCCCACAATAGTCTTTAAGGTCTGGAATTGCAGTCTCTCTGGTAGACAAAATGGTTCTTCTATAGAACCATTCTATAATTGTTGAAAAATTATGATCAAATTATTTCTGTTCAAAATGTCTGTTTTTCTTCAAAAACAAGTATCTTTTAAAAATTAAAGATTTTTTTTGTGGAAAAAGTTAAATATGAGTTTTCAAAAACTTTGAAACAAACTATAAAAATCTACATTTTTTGCAATTTCTTTTGTCTTTTTTTTTACTAGCTCTATTCATATCCTATTCAAATAATGGTCATTTCACATCAGTAACATTCAGTTATGGTGTGTACCTTCAAAAAAACAATTAAACACAATTCAAATAGACCAGATTGTATTACATAGAATCAGTTGTGAACCTTTTATACACCTTCATTCAGATAGTTATTACCCCTTCCAAAAACTAAGGTCTAGCTAACCCTAAATTCTGGCCTAAGTTAATTTGTCTTTGTCAAGATTTGCCTCCCCACTCTGAACTCTAGGGTAAAGATGTGGGGACCTGCATGAAAAACAGAAATAACCCCCAAGCTTATTTTACCAGTTTAAGTTAAAACTTTTCCCCAGAACACAAACTTCTCCTATGTCTGGGCTTGGAAAACACTGCCACCACCAATTTAAGCCCCCAAAACCATGGGTTAGGGTAAATTGGAACCCCTAATTTAATCACCCCCAAGTCTCCTCCCTTCACCTGGGAGAGGTTTGAGAAACAAGAAATCCCTCTCTTTCTGTGAGACATGCCCAATCCAAACCAGGATCAATCCAACAGAAACAAACAGTCAGAGTCTTAAAAGCAAGATTTTACTTAGAGAAAAAAGAAGCATAAAACCCTTGTACAAAAATTAATAGAATAAACAACCCACTAGAAAGCTTAACAGTAAGGAAACACCGTGGATCAATTATCAAGTGATACAGTTCAAGTATACAATTCACTTACTACTGGACTTGACTTCTTAGAAGATTATAGAAATGTGGACTAAAGACAGAAGAGTGGTTCGTCCCATAGCTGGGCGAACAGCACGAGAGCCAGCGAGAGAGCTAAAACCAAAACTAAAACACTCTCTTTGTCCCCGATGTTGATTTCGTCATTCCCTCTCAGGTTACTTGCAGGTTAACCCTTTACAGGTAAAACAGTAATTCCAAGCTGCTTTATACTTATGACAATCTTATACCTATAGTCTTTTATTAATTTAGAAGTGCAGAATGTACTGTGATCAATAACAGTTTCTTTAATCATCAGCTATATTAAATTTGTCATATGAAGTGAGAGTGGTGCAAATAGAGAAATATGGACTTTATTTAAAATCCAAGCATAAGCATAATTATACAAAAACAGATACATATAACAAAGCACCCCTTAGATTGTGCATACTTACAATCTTAGGCTGGTACAAGATAAAGCATTCCCCCATGTTGACTTACAACCTTATGGAAACTGGCAGGAGTTATAGAAGAAAAAATAAGAGGGGCTGTTCATACTCAGGCTTCTGCCAATCAGTCATTCCTGGTGTCCCAACCAGAAATGGTCTGACCCAGGAGTGGGCAAACTACGGCCCGCGGGCCACATCCGGCCCGCGACACTGTCCCATCCGGCCCGCGGCGGGGGGCTGCCCCTTGCCTCTCCCCGAGCTGCACAGCCCGGGCTCCGCTGCGGGCCCTCCACCCTTCATTGGCCATGCCACAGGGGCAGCACTCCGGGGACCGGGGCTGCACGGTAGCCTCTCCCCCGGAGCCACGCCGACAGCGCTCTGGGGGCTGGAACTGTGCGGTGGCCCCTCCCAGGAGCCGCGGCTGCATGCTGAACTCTCCCCCGGAATCACTGCTGTGTGCTGGCCCCTCTCCCAGAGCCGCGCTGCGCGGGGAGCACTCTGGGGGCTGGGGCTGCGCACTGTCCTCCTCCCCCGGAGCCGCAGCTGCACGCTGGCCCCTCTCCCAGAGCCGCGCTGCGCGGGGAGCACTCTGGGGGCTGGGGCTGCGCACTGTCCTCCTCCCCCGGAGCCGCAGCTGCACGCTGGCCCCTCTCCCAGAGCCGCGCTGCGCGGGGAGCACTCTGGGGGCTGGGGCTGCGCACTGTCCTCCCCCCCCGGAGCCGCAGCTGCACGCTGGCCCCTCTCCCAGAGCCGTGTGGCGAGGGGAGTGCTCTGGGGGCCGGGGCTGCATGCTGCCCCCCTCCAGCAGCTGTGGTAAGAGGGGGGATGGGGGGGTTCCAGGGTGGTGGTTGGGGGGGGGGCTTTGGAGGGGGCAGTCAGGGAGTAGGGTGGGTTGGAGGGGGGGGGGTTCTGGGGTGGTGGTTAGGGGTTTGGAAGGTGGATAGGGATTGGGGCAATCAGGGGACAGGGAGCAGGAGAATTGGGTAGGGGGTGGGGTCCTGGTGGTTAGGGGTCTGTGGAAGGGGCAGTCAGGGGACAAGGTGTGGGGGGGTGTTGGATGGGTCAGGGATTCTCAGGGGCGGGAAGTGGGAGGGGGCCAGATTGTGGGCGGGGCCTTCCCTACCCGGCCCTCCATATAATTTTGTAAACCCAATGTGGCCCTCGGGCCAAAAAGTTTGCCCACCCCTGGTCTGACCTTTTTATATCCATTTTCCTTACATTCCCTACACATTCGGGACCATATTTGATTTAGGTCTCAGCCCCCTGCCATGATTGTCACTCCAAGGCCAATAATTAAGGGTTCTGACTGTTACATGGTTTTGATATGTAAATGCAGTTTCTCTTCCTGGTTACTTATACTGAACTTCTCTTGGAATCTGTTATTTCAAGCTTAAAAGTGCCCTTTTGTGGTTTACTTTTTTTTATCACAAGATGCATATTGCTAAATCTTACAAACTTAAGTCAGGCACATTAGGCTAACCATATCGGCATTGTGCTAATTAACCAGGTCTTATGCTAACTGTCCCATATTTTTTGCAAAGCCTGTTTTGTTACCTTTATTTCCTCTACTTGCATTATTACAGCTTTAATTATAGAATAATAGAAACATAGAATATTAGGGTTGGAAGAGACCTCAACCCATGCTCAAAGCAGGATCGACACCAACTAAATCATCCCAGCCAAGGCTTTGTCAAACCAGGCCTTAAAAACCTCTAAGGAAGGAGATTCCACCACTTCCCATTCCAGTGCTTCACCACCCTTCTAGTGAAATAGTGTTTCCTAATATCCAACCTAGACCTCCACCACTGTAACTTGAGACCATTACTCCTTGTTCTGTCATCTGCCACCACTGAGAACAACCAAGCTTCATCCTCTTTGGAACCCCACTGCAAGTAGTTGAAGGCTGCTATCAAATCCTCCCTCACTCTTCTCTTCTGAAGACTAAATAACCCCACTTCCCTCAGCCGCTCCTAGTAAGTAATGTGCCCCAGTTTCCTAACCATTTTTGTTGCACTCGGCTGGTCTCTCTCCAACTTGTCCACATCCCTTCTGCAGTGGGGGGACCAAAACTGGACACCATACTCCAGGTGTGGCCTCACTAGTGCCAGATAGAGGGGAATAATCACTTCCCTCGATCTGCTGGCAATGCTCCTACTAATACAGCCCAAGAGGCTGTAATAATTACTTTGATTATCACTTTCTAAAGCACTTTAGCATGACTTAGAATGTGATATTGAGTTTAATCTTCCATAACAACCTCCTACAAGATGAGATCAAAGTCATGTAGTTGTTGGAGACTAGTGTCTGCACTACTTCCCTTTCATTTTACCTCTGTTCTTTTGTTTTCATGTCACCGTGGTGCTGTGTGAGAGTATAAATTAAGCACTCCTAGGCTCACTCAAATGAATCAGGGTCTAGATCCAACAATGTACAGGAGCACATGTTTAAGCATGCGCATAAGGTGTTCCTCTGCCATGAACTGGGGTGCGGGCAACCAGGCCTAGTGATTGGAGTGGGAGTCAGGAACTAAAGCCAGATACCAGTCAGGCAGCCAATAGGGAATGAGGCTGGGAACAAGACAGGCAAGAAGCGACTGTAGCTGCGGACATAAGCCTTTAGCAGACATAGATCAGATCAGCACCCATAGATTTGCTGACTTCCTTGGCCAATCGGGTAGCCCTTCTGTGACTCAACTGTGCTCATAGGTCTCCAGGTCACTACACAGGTCATTACTGTCATGCCCATTTCAAAGAATTAAGATTGTTTGGGTGATCTTACCTATGTATTTCTATATTTTTCTAAAAGTGTTTGGGTTGGGTTTTGGGGTGGGTTTTTTTGAGAAAATGGCAACATTTTTCTGGGATTTTCCCCATGAAGCCAGTGGGACAGTGATGAGTTTAGATGCATTCAGCTGTATCTCTTGTTTAAGCAAGATTTGTTTGCACAGAAACTTCCTTAAGATTCTGAATGCCGTTTCTGAGAACGTCAGTGGTATCTTGTCTTGTGTTTCTAAATTGATGTGTGTATTGGTTTTGGCATGTAGGTAGTATTGATGTGATACTAACCATTTGAGTCGAGACCACACAGATTGTGGCATCCTTTGGAGGAAATGTATTGTGAGACTTAGTTTGGACATGCTGCAGACATCCCAGGGTAATGGGCAGGGCTGCTTAGATGCCACTCTAAATAAGCCTGGAACTATGAACATCTTAGTATATGTGCATGGCACGGAAGCTCCAATTCAGGCCTTGTACTGCCTTGCTGGCTGAGCTAGGATCCTGGCATCTCATTTGGAGGCTATTTGGAGATTACAATCAACACCTGGTTCCATGCCTCTTGCTGTTGCATGTAATGGCTGACCAAGTTGTTGCAAAATTGCCAACACCAAGCTTAGAAAAATGCTTACTCAGCTCTCTCCCCCTGAAAATCATCGTATTGTCTTAAAAATCATGAGTATTTTTGCTATATATTTTGGATTCCATTTATTTGCCTTCTGGTTTTTGAGCCATGAGGATGCACCCAAAACACCTTTTCAAACTTTTCTCTGCAACCAGAAGGGCTAGAAACTCAGTCTAAAAAATATGAAAGCTGAGATTCTCACATGATCACTTGTCTCCATGAGTTGGGGCTTTAAGTAAAGTAGAAAAATGTGATAAGAGTTGGTGACGGTGCATAGCTGTACTTGTAGGAGTGGGCGTGTGGTCAAGAAAAAACATAGTACTTGGTCCTCCTCTGGCCATGCTAAATTTTCTTATGTTGTGTGTATTAGCTATATTGGTCATTAACAGGAGATATTTGATGGTTATATGGAGAAGTAGTTCCTCACATAACCATCTTTTCCCCTCTACACTGTTCCCACCAATTTGACTCCTGTCTACCCCACATGTGGTACATCAATAATATCTAATTAAGGTTTTGGGATAATTTAATGTGTATAGGCGATCTTAAATAAATACCAACAAAAATAACTTAAGGTGTAAACCTAGCACCAGTGCTGCTAGAATCCAACCTGGGTCATTTTGCCATCTCAGTGTTTGCAAATGGTTCCTGTCTCTTTGTGTGAGGGTCAAGAGCAAATGAGTTAATTTATACATAGTGTCCTGCAGGATGCACAGCTGCGTCAAACTTCCTGCTGGACGCACAACCCTTGGTAACTCCCACATCAGTGGGATCACGGGGACTAAAATATTTTTTGAAATGCAGCACTGCTAATACCGGCTGACAAATGTATTATTCTGAGAGTTAAAGAACAATTAAAACATTTATTGACACTATCAAATCAAACACAGCAGCCTGACTGTCAACATGTGAATTTTGTGAGTGATCATGTTAAGATAGAGGATCAGCAATGGAATGATATTTAGAAAGATAGCAAAAATAAAATGGGTGGAGGTGGGGGATCGGGTGTGTCGCTGTACCTTCATTTGCAAATGAAATACGCTCCATGCATTCACATTGTGTTCAACAGAGGATTTGAACTTTGAAATAGCTTTTTATTTTCTTCCCTGCTAGCTTGAGTAATGCATCCCAATTTTACATCAAGTATTTTTTATGGACTGTACTGAGATTAGCTTCCCCACAGTTGTTCTGCAGATTCATTCAGCTGTTTTATCTCCATCAGTAGTGTTATCCTCCGCCTCATTAATCAAGCAAAAAAGTCAAGGAATCAGGGGAAAAAAGTCTTTAAAATTCATTTTTAAAAGCAACAAACCCCCCAAAATGTTCAATTCCCACAACCTCAATAATGATGCTATTGAAAATGGCACTGAAAGAAATACTGAATAGGGGGCAAATCAAATAGAGAACATCAAAATTCGCAAAAGTCCTTGTTTCAAGTTTGAAGTGATTCTCTCTGATAAAATACTTTCTCATTTCTGGAATGGGGGTGGTGTGGAGAGTATTCCAGATACAATCCAGATAATTGTTGAAAAAGAAAGATGATAGACGCTTGAGGCATGAGAAACCATTTTATACATTTTATCTGGGTAATGTTATTGCTTGCAGAAATTCATGGTTACACTGAAAGGAAAAATTAAGTTTCTTTATTGCAGTTGAAATTCCTATTCATTAGACACTGTTTTGATACCTTTTTCAAAACATCAGATTTCTGAAGGAATTTACAGTGTTGACTTTATTCTTTGTTGCCACAGTGATGGATGGGCACAGCATAAGATCTTGAATATAGCAAAAAAGAATTTGAACTAGAAACATAGGAATTACCATACTGATTCAGATCAGTAGTCCTTCTAAAGCAGTATCCTATCTCCACTAGGGATTTTGGAGGAAGTGGTAAGAAATCTGTAATTATCAGTTATGGAATAACCTCTTCAAATGGGAGATTTCCTCTTAACCCACTCAGTTAGTGGTTTAGTTTATGCCCTGAATCCAGGGCCGGCGACAGGGGGGTACTACGGGTACAGCTGTACCGGGCCCCCCGACTTTAGGGGGGCCCCGGTACACCGCTGTACCCGTTGTCGTCCCCCCTTGTCGCTGGAGAGCGGGGAAGGGGCGGGGAGGCGGCGCGGCTCTCCCCCGGACAAGCGAGCCTGGCCCCAGCAGGAGCTGTGAGCCCGGCCGGCAGCAGCAGCGCTGTCCGGGGGGGGGGGAGGAGAAAGGGTGGCTCACGCAGCTCTCGCTGCCCTGGGGAGGGGGGAAGAGTGCCGGCTAGGCTGGGGGGGGGGGCAGCCGCTGTCGGCGGGGGGGGGGGCGGCTGGGCTGGGGGCCCCCCATCCGCTGTCGGCTGGGCTGGGGGGAGGGGAGCGCAGGCTGGGCTGGGCTGGGGGGCCCCCATCCGCTGTCGGCTGGGCGGGGTGGGGCCCGGCTGGGCTGGGGGGCCCCCCAAACTATCACAGTAGGGGGCCCCCAAATTTCTGTCGCCAGCCCTGCCTGAATCATGAAGGATTGTATCATTATTTTTATTCTGCCTCATTCAACTGTGGTGTATTCCTAAATTTCTGTTTGATGATATACCTAAAACATGTAGAACAAAGAGGGGAGGTCACTTAGTAAAAACTGCTGCCTTGTTTTCCATGAGTTGTTTGTCCATGGCACTATTCTAACAGATCAGAATATCCTAATTTGGCTTTGAGTTGATTTGCTTTTCAGTGGGAGACCTGTCTGATCTTTCTTTGCACTTCATCTGTTGGTTGCTCCCTGCAGCCAGGATTTTTACCACAAAAAAGCAGAAGCACCATGTTATAATAAGGGTGACATGGATGCACATAGTGGTTAGAAGGACACACATATGATTACAAGTTATCCTGTTATAAAAAGGAAACACATTCTAAATTGTCCTGGCTGTGCTACCTCTGCTCTGTTCTCCCTTTGGACTCTATGTCTGTCGTGCGTGAAACGCTCTGCCCAGGAAATCAAACGCAGTACAGCAAGGATAGTTGGAAGGGCTGAACTGTTCCCTCAGCGGCAATAGGTAGTTATTCATTACTACCTATTACCACTGAGGGAAGCACCCTCTGCCTTTTTTTCTATATATGGGTCTGATTCTTCTGTGCATGCCAGAGAGTGATCCAAAAAGCTATGGCTCTATGTGTGTGTACAGCCTTATTGTGCATTGCAGCTGCTACTTGTTGCATGTGCAGTGATATACCTGAGTGCCTAACAGAGGTTATTGCCTTGGGCTAGTATCATTTTCCACTCCACTTTCTTCTTTCTTTCTGGGACAGCTGCTCTCTCTTTTTCACCATCCCATGTACCTGGAACTATTCTTAATATAAGAGTGCTGTGAGGAACAGCTGATGCTAACTTGCTTGTTAAGGGGTCTAATTACAAGATGTCTAGGGGTCAAGAGAAAAGCTGAGACTTTCTGGATCTTTGATTTTTCACTGATAATTGTTAACTTTTAAACAGAGAATTTTCTGAGTTCTTACTTGGTGTTTGTGATCCCATCAGTGTTACTTTCGTTAGGACCTGCAAAACTCAGAAGGTGTAAAGGAAAGAGCACAATTTAAATCAATGATCTATACATCAAGAAGGAGCTGGGCCGGCAGTACAGAATAGTCAGGCACCATATTGCCAGATGTGCACATATGGTATTACACTCATCCCAGGATTCCCCATGTCTAACAGCAATGCAGGGTTTTTTATTTATTTGTGGCTCATCTTTTACTTGGGGACAGAGGCAGAACTGGTGGCAAGCACTCAGCTTGATGTGCTGAATCTATCCCAAAGCTTTGCAATGTATTTTCTTTTGGGATTTATTTACAGATATGTCTCTAATGTTCATCATAATAGCATCTGACTTCTGAACACCTAATAGGGCCAAAATTCCTTCTCCAACCCACAGAAGAAATAGGGTGTTCTTTGCAGATGTGTATGAAGATTTTGAGGTAGGGGATCCTTCCCTGTCCCCAGGCCACAGATTGGCAGAAGGATCACTTAGCTGGCATTACCTCAGCCTGACTCCCCGCTCTTTTCCATTCAGGGGAGAAGTTTGACCATAGGATCCACAGTCACAGATGCACCAATCACATTCCTCCTCCAAATCATTCTTGCCCTTCTTTTAAAATATCACTCTGTGTTAAGCTGCTGGGAGACCCAAAGGAACTGTATTCCATATTGTATAGGGGAATTAGATACCTACTTGGATTCCAGGTATCATACACACAGAACACTGATTCCACTTATTCACAGCCTACCACCTGTCTTACCTGATCTGCAGGATTTGGCCTGTAAGAACAACTGAAACCTCCTCATTTCAGTTCCATATTTCCCTCCCTGTGTGTTTGGGGTTTTTTTTGCATCCATGCAAAAAGCCTCTTTCAGAGATTACTCAGAATATTGTAAAGACTCACTATCTGACTAAGCGTTATAGTCTCTCTTCTGTTCCTCAGCCTGATTGAGCTCACAGTGGGCCAGGGGCAGAACCCAGGGCTCTAAATTATGCTGATTAGATTGGTTTCCTAGGGGCCATTGGCTCTAGAACTATGCCCTCTCCACTATAACACGGACCCAATCTGACCCCAGGTATATTTTAGAAAACAGATTTTTTCATTGTCATATGACCTTCTGAGTTTGCTTCAGTGTTTTCAATCTGTAAATTTCCAGTAATTATAAATCAGAAGTCCCTATTATGTACTCTCCTTTTCTCAATAGGGTCATGAAATGTTCTGTCCCAGTGGTTTTCAACCTGGGTCCGCAGATTATGTCTAAGATTTCCAAAGGGGTCTTTACTTCCATTCAAAATATTTAGAGGCCCATAAATGAAAAAAGGCTGAAAAACAACTGGTTTTCAACTGGTCCAATACAAATGGAATAAAAATAGTGCTGCTGCATTCTTATCAGTCTTATTAAAAGTCCCTAAAGTGACTAAAACTGGAAGAAAATAAGAAAAATGTAATGTACTCTTCATTAATATCGATTGTCTTTTTTGCATTTCCATCTCTTTGGACAAAGAAAATAGCCAAGTCATTTTTCACTTTTATTTATAATCAGTTTCTCTTTTCATCTGTTGTGCGCTGTCACAATGTTGCTACATTTGACAAACACTGCAGGAGATGTCTAGATCCAGACAATAAAGTGTGTGTGTGTGTGTGTGTGTTTACATTGTGATTTTAAAAAGACCCTGGCTCACTGATATTGATCTTAAATTCTAGTAAAATCTTGATTTTTATATAACCCATAAATTGACCTGACAGTTTCCTTTTCGATATAGGATATGGCTATTTTTTTGCTAAATACTGTTGGATAGAGTATTTCAATGCTCAAATAATTCTTTATGCATATTGATTGTTTGGTGTCTACCATATGCCATGGATTAGTTTAGCCTTTAGGAATACTGTGTTCTGTTTTGATGCGAAGGAAGAGAACAGATGTGTTGCTATCAGAAGTAGCTTTTTTCCCCCAGAGGGAGGCATAAAGGAAGAAGCTTTAATTCTTTGGGGAGGTATTAGTAGGAGTAGAAAACAATGACTAGTAGCCGTTTTAGTCTGCCTGTAGGTATATGCTGTCCTCAGCTGTCACAGGTATGTATGACTACCCTGGACAACTTATGTATTACAAAAATAAGTTTGTAGTTGATTTAGAAACTAAAGTAGAAAAGTTTTTGACCAAACCATGTGGATGACAGGAAACCTGAATGTCAGTTTGTATAGCATTTTTAGGTTAAATTTACTGTCCCCTATATATCTCTTACATTTTTCCTTCCATTTAGGATTTGTTGGAAGTATTCTACCGGAAGGCTGAATGTAAATTAAATTACATATTAAGTATTCAGGTTTGTTGTTTTTATCATATTCATGCTTTTGAAAACCCTCAGAACAACTCTACTATCATTATTAATAATTAGGTAACCATAGCCTTAAAATCTATAATTGCAGCTGGACTTATAGAGTGATTCACTCATGACTGAAGTATAAGTTTATCATATTAAATTAAAAGAAATTATGTTGAGGAAGAATGTACTTACTATATGTTCTGGTACAAAGAGGAATTTCCAAAAGCCAAATTGTTCTCTCCATTGAGACCTGTTGGAACATCAAGATAAGAAAAATGAGCAGCAAAGCTGTCTGTAGACTTATTTTTTTAAAATGAAATTAGTCTGGATTTCAGGCAAGAAGAATGACTTTAATGATCAAGACCATGTTTATTAAAACTTGTGTGACTCCTCTGCAATGACATATACTTTAGGGCATTTTAGGGTTGAAAAATGGATCTCTTAATTTAAAAACTAATTGTTATGAATTTAAACTACACCAAAATTATTAAATTTCTTCACTATAGCTTTCTGGTATGATATATCATCCACAGTGGAAATATAAGAGAAACTAATTTAGTCACCAACATTTTATCATGTTAACTTTCAACATTTTTGAACTCTTAACAGTTTATAAAATTTAGCAATTAAATGCTAGGTTAAAATTAAACTATAAAAAGTTGGGTTTTTTTAGTCTCTGGCTGAAAACTCTTACCTTCCCATCATCCAGGCAGCAGATTTCTATATCTCTTATTCACAGAGACCATGGAAGAAGGGAAGACCTTCTTGAGCAAGAGGCAGGAAGTCCAAAAGAGAGAGCACGCCTGCTAAACTCCCTTTCTGGTTGTCTGACCCCTGAATTTTATATGGATTTGTTTTCCCTCTTTCCATCAGTGCCTGCAAGTGGGTATTCCAAAACAGACACTTCACTTCTTGCTTTAGAGTTCTGCACAAATTTAAACTTTTAGCTAAGTCTTAAATGGCCTTGGCTATGTCTATTACTTTGTTCAGGTTTAAGCTTCATGTCAATTCTTGAGATAAGTGAATTAAAAATGGTTTGAAGCTGTGTTCTGTCCTTCACATCTCTCTGCCATCTGGGATTTTGCTAGTGAGACTACTGTGAATAAGGTCAAAACACTTTAGAACACTTTAGACCACTTAGTCCATTTTTGTCTTTAAAAGTCTATGCCAATACATTTTTGTGCTTATTTAGGTTTTTAGTAACCTACTGTGTACTAGGGAGAAGTTCCCAGTCAACTTTTTACCAGTGTTTACCTGCCTGTGGCTTTCAATAGGACTTTATGTGTGAATGGCTCACTGTTAGTTTGCTTTTTCTTAAATAAAGCAGTTAAACTTGAGGATGAAATATGTCCTGATTTAGGATTTTAGAGTGAAAAGCCCAAGTTAAAGGGGGGTCCAGTAGCAAGTGAATCTCTATTGAAAGACACGTGAGTCAATACTTTATGATTTGAAACCTGCAATTCTTTTCTTTTACTGCTGCTTTCATTTTTCATACTGTCATTATTAGAGCACTTTTTAAATGTCTTCAGTGGAAAAAGTAATTATGGGTTTTTTACTGTTCAATTTTAGAATGTATTAGAATATAAAAGTTGAAAGCAGTCATGGGAAAACATTCCTGAGAGCTGTGTTAGTCAGCAAGTTCTGTCTTTGTTACTTTTTTCCCCTTGTAACATACATGTGACCAAATCATTTAAATAGCTCTTCTCCATGGCTGACCATCTTTTTATGCACTTTGTTAAAAAATTAATCAAGATGGTGGTATGCATCTGATTTAAATATGATGAGTTAAGATATCAACTTTATAATGACACAGCATCATTAACTCACTCCATTTAGCTTAGTTATAATTCTGATAATATGGTCAGGTACCAATCTGTAACTCTAAGTCAGATACAAATATATATTAATACCGTGTGTAGGTTAGGAAGTAAAGAAACAATGCAATATCTCTTCCAGCACCACCTTGTATATTGTGTTGAACTCTGCCAAATTATCTCCATTTTAACTATTCTTAGGTACCTTTATCTACATTTTTCTAAAATGATTAAATTACTAGTTTGTCCATAAAGATATTGACGTGTCAGTGTGGTGTTTTTGTGAATTAAAAATATTTAGCACCAGATCATTTTAATTCTTTTAATGATACTTAAATTATTATAATTTATATTGATATAATTTACACTCAATTTATATTGATTATTATAATGATCATGATAATTAAAATGATCTGGTGCTAATTCATTTCCCAGTCAACAGATGGCTCCATCACAAAAGTTACATGGCCAGCACCATTGCTCTGACATGCATGTTGTTAGAGAGGCCAAGGGTTGTATGGGCCTATGGAAGTGGCCCCACTAGAAGTAGATGGTGGGGAGGTGTGTACAGGAACTGCCTATGATATATCTGTTCTCTAGACAGAGGACTATAGCTCTGGAAAATTTCAAGGAACCAAATTAACATTCTATATTTAATTTGAAAAAGTTACAAAGTGGGAAAGATGTTAAGTGCCATCATATTTTGCTACAAGTACTGGCTCTTATCAAGCCTATCTACTAAACCTGTTTTCCAATCACCTATACAAGTAGGCCACAATTCAGTATTAAGAATTGGTCTGGTCATCTCAGAGTGAACTTGTGTTAAATGACATACCGCTTTGCAGGATTTAATGATGTTAATTTATGATACAGTCAGAAGTTTGTGCTCAGTAAGGGCAGACAGAGATAATTACATTGTATTTTCTTTGTATTGTTCTTATTTAAGGATTTTAACTTTACCAGATTGATCAGTGAAGAAAGCATTTCACAAAGATTGCAATAATCCTTAAAGTATGAAATTTCAAAGGATAACCTAAATTTACCAATATTTTGCTAATCTGGGGCCAAATTTTCTAAAGCTGAGACCCTAAATCCATGAGATGAAATGTGTGATCATTTGCATATGTTATGGTGCAAATTGTCCTTCACATGCACAAATGGGCACTACAGGAATTTTACATATTTTTGCAAGTGCTCCTCAATCCTCTTTCTGAAAAGTTGAGCCTTAGGTGATCATTTTTATTAAATACGATTGACTTCTTTTTGTTTATCTGGCAATGGCCTTTATTTATCACAAATATTTACATAACTTCAGTGACCAACTGGGGTGGTGATGGTTTTTCTGTTCTTTCTAAAAACAGACTGCCAACATTTGTCAGTTTCACATTAGTTTCGCCCACTAAAATCTAGGAAAGCTCTGTTGTCAAAACATGTAAAAAGTAGTTATGTTAATATTTTAAAACCTAAATGTGCAGGGAGGCAGACAAAAAACTCTCATTCTAGAGTTGGATATATTGAGTTTGGATTGACAGGTTCATATTCATACACATGCAATGTAGGGTGACTAGATAGCAAGTGTAAAAAATCAGGAGGTTATAGGTGCCTATATAAGAAAAAAAAAACAAAAATCAGGACTGTCCCTATAAAATTGGAACATCTGGTCACCATAGTCCAATGTGACCATACACATGCATATTTCAATTAAGTCTGGTCTGTGCTTGTGAACAGGCAGGATATTCAAATGTTTCAGAATCCTGCTATCACCGAGTAACATTCCACCATTGGCAGAGGGCTCACTCAAGGCCATCCATGTTGCAAGAATCCTGTAAATACCCCATTGAAGAAACAAGGTAGGGGGATCAGTTGTATAAGTAGTCCCCTGTGCCCTTAAAAATAAACTTTAGAACACTTAAGACTAGCCTGCATGGAGAGAAATTTGAAGATAAGTTGGGAGAAGGGCTACTGGCTCTATATTTCTGAAAAGAGAGGCTAGAGTAGTGGCTATACTGCACCTTCATGGTCTGCCCCTCATTTGGTTTGTATATTCATTTCCCTAATTCCTGCCTGCATCCCAGCACAAAGCCTGGCCAATGTCACCTAAAGAGAGCATTCAGTACCTATTGCCCGAAATTTGTTGGTGAGAAACTAAGATTTTAATCTGTTACAAGAAATAATGACTGATATTTTTCCCTTCAGGACCAGGGGAAAAAAAAAAAAAAAAAAAAAAAGCTTTATTTTTAGAATAATTTTAATTTGGGGCCTGTCTTTTAAAATTTAGTAAGTAATGCTGCAGTCCTGCATGATAATCAGTCTAATAATTACCTTTATACTTATTTTAAAATTGGCTATAATAATATGTGTATCTTATTAATAACTTTTCTCCTTTTAGATAGGCCATCAGCAGACAAACTGTAGATAGACTAATTGTTTCAAATTATAGGTTTGAGGAGACAATTTTCTGACTATAAAAATTCTCTCTATAATGATCCCATACCCAAATTATATTTGTCTTCCCTATACTTTGGTGCTACATTGACTATTTTAATATTATCCATACTTGGAAGGTGTTGTTGGGATATTTCTATGTATTTTAATTTCATAGCTAATTATATTTTTTTCTGTGCACAACTAACATGACATATATATGTTTTCAG
Source organism: Sternotherus odoratus (assembly GCA_032164245.1). Lineage (NCBI taxonomy): Eukaryota > Metazoa > Chordata > Testudines > Kinosternidae > Sternotherus > Sternotherus odoratus. Next base: position 199,840,042 of record JAVMKO010000001.1, on the reverse strand, counting down.
AGTAACCCAACAAATGGTAAATCTGAGTTGCAGCAAACGTTGCTGTGATTTGTTTTAATGGTGCAGGATTAAATAAATAAGTAGAGAACTTGGCTTTTTATGTTTCTAGTCAAACATAAATCGATACAGAATACAATTGGTTGCTATTTATTGTTAATTATATAATTTTGGGGAAACATATAGATTGATTCCATTTGTTGGAGAATGAAGAAAATCACAACTGTGTTTTTCCTAGCATTATTCCCACACTATGGCAGGGTCCGCTTAGACTGGACACAACCAGTGATACGACTGGGGTATACTCCAACCGATGCATCGTTCTATCTGTGGTTGGAGGCATTTTATACCTACTGCCAGGTGTTAAGCCTACAGTACCTGGTATTCCCAGGAGATCTCCCATCCAAGTACTAGCCAGGCCCGACCCTGCTTAGCTTCCAAGATCAAATGAGATTGGGCATGTTCAGGGTGGTTTAGCCCTATGAAGAAAATCACAACTGACTAGACATTAAAGCAGGGGTGGGCAAACTTTTTGACCCGAGGGCCACATTGGGATGGGGAAATTGCTTGCGGAACTATGACTGTAGGGCTGGGGCAGGGCGTTGGGGTGCGGGACAGAATGTGGGGTATGGGAGCGGGTGTGGCATGCAGGAAAGGTCTCAGGGCAAGGGGTTGGGGCACATGAGGATTGTAGAGTGAACGAGGGGGCTCAGGGAAGGGAGTTGGGGTGTGTAATGCGGGAGGGGGCTCAGGGCAGTGGTGCAGGGAGGGGCGCAAGGTGCAGCAGGGGGCTCAGGGCAGGAAGTTGGGGCACACGGTGCAGCAGGAGGCTCTTGGCAGGGGGATGGGGTGCAGGAGGGGCATAGGGTGTGGCAGGGGGCTCAGGGCAGGGGATTGGGGTGCAGGAGAGGCACAGGGTAGGGCAGGGGAAGAAGGGGTTCAGGGTGTGGGCTCTGGCCTGGCGCTGCCTACCTGGAGTGGCTCTGGGCTGGCATCTCCCTACCTGCCTGTCCTGGCCTTTTCCCGGCCCCCGGCCCCAACCCTGGCCCCGCTCCGGGAAGCAGCCAGCACCCAGGCCCTGCTGGCCCTGGGGGAGAGGTAGCAGAGGGCTCCATGCACCTGTGGTTCCCTCCCATGAAGCTCCTATTGGTTGTGGTTCCCCATTCCCAACCAATGGAGCTTAAGGGTAGCAGTCCACAGGCAAGAACAGCACACAGAGCTCTCTCCTCCCCCTCTCCCAGGGGTCACAGAGACGTTCTGCCGGCCGCTTTCCAGAGCTGAGCGGGTCTGTAGTGCCCACCCCTGCATTAAAGCCTTTTAGTATCCCCAAAATAGGGTATGCTATTGGTAATGGAAGAGCCATATGTACCTGAGGAACAATCAGCTATGTTCCATAGTGCCCTGAGCATAATCTTGTTAGCTTTTGACTACCTGTTGCCATAATGAGTTCCTTCCATAAGTGCACTAAGCAGTAGGTATCCCTGTGCCCTCTTTCTACCCCATTGGGTAGGAGATATGGATTAGTCCTTGGACTGTAAAATTTCCTGTAAAGCACCTAACACAATTATGTAGTAATACAAACAATAAAAATAGCAGTTACCAAATGCTATTGAACAAAGAGGAGATAGATGCTTTCTAGTAGCCTCTCCTCCCAGTTTATCTAACAATTCTCATGCAGTGAACAAATGAATCAAAACACTGTTCATATCTAGCATACATGCTCAGCTTGTATTTCGTAGCTGTGTGGGTGCTTGTGGCAAGGGACTGTCAAACATCTGTTGGGAAAAAATGAGAGCAAAACTAAATTAATTGTGAACATGTTTAGTCAACTCGTTTGGTTTCCTGGACAACCTCACCCTCTAGGTTAGAAGAATAGATATATAATGGGGTCAGTTTTCTAGATTCCGAAAGGAGAGGCATTTCAAACTGACTGAAGAAGTCAGCAAGTGTGTCACATCAGTAGCAGTAAAGATGCGCTTTGAATGCCTGCTTTGAATGGAGGACAGGTCTCATAGAAAAGGAAAAAAGGATATAGCATGGGTTTCTGTCCTGTAACCACACTTGAGGGGACACCTGGACTCCACAGAGTTATTGACAGAACTCCCAATGACTCTAATGGGGACAGGATATCACCCTGGGGTCCTTGTTATGGAAATGTATACAACTGATTTGGATGTAGAACAAGCATTTTTTCCTCAGACTTGACCTGATCTGGAGTGACTGTAAAAATATAGTGTATCCGTGTGCATGTAGTATTCAGAAAAGGCATTTCAAGTACACTGACAGTTCTCAAATAATTTTGAAAAGATAAAATAGTTACAGTATTTCTTTATATTGCATTAAGGAGATGGTTTTACTATTGTGCAATCTTCCCCTGATTTCAAATTCATGCAGTATGGGAGCCAGTCCCTCATAGATATTTACTACATACAGAGATTATCATTAGAGATAAAGGAAAACTTCACTTTAACCTAAGTCAACACAGTCATTTCTTAATGATTAGTTACACAGCAAGAACAACTGAAACTGCCTTTCATACAACACAGAACTATGAACCTTTCTTCTTTCCTGGTTATTTTCACAATATCTGTACAGTGGTGGTAGAGGTTGATGTTTTTTGAATTGCTGTGTTTCATTTGAACACTTGCATTCAAGGAGTTTCCGTCAAGTATGTGAAGATCCGACAGTGTGCATTTTATATCACCGACTTGTGTTCTAGCAGTAAAATGAAGCTATCACATATTTCCAAAGTGTTTCAGCTGCTACTTGTCAGCCACAACTGGGGGTGCTTTCATTTAACGCAGCAATCTAAACGTTAGGTTTTGGTTTCAAGGTTTGTAAAGAATAAAGCTTTCAAAACCAAAAAGGAGAAAATATGTGCATTCAAATGAGATGAGGGAGCTACCTGCTAATCAGGAAGCTTTATTCATACTTTCTTATGCTTATATACTTTCTGAGCGCCTTTGGCAGTTCCTGGTGAGGGTGGAAGGAACAGCTGAAATGATACTTGCAAAAGAAAAAATTTAGAACACAGACAATTTAGTTTTCAGATTTATAATATAAAACCCTTTTCCTTGATGACAAGAACTGCTTGTAGACACCTGTCTCCAGTACTGCTATTTTGAAACAAAAGCCACCTCCTGACTCTCAGCGGAAGGAACTACTTGCCTGAGCAAAGTGAATAGGCTTTGGCCCATTATTGATAGTTTTCTTAAGAGTTATCAGTGACACGATTTCTCTCCCCTCCCTCCAAATATGGAAACATACAAAAACTTTCTTCTCATACCATAGTGATGTCACATTTCAGGGCAACTGCACCTATATTCCCCTGGCCTAGTTCACCGAGGGCACCCACTCTAGGCTCCCTGCTCCTCAGCTGTCACCACTTTTGGGCAGAGACCCACAATTCTCTTCCTCCTGACTAGATGTTTCCCAGGTTGCACCATTCCCTGCCTACACTGTGATAGTCCCAGCAAGCCAGGCTGCCTGAATAGGCCTGCACCTGCACTTTGTTTCTCTTCAAAGACTATGAACAATGTAATAGTGGGGAACTATGAGATGCCACACAGCTTGTGATACGCAAGCACACTTATTCTTAAGGTGAAAGCTTTACAGAAAAAAACATTCAAAACAGTAAAAGAACATACACAAATGCTAAATGCTGACCAGAGGTCATCCCAATTCCAGCCTGAGGTTCTGAGAGCTGTAAGTTCTTCAGAACCCACAACTGATTTTGGAATATCTTGTATATCGTTTTCACAGGAATTTTTGTTTAAATTAACATATATTTTGAGACATTTCAATTATTTTTTTTCAAATAAACTTTGAGGATAAATTTCTGACAAGCTCTAGTTATAGATAAATTGATATGTAATAAACACAATTTAGTATAATATAGGCCTAGCAGAATTCAATTCTTTAGAATATAATTTTGGGGATTTAAGCATTTTGTTTGTTTTTCATAAATTAAATGTTTACAGTTGTAGGAAATTCTGGGAGCATCAGACAATGGGGAGAGGGAGGACAAACAGTCATTATGTAATGAAAGTAGACACTGAAGTTTAAAGAGTTAGCTTTATTACCTTTAAAACACAAACTGTCAATATCACATTTGAAAATACTCAAAGTAAATATTCTTAAATGAAACTCTTAAGTTCTCAAGAAGCATTTTTCTTTCCCTTCCTAACTGTCAATTTTGCTCATTATTGATGGAAATATTTTTTATCGCTTTGGGTGTATATGATGAAATCGAAGTTAATTAATGTTTATCACTAAAAAATCTAATACAGTGTGTGTGTCTTGAGATATAAAACAGAAAAAAGTCCCCTTGAAATTGAGAATTAATGTTGCTGTTCCAGGGCTCTTCTATTAACATGATAATAAAATATATACAGTCTCAGGATGAAATCATGGTTGACTGAATTAATGCAAAAAATCCTATCAGCTTCACTGGGGTCAGGGCTTAACCTTCAAGTAGGAGCATATATGACACTAATGCTACATTGGCCAAATCCTTATTTACTAAAGGCCCACAGACTTATAGAACATACTTAACTTTTCACGGTGCTTTGTTGGACCAGTGCTTTAAGCTGCACTTACTCATACAAAAATCTAACTGGTTTGAGTAGCAATTTATGCTGAATGAAGACTAGAATTAAGCGAAGACTTCCTTGTGATTATGAGGGTAGCTATCCTACATGTCTCTTTGCTGTGAAGTGAGACTGTTATTCATGGAGTTCAATTAATATTGACAGATCTATTCAGATGCCTGTGCCCATTTGTTAAATGGATTTATAATGAAAAATTATGAAAAGTGAATCCTATAGTGTATCATGGACAATAGAATGGTTCCATCTGTAAAATAATGCCATGGAGTATATAATGTAGGTATTGTGTTCCATGGGGCAGTATTGTACTCAGATAGGCATGGGATTAGTTGAAGGGAGTGGGGAGGACAGATGGCACAACAAATATAATATCATTTTAGAGACACAAATACTATCCAGATGGCCATACATATTTGGCTTGTTTGAACAAAAGCCTGAAGTCAAAGTCTGGATTCTCAGCATTTGTATTTTTATTTCTGTCCAGATTGGAAAATCCGAAGCCACTCTTTCCCTGACTGTTTGGATATTCACTACATGTTTTGACAATCTATTTCTCCAGCCCTGTTCCATAGCGTAATGGAAGCGTTTGCGACACTCCATTACATTGTTGCAGATTTTAGTGTAACCATATGAGAATTTTGGACATGCTACAATTCTTCCATTAAGAAATCTCAGTGGAGTATATTGTATGTGATCTCAAGAATGACACACTTCATTATGTGACATTATGAGTTTCTTTCAAGCTATAGTATAAATAGAATCCTTTTCATGTACAGGAATTACAGTGGAACTTGACGCCTGATATGCTGCAACACTTTGAAAAATATTTATTGCAAATTTGCGGTAACCACTTTTCAATACTTACATGTCATATTATTTTCAAAATAACAAAGTGAAGCAATCCTCTTGACAAGTACTGTTCATGCATAGTTTGTAATTTCAAATGTCAGCGGTGACGTCCTGGATGTTTAGAGAAAGTATAAATTAATACAGTACTATGCATTTTTAAATCTTGGAATGAAAATAAAATTAAATGTAGGTGAAAGATTGCTTGGTAACTGAAAAGCTTTCATGTCCTATTTTAGCTGGAAAGTATTTTTCTTTGAGATACCATCTCTTTGAAGGTAAGGGTTCATAACAAATTCTGACAGCGCTTTAGCTATAGTATTACAAATGCAATGATATAAAATACTGTAAATAGTAAGGAATGTCTCTGTCTGTGAATCCTTGTCACTGTTAAAGTGTAAAATAGTCACATGTCAAAACACAAGATGGAAAAATGTTAATAAGAAGTCCTTATCATGCCTTCAGAAGGCTGACACACAAATTATGGTTCTGATGCTGCCAGATACTTAACGCTAGATTGTTCAATGCTTACTCGGGTTGGTTGGTACTTATTCACATGAGACATGCTAATGACTTCAGTGAGATTATTTGTGAGTAAATAAGCACCAAGGGTTACACAGTCTATGCCTCAGTGCCTCCGAAAAGGTACTGAAAACCCTCAACTCTCATTGGCTTGAATGAAAGATGAGGTGCTCAGCCTCTCTCAAGTGATGCTCTGCATGTCACAACATCTGATCTTATATGAACAATCTCACTAGCGTCTCATGGAATTTACAGTGCTAAATCAATCAAATTGTGAGGTGCTCGTGAGACAGTGCATTTATATCTGGACATGAGAGCTAGTGGATGATGCGGCATCTTCTTTTCCATCACTACCACATTGCCACCTTTAAATGAAGAAGGGCACAAGGAATTCTACTGTAGCACAAAAGCAAAGTACATTTCAGAGGCTTTACACCATGTAAAAGAGGAGTAGCATAGTGGAGAATCAGAAAAAAAAAACACCCTCATTCTAATTTACTGCAAGGCTCTCAGTTTTACCACACAACTCCCTGGGCCCTATTCCCAGACCCTTTATAGCTGTATTGCACAGGTTCAGTAGTGCAGAGTAGTCATAAAGTTGGTAGATGAGATGTTCTGTGTTATTCGCACTCTCATAGGGAGTAACAAGGTCTTGTAACACCGGCATATGACTACCCCTGCACCTTGGGCTTCTGGAACAGGGATTGTTCCTGAATCAAAGGGCATGGCCAAGGTGTCCCTAAACCCCCCGCAATCTCCAGCTACCAGGCAATCTGGGTTTTAGTTAGAACAACCTATTATTATAAACCTCGCTACAATTATGCGCTATAAAAATTATATATTACTCTTTAAAGCACTCAAAAGTGATCTACATGACTCACACAGAGGATTAGAAGGCATAGTTGCTGCCTCAAGGAGTTTACAAACTAATTTGCGACATGAGGCAATAAAGATAGACAGCTAGGAGATAGACAGAGGCAAGATCAACAAGATTATATGGTAAATAAATGAAGGCTACTGCACATCATTATCTAGTAAAGAAAGAGTATGGATGTGTGTGTATATTATAAATAATAAATACAATTGCTCCTTTAATCCTCAAGAAATGAAAAAATTGTGGGAAGTTCTTGTGGCACCTTATAGACTAACAAATTTATTTGGGCATAAGCTTTTGGGGGCTAAAACCCACTTCATCAGATGCATGGAGTGGAAAATACAGAGGAAGGAATAAATACACAGCACATGAAAAGATGGGAGTTGCCTTATCAAGGAGGGAGTCAGTGCTACCGAGCCAATTCAATGAAGGTGGAAGTGGGCTATTCTCAACAGTTGACAAGAAGGTGTGAATACCAAGGGAGGAAAAAATCACTTTTGCAGTGCTAATGAGGCCAGTGTAATCAAGGTGGCCCATTTCAAACAGTTGACAAGAAGGTGTGAATATCAGCAGGGGAAAATTAGTTTTTGTAGTGACCATCCACTCCCAGTCTTTATTCAATCCTCGTTGTTTTTACTGATACAGAATAACATGGCTACCACTCTGAAAGAAAAGAAAAAGTAATTTCAACAACCCTTTAAAATTTATGCTACTGGGTAGTTTAAATATTTCTTTTCGCATCTAATAATGTTATTAAAAATTGATATTTTCAGTTAAAATAATGATATTAGTTTCATGTAAGATGAGCCTTTTTTGATTTACATTTTTATAAAGACCTAAAAGAATGGTTATAAAATGCAATTAATCCATTTTTATTAACACTTTATCATCAACAGGAAGTTTATATAGTTGATGGGATAATGATACTATATCGTTAATGCTAGTAGCTGAAAGCCTTTGATCTCACAGGTGTATCAGTCATATGTGTAAAATAGCCAAAAATGACTTAAAACTTTAAAAACTGGATGGTAACAGACCACAAATTCTGGTGATGATCCAAATAAAAAGAGCTCTCAACCATGCTTGTATCAGTTTCCTTCTCTTCACAATCCATCTCTTCACAATCACTCAATGCATTCTAGGCTTCAGAGTGATGTTTGGTGTTATTGTGTGTGCTGACATTGATTTGTTTGTGGGTTGTGTTGTACTGGGACAGTTGAGTGGATTTGCACAGGTGGCGAAAGAGGGTTGTGTGCTGCTGTGAGGGACTGTAGTTTAGGGTTATTGTATGTGCTATTGCAAGGGTGTGGTGTCAGGGCAATACAACCAATGAGCCATTTTGTATGCAAATTAACTGTAGAGTTAAAGTGATGATTGGTTGAGTTACCTCTGAAATCACAATGATCTAAGATTCTTGGCATGGCATAAATGCATGCCTTACTGTAGCTCTGTATACACCACACAAGTCCAAAATGGCTGAGAATGTAAAAATTGGATGGTAACACATCACAAAACCCAGGGATAATTAAATCTGGTGACATTTACGAACAAAACGAGCTCTCAAACATGCTTGTAGTTATTTCCATTGCCTCACACTAACTCAAATATTTTAGGCTTCAGAGTGATATTCCTGGAATTGTATAATATAGATATGAATTAGCAAACTTCCAAATATAAATCAGTAATCTAAACCAGTAAGGAAAATACCGTACCTGATTCATTTCATTTAATTTTACCATTCCAACTAAGAAGTTTCTTTTGGCACAGTCAAAAATAGTACAGCTATATCTGAAGAAAGAGATAATTCTAATGAAGTACATTGCTCTACTAGTACCTCTAATGTGTTCCCAACTAACGGTTTTTTTCCCTATATTCTTTTTCTTTCTGTTTTCCAAGTAATTTAACATATTTTCCTCAGAAGCTATTTTTTTTCTGCATCATAAATCAACAGTGCTATTCATTCTGATGAATTCTGATTGACATTATATGTAAATATCACATTTTAGTTTGATTTATTGCTGTGATATTTAGAACTTAACTCTTGGCATCATAAGAACAAGCATGTTTTCTCTCAAAAAAAAATTTAAAAAATATTTATTTTCCTGTCTTTTCATTATATTCCTAGATTTTTATTTTATGCTATTTTATCCTTCAGGAGAAGGAAGAGGTTTAAATGTTGTTTATATTCCTTGACAGATACATTCGTTCCTTAATCACTTTCTCTGGTAATTTATTCCATGGTTCAAATCCTGATCATGGGTTCTGTAATCTAGTCCATCCGAGTAGAACATGGGCAGCTGCAGCTGTTGTGTAGGTGCTGAGGACACTGAATTAGCACAAATGCAACCATTCCACTTGTGTTTTCCCCACAACCGCCTTATGTGGGGCTTAAGTGATGTAGATCACTATGCACTGGGCTAATTTCATTTATTAAGAATTACAGTGAAACCTCGATTTAATGGACTAATTGGGGCGAGGGGGTGTCCGTTAAAGCCAAAAGTCCGTTATTTAATAATTTTTAAAAATAATTAAATAACAGGACTTTTGGCTTTAATGGACACCCCCTCACCCGAATTAGTCCCTTATATAGAGGTTTTAGGAGCTGTCAAACGCCCCCCCCCCCCACCCGCCTGGCTCCCCGCTGCGGGGAGCCAGGCGGGAACTGTCAGCCCGCCCGCCCAGCTCCCGCTGCGGGGAGCCAGGCGGGAACTGTCAACCCCCCCGCCCAGCTCCCCGCAGCGGGGAGCCTGGCGGGAGCTGTCAACTCGCCCGGCTCCCGGCAGCGGGGAGCCCGGCGGGAACTTTCAGCCCGCCTGCCCGGCTCCCCGCAGCGGGGAGCCCGGCGGGAACTTTCAACCCCCCGCCGGGCTCCCCGCAGCGGGGAGCCCGGCGGGAGCTGTCAACCCCCCCGCCCAGCTCACGGCAGCGGGGAGCCCGGCGGGAACTTTCAGCCCGCCCGCCCAGCTCACTGTCAAACCCCCCCCCCCCGCTCCCCGCTGCGAACTGTCAACCCCCCCCGCCCGCCCAGCTCACTGTCAAAAACCCCCCCCCCGCTCCCCGCTGCGAACTGTCAACCCCCCCCCCGCTCCCCGCTGCGGGAACTGTCAAACCCCCCCCCCCCCCGGCTCCCTGCTGCGGGGAGGGGGGGGGGGTTTTGACAGCTTCCGCCCGGCCCTCCGCTGTGGGGAGCCGGGCAGGAGCTGTCAACCCGGCCGCCCGGCTCCCCTCTCCGCCCGGCCCTCCGCTGTGGGGAGCCGGGCAGGAGCTGTCAACCCGGCCGCCCGGCTCCCCTCTGCGGGGAGCCAGGAGGGAGCTGTCAGCCCGCCCGCCCGGCTCCCCTCTGCGGGGAGCCGGGCAGCCGGGTTGACAGCTCCTGCCCGGCTCAAACCCCCCCCCCCCCCCGTCCGTCCGTCCGTCTCCCCGCTGCGGGGAGCCGGGCGGGGGGGTTGACAGCTCCCGCCCGGCTCCCCCCAGTGGGAAGCCTGGCGGGAGCTGTCAAACCCCCCGCCCGGCTTCCCGCTGCGGGGAGCCAGGCGGGAGCTCTCAAACGCCCCCCCGCCCGGCTCCCCGTTGCTCCGGGCGGGGGGGCGGGGTGTTTGACAGCTCCCGCAGGGGTCCCTGCTGCGGGGAGCCGGGCGGGAGCTGTCAACCCAGCCGGCTCCCTGGGGCGGGAACCGGCAGCCCCCAATAACGGATTTCGGATGCATTGGAAATTTTGTCCGTTGCATCCGAAGTCCGTTAAATCGGGGTCCGTTAAATCGAGGGTTTACTGTACTCTTAATGAAATATGGAAATTACAGCATTAACACAAACAAACATAAACATGATTTTAACATTAAGCATGGAATCATGTGAAGGGTTCTCTTGTAAAGTATATGATTCTGATTACATAATTACTCAATTTGACATTTGAGTTAGAATTTTCTGTATGCACTTTCATCTTAAGAATAAGTATGAAATCTTTAAAAAACAATACTGAAAGAAAATTAACCAATAATCTTTATACAGTAAATTGTAAAATTAAGTATAAAAAGTCTATTCACAAAACATTTTTTAGGGGATTGAAAATTCTATTGGGCTGTATCTAATAATATTCAGGATGTACAACTCAAGTGGCATGACAAGCTCGCAAGCATTTATCAGTCTTGCAAGAGCAGTTAATAAGAAAAAGGAAGACAATTCCCATTATAATCTTCAGTTCTTTCTTCAGTGGAATGAGTAGCATATGAAGTACTTTTTGTGATGTGTGACAAACATTTTTTTCAGTGTCTCCAGTTTTTTAGCATCTTGGAATCAGACAGTTTGCCTATTCGTATACATTGATGAAAATGTTAAGTGGTTAGTTGCATAAATAAAATGCATTATTTTTAATGATGCTCTATAATCCATGATGAAGACCTATAATCCATTTTGAAACAATTTATGGACAATCTGGCTATTAATGAGAAAATAAAAATATCCTTCTGGAAATAAGTTCTCATAGTTCAAATAGGAGTTTTCCAATGATTGTTAGATGTGTTGTCCATGAAACATAAGCTAACTCTTAAAAGAACATTGTAAAGTATAGAGGAAGGCCTAAGAAGTGTCCTGCAGGATACTGAACAACAAAGAATAAAATTAATTAGCTTACACCAGGGATCGGCAACCTTGGCATACGCCCCCCCAGGGTAAGCACCCTTGGTGGACCTGGCCAGTTTGGTTATCTGCTGCGTCCACAGTTTCGCCTGATCGCAGCTCCCACTAGCCATGGTTAGCCACTCCTATGAAATGTGGGCTGCGGGAAGAAATGCGGTGGTGGCCAAACTCAGAAAAATTTCAACCAAACTCAGAAAAATCATCCAATTCACCCTTATGGTACAATTTTAAAGTTACAGTGGATGGTAACTGCATTATTAATCCTCCTTGCAAGTAGTGGTTTCAATGGAAGGCCATTGCTTTATTTGCATCTTTGCAGGTGGTGGTTTTAAAAGTATAGCTTTCAGACAAATTTTTTTTAGGTAACTCTTAATAGTATTTTTCTTTTGTAAACCCAAAACATCTGTTGTTGTTTTGGATGGGGCTGGCCCTATGCCAAATGGTGCCCCAGACGAGGAACATCCTCAGCACCCTCTCCTCCTTCTATTTGTTAAACTTTTGAGTACCTTATTGGCATTGTATTTGTAACCCATTTCATTACTTTGATGCACAATTTCCATGCATGATTTATCCCTGTCATATAGACGATAAATTTGTATGCTAGGATCAGTGGATCTGTATTTACTCATGCCATATATAAACAAATAAAAAATGTTTTCTTTGAACTTATAGAAACTTTGTAATGTTAAGAATAACATAAATGTACTAAAATCAAGAAATTGATGCACCAACATTGGGTGGGCCAGTATTAAATAGTGTTACAGTAGGTGACAGCCTTAGACTGTTAACCCTAGCCCTTTAGTTCAAAAGGTTGCTTTCTTGCCTTTGCACTCACTAAATGAAGAGAGATCCAAAGACTGGCCAATGGCATTTTCAAGTGATAAATAGCAAGCAATGTCAGTCTCTTGCCGGCCATCAGCAATTAAAGATATGTTTTAACGAGCCTGAGCTTTGAAAAGCAGCGTTCACCACTCGCAACTGAATGGCAGCGTGAGCAGAATCCTCAAAGCTGTCCACACATTAGGAAAAGGTCCTTCAGGTCTGCAACATGAATTAATTGGAGAACTTGGAATGGAGAGTGCTTCCCGTGTTGCAGAATGTGATAGATGATGTCCAATTCGACAGAGGGATTTATTAATGACATCCGGACATTCCCCATGTGTCAGCATTTGGTGATAGTCTGTACAATTGTTCCAGAGTGTTTTCCTGTCTGCCACCATCTTACTAAGCTCCTGCATAAACAGGTCTTTTCCTGGTGCTTCATTTGTCCAAATCTTTTTTACTTGAAACAGGATATTGTGCCAAACCACATGTGAGACCAGACATTTGAAGTCCGTGATCTGGTTTGCCAGGCCCTGCGCCTTGTGTTGGATTCTGGTGTTGACTTTACTCGACTGCACCAGTTCCATCAGCGCATCATAAACCTCGGTCATTTGGTACCTCACTGGCCGTACGCGGTCAATGCAGCTCTCCCAGTGATTTGTAAGATTGTCCGTGAGGATCTTCCACCTAATAGTTGATGCTGAAAATGGATATATATCCTTTGCAGTGCTTCAAAGAGAGATACTGAATCTGAAGATGATGACTGCATCTGAGTCAATCAGGCTGAGGGAATGGAAGCCAGAAGGCATGGAAAAAGCTCTTGGATTCAGCACAAAAATCCTGACCTGGACACCGCTGTTTCTTCCCTTCATGTTTGCTCCATTGTCATAGCCTTGGCAACAGCAGTCCTGAAGTTTTATTTTATTCTTATTCAGAACATTCATAAACAGTTCTGTTAGGCCTTTTCTGGTAGAACTGTCCACAGATTGGAAACATAAAGTGTTCCTTTGCTGGGATATAGCCATCCCAGATGTCAACAAATCATACTCTAAATGACATCTTTTCACTGTGACTAATGTTGGGAGTGCACTCCATTATTACAGTGTAGTACTTCGCTTTGCCAAGCTGTATCAATATATCATCAAGCATCTTCCTTGCTATAAGGTCCATCAATTCATTTTGAATTGTTTTGCTGCAGTAGTGCTGTATCGCTTCTTTACGAACTACTTGACCTTGGTACTCACACGACATCATCGTATTTCCCTAGGAACTCTACCAAACTGAGAAAATTGCCATTGTGTTCAGTGAACAACTTGTCTAAAGAGCCCTGGAAAACCAAATTATTCCTTGCAAGGAAGAGGGTAATTAGAGATCAGACTCAAGCACGTTTCTCCAATGCTGCGTTTATACATTAATAATGCACTGATTTTCTGGATCTGTGTATTTATTTGGCTTCAGCCTGGCTCGACCTCCATCCATTTGGAGTAGGCCTTAAAATTGCTGGGTGACTTTTTCATGTTGCTTCAGAGCATCAGCTAAATTATGCCAGAAATTGTACCCAGAAAGCACAAGTAATGATTTCAAGAATCAGAGAGGTAGCCATGTTAGTCTGGAATAGCAGAGGTAACAAAGTCCTGTGGCACCTTAAAGACTAACTATAAAGTTTTGAAGCATAAGCTTTCGTGGGCTAATACCCACTTCGTCGGATGCAAGCAGTGGAAGTGTCCAGAGGCAGTAATGATTTGACATTCTTGTTAAATGTTTTCCAATGAAAACAGAGCACTTTGTCAGTTGATTTAAAGTAAACTAGCCAATGACAACTCGGTTTCTCACCATTCTCAAGCACTCTTTTGAAGTGTGACATTGAGAAGTATCTATTGTGTTCATTTATTGTTAACATCATATCCTTGATTTTGCCTAGCCTGTTCAAATTTGTACCATCAGTATTGGCAGAGTTTATGATCACTAGCCATAAAGCAGGATCTGATGTATCGATTTGTGGTGTGCAATTTTTCTCACTGCTGTTTCTATCATGAGAGGCTGATTCTTCATTATCATTTCCTCTCCTTTTCATGTGAGCTATATTCTTTTTTATCATCACGCTCCTTTATACCACCAGGAAAACTGGATGACTCTACATCACTTTCCTCACATTTCCATTACTTATTTTCAGGTAAATCTGCTAATTCCTTAGTAATAGAACTTCCATCGTTTACACTGCACTCTCCAATTTCTTCTGCACTGGGACACTCACTACTGTGTTCTGTTTCAGATATTTTCCCATCAGATTTGCCCCTTCTACAAACTAGATTAGAGTCAAGTTTTTTGCTTCCAATACTGAGTTTCTCAAGGCTTCTTTTTGTGGGGGAAAACATACAGTATTAGGGAGATCAAAAGTACATGTTCCAGTGTTAAAAAATCATCAAACATTACGTGTTAAACATGGCAAAAGAACTAACAGTATTTCATTTATATTGTTGCATAGATAGGGGTTTGATAGATATTTCTGGTGTCTCATAAAATATGTCCTTTATTATTCTCCACTTACACTCTTCAAGTCTTAAAACACAAGTACACATTCACAATTGCACAGTAAAATAAGTTTCATAATATTGCAGCTGGGCTCTCACTTTGTTACATCTCGCTCACTGACTGGCGACGCCTCTCCCCTTATATGCCTGTGAGGGCCTGGCTGACAACTTTCTAGGACATTCAAGGAAAATGTAGTTCTCATAAAGTCTGGAAGGTTCCACAAAATTCTACAAAAGTCCAGAACATTCTAGGAGGTTAGTCACTAACAACAAAAGCTGCACCCTGAGCCCGGCACCTCCCAAGCTCAGCACCCCGGACAGTAACCTGGGTCACCTGCCCCTAAATCTACCCCTTGTTCTAGAGTAATAGCACCATCATTGCTTTCAACAGGAAAATGACAGACTGATATTGTAATACCAATGAGGACATGATTGGACCATGCAGTGGGATAGATATGAGCATATGTATTCTTGGAAAGCAGAAAAAATGACTTCTGTGATGTGTATCTTTAGGTGTGGTATAGAATACCTTATATGGCCAAGCATTGCATGCTTTAGAGTTTTCTTCTCCGAATATCACTTTTATTTTTAATGAGATTAGAAGAAGAGTTGCAGTTAGGCACATCTATTTTAATCCCATCATAGAAGGAGGCTTTAATTCAGGGATTGGCAACGTTGGCACATGGGACCGCAGGGTAAGCACCCTTAGTGGGCCCCGCTGCTTTGTTTACCTGCTGTTTTGCCAACTGAGGCTCCCACTGGCCGCGGTTCACCGTCCCGGTCCAATGGGGGCTGAGGGAAGCGGCACACTACCGATCCCTGCTTTAATTTTTTCTTGCGTGGTTTCAGCTATGCAGCAGGTAGATGCCAGATGATAACCTATTTTGTGCTTATTTGGAATAAATATATTTATAATTGAAAAAAAGGAAGCCTTTTAGTTCTATATGACCTAGAAATTATCTCCCAAATTTATCTTTGTTTTTTATTTATATAATTAAAGATATTTTGGAGAACAGTGTCTAATAATGACACCATTTGATTTTCCTTGTGAATATAATGCTTATACAATCCAAGTGGTCTTCAGTATTTCATCGTGAAAGTCAGAGAGAGTTCTCCTTTTAGATGTATAATGTTAACCACATTCTGGATTTTTTTGAAAGTACATCAGGTAGGAGCAATTTTAATAGTTTTGCATTATAGATAGCATTTATAGTTCCTTAATAGACACCAAATACAAGTTGATGGAGAAAAATGTACCATAGCACTTATAGTAGCCAACTGAGCAATCCAGAACTATTTGCCAATGTAGTCATTAAGCTTAACATAACAAATATGTAGAAAGATAGAACGACTAACTTCAGTTCCTATGCAGAAGGATAAACTGGTACAACTGAAATTTTATCCCTATTATTTGGCAAAGACCAGAATTTGCAAATTCAGGAGCTTCAGGAGTCTTGGTTGAACTCATGTGAACCTGTATTTTGATATGTAGAGATGGCAGGGATATGTAGCAAGTTTGGGGTTTTTTCTCTTCTGCTGCCTGGCTTTATCATCTATCATAAAATTTTAATATTTCCCATGTTACAGATGGGGAAGAAATTCATGGATGCAAATAGTTATTTCAGTATATATATTTTTCATGAATTGGTGTTGTAGCGGGTTGGACTCCCTTGTTCAGGATGCCACCTGATCTGCTGGGGTCCCACTGGTTCTGCCTGTTCAACCAGCTTGGACTTCCATACCCTGTCTTTGTTGTGCCATGCCCTCAAGCTTTCTCTAGCAGACCACACCCAGCTGCAGACGCAGACTAAAATCAGCTCAATGTGGGAAGAATCAGTTCAGGTATTTACTCAGCACTCACGTGCACCCTCCCCCCCCCCCTTTGGGGAGTAAACCCAAAATAATATTGTCTATGTAGAGAAATCTGCATAGCGCAAGCTCATAAAAATATATATCTCCCGCAGTGTGGAGAGAGATGTGCAGAGCTTCTTGCCCCCTCAACCCCCAATATGAATTGCACAAACTGGATCATGTTATAAGCAAGAAATAAGTTTATTAACTACAAAAGGTACATTTTAAGTATTTATTTGAGATAGCAAACAAAACAAAGCAAATTACTGAGCAAATAAAACAAAACACATAAACTAGGCTTAATACACTCAAGAAATAGGTTACAAAATGTAATTTCTCACCCTTAATGCTGTTTTAGGCAAGTTGCAGAGTTTCTGTAGCTTAGAGTTCCAGATAGTTCTCTTTACAGACTAGACTCCTGTCTCAGCCTAGACTCAACCCTGCATTTCCCTTCAGGTGTTTTTATCAGTCTTCCTTCCTGGGTAGGCAAAAGAGGAGAGTTAAGATTAACCCTCTCCCCAGCCTTAAAAATGATTACCTAAGGTGGGAATCTTGCTTGATCCCCATCTCCCTACAGTGGAAAAGTACCAGCAAGTAAAGACATTGTCCAGGACCTGGTGACAGGGTCACCTAACCCTGCTGTGTCAATGCAGCATCCCAGTAAACTTCTCAGGAAGGAGTGAGGTTAGAATTCTAGGGCTGATCCTCACTGGGGGGGATTGGCTGTAGATACACAACTTCAGCTACATTAATAATGTAGCTGAAGTCGGCATATGTACAGCCGACTTTCCTGCTGTCCTCATGGCGACGGCAGTCGGTGGTGCGCTCCCCCGTCGCCTCCAGCTTGTGCCTCTCAGCGAGCTCGAGTTGCGGAGTCGACGGGGGCGCTGCTGGCAATCGATTTATAGCGTCTTGATGAGACGCGATAAATCGATTGCCAAAAGACCGATTGCTACCCATGGTAGTGAAGACAAGCCCCTAGGGTCTCTTTAATGGTTGATCCAGGCTCTTTACCTACTATCTGGTGGGCGTTTCCCAGTCAAAAACACAGTTGTAATTGTTACAGAGTTAATATTCCTAACTCCAGCTACAGAATTTACACATGCATACAAAGCACTTAGCAAATCATAACCTTTCTGAAGCTATCTCACATGACACACTTTGCATAAAAAATGTCTCAGTTATACCATATTCATATCATAACAATATTTCTATGAAGAATATGGAGTGTAACATCATAGATGTATCTAGACACAGGGCAATCCCTGGAATCCTTAATAAATTATTATTGTTGTTTCTAAGTCCTATAGCAGTAGTGTGTGGTATATTACCAGGAAGCCTTAGAATACTGGCCATTACATTTACTGTATGTTTTTAAATATTCAGATATAATCCAACTAAATAATGATTGATCAACTATAACCCACAATTCCCTTGTTTATTTTTATTTGATGTATAAGATCAAGATTTGTTGACTGTTTACATGAACATACTCATTATATACAGGACCAAAATATTGTACATGCCAAACTGAACAAAACTAAGAAGGATCTCGGTGGGAGTGGGGGGGGAGGGGGACAAAGAACTAGCAAAAGAATATTGTGTGTGTATAAGAAAAACATAGCAATCAGAGAAGCAAATATTATGGAATAACTCCATTGTGTCTGTCAGGTTTTGATTAACCGTAATTCAACCACAGCTGCTAACAGTTCATGGGAGAACACAAGACCTTGGGATGGGATTGCATATAATGAATTTTTGAGATTACATTAAATGAAAAGTTTCTGGATTCAGCTGTCAAAACACCTTCCTACTAGTTAAGGAAGAGTGAAAGGTGGCATCTCAGGAGAAAGGGCTCCTAATCCATTGAAGATAAGTAAAATGCATACAAATGACTTTCACCTTAACCCTCTAGGTACCACACATGTGGCTCTAGATTTTCTCCTGCTTCATTCATTTAGATGGCAAGGCATGGAAGACGTTCAACGGGCAATGTTCTTGTGATTACATCCGCCCCCACAATAATCTGTAGAGTGAAACTTTCTTATAATGCTTGATAAGTGGAGAGGAAATTGTTTGGTAAGAACATAAAACATTCTCAGAGGAAAAGTTACAAAAAGGTTGAATTAAACCTCAAACCAAACTGTCAGCTACTGAAAAATACAAGACTGAATTCATTAATAGTATACCCCAAAATTACAGTAACTACCCACAGGTACCTGAATATTTTGGTCCTGTGTTTTTAACCATTGTGCTATTCTAGAACTGTTGCACTAAGCAGTGTAGCATTTTTCTGGTTTATTTAGGGTTTGTGATACTGTTTCTGATCTCATTTTTCCCTGGAATGTAAAGACTTAAGGGACAAATTCTACCCTCAAATGTGTGTAAGGTTAAGCCCTGTGTTCATGTAATGGCAGAACTGAGCCCTCAGAATTCAAGGGACAAGTCATTCCCTCTGCCCCACAAGCCAGAGTGCAAATCCTATGAAGCACCAGCCTGCAGGCTTGGAATCCAGAGTGGTGTGAGGGCAGGGGCTCATCATTAGTGTTATTTTTATTGCAATAATGACAAAGAACTCTTAAGGATCAGGGCCATATTGTGCTAACCACTGTATGGACATGTAACAAAAAAACACTCCTTGCACTAAAGAGCTCATAATCTATGTGACAGACAGGAGACAACAAGTGGACAAAGCACACCAGGAAGAAAGTGGATTAGAAGAATCAGGAGGACCATAAAACAATGTTTATCAGGAAAAGATGATCCACCACCAGAGGGCGTTTATTAACTTTTGTGGAAACATCCATCCAAATCTAAGGGGATTCTGAGAAAAATAGAAATGGGAGAATTTGAGAGAGTCCAGTAGAGCACCACTGTTAGAAAGATGGGCCTCTTAATCATAAATCATAAAGTCATAAATTTCTCAGGGTATATGCCCCTGTGGTGAAACACTGAAATTTGTAGATGTGTGGTTAAAAAGAACCTGTTTCTTCTGGGGTTATTATGTGGTAAACGCTCTGAGGGAAACCTCAGAGGTCTAATCCATTCTGGTGTGTGGTCCTCTGCCCGCTACTCCACATGTCCCTGGCAGAAGGCTACCAGGATCTAAATTATGAAATACAGAACAGGTCTGAATTTGATCATTTGGAATTTTAGGAATTGCAAAAGAACATTTGGACTGATTTTAAATTTGGTGTTACCACTCTGTCGGCTTTTAAACCATATATCTAGCTTTCCAAATTCTGAAGCAAGTTTTCACTGACATCATAAATACTTGGAAAGATTCACAAATTTTCAGCAGTTTGAAGTAGGTCTGTTGCTAAAAATAAAGAACAATATATTTTAGAACAAGAAAATGAAGTCGTGGTAGGTAATATTTTCAAAGAATGCAAAGTGAATAATTTATAGAGAATAATATATTTGATGAATGAAGCCTCATTTTCTCTTGGTGAATGGTCTAAGCTGCTTCTGATTTGCTGAAATATATTCATCATTCAAAACCTTTTGCCAGATAACTTCACAAACAATTATTAATCTCCGAAGTGTTTGTGAGCAGTTTGTTTGCAAATATTCAGCATGTTCAGGGGTAAAAGTAACTTAAAGGGCTTACCAATACTCCAGAGTCCCGAGGAAGTGGGGGGGCCTCAACTGGAAGAGGCGTAGCCTCTACCTGAAGAGGTGGGACCTATAAATCCCCAGGCCCTTTAAATCAGCATTTAAAGAGCCCAGGGCTTGGGCTGTGGTAGCAGCAGCTGGGAGCCCTGGGTCCTTTAAATCATCCCCAGAGCTGCCAGCTACAGAGGCAGCTGGGAGCCCTAGGGTTCGAGGGTGATATAAAGGGCCTGGGGCTCCAGCTGCAGCTACTGCAATGGAGCCCCGGGCCTTTTAACCACCATCAGAGCCCGGGGGCTCCCGGCTGTCCCCACTACCTCACTGCAGTGGTGGCAGCCGGGAGCTCTGGCCCTTTAAATTACTGCCAGAGTCCCGCTGCTGCTACCCCAAGGCTCTAGCAACAGAGCTTGGGTGGCGATTTAAAGGGCCCCGGAGGGAATGGCAGTGGGAGTCCTGGGCTCTTTAAATCACCACCTGAGTTCCGCTGCCGGAGGCCTGGCGTAGCAGTGGCAGCTGGGGGTTCCGGCGGCAATTTAAAGGACATGGGGCTCCCAGCCGCCACTATTGCAGTGGAGCCCGAGGCCCTTTAAATTGCCAGAGGAGCCCCAGCTGCTGCCGACCCCCAGGGCTCCAGCAGCAGGACTTAGGCGGCGATTTAAAGGTTCTGAGTTTCTGGTTGCCGCTACTGCCCTGGGCCCTTTAAATCATTCCCAGAGCCTGCCAGAGCCCTGGGGTCGTGGCAGCAGGGCTCCAGCGGTGATTTAAAGAGCCAGGGTGCCCCGCGATTTAAAGGGCTGGGCTCCGTCACTTGGGCTCTGGCAGCAATTTAAAGGGCCCAGGGCTCCAGCTCCCTTTAAATTGCCTCCTGGGGAAGCCAGTCCACCCTAGTACGGCGCACTGGCTTACTTGCAACTCTGAGTATGTGGTTTAGCTTTGTGGAAGTATGCGGCATTGCTTCTGCTCCCTGGATAATTTAGAGCTATTAGAATCAAGTTACCAATGCAAATGCTTTAGTTCGCCATTTGCTTTCAGTACATATTCTCTAATATGTGCTTAAAATTTGTTGTTTCTGAAAACATTCCTGCCAGAACACACTTTCACTAAAATATTCATGTAATGCAAGCACAAAAGGATGAATGTATATTAAGTACATTAATTATTTTTGGTGAGCATTTGAATTTTGAGTTATTCACTTGGTTCTAGTTACGAAGCACAGAGACTTAAAACCTATGATTTATTAACTTTTAAAGTGGAATATATGACTATAGGGAATTTGGTTACATGATGAGAAGAGAACTAAATTCACGTTCTCCCACAAGAAGAAAGAGCAGATAACTAATGTGATTCTGCTGGATAGGTCTGAGGTGATGTGGTAAAGAAGGTGTAAGTTCCAGCATGTTTTATTCCATAAACTTTCATTCCTTCAAACTTTGTACAATTTTTTCTAGCTCAAATGAAAAAAAAATGTTTTTGTAGTTTAAAAGTGATGATACTCAATACCTAATGGAAAATATATGCTGGAGTTAAACTGATAGACATCTAAACTCTAACTACATTTTAATGGAAAAAGCCAAATCACTGAGACTGATTAAATTTATAATGGAGAAAAGGCAAAACAAAACAAAAAATGGATAGTGCAAAAAGCTGTAAAATAAGTGAAGTAGTCAGCAATCAAAATGAAAGACCAAAAAACCAATGAGTCAAGCACAGTTTTCTAATAATAAGAACACAGAGAATAAAGGTCAATGTTAGTAGCAGAAATTACAGGGCATATTACTCATGTTAAGATGCTATTTAATATTTCAGATTTAAAAATAAATAAATTTATTATTCAGCATTGTGATGACAGCAGATAATGTTAACATTCTTGGAGATTTCATTGTCTTCAATGGAGCTATGGTGATTTATACCAGTTGGGGATCTTGCCCTTAAAAACGTATTCTCCTCAGTTCTTAGTACTCCAGATAGTTTGCCATAGGAATGTTATTGTCTGCCGAGGGTATAGTGAAAAAATCTTATCGCTACAAACCTTGTATTGGTTGAAAAGAGAGAATGACATTTTGTTCAGAAACTCACTGATGGCCTGCTCAGATCATGCACAATGTGCAGAAGAGAATCTGAATAAAATCTATATCTATAAATGCTGGAAACAAGATCACTAATAGAAATGTTCAGTTTCCTTATGCCATACATGTACAAGTTTGATAAATAGGAAATCCTGCATCTAATTTGTCAGTAACTGTGGGAAATAATCAATTGGCAATTGCTGTAAAGATTCACTTCTGCTGATTTGCTGATGGAGATTCTGCATCTCCATGCAAATTCACAACTGAGGAAGACAAGTGTGTAACCTACTAGAAAAATATGTTGCCTGTTAAATTTATATCAGCTAAGGAAATATGGCAAATTGATGGAAAGGTAAGAAAATGATAGACATGTATACCCAGGAAATGAAATGGAAAAAGACATACTAATCAACTGGTGCTTAAGAGAATCCAGATGTGATCAATTTTGCTTATGTTAAGTTGGCTTATATATTTCATACCTATCTAAATATATAAGAACATAAGAAAGATCATACAGGGTCGGTCAATGGTCCATCTAGCCCAGTATCCTGTCTTCCAATAGATGTTCAGAAGGACTGAAAATCCATCCCCTGTTGTCCTCTTCTAGCAGTCAGAGCATGGGGTTGCATCCCTTGACCACTTTGGCTCATAAACATTGATGGACCTATCTTCCATGAACTGATCTAGTTCTTTTTTAACCCTGTTCTAGTTTTGGCCTTCACAACATTCTCTGGCAATCCACAGGATGACTGTCATCATGCAAAGCAGTGCTTGCTTTTGTTTGTTTTAAACCTAGTGCCTGTTAATTCCATTGGGTGGCCTAAGTTCATGCACTATGTAAGCAGTAAATAACACATCCTTATTCACTTTCTCCATTCTACTGATGAACAAGAACATAAGAATGGCCATGCTGGGGCAGACCAAATGACCATCTAGCCCAGTATCCTGTCTTCCGACAGGGATCAATGTCAGGTGCCACAGAGGGAATGAACAGAGCATGTAATCATCAAGTGATCCACCCCCTGTTTTCCATTCCCAGCTTCTGGCAAAGAAAGGCTAGGGACACCATCCCTGCCCATCTTGGCTAATAGCCATTGGTGGACCTATCCTCCATGAACTTATCTAGTTCTTTTTTGAACTATGTTGGAGTCTTGGCCTTTACAACATCCTCTGACAAAGAGTTCCACAGATTGATTGTGTGTTGTGTGGAAAAAAAAAACTTCCTTTTGTTTGTTTTAAACCTGACTATCAATTTCATTGGGAGACCCTTAGTTCTTGTGTTATGAGAAGGAGTAAATAACACTTCCTTATTTACTTTCTCTACACCAGTCATGATTTTATAGACCTCTTAATCATCTCTTTTCCAAGCTGAAAAGTCCAAGCCTTATTAATATCTCCTCATATGAAAGGCATTCCATACCCCTAATTATTTTAGTTGCCTGAACCTTTTCCAATTCTAATATATCTTTTTGGACATGGATACAGCACACTGTATTCAAGATGTGGGCATACCATGGATTTATATAGAGGAGGTATGATATTTTCTGTCTTATTATCTATCTCTTTCTTAATGATTCCCATCATTCTGTTTGCTTTTTTGATTGCTGCTGCACATTGAGTGG
Source organism: Sternotherus odoratus (assembly GCA_032164245.1). NCBI lineage: Eukaryota > Metazoa > Chordata > Testudines > Kinosternidae > Sternotherus > Sternotherus odoratus. The sequence continues at coordinate 199,816,057 of JAVMKO010000001.1, read as the reverse complement.
ATGTTTTTAGAGAACTATCCACAATGATTCCAAGATCCTTCTTGAGTGGTAACAGCCAATTTAGACTCCATTATTTTATATTTATAGTTAGGATTATGTTTTCCAATATGGATTAGTTTGAATTTATCAACATTTATTCTCATCTGCCATTTTGTTGCCCAGTCACCTAGTTTTGCGATACTATTTTGTAGCTCTTCACAGTCTGCCTAGGACTTAACTATCTTGAGTACTTTTGTATCATCTGCAAATTTTGCCACCTCACTCTTTATCCATTTTTCCACATCATTTATGAATATATTGAAAAGGACTGGGCCCAGTACAGATCCCTGGGGGAGATACCCTTATTTGCTTCTTTCCATTCTGAAAACTGATTATTTATTCCTATCCTCTGTTTCCTATCTCTTAAACAGTTACTAGTCCATAAGAGGACCTTCCCTGTTATCCCATGACAGCTTACTTTGCTTAAGAGCCTTTGGTGAGAGACCTTGTCAAAAAGTCTTTCTGAAAATCTAAGTACATTAAATTATATCCACTGCAACCCCCTTGTCCACATGCTTGTTGACCCCCTCAAAGAATTCTAGTGGATTGGTGAAGCATGATTTGCCCTTACAAAAAACATGTTGACTCTTCCCCAACACATTATGTTCATCTATGTGTCTGACAATTTTGTTCTTTACTATAGTTTCAACCAGTTTTCCCAGTAATGAAGTCAGGTTTACTGACCTGTAATTGCCATATCACCTGTGGAGTCCTTTTTAGAATTGGTGTCACATTAGTTATCCTCCAGTCATCTGGTACAGAAGCTGATTTAAATGACAGGTTACAGTCTAGAGTTAGTAGCTCTGGATTTCACATTTGAGTTCCTTCAGAACTCTTGGATGAATACCATCAGGTACTGATGACTTATTGCTGTTTAGTTTATCAATTTTTCCAAAACCTCATCTAATGACACTTAAATCTGGTATAGTTCCTAAGATTGACACCTAAAAAGAATAGCTCAGGTTTGGGAATCTCCCTCACATCCTCAGCCATAAAGACTGATGCAAAGAATTCAGTTGGTTTCTCCACAATGGCCTTATCATCCTTGAGTGCTCCTTTAGCATCTCAATCATCCAGTGGCCCCACTGGTTGTTTAACAGGTTTCCTGCTTCTGATGTACATAAAAAAGTTTGCTATTACTTTTTGAGTCTTTGGCTAGCTGTTCTTCAAAAAAAAAATTGGCCTTCCTAATTATATTTTTGTACTTCATTTGCCAGAGTTTATGCTCCTTTCTATTTTCCTCACTAGGCCAACTGTAGCAACGATTGTGGGGAGCCGAGGGGCCCTGCAACTGGCTGAGCCGGAAAGCAAGTTGAGGGGGCTTAGGTGGTGGAGTTCTGGGGGTGGTGGTTAGTTTGGGGGGATCTCGGGAGGTGGCAGTCAGTGAACAGAGCGCATGGGGAGTAGATAGGTGGTGGGGTTCTGGGGGATGGTTAGAGTGGAGGGGTCTCCAGAGGGGGCGATCAGGAGACAAGGAAGGGGGGGTTGGATGGGAGGTTCTGACGGGGTTCTGAAGGGGGCAGTCAGGTAACAGCAGGTGGGCTTGGGTTAGGTACTGGGATGCAGTTAGAGTGGAGGGTCTCTGGAGGGGGCAATCGGGACAAGGAGGGTGGATGGGGGCTTCTAAGGGGGGCAGTCAAGGGGTGGGAAGTGGGTGGGAGTCAGGGGGTAGGGCCAGGCTGTTCGGGGGGGGGGGGGGCACGGCCTTCCCTACCCGGCCCGCCGCATAATTTTGAACCCTGGTGTGGGCCTCGGGCCAAAAAGTTTTCCCACCTCTGCCCTAATATGATTGCACAATCCATCTGGGAAATACACCATACACATTGAGAGTGAGACGCAGTTAAACCAGAATGTATTTCACCACTCCAAGCTTTACTGAAAGATACATGTGTGAAAGCATTTATACCTTTGAGCACAGCCTCTTGGTCTCCTAACAACAATAAACAATACCTTAATTCAAGGTAATGTAGGGCATGTTACAAATTAAGTTACCATGGAAAAGATTTTCATCTTTACCTTTTACTATAAACATTGTCATGAGTGTACAAAAAAAGTAAAATGTTGCACACTCAGGCCAGCGTTTTTAACACGACATGTAGCAATCCTTCTCTTCTTTAACATGCTGAAAGTAATGTTCAGTCCTCTGATGTTAACACCATTGTATCACTGATGTGTGGACTCTTCTGTATTCCAGAAAGATTGATTAAAAAGGACTATGTCCCTACTGCGAATGTACTTTTCATTTTACAGGGGGATTTGTCCTATTTCAGGCTGTCCGGTGTACAGAAAAGTTGAGACTACTGATACAATGGAGTTAACATTGCGATTCAGAAGGATAGTCTGTTGTGCAATGAAAGGTCCAGTCTTGCAGTTCTTGAGACAGAGTTCCAAGGGGAGCGTTAAGTAAGAAGTGACAAAGAGTCCTGTGACACCTTAAAGACTAACAAAACTATTGAAGCATAAGCTTTTGTGGGCTGCATGCAGCCGACAAAGTGGGTATTAGCCCACGAAAGCTTATGCTTCAATACTTTAGTTAGTCTTTAAGGTGTCACAGGACTCTTTTGCTTCTGTAGATCCAGACTAACATGGCTACCTCTCTGATTTCTGATACTAAGTAAGAATAAACCCGCACACTGGCTCTTTAGTGGAAGAGATCATCTGTTTCCAAACACAATTTATAAAAAGGGCATAATGCCATTTGAAGAAAAATAATTGCATTCTGGAGTCTTCACAACATAGTAGCATGAAAGCAGCAGACTCATGTTTCTGTTTAAAATGTACACCTACTAAGAAGGAAATATGAAGCATGATCCAACTGATTTTTTTGCTACTTTTACTTTTTTTTTAAAACAACTTTGAGTTTTGTTCAACATTTGTAACTGCTTCTTTCTGAAATTTTTCTGAAATTTCTGTCCTGGAGGTGGATGAAATTCCACAATATTTAAGAAGGAATTGAACCAGATCTCTTGAGTCCCTGTGCAGAACCTTAACTTTGAGATCTTCCTGCCTCCCTTATGGGTTAAATCCACAGCTAATTGAAAAAGTAGAATTGGAAGCTTAGGCTCCAATCCCACAAACTGCCCTAAATGGGCAGAATTACCCTCACTTGGATCCCCACGGAAGTTAACAGGCTATGTCTACACCATAAAGTGGCATAGCTGTGCCGAAGCAGTTGCATCACTATAAGATCTTTCATGTAGCTATTCTATGCAGATGGGAGAGAGTTCTCCCATCATCATAATTAAACCATCCTCAACAAGCGGTGATAGCTGTGTTGGCGGGAGAAGCTTTCCCACCGACATAGTGCTATGAACCCCAGAGGGTGTATTTTCGTACCTGAGCAACATAAGTTTTGCCAACGCAAGGGGTAATGTAGACATGGCCTAAATGATCAAGTTAGCTCATATGTCCTATTGTTTGAGCAAATAGTTTCACATCAGTGTGGTGTTCTGTTTGTTTTTGACCACAGCAATTTCATTTTTTTAAAAACCAAAAAATTTGGAAGGCTCAAACCAGTTAAGCTTGACAAGGACTGATTGTTTCAAAGGATTTTGTAAATAAAAATGGATCAGACATTTAAAAAGAATAAAAAGTTATTTTGCAAAACAGTTTGAAGATGAAAAGTGCTGTGTTTAGTTCTAAATAAAATAAACCATTGTATTGATTCATTCCGTAAATGACAAAATGCACAAAATACAACCCAGAATAATGTTGTGATTAAGCTGCTTTCCATGTCATTAGATATTTTGAATCTGTTGTGCCATTCTGCCAACTTATTAGCTTTATTTAGACATGAATGAATTTTTCAAAATTTCAGCTCAGATATGCAGAACACATGGCAGTTAACAAATTGCATATATATTGTATTACTTGGATTGTTTGTATTGCCTGAAGTGAGTGACACTATTGGTGCTTTTTTCCCCTACTATTTAAATTTTTCTCTAGTTTTTTGGAATCCTGATGAGAATTTAATTGCTTCTAATTTTCTTGTCCAGATGAGGATGATGACAACCAAGATCTTGTTTCAGAGTTGCCATCCTACTTACCAAAGAGGATGAGATAGTATAAAGAACCTCTCCAGTTTTAAGAATGAGGACTACTTGTGGCACCTTAGAGACTAACACATTTATTTGGGCATAAGCTTTCATGGGTTAGAACCCACTTCACCAGATGCATGGAGTGGAACATGCAGTAGAAAGATATATACTAGCGAAAATACCCGGCGTTGCTCGGGTCAGTCGGAGGTGGGGAGGGGGCAGACAGCTGAGCGAGTGCGGGGTCCGTTGGAGGGGAGCAGAGAGCAAACCTGACACCCCCACCTCACCCCCCCAGACCAAACCCGACACCACCACCTCACTTACCCCTCGACCAACCCCGACTCACATTTTCACCCCCCCACCCAAACCCAACACCCCACATCTCCCCCCTACCAACCCCAACACTCCCTGACCAACACCCACACCTCACCCCCCGTAGACCAAACCTGACACACCCACCTCACTTTCCCCCCCAACCAAACCCGACACCGCTACCTACCACCACAAACAAACCTGACACCCACACCTCACTTACCCCTCGACCAACCCCGACCCCCCCTCCTCGCCCCTCCCAACCAAACCCAACACCCTCACCTTACCCCCCCCCACCAAACCCAACACCCCCTGACCAACCCCAACCCCCACACCTCACCCACCCAGAAACCTTCCCACCCCCCCAGACCAAACCCAACACCCCTGGCTCACTTACCCCCCGACCAAACCCGACACCTCCACCTCACCCCCCCGACCAATCCCGAGACCCCCACCTCACCCCCCGACCAATCCCGACACCCCTACCTCACTCACCCTCCGACCAAACCCAACTCGGGTCCGTCGGAGGTGGGGAGGGGGCAGACAGCTGAGGGATTCCGGGGTCCATCGGAGGTGGGGAGGGGGCAGAGAGCTGAGGGATTCCGGGGTCTGTTGGAGGGGGGAGGGACAGAGAGCTGAGTGAGTGCAGTGTCTGTTGGAGGGGGTATTATGACATCATAACTATGTCACAGAGAACAGCAGCTGCCTAGATGATGTGATTGGCCTTTAAAGAATTTCACCCCTGGGGAGCGTCAGAGGTGAGATTTGAAAAATTTTCGACTCTTACGGTCATTAGGACCCCAAGACCTCTAACTGTACCAAATTTCAAGTCTCTAGCTCAAACGGTGTGGAAGGAGTAAGCATACATTCGCGCATAAATACACGCACGCATACATACACCATTTGACTTTTATATAGAGAGAGTAGCGAAAATACCTGGCGTTGCTTGGGTCAGTCGGAGGTGGGGAGGGGGCAGACAGATGAGCGAGTGCGGGGTCCGTTGGAGGGAGGAGGGGGCAGAGAGCAAACCTGACACCCCCACCTCACCCCCCCCGACCAAACCCGACACCCCCACCTCACTTACCCCTCAACCAACCCCGACTCACATTTTCACCCCCCCACCCAAACCCAACACCCCACGTCTCCCCCTACCAACCCCAACACCCCCTAACCAACAGCCACACCTCACCCCCCCTGTAGACCAAACCTGACACACCCACCTCACTTCCCCCCCAACCAAACCCGACACCCCTACCTACCACCACAATCAAACCCGACACCCACACCTCACTTACCCCCCGTAGACCAACCCCAACCCCCCTCCTCACTCCCCCAACCAAACCCAACACCCCCACCTAACCCCCCCCACCAAACCCAACACCCCCTGACCAACCCCAACCCCCACACCTCACCCATCACCCACCCAGACACCTTCGCACACCCCCCCGAGACCAAACCCAACACCCCCGGCTCACTTACCTCCCGACCAAACCCGAGACCCCCACCTCACCCCCCCAACCAAACCCGACATCCCCCATCTCACCCCCCCCGACCAAACCCGACACCCCCACCTCAATTACCCTCCGACCAAACCCAACTCGGGTCCGTTGGAGGGGGGAGGGGGCACAGAGCTGAGGGATTCCGGGGTCTGTCGGAGGTGGGGAGAGGGCACAGAGCTGAGGGATTCCGGGGTTCCATTGGAGGGGGGAGGGGGCACAGAGCTGAGGGATTCTGGGGTTCCGTTGGAGGGGGAGGGGCAGAGAGCTGAGCAAGTGTGGTGTCTGTTGGAGGGGGTATTATGACATCATAACTATGTCACAGAGAACAGCAGCTGCCTAGATGATGTGATTGGCCTTTAAAGAATTTCACCCCTGGGGGGCGTCAGAGGTGAGATTTGAAAAATTTTCGACTCTTACGGTCATTAGGACCCCAAGACCTCTAACTGTACCAAATTTCAAGTCTCTAGCTCAAACAGTGTGGAAGAGTAAGCATACACCCATACATACATACACTCACGCACGCATACACCATTTGACTTTTATATATATAGATACGAGCGAAAATACCCGGCGTTGCTCGGGTCAGTCGGAGGTGGGGAGGGGGCAGACAGCTGAGCGAGTGCGGGGTCCGTTGGAGGGGGGGGCAGAGAGCAAACCTGACACGCCCACCTCACCCCGCCGACCAAACCCGCCACCCCTACCTCACTTACCCTCTGACCAAACCCGGGTCCGTTGCAGGTGGGGAGGGGGCAGAGAGCTGAGGGATTCCGGAGTTCCATTGGAGGGGGGAGGGGGGAGAGAACTGAGGGATTCCGGGGTTCCGTTGGAGGGGGGAGGGGGCAGAGAGCTGAGCGACTGCAGTGTCTGTTGGAGGGGGTATTATGACATCATAACTATGTCACAGAGAAAAGCAGCTGCCCAGCTGATGTGATTGGCCTTTAAAGAATTTCACCCCTGGGGGGCATCAGAGGTGAGATTTGAAAAATTTTCGACTCTTATGGTCATTAGGACCCCAAGACCTCTAACTGTACCAAATTTCAAGTCTCTAGCTCAAATGGTGTGGAAGGAGTAAGTGCATGTACATACACACATGCATACACGCGTACACCATTTGACTTTTATATATATACTAGCATAAGTGCCCGGCGCTGCTCGGGTCAGTCGGAGGTGGGGAGGTGGCAGACAGCTGACACCCCCTGACCAACCCCAACACCCACACCTCACCCCTCACCCACCCCGACACCTTCCCACCCCCCCTGACCAACCCTGTCACGGGGTCGGTCACTCACCCAGCGGCGCCCCCGTCTGGTCGTCACGGGAATTAGCTCTTTGACCCCTGGAGCGCCCTCTGTTGGCCGACATCCGCTTCTCCACACTGGCCCCGTGCCCTTCCCGGACCCCGGAGCCCCTTGCTGAGGGTGCTGCACCCTGCAGTACCCCCCTGGTTTTAGGGTCTCCCCTCCCCAGGGAACCCACCACCCACTATCCCCAACTCACCTCAGAATGTGCCACTGTCAGTCACTACTTGCCCCTGCTCACTGGGGCGGACTGCAGTATCATGGCTACTCATCACCGGCAAGGAGGGTTGGCCTGCTGCTGCTATCTCCGGCCCTAGGCTGCTCCCTGCAACCCTGGTAGTTCTGGGTTGGACCTTGTATCAGGCCCGGAGGCCTGGGGCTCGTGGCTAGAGCCCACCCAGCTCCTTCTGCCCTGCCCCAGCTCTGCCCTAACCCAGGTACCTGGCTTCCTCCTGCAGCAGGCCTGTCTCGCTCTGACTGCAGAGGAGACTGCCCCTGCTTCTCTGCCTCCCAGCCCTTATATCCTGGCTGGGAGTGTTTGGGGCGTGGCCACACAGCTGAGCCCAACTCCCAATCAACCTGGGAGTTTGCAGGCTAGCCTCCCAGGCTATTTCAAACCCCTTTTGGGGCTTTTCCAAGCCCCTTTCAGTAGGGGGCGGGTGGACACCCCGCCACAAACCCCAACACCTCCCGGCTCACTTACCCCCCGACCAAACCCGACACCCCCACCTCACCCCCCGACCAAACCCGACACCCCCACCTCACCCCCCCAAGCAAACCCGACAACCCCACCTCACCCCCCGACCGAACCCGACACCCCCACCTCACTCACCGTCCCACCAAACCCAACTCGGATCCGTCGCAGGGGGGGGGGCAGAGCCGAGGGATTCCGGGGACCTTCGCAGGTGGGGGGGGGCACAGGGCTGAGGGATCTCCGGGGTTCCGTTGGGAGGGGGGAGGGGCAGAGAACTGAGGGATCTCCAGGGTTCCATTGGGAGGGGGGATGGGCAGAGAACTGAGGGATCTCCGGGGTTCCGTTGGGAGGGAGGAGGGGCAGAGAACTGAGGGATCTCCGGGGTTCCGTTGGGAGGGGGGAGGGGCAGAGAACTGAGGGATCTCCGGGGTTCCGTTGGAGGAGGGAGGGGCAGTGAGCTGAGTGAGTGAGGTGTCTGTTGGAGGGGGTATTATGACATCATCACCAGCTAACTGCCCAGCCGATGTGATTGGCCCTGAAAGACTTTCACCCCTGGGGGGCGTCAGAGGTGAGGTCCGAAAATTTTTCGACCCTTACCAGCATCTAGACCCCAAGACCCCTCACTGTACCAAATTTCAAGTCTCTGGCTCAAACGGTGCGGGAGGACTTCACAGTCATACGTACATACATACATACATACATACACACATACATACACCACTTGACTTTTATATATATAGATATATATATACACACACAGGGACCATGAAAAAGTGGCGCTTGCTATAGCATCTTTAAATGGCTAATCAATTAAGAAGGTGTGAGTAACAGTAGGTGGGTACTAAAAATGGGGCAACAGATTGCAGTTTGTGTAATGACCCAGCCACTTTATTCAAACCCAATTTGAATGGTATCCAATTTGAATGGTATCCAATGACCCAGCCACTTTATTCAAACCCAATTTAATAGTATCCAATTTGCAAATTAATTCCAGTTCAGCAGTTACTCGTTGGAGTCTGTTTTTGAAGTTTATTTGTTGAAGAATTGCCACTTTTAAGTCTGTTACTGAGTGACCAGAAGTGTTCTCCTACTGGTTTTTGAATGTTATGATTCCTGATGTCAGATTTGTGTCCATTTATTCTTTTGCATAAAGACAGTCCAGTGGCCCCATGTTAAAGATCCCCCGACTGTTACTCATACCTTCTTGTCAACTGTTTGAAATGGCCCTTCCTGATTATCACTACAAAAGTAGCTCACCTTAATTGATTAGCCACTTAAAGTTGGTATGGCAAGTTCCACCTTTTCATGTTCTCTGTGTATGTATGCGTATATATATCTGTATATATTCTCTGTATAGCTATATCTATCTACATATTCCTACTGTATTTCCACTCTATGCATCTGATGAAGTTGGTTATAGCCCACAAAAGCTTATGCCCAAATACATTTACTAGTCTATATGGTGCCACAAATCTCTAAGGTACCACTCATTCTTTTTGTGGATACAGACTAACACGGCTACCGCTCTGAAACCTTTCCAGATTTGTCAGTGTCCCTTCTTTACTGGCTTGTGGAACTGTTGCTGAATAATATGAGACTCGAGTTGCTTCCAGCCCCAGTTGCCTGGAGAGCATTAGACAAGAAGTGAGAAAACATCCTAATTATCTTATATGTGCAGAAAAGCCTCAGAGATGTTCAAACTGGAGCCTCCTTGGTTTATAGGAGAGTGGGGGCAGCTGGCAGGTTATTACCCATGATTTTCGAATGCACTCCTCTGCCTTTGTATGAAGTAGCCCAAATCTGATGACTTTAAGAGGATGTTGTAAAGTCTATCTATCTGCAAGGTACCTGAGGGTGGTTAACACATGTGATATGCTGGAGAGAGGAGGGGTTGTGGGAGCTGAGCTGTTGAGAGTATTTTGGTTTGTGTCCTTTTCTGACTTTCTATTATTTTTGCGGGTTGGAACTGGTCACTGTTTGCTATTGCTTTGTTGTTCTATCTATTGCTATTATGTTCCTAATAATTAGCAAGGTGACTCAAACCTGGCATGGACAGTTTTCATGTGTCTACATAAACAATCTCATTTTTGGAATATGTTACAGGGACTGTAGGAAGTGGTGGCACATCTTAATGAAGAATGGATGAAATACAGTAATTAGAAGAGATTAGTTATGGACAGGTCTCCTAAATGGTGAAGTTCTGGTTTAGTTTTCTGCATAAGGTGGGAAATACCCTTAGGGATATTTGACAATATATGAGATCATCTCTTTCCTCTAGCAGAAGAGAGAGGTCTTCTTGATTAATATGTGAGAAATATGGTGGGAGGGATGATTTAGAACTAGAGAGTCAATTGAGCCTATAAAGGGAGAATAATACTTTTAAACTTTTATTCCTGTTCTGATTATGGAATATGTTTTAATGGATTATGGCTCTTACACTCTGCTGTGGAGAGATGCTTTACTCGGGTATGAGAGCAGCATCGCTTCATTCACCCCTTCCCTGCTGGATTACAAAGATGGTTGTGTAACTCTGCCAGGAGCTGGGAATCTGGAGGATTAGGTGGATGGGAGAGAAATATTGCGTTCACAGTTGCAGACTTTGGTGCCTTCAGTGACAAAAGCACCTTTTTTCAATTGTGTCTGGTTAGACTGTTGTAGTCATTCATTATTTTTGTTATATTAGTGTCTTAGGGGACCAGTCAGGGATCAGGGTCCCATTGTATTAGGCCCTATACAAACATAGAACAAAAAGTTTTTGTTCTGGAGACCTTACAAGCAAAGCTATTCCTTTGGTATGTGGACCTTGAGGCATGTTGTCCAGATCCTCAAAGGTATTTCAGTTCCTAACTTCCAACTATTTCAGTTTACACCACTGGAAGTTAGGAGCTTAAATACCTTTGAGAATCTTGTCCTGTGTATCCACAGGAGAATACTTCCTGATTGGCGGTTGTAGATAGCAGGAATAGATTACACAAATACTACAACTTCTGGCTATTCCGAGTGTTAATGGTAATATTGATATTTAAAGCCCTACATGGTTTTGGTCCTGTTTATGTACCTGAGAGATGATCTCTTGAATTATAATTTTATCACAGATCAGAGCAGCATTCCTACTAACAGTGCCTAACCTTCAAGGTCTGGACACTCTCCTTGAAGAAGCCGTAATTTTTAAGCTTCCTTCTCTCACTTGTTTGACATAGCCTCTAGTTTGCAACATTCTTTAAACTCATCTTTTTATTCTAGTTTTTGCTTATGGGGACTATGTAGTTTAGATTATTTCAAGGAATCTTTGTCTTCTTACATTGAATGTAGCCACTGTTGTTCTGATTTATACAAATATTAAAGATTGCCTATCCTTATGCTCTAGGCACCCTTGGCATAAATTAAAAATACATCCACAGAAACACAATTTAAGATAACCCAGAAAGCAACTTAAAAAAACTCAAATCCCCTTCCCGCTCAAATAGTTCACCACCTTTACAATTACAGTTGTAGGTCTCCCACTTTCAGATGACTGAGGTGGATGCGGGGCGAAAACTACTCTTGTAACATCCTGAAAGTCATGAAAATGACGACAAGGAATGCAGTGATATGTTCTTTAAATGCTGCATATGCACCTATGGACAATTGCGAAGAAACACATTTTTGCAAGTTTTAAAATGAATACATCTGAATTTTACTAATTTTTCTTGCCAATTTCAAGTATAAATCTGCATGTGAATCATGAACTCTTTGACTAATAGACTAAGAAGCAAATATCAGCTCTCTGTTACTGAAAACGAAGACTGTGTTGAATGGGGAGCACTAACATAAGTGTTTTTAAATAACTTTCTGCACATATTGGTATAAAGTATTGCAACAGGGTCCACAACCCACCTCTCTTCCAGGGGCCCACTTGCCCGCCCCAATTAGACTCAGAGAGGCTTTAGGGTTGTGCAACACCTGTGTCTTTATTAACTTAACTTCATCCCACCACCAGTGTCCATCTATGTATAATTTTACAGTGTTATGCTCCTCCTTTTCAGGCAGAGCCAGCCTTCCGCTAGGAGATCCCCAGTCCCCTCCCTGGCTGACAGACTTCTCCCTGCCAGCCTCCCTGCCTTCTACTTCCCTCCCAGCCTTTACAGCCCTTGGCTTGTTAGGCCAGCAGGTGTTGCCAATCCTCAGGCCAGCATCAGTCCTTTTCCAAATCTATTTTCCCTGATTGGAGCTGTCTGGGCAGGGGCTAATTAGGTGCTTTTGTGCCAGCACCCTGCTACAACTATTATCTGGTATTTCACAAAAACTAAAAGAAGGGGTTCTTTGGGTGATGTTTGACTGGTAGTTAACAGCTGAATGAAAAATCAGTTTCTGAAGGCAGCAGTTGTTATTTGATTATGTTCTTTAGTGCTTTTTCCTCCATACGTTATGTTAGTCAATCATTTGACCATAAAGTTCAAGATAGATCCAAATATAAGAAGTAATGTGGAGAAACTGAATGAATAAAAATTGAATACCAGGCCCCTCAAAATCTCCCTGGGAAATTGGATGCTTTGACTAGACTGGATGTAAATAATGCTAAAAAAAAACCTCTAGGTCATTTGTTCTGTGCTCCTAAAATTGGCCTGTAACTTATTTGTTGTTATAATTACACACACTTTTCCCTTGCGAGTCTACAGTCATCATTTCACTTTATGGTATCATTATCATTTACAGTATTTATTTCTGAGAATAAAAGTGTCTGTTTAAAAGTACTTTCCATACTGTATGCTCAAGGAAATAAACTGAACAATTCTGGTGGTGCTAGCTTTTGTTAAGTTACTTCTTAGCTTCTGTGGGCTGCTCTGCTTCCTAAATGAAAGCAAATAAGTCTCCCTGAAAGCAGTTTGCATGGATGCAAATGGATGTGAAGAACATGTGATGTGAGCCAAATTTGAGCAAGAATATTATTATATACAACCTGACTTGATGGAGAGTTTGGAGTATTGCCCTGACAATAAACAGCATTGGAAATTTATTCTCTATGTTTTAACAGGCAACCCTGCATTCAAAAAACCTTTAAATTAATACCCTTGGTAGAAAAGGATGTATTTTAAACACAAGATCAATGTTCACCTGCTCACATCTTTACTGAAGAAGAAAACACACCACCCAGGAATCTAATAAACATAAAAAGTTGCGCAAACACTAATTCTGGTAAGACTCAACCTTTACATTCCGTTATTTTTAAAAGTCGACCACTACCATCACTTATCCCACCACAGTATCAGAGATATAATCACAGTTATTTACTCTTCTGATTAGAGAGGGGTCATTCTAATGGCTTCCATGGCACAATCATCAGCTGATGGGGGAGGAAATGGCATACCCATCCCTGATTGCTTCCTGAATCCAGCTCCCTAGCAAGCAGTCCTAAACCAATGTCAGTACAGATACACAAATAGCACATTTGGGATTTTTAACTGGGTATGAAAAATAATCTGTTTTGGGCTAAGACCACTCACTTGCTTCTTGGTAGCTTCTGCCCTTTCTGGAACTATCTTCAGATTTTCAGCAAGGAGCTCTGGTTCCCCTCTGACCAGCACAAACACTTAACAGTCAACTCCAAAGGAAGGGATAAGAAACTATTTTTGAGGCTAAAGTAGTGCACAGGTTATATGGCAGCCCTCTGTACGGGGGTGAATTTTCTTCTGTATTTTTACCTTCCACCATCCTCAGGACTCAAAGATGCACCTTCTTTTCACAGTTAACTATTTTTTACTACATTTTTTTAAAAAACAAGAGAGCACCTTGAGGGTCAGGGCAAAGGCTAAAGCTTCATTGTCCCAACAGTGAAGTCAAGGAGTATTTTGCCGCTGGAAGTTGAGTAGCTCCCTGGAAGCCAGTGAACGAACTCACCAGCTCATGCATCAGAGCTCACTCTGGAGGCACACACTCTCAGTCTCTTTTCTTCAGGAACTCAGTTTTGTTTTGAAGAAATAGGACTGTTGAAGAGAAGTTTAACATATCAATTAGACCCTTTCCCCCGATCTCCGCAGAGCTGCTCTCTACATGGTTGTAATGATCTTGGGGTTCATTAAAAGCAAACCAGTGAAAGGGATAGGAATAAATCTTTAATAAAACAAGCTGATGAGTGTCTCTCTGGTGAACTGCTGCACACAGCCATACAGTGTTCCCCACCCTGCATTCAGGGCACGTTTCTAAATTCTTATGTTCGTTATACTAGCTCTTATGAGGTAGCATCTCTAAATTATAATCTTCTACAAACATGTCTACACTGGTTACACTCAACAGCCCATCAATCGGGCCATCAAAGCAACATCCTTGTTCCATGCTGGATTATACTCTGCAGGTCACCTGAGAGGACCCAACTCCCCTTAAAGGGTCAGCCACTCTGTGACACCTCTTTCGGCCCATTTGAAAATCCCACCTGACAACATCAATGGGAGCTGGATCTGTGTCTCATGTGGGAGAAGATTTGTTACTAGCCAGCACAGTTACTTAAATGATAGAAGAATGAGTATCATTGCTACTGTGATTTAACTTCATATATTCACCCTTACTATATCAGTCTGAGAGTTCTTCAGTTGCTTGCTTGCTTGTTTTTGCACAGCATGTTCTCATCACTTTCACGCCAACTAAGAATAATAGTTTAATGTTGCATTAACAAGAAATGTTCTGGTTTCATTTGTTTTCTCTCCTCCTGAAAGGCTGTCCTCTCTGGATATTTAATTTTTAGCTGGAGATGATTCTTACTGTCCTTGCAGCATTTATTAACTACAGATGTCTCTTGCTGACTTAAGGACTTTGCCATGGAAAAATAATACACTATCCTTCCTTGAACATGAAGGATTTGGAGTTGCTTTTCACAGTGGGAGCAAAGGGAAAGAGTTTTTTTCCCCACACTTTAATATCAAGATCAAGGATCACTCAAAGTTGCCTGCAAAACAAAGCAACATCTCTTAAGGAGAGAACCTAGGCAGGAAGACTACTGGAATAGGTTTGCAGTTCTGATTCTAAAATTGGAGGGATAAAGTCTAATCTTATCTTTCTTGATGTAGGTGTTAACTGAAATTATCTCAATGGATCTCCCAACAAACATTTTGCCTGTTAGTATTCCCTTCTTTTGTGAGGCATTCATTTTACATAGGAAGTCTAACAAATAAGTAATCATTTCTTCTAGTTGTAATTTAAAAATGTCAGTCCATTAAATAGATTACTTATCATGTGTTAATGAATTGTTGTATTATATAGCCTAAGGGATACATGCTTGAAGCACTTTTAGGCAATTCTATTTACAATGAAATAGTTACTGACATTTTTACCTGTTTTACAAGGTGTTTTTTCTAGACCTGAAGTATATTATATTGTCACACAGCAAAGTAATTTGTGTAGCTGTGTCACAGGGCTGAGGTAACCGAACCTCCGACCTCTTCAGGGTCTCTGTTAGGGCATTACACACAGGTCTCAGGCATCTAGCCGTCACCTTTCTCAGGGTGACAACTCTTGTTCCTCTTCCTCCAGCCTGGGGATTTATTTTGAGTTTAACTCAGCACCTGCCAACCTTTTTTCTTTCAGGGGTAATAACAGGGATAGCCATTGACCAGCCAGTCTTTGTAAAGCAAAATATTTATGTAGAGCAAAAGCAATACAGAAAAAAATATATCTTGAAAACAGCAAGCAGCTTAATTGTATGTGATCATCCATCTTCAACATGGAAACCCTGATAGGTTTCACTAGTCCATCAAACACTCATGTCTCCATTCTCCTGTTTGGGTTGGGCTCCCCCAGTCAGAATACATCTGACATAATGAACAGGACCTTACTTAGAGATCAGGACAGCTCTGGGTTCACACTATTTGTTTGCAGATGGGAGGAGCTTAGGCTTGAGCCTCAGTTTAAACCCTGGGCTTACACTGCAGTGTAGACATACCCTTGGAGAATACCCTTAAATATGAAGTGCAAGTAAGCACTTTCTGCTGACTACTCTGTAGTAAGATGAGGCCTGAGGCCTGAACTGAAGTAAGGGTCAAGATGTTGCTAAGCAAAGTTAGGCTGTGAGCCAGAGGCAGGCCCTGCTCACAGTGTCTACCGGTGTGGTGCTCTGCTCTTGTTCGATGATGATACCTGTCGGCTGTGTGTGTGTTCCCTCTGTGTCTGTTGCTTTTGTGTGCATGTGATGTGGATGGCGGGAGTGCCATTTTTTGCAGCAGATAACTGGTTTTGGGCAACTCATAACACCTATCAATTTTAGGTGTTAACCTGCTCAATTTTAGTTTTTTACTTTGAAATTCATTTTTATTCTCTCCCCTGCAATCGAGTTGCCGCTTCTGTTTCCTAATGTGCTCTAAGAATTGTATTGCTGTACAACATTTACAATGTATATAACCTTGCTAAACTGTTTAACCAACACACAGGTAAAAATCTACAAATGAATGGCAGCAAACAACATGAAGGCAAGGAAAAAACAAATTGGTGAAGAAATAAATTGGGTAAACAAATTCCGTTAGTACCAGTCACAAATTGGGTTACTGACACTGCACCCTAACTAAGGCACTAATGTTATTCAAAACAAACTTATTTAGTGTCTGAATACCAATCCTGACACACCAATATTTGATAAATTGGTTATTGTCCATTCAGTAGGTTATCTGGAAGACAGCATCCATAAGAAACAACTGGATCTCCGTCAACCACTGGTATATCACAGAGCAGTTCAGCCAATGCAACGGAGAAGCTAGCCACTTCTTTTTCCTGCCCAGTGAATCTTACCAGAGGTTAACAACCAGCAGTAATGGTAATTTATAACATGGATGGGCAGTACTGTGTAGTAACTAATCACAATAGATTTATATATAAAAGGCCTCAGTGGTAGTATTGCTACTCCAAATTTTTGTTTTACTTCTCACATATATAGCACTGTGGGGCACATTATCAGAATCCCTATTCCAGTATTTCAAAACACTCAGCCTACTACTAATAATAATACAGATGGTGACTGTAATTGCCCTAATAAAAGTGGGCTGCTATCTGCAGTACCAAAAGGGCCAAATTACACCACCAGATTGGAAAAGAATTGGTATGCTTGCATATAAAGTGCTGCTATCTGCACACATACAGATTATACGTATATGCCCATATACACTACAAATATATACACCATATCCATATTACTAATATATATTAATTATTTGGGAGTGCTTCTAAGACTCAATTATAAAACTACATTCCTCAGTCGAAGTTCCGGGCCTAACATTCCCAGGCCCACCATTAGGGACTAAAAATAGTTGGATAGGAAAATCTGTCTATCAGTCGTACGAGGGAATGTGCAGACTTAAAGACAGGTGGGGCATGAGTGTATAGATGGTAAAAAGAGGTAACTACATCACTGTGTTTAGCCCACTGGGTTATCTTTGGTTCATGCATTATGCTTTTCCGGGACGATGGGTAAACATCCTCCCCATAAAAAAGACAAAAAGTGGGGAAATGTAGTAAGATGAGGCCCGAGGCCTGAACTGAAGTAAGGGTCAAGACGATGCTAAGCAAAGTTAGGCTGTGAGCCAGAGGCAGGCCCTGCTCACAGAAACTGGCAAGAAGAAGGCTTCTAGAAGAGGAACATGTGCCAGGAAGGCCCCAGAACAGCTGGGTATGAACACATCCCACACAGATAACAAGGAACAGGCAGACCCAGCCTAATGACAGTATAAAACTACAATATGATGAATAGACAATATGATGGATAGAAAATAGGAAAGGACAATACGACGGTATAGACAGCATGATGGATAGATTTGTTCAAAACAACCTGTGCCAAGAGAAAAGCAGTAATGCATAAAGGGGCTGCACCTCCATGAGTCAGGAGTGATGACTAATCTGTTCTGCACCTGTGTATAAGAATACGTCCCAGAGCGCACATCTTTGTCCAGCCTAGGAGGCAGTGGAAAGTCCCGCCACTGACTAAGCTGTGTCCATTGTCAGAGGGCACAAATTCGTAGTACAGTCTATAGAAAACTATTACTGTGCTTAGTTTGACAATAAACCTGGCCTGGGTGCCTTCGTACCTTACTAGAGTCTGTGCTCATTGGCGGTTCTCTCAGGGTCTGCAGTGTCAGCTATCTGTGCCGAACCAGGGCAGCACACAGAGGGAACA
This sequence comes from Sternotherus odoratus, assembly GCA_032164245.1. Lineage (NCBI taxonomy): Eukaryota > Metazoa > Chordata > Testudines > Kinosternidae > Sternotherus > Sternotherus odoratus. The sequence continues at coordinate 199,798,049 of JAVMKO010000001.1, read as the reverse complement.
TGCATGCAGCCGATTGGTATCATCATGGAACAAGAGCAGAGCACCACACCAGTAGCGTCTGATAACATGCCCCAACTAGGGAGGCAACCAGAGAATTCAGCATATAATTATCCAAAATCTTACATTTTTCTTTAACGTTCGATGATAGCTGTCACTCCCAATTGGAACTAGGAGATGGTCTATTTTGTTGCTGCTTTAAAAAAGGAAGAAAAAAACAGCATATCAGGAAATATGGTTATATAGTAGAATAAAGGGTCTCAAGAGATAGCCACCCTATTACACTATTATAGTGCCTTAGAATGGGGCTTCCTTAATTAACTCTTTCTGTTTCTCTACCTGTTTAAGGGTACGTCTTCCTTGCATGCTTCTTTTGGCGGCATGTAGCATATGTATCCACGTAGACCCCCGAGCAGAGGTATAAATAGCAGTGTAACTGGCGAGGCACATCTTAGGCAAAGTCATGCCTGAAGGGTGTGGGCATGTGTGCAAATACATATTCTACACAGTTCTCTGCTCACCCAATGAGAGCCCCTCCAGTGCTGGAGCCCTTTCTTTCTGTAGGGAAAGACTCCTCAGTGGGGAAAGGCTCAGACGACCAGGGGTGGCTTCCCTGTAACCTCCTCGCTGTCAGAATCTTCTCCCCAGCCCACAGTGACAGGCTCTGGCACTGGGGAGCTGCTGAAGTTGATCACCGCTGCCAAAGTCTTTTGCTGACATGTGTGGTTACACGCCACAGTGTGGCCGCACCTTGTCATTGTGATGTGTAGCTATTCCGACACTACACACAGCTCTCACTGGTGTGTAGTGTCAGTGTCACCTAAGATTTGCATTCAATGTCCATTGTACATCTTTTGCACAGTAGTGCTCTCAGACTGCTCATTTGGGCAGCTAAATTAGGCACAAATTTTCCTGCATACTTCACCATTTCAAGGAATCTTTGTGCTCTTGTCTCTTGGGGTAGGCATGCTGATGTTGACTTCAACCTTACTGTCATCTGCCTGTAGACTTTGCTGTGTTAACTTTTCTCCCAGGCATGTTATTTCCAGTACATTGAATTTACATTTTGGTTTGTGTATTCATTTTTCAGCTCAAGATTACTTTTACTGTCCTTGCATTGTTTATTAGTTGAAGATGGTTCTTGCTGACTCAGCAAGGCATTTGCCAGGGGAAACTAATATGTCATTCTTTCTAGGACATTAAGGATTTGGAGTTGCTTTTAATGGTGGTGATAGGGAGAACTTTATATATACATTTTTAAAAATTAGGCAACCGTCAACAATCTTTCACTTTGATTTAGTGTGTGTGTGTGTGTGTATCTATATATATAAAAGTCAAGTGGTGTATGTTTGACCGCGAACTCCTCCCGCACCGTTTGAGCTAGAGACTTGAAATTTGGTACAGTTAGGGGTCTTGGGGTCTAGATGGTCATAAGGGTCGAAAAATTTTCGGATCTCACCTCTGACGCCCCCCAGGGGTGAAAGTTTTTAAGGGCCAATCACATCGGCTGGGCAGCTGGGTGGTGATGATGTCATAATACCCCCTCCAACAGACACCGCACTCGCTCAGCTCACCGCCCCTCCCTCCTCCAACGGAACCCCGGAAATCCCTCAGTTCTCTGCCCCTCCCCCCTCCCAACGGAACCCCGGAATCCATCAGCCCTGTGCCCCCCCCCACCTGCGAAGGTCCCCGGAATCCCTCGGCTCTGGGCCCCCTCCCCGCCTGCGACGGATCCAAGTTGGGTTTGGTGGGACAGTAAGTGAGGTGGGGGTGTCTGGTTCGGTCGGGGGGTGAGGTGGGGTTGTCAGGTTTGCTTGGGGGGGTGAGGCGGGGGTGTCGGGTTTGGTCGGGGGGTAAGTGAGCTGGGGGGTGTTGATGTTGGTCAGGGGGTGTCAGCTGTCTGCCCCCTCCCCACCTCCGACTGACCCGAGCAACACCGGGCACTTATGCTAGTATATATACAAAGATCTTTGCTAGCCACTTTTTTTAAAAAAAATTAGCTTTAGCCCAGCACAGCTTTATTTATTCCAGAGCTTCTTGAAACCTCTGGTTATGCTCTTCATCTGTCCTTCCAAGATCAGTATGTCACCCATATAAACCATAGTACCCTCTGTGCACTCAAAAATGTCTTGAACTTTCTGGTGAAACACCTCAGGAACCAAACCCAACCCAACTGGCAATCTATGGAAGCAGTATCTCCCAAAGTGGTGGTTGAATGTGCACAAACATGTGCTCTGTTTTTCTAAGGACACTTGCCAGAACTCTCCTGATGCATCGAAGATAGAAAAATATTTCTCCTCATTCATCTCTCCCAAACTTTCTCCCCTTGTGGACAGTGAAAAATGTTCTCTTTTTTCTCCTGGTACCATATGGTGCTCAAAGATCACTCAGTACTCAAGGGACTTGCAAGAGCTTTGTTTTTACTGTTGTACAGTGGGAAAATCTGGTTAAAAGGCAACATGAAGTGAGGGGTTAATTGGTGGAAAGTCTGAAATCACATTAAATGGGTTTACACCCCAGTAAACGACAACTTTAATCTGGGGAAAAAACCTACTAAAGGGGAAAATTGAAACTAATTCCTATTTGAAAGTAATGTATACAAACTTTATTGTAAATATAATTTGAAGAAAACAATTAGCATAAGATAATATTTTGTTGTTTTTAATGGGATCTCTGACAAGTCACATTACTCATTTCCCCCCTTAGATTTTCTGCTCAGTGTATAAATCAAGGAATGTGTGGGGTTCTAAAATAACTAGGTTCTCTTTCTTACATTGGGCAGGTACTCTGAGGTTCCCAGTCAGCTGTGGATTTTCATGTATCCTGTAGGTTTCTCCCATAATGGATAGTAGCTATTAGAAAGCCAGGTTTGTAGAATTGCTATAAAATGCAGTAGCTTTTCTACATTCCCTTGACAGACTTGTTATGGATTCTGTCTTGGGCTCATGAATGTGTGAGGTCAAAGACATGGCATCTGCGGTAAATGCCAGGAAGTTTAAATTAAGAGAAGAGGCTAGAAAGGATTGTATTGCTCCTATACACCAAAAACTAAAGCCCTTAGCAGTTTTAGTGGGGCTGAGATAGGCAGCTTCAGACTTTGACAATTATAGAAACCGCAATACCATGTACATAGAGAAGAATTGTTTATTCTAAACAACTGTAGGTGATAAATTGCATCTCATAACCAGAGATTCCCTAATAAAAGAGAAATATGTTCTTATTTATTGATGTACAAAATAATAGGTCATTACATGGAGCACACAGTTATTTTGAGTTTCAAAAGGCTTTGCTAAGGCTGCAAAAAAGTTTATTAAGGAAAATAAGCACAGGGTCAGGGAAAATGATTCGCTGTGGATTAAAAACAGGTTAAGTGATGGGAATCAAAGTGTCCTGATGAATAGCTGTACTGAGTGCAGAGAGATTAGTAAAGGCTAATGGAACCAAAGATCAGTAGTGAGGCCAGTGTTTAATATATGATCATTTGGAGGGGAGGAGTTGGCAGTGAACTGATGTAGTTTGCAAATAAATAGCTTAAAATTAACTTAAATGGCCTGAGATGCTCATCAACACGATGGCACATGAAATTTCAAGTGTGAAGTAATGAGCACTGGCAAACTATGTCTATATTTGTACTCCAAGATGCTTTGAACTTAAGGGCTCCTCTGTGGAAGAAAAACTAAAGCCATGGTAGGAAACTGCCTGCAGCAGTATAAAAAACATATAGGAAGCAAACATTATAATGGCAATACAACAAAAATGGTGAGTCTTATCGGATATCCTTGGATCAGTTTTGGTCATCACCTGTAAAAAATATAAGCTGTAACTGTAATGTGTGCTGCCAGAGAACAGGAAGGCAATAAAAATGTTAGAGGAAGCTGATATTTACAGAGGAAGGGAAATTATGAAAGACCATGATTATATAATCTGGGAAAGAGACATTAGAGGGGCTTCACTGGAATTAGTCATAATTATGAGGAGTAAGTAGTGACCTGCCTTTATTCATTGTCTTATGCTAAGAGAATGATGGGTCATTTAATGAAAGCAAAGGCCTGTACATTTAGAACAAAAAAAGGAAATTCTAGTTCACACACACTGTGTGGTATTCACATTTATAGGAGAGCCTCAACTAAATTTTAAACGGGTGAAAGCAGATTTTGACTCCTTTAGAGAACTGATGGATACTATCCCTTGGGAGTCTAATATGTGGGGGGAAAGGAATCCAGGAGAGTTGTCTGTATTTTAAAGAAGCCTTATTGAGAGTGCAGGAGCAGACCATCCTGATGTGCAGAAAAAATAGTAAATATGGCAGGTGACCAGCTTGGCTTAACAGAGAAATCTTTGGTTAGCTTACATGCAGAAAGGAAGCTTACAAGAAGTGGAAACTTGGACAGATGACTAGGGAGGAGTATAAAAATATTGCTTGAGCATGCAGGGATCTAATCAGGAAGGCAAAAGCACAACTGGAGTTGCAGCTAGCAAGGAATGTGAAGGGTAGCAAGAAAGGTTTTTACAAGTATGTTAGTAACAACAAGAAACGCAAGGAATGGGGGTCAGCCTAGTAACAGATGATGTGGAAAAAGCTGAAGTACTCAATGCTTTTTTTGCCTCAGTCTCACAGACAAGGTCAGCTCCCAGACAGATGCACTGGGCAGCACAGTATGTGGAGAAGTGAGCAACCTTCAGTGGTGAAAGAACAGGTTAAGGACTATTTAGAAAAGCTGGACATGCACAAGTCCATGTGGCCAGATCTAATGCATCTGAGGGTACTGAGGGAATTGGCTGATGTGATTGCATAGCCATTGGCCATTATCTCTGAAAACTCATGTTGAGTAGGGGAGGTCCCGGACGACTGGAAAAAGGCAAATACAGTGCCCATATTTAAAAAAGGAAAGAGGGAGAATCTGGGAAACTACAGACCAGTAAGCCTCACCTCAATCCCCAGAAAAATCATAGAGCAGGTCCTCCAGGGATCCATTTTGAAGCACTTGGAGGAGAGGAAGGTGATCAGGAACAGTCAACATGGATTCACCAAGGGGAAGTCATGCCTGACTAACCTAATTGCCTTCTATGATGAGATAACTGGCTCTGTGGATACGGGAAAAATGGTGAATGTAGTACATCTTGATTTTAGCAACGTTTTTGATACGGCCTCCCACCGTATTCTTGCCAGCAAGTTTAAAAAGTATGGATTGGATGAATGGACTATAATATGGATAGAAAGATGGCTAGATCGTCTGGCTCAACATGTAGTGATCAGTGGTTCAATGTCTAGTTGGCAGACGGTATCAAGTGGAGTGCCCAGTAGTCTGTTCTGGAGCCGGTTTTGTTCAACATAATCATTAATAATCAGAACAATGGGATGGTTTGCACCCTCAGCAAGTTTGCAGATGACACTAAGCTCAGGGAAGAAATAGATACACTGGAGGTCAGGGTATGGTAGGGTCCAGAGTGAACTAGACAAATTGGAGGATTGGGCTAAAAGAATTCAATAAGAACAAGCGCAGAGTCCTGCTATTAGGACAGAAGAATCCCTTGTACTGATACAGGCTGGAGACCGACTGGCTAAGTGGCCATTCTGCAGAAAAGGACCTTGGGATTACAGTGGACAAGAAGTTGGATATGAGTCAACAGCGTGCTCTTATTGCCAAGAAGGCTAACTGTATATTGTGCTGCATTAGTAGGAACTTTGCAGATTGAGGGAAGTGATTATTTCCCTCCATTCAGCACTGTTGAGGCCACCCTGGGAATATTGCTTTCAGTTTGGGGGCCCCAATACAGAAAGGATGTGGACAAATTGGAGATAGTCCAGGGGAGGATAATTAAAATGGTTAGGGGGCTGGGGCACATGGCTTATGAGGAGAGGCTGAGGAAATTGGTCTTATTTAGGATGCATAAGAGAAGAGTGAGGGGGGATTTGATAGGAGCCTCTGGATACCTGAAAGAGGGTTTTAAGAGTATGGATCTAGACTGTTCTCAGAGGTACCAGATGACAGAACAAGGAGCAATGGTCTCAAGTTGCAGAGGGGGCGGTTTAGGTTAGATATTAGGAAAAACTATTTCACAGGAGGGTGGTGAAGCACTGGAATGGGTTACCTAGGGAGGTGGTGGAATCTCCACCCATAAAGGTTTTTAAGGCCCGGCTTGACAAAGCCTTGGTTGGGATGATTTTGTTGGGGTTGGTCCTGCTTTGAATAGGAGTTGGACTAGATGACTTCCTGAGGCCTCTAACAACCTCAGATTTTATGTTTCAATGAATCCAGGAAAAAAATAGAGAATGATTTTTTTTAATCAGCAAATTAGTTTCAGAAAATGGTGATCTGCTCAAAGATTTTGCGAATGGAACAAAAAGGTTAAATTCATATAAGCATTTGTTATTAATAATTTATCCAGCTCTCATGTCCACTTAATGGGAAATCTCACTAAACCTAGTGACTTTTAGAACAAGATTATTAGTGCGTAAGTGCTTTTCAAAACTCTTTTTAATATGAAATAGTGAAGTAATACTCTGTTTTACCCCTTAAGAGCTATACTTATGTTTTATTTTGACAAGAGTTACAGATCTTTCAGAGATCTGTGAACTGCAAACAGTATTTTCTAAAGGAATATGTGCAATAAACATCTGTACACTTGTGGTGCTGTAATGGTGCTAATTGATTTCAGAGTGCATTACAATTTCTTCCTTTACGGAACTATCACTCATGCCTTTTATTAGGAAAGACCAAATGCATGGCCTCAGACTCAATATCTATATATATAAAAGTCAAATGGTGTATGCATGTATGTGTGTATATATGCGTGTATGTACGTGCACTTACTCCTTCCACACCGTTTGTGCTAGAGACTTGAAATTTGGTACAGTTATAGGTCATAGGGTCCTAATCAGGGTAAGAGTTGAAAAATTTTCAAATCTCACTTCTGATGCCCCCAGGGGTGAAATTATTTAAAGGCCAATCACATCAGCGGGGCAGCTGCTGTTCTCTGTGACACAGTTCTGATGTCATAATACCCCCTCCAACGGACCCTGCATTCGCTCAGTTCTCTGCCCCCTCCCCTCTCCAACAGACCCCGCACTCGCTCAGCTCTCTGCCCCCTCCCCCCTCCAACGGACCCCGCACTCACTCAGCTCTCTGCCCCCTCCCCACCTCTGATGGACCCGAGCTGGGTTTGATCGGAGGGTAAGTGAGGTAGGGGTGTCAGGTTTGGTCGGGGGGTGAGGTGGGGTGTCGGGTTTGGTCAGGGGGTAAGTGAGCCGGGGGTGTTGGGTTTGGTTTGGGGGGGTGGGAAGGTGTCGGAGTGGGTGAGGGGTGAGGTGTGGGTGTTGGGGTTGGTCAGGGGGTGTTGGGTTTGGTGGGGGGTAAGGTGGGGGTGTTGGGTTTGTTTTGTGGAGGTGAGGAGGGGGGTCGGGGTTGGTCGAGGGGTAAGTGAGGTGTGGGTGACGGGTTTGTTTGTGGTGGTAGGTAAGGGTGTCGGGTTTGGTTAGGGGGGAAAGTGAGGTGGATGTGTCAGGTTTGGTCTACGGGGGGTGAGGTGTGGGTGTTGGTCAGGGGGTGTTGGTAGGGGGTGACGTGGGGGTGTTGGGTTTGGGTGGGGGGGTGAAAATGTGGGTCGGGGTTGGTCGAGGGGTAAGTGAGGTGGGGGTGTCAGGTTTGGTTTCGGGGTTGAGGTGGGGGTATCAGGTTTGCTCTCTGCCCCCTCCCTCCTCCAACGGACCCCACACTCGCTCAGCTCTCTGCCCCCTCCCCACCTCCGACGGACCCGAGCAACGCCGGGTATTTTTGCTAGTTCTGTATAACTCAGGCTACATTTGTACTTGGAGCTAGGGCTGTGATTCCCACTTTGCATAGATCTTCTAGCGATAGCTTCCATCCATCTTGCATGGTAAAAAGAGTAGTGGAGCCACAGTAGCACAAGCAGTGGTGGCACAGACTAGGCACCCCAAGTACAAACCTGCCTGGACCTGTGGGTACATACTCGGAGTGAATAGTCCATGCCACTGTTTATTGCTGTCCATGTTACCATGACTATACTACTATTTTTAGTGTGCTCGATCCATGAGAGCTAGCACTAGTATGTCTGTGCGAGCCGGGAATCACAGCCCTAACTTCATAGCCTTAGAGCTCTTCCTCTTTGCAATCACACTTCTGGTATTATGGTGCTTCTGACATTGAGGTGCCAAAACTGCCCTGAAAAGCCATATTGTTGTGGGGGTGCATGAGAGGTCTCATGCAATGGTGATATCATCATGCTGCTCTGTATGAGGGACCAGAACCACCAGCTGCCGTAGTTCTTTCCCCACTGCCACAGAAAGCCAAAGGAACTCACGTTCTTCTTCGAGTGCTTGCTCATGTCCATTCCCAGATGTGTGTGCGCACCGCGCATGCACGGTTTTCGGAACTTTTTCCCTAGCAATACCCGTAGGGTCGGCAGGGGCGACCCCTGGAGTGGCGCCGATATGGCGATGTATATATGCCCCTGCCGACCCTCCCCCTCTCAGTTCCTTCTTTCCGTCCGTGGCGGTTGCTGGAACAGAGCCATTGTGCTTCATTCTCTTGTGATACCCGTTCTTCTAGTTCTTGTTGTTAGTTAGAGTAGTCGTTACTTTAGTGTTAGTAGTAGTTTGTTTGTAGTGTAGATTTAGTAGCCTGACACCGGGTTATGCCTGGGGCGTCAGGATTTAAGAACTGCGAAAAGTGCGGTAAGCCTATGCCGGTTGGTGACCCTCACTCCTATTGTTTGAAGTGTTTAGGAGAAGGTCACCAAACCGAGCGTTGCTCTATCTGCAAGGGCTTTAAACCCCGCACAAAAACGTCAGGGCCAAACGGGGCCCACCCCCAGATCCCAGGACGCTAAAAAGCTTGATTTAATGGGCAGAAAAGTATACTCTTCGGCCGCACTCCAACTCAGGGTTGCCAACCAACAGGCGGCCCTGAGTAGATACTCTTACAATTCTTGGTCGGCCGTGAAGAAATTTGAGCCACAAGTTCGCAAGGACTCAGTTAACGAGTTCAACGCACTCATCAAAGAGGGCAGACTGGTATCCAGGGCGGCACTCCAAGCTGCCTTAGATGCCGCCGACTCGGCCTCCAGGCAGATGGCCACTGGAGTGGTCATGCGTAGAGGTGCATGGCTGCAGGTCTCCGGGATCCCTCCCCCGGTGCAGGCTACCATACAGGACCTCCCATTCGATAGGCAGGGCCTGTTCCACCTCGATACAGATAAAAAACTGCAATCTATGAAGGACTCCAGGGCAATGTTACGGTCTCTCGGCCTGCATACCCCTCAAACGCAGAGGAGACCTTTCAGACCTCCCCCTCCCCCTCCGCCTAGGCCTTACCAACCCCCCCAGGCAAGAAGAGACCAACCTAGGAGGGGTGGCAGGGGAGCTGGCCGTGGCCGCCCGAGATCTAGCTCACGGCAGTCCCAACCATCGGGTGCACACCAACCGAGAACCGGTTTTTGAAGGTGCGCTCGAGGACCACGGACCAGTCCCTATATCTCTGACCTCTCGACCCTTTGTGAACCGCTTATCCCACTTCTACCAGGCCTGGGCTTCTATCACCTCAGACAGGTGGGTGCTCAGTCTCGTAGAAGGGGGATATTCTATCCAATTCCGCACCCTACCACCCACTCATTCCCCTTCCCCGTCCCTCTTCAGGGACCCATCTCACGAGCAACTCTTGGATCAGGAGGTAAATACCCTCTTGTCTTTGGGTGCCATAGAGGAGGTTCCTCAAGAATTTCGGGGCAAGGGATATTACTCCCGATATTTCCTTATCCCGAAGGCTTCGTCCCATCCTAGACTTGCGAGGCCTCAACTCCTACATAAAGAAGTTGAAGTTTCGAATGTTGTCCTTGGCCTCCATAATTCCAGCTATGGATCACAGAGACTGGTTCGCGGCCCTCGATTTGAAAGATGCGTACTTCCATATCTCCATTATCCCAAGCCACAGAAGATTCCTGCGGTTTACACGCGGGCATCGGCATTATCAGTTCACAGTCCTCCCTTTCGGGCTCTCGACCGCCCCAAGAGTGTTCACAAAATGCATGGCAGTGGTGGCGGCCTTCCTCAGACGGAAAGGCATACACGTCTACCCCTACCTGGACGATTGGCTTGTGAGAGCAAGTTCCAGGAACCTGCTGAAAATGCACTTACATTTTATCAGGGCAACCTTCCTCAGGTTAGGGCTCATCCTGAACGTCCCAAAATCGATCCTTACTCCTACCCAGAGGATCGAGTTTATAGGGGTCATACTAGATTCCATACAAGCAAGAGCGTTCCTACCTCCCTCCCGGGCCAAAGCCATCGGAGACATCATTCATTCACTCCTACAGTTTCCCACCACCACAGCCAGAAACTGCATGGTCCTCATGGGACATATGGCAGCCTGCACTTACGTGGTGCCATACGCAAGACTCCGCCTCAGACCTATACAATTATGGTTCGCGGGGGTCTACAGACAGCGCAGAGACCCGCTAGACCTCATTATGACTATTCCACTGGAGGTCAGACGCTCCCTCCAATGGTGGCTCCAGCCTCAGTCCCTGGACGTCGGGGTTCCCTTTTGCAAGCCCCAGCCATCTTTAACACTGGTGACCGATGCGTCAGCCCTCGGCTGGGGGGCTCACCTCGGGGAGATCCGAACTCAAGGCCTATGGTCCCAGGAGGAGCTGTCTCTTCACATCAATGTCCGGGAGCTCAGGGCGGTCCGTCTAGCATGCCAGACGTTCCAGTCACTCCTACAAGGCAGGTATGTGTCGGTCCTAACGGACAATACAGCCACGATGTTCTATATAAACAGACAGGGTGGTGCTCGCTCCTCTCGCCTGTGCAGGGAAGCCCTCGCCCTTTGGGATTTCTGTATTCCACTGGGGATCTCCCTCACGGCCGCATACCTCCCGGGGACTCAGAACGTGCTGGCAGACACGCTCAGCCGTTCGTTCAGGGGTCACGAATGGTCCCTCAGGCCCGATGTGGCCCACTCACTTTTCCTACGGTGGGGGTTTCCCCTCATAGACCTGTTCGCCACAAAGGCCAACCGGAAATGTCACAGATTTTGCTCCCTTCTGAGCCTCAGTCCAGGGTCGGAGGGAGATGCTTTTCATATACCATGGACGGGGGGCCTGCTCTATTCATTTCCCCCGTTTCCCCTTGTACACAAAGTACTGCTCAAGGTTCGCCACGACAGGGCATCCCTCATACTAATAGCACCGGCCTGGCCTTGCCAGCACTGGTACACAGTTCTAACGTCACTGTGCGTGACGAGGCCATTAACACTTCCCCTCTCTCCAACACTGATTTCACAGGACCACGGGAGGATGCTACACCCCGACCTACAGTCCCTCCACCTCACGGCGTGGAATATCCATGGCTGAATCCGGAAGAGCTGCGGTGCTCGGATTCAGTCAGGGATATCCTACTCGGTAGTCAGAAACCGTCTACCAGAGTTACGTACATGGCCAAGTGGAAGCGTTTCTCCTTGTGGTCTCGGGGTAAGGGCAGAGACCCTCTGACTTCTACAGTCGCCAACGTTTTAGACTACCTCCTCGAACTGAAACAGCAGGGTTTAGCAATCTCTACTGTTCGGGTGCACCTTGCTGCTATATCGGCTTTCCACCCGGGGTTTGGGGGTACTTCGGTATTTAGTAACCCCTTGGTTCTCAGATTCTTAAAGGGATTGGAGAGATTATATCCCCAGGTCCGTCAGCCTATTTCCCCTTGGGACCTCAACCTGGTTCTGAAGGCGCTAATGAGGCCTCCGTTTGAACCCATGTCCTCATGCCCGTTATCCTATCTCTTGTGGAAGACTGCCTTTTTAGTGGCAATCACTTCTGCCCGTAGGGTTTCTGAGATTAGGGCGCTCACTTCTGAGCCACCCTACACGGTCTTCCACAGCGATAAGGTTCAGTTACGTCCTCACCCAGCTTTCCCCCCTAAGGTAGTCTCACCCTTTCATTTGAACCAAGATGTGTTTCTACCGGTATTCTTTCCCAAGCCCCACGCTAACAGCAGGGAGAGAATGCTCCATTCCTTAGATGTAAAGAGGGCACTGGCGTTTTACATAGACAGGACTAAGAGCTTCCGTAAATCTCCACAACTTTTTATTTCGGTAGCCGAAAGGATGAAAGGGTTACCTGTTTCCACCCAGCGCCTTTCGGCCTGGATTACATCGTGTATTAAACTGTGCTATAATCTCTCGAATGCTGCCCCTCCAGCACTGACAGCGCATTCGACCAGAGCGCAGGCCGCATCTACGGCCTTCCTGGCACACATTCCGATCGCGGAAATCTGTAGAGCAGCGACGTGGTCTTCGGTTCACACCTTCGCGACACACTACGCCATCGTGCAGCAGTCGTTGGAGGATGCCGCTGTGGGTCAAGCGATCCTGTCAGCAGGGACTCAGAGTACTCCTCACCCTCCTCCGAGATGACTGCTCGTAAGTCACATCTAGGAATGGACATGAGCAAGCACTCGAAGAAGAAAGAACAGTTACTCACCTTTCGTAACGTTTGTTCTTCGAGATGTGTTGCTCATGTCCATTCCGAATCCCACCCGCCTCCCCTCTGTCGGAGTACCGGCAAGAAGGAACTGAGCGGGGGAGGGTCGGCAGGGGCATATATACATCGCCATATCGGCGCCACTCCAGGGGTCGCCCCTGCCGACCCTACGGGTATTGCTAGGGAAAAAGTTCCGAAAACCGTGCATGCGCGGTGCGCACACACATCTGGGAATGGACATGAGCAACACATCTCGAAGAACAAACGTTACGAAAGGTGAGTAACTGTTCTTTTGTATCCTCAGGCTAGCTCTTCCTTTAGTCTTGTGAATATTTTCTTATAGCTAGTTAGTGTAGAGTAACCTAGGAAATTTATTCCAGAGCTTAACCACCCTGACAGGACTGTTTTCTAATGGCCAACCTAAACTTCCCTTGCTGCAATTTAAACCCACTGCTTCTTGTCCTATCCTCAGAGGCAAAAGAAAACAAGTTTTCTCCCTTCTCCTTGTAACAACCTTTTATGTACTTGGAAATGTTATCATGTCCCCTCTTGGTCTTCTCTTCTCCAGACTAAACAAACCCAATTATTTCAATCTTCCTTCATAGCTCATGGTTTCTAGACCTTTAATCATTTTTTGTGTTCTTCTCTGGAATGTTTCCATATGTCCACATCTTTCCAGAAATGTGGCACCCAGCACTGGACACAATACTCCAGTTCTGACCTAATCAGTGTGGAGTGAAGCAGAAGAATTACTTCTCATGTCTTGCTTACAACACTCTTGCTAACACATCCGAGAATTATGTTTGCTTTTTTTGAAACAGTGTTACACACTTGACTCATATTTAGCTTGTGATCCACTATGACCCCCAGTTCTCTTTCTACAGTGCTTCTTCCTAGTTGATATTTCCCATTTTATATCTGTGCAACAAATTGTTTCTTCCTAAGAAGGGTACTTTGCATTTGTCCTTATTTAATTTAATCCTATTTACTTCAGAACATTTCTCCAGTTTGCCCAGATCATTTTGAATTTTAATTGTATCCTCCAAAGTACTTTCAATCCCTTCCAGCTTGGTATTGTGCACAAACTTTATATGTGTATTTTGTATGCCATTAACTAAATCATTGATGAAGATATAGAACATAACCTGACCCAGGACAGATCCCTGCAGGACCCCATTCAATATGCCCTTCTAGCTTGACTGTGAACCACTGATTACTTTATGGGAATGGTTTTCCAACCAGTTGTGGTGCCCACCAGATAGTAGCTCAGTGGTTCTCAAACTTTTGTACTGGTGACCCCTTTCATATAGCAAGCCCCTGAGTGTGGCCCACCTTATAAGTTAAAAATACTTTAAAATATATTTGACACCATTATAAATGCTGGAGGCAAAGCAGGGTTTGGGGTGGAGGCTGACAGCTCGCAACCCCATCTAGATTGTATTTCCCTTGTTTACTTATGAGAAGGTCATGCAACTGTATCAAAAACCTTGCTAAAGTCAAGACATACTATGTCTACTGCTTCCCCCCTCCACAAGGCTTGTTACTCTGTCAACGAAAACTATTAATTTGTTTGACACAATTTGTTTTTGACAAATCCATGCTGAATGTTACATATCACTTTTATTATCTTCTGTTGCTGTCTTCCCTGCTATTGCCGTCAGATCCAGACAATGTGGAAAAATCTCATGCAGAACATTCTTGAGTTCCTCATATGCCTTACATGTTGGACTGTACAAAAGCCCTGTTGGAGACAAAGAGGCCTATTTTTGCTGTGGGAGGGCATAAAGCAGAAGGGACTGCTTAACATCAGTCCCTTCTGCTTTGTGCCCTCCCTCAGCAAAAATTCCTTCACAGACAAGAATTCCTCACCCAACAGAGATGTAACTGTCCTTTCGAGCACTGACACTACAGCCAGACCCTTCAAATCATGACACTCCCTGAGAGGAACCACACAATTTCCGTCTAAAGGGGCATGCAGATAGCACCTCATTAGATCAGATTGTCTCGGTTCACTGGGCGGGAAAATGAATTAAGCCTCAGTTTCAGGGGTACTGGGGGAAAAGGGCAAATACTCTCCAGCTGCAAACAGGATTTATGGTACTGGAGATATCCAATTCCCTCATTGACATATTATGGATTCAGACTAGGGAGAAGCTGGCTCTGCCTAGCAGTTCCAACTTTCACAGCCCAGCCAAAGTTATTTTGTCTCCATTCTCTTCCTCACTTGTATCCAAGAGAACAGAGAGGATGTTAAACCAGCAGCCCTAGTCTGAAGGCCCACTCTACCACTTCATCAATGGCATGACTTAGGCAGGATTCCCTGGTGGAAATATGCAACATAGTAACTTGGAGGTCAGTGCACACTGTCACCAGACACTACTTCTTGGGAAAGCCATGCAATACTCCATATTTAGCCAAGAAATGCCCTCCCAGCATCCTCCTGGGGAAGCACTGCTTGCTAATCTCTCTTAAGGGGGAATGCACAGAGGCCCCCAACAAGAAAGGTTACTTACTAGCTACTGTTGTTCTTTAAGAGTATCCCCAATGCATTCACACTTCTCACCTGCCTTCAGAGTTCTATATAACATCAGGTTTATTGGTTTGGGAGAAAGGGGTGAGGCAGTTGGTGGTGCACTGATTCTTATGCAGAGCAGGGTTATGATGTCACTACTGTACATGATCTCATTCACAACTCCTTCATCCCATCAGAGCATCAGACGCTTGATTTTTCAAGGCAGTTCCACACTTTGCTGCCAAGGGTGTCATATCCCACAAATGTGAATGTGCAGAGGCATTTCACAAAGAACATCACTTACTAGAAAGTAAGTCTCTATTTTTTGTAAATGTTATTCGAAGACAAATCTTTGTATAGCTGCCTGTTCAAAACCCACTTCAAGCAGTAAAATAGTTGAAAAACACATTACCTTTAATATTTTATGTACACTAGCTAGCTACAAATCAATTCAGTCACTCCAGCTAGTTTTCCCATAAGCATAATATTATAAGGTTCCATTGTTAAACATTACATTGAGTCTTCAAAAGCTTCACTTCAACCATTCACCTTTCATTGGGTGTATAATTCCTTTCAAAGAAAAGAATCAGAGAGGTAGCCGTGTTAGTCTGGAATAGTTTGCATTTATAGCCGTGTTAGTCTGGAATAGCTTCCACTGCTTGCATCCGACGAAGTGGGTATTAGCCCACGAAAGCTTATGCTTCAAAACTTTATAGTTAGTCTTTAAGGTGCCACAGGACTCTTTGTTACCTCTTTCAAAGAAAACACGGTTTTCCCCTAGCATGTTTGCCAGTTTAAGGACTCGAGATAGTTATTGAGCTCCTTAAACCTTCTTCATTTTTTTTTAGTAACATACATTTGCATTAGTATTCTGAATCTTAAAAATAAACAAGTTTCAGGTATATTATTTATCCAGCACCATAAGTGCGTATATTACTTTTTAGAAAAGCCTAGAAAGGTCCTATTTCATAGAATTTGCAGTCTAAATTGGAACAATACCAAACAAAAAATTAGAGGATGAAGTGTGAGAGTGGAAGCCAATAGTTGTTTAGTGATGGAACAATGGGTTAAAGGTAGTGGGCTGGTTATTGTTGGTGTTTCAAGAAGAAATTTGGAAATAGATAGTCAATGTTGCAAAGGAAGAGAACGTGAGCAGGATGGAAAAAAGAGACATGGACACAAGAGTAGGCAAAGGGGACTATGAAGGAAAGAGGATGATGTACTTTGTAGGAGCAAAGGGTTGGTGTAGACTAAGGAGCTGAGAGGAAGGCAGGAGTGGTATTTCGAGGAAGGATGTTATGGTGGGAGTGCTAAGAAAGGAAAATGTTTTTACAGACTGGTTGGATAGGCATGTGCTATTGACAAATCTTGCAGCAGGGGTGTATGTTCAAATCATTTTACATATTGTTGAATCTCTTGAATCCACTACTTTCCCAATTTGCAATCAGGTAGATTACTTCCCTTCCCATTTGTGAGCACATGTAGCAACTACAGCACTTGCTTACATGGAGAAGTAATAGCAAAATAGTCGTGAATTTTCTGCTGTCTTCAAAATGGGTCAGTAGCTGGAAAAAAGGTAGAGCCAGCACCACGTTACTAGCCCACACATCACCAGCAAGTTCTGTGAGGAACACAAGTGATCATGGCCCATCATTTAGTTATCTCTAGACTACCTTTTTTTTTTTCAATTATAACAACAATATTGTCACCTATTTCTTCCAGGTGTAGGACATTGTAGTAGCCCATATACATCTCTTGTTAAGAAAAATAAAATCTATCAAGAAAGTTGAAGTTACTTTATCAAAGAACAGCTAATCCTTTCCTATAAATCACAAAGAATCCCCTCTCCCCCCAAAACCCTACAGACAAACTAATGGACCTTTTTATACTATCTTGTTTGGTTAAGAAAAACAACACATAGGCAAGATATATATCTATAAATAGAACTGTATGTAAATGTCTTGCTATTAGTAATACCACACAAACAGATTTTCATACAGCACCTTTTAAACTCTACGACAGAAAAAAAAAACAACCTAAGAATCTAACGCTCTTCAACTTGGATGGAGCAACAGAATTATTCCTTTTAAAGCTGAGTTTAATAAAATATAGACGCTATCACAAAAGTAAATTGTTCTAGCCACTTAAAGTTGCAACCTTTCGGGGAGGAAAATTTAATCTGGATTTGTGATGACTGGAATTATGGTCACTTTCAGTATGTTTTGCTGTGGGGGACGTGGAAGAGAAACGAATAACCTCATGTAGCATGATTTGTTAAGCTAGTTACTAATGATCTTACATAGAGGTCATAATGGTCTTACACAGAGGTCTTACATAGAGGGACATGAAAAGTATTGCTACTAAAAAGATGTTCTAGGTAATGCAAGCACCTTTTCTAGTAGTTTGCATTTGACCTGTACAAGTGTAGTACTATCAAATGTTTTAGAAAAATACCAAACCTCTATATAAACTGGAGAAAATAATTACCATAAATGTTTTTGCTATTACATATATGCAGCATCCATTTATTCCCTCTTCTCCCAAGATTAATAAAGGACACCACAAACCAATAAGATGATGCCCAGCACATTGTTAATGAGCAAACAAATCTAACAGTAAACGTTATACTTAATGGAATCATCTCCCATGCCAGAACTCTGATCAACAAAGGAGAGGGGTAGTAGCAGGATATGTGTCAGGGAGCTGGTTACGACTCCAGTTCTTAAGGCTGATCCCAGACCTGTATGCAATTTAGACGAGCTGCCTGGCTTCTCTAAATTGAACCACTGTCATAGTGGCACTCCACTCTGCCGTGTCACCTTTCCATGCTTGGCATGTCCCCTGTTCTATCCCTTACTAGCACCTTATGCTGCATGAGGCCTAGGCCTAGGAACCAGATGCAGCACACTTATGGGGGTAAGGAGTTCCCTTCCAACAAGGAAATTCATTACTGGCAGGGCACTTGTGGTCAGATTACAGCGGCACAAAGGAGCTGCAATGCAGTCTTCAAGATGCTGTAAAATTATACAACATACACAATATTGTCTATGTCTCCTGCAGTCACCCTCACTGATGTCTGTTTTGAGGTTCCCTGGGTGTCCTAATCTCACTTCTTATATAGGTGCTTTCTTTCATTGCATCCTGCACTCCCAATCCCAATCTGCCAAGCCCCTTTCCTCAGCTCATTCAAATTGCTGCTAAAAACTCTCTATTTCTTCAAGGCCATAAGTAGCTTCCAGAGGCAGGAGAGGGAAAAAGAGAAACATTACAACTATTTATTTGATAACGTGGATCCATCAAGACACATACATTGAGAACAAACCTAAGGAAGCCCATCTTTGTACTGTGCCCTCCCCCCTGCCCTCCATGTCAGCTGATCACTTGTAGCATGATGTCTGTAATTAGACCGGAAGCACCACAGGGCAGGCTGGCTGTTTCTCATTTGTTTTATAAGTGCTTAGTATAGTTTAGGCATGGAATGATTAATAGATGATAATGACTGAATGGGCATGGATTCCAGACTACTAGCTCAGCCATAGGAGGGGCCACCACAGGTCAGAGCTAGGAACGAACGGTCGAAAAGGGACTCTGGTGGCTCTGATTATTACCGCTGACTGGGCATTAAAAGTCTGGTCAGCGGTGCAGCAGGGCTAAGGCAAGCTCTCTATTTGCCTTGCCTCCGGTCACCTCCTGGAACCAGCAGCATGTCCTCTCTCTGGCTCCTACATCAAGGTACAACCAGGGGGCTCTGCGTGCTGCCCCCATCCGAAGCACCAGCTCTGCAGCTCCCATTGGCCAGGAACTGTGGCCAATGGGAACTGCGGGGGCAACACCTGCAGATGTGGCAGCACCAAGAGCCTTCTGGCTGTGCCTCGGTGTAGGAACTGGAGGGGGGACATGCCACTGTATCCGGGAACTACCTGAGGTAAGCGCCGCCTGGAGCTTTAACCCCCTCCCACACCCCAACACCCTGCCCCAGCTCTGATCTCCCTCCTGCCCTCTGAACCCCTCAATCCCAGCCTGGAGCATCCTCGTGCACCCCAGACTCCAAACTAAGAATCATACATGATGTAATAGTATAAATGCAAACAATAGGAGGGAATTTAAAATTGGTTTCTTGATCCAGGGAAACTGATTAAAATGGTCTCTGATGGGACTCCATTTGGAACATCCCAAGAGAGACTGTATTTTCCTTTGCAACCAAGAAACTATTTGTAAGGGTAAGACTCATTTAAATTACATAACATTAATTTTTGCCTTGAACATGTGAGGTGAGAAGTAATCTTACTAATTTATGATGGCCTATTAAACCATCTGTTAAATGCATTTAGGGCCAAAACCTTGGGAAGGTCACCGGCATAGAAAATGCTGTTGTTGTGTGGTTGCAGAGAGGGGGGATGGCCCACTAGAGCACTACTGTACTCTAGCAATCCTCAGCAGTACCTAGGGTGACTTTAACAGCCATGTAAATTAGAGCAGCTCTGAGAACTCTCTAATTTCCATCAGGCCCTGAACCAGCCTCCACCTGCCTCCAGCTCTTGGGCGATACAAACACATTGGAAAGTGCAATATCTGAAAATGAAGAAAAGAGAAATTCTTTGCCTATTCAATAATTAACAATAATAACTCTGTTACTGACATCTCTATAAAGAGACCTCAGGACAGAGTCTGAGGTCGGATAATTCAGTGTAACTCCATTGACTTCAATCAAAATTCAATTGACTTCAGTGGAGCTATCCTGATTTACACTGACTGAGCACCTGGCTCTTAGACAGATGCTACACAGTTGTTGAACCTCAACAAATGCATTCTTAATGCCAAGATGGATCTCATTTAAAATGCAATCATTGTGTTATAAGTAGGGTTGTCAAGCAATTACAAAATTAATTGCATGATAAAAAAGTATCATGATTAATCATGCAATTAATCGCACTGTTAAACAATAATAGAATACCATTTATTTAAATATTTTGGATGTTTTTTACATTTTCAAATATATTGATTTTAACTACAACACAGAATGCAAAGTGTACATTGCACACTTTATATTTATTACAAATATTTGCACTATGTAAAAGCAAAATAAATGGTATTTTTAAATTTACTTAACACAAGTATTGTTGTGCGATTTCTTTATCATGAAAGTTCAACTTACAAATGTAGAATTATGTGCCAAAAAACCTGCATTCAAAAATAAAACAATGTAAAATTTTAGATCCTGCAAGTCCACTCAGTCCTGCTTCTTGTTCAGCCAATCGCTCAGACAAACAAGTTTGTTTACATTTGCAGGAGATAATGCTGCCTGCTTCTTGTTTACAATGTCACCTAAAAGTGAAAACAGGCGTTCTCATGGCACTGTTGTAGCAGGAGACACAAGATATTTATGTGCCAGATGCGCTAAAGATTCATCTGTCCCTCCATTCTTCAACTACCACTCCTGAGGACATGCATTCATGCTGATGATGAGTGCTGCTTGATAATGATACAAAGCAGTGTGGGCTGATGCGTGTTCATTTTCATTATCTGAGTCAGAAGCCATCATCAGAAGGCTGATTTTCTTTTTTGGTGGCTCAGGTTGTGTAGTTTCCACATTGGAGTGTTGCTCTTTTTAAGACTTCTGAAAGCATGTTCCACACCTCATGCCTCTCAGATTTTGGAAAGCACTTCAGATTCTTAAACCTTGGGTTGAGTGCTATAGCTAACTTTAGAAATCTCACATTGGTACCTTCTTTGCGTTTTATCAAATCTGCAGTGAAAGTGTTCTTAAAATGAACAACATTTGCTGGGTCACCATGCAAGACTGCTATAACAGAATGCAGAAAACAGAGCAAGAAACATACAATTCTCCCCCAAGGAGTTCAGTCACAAATTTAATTAATGCATTTTTTTTAACGAGTGTCATTAGCATGAAAGCATGTCCTCTGGAATGCCGGCCGAAGCATGAAGAGGCATATGAATGTTTAGCATATCTGGCACATAAATACCTTGAAATGCCAACTACAAAAGTCCCATGCAAATGCCTGTTCTCACTTTATGGTGACATTGTAAAATAAGAAGCGGGCAGCATTTTCTCTTGTAAAAGTAAACAAACTTGTTCATCTTAGCGATTGGCTGAACAAGAAGTAGAACTAAGTGGACTTGTAGGCTCTAAAGTTTTACATTGTTTTGTTTTGGAGTTCAGTTATGCAACACAAAAACCTGCATTTGTAAGTTGCACTTTCAGGACAAAGATTTTGCACTACAGTACTTATATGAGGTGATTTGAAAAATACTATTTTTACAGTGCAAATATATATAATAAAAATAATATACACTTTGATTTCAGTTACAACACAGAATACAATACATATGAAAATGTAGAAAAACATCCAACATATTTCATAAATGTCAATTGATATTCTATTGTTTAACAGTGTGATTAAAACTGCGATTAATCACAATTTTTTTGTTACTCACATGAGTTAACTGTGATTAATTGACAGCCCTAGTTATAAGGCTTAAATTAGATCCTGTATTTGAAGCATATGATTTATAATGCAGCCCTCATAGTTATACTTGCAAGTTTATTCCATAGTCCAAGCTGTGGAAGATACCTTCCCCCAATCCTCCCAACAGCACCATCTGGCTCTTGATTAAACTAGCTGAAAAGTACTTTTGTTCTGTCATCCTTTAATTCACCTTCTTGGATGCTGAAAAGGACTAATGGTGATTGTGCTCTCAGGGAAGGAGGGTAATATGAAAGGCTTGAAGAATTTTCATGGAAATACTTCAGATTACCTACAACAAATGAAGTAAAGTTATACATTATGTATTAGACACAGTAGCACAGGATTTACTGTTTCACTATAAAATTAAGGATAATCATTTCTAAAAAGTGCCCAAGCCCAATCTGTAAAGATAGTCTGATCCTAATATATTCTGTTGTAAATGGGTAAGAACAAATATGCTTTTGAAATTTTTGCCCAAAATGCCCATTTTCAAAAGTGGCTTAGGCCTGGATACACAAAAGGAGTTAAATAAGATGAGGAAGACTTTGTAGCACCTTAGAGACTAACCAGTTTATTTCAGCATAAGCTTTTGTGCTCTATAGCCCACTTCATCAGATGCATAGAATGGAACGGAAGTAAGATGCATTTATACACACAGAAAGCAAAAAAAATTGTACATTAGCGTACCAGTTCTAAGAGGCTTTTTAAAATGTACAACTTCTTTTTGCTTTCTGTGTGTATAAATGCATCTTACTTCTGTTCCATTCTATGCAGTTGATGAAGTGGGCTATAGAAGGGGTACAGCAGCGTACCGGGCCCGCCCCGGATTTAAGGGGGCCCCCCCTTAAGTCCGGGGCCCGGTACAGCTGTACCCGTTGTACCCCCCTGTCGCCGGCCCTGCTTCCCATTCATCATATAAGATCTTTGGCACCTAACTAAGGGTTACCTGCTGGATCTACATTACCTGCTGGATCGGCGGGTAGTGATATCTATCGGGGATCGATTTATCACGTCTAGTGTAGACATGATAAATCGATCCCCAAGTGCACTCCCCATTGACTCCTGTATTCCATCTCCGCAAGAGGCAGAAGTGGAGTCGACGGGGGAGCAGCAGCGGTCGACTCACCACTGTGAGGACGGCCAGGTAAGTTGACTTAAGATACGTCGACTTCAGCTATACTATTCGCATAGCTGAAGTTGCATATCCTAGGTCGACCCCTGCCCCCTTGGTGTAGCCCAGGCCTAAATGATTTTACAGGCACCTAAAAATCAGGTGCAGTGATGCTCAGCATCACAATGCCTAACTCCTTTTGTGCATCCAGACTTTAGTCTACATTCAGAACTGGCACCAACTTTTTTGCCGCCCTAGGCAGCAAAGCTAAAAAAAAATCCCTTCAGAGGAGAGAAGCTGCCACCAAATTGCTGCAGGCAGCGGAAGACAAGAGGAGAGAAGTCGCTGCCGAAATGTTGCCGATGCCAGAAGAGGAAGCGGTGAGTCACCACTGAAATGCCGCCTAGGATGGCAAAAAGCCGCCCTCCCAATCATGCTGCCCTAGGCGACCGCCTAGGTCGCCTAATGGATTGTGCTGGCCCTGCCTACATTTAAATTGTAGAAAATTGAGTTACACAGTCACAAGAGCAATGTAAGTTAGACTGACAAGAATTTTGGATTTTCTTACAGTTAAGATATTATTTACAAAATCCAGGAATTAAAGATAGCTTAAACTAGATGTAACCCCAGTAGGGGGCCTACAAGCTAATCAGATCTGATAATAAAACAAAACAAAAATGTGTATTGTATGCATTTTATTACAGAAGTACAGGGCATAATTGACAATGTGCGTTGAGATGTTTAGTATTTTACAGGAGGCTTTCAGCTGTGTTGGAAAAAGGAAATGAACCAACAGATCTTTCCAGGGACTGGAAAGATAAAATGTACTGCTCATAATGGCCAGCAAGTTCCCCCTCATTGATATAATACTAGAAGAAAATTATGAATAGATATTCTCACTCATCTTGCAACATAAAATAGATACAACATGCATGACAATATATTGGAGGGGATGCTGTAATGATTCTTCTTATCTTCTGGGTTTGTCCAAATAGAGAGACTTCTGGTCTGATGCCAGAAAACTGATTGTCAAGAATCAGAGAGGTAGCCGTGTTAGTCTGGAATAGCAGAGGCAACAAAGAATCCTGTAGCACCTTAAAGACTAACTAAAGTATTGAAGCATAAGCTTTCATGGGCTAATATCCACTTCATCGGATGATATCTGTCTGTACTTGTGCAAGTTTCTGCATGATGTTGATGGATTTCCACTCCATACGGCTAAATGCAGTGCCTTGCATGATGTCAAAAATCAGAGAGGTAGCCGTGTTAGTCTGGAATAGCAGAGGTAACAAAGAGTCCAGACTAACCCATTTATTTCAAAGGGCTTTGGAGTGGACTCCATGCATGAAAAACCAATTACTAGCTATAAAAATGTGGTTGACAAGAATAAGAAAATAATGAGAAATGGAATGACTTCCTTCCTATATTACATTAACAAGTTAACTACTGAGGGAAACATAGACAAATATGATGAATTGAATAAAATAAATCATTGATATCACTTTTATGATAATAGGTATACTGATGGCAATTCTGTTTTATTACCTTATTGTTTTATATTTGTCTTCTTCTCCCATGGTACTTATGGAGAGAAACAACCTATATTGTCAAAATTCTACTTGCCTTGAAGAAAGTGTAAGTAAATAAAAATACAATATCTCAGAAAAACTACATTTTTTTCAGCAATAATAAAAGATATTTTGTAACATTCCATCAAGCACTGGTTTGGTGTTAACTATAGAAGCCAATTTGAGTCCAATTTAAGCAAAGCTAACAATTGTTTCGTAAAACGGCTTTACATTGCCTCTTTGTGATAGTTCTGATTGTTTAGAATAAGCCTTCAGTATCTTCTTAGCACTCAGGCTATTAAGGATTAATAATCTTTGTTAATAACAGTCAAATTCTTCCATGTTACCACTACAGACAAGTCATATTGTACATTTTTCACCGTGTCTTTGGATTGGCCTTTAAAGTCTGATGAATCACTCTCAGAAAAATGATTGATCAGAAATCGCATTAATTAACCTTTAAATATAGACATTGTAATAAATGTCTTTACATCTGAAGAACACTGTTGTACTCAAACTTGGATTCTACAAGATAAAGAACCACAACTGTAAAAGAGGGGCTGATGGGAAGTAGGAGAAACTGAACCACCTAAATCCCACAAATACTTTTCAAATACCTAGCTTACTCATGAACAGCAGCAAGCTAAGCTGAAATAGCACTTAGAGCCAAGCCCCAACCACCACACATCTGTAATAGGATGGTAGAATCTATAACACCACCAGAAAAGGAAAGAGAGAGATTTTCTGCTAACCCACTCTCTTGGCTGGCAATAGAATCCTGCCTAAAGCTGCTGAGTAAATTCTGTCGGCTCTTTATGATAGGTATGGTTTGATAGGACATAAGGTAGAGGTGTCTGACCTTCTTATGAAACTAAAGGCAGAGACAGGTAGATATTTCAGGGATCCCTACGAATAGCAAGGCCTGAGGTGAAAGCTTAGGTTGAAGTTTCTGTTCTGTTATTATTTGAGTTCCCAGTAAAGCCAGACCCCTGAAAAGAGGTGGGTTTGGTCATATAACAGCATATATACACTTCAACTGGAGTACTGGGGAAATGCCATCTGATCAAAGCCTTCTCAGAACCTAAAACTTCATGACGATAAATTCAAATGTTCTTGGCACTCCTGACTTGGTGTTCTGACAGTCTTTCCTCCTCCAGTGGTACATCCCAACCTTTTGTGGCAGTTTCTCTCCCTCTCTCCCCCCATTGATTCTCGGATCCAAATTTTGTGCATCCATAGGCTCTGTCCAGACCAACTTTCAGATCCATGGATTCTGCGTTAGGGACTGAGTAACTTTTGCATTTATTCTGGTTTGTATGCTGATGTTACTCCACTAAAACCAACGGAGCTGAAGTGCTACAAAACTGGAGTAACACAATGGGGAAACAGCTCTCTAATCTGCCTACTGCAGCAGCAAGTAGGTGAGATTCTTGAAGCTACTATACACTGCAAAAAAGACCCCAGCAGCAAGTTTCAGAGCCTGGGTCAGCTGACTTAGGCTCACGCTTCAGAGGTAAAAATAACAATGTTCAGGCTTGGGCTGGAGGCTGGGCTCTGAGACCCGCCCCCGTTGCCAGGTTTCAGAGTTTGGGCTCCATCCCAACCCCAAACATCTACACTGCTATTTTTAGCTCCTAGCATGAGCCCCAGGAGCCCATCAGTCAAGCTGGGCTCTGAGACTTGCTGCTGGGGGAAGGGTGGGGTCTTTTTTGTAGTGTCGACCTATGGAGAGTGGCATATTATATAAACGTCCCCTGCAAGTAGTGCACCAGTCACATCAGCATAACAGCAGTTCTGACCGGTGACACTGTTACTTAGACAGAGCGTCAAGAACAACGAAGCCTGAAAATTAACAACCAGTTCATAGGATCTGAAGCACTTCGAAAATGGGGATTGCAAAGTGGCCCTGGAAACAGAAAATAAGAAAGGTAAATCATTACCTAATTATTTTAATAGCTTTTCTTTCTGTGTCTAAAAATCTCAACAACACCTTTTTTTCTGTTGCCATAGTAACACTTCAAACCTAACTGTGAGAGCCATATAATGCATTGTTATTCTGTCCAATCCGATGCTGGACTACACACAGATTGGCATGCAATGGGTACTCAGTGAATAGTATAGTCCGAGTAGCCATCTAGAGATCAGAATTAATGTTTTTATTATTAGGAAAGGTCACTGTGAATTTTACTTTGTTTCCTCCTTTACATTTCAGAAACTGTTGAAAGCCCTGCACAGCACATGAGATGCAGCACGTTAGTGAAAAGACATTAGACACAGCATCAGTGTGGAACAAATGTTTCTTCACTGAACACACTCAGTCAGGCGGCATGGCTTAAGCTGTAGGATGTACTTATAGTAAGGTTTGGACTACTACTGCACAGCAAGGAATTCATTGCTACATGGTGACACTGAACTCCACAGTGTCTACTGAAGGCATTCGACACCTCCAAGCACAGCTGTTGCTGGCATGAAGGAAATTTAGAGATTGCCACTGAAGGTCAAATCCTGACCCCAGGCAGCACCTGAACAAAGGGGCTTTGCTCTGTGGACAAACACTGGAATTGGAAGGATGAAATTGTCCCAGCCTTCCCCCAATTGAAAATGTGTGTGAAGGTCACAGGCACGGTCAGTCAAAAAGCAGCTGAGCAGAGGGAGTCCTGTTTGTGGACTCACTGACCAAAGCCTCACTGTTATCTTTGCCCTTCCACAAAGCCACTCCCATCATGCTCTACTGCAGGGCATAGCTCCAGGGGTACAGGCGGCCGTGAGCTCTCTGTCGCCTTGCTCTCTTTGTGCAGCAGGTGGAAGCTCCAGTGCATTTAGTGCTCTCTGCATCAGAAGGATTTCACCTGAAAACTCCTTTCAAAAAAGCTAAAAATTGTCGGAGCACGGGCATTATTTTACAGATTCAGTAATGAGGAAATAGTGCTTTTTGGCAGGTGATGAAAAATCCTCTTTTCTGAGTTTACTGTCATAAGAAGGATCAGATTATATAAGAAATCCCTAAATTGCATTTAGTCGAGGCATCCTGTTGTCACAGAAGGGGTGCAGAAAGCCATTAAATCCCAGACAATGTGCAAAGCTCAAAAGTACTTCGTTTGGCTGCTGTTGAATCCTTTGGATTGATATTGTTGACCCTGCATAGCTTCGGTATTGTATATCATTGATATAATGATCTTGTGTGTGTCTCTGAATAGGTTTTTGTATTTTACACAAGTATGTATGAAGACTAAAGAAATGCAGTCACATATTCTCATACACTTAGCTATGCTGATGGAATGATTAGGTGGGCATATCGCAAGTAATTGGATATTGTGGATTAGAAACTTTTTGACTTTTTGGGGGTAGGGTGGGTATGCTGATTCATCAAAACCAAAAGGTTTTGCAGGAATATACCAGTCTGACACAACTTTCATCGGGAAAGTTTTTTCAGGTGCAAGATGGAATTTCTGGTCCAGACCACACACCCATCTCCTTGCCCCTCCCAAATATCCCTGGGGTCTCACCTGGGAAGTGAGGAAATCAAGGCTTCAGCTGCTTCCATACTTCATACCACAGACTGGAAACCTGGCTTTCCCTCATTCCAGGTGAGTGCCCTAAAATCCAGGGTGTGGGCTATTCTCTCTGTGTCTCCTGTTGGAGCTATGTAAAAATAGCTCACTAGAGACACTGTCTATATAGTCCAGTGGCTATGTCACTAAGCTGGGTTGAGAGAGCCAAGTTCCAGTCCCTCTTCCAAAGAATATTTATACAAAGTGGAACAGTTCCAACAGAAGACATTGAGAGAGATGTACCCTAGAATACCCCATAGCCTGGTGGGTAGGGCCCTGATGTGGGAGACCTATGTTTAAGCCCCAACTCTGAACCAGTCAGAGAAGGGACTTGGGCCTGTCTCCTCCACATCCCCTGTGAATGCCCTTAGCACTGCACTACCAGCTATTCAGGATGCTCTCTTCGTTTTTATGTGGAAAAACTTCACAGGGCTCATGTAAGTCTGTTACCCCAGGCCTGTGCTCTCGAGTACAAATGCTGGGACTCTTTAATAGCTAAACTACTCAACTAAGCTGCTTCCCAGCTAAATTAAGTCTTTCTCCCCCACACCCCCACTTTCTCC
This sequence comes from Sternotherus odoratus, assembly GCA_032164245.1. Classification (NCBI taxonomy): domain Eukaryota; kingdom Metazoa; phylum Chordata; order Testudines; family Kinosternidae; genus Sternotherus; species Sternotherus odoratus. The sequence goes on along the minus strand of JAVMKO010000001.1, from coordinate 199,769,764 downwards.
CCCACACCCCCACTTTGTTAGTTGGGAGATTGGGGTTACCTAATGCTGCTACTATTCGGGTGTACTTCCAAAACCTTGGAGGGGCCCCCGAACTTCTCCTTTACCTTAACTTTGTCCCCCTCCCTGGGAGCTAAAGTTAGACACTTGAAGGCTGCTTCCCTTCCCCCTTCCCCCTTCACAGCTGAAGATAGAGGCAGACTTCCCCTAACCCTGTCTCCCTCTCTGAGAGCTATAGCTAGACACCTGGGGGCTATTCACCTCCCCCCTTCCTCTCTTCTAGTTGAAGAGTCAGGCACCGTTCCTCAGCTGATAACCTGAGCTGATCTGTTTGCTTACTCCCTTCCCTTCTCTTTTCTCAGACTAGAAGCAGAGAAAACCTTAAGGGAATAAAACTAAACGCTTTATAACTAACAAGATTTAATAAAGAAAAAGAATAAACAGAGATACAGTACACTTCACAATCTGGGGTTCTCTACCTCCCTTCTAAAATGGAAAGAAACACCCAAATGGTAGAGGCTTATAAAGAACTAGCATAAGTGCCCGGCGTTGCTCGGGTCAGTCGGAGGTGGGGAGGGGGCAGACAGTTGACACCCCCTGACCAACCCCAACACCCACCCTTCACCCACCCTGACACCTTCCCACCCCCCCCGACCAACCCCAAGACCCCCCGGCTCACTTACCCCCCGACCAAACCCGACAACCCCACCTGACCCCCCAAAACAAACCCAACACCCCCACCTCACCCCCGACCAAACCCGACACCCCCACCTCACCCCCTGAGCAAACCCGACACCCCCACCTCACCCCCCGACCGAACAGTGTATTTAATAATCTGTGTGCTACACAGTGCACCGTGAGCCGGGGGGGGGGGGTGTCGGGTTTGGTCGGGGGGTCAGGTGGGGGTGTTGGGTTTGCTTGGGGGGGTCAGGTGGGGTTGTCGGGTTGGGTGAGGGGTGAGTGTTGCGGTTGGTCAGGGGGTGTTGCGGTTGGTGGGGGGTTGAGGTGGGGGTGTCAGGTTTGCTTGGGGGGATGAGGTAGGGGTGTCGGGTTCGGTCGGGGGTAAGTGAGCCGGGGGGTGTAGGGTTTGGTCTGGGGGGGTGGGAAGGTGTCGTGGTGGGTGAGGGGTGAGGTGTGGGTGTTGGGGTTGGTCAGGGGGTGTTGCGGTTGGTGGGGGGGTGAGGTGGGGGTGTTGGGTTTGCTTGGGGGGGTGAGGTGGGAGTGTCGGGTTCGGTCGGGGGGTAAGTGAGCCAGGGGGTGTCGGGTTTGGTCTGGGGGGGTGGGAACGTGTTGGGGTGGGTGAGGGGTGGGTGTTGGGGTTGGTCAGGGGGTGTTGCGGTTGGTGGGGGGGTGAGGTGGCGGTGTCGGGTTTGGTCGGGGGGTAAGTGAGCCGGGGGGGGGGGTGTCGGGTTTGGTCTGGGCACCCACCCCAACACCTTCCCCCCCCAGACCAAACCCAACACCCACACCACACCCCTCACCCCCCCGACACCTTCCCACACCCCCAGACCAACCCCGACACCCCCCGGCTCACTTACCCCCCGACCAAACCCGACACCCCCACCTCACCCCCCGACCGAACCCGACACCCCCACCTCACTTACCGTCCCACCAAACCCAACTCAGATCCGTCGCAGCGGGGGAGGGGGCCCAGAGCCGAGGGATTCCGGGGACCTTCGCAGGTGGGGGGGGCACAGAGCTGATGGAGTCCGGGGTTGAGGTGGGAGGGGCAGAGAACTGAGGGCTCTCCAGGGTTCCATTGGGAGGGGGGAGGGGCAGAGAACTGAGGGATCTCTGGGGTTCTGTTGGGAGGGGGGAGGGGCAGAGAACTGAGGGATCTCCGGGGTTCCGTTGGGAGGGGGGAGGGGCAGAGAACTGAGGGATCTCCGGGGTTCCGTTGGGAGGGGGGAGGGGCAGAGAATGGAGGGATCTCCGGGGTTCCGTTGGGAGGGGGGAGGGGCAGAGAACTGAGGGATCTCCGGGGTTCCGTTGGAGGAGGGAGGGGTGAGCTGAGCGAGTGAGGTGTCTGTTGGAGGGGGGTATTATGACATCATCACCACCTAACCGCCCAGCCGATGTGATTGGCCCTGAAAGACTTTCACCCCTGGGGGGGCGTCAGAGGTGAGATCCGAAAATTTTTCGACCCTTACCAGCATCTAGACCCCAAGACCCCTCACTGTACCAAATTTCAAGTCTCTGGCTCAAACCGTGCGGGAGGAGTTCGCAGTCATACGTACATACATACACACATACATACACCACTTGACTTTTATATATATAGATTAAAAGATTATACTTACAGTACTGCTAATCAGGAATATAAAAAGGAAGCAGAGCTATCTTTATAGCTAAAGAGGCTCTAGAAAAGTTACTAAGCTACATTGGCAAGCCCAAGCTGAAACTGAACTCACCAAACTCCTCCCTTCCTCATCGTCTTGAGGTTCTGACAACACTCTGTCTCAGATAACATAGCCCCACCCAGGCCTTTACACTTATGACAGCTCAGTTTCCTCCTGGAGTGGAACAAGAAACATTTGAAATCCAAAATTTCGTTGGACGGGACAAATCTCCCATCCAGTACTAGACTCTGGTAACAGTAGATGAGGTATGAGCAGTTAGATATTCAAAAAAGGGTGTATTAATACTACAGCAAACCTTCCAAAAGACACGTGATGGGATAAAGAAGCAAAGCAAAGAGAGCCTGAAGCAGTGCTACCTGTGCAGAATTCAAAGATAGCGTCAATGGGGACCATTATTTACCTACTGATGTGCAACTGGAGCATAAAAGCTTTGTTAGAGCCATAAAATAAGATTGGTTTGAAGTGAAAGGTTAAGTAAGATGATGGGAAATTTAGCTTGTGTCTCCTTAATAAGTGTAATTCTAACAACAATTGCTATATCAGATTGCAAGCACTAAACTGGTTCATGCTTTCAAAGGTTATTCACTAAAACCTTGCTGTCCCCCAAAGGGAATTGATTCATTGGTCCCAGCTGGGTGTTGGCTTTGTTTTATACTTTTGTTATAATGAACACTTTTTTTTGTCAGCATTGCTCTTAAAAATCATTTCCACTCAAAGCTAGAACAGGTATACAGTGTAATCTGAGATGCACATGGAAATACAAATGAATAGAATGGCAAAATCCATTCACTCAAGAATCTTGCTGAAGAATAGGGTTGCTACTGGGCTCTCGTGTCTTCTGTATTATTACTGAATAAACTAAATAGCTGAGTATCTACATATATAAAAGTCAAATGGTGTATGCATGTGTTTATGTACGTTCCCTTACTCCTTCCACACCGTTTGAGCTAGAGACTTGAAATTTGGTACAGTTATAGGCTTTAGGGTCCTAATCAGGGTAAGAATCGAAATTTTTTCAAATCTCACCTCTGATGCCCCCTAGGGGTGAAATTCTTTAAAGTCAATTAACATCAGCTGGGCAGCAGGTTAACACCTGCTGTTCTCTGTGACATAGTTATGATGTAATAATACCCCCCTCCAATGGCCCCCGCACTCGCTCAGCTCTCTCCCCCCTCTCCCTCCCCCCACTCCAACGGCCCCCTCACTCGATCAGCTCTCTCCCCCCTCCCCCCCACTCCAATGCCCCCCCCACTTGCTCAGCTCTCTCCCTCCTTCCCCCCTCCAACGGACCCCACACTCGCTCAGCTCTCTCCCCCTCAGGTAAGAATCAAAACTTTTTTAAAATCTCCCCCCCTTCAACGCCCCCCCCCCCCCCCACTCGTTCAGCTCTCTCCCTCCTCCAACGGACCCGAGCAATGCTGGGTATTTCTGCTAGTAAGTAAATCCCATGGAGCTATGTTAGTATAATCTGTGAAGAGTCTTGAATTTCACGTTTCTTTTGGCTATAAGTTGTTTACAGTTTTGGGAGTATTCTTCCCAATTGTTTGAGATCTAGACATTTGGGATTCCTATTCCCATACTATTTTCAGTACTGTATTGTAATCAGCAGTTCATATTTGTAGGATCTATATATGAACTATTAGCAAACTGAACTAGAAGTCATCACTTGGGTTGTACTTGGAGGATGTTTTGAATTCCTGGTATTAAACTGATATTTGTTTTGAACTGAAGATAATTGCTGATCAGGCCAGTTGAGACTCACTGCTCAGTACCAGGTACCACTTGCCCTTTGGCCTTGGGGTACTCATGTGGTCGGAGTGTCACATAACTCTTTGAATATAGGAGACAAAACTAAAACATTATCCTTTCCATTCCGAATTCAAATTAAATAGTTGTGATCTGTACAGATATGAGTGCTTCCAAAAATACTGAGTCGACTAGGACAGTTTGGCAGAATACTGTGCTTTCAGTGTCATTAGTCATAAAGGATGTGAAGTGTGGTCCTACTCTGAAAAATATTTGTGGAAAAACAGTATCATGGAGTTCCAGGTCTATTGTAGCTCAGTGATCCCCTATAAAATACACTTAATTTCACAAGAAAGACATATTTTTATTTGAATGTAAAACCTGGATGATTCAATTTAGGACACAGTTTAGATCTCTGGATCCCTTCTGACTTTCACATTATCACCAGTAATGATAATAATAGTAATAGAAGTTCTGTCCTCAGATGTAACTGATGGGAAGAATTCAGCTCTAAAGTTTAAAGTTGGTAAACAATTCTACTGATAATGCAGAAGGTAGAGAATCTAGCTCCTTCTTTCATTTTTGTGCTGGATCTACAGAGCAATCAGGAATATAAATTACTAAAAATATATTTGTTGCGAAAGTCAGCAGATAAGACTGAATTGCACATGAGGAGCAGATCTGATAACAGTAAAAAGTGTCTTTATCCATTTTGTTTCCAGTGTAGCATCACACTTCAATACTAATGCAGAGTACTATTCTCTCTTTGGTAAAGTACAGTTGCATTGTCTGCCAGAGAAGACCATGCCATTCTTGCATCCAAAGGCTCTCATTCATCCACTGCTGAAGATTATTCATGAATATGGCTTTGGAAACCGTTAATCATCAACCTTGGATAATTCAAAAGAGTCTTGCTTTTAGATTTCAGTGCTCTGACTCTCTTCCAAACCTCAGCAGTCATTGGAATAGCTGCTCATGGTTCCATTTGCTCTTTGAATTCACCTCCTACCTGAAGAAGCTGAGTAAATACAAAACAGCAAGCATTCCTTTGAATTCACATGTTTAACTTTCCAAAAACACCTAAAGAGGCACAAGTTTTGCCAGTTATCAACTGTGGAAACCTTGTCACATTGCCATTCCATGCCTAAAACACACAGGCATTTCAGTGGATATTTGAATGAAGGGCGGTCTTAGAGCAGGGGTGGGCAAACTTTTTGGTCCAAGGGCCACATCAAGTTTGGAAAATTATAGGGAGGGCCGGGTAGTGAAGATCTACCCCCTATCCGGCCCCCTCCTACTTCCCGTCCTTACTGCCCCCTTAAAATTCCCAACCCATCCAACCCCTCCCAACCTTGTCCCCTGACTGCCTCTTCCAGAGTCTCCTCACCCCTAACCACCCCGCAGTACCTCACCCCCTACCCAATTCCCCTCTTTCCTGACTGCCCTGACCCCTATCCACCCTCCCGCCCCCTAATCACCACCCTGGAACTCCACTCTCTATCCAACCCACCCTGCTCCCTGACTACCCCTGCCCCAGAGCCCCACCACCACCACCGCATACCCCCCCATCCAACCCACCCTGCTCCCTCTGTCCCCTGACTGTACCCATCCCTTACCCAGCCCCTCCAGCCCAGACCCAGACCCCTTACCAGGCGGCCCCTAGCTACTTATGTGGCTGGGGAGGGGGCAGGAAGAGCACACAGCCCTGGTCCCTGGAGTGCTGCGCACTCAGTGCAGCTCCAGGGGAGGGGGGCAGCATGCAGCCCCTGCCCCCCGAAGCATTGCCGAGGTGGTGTGGGTCTGGGGGAGGGGCAGGAACGTGTAGCCCTGGCCCCCGGAGCGCTGCCGGCGGTGCGTGGCTCTGGGGGAGGGGGACAGCACGCAGTCCCAGCCCTCCCACGAGCTGCCTGGCAGCTCGGTTCCGTGGAAGGGGCCAGGGGCAGCATCCCTGGGGGCTGGAGGAGAGGGTCCCGCGGGCCAGATGCAGCCCGTGGGCTGTAGTTTGCCCATCCCTGTCTCAGAGGTTGGTGTTATTTGCCTAAAACTCCTATTCTGTTAACAGATGTTGATCTTGCTAGGAAATATTAAGTGGATTCTGATCTGTCATTGACCCAGGTGGCTTATTACCCAACCAGGATCGAAAGGAGAGTGACTGCCTAGAGATGAAGCATTTAGGTTAATATGTGTGTGGGGGGGGGGAGGGTTAAGGCCAAAGGGAGGAGCCATAGGATTAGCATAGTCTCAGGAGATTTGTGCTGTATTTAACATATAATTCAAAGGCACCTATTCACAAGAAAAATATTTTATTTTTATCTCTATTTGTTTTTAGCTTTAGAGAATGGAATTAGAGATAATGAAAATGCTAGATGTAGGCAGCAGCACTAATAGATTCAATTTGGTTAATATTCCATAAATTGGTTTATTTATTTAAAAAAAATGTTTTAACCATTGCACTTCTTTAAAAAGCTATATACATTTTAAACAATTTACTGTGTTTTTGCTTGCACTCTTTTGTGAGTTGGGCGGGGGAGGCCATTAATATCATTGTACTCATATACTGTGCTGCATAATATAGTGGTTTGCAGATGTATTCAAAACTTTAGTTTGGATTACCATATATATCATTAATTGCCAAATGATAAACAGAGCAATTCTGAGCAGAAATTCAATTTGAGCTTCAACTTCAAGTCTGCTTTTCTCAACTTGCTTACCGTATTTTTCGCCATATAGGACGCTCCGGCCTATAAGACGCCCCCGAGTTTTTAAATGAAAAAGCCGGACACACACACAAAAAAAAAAAAAAAAAAAAAAAAACCCACCCCACCACCACACACAAAAAGCGCCTCGCTCTCCCGTCCTCGCCGCGCGGGCGGGCTGCCGGGAGCATCCCAGTTCCCCCCTCCCCGCCGCAGGCGGGCTGCCGGGAGCGTCCCGGTTCCCCCCTCCCCGCCGCGGGCGGGCTGCCGGGAGCGTCCCGGTTCCCCCCTCCCCGCCGCGGGCGGGCTGCCGGGAGCGCCAGCCCGCCCGCGGCGGGGAGGGGGGAACCGGGACGCTCCCGGCAGCCCGCCCGTGGCGGGGAGGGGGGAACCGGGGCGCACATTCGCCCTATAAGACGCACCAACTATTTCCCCCCCGTTTTGGGGAAGAAAAAGTGCGTCTTATAGGGCGAAAAATACGGTAATTTGTCATTGTGAACATGGTATTGATTTTTCTTTTTGCCATGAATTACCTTGGGTTTTGTCTCTGTGTGGTTTTTTATTATTATTTCTTGCTGAAAAAAAAGAAAAGAAAAGGTGTTTAATATGTTTGTACATTTCATGGTCTGGAATTACTGTGCTTGGTGCTTCCTGAACCCTGACACTATTTGCTCAAACACTCTGAGTAGCCACACAAAAAAATAACCCTTGATCTTTCTTTGGCAACTTGTGTATCAAAAAAACAGACCTTAGAATTTTACAGCTGACTACTTGGCACTTGCTAAACACATTTCCAGAAAGCAAAACATATGCTAATATTATTACCATCAGATAGCAACCATTACCGTTGAGTGTAAGGCTCAATTCCAATCTTGGACGAGATCTGTTCTGTATGTCCCTATAATAATACACCTGAATAATTTTATCTTTATATATCTTTTTGCATTCTGAGTGCAGTTTAAAATGAAATGTATCTACATGTAGCATTACTAATCTACAGTTGCCAATGGTCCCACAGAGTCAACAGTGCAAAGAGGGAAAACTTTGGAGTAATGCCTCGCTCTTATAAATTGGTTCATAAGCCCTTTAATGTACACAAAGGATAGACAGAGCTTAAAGTTTTAAAATTTTGTTGGAAATCATCTGCAATTAACAGCAAGAAATGCAATATATCTATAGTGAGGAGAAAGGGCTAGAGGAGCCAATCATCCAATGGCTACAAGGAAGCTAAATATTGATGTTCAACCATCAAGCCATCCCGCTATCAATGTGGTGCCTGTGGTTATCATGTGAACATTTTACTTTTTCTTAAAAACAGAGTTGTCCTTATGATGAAAGCCTTGAATTTTTCTGAGAGAATATTTACTGTGGTTTCCCCCCTAAAGAACATGCCTGCAACTCACTCTGCTCCTCTGCTAAATAGGTTAGCTCAATAGCATGATTCTCAGGGCTGGGCTACACACTGGGGTGGTGGGTTCAAACTAAGGGCTGGTCTTCACTACCGGGGGGGGAGAGGGGGGGATTGACTGCAGATACGCAACTTCAGCTATGTGAATCACAGCCGACTTACCTGCCATCCTCACGGTGGCCACAGTTGGCGGCGCACTCCCCTGTCAACTCCAGCTTGTGCCTCTTGGCGAGCTGGAGTTCCGGAGTCGACGGGGGCGCCACGGGCGATTGATTTCTCGCGTCTTCACCAGACACGAGAAATCGATCGCTAACAGATCGATTGCTACCCGCCGATCCAGCAGGTAGTGAAGACAAGCCCTAAGATACGCAACTTCAGCTACACTATTCGCATAACTTAAGTCGAAGTATCTTAGTTCAACTTAGCTGGCCAAGCACATACAGCTTGCCTCAATTTCTACATCAGGAAGCTGATGACATAGAGTCTCCCCCATTTTAAAGCTAAGTTTGTCTGTTTAGTTGTTCGGAAGACCTTGAAGAATCATCTCATTGATCTCCCTCAAAATCCTCATGCCATCTTTGTGCATAGTGATGTGATTGCAGTAGAAAGGACAAGATAAAGATTTTTTAAAAATCACAGGCTCACCTAATAGTACTAAAGCTGGCTATGGCAGTGGCAGGGAGAACTCACATAATCCCTTTGTTACCAAATTTTGGCTAACCACTGCAACCTATATGAACAGAACCAAAGGGTGGTGTTATATATTATCTCTATGGTTCTATGTGTATGTATGGTAATTTACAGAGCTGCAACAGAGCCTAGCTAATATTGTTAAACTTGGTTATTTTGCATGTAGACAGGGCCTAAGAAAGATACATGGCAGTTACCCACTTATTTTAGCTTGATAGCTTGATCAGAGTTAATGCAGATATGTCTCCTTGAGGTGGACTTGATACCTCCTGCTCAAAGCGTAGACACGCCTTAAAGCTATTAGTATATCCATACTTTAAAGAATTTCACAGAATCTTCTTACTGCATATACATAGACAGAGAGACTCTTTTCAGCCTCTTATGATCTTATGCTATTTCTTAGTTTGTGTGTCCTAACATGTACCATGTACGATGTTGCCTGATATCTTTAAATGTCTAAGTCAAACTAGAATAACAACTACAATGTCTACATGTCTAGTTCACAAAGAAAATTCTCTTCTGTGAATCCTTCGAGCTGGCAGCACTTAATTCTCTAAGGGGGTGATGTGTTCTCCTTGGTTTTTATGGTCAGACAGGAAATCTTGCAGTAGCCTAGTGATTTAAAACAAATTCCTTCCTCCCCACTGCTGATCTCCATTTTTCCTGGATTTAAAAGAGAATACTGTAATGTAAGTAGAGGATTAGAATGTGGCTTGTGCTTTGTGCGCCCACAGTGAAGTCGAAAGATACCTCCGTTTTACCATCTGTCCTTGGGTTAAAAAGATAATATACTATAATGGTCAAATGTTGAGATTTTTATTCAGTTTTCACTCACGTCCATTCCAATTGGAACCTGCTGGAGTTGGCCTGCTTATGGACATGGGAGAAACAGAAGGCCTCATTCTACCTTCAAATCCACTTCCTTGGCCATTGTTATCCAAGTCACGTAAAGCTTGAAGGAATACATTATCAAATCTGACATAGTAGCATCCCACTTTCTAGTTATGCCAGTCAAACATTGGCCCTTGTTTTCATGGGAAATCATCTAATGGTGCCCCACTCCTTTCAGTGCTAAAAGGAGCACTGAAAAAATAGTTTTGTGATGTACAATCTATCTTGTTGATTTGTTTTTCCTGTGTGAAAATCTTCTGTATTTCAGTTTCCCATGCTGCTTAAAATGAACCCAATATGGACTCCAGAATGAAAATTTGTAAATTGTAAAGAAAAGTTTTCTAGGTTTTTTTCACTAATAATTCATGATTGCCCACATTTTCTCCTGTAACAGGTATCATCTTTAAAAAGTCCCTGCACCAATATGTGAAAGAGTGGAATATTCGGGGAGATGTAGTCTTTCAAACAGAGCTCTGCAAGTATATACCTGTATTGGAACACTACAGCTCCCCGAACTTCCTAGTCTCACTGGCTATGAAACGTCCTGCAACATGACTAGCATAGGGGGGAATTCAAGTATTTCCAGCACTGCAAATCACGTATCTTATTTCATCGGTGTACTGAGGTAATTGAGAACTGCAATGCAAGTCTATGAGCCAAGTGTCTGTGGAATTGGGGAGAGAATGAGGAAGGAAAGGTTGGTATAAGAGGTAATATTATCACCTGGAGTCTGTGTTCATCACTTGGAATCTCTACATCTAGAAAGATGTTCAATCTAAAAGTTATGGAACAGTTTTATGACAAGTTATTGGACTCATTAGTGTTTGCTTATATAATAGTTGAGAATAATTCTTTCCATTGTAAAAATGAATAACTGGGTGAAGTGGTTGGTGTTATGTTGAAGGTCCAGTAAAAATAATTGCACTGTCCCTTCTGGCCTTAAAAAATATATAGAATTTCTGATTGTAGTGATAGATCAACTACATCTGTATATTTTTAGAAGCTCATCATCTATATTACCTTGATTGGCAAAACAGTACTAGAAATTTCACAGGCACAGGCTTGCTGGTGAGCATTGTTATTTCGCAGCTGGTCAGTCAGAAATGGCACTAGAACCACCTTTTTCACTGTTTTTTAATACTTCTGCTTCTGGCCCCAGTCGCAATCCAAAAGCGTTATGGGAAGCAAAAATGAAAAATTATGAGAAAGTTAATGACAGTGTCTAGATCCTCAAAGATTTAAGTCAAGTGCAACTTCTGGGCGAGGTTTAGGGAGGTTCCTCATTCAATCTGAATGAGTTTGTTTTTCCTGTCAGCTGCGACACTGAGTATCTGTGCTGACATGGAAACCTTTGTGGCCCACCTCTAGAAAGAACTGGACATCTGAGCTTATATACAGCTTGTATACAGCTTATTGTAGTATAAGATGAATTACAAGTGATAGTACTAATGCGCTGTATAGCTATTATTTAGATTTAATTGAATAACTCACATGCATACATTTATTCATGCACATAACTCTTTCACAGAACTGAGGCTTTAATATACAATACAAGGACATCAGTCTGGGGAATAGTGGGGGGGGGGGCGGTGGAGAAAGGAGGGAAACAGACAGCTGAGCACTCAACTCCCACTGAAATCATTCATCTTGTAGAAGGGAGCTCTAATTGATTGTGCCTTTCTGGCACATCTACTAATATTTTCAATCTATTTGAGGTAATGACTAGCTTTGTGTTTTATAGTCTGTGTCCTACATACACAAATAAGTTTCATAAACACCCAGTACATAGATCTGTGAAAAGCTGTATGTATAATTAATGTTCTCCTGGACTGGGAGATGTCTATTTATAGGTTTATTTAATAAATAGCACAGTTATGACAACAACTGAGAATGCCAAGAATTTAATGGAAGCTATAAATGTAACATGTAGATTGTTATGGGCAGCTCCAAATATGAAGAGATATTGGAGATACTTGCCTACCTTGGAAAATAGGCTGCCTGCTTTGGAAGATACATTGCTGCTTTCTCAACCAGCCCCTAATGTTGGGAAAAAAAGCATGTCTTCTGACATACAATACAACAAGAAAAACAGGGACCAGGGAAAGGATAGTGGTAAGAGGAAGATTATATGACAAGTCCCTGCAAGAAATGCTGAAGTTATATTATTTTTATCTTTAAATAATTTTCTGATGCAATGTGGAGAAAGCCTGACATTTCTCCATAAAACCACAGCGTCTTTTAAAAGAAAGCAGCAGTGGCTTTATTTTAGCTTTAGTAAGATCTTTTCCCTTCTTTTCTTTTCTCTTCTTTTCTCTTCTTTTAAAGGCCATGCAATCAGCAAGTATATGTATGCTTATATGAGTACTGATGTTTTTGATTATGAATATGCATATTCAATACTATAGTGATTTCATTAATTTTATTTAGTACTTAGGACATTGCTTTCAGCAAGTCCAATGGGACAAAATAATTAGTTACATACAGGAATACAGTTTTTAAAAAACCACATCGGAAAATCAACTTCTATTTGTCCCTGGTAGGGTAATAGTTATTGGAAGGTAAAGGAAAATAAATATTGCCATTGTACAATCTATTTAATAAGCAAATGTTTAATGGTGATGAGCTCCTCCATTGTAAGGAAAGAGTGAAACATTAGTTTCCTTTTCCACAAATGATCTGTCAAACAAATTTCACCTGTGAAGTAGGTGGAACATTATAGGCCAGAGCTTGTCACTCACTCATTGGTTGAAACCACTAGAAATACTTACAAGGTGAAGTGCTTCTCTACATGGGTTGGGTGAGAGAATCTGGCACTTCATTTTGAAGTATTAGTGTTCTCAAAATTTTAAGGCCAAAATTTGCCTTCGCCATGGAAATGGAATTGTGTAAGGTGTAGTTCAGTACAGAATTTGGACATAAGTATTTTGAATGAATGTATTTGGCCTCTGAATGTGATGTTATCCTATAAAAAGACAATAGATAGGAAAAAGACTGATTAACAATCATTAGGGATGGGCCATATTCGGATCCATAATTATAACAGTGTAGCAGATCTGTTTATGCTGAGTTACGCTGGATTTATGCCAGTGTAACAGATCTTGCTATGATAGAGCAACTGTTGATACTCATGCATATTGTGGGAAGCGTACGTTAAGAAAGCTACCATCTGCCAGCACTATTAGTTGATAATGTTCCCTGACCAAATTCATTTCACGTAGCTGTCAGAAAACATAAGGTCAAGAACATGGGTCTAAATCTGTATTTTTGGTCCCTTGAGCTCCGTAAGATAATAGTTTGTGTTTTATAGTGTATTACTGTCATATAGTATGAAGAGAGTTGGTCTAACTATGACTCCTGTATAATTTATTCAATACATTTAGCCCTTTTTGCCAGTCTCCAATGACTCATGAATATATTTTGATTTTCATAAATGTGTTGTATGAAATAGTTCGAACTCTTTAGCCTATTAATTATTCAGGAGCCACTGACTTTGCATTTCATCAGCTATCCACAGTCACCTAAGTTATTTGGCATTGCTTCTGCATTCCCAGTTGGATAACTGAATTTTTTTATAATAAGGTGGGAAACTGGAAGTTTCGAGTTGGCTGAGCAAACCCTTTCTGCACTAGATTTCGTTTCCCATGAACATTCTTTTAACTGGAAATCACTCAGATGAATGGGTGCAGATCAGAACTTGGTTTGGAATATCACTGAAGCAAATTCATTGAGGCAAATATTTTTTTGGCAGTGTTCAATGCAGTTCTAAAAATTGAGGCTTTCTGTTACAATAAACTATTTTTTAAAATGTGCATTCAATGTAGCCAATCACAGACACCATGCTTAAATTTGGTTGACTTATTGATTTATGTGAAGAATAATTCATTTAATTACAATAAGTGAGAAACACTAGCAGATGTCTTAAGTAGATCTGTAAGTTGACTTATCCAGCATTAATTAATGTATAAGTCCAGTAACCACACTGTATAAGTCCAATAACCACAGTAGTAACCATATAGCAATTGTAGCATGGGCATTAGCAGTGCAAGCTTCCTTCTGCTGCCTCAGCCATCTACCTCAGCCCTGTTCCGGGGTGTAATCATTAACAGTCACAAGGTGTCCCATTTCCATCCCCATTTAGTTCTTGACCTCTCTCTTGAGAGTGCCAGCATCAGCACTGAATGATTGGCAGAAGTATGGTATTGCCAAGTGTAATGCTGGCCTTGTGATGTGGGCAACTGATGAGGTACTAGTGGGTGATTTCACTCATTTTGGAGAGCACCAAACAGCCATCAGATGGTAACAACATTCAGTCTCAATCTGACCTTGAAATAATGCCCTAGGTGTGAAAGGCTCTGTACACCATTATACAACTCTTCCCCCTACCTCATCCCCCCCCCCCCCCAAAAAAAAAAAAGCTGCACACTGCTCAGTATGGCCTTTCTAAATCCTACTCAACTATCTTGCACTGAGAGAGCAGGGAGGCGGCAAGAGACTGCTTGCAGGCTTGTCTTTATAGTTATCAGCTGGAGCCTGCATGTGCACATTTATCACCAGGCCCTGCCGCTAGAGTTCTAAAGGAGGAGTGGAATCAAATATTGCTTCCCAGCTGCTGTTTTTCTATTTATGAAATATGTTATTGAAAAATAATTTAATACATTCGTAATGTCCATGTTTCCCAAGAAAGTGAACAGTTCCACTTCAGAGTCCCCACTGTGTTCTGTAAACTCTGAATTTATTACATACTGAACACTATCAATACTCCCCTACATTTTTAGAGTACCCATTTGCCCAGAAGTTATAATAGGGAGCAGAATTTGATGGAAGTGGCACATCAGCCTTTTTACTGTTGTCCGACGTTTTCAAAAGGCTTGGGGGCGGTAGCTGTTGCAACATCCTATGGCAGCCTCGTACCTTCTGTGGTTATACTTAATAAATGGGGGAGTTCATATGTCTAAAGCAGGTGCAGAGTTTTCACTATAACAGGAAAGCTGCAGGATATCTATTCTCAGAGTGGAAACAATAAAGTTTATTCCATAAAGAAAGTAATGATAATTGAAGTCTCTATCACCATAGCAAGTCAAAGCACATATAAATAACGTCTGCCAACACAGAAACATAGAATATCAGGAAGGGACCTCAGGGGGTCATCTAGTCCACCACCCTGCTCAAAGCAGGACCAACACCAACTAAATCATTCCAGCCAGGGCTCTGTCAAGCCTGACCATAAAAACCTCTAAGGAAGGTGATTCTACCACCTCCCCAGGTAACCCATTCCAGTGCTTCACCCCCCTCCTAGTGAAAAAGTTTTTCCTAATATCCAACCTAAACCTCCCCCTCTGCAAATTGAGACCATTACTCCTCATTCTGTCATGCTATATCATCACACCAGGCTCTATTATTTGAAATCCATAAGAACTTCATCTTTTATACTGGGCTCTGCCCTAAAGTCTTTAGTCATTCTGGGCTAGACTGTGACATTTAGACACAATCCTGATATAGGGAGAGGTGCATAATTGCATCACCCCAGAAGGAGCACTGGAGGGAGATTCTGGCTGCCTAAGTCTCAATCCCCCTGACACTGCTGCTGGGGCATGAGGCATGTATATTTTGCATCAGTCAATATGGAGAATGTTCTGCTTCCTGCAACAGCCCCACTCCTTGGTTTAGTATGGGGAAAGGGAGCATGACCTCACCTTTTTTTGGCTGCCCTGATCTCCATAGGGTTGGAGTGTGAGGAACAGGAGGGAGCAGTCCCTGTGCTCTTCAGAGGGTATTTTGTGCTGTCCTCGCACAGCTGCCAAAAGTAGAGAGGAGGTTTTTTGTATGCCCCTCTGCTACTGTACACCTGAGTTCACAAACATATTTTCTATGCTTATGCAAAGCTTCCACTGACCTCTCTGGGAGTCTTTCCTGGACACAGAGGAGCTTCATCCTGCAAGGTTCCAAGCACTCTCACCCTGATCCATCAAAGTACTTAAGTACAGGCTTATATTTAAATACCTGATTAATCCCATTCAAGTCAGTGGGGCTACTTACATGCAAAGTGTTCTATTGGATGAGGGCTAGATTGCTCAGCACCCAGCAGGATAGAGCCCAGAGTGAGCAAAAATGTGAGGATTACTCCCTTGGTGAAATATTTATAAAACACGATGAAAAAATGGCTCATATTGTTTTAATAATGTTGTACCTTAAGGCAGAAAAGATATGGGATCAGGAAATGAAGTTATTGAAGATGTTAACCTACACATTCATCTCAAACAGAAATATTAGATTTGCTATGTTTTGTGAGAAAAGATGGATAATAACATCACTTAAATTTTTATTACTTTGTACAGAATATGTGATGCGCCTAACTTTTCATTTTTATGAGTGAAATTTAATTAACTATGTTACCACCACAGAAATAGCTCAAAATTAATACTCATGATGGAAGTCAAATACTGTAGGTGAATTTCACCAATTGAAATACCCATTAAATCTGGAGACATCCTAGGCAACCAAAGTGCTGTTCTGTCAACAATAGAAGAGAAAAGCTATCAAGTAGATACCTTCATAGATTCCGAGGCCAGAATTTATGAATCCTGCAGTAACAATTGGAGCCTGAATCTTACAAACTGTTATGTAGTAAGCAAAGGGACAAGTTTATGCAAGCAGAGATTTAGAACATGAGAACATCAATGGATGCCATAAACTCTCTTTGTCCCTCTCTGTCACAACCTTTTCCCAACCCACTACCCAACTATGCTCCATCTGCATTTCCAGAAACCGCTCTGCATGTAAAAGGATGTACTGTGCTTGAAATGCCATTTGTGGGTCTGATATTTTTTCCTCTCATTACGACTCACTTCTTGGCTATCCTCACTTTTACAGGTTTTGATTTTATATTATTTAGGCATTTTCATAACCATATTGTAGCTTCAATTCCAAGGAATATTGGGATTCTGGAGTTTCTATGGGCAAGATTTTCAAAGGCACAAGTTGGATTCAGTACTTCAATGTCCATTGACTTTCATGAGATGAGCACTTAAATGCCCTTCGTAAATCTCTCTTCTAAATCTGCTATATGATAGTGAGAAGTCAATTTCAGATTAAGGTGATAATTTAAGCTTGTGTCCAGTGAGTTGGCTCACAAGGCATGGACAAAGAGAACTGTCAGGTAGCACAATACCGTGTTTCCCCAAAAATAAGACAGTGTCTTATATTAATTTTTGCTCCCAAAATTACATTACATTATATTACAGCAAGAGGCAAAACTGGAAGTACGTCTTATTTTCGGGGGATGTCTTACTTTCGGGGAAACAGGGTAATAACCGGGTGCCCCAAAGCCAAAGTTTTGACATCTGTGAGTTTGAATGGTCACTCAGAATGGGCATTTTTATAGGCCTCCGTGTCATGTTTATGCAAAGGAAGTATGTTAATAAGACATCTAACATGCCAAGCACCATTTAGTATTGAGTGTATGTGGGCAATTTATGTTTAAAAATGAATTAACTGACTGGAGACACTGAGTAATGCGTAGCACTGGGTGAAGAACCGATTTTCAGTTTGGTGGCCGAATCAAAAAATGAAACAATCCACATTTTCAAATTTCTTGGCAAAATGAAAAAAATGATTTTTTTTTCTTTTTCTTTTGAGTGCAATGAAACATTTTGTTCAAAGTGAAATGTTTTATTTTGGTGGTTAACAAAATAACAAAATTTATGGAAGTACCTAAATGAAATAAATATCTGTCCTAAACTTGAAATCAAAATATTTGGTTTCAGAAATAAACAATTTTGACATTCTCAAATTGCTGGTGGGGGGGGGGGGGGGAGACAGAGGTGTTTGGTTGGTTTTGTGTGTGTGTGTGTTTAACCGAAACATTAGTCAAAGTTTATTCAAATTCACTAACAGTTTCAGTCGCCAAAATCTGCATTTTTTGGTAAAAACTATTCACAGAAAAAATTCTCCCAGTTCTAATAGAGTAGCTATTCAGACGCTGGACTAGGACTTCAAAGCCCTGGGTTCTACTCCTTGTTCTATCACTGAGCTGCTGTATGACCTTGGGCATGTCTCTTCTTCTTTGTGTTTGTTTTGCCTCCTAGCCTTTGTCTGCTTTGTCTATTTAGATTTGTAAGCATTTCAGAGTAGGAACTGCCTCTTACTATGTGTATGTACAAGTCCTTTCGCAGTGGGGCTCTGACCTAAGCTGAGATCCCCAAGTGCTACTTTCATATTAACCACTTTCATATTATTAGTATGTACCACTTTAGCCTCCTCTCTAGAGTTAATCATGACCAGCTAATACATTTCTAAACATGACTCTCCTTGTCCACGCTAAGGGCAAAAATATGTTTATCATCATAGAGTTAAAAGTGTACCAGTTAACATGTTCTCTTACATGACACATGTTCCCAGTATTGACATGTGTTATGAGTAACTCTATAATCTAGGACAGATGCAAGAGTGGCTTCCCATCCGAAATATAAGGAACTGTAATTTCATCTATTGCACCACTACGTCCTGGAGTTATATGCTGTACAGTATAGTATGATAACAAAAATTACATGAATAGTTGAAGCCAATGCTTTAGACAGGATATGATCACTGAGACTGTGCAAACTTTTAAAAATCCTCTTTATTTCACTTTATGAAGGCCATACATCCCTAACAGTTAAAGTTGAAGAAATAAGAACTTGGCTCCAACTAGAGAACTAGTAAGAAAATGTGTATTATGAGGATACTGGTTTAAATGACCCGAAAAGAGTCAAAATTACAACCTAGGATCAGCCATAAGCTAGTGAATGTTTCTGGATTTTTTATTAAGGAGTTCATTCTAAATATTTTTTTCTTTAATATTTATATAATTAGTGACCTTGTTGGACAGGTGTTCTCAATCTTTTCCTGTTATTGACCATACTACATAGTTGGAAGTGCCTATTACTCAACTTAGGTAAACTTAGCGCTGGTGTAGACAATGGGATGGTACACACAGCATAAACTCAGCACACAAGGACTTTGTTGTTGTCAGCCACGTGCTGCATAGGAGCTTTGCAGTAATCGTTTTCAATAGAAATTGATCTTGCAAATTTAAGGAGATAGGTTGCAGGACTAGAGGAATCATCATCTGTTCTTGTCTTGTCTGATATTGCTATTACTATGCAGTAGATAAATTACAATGTAGAAGTGTGGGTAGCATCAAATATGGGGACCTCAGCAGAAACATAGCAGGATGACATCCTGATAGAAAAAGAAGATATGTTTGTTTCTCCAGACAAAAACAAGAAATGTTTTACCAGCAAAGTTTGAAGAATGCTGAAAGAATTCTGTCTCCAAGCTATTTTGGAAAAGGACATAGGGCTGAATGCTCAAAAGGAACTAGACTCCTCACTTCTATTTTAAGTACTAACTCCACTGAGTTCACTCAGCCCTCTAACTCTACTTATTAAATTAAGGAAGGAAATTAGTCTGACTCTTTCCTAACGATAGGACAAAGTATAGGACTCAAATAAAACAAATTATATGCAAGAAAAGAACATGGAAATAGCAAGACCAGAATAGACCAGATCATGATTCATCTAGTCTGGTATCCCATCTCCAGCAGCAGGTATTATTAGATGCTTCAGAGGAATATGCAAGGAATTCTGCAATAGACAGTGATGGAGTAACCGACCCAAAGGGAAATTTTCTCCCTAAAGCCATCAATGAGAGGTCAGTCTATATAATGAAGCATGACGGTTTCTCCCTCTTCCATAACTTTTCTTTAATTCCTACTATGTACCTCTGGATGTCCCTGTTACCCACATACATGTCAAATCCTCTTCTGAATCCCACTATGCTTTTGGTTTTCATAATTATGGCAATAAGTGCCACAGACTGTGATTGTGTGTTGTACAAAAACTATTTTTTATCAGTTTTAAATTTCCTGCTTTTGATTACCATCAGCTGGCCCCTGATTCTTATATTTAGAGAGAGGGTGAATAGAAGTACCCACTCTACCTTCTTTATATCATTTATTATTTCATGTGCATTTATCAAGTCATTTTATTCATCTTCTCTCTAAAGTAAATATTCCCAAACCTTTCAATTTCTCTTCATATAGAGGATTTCTGGGCATCCAATCATCCTTGTCACTCATCTCTGGACTCCTATTTCTAATTTTTATTTTGGTACGATGATCAGATATGAATATAGTATTCCAGCTAAAGGTTTACTAATTATTTATATAATAGCATCATACAATTTTTCAGTACAATTCTCATTCTTTTAAACATTTTGTTTGATTTTTTGACTGCTGGTGCACATTGAACAAAGATCTGAGCTGTCCACAGCTTTCACCAGATCTTTTTCTGATGTTATTAAGGTTAATTTAGAACCTGATAAATTGTATGAGTAGTTTGTGAGTAGTTCAAATTGTTCCATCCAATATCCATTACATTGTATTGGTCAACATTGAAGATGGGAAAGGAATCTCTCAGCAAATAAATCAGAAGGTCACAGATGTCAAATAAGATGATGGGAAATAAGGCATTTAATTGACTATCACCTTTGACTATAACATTTGATGTGAAAGGGAAAATAAAATTAGGATGCTTGATGACAAATTTCAGATGCCTTCCCTTGCTATTGCACCTCTAAACATGGCAAAAGGAAAAACCATCCATGTAATTCCCTATGGCAGAACAGCTAAACAGAACAAGGGAACATTCTTTATGGAAGGTGTCTAATATCAGAGGAGTAGCCGTGTTAGTCTGGATCTGCAAAAGCAACAAAGAGTGTTGTAGCACCTTACAGACTAACAGATCTTGTCTATAAGGTGCTACAAGACTCTTTGATTCTTTAGGGAAGGTATTTAAGCATACAAGCCTTTATGGCATTTACAAGTAGACTGGAGTTGAATAGGACTGAATCAGAGTGTGGTGTGTGCTCCCTACAAGGACAGACATTTTCACCCAAGAAATTTTTTGCTGCATTTAACCTTATTTAAACTTTCTTGTATTTAAGTGATCAGTAGGATCTCTCTAATTTATAGTTTGGGGTCTAATAGTCACTGGGCAGTGTTTTGTTTAATGGTGTGAGAGATTTAAGCATTGACAGTGAGTTTCTTAGTGGGAGTCCTATTAGAGCTTCTGAAAACAAGGGCTGGTTATCTTTACTGGGCACATTATAGGCTACCAAACCTGAATTTTTAAAATAGTTTGTGTTCCGTGGCCCCTTACTGCCCTGTGTGAACTGCGTGTATCTCAGGTATCTGCCTGTGGAGGAGAGCAACTGTGGGGTCACTGTTGGTTCTGTGCTTGTGGGTGGGGATTGCATTAAGTCTTCCCTCCGCCTTCCAACAGTGGAGGGAAGACTACTCCCCAACACCAAGAGGCCCATGGAGCTAGGGATGGAACTAAGAACCTAAGTGTAACTCTTAATGTCACAATTTGCTTCCCTGTCTGGGCCCTGAAATAACACAACTCTGCATTTCCCCTTGTTATGAAGTCGCAGTTATAGCTGAGTGAATTTTCGGTTAATGGTTTATTCAGCAAAAATTCAATTTTTGATCTACTGAAACTTGCTCTCAATTTGGATTGAATCTTGCAAATAGTTTTAGCCAAAAAAGTTGGGAGATATTTCCAACCCACCCCAAAATGTCTTGTTTCCACCCTTTCAAAACAAAATTTCAACTTTTTGTTTCAGAGGTGTTTTGTTTAGAAATGTAGCTGGATATAAGTTTTTAAAACACCCCCAAATTAACCAAAACATTTCACATTTCAGGTAAAAAAAATCTCCTTTAACTCAAAATGGAGTTTTGGGGTTTTTGTATCAGTGAGAAAAGCAAAATATTTCCATTTTTGACTGACCTCAAATGATTTTTTTTCCTGATTTTTCAGCTTAGCAACCAAATTGAAACACTAACATTTCGCTCTGCTCTAGCCATAACTATACCCTTAGAAATCTGATGGGGAAGTGTTTCTTTCGTCACTGCTAGATTCTTAAAGCTCTGTCTTTAGAAACATCATAAAATACTGTGATCCAATCATTTGTCCAGCTTACCTTTGCAGCTGCATTCCCCTGATGGTGCTCCCATTATACTAATATAACTTTGGCAAAGAATGCAAGACATATGCAATGACAGCCACATTTTTCGAGATATTAAAAGAAACTTCTTCAGTCGGGTCAATCAAAGTTTTTAATGTTCCGAGCATTTTTACAGACTGTATATTGAGAATCTGGCTGTATTTAACTGACTTGAGAGAGTTTCTAATCCTCATCACCATATTCGATATGCAAACTTAATTACTGGCTCTGGACAATTAAAGGCCACACTCCAATATACTTAATAATGCTGAATAGTACTTGCTCTAGAAATGATCAACGGCACACCTTATGCAGAATGGTGCTATCCAACATGTGTAAGGCCACACAATCTGGCCCCTAATAATTAGTAGAAATCCAAACTCATGCCTAAAATTTAGGCAAATATTAAAGTATGTTCCTTGGCTTCATTATGATCTGAAGCAGCATCAGATTCTGTCTTTGTTTTATCACTTAGTATCTGATAAAATCAAGACTACTCCTAAAATTCTCTAGATCACAAATTAGATAGCAGTGAAATATGGCTCATGAAATGGTCTCTTTAAAGCACACATAACCATCAGTAACTTTAAAAAATATCTCTAGTCCGTTTATTAGTCTTGTGAGCAAATACAGAAGAAGAAGTGTCGACCAAAAATCATTCCCAGAAGATCATTTTAAAGACATTTTCTAAAGGAAGAGCAACAAAGAAGTCAAGTCTCAAGGGACAGCAAAAAAAAAGTTCTGGGCAGCTATGAAAGGATAGCTAATTTGTCAGCGTTCACTTTTACATGATGTGGTTCTATAGAGGAATTTTAATGTGGTGTCCTCTGTTAAATGCTGAAATGATTTCCTGAGGTGAAACTGACTGGCATGCTAATCAAGGTACACCATGTCCACCACTAGAAAAGTAATATTGCTAAAGGTGGCATTCACAAGTAGCCAGGAGCTTTATATGAGGTGAAATCCCTAGAAACTGCACCAAGATCTAAATAGATATCTAGTGGAATGTCAGTGTAGTAAGATAACAGGAAACAAAAGGAACTGAGGTTTTGTATTCTGAAAATATTAAGGACAAAAATCAGTAAATAAACCACAGCTGGTGCTCAGCTAGAGAGACAAATATCTACAGTGAATGTGAATCTCTGCAGAGGGAGTGGAGGGCCCAATGCCTAAGAGGTTCTTCTGGACACACCTTTACATTTCTCTCAGGGGCTTTCACTGAGGCATATCTTAATTATTGTTAGAGTATCAGAATGGTTCTTCGTACTTTACAGATATGTGAAAGGAAACCCACTGCCCTAAAGATCTTGTCCTCTAATTCACGAGTTCTCAACCTGGGGGTCATGAGCCATGGAGAAGTTGTGACCAGGTTCTTGTCAGTTAACACCGCCCTCCCATTGTTTGTGGCTAGATGGGAGGAGGGTCTTTCATGTTCTTGGTATAAAATGGGGTCACAGTGTGGAAAAGATTGAGATCCATTGATAAAAAGACCAAAATAATTGGTGGATGAGTGGGAGAGATGCACTATAAAACCAAAGCAAATGAGCAGCTAAGTCATTCTGACTATCACTTTGTCCCTCCACTTCTTATTTTAGTCCTTTTTACCACAGCTCCTTCCTCTCATTGGCAATTGTACCAAAATGTATGGTAGTTTTATGTTGTGGCTAAATGCTCAGCAATGGACTAGTGCATACCAACAATTTAATTTCTACCTATGTCTTCAACAAGAACAGTTGTTCAAGGAGAACGGGAACTGCCAAGTCTACAATCTTAAATTAGCTTAACGTTGAAAGCACTGGTTAATCAGTTCTCTGTTTTCTCATAGCATCCCATTTGCTGCCAAGATTAGCTTACAATTGATTATTATTTAAACAAAAATATCAGAATTTTTATTCCAGATTAATGATTAATGTACAGACAAGAGACATACATGATGCTTTGCCCTAAAGGATTTATTGGCACTTTTTTTGGATGACATGTACTACTCCGAGAGAGCAAAGCTAACATAAAGCATGAAATAAAATGAGCTCTGGATCATCCCCACCACAAGCCCTGATCAGATTAATGTGGGCCAGAAAGGGCCAATTAACCTTATATGCTGCACCTGGAGGAAAGACGGGGATTGATAGGGCCTAACTGCAGATGAAGGTCAGGCTGAACCAGTCTTCTGACCCTCCAGATGTGTGCTTTATAGTAAACTAAACACACACTGAAATATTGCATTTAGAAAAAAAAAAGGAGACAAAGGGAGGGAGATTAGAAACCGCATTGGGACTAGTGAATATCAGACTAGGAAAAATCCTATTACTTGTCAGTACACACACACACACACACACACACACACACACACACACGTCACTTGTCCAGTCTGGGATTTTTGCTTATCAGAGACAATATATTTATGCGCTGTATGGTGGATAGGCCACTGCCCTGCACTTCAAACAATCAAAAGCCCTGATTGCTGTGATGTCCAAAATGTTTTCCGTAAAGGAAAAAGTTATAGTGAATACCCTTCCTGACTGTCCACTGAGCAACAGAACATATCCACCGAGCTTTCTATGTTAAATTACTTCTCTGGATCCTTTCAGCCAGTTGTGCGCATTACTGAACTTCAGGGACAATCAATATGAAGTTCTATATTGCTGCAAAAAAATGGTGACAAATGAGTCTGAAATGCCAGTTGTCCTAGAAGCCAGTAAATGTTTGCCTGACCTGACCGGGAAAAAAAAAAAGCTTAGACTTGGACTTGATTTTCACTCCCTATGCAATATACACATGTCCGAGGAATGACTTTTAGCTTTGTTCATCCTTATTTTGGGTTTCAGAGTGTTCAGTCTGATAACAAAGTGATTGTTTCAGTGTTTATGCTACTGACTAGAGTGTTATTGTTACTATCGTTTATTTACTTGAGGTGTTTCTTTATATAAGACAGACAAGCCAGTACACTTCCTCCCTGCATGTGCTTATTCAGCTGTGACCAAAACAGCTTCTGCTGCAACGGACTTTTATGAGGATATTTGAGAAGCCCCGAGGGTGAAGTGCTGGTGAAATTGCTACTCCCCCCGCCCCACAAAAAAAAAAACACCCCATCAGTTACTAGAGATGAGCCTGAATCACAACCTCAAATCCAAACTAGCCATAATTCAAGAAGGGGGAAATGTCATGGGAGGGCTACGTCCCAAATTTTTAGCCATTTTGCTCTTAAACCTTGTAACAGCTGCTCACAATTCATATCTGCCTGCAGAAGATCAGTGTAAACACTGTCTCCTTGATCTGCCAGTGGATTACACTGATGGGTCACGTGCCGTGGGCCACAGGTTGACTACCACTGGGTTACACAATTACTTTTTAAACCCTATTTACATCCCTAATTATCTTCTAAGTGGTTACAAATTCATTGTTTAATAATATGTTCCATTATCTTTTCAGGTTTTGAAGTTAGGCTGACTTGTCTATACTTATGCAGATAGGTACTTTAAAGATAAGGTACTCTATTTGTCCTTCTCCAGTCTTCTGAAACCTTGGCTGTCCTCTGAGTTCTCAAAGATAATTCCTAACAGTTCCAAGAGTGTGTCAGCTGGTTCCTTAAGCATCCTAGGGTGAATTTCATCAGGCCCTGCTGACTTGAATACATTTAACTTATTTAAATATCCTTTAGCCTGTTCTTTCCCTATTCTGGCTTGTATTCCTCCCATGTTGTTGATATTGCGTTGAGTACCTGATCACCATTAACCTTGTTAGTGAAGACTGAAGCAAAATAGTCATTAAACACCTCAGCCTTCTTGATGTCATCAAGTATTTGTTCTCCTTCTCCACTAAGTAGAGGACCTATACTTTCCTTCATCTTTCTCTTGCGCCTAATATAAAGAACTTCCTCTTATTGCTTTTTATGTCCCCTCATAGGTTAACTCATTTTGTGCCTTGGCCTTTCTGATTTTGTCCCTATATGTTTATGCTATTCTTTTGTACCCCTCCCATCATAGCTACACTTCTATTTTTAACACACTAGCTCAATCAGATCAAGTTCATATACGTCTCCTGAAGCTGAAATGTACAGCTTCCAGCTCCAGTGTAGACATACCTTATGGCACTGTAAAATATAACCCCTGCCAACTGAGTTGGTATGAAGATAGCCTATGCTATCCTCAAAAGGTATGCTGGGAGCTGTAGCACCACCAGAAACGGGTGTGATAAAGGCAGCACCAAGAAAAAGGTATACTAAGTGGTCACATGGGTGGGAAGCAATCTTGGGGCACATTGACTCCATACAAGGGACTGAAAACTGGGTGAGTTTGCTATGTAATTTTATGAATTGCTCCATTTGTTTTCCCTTTCTCCCACCACATTTGTGGTAGACAGTTCATCCCAGCCCACCAAGGAATACCTGGTAACGCTGTTTACAATATTCATAATGTAAGCAGCACATTCAGAGAGGTTCCTGATCATTGCGGGGGGAAGCCTTTCTAAGACCTGTGTATCATACTTGGCACATATATATTTCAAACAAGTATTGTCAAAGAGGACATTGAATCTTCCAGTTTTTCTTTAATAATGACAGTGATTTAATATGGCGTCTGCCATAGGGACAGAGCTTTGAACATTTTTAAAGAGCAGCAGAGACAGCTAGTCAGTCAGTCTTCAGAAAATTTGTTCCGGGATCTGAAGGCTAACAAGAGTGTAGAATAAAAGGAAACTTTTATGAGGAAATTTTGACTAGTTATTTACATCTGCTTATTTAATGCTGGTCTTCTCAGGTTCTTTTAATTTTCTAAATGTAAAGATTTACAAACAATACCATGTTTTACCTTTACCTTCTGTTGCTTACCCTTGTGTGCTATGTTGAA
Source organism: Sternotherus odoratus (assembly GCA_032164245.1). Classification (NCBI taxonomy): domain Eukaryota; kingdom Metazoa; phylum Chordata; order Testudines; family Kinosternidae; genus Sternotherus; species Sternotherus odoratus. The sequence goes on along the minus strand of JAVMKO010000001.1, from coordinate 199,743,087 downwards.
GAGGGACAGCCAAGTCCCAGATAGGTATAACTGAAAGCTAACCAAATATTCCATAAAAATTGAATTATCTTGGCTATCCTGTTGTGTCCAAACAGGTTTGTTTATCATTTTGCCAACCCCACATTAACAAGCTAATATAAATATGGAACAGCAATAACCAATGCCGATGAGCATCATGGACTGGATCCTTCCACAATTGTGCCTACAGAACTCCCATTTACTTCATTGTAAGTTGTGCACTTCCTGCCAGGAGATACTGGGTCATTATTTGTTATCACTAACTCTCTTTAGATTCTCCGGTTATTTTTGTTCTGCTCTCTGAGTCACACTGTGTTGTGAAACTGAGTCTGGTAGTAGAAACTAAACTTTTAACTTTTAACTTTCTTTATCAACAACAAAATTTTGAGGGGGAAAAAAGCTATTTAGTCTCAAACCAAAGGGAAATGTTGGGGATAATTTAGTATTTATTATACAAATTGGTTTTTTGAGTGATGGAATTCAGAAAAATGGCGCCGTTATTATCAGTTTTGTACAAATTTTGTCATTAGTTTTCCACTTGTATTGTACATCAAAAATGGTTTGCCTACTGATCTTATGTATTAATCCTCAATTTGTGTCTTGAAATGAATTTATGAAAGTTGATATAGCCTCTATTAGTACTATGTCAGTTGAGTATGACACATTTTAGAAGGGATTCTGTGAGCCCTTCGGGCTATGCTGAAGGAGCTTCTGTGGAGTTTGAAATGTATTTCACAATAATTTAAAGGTATGTAATAGATTTCTACCTTCTGCTGGGCCTGAAAAGTTGGGGTCATTCTGGTTATGATCTCTGTGGGCTATGTCAGTGGAGCACGTAATTTCATTTGAAATTGGGGCATCACTTTAGATGCAATATCCACTATAACCCAGTATTGGAAAACTATTGTAGAAGGGAAAAGATGGACACATTTTAAGAGGATTTCTGATCTGTAGGTAGAGAGTTGGCAGCCATACCAGGGCAATATTAAGACAACAATTAAAAGGTTCACTGAAAATTTCCTGGGGTTTTTTGAAGATTTTCTTTCAAACCTATTCATATTTGTTCTTTACAGTATCATATGATATTTATTTGTGCCTTAATCAAGATTTTGTATGAGAATATAGAATCCATTTGTTTGTGTTTAGACTCATGACTGACATTTTTGGATACACTTCATAACCCAGATACAGAAGGTGCTATCTATTTATATTACAATTGCAGTGTGGTCCTATTTTTTATATCTGTAATTACAACATATATATTTTTAGAATGATTACAGTGCATTTATATTGTAAATTAATTAGAGCTAGAGTATAAACTTCAGTTTCTGTTGTCTTTATGTTCTGGCCACAAAATATGTATTTAAAAATTCCTGAAACTAAGATCACTCATATCGGGAGAATGAACTACCTCCTTTGCAGATGTACTAACCATTTGCAGGCATGGAGCAAAGGGACTTCCCAGGAAGGTTTGCCTTATTTCCCAAACTATTTGTTTTTTAGTTGCTTATGTTCGTGGAGCTTTGAGTTTCCACCAGTATCTTTTCCCATTGATTATGTGATTTCAGGCAAGCAAGAACACATTTCCTCTGCCTTACAACTGACTAATGGATCGATTGAGCAGTGTTGTCTGTGCCTGTCTTTTTGTTTGTCTCTTTGGGATTGTGTCTGAGGGACATACATTGAAGATACAGTTAAGTTATTGCCATTAAAGTGGCTAAAATAGAATTAATTTTTTTCTTAGCAAAAAATATTTCCATTGCCTTTGAAATCAGTGTGAGGTTTTTTTAAGACATGTTAAGTGTTAGGGTTTTTTTTATTAATATGTACAGAATATGACTAAGCCAAAGAACTGTACGTCTAAAATTTATTCCTATAATAGGTTCTGGCTTTTTTTGTCCTGCTTTGACTTTTTTATAGCTTTGTTTTCTAGTTTACTTAAAACTACTTTGTCTAAACAGCAGTTATTTTGAAACTCTGATGATGTCAGTGCTGATATGCTCTAATTTATTCAAGATTTCATTTTGTCTGTTCTGGTTTTATTATATTTGAAGTGTTGCTGTACTGGTGTTGGTGCCAGGACATGAGAAAGACAAGGTAGGTGAGGCAATATCTTTTATTGGACCAACTTCTATTAGTAGAAGGTCCATGCTTTCGAGCTACTCGTATCTCTTCTTCAGGTCTGAGATAGGAAATCAGAGTTTCCGAGCTAAACACGAGTCGGGACAGATTGTTAAACATAAGGGGTAATGCAAGTTGTAGGAGGCCACTTGAAATGGAATGCATGATAAGGGTTTGATTGTTATACATAATTGGTCTACCAAGGCTTAGCAGGCAGATGTGTGTTACAAATTGTTGTAATGTGCCATGAATGAGCTCTTGAATGAACTGACCCAGAAAAATGATAAAAGACAAAAACACCATGTCTCCCATGGGTGAGTATTTTTTTACTAAGTGATCACTCCCTATTTGATCTTTCAGTACTCCTCCTCGATGAAAACCTCCACAACACCTTCAAAAGGCAAGCCTGAGAACTTAAATTCATGGACTGAAAAGGGGCACTAGTTTCAAGTAACACACACTTTCCTACTAACCATTAATTGCCCATTTCAAACTCGGTTTGCATAACAATCTAACCGTTATTTCCCATTCCATTTCAAGTGACCTCATGCAACCTTATTACCCCTTATGCTTAACAATCTGTCCCAACTTATATTTAACTCAGGGTATGTCTACATCACAGTGGCACAGCTAATGTAGACATACCCTGACTACAGCATCAGGCATATCCTGACTAAACATGTACTTACAGGGGAAGGGGAACTTCCATCACTGTAGTAATTCTGCCTCTTCTAGAGGCAGCACTAAGACGATGAAAATATTCTCCTGCTGACTCAGCGCGGTCTACATTCAGGTTTAGGTCAGCTTAACTACAATTCTTGAGGGAGAGGTGAATTTTTCACAAACCTAAGTGCTATAGTTAGGTTGACCTAACTTTTAGGTGTCAACCAGCCCTCAGATATTTTGATTTCCTTCCCCAGGCCTGAAGATGAGCTCTGTGTATCGCAAAAGCTTGTACTTTCCTCCAACAGAAGTTGATCCAATAAAAGATATTCTCTCACCTACCTTGTTGCTCTGGTTTTACAGTAAAAGCTTTTTTATCCACCATGTTGGGTGATTGGGGGGTGCGGTAAATGAAAAATTCCAGTTAACTAAGAGGGAGGGAGTTTGGATGTAGGAGGGGGCTTGGGGCATGGGGTTGGGGCAGTGGAGGGGCTTCAGGGTGCCAGATCTGGTTGGTGCTTACCTGCAGAGGCTCCCCAGAAGCAGCAACATGTCCCTGCTGCTTCTAGGCAGAGGTATGGCTAGGCAGCTCTGCGTGAAGCTCTCATTGAATATGGTTCCCTCCTACACCCCAGCCAGACAGCCTCTCCCATACTCCAAACCACTTGTGACCATTCTTCCATTTACGAGCTGTAGGGACATGTCGCCACTTCTGGGGAGCCACATGGAGCCAGGTAAGGAGCTTGCCGGCCCTGCACCAAACAGACTCTAAATTGGACTTTCAATGAAGATCAGAAATGTTGGTTTATAGAGCTTTGGTAAAGTGCCGGATAACACAGCTTTTACTGTATTATGTTAGCGTCCAGTCTCTCTCGCAGAACTGATTTAAGATCAATCGTTTATGCAGAAACTGTTCAAAGATTCAAGAATAGCAGCCGTGTTAGTCTGTATCTGTAAAGAAAGCGAGGAATACTTGTAGCACCTTAGAGACTAACTAGGTAGACTAACTAACTAGAGACTAACTTGTCTCTAAGGTGCTACAAGTATTCCTCGCTTTCTGTTCAAAGATTGGCATCAGCTACATCTGCCTGGGATGACAAGTTATGCAGCTTCTCATAGTCTGTAGATCTCAGGTAAAATTTTATGATGTGGCTAAAGATCCACCCTGGAACCTGGTGGAAAGCAAAGCTGATACAGAATTCATCTCTTAAAAAAAAGAGAAAAAAAAACATGGGAGAATCCATAATTTAGAAAAATGTGCTGTGATAACCAACAGCAAACTGAAAATATAGCCTATTTTCTCTCAATTTTAGTTAATGCAACTGATCAAACACACTTTAATTTGGTCAAAAGGCACACTTTTCTATTTAAAGAAGCATTGAATTTATATTTTAACAATCAAATATTTATATTTCTTTCTGACCTATAGTTTTTGAATGTTCACCAAAAATCCATGTTAGATATACCAGGTCTAAATCTGCTCCAGAATAAGTTGTTATCCAACTTCAGGGAACAGGGAGGAGAATGTTACTTGTGGAGCTGGGAAAACAATTGATTTTTTTCCCCTGTTCATGGGCAGTTCTAAGGGGGAAATGATTTGAATCAAACCAAAAATAATTTTAAAAAATTGCAATTGGATAAGTCAGAAAATGACATTTCATTTAAGTCACTTTTATAAAAAGGAAACGAAATGAAGATCTACGTTCATAAAACAGGACTCATCTGAGATGGGAAAGACCCTGATTTGAATCAACACTCCGGAGCAGGGACTTGAGCCCAGATCCCCTCCATGCAGATGAGTAACCTCACTATCAGGCTATAGAGTTACTGGTGCAATAACTTTTCAGGTATTTTATACAAAGTGGAACAGTTTTACCAGGAGAAAATGAAAGCATCTCCTCACCCCCCAGAATAACCAATAGCCTAGCCTGATGGTGTGGACAGTCACTTGGGACAAGAGTGACTTTGTATCAAGTCCCTGCTCTAGCATGGAGATTCAGACTGGGTGTCCAGATACATGGCTAAGAACTGGGTTATTGGATATGGGGGGGGGCACCTTGTCCAGTGGTTTTGTGAATGGTGTCTGATTCTAGCCTGGAAAATTGAAGTGTTTTGGTATGTGAAAATGAACCATTTCGACATTCCTAAATGTTTGTTTTGTTTTGTTTTTGTTAGAACAGGGTACCAAACAGGGTACCAAAATCTACACAAATTTGTGAAATGTTTTGGTTGATCCAAATCGGCGTTATCTGAGGAAAGAAAATCACCCAGCTCTAGTTAGCCAACTGAGTTCGCCAATTACACTTTGGAGTACGGGGCAGCATGCCCTCAACTGAGTCTTCCCCACACTTCCAGTGACACCGGGCTAGAACCTCACTCAGCAGAAGGACAGAGTAGCAAGGAGAGTGTGTGCCAGCAGGCCCCCAAATTCCTGCTTCATACCATGTATCCTCCTTCCCCAACACCTTTCACAGCTTGGTAGCCAATGAGACCTCTACCTTGGCCTGTATGATTAAAACAGGGGCACATAACTCTATGGGCCTGTCTATGTTGCATGTAGGAGTGAGCCTCCCAGTCCGGGGTCCATAGACTTGTGCTAGCAAGGCTCATGCTAGCCCTCTAAAAGCAGCTGTGTTCCAGCTGGAGCTTGGGCTCTGAAGCAAAAGCTCCAGCCCAAGTCACAGCATCAACACAGCTATTTTTAGAGTGCTACCATGATTCTGTTGGCCCAGGCTGGCAGGGCCCAGACTGGGAGGGTCCAGATGCAGTGTAGACATGCCCCATAAAATCACTGCTGAACTACTCATCCGATTAGGCCACTTTGTATGCCACACCAACCCAGAAATAGGGTTGAGTAGTCATAAAAAGAATGAGGAGTACTTGTGGCACCTTAGAGACTAACCAGTTTATTTGGGCATAAGCTTTCATGGACTAGAACCCACTTCATCAGACGCATAGAGTGGAACATACAGTCGGAAGACATAGATATATATACAGAGAACATGAAAAGGTGGAGATTGCCATACCAACTTTAAGTGACTTAATCAATTAAGATGAGCTATTAGCAGCAGAAGAAAAAAACACGTATGTAGTGATAACCAGGATGGCCCATTTGAAGCAGTTGGCAAGACAGTGTGAATAACAGTAGGGGGATATTTAGCATGGGGAAATGTATTGCAAACATGGAGAAATAGATTGCAATTTGTGTAATGACCCAGCTACTCTCAGTCTTTATTCCGGTCTAATTTAATGGTATCCAGTTTGCAAATTAATTCCAGTTCAGTAGTTTCTCACTGAAGTCTGTTTTTGCAGTTTTTCTGTTGAAGAATTGCCACTTTTAAGTCTGTTACCGAGTGACCAAAAAGATTGAAGTGTTCTCCTACTGGTTTTTGAATGTTATGGTGAGAAGCCATACTATTCCCACTCTATCGGTCATCTAACTGATGTTTCTCAAATATTTTATGATAGTGGTATCAAAGATACCATCATTTTAAGCATGCTAACTAGAAGCTGCCATGTCTTGCATACCTAAGACATGCAACTTTTCTAAGAATAGACCTTGGAGAGATTTGAAAATGTATGCCCCTCCCTGCAAGATATTTAGTAATTTGAATAACGAAATGTTCATTTTGCAGCTGCTGCTGCAGGCAAGGAAAGAAGCATTTATAAACCACCCATCTCCTCCCCCTAACAAGAAAAAAAGACAATGCCAACTACCTGCTTGATTGCCTGGCCATATCAGAATGCTCTATTGCTGGATTTCATCAGCCTCTCTATTCTAATGCCTGTGACAGTGGTGACAGCCATAGCCACAGAGTAACAGTCTGGGCTCGGAGGTGGGGGCTTTCTGTCATTGAGCGACATTAGAGCCAAGTTGAATGCCAGAAGAAATTGCATTTTGAAAGACAAACAGCATGTTACTGCCACAATCAGTCAGCCATGAGTAAGGCTTGCTCATTACCCCTCTACAGAGTAAGCTTCTACTTGCCTAACGGGGGTATCCTCCCTCAGCAAAACACACACACACACATACACCCCAACACACACACACACACACACACACACCACCACACACACACACACACCACCAGCAGCAGCAAACATTTCTGGAACACCCAAGAACAAATCTGGAATGTTTACCATGTAAAATTTGACTGATTGTGACACTGATCTGTTGCTTGTCTTTCCGAATGCTCCTTGTGCTAACATTTAAATTGGATCTCCTGCCACTTAGTGACAGAACTTCCTCTGACCCCACCCTGGCTCCTACCTAGTTACCGCTGTCACAGGCATTAGCTCTCCTACTCATATTTAGGAAGGTCTTTAGGGCAGCCCTGAGCATGACATCCCCACACATATCTGGGCTGACTCTTCTTCCCTTTCCTGTCTGGGGAAGCAGTGGACAGGCATGTGGACGGATTAAGCTTTGCTGCTGCTGTTACAAAAGGGAGGTCTACACTACCCGCCAGATTGGCAGGTAGTGATCGATCTATCAGGGATCGATTTATCATGTCTCACTCCCCGAGCGTGCTCCCTGACAACTCCTGTACTTCACCTCTGTGTGAAGTGGAAGCAGAGTCAACAGAGGAGTAGCAGCGGTTGACTCACCGCCATGAGGATGCCCAGGTAAGTCAACCTAAGATACTTTGACTTCAATTACGCTATTTGCAGAGCTGAAGTTGTGTATCTTAGGTCAAACCCTCCCCCCTTACCCCAGTGTAGACCAGGCCTAAGAAACACCCTTTTTCATGGGCTGGAGAAGAACCTGCAAGTGGGCTATCCCCAGAGGACAGCTGAAGAAGAATGGTTTGTGAGCTTCCCTATTGCAGTACATGTATGTGATGCCATCTTGTCTTATATAAGAGCATAAAGTATAACTGACCATCAGTCATAAAAGAAGCTGATTACTTGTGTTAAGGGTTAAACTTATTCACAGCTTTGTTTATGATTGCTAAGCAAAACGTTTCTCTGTTATGTGCTTGGTAGATAAAAGTGCCTGTGTCAGTATCTCTTATTCTGCCCTACATTAGACTATGTATGTTGATTAGAACAATGAGGTCTTGTACGAACTGCTGCTGTGGCCTGTTTTGCATGTAGCTTAAGGTGAGGTATTAGTTACTTTTGTCTAGCCTAGCAAATGTGTTCATTTCACATTCTGTTCAAACATTGTATCTGTAAGACTCACTAGCTGTAGAATGATTCATTGTCTTAGAGACCAGATGGTGACCCAGGTCAGGGACCCCTGGTTTATGTAATTGTTGATAGTACGCATGCCCCTGGCAAATGTATTAACTTAGACCACGCCTCTTCTGCACACCACTCTGTATTCTATAAATCTCTCATGATGTCTTAAAATAAACTGAGCCTTCTCCTTCCTCCGAGAGGAGGGAGCATGAATGGTCCACCTTGATCAATGGCTGTTTGTTTAACTCTTCATTGGTCTCGGACAGCTTTTGAGCTTTTTACCTTCTAACTCCGTCCTACCCAGAGTTTCAGGTAAGGGGGTGACACGGTCTTTGATTTTCCCCCTAACAAGTGCACAATTCTGTCAGAATCAGAAAGCTAAAAAGGTCCCCCCAAAAGGAGATTCTCCCCCACTCTTTCAGTTATGCTATTTTTTGGTGTTACTTGCAACAATTTTTCCAGCAAAATATTCAGCTTGTAATAAGATTTTCAAGTTGGCTATGTCCTTTAATATGACCCTTGGCACATTTGTTGTCTTCCTTTCATCTCTAATCATTTAGCACAACAGTCCCATATGCAATGAAGTGAGCATTAATTTGAGAGGCTGAGACAAATAGTTTGGGGAAATCAAGGTGGGAGCAGGTGTGAAATTTGATTCAAACTTGGACCCCAATTCTCCCAACAGTTATATGGCGATCAGTAGGCAGAAGAGTCCGAAAGGCAAGCAGCATGTCAGTGCCACAATCAGTCAGACTTTACATGTTAAACATTCTAGATTTGTTCTGAGGTCTTCCAGAAATGATTGCTGCTGGTGTATCTATCGTGATGAAGTTAACAGAGTTGTGCCCATGTAAGTGATGAGCAAATTGTGCTCTAATAAATCTGAACAAGCATGAGGAAGTGTGTGAACATGTGCTGTGAAATATGAGTATCTAATCTGAATTTAATCACCCCGGCATGATTTCCATTCTTGATACTTTCTAGTATCACAATGTTTCTAGACCTTCACTATCAAAGGTAAAATGCACTGGATTTATACTGAATATATATTACATTTCCCCTCATAACTGTTGCAAAAAGCTAAAACTACTGCAAAGTGGAGCATTCACATGTTACAAAACATTGTGCCCACCAAACACATTAAAGGTCACATTCCAGCCTCTTACTTTTCAGACAACTCCTATTGACTTCAGATCAATGGCAATATTTGGCTTTAAGTGGAGAATACACCACTTTTTCCCCATGAAGCTAGGGCTTTTAATCGGTATTAATCTTCCCCAGGGAATCCATACAGGAATAGGGAAAGATTAATCTAAGTTTGGAGACATTTGTAATAACCACTGAACTTTTCACCTATTGTTTTGCTGATTTTTCTGTTTTCTGCAGTGCAAAATCAAGTTAGGTGAAGGAAGTCGGCCACTGTTTCACATAGTTATTTTCAAAGCTAGATCTCTGCTTCTTCCCAAGTGATCTGGTTTCCATGGAAAGCATTGCAGATTAAATGCAAAGAATAACTATAAAACATTCTAAATACATTGATTAAAAATAAAGTGGAGGCAAAGTAGGAAGATAGAGTGAGAATATGATCTTAATTTTTACAATAATAAAAGAGAAGTACAGTAAAAACACAAAAACAAAAAAAAAACCTTGTATCTTCCCTTGGAAAGCCCTCCTCCTTTCAGTTGTTTCATCTCCAAATGTGGCAAAGGTGTATTCAGTACATAGTAATGTTTATTTTACTTTTAGAATTAAAGATGACTGTACACAGTCTAAAATATTTTTGGAACCACATGAACAAAATAAAGCATTTGTGGGGCATTTGTAGGAATTAGATTAGCAGACAGCTGTGTGTTTGGAAAAAGCAATCATGAAGGCATTGGGCTCTTAAATAAATATCTGAACTTGCCATTGGAACAGGACTGGACTTTGAAGAAAACGTTGTTAACGGCACATAATTCTGAACTTATACAAAGCCTGGCAATCAAGATGTCATAAAATGACTTTAAGGCATTTAAATCTCATTCCTTCTGGGGCAAGGTTTTATCACAGAATAGTAAACCATCCCAAATAAAAAAGATAGATTTTAAATACACATGCCACTGATTGCTCAGAATGGAGGGCTTAATGCCGTAAAAAGGCAAGAAGATAAGCTAATTCCTTCCCATCTATTGCACTAGAGTAATGGAAGGAGTTGTGAAGTCACAAGAAAATGAGATTGATCTTTCTTATACCCTTTGCCCAGATAATTCTAGGAAGTCATGGATGGTGCCGCAGCCAAAGAACAAGTGGAATTTCAATTCCAGTGCTCCATTAAGTGAAAGAGCATATAGGCCAAATCATTAGATGGAGTGCTATTGAAACTATAGAGTTCAATTAGTGGTGTGTACTTTGGCCAGAAGTACACACCAAAGTACTTGGCCAGAACAGACCATTGTGTGATAATCACAATAGGAGTTAGACACAGAAAATAATGGGGATTCACAAAGCCTGGGTTAGGTGCCTAGGCTCCCATACAGTGAATGGGGAGAGATACCACCTTAGCCTGCAATTCACAAAAGCCAGTATGCTAAGCAGGCAGCTGCTAAGCTAGCCAATGGGAGATTCCGAGCAACCAGATGGATGTGTTCTTAACCCTCTCTTGGATAGGTGCCTATGGTGTTTTATCAGGAAGTCAAGAGGAAGATGACAACCTCCCTCATAATTTTAGCTCAATGGTTGGAGTACTCACCTGTGATATGGGGGGGCTGCCAGTTCAACTCCCCCCTCCACCTGAAGGGGAGAAAGGATTGAACGTTGCTTTGCCATTCCTCAGGTAAGTGCTCTAACCACTGGGGTGTATGATATGAAGGCTCCTTCAGTCTCTTCTGTTGAAGCTGTTGCACTCTGGATAAATAATTAAAGAGCAACTGGAGCAGGTGGACTGGACTCTGAATCTCCCAAATCCCAGGTGGGTTCCCTAACTACCAACCTATACAGTAATTTTCATGCTTGAGCTCTCTCTCTCACGCGTGCGCTCATTCTCTAGCCCAGATGATGCTTCAAGTAGTTATCCAGAGTGCAACACTTCAACTGGAGAGATTACAAAGTACTCCATGACAGAATATCTCAGAGTCCTATGGTGAGGACACTCACCTGAGAGTGGCAGATCCTAATTCAAATCTCTTCTTTCCCTCAAGCAAAGGTGGGACTTGAACTGGGGGTTTTTCCCACATCCCAGGTGAGTACTCTAACACATGGGCTGAAAGTTATGAAGAAAGTCCTCCCCCACTCCAAACTGTTTTGTTTTACTTTACTTCTTTTAGTTGAACATTGATGCTGAGCAAGTTTAGTTGCCTACAGGGTCGGGGAGGAGGGGAGGGGGGGAGGGCGTCAGTGATTGTGCATTGCAGTGGCCTAAAATAGGAATTTAAGTACCTAACCTCTTTTGTGTACCCAGGCCTATAGACTTAACTAACGAGGACGTACCATTCTTTTCTAGGCATTCTTATTGTTATGGTTTATATGAATGAATTTACAGATGGTCTCTGCTCATTTATATATAGAATTAAATATTCTGTACACAAAGAAGGGAATGTAAGTATTAGGCAGCCAAATTAATAATTATTAATTATTACTATAGTGGTTAAAGAAGGCTTAAGCCCTTTCAGATGTATGGATCATGTGATGCATTACTACATTTTGTCATGTTCCAGCAAAAGCTTTGCTTTGTTGCATTGTGCTTAATTCATTTTTGAAATATCATGGTATACACTGTTAATTTTTTTAAAAAATCTGTCTTGTTCAATGATTTATTTTCCTTTTTGAAAATGTTCACATTCTGAGAGGTTATTTGTAAAATAAACCACTACAGAGACTCTTCCACACTAAACTAACATCATAACTCGCAAACATATTTGGGCCAGAAACCTAAAAACTGTTTGACCAAATAATCCCATTTCTTAGTTATCAGGCAAAAAATTTCAGTCTTAGTGTTTTTCAATTAAAAATTAAAAAAATTCTAGGAAAGCAGATATTTACCACAAACATATTTATTAGAATACCCAATTTTCATTTAAAAAAATATTCAACAGAATGTTTTTGACCAGCCCTATTTTGTCCTTTCCCCACAACTCCCTCTGAACATTTATCTTCTACAGAAATATATAACTGGGTACATGAATGAATTAATAAAGTAATCTTTTTCAATAAGCATATTGTTGCCAGGGCTATTGGCTCCTCTTGTCTATGCCATAAAACTCTTCTCTGCTGAATCTTATCAATAAAGTACCTGGAACGCACTCCCCTCCTCCCCCCCAAAAGTGATAACATTCTCAAATTGTCAAAAATCATAAATATATTTTTCCAATGCCTCTTTAAGAAAGGTAACACTTTTTAAAAAAATTACAGATGGCTATCCTAAAGAAGAAATGGTTTACAGATGGAGGAAAAACTCAGTAGAAGCTGCAGACCAGAAATCTTGGAGACTCTATCAGTTTGACTTCATGGGTCTCAGAAATACTTCAGAAATTGTGAAGACCTCTGCAGGTAGGAATTGAATGAATGCTCACTCCTCAAGGTTCAGTTTTCAATTTATAGTTTTCTGCACTCTGTATATGACACGATCTCATCTGTGTCTTGAATCTGACAGGTTTCAGCTGTTAATCTACTACACTGCAATCTATTGTACATTTTTTTACTTTAATTGTGTTTATGTTTTAACCAGTTAGGTTACTCTCATGGCAAACTAGGGGCTAATGCTTTCCATAAATATTAATTTCAATGGGAACTTCAGATGTTCAGGATTCTAACATTGTAGGTGTCTAACTTTAGGGACCCTGCTTTGAAAATGGTGCCCTTAATCTGCTAGAAAATATTGATTTTTAAAATGATCACCTTTTTCGATCACTATTGGTATTTATGAACTCAGAATAAAATGCTGAAGAATATACTATGTGAAGTGAGGAATGGACTGGGCATTTGTTGAAAGTTTGTTTTCACTGAAGTACACTTTGAATTCAGGGAATTACAGTGTTTACAAGTGTTCATTTGAAAAGTGCCAAAATCCAGACTTCAATCTAATTGACTATCTGTTTGGATTTCTAACAAAACCCTTCCCTCTTCCTCTCCTCTCCATAGTATTACCAACCTAGGAATAATATTAACTTGCAGCTGCTGTTTACACTACATTTTAAGCTGCTCATTCTGCAATTAGGTGTTATTAAATTATCCTGGCATTGAGACATATGTTTTGATCACTGATTTTTTTAAAATAGCAAGCATCAAGAACATTGACTGTTTATTATCTTAGCCCAGAGCATAGCAGTAAAACTAATGAAATTAAACATTTTCATGACTAGTTAATCTTTCATCTACTTTTTTTTGTAATTTTTTTTAATGTTTCGAAGACATTGTACACCTTCAGCTGATGAATGCCTTTTTCCATTGACCTTATCAATTTATTTTAATTAAAATCTAATGGTCATTTTATTTCTACAGAAACCTTTTTCTGTCTAATAATAATTAGTAATAAATGAACTATGCATCAAATGGCATAGATTGCTAAAATTGTAACGTTAAATGTAACTCAATATAAACAATAGATGCAACACTTGGTAGATTAAAAAACTTATAACAGCCAACCACCAAAGATAGTTTATAAATGACACTGAAGTAAGCTACACATCAATAAGTGTGGCAAGTGGTGTTAGTAGCAGTCTGCTGCTTTAATATTAACCAATTATGAATTTTTAAAAAGCAGAATTTAAGTGCATCTATATTATGTATTGGGGAATGCTTGGATAAAGAGTAAAACACACTGATCTGTGGGCTTAATGTGGAAAATTTATGGATCATCTTTTTGCATCAATAATGTATTCTCATGGCTGACAGTTTTCTCATTGAAATGCAATTAACATATTAGTAAATCTTTTGGGTATTTGGCTTGGCTAAGGAGAGTGTTAACAAATGGAGCCAATGTAAAAGTTTGTTCTGCTATCTGAATAATGAATATGGATGTGTAAGTTCTTCAGGCAAGTTAACTGTGATCTGGGTGTTGGTAGATCAAGGTCAAGCCCAGGCTACATTGTGGTTTCAATATCTGTGACAGGAGGCATGAAACTAATTAGGAGAGATGGTGAGAAAGCTAGAGATAGTGTGAGTGACCTGCCGCTTCTATTCTGTGCTCACCAGGAGTCATTCTAGCCTGAAAGTTTTCATCAAGAAATCTCGTTAAATGCACAGAACAACCCCATCTGAAATATGAAACTGATGGTGGTATCCTAATAAATACAAGTATCTGCTCCATTTAAACAAGTCAGAAGCCAGCTTCACATAGTTATTTGAGATCACAAATAATAAATGAGGTAACAGGGCAAATTCCTTTTTTATACTCCCCTTCATAGACACCAAGTTATAATTTAAAGAAACGGGCGAACTGGCATTACTTTTTAACCCCCATTACCATGGCCATTTCTCAGTCATGCTTCTTAGCAAAAACCAACCACATAGCATGTCCTCTGGAGTCCATTTCTTTTCTGCCATTAGATACGTACTGTAGACCAAATTTTCAGGCACCAGCACTGTCATAGGATACACTGATCTAACATTTGGATGTTCAGATGGGCACTTAAAATGAGCACTGATGCACTAAATACTGATTTGAGCATACCATAGTGAAGTACCAACATTTGAAAATTGTTCTCATCAAACCTTTCTATCCAGATTCTCATATGGCCTTCGTCAGCATGACAGCTGAAAACCTGGTGTTTATGTGAAATTGATAAAATGCCAGTCTGAAGTAGAGTTCCTTATAAAACACTGAGGGGTGCCTGGAAGAGAGGTTTTCTTTATTCAGATATTCATTGAGTGGATCAGTATCACTGGCTTTTCAGTATTTGAACACAAGAATATAAGAATGGCCATATAGGGTCAGATCTATGGTCCATCTAGCTCAGTATCCTGTCTTTCAACAGTGGCCAATGCCAGGAGCTTCAAACCGAAGGAACAGAACAGGGCAATTATCAAGTGATCCATTCCCCCAGCATCTGGCAGTCAGGGGCCAGGGACACCCAGCGCATGGGGCTGCATCCCTGACCATCTTCGCTAATAGCCATTGACGGACCTATCCTCCATGAAAGTACCTAATTATTTTCTGAACACATTTATAGTTTTGGCTTTCATGGCATCCCTTACCAATGAGTTATTTAAGTTATTGGGTGATTTGTATCACTAGATGATGCAATCTTTCAGTACAATGTATTCCACAAATTAGTGAAAATTTCCTACAAATTCCCAAAGGCCCTAATGTTCTGCAAGATATGGTTGTCATCAAAATTAAACAAATCACTGTTTAGGCTGTAGATGGGCCCAAAGGAAATAAACATAATAATTACCAGGTAAATAATTAAATATAAAGTACATGATTAAATTAAGATACAGAAAAGCTACAATATGCTAGAGATTTGGGGCAATCATATCAGGGAAGAGGGAGATGATAGTTTCTCAACTGTAAGCTCTTTGGGGCAGGGACCATCTTTTTGTTCTGTATTTGTACAGAACCTAGCACAATGGGGCCTTGGCCCATGACTTGGGCTTCTAGTAAATATAAATAAACAGAAATAATAATGACTTTGGGCCATCATGGTACCAGGAACTATTGCCAAACTGGAGGTGGTTGGTTTTTTAAAACAAAAAAGAACACCAAAAATTGTAAGGGGGCTTTAGAAATTAATTTACAAGTAAAAAAAATGAAATGTATATAGGCCAGTGATACAGCTGGTGTCCTTAGTCAGAGAGACCAGTTGAAGATCTCACTCATTTATTTTGGCTCTCAGATGAGGAGGAGGTAGGGAGGTGCTGACAGTCTATAGATACATGAAGGATGTGGAAACCAAATCTCTGAACTTGCATGAGGTGAACTCTCTCTGCGGAGACCCAGTGAAATCTGTTGGACAGTGTAAGGGTCCCACCAGACCTGATCTTTTTGCAGGATCAGGATCCATGGAAAGAACAGAATTATTTAGGGTATTGCACAGAGTACAATTAAGAGCAATGGGATGAAATTCAGAAAAGAAAAGCAGTCTGAATATCAGGAAAAAAATGGTATTCTGTTCCTCCCCTGGAAAACTGTGAAAACCTTCAACACATGGGACACTTTAAACTAGACAAAGTATTAGAAAATGTACCGTAGGAAACAGTCCTGCATTTCCAAGAGATGGACTCACTAGCCTAATGTCTTTTTCACTTCTAATGTTTATCTTTCTGACATTTTATGACACAGTTACTTCCTTCCAGAACTGTGTGTGCAATATGAGACCTTTGTCACCCGTATCACCAGTATACCTGTCTGTGTCTCTCTATGTTCTCCTCAGTAACCTTGCGGCATGAGTGCTGATAGTCTGTAGAGGAACGTACTGCCATCATGACCAGTATGTGTATAACCTGTTCCATGTAATATAATTTAGCCAGTCAAGTGATCACTTCATGAGCTTAGCAGAGCCCAGAGACAACATTCCGTTACGTAAACCTTTCTCTTTTAGATATGTACATACATTTTGTGTAATTGAAGACATGGTCAGGATATTAAAAGTAATAAGATGGTTGCTACAAGGACTTTGCCATTCCTGGAATCAAGACAAGATAACAAAAACAACAAAAAACCAGTGCCCAAAATCATCAGAGACTTAAAGCACAGCCAAGGTGGTGTGCACTCACGGGGAAGAGTAATCTGGGGTTTAATGACTGTTGCTGGCCATAGAAGATTTCTATCTCTATAAATAGAGGCGCCCCTAGGCTTTTTCACTGCCAAGTGAAAAACCTTTTCAGTAACTCCCACTCCATCCCACCCCTGCACCAGCTAACCAAAAAACATAAACCCTGGACAATCAGCAGAACAAAAAAAGGGAAGCCAATCAGAAGGAAGCAAAAAAACCCAACCAAACCCCCAAAACAATGAAAAGTACGGTACTCTCTGGAAGTTGGCATGGAGGACAAGCACTCTGCCCGGCCACCCCTAGAACCATCCCTGAGTATAGGGCCATCAGGAGAGAGATTATGCTAGTTAAAAACAGCACAAATACTATTTAGCCCTCTAGGACTGGGCTGTGGGAAAGGAAAACTACACGAGTAACAATATCTTCTGTACTTTCATATCAAGGCAACCTTGTTGCAGTGCGGTCTGTGTAATCCTTGAACCCCAGGCTCAGTGTGCTGGCTGTGAATTGTTCACTTAAGTGTTAGTTTTTAGAGTATCATCATTTGAAAGCACAGTGGGGCAAATGGAAAGCAGGGCTCTGAAGGGGAAGAGGAAGCTGTGGTGGAGCTGTTACTGAGGGGTCATAGGTGCCGCTGAACGTTGCTCTTCATTGCTCCCTAGTCTCTTCTCCTTCACTTCAAGCCTCTACATCCTTTTTCTCCACTCAGGGTTTTATAATATTAATTCAACCCAAATATGTAAGAAGATTGACTCCTTGACACCACATAAATCATATTTGGACTCACGTAAGGCACTTTTAATCAGCCAATCTTGTGCAGTGTGATGTGGTAAATGAGAATTGAGCTCATTAAATAACAATACAAAGAGCATAGTAATGCTCTGAACAAAAACTTTGTTAACTAATCATTAAAACCGAGAGGTGCTGCTCAAAGCAACATGTACTTTTGCACAATTATAAAAAATCTCCAAACATTAGACAACATGGCAATCACCAGCTGAGGTTATAAGTACACAAAGTCATGTCTTTTAAAATAATGTGTGGTATTTGTATGTATTTGGAGGAGAAACTCGTAACCTTAGCTGTTAACTAATGATTTTTATTTGAGAATAGACACACACATACACAAAGACACTTTTTGTAGTTCTGTGCTAATCGCTGTCAATACAATGTTATTCTGTTTTAGGGAACAAAGATATTAATAACTATGAAAAGGCATGTTTTCTGAAAAAGTCCTGACATGCATTTGTGCTTATTTATGACTATTGTATTCAAATATTTGCATGGCAGAGAAATTGGCTGGCAATATAAATATTAAAATAGCTTAAATTATACCAGCATTGAAATTCAATAAATAAACTATTCTGGTAAATTTCTACATTCTCTTAACTACCTTAGTCAAACTGCACTACAGGGTGTGCTGTCTCTTTAGAACACCAGTTGAAGGGAAATTTTTGTGTTAAGAAGATTAATGTCTGCTTGGGATTTGGAAACAGCTTAGCCCTAGGTGTTGTCTGCAAACAGACTGCTAGCCCAGACCTGAGGGAGTGGGCCGTTGGGATAGTGTTGGATTTGTAGTGAGCTTACGCCATAGAACTAAAGGCATTTTAGAGCCAGTTAAATCATATGTGTGTTCAGGTTTGCATGCAGTGTTGTTATAGCAGTGTTGGTCCCAGGATTTGCAGGTATGTGTGTGCTAGGCACTCCCCATCCACAACTACAAAGTCTTGCATTGAAGAAAAGAACTTGTATTATTAGTGAAAGAAAAACATTGTTCACAATCCCACGGTTTGTCACTATAGTTTAGCCAGTTTTAATTCTTTTTTGCCACGCCCACTCCAAAGCTAGGTGCCAGCTCTAAAGACATTTATTTAATGACTATTCATGAAGCTCAATTGTTTATTCAATGTGGTGACATTTTCAAAGCACTGGTGGCCCCCAACTGAGCCCTGATGGCACATCAAAGAGTGCTTGTCACATGAGTGCTCTTTACCGGACAAGCGCTGTGGGGTGTTGTTCTCTCTTTTAAATGCCTGACTTGAAAAGATCCAGCACAGCGGTACATCAGCAAGACATTCCATGGGGCTAAACTATAATAACGTGATCATTCGAGGCAGAGAAATGGGGTCTCAATGTTTCATATCATCCAAAAACAGCACCTGTTTCTAACAGCTTTACACTCTGCAGAAGCCCAGTCTACTTCAGCCAGGACGTATTGAAACCCCAAACCCTTTAGCACTAAAATGAAATTGCTGGGGAATCTTTGGTTTCAGATAGGGTTACCAGAGAGCAAGTGTGAAAAATTGGGATGAGGTGGGGGGTAATAGGACCCTATATAAGAAAAACGCCCCAAAATCGGGACTGTCCCTATAAAATCAGGACATCTGGTCACCCTAGTTTCAAGACATCAGAGCCAGATTCTGTGTATGCAATCCCATGGACCAGAGAGTGTCTTCCCCTCCGAGATCTCATGTTCCTACATGGAAGGTATTATGTGACCTCATATGCACATACACATTGCCCCACTGACTGCAGTGTGAACAGAATAAGGCCCATGAACAATTGACTGCAAATCCTTTCCCTTGTAATCAAGAGATATAACTCTTTTAATAATAATCTCTGGAGTAAGGGGATATCCTGAGCTTTTTTTTTTCTTGGTGGTAAACAGTAATTTATCCTATCAGTGGAGAAATAGCCTGGTGTTTATGAGGTCTGACAACAATCTTCTGCTGTCAGAATATTACTCTACAGTACATTATTTTAAATAAATCAAGACCCTATTTAACAGTCATCATCAATAAATCAGTGTCTGTATCGCCTTTTAAAATAAATCCACACATCAAATAATAGTCAGTCTGGTGTAATACCTGCAATAAGTCATGGCTCTTCAGGGGGAACATCAATTTCTCTTTTAACAACCTCCCAATTTTGTGATCCTCTTGTGACCTTCTCGTGCAAAACTTTGAGATTTGTGCGCTCCTTATTCATTTAACTTGTGAATTTACATTTTGATTAAACAGGAAGTTATGGATAATATCTTCTCTCTATTTTAGAGATATTTTCCTATCCTGGATGTGTGTTTTAAATAATAAGGATCAGTTTAATAAAAATGTAAACATGAAGACATATTAATAGATCAGGAAGATCTCATGCAAACTTGACAAAGTTTAAGCTGCTCAAGTTTTGTTGAATTTCGGTAGCTTTGTGTTAGGCTTTGCTAAAATATCACAGATGTTGCTTAAAGTGGTTCTTATGTTTTATTCCATTCCTCTGTTTGCTATGGATAAAGTGGGCAATAGGAGGTAAGAGTATAACACTCATCTTTGAGGGTGCACATATACTATATTTAGAATCAGAGTGGTAGCTGTGTTAGTCTGGATTTGCAGAAGCGACAAAGAGTCCAGTGGCACCTTAAAGACTAACAAAAGTATTAAAGCATAAGCTTTCGTGGGTTAATACCCACTTCGTCGTTTAAGGTGCCACAGGACTCTTTGTCACATATACTATATTTGTCTCCTCTAAAGCAGAGAATCAAATGGATGAGCTATAAACCTTCTGAAAGTACATATTATAGTGCAATACATGTAAAAGCTATACTTTCAGATGACCTCTTATTAATGAAACTTGTTGAAATTCTCTCCTCTCCTGTTTTTCACTATGACCCGGACAGCCCTATTAAAAGTTAAGACTTAGGTACAAAGTTCCTATCTGCACACTCAAATAAGGAACCTGGATACCTAAAACAGTTGCAGTATCCGCTTAGTTGAGTGAGTATCCAGAGAAGGACATGGCACTCGGTCTAAGTGGCCTAATTTGAAAATTTGTGCTAAAATGTTTTGCTGAACTAAACTTAGTGAAAATGGCCTGTTGCTGAGAGTGAAATACAAAAGAATGCAGCTGATGAATAGTGGCTGCTTTGTACCTTTTGATGGAAACCAGGGAAAAGTTAAATCTCATTGATTTCACTTTATGTTCAAAGGGCTTATACAGCTTGACTCAATGGTTTTGTACAGAAAACAGTAACAAGTTGATAGGCCAACATTTGATACAACGCCAACTGCAAATGATAGTATTCTAGTGTGTAGATTTAATATTGTTTAGCAAATGTACTTCAGGAAAAGTTATTTGTCTGGCAATAAAAAGACAAGCAAAGGTCATAGAAAGCTAACTTCTAAATACAGTGACGGAAGGCCTGATAAAAAGTCTGTTGCAGCTAATGGAAGCTTTCAAAAGACCTGGGCTTTGGATCAGGTGGTTAGTCCTAGAATACCACAACACCTTACATACAATTAATTATTTAAATTACAACTTGAAGTAAATATTTGTCCAGTAGATGATAACTAAGAAAAATAGTTCATCTTGAGAGGGTGCCATCAAATAAAGATCACCCTTCTGTCTGAAATGTTTTACCATCTGTTCTTGCAAATAACACAGACGATTGGTATAACTGGAAGAGATTCTTCATGAAAAACTATCTTAAGAAAAGAGTTTGACACGTCCATGTTTTGAAAGACACAATTGTATCTTGCTTAATTAAGGTCATTAAATCATTTATTAATTCGCTGCACCAGTTAGAATTCAGAAAACTATTGTTGCTTTTCTTTGTATTGGCCCTCCAGTGCTTTGTTCATTAAAAATAGACTGTTGTATTGATTCATTCATAAGGGCAACATCACTGTTGAAGTCTGATCATTGAAAAGTATAAAATAGCTCTGCATAGAAAATAGCCCTTTCTACATGAAAAATGTACCTTGCGTTTTTGATGAATGTACAATGTGGTTTGCAAAGCTTGATTCAGTGTCCTTGCAACTTAATAAATATTCACTATTTGTGTGGAAGTACTGTCTAAGCTACTTAAATTCAGTTCTTCAGTGAAGTTATTACTCTGGTGTAAATATTGTAGCATTGACTTCAGCATTTTGGAGGCAGTCATCACATTATTGCAACTCATTTACATTTCATTGCAGGCTGCCTTACTTAAGCCAAACATTTTAACAAGGGGTAGGCCAACTTCCTCTTGCTTATGTACAAAACTTCATGTTCTAAAATTTTCTGTTGGGTGAACAATTAAGTAGCCATACAAAATTTCTCCCTAATTCATGTGATTTTCATTGCTTAATTGAAGAAGAATCTTGAGGTTACTTTTGAAGTTCTAACTTTTTAGTATTAGCCTGCCACTCACTGACTGTGTGGACCCTGCTGCCATGCACTACCAGTTCTCTAACCGGTTAGGATACAGTTACGTATTTAATGCTCAGTGTTGCGCTGGTCTTAATTAGGTGAACAGGCGTGTGCTACCCATCCCATTTTGCATCTCATGTGTTTCACTAGAACCCCTTCTCTGTGGATATTAACCTAATGAGCAAAGTCAATGGTGAGGGGTCACTGAGTGCGTGGAGCCTTGGATCTGCCCCATTGCTCAATGGGCAGTGTAAATACACATCTACACTGCAGTCCGAGGCTCAAGCCTAACCTCCTTCTGTCTAACCACAAATCACGCTAACCCAGAGCTCAGACACAGGGTTACAGGACCCCCATGGGTTGGGGGGGAGGTCCAAGTCTGAGAGAAATAGGCATCCAGGGTTCAAGCCCTATTGCTTTGCAGTGTGGACACAGCCCCACTGGACTCATGCTCGGGGATTTGACCACAAGTATCCCACAATCCCATGGTGTGATTTTCTTTGTCTTCTGACTAATCAGCTTTGGTGGACAGTCAATTTTCCCCATGCTGCACCCCAAACCAAGGGTACTAGGAAGTCTGGGATATGTGTGGTTGGACTAGGGCCCACATAATGAAGCATAGACACTGGAGCCCTGGGTTGGGAGCCAGGGCTCAACAGTTCCTAACACTGGATTGCAAATGAGTGTAGATGCTCAAGCCCTAGCTTAACAAACCCAGGGTCTGCTAATTTGAGTTCTAACGCTTGGCATACCCTAAGTGGCCAAGCACGATGGTGGAAGGTAAGCTGCAGTGTTTCAAAGGCTGAAGTAACTTATTCTTCCTCTCCCTCCTCCGTTCCCCCCAAACTTTGATCAAAACGGGATTCAGAAAATAATTGTCTCTCTGAGGCATAATACCTCTCTGGACATCTCCTGGTATCCTGGAGCTTACATATCACCCCTTGCTCAACACTTCATAGTTCCCGGAGTTCAATTCTGCCACCCTGTCAAATAATACTTTACTCTGAAAGTTGTCATGCTGAAATGAGCATGATGAATAAAAAGATAGAAAATCAGGGTCTTTAATACTGAACTTTGCAAAGATTTTTAAAAACAGGAGTTCAAAGTTAGACTCCGAATTCCATATTTAGGCTCCTAAACTAATGACATGTCTTGGAGGAGTGGTGAGCACCCAGCTACTGCCATTGTTTTCAGTGGGAGCTGCTGGATGCTCAATACTCTTGAAAATGTGGCCACTTGTTTAGGAGCCTTAGTTCTTAAACCATGTTTAACTTTAGGCTTCTGTTTTTCTTTTTAAATAGTGGACTATAGTGATAGAGGCCAGAATGTGCCTGGCTTTTATACAGGAGCCCAGCAATAGGATGAAAGTTTCCCCCATAGAACGGAGAGCCATAACTGCAGTCAGAATGGGAGAGTTTTACACCTGTGTTGCACTCACATTGCACAGCTGTAAATGATTGCACACGATGTGAGCAGAGTGGGGCCCATTAGTTGTATTCATGTCTAAGAGGGTACCCAAGAGACATGGATCCTTTCATCCATATATGTTCAAATATGGATTGACAATACTATTCATGGGCCTGCTATTAATACCCCCTGTAACTAGGAACTGAGATTGTAAGCCAGTTATAAAAGCTCATGGAACTGCTTTAATTTAATCAGTTGGGAGCTATTTTCTATTCAGTTGCTGCCCAATCTGTTTATGATTTTTGTACTAAATCCTGTGCCAGCCAGCCATTCTACTGATAATTTATGGTCAGCTCTATCAAAAGCCTTTGTTATATTAATAAATAAAGCTCTGTAGGCTTGGCCTTGACCCAAGGTTGTTATATTGTCATCCACAGCCCTTTCAGTAGCAGTAATTACGTTAAATTTAGAGCTGAAACTATTTCAAAGGATGCTTTATATTTTCATTCAGTAGTGAATCTACAATCTTAACGAGACTTTAAAGATTCGAACCTGGGTGATTATTCATATGTGGCAGAATGGTCTTGAATACCCTGTAGTTAATTTGCAATAACATTAAAAAGAGAAATGCAGGTTAAAGGAAAGTATGGGTGGGCAAGGTTACTCTAAATTTAGGGCTAGATTGTGTTCTGGCACCTTGCTGCCTTGTGGAATCAGCAGCCCCTAATTAAGTACCCAGGTTCCCTACACATGGGGAGAGTTAGGCACCTAAGAACAGGGTACCCAAAAGCCAGCATGCTGAGCAGGGAACCATCTCACTTAACCAATAGGAAATTCTGAGGAGAGTGGATTTAAGCACCTTCCCCCACTGCACAGCTGGGAAGCCACTCCTTGAGTTAAGCACCTAAGTCAGGTCAGTCCTTTCTCTCAATAACAACAACAACAGGCAGAAGGAGGCAGCCCCAGTCCTCTTGAACCCAACAGCCTAGTGGTTTGAGCATTCACATCAGATATGGGAGATGCAGGTACAAATCCCAACTTTGCCTGAGTGGAGTCATTGTTGTCATCATTACCATCGTGTTCCCATTACTCCTCTGACGTCTAGGGCAGTGATGAAGTTCTCTGATTACAGGGGAGTAGGGGAGTAAGGACTTGAAACTGGATCTCCCAGGTGAATGCCTAGCCAGTGAGATGTACGGTATTCTGGTATGGGTCCACTTTGTATAAATGATTCAATATTCATTGGAACAGGGACCTGAACTTCACATCCCCGGTGAGTGTCTTAACCATTGGACTATAGAGTTATTCTCACTCTCCTTGGCCCATTGACTATTCAAGTATATTATACAAAGGGGAACAGCTTCAGCAGGATAAACTGAGAAAATCCCGCCCAAAAATCCCACCCAAAAATCCCCTAAATACCTAGGTTCAAGTTCCTGCTTGTCTTGGGCAGTGCGAGGATTTGAACCCAGGGCTTCTGCATCTTTGTGTGAGCTTTCTAATTCTTGGGATATGGGGCAAACAGGAACTATTTCCTTTTCCTGGGTTTTGTACAGGGTCTGGTCCAGTACGTGTGCTCTAAAATGGCCTCTGAACATGCCTAACAGATTAGGGTACACAGGAGAGAGTGGTGGGAAGTGCCTCATTTGTGAATTCTGCTGGGACTTACCTGTGAGCTAAATTCCAGGCATTAGGATTTAGGTGGCAATGTACATGCCTGCTGGCAAAATGTTAAGGGACTTTATTATCAGAGACAGGCACCTGTGGAAGTTAGGTAGCTCCTTGGTGAGACAGCAGCTGAGCAGGGGTTTTGAAGACCCACATTTTGGATTTAGGTGATTAACTGCCACTTTAACCTCCTAATCCCTTTATGGATATAGCCTTCTGTCCCCAAAGTCAGCCTTTGATCTGGAGAGAGCTTGAAGAGCTGCAGAGGCAGTGTTGCTGTGCTTATGGAGGGCCCATTTCTGCAGTCTTCTTGACAACATGGAGCCTTTATTCACAAATAATGGCACTGCAATCAATCTTCTTGCTTTCTGGTTACAGTGGTACTAATATATGAACTCAGTGAGACTGCTTGCATGATTAAGGATTTTGATCCAAAGCCAATTGAAATAAGTAGGAGTCTTTCCATTGACTTCATTGGGCTCTGTATCAGGCCTTGAGAGTTGTGATGGGCTATGATATCAGAGACAGGGGAACCCCTGTAAGCAGTAAGCAACATCCAGTAAGTTTCTGACTCCTCCTCACAAGAGAGCCCCATATAAACTTCATAAAGTGGAAGGAAGTTTGCTGTGACATGGAATCCTATAAGGGAGAAGTACACTGTGGTAAAATTGAGGCATATTCAGGGCTCTATTAGGCATGCCCCGGATTTCTGTTGCTTCAGAAAAGGAAAACATATAACATCATAAGCACTATGAGCAAGTTTTTTCAAAAACATTCAAGTGACCTAGGTGCTCTAGTCTAGTTCTATTGACATTCAGTGAGATTTGTGTTCCTAAGTCACTTAGGTGTTTTTGAAAATCCCTCCTTCCTGCAATATCTTTGCTTGGTCTGCATACGATTAAGCCCGGATATTAGTCAAACTCTAGTACAAGTAAGCTATAAATAATAATAATACCGTATTTTTCGTCTTATAGGACGCTCCGGTCTATAAGACGCCCCCTCGTTTTTTAATAAAAAATCCGGACAAAAAAAAAAAAAAAAAAAGCGCCTCGCTCTCCCGTCCCCGCCGCGCAGGCGGGCTGCCGAGGTTCCCCCCTCCCCGCCGCGGGCGGGCTGCCGGGAGCGTCCCGGTTCCCCCCTCCCCGCCGCGGGCGGGCTGCCGGGAACGCTCCCGGCAGCCCGCCCGCGGCGGGGAGGGGGGAACCTCGGCAGCCCGCCCGCACGGCGGGGACGGGAGAGCGAGGCGCTTTTTGTTGGTTTTTTTTGTTTTGTTTTTTTTGCCCTATAAGACATTCGCCCTATAAGATGCACCAACTTCCCCCCCCCCCCCCGTTTTGGGGAAGAAAAAGTGCGTCTTATAGGGCGAAAAATACGGTATATAATAAATTCATGTACATGGCATGCACACAGATAATTAAATGAAAAACATAAATATTCTTTTTGGAAATCTGCACCATAACTCTCTTTTGTTTGTTTGTTTTTTCAATATCTAGAACCCTAACACATAACAACAAGAACCACAAAAGCAGACACACACAAAGCAGCTGCTACCAAAGGCAGAGAAGTATAGCTCAACCTACTTTGCTGCAGGCTGACTCTTTTCAAACTATACAAGATGTCCCATATCACACATTTTCCCTGAGCACCCTCTAGCCTGCAAGCAGGGCAAGGAAATCCTTTATAAAGCTGATCACTTGTATTTTTAACACAGTTTTCAGTTCACCACAACTATGTATAGCATGGCTTTGAGTTAGCAGCTAGTTATGGCCACGCTGACCATTTTGCTAACCCCTCTCTTTCAAAGGCTTTATACCTATTCCAGAAGACCACCATTGGAGTGATATCTTTTGACATGTGGTCTCTGTGCAGAAGGAAATTAAAATTGCCATCTCCCAACATAATCCCTGAATGTGGGCAGCAGCAGAAATCCCACCTGCTCAGTCAGCGGAGAGTCCCACCATAGTACAAAGGGCCTCTCTGAAACAAAGAGGTGCTATCCCATCATCTGTTTATTTTTCTTCAGCAGAATGGTCATTCAACAAAAATAATCCACAAATAGCTCGATGTTATGGTTGTCTACAAGTCTGCAGCTATAGTAAAATCACCTACAAATCTTTTAAGTTAAATACGGCAAATCTGCCCGGGACATGATTCCTGAAAAAGAAACCCTGTATTCATACATATGCAGAATGGAATCCATTGAGTAAAATAACATATAGATTAAATATTTTCGATATAATAACTGCCAAATGATGACTCCACATTTGAATTCAGGATAAGATAATTGCAGAATTGCCTTGGTAAGAACCCTTGGGGTTTATTTTTCTGTTTTACAGACCGTATAATGTTAGGCATATCTTTCTAAGCAGTGGGCCATATTCTGCCTTTGTTAGATTCTAGTAATACTATCGGTTGAAGGTAGAATTTGTCTAAGAGTAATGAATACAGAAGTTAATGCATGACCTCTAGCCTGAACAGGAAAAAAAGGGCTTATAGATACTTCCCAGAGCTCTCTCTATAAGGAAATAGTATGAGGAGCATAAAGGTTTTAAAATATCTTGTGTAGGTATGCACATTTGTCAAAACCATAGATGAACCTGAACCCAAACTTGTGGCTAACAGCTTGAGACTAATTATAGAGCAGCTACATTTTGAATTTTATTTATTTTTTTCAACTTAGCTCACATCCTTCCATAGCTCTAGCCACGTCCCAGGAAATAAACACATCACTGACAATTTTTTAAAATATATAAATACAACAGGTTGATTCAAGGTTCAAGTTTCCAGTTTCACAAATACCTCTTTATAGATTACATAATTATAGATTAAATAATAATTGTCTGACCCCCCTTTGTTGCCTGATCCCACCATAATTTAACACATCTGTGAAAATTTCAATCAAGAAAAACTGAAAAAAATATGCTTAAACACTAATTAATATTATTTGTCCAAAGGACAAAAAAATAATAATCAAATTCTGCCCACTCTTTCATAGACCATCCAAATTTCCTAAATGTTTCCTAGAAAAGATGGTCATTTGTAGCGTTCCTACCAGGTTAATATCTGGCAGACCACTGAGGGAAGTGAATTCAAAAGTTGAGAAAACTTTGCTAGTAGCTCCCACTCATTTGTATGAAGAGAATTCCTCTAAGGAATAGTTTGTGCCTTTTGGGCACTGTTCTGACCAAGAGCTGGTGTGTAAGCAGCATCACCACTGAAGAGTCCTTGTGCTTTGTGCTTCATTGTGCGCTCTGAGGCACAACCCTCTCCCTGCTTCCCTTCGTAGCGTAGTAATTTGCTTCAATGCTCAGTCCGTCAAAAGAAATAAATCGTTCTCTCTCATCATTTTAGCCTAGCGGCTTGAATGATACAGCAGATCCAAACACTTCCAGGCATGTGAATGCCCCTTTAAATGATGTCTTGTAAGTACAGCTGTGGCTGAAGAAAAGCTGACAGATGAGGGCTGGTATCCATGTTATATAGTAGCTGATTGCCAGTCCCCATATTCATGGCTAAATGCATAGTACTCCCTAGTGCTTACCCAAGTATCTGACTGATTAATAAAATTGTGATTCAAATATTTAAGAATACATTTCTCGCTGAATACTGTATTATGACATTGCGTAGTTAAGGACAATTTCAAAACTGAAATGTTTCCAATGGTTTTTGGAATTACTATTATTTATGCAGGGTTTTACCACGACATCAATTTAACCATAAATTCCTTTGTTAAATCCAAAGGCTGGATGGGATTGATGCAATTGCGTTAAACATGCCTAAATAATAATAAAAAACCCTAAATAATAAGTAACTTACTAACTCCAAACAGTAATAAAACATTTATAAGCATTTGATCAAGATATTTACAAATGGGCTAACCCCAGGGGTGCTTAGACCCATGTTGGTCAGCTCTAATGTTATCCGGCAGGTATTAGCAATGAACCCTTTGAGAGCTTAATTTTGTATGCCCTTTAAGAAACAAGAATCAGAGAGGTAGTCATGTTAGTCTGGAACAGCAGAGGTAACAAAGTCCTGTGGCACCTTAAAGACTAACTATAAAGTTTTGAAGCATAAGCAAGTGATGCCATTGCCAATTATTGGACCATAGCTGATGCCAGATGAAACAGTTTCTTATATAGCCAATTATTTACTGCAGCTGGTACCCAATTAACTGTGTTTTATTTCTGTTATTCAGCCCAAACCTTAAATACTGTAACACTGATATTTTGAAGGGTCACTACAAGTTTAAAACAACTCTGCTTTGGCCTATTGCTCATTCTAATAGCCCCACTCAATTTAAAACTATAGTTCACCCAAATCTACCGTATTTTTCGCCATATAAGACGCTCCGGCATATGAGACGCACCTAATTTTAAAGGAGGAAAATCTAGAAAAAAAAGATTCTGAACCAAATACTGTAGTAAAATATTTTATATCAACTGTATAAAGTTAACAGCAGTTTAAGAACAATTTTATGTCAACCATGTAACATATTAAGAACTATCTTTACTCTCATTAACAGTCAGTAAAGTCAGTAAACAGTGAAAGTAACAAAAATAAGGCTGTAATGTTATTATTCGAACCCCAAGAATTCCTCTTGCACTGGGGGGCACAAAGGGTTGGGGGGAGAGAGCGCAAGGAAGTCACAGAGTGGGGCGAAGGGGGATGACACAGAGAATCGGATGGGGGGAAGGGAGAGTCCGGGTGGAGTGGAGGGGGTTGGCAGAGAGGATCGCTGAGGGGAACAGGAGAGCCTGGGGGGTGGGAAGAGGATTGGGGTGGGAAGGAGAGTCGGGGGGGGGAAGAGCACCCCAAGAGGGGTGCAGAGAGTCTGGTGGGAGGAGGAAAGAGTCCCAGGGGAAGGCACAGATGCACAGAGGATTGGGTATGGGGGAGGGGACAGTGCCCTAGGGGAGTCACAGAGGATCAGGTTGGGAGGACAGGGGAGGGGTGAGGCACAGAGGGTCAAGTGGAGGGGGAAGCCCCAAGAAGGGGCACGGAGGGTTGGGTGGAGGGGAGGACACAGAGGGTCTGTTGGGGAGGAGCGACAGAGTCCTGGGGGGAACACAGAGGCTGTGGTGAGTGGGGGGGGGGAATCCCATGGGAGGACACAGATCCCCGCAGGGTCCCGGCTCCCAGGACCCTGCAGGAAGGGTGACTGCTGCCGGGGGCCAGGCGGCAACCCGCCCCCGGCTCGATCCGCGGCGGCTGCCGCGCGCGGGCTCAGAGCCCCGCAGGGTCCCGGCTCCCGGGACCCTGCAGGGAGGGTGACTGCTGCCGGGGGCCAGGCGGCAGCCCGCCCCCGGCTCGATCCGCGGTTAAATCTAGGTTTCACTGTATATTCGCCGTATAAGACGCACCAACTTTTCTCCCCCCGTTTTGGGGAAGAAAAAGTGCGTCTTATACGGCGAAAAATACGGTAATAGGTGCCCATATATTTCTACAACTGCTGAAAAAGTAATGTTTATAATACCATAATCCAAAAGGAGTTCAATAGGAGGTTTGCATAACATGTTCTTTAATAGGGATGATAGCTCAGAAATAAAGTGAGACAGATTAATTTGGTCTTTCTGGTATTTATTTATGTATTTGTGGCTTCTTTCTAGACAATCAACTGGTTTGAAGTTGACCCCTTTATATGCATGATAGAAAGCTGCTATTGCTTTCAGTGTGTGCTGCAGAAGCTGTAGTTGTACTTGAAAGAGGAAGGCAGGTGACTGTGGAATAAGAATTTCAGAAATGCATTCATCATAGGACTAGAAGGGACCTTGAGAGGTCATATATAATTTCATTTGAATTTCTATCTGTATAAAAAATGATAGGCCATTCCAGAGAGAAACTGGTTGAAGTTAAAAAAAATAATGAATATTTTTAGCAATAAAAGCACTATGTTAACTTTGCTATGATTCATGGGCTCATCAAAGTTCATTAATTTTAACATCAGTATTTATTTGTCCAGAAATTTTTGCTGGATGTTCATCCATCATTCATTATTCTTCTGTTTAAAAGGTCTGTCATCCAGTCAGGGAGCAGAAACAACACTATGTGAATTAGATAACCAATTGTACAATGCAAATAATGAAACTGTATATTTCAACAAGAAGTTCAAAAACATCACAGAGGTTGAAAAGTATTAATTGAAGCTATTCAGCAAATGCTAACATTACAAATAACAAATTAATTGGCAGCATTCAGGATGAGTTTGTGTATCATTCACTAAATGAAAAAGTGACTAATGCCTTTATCCAGCACAGCACTTAAGCATGTTTAATTTTAACCCTGGAAGTATTCCCATCTAAGTCTAAGTGATTTAGGAAGAGGGCTGGCTGGTGGCCAGAACACAAGAAATCAGTTTTGCAAAACATATTAAGGTTTTTATTTCTGTTCTGCTGTGGAATAAAACCAAGCCCTTTTGGATTTTTTGTGAAGAAAGCAGACCATTATCCCAGTGCTTAGGGTACTCGCCCAGAATGCAGGAGTGTCACATTCAAGTCCCTAGTTTGACTGTGTCAGCACAGGGACATGAACCTAGGTCTCCTGCATCTCAGGAGCATGCCTGAACTACCAAGTTATTGGCTATTCTGCATGAGCCTGTCTCATATTTTGACCAGAAATGTAATCATGATGGAAGCATTGGTATTTTAAAAATACAACTGTTGAAATGTTCTTGACCAGTTTTACTTAGGAGCTTTTGAAAATTCCACCCTTCATTTATAATGAATACTATTCACAACAAAGAGCTCGGTGCGCTTTACTGTAGAGGCGATACTGAATTACAAGATTCTGTATGCATTCAAAACACTAATGTGCCTGAATAAGCTTATGGTTAAGTGGCTCTTGTTCCTCCTACTTTTGGGGAAGAGTCTGCTCTGAGAGCCACACTCTCAATATGAGCCTTCTAGGACAGGGTTGGGCAAACTATGGCCTGCAGGCCACATCCGGCCCACGGGACCTTCCTGCACAGCCCCCACAGCTGCACAGCTTCCTGCACAGCTTCCCCTGACTCCTCCCCTTCTGTCCCCCCTCCCCCAGAGCCTCAGTGCACCATGTGGGCAGCGCGCTCCAGCAGGGAAGTGTGGAGCCAGACACGTGGAGCCAGACATGCTGCTTTGAAGAGCATGATAAGGGGGCCAGGGCTGGGGGGTTGGATAAGGGGCAGGGGTGGTTGGATGGGGAGGAGGTTCTGGGAGGGCAGTCAGGGGATGGGGAACGGAGGTGTTGCATAGGGTGTGGGAGTCCTGGAGGTGGGGGGTGGATAGGGGTTGTGGCAGTCATGGGACAGGGAGCGGGGGGGTTGGGTGAAGTCCTAAGGGGGCAGTTAGGATGGAGGGTCTCAGGAGGGGGCGGTCAGGGGACAAGGAGCAGGAGGCTTAGATAGGAGTGGAGTCCCGGGGCCTGGTTAGGGGTGGGGGGGGTCTCTGCTGGGAGGTGCATTCAGGGGACAAGGAGCAGAGGGGTTGGATGAATCGGGGATTCTGAGGGGGGCAGTCAGGGGGTGGGAAGTGGGTCAGATAGGAGGTGGGGCCAGACTGTTTGGGGAGGCATGGCCTTCCCTACCCAGCCCTCCATACAATTTTACAAACCCGATGTGGCCCTCGGGCCAAAAAGTTTGCCCACCCCTGCTGTAGGGAAAACAAAATACCAGAATTTAGATCTGCTGGAGTGAATAGAGAGAAGAATCTGGCGTAGTTTGGAGTTTCTCAACTATTATTTATATTATGATAGTACCTTAACAGAGATCAGAGCCCCATTGTTCTCAGTACTGTACACATAAAACACACCGTCTGTCCTCAAGACTTTATAATCTAAATAGACAAGACAGATTAAAGTCAGGAGACAGTAAATATCAATAACCCAATTCTAACAATTATGGAACCCAGGCCTGGATATGAAGTGACTTGACCAAATTCATATAGATGGCTGTGGTAGACTCAGGGACAGCATCCAGATCTAAGCCCCAGGCGTGTGCTTTAGACACTTACCTATTATTGTTGTTAATTTGTATTGTGGTAGCACCTAGCAATCCCAATCAGGGATCAGGGCCACATGATGCTAGACACTGTACACAGACATAATGACAAGGTTTGCCCCAATCTAGTAACCACACGGCCATCTCTGATGGCTTTTGCTCCCCCGCCCCAACTCCAATTTTCCCCATCAGTTAGCTGCATAGTTCTAATTATGGAGTTCCCAAAAACTATTTCTCTTGAATCAGACTTGATTCAAGTAATGCACCAATTTAAGAACAAAATATAGTGACCTGATTGGTCTTTCACAGGGTACACTGCTAGTAGATTCTCTCTTCACTTTATTGAAAACTTCCAGATCTCAGGGTCAGGGCCGGCGACAGGGGGGTACAACGGTTACAGCTGTACCGGCCCCGGACTTCAGGGGGGGGCCCTGAAGTCCAGGGCCAGTACTCAGCTGTACCCGTTTGTCGCTGGGGCTGTGAGCGAGGCGCGGCTCGGGCAGCAGCTGCCGCGCTCACCAGCCCCCTGCCCCGGCACCCAGCAGCCTCCCGCCGCCCCCCTTTCCGTCTCCCGGCCGGCCACGCGGCCGCAGCACATGTGGGGGTTGGGGCCCGCAGGAGGTAGGAGACCGGTGTGGGGTGGGGGCTCGGGCGGCGGGAGATCGGCGGGGGGGGGGGCCGCGGGAGGCAGGAGACAGGCCGGGGGGAGGGGGCGCGGGAGATCGGCCGGGGGGGGCCACGGGAGGCAGGAGACCGGCGGGTGGGGGGGGCCGCGGGAGATCGGGGGGGCTCGGGCGGTGGGAGATCGGCGGGCGGGCCCCCGCGGGAGGCAGGAGACCAGCCGGGGGGGGGGGGGCGCGGGAGATCGGCCGGGGGGAGGCCCACGGGAGGCAGGAGACCGGCCGGGGGGAGGCCCACGGTCTGCCGTACGGGGCCCCAAAATTCCTGTCGCCGGCCCTGCTCAGGGTTTGATTAGTTAAATCACTTTTCATCCCAGAGTGCAGTGGAAAGCAGTTTTTGGAGAGCTTGCATTATTTTTTTTTTTAGAGTCCCATTCTTTTTTCCATGAGCATCATTTTTTTGTACTGTCAGCATGTTACTTAGTGTGACTGTATACAATAAAGTGCATTGCACATGGATTATCTTTGGTTTGTCTCTTTAGCCTGCCTTAAAGGGACTTGCAAGAACTTCACAATGGTTATATATTACAGGCAGGCCACTGAATTAGGGAGATAAAGACAAACATAGAAGACAATGTGTCTGATTCTTCACTGTCTTGCATCTTGTGTTGTCATTTACGCCAGTGCAAAATGGGTGTAAAACTCGGTAGCGCTTTGAATCCACATTACCCAGGTTTAAATGACTTCAGAAAGATGTAAGACAGTTGAAGTCCAGTCTCAACAGTTTGCCTGGTTCTGTCTGATTCAATATAACTAGCTAATCGTCTGCAATCATATGTGTATTTATCCTGTGCCCATCATGACTGGAACTGAATGTGTTGTGTTTTACAAAAGGGAACAGCAAGGGGAGGGGGGAGAGTCTTAGAAGGAATAAAAACAAAAAAGAGTGTTTACTGTTTGGGCTACAATTTATAAATCTTTAGATCTGCATCTATCAGTGGGGTAGCCATGTTAATCTGTATTCACAAAAACAACAAGGAGTCCAGTGACACCTTAAAGACTAACAGATTTATTTGTGCATAAGCTTTCGTGGGTAAAAAACCCACTAGGTTGCATCTAAATAAGTGGGGATTTTACCTACGAAAGCTTATGCCCAAATAAATCTATTAGTCTTTAAGATGCCACTGGACTCTTCGTTGTTTAGATCAGCCTCTGACTCCATGGAAATAAACCCTGAAACCAGGAATATATTTTTGTAGCGGTGCCTGGGGAGTTCAATGTGCACCAATACTGTTAATGAAAGAGAGCACAATACACTCCCTTTGCACCTCAGTGTGAATGCAGCCTCAAGCATTAGTATTTCCTGGGTCTTTGTTGATTTCCAGCTTTGAATTACCATCTCCACATTTTTAGCAGGTTAACAACCTTAGTACCAATAACAAATAGCAGCAGTTTTATAAGTCAAACATTTTCAACCATCCAAACCTCAGTAAAAGCTATTACAGTTTTATTAAAGATACCAGTGTTTGGTTAAGTGCTGGATAAAGCAATAATTTGTGATTTATTGATAAGTGAGTTTCACATAAAAGAGATCCTGCTCCCCCATAAACATGACAGCCAATTAGATAAGACATAACATGCTACACAACTGCATTTTTAAGCGCATGACCTACACTTATGTCTGTCCATTTTTGTAGCTAAACTGCCATTTTTCCAAAGGAAGTAGTACATGAAAAATAGATGGCAGAAAAAGATTTCACTCCATAAAGTAAACTAGAAGAAGCTGATTTAACAGCATAAAACATGTACAAATGTAATCCGTATTTTTTTTAAAAAAAGTAGTGGCTAAATTTCAACTCCATTGTTTTATCCATTCACCTAGGTGTCTTAGGTTCCTCTAAAGCAGGGGTCTTCAACCTTTCAGAAGTGGTGTGCCAAGTCTTCATTTATTCACTCTCATTTAAGGTTTCATGCACCGGTAATACATTTTAACGTTTTTAGAAGGTCTCTTTCTATAAGTCTGTAATATAGAACAAAACTATTGTTGTATGTAAAGTAAATAAGGTTTTTAAAATGTTGAAGAAGCTTCATTTAAAATTAAATTAAAACGCAGAGCCCCTCAGAATGATGACCAGGACCTGGGCAGTCTGAGTGCCACTGAAAATCAGCTTGCGTGCTGTGCCGCCTTTGGCATGCGTGTCATAGGTTTCTCTAAAGTTCCTCATAGTCTTCTTTAATATTGAAGAACCTAAATGTTTTTGTCTCATCTGGCGATTTTGCCACCACTCTAAATCTCTTTTCCCAGATCATTAATAAATAAGCAGCACCAGTCCTGTTATGACAGGTTTAAGATTAGCAGCTGTGTTAGTCTGTACCTTGAGGATTATATTCCTGCCTTTGCTACAAAGTTCTTATGTTTTGCTGGGGAAATCACTCAAACCAAACTATTTGAGTGTTCCTCATTTCTGGGTGCCTCACTTGATATCCTGGTGATAGAGTTGGTCAAAAATTTCCAAACAGAACAGTTCTCTCAGAACATGCTGATTTGCAGAAATCAAAACATTCCATGGGAAGATGTTGATTCAGTTGAAACAGAAATCAGATAGGCAGGCAGTGCTGTCAGAAATTTTTCAACCACCTTTACTTTTGTCAATCACTACTCTCTGGGGGGCAATTGCATTAAAGCTTATATTCCCTGCAGGTAGAGTGACCAGATAGCAAATGTCAAAAATTGGGACAGGGTGGGGGTGTGGGGGGGTAATAGGAGCCTATATAAGAAAAAGACTCCCAACTAGGGACTGTCTCTATAAAATTGGGACATCTGGTCACTGTACCTGCAGGGAGGGCTTCAAACTTTTGTGAAACTTGATAGGCTCCGGGAGGGAAATGCAGATTGCCTTGATTTAACTATACATTGTTCTAGGCAGGAAAAAGACCTCACCAAATGCACAGAATATTAGAGAAGGAAAGGAAACATCTGAGAAATCGGCACTGTACCCCAGTGGGTTTGAGAGAAAGGAGTTCTTTAAAAAAAAATCCCTTGTGGGGAGTATTTGAGGAACCTCATTTAGCTGCTCAGTCTACAGTAAGAGAAGGGCTAAGGAGGGAAAGATTTCAGGAGATAAAATGTTATACAACTGGCAAAATGAAACAGCATGTGTGTGCGGGGGATGGGGGGGGAGAGTAGAGGGTGTTTTTAAGCACTTAAAAATGATAGACTCAAAAGGGAGTTAGTCTGAATCTTGTCATTACATAGTTCCCTCTCAAATGTCTCCTTTAACTCCTTTAACTCCAAAAAGGCTTTTCTTCTGCATCCACTACTTTATCACAAGTGTGTTCACATTAAGAAAGCTCAAAATCCCCAGACAAAGTCTATTGATTTTACTCTCTTGTCAGGTCACTCCCAGGGTTTTCCTGCCTGCATACTCAGTAGGGAAGCCCCATGTCCCAGGTGTTTCTGCTGGGGCCTGCTCACTGCCATCAGTCTCCAATTCAACCTAGTCCCAGGCCTTCCTGCCTGGAGCTTTTCTTGCTTTGGCAGGCCACTCTGGATAACTCTACACTGCAACTAGATACCTGCGGCTGGCCTGTGCCAGCTGAGTCAGGCTTATGGGTCTCAGACGTAGGGCTTGTCTCCACTTGAGCCAGCAGGGATCGATCTTTTGGTGATCGATTTATCACGTCTCGTTAAGACGCGATAAATCAACCACCAGCGGCTCCCCCGTTGACTCCAGAAGTCCAGCTCGTGAAGAGGCGCAAGCTGGAGTCGACGGGGGACCGCGCCGCCGACCGCCACCGCCGTGAGGATGGGAGGTAAGTCGGCTGTAGAGACGTCGATTTCAGCTACGTTATTAACGTAACTGAAATTGCATATCTACAGTCGATTTTCCCCCCTAGTGGAGACCAGCCCTAAGAGACTGTTTAATTGTACCGTAGGCTGGAGCCTGGACTCTAGGACCCTGCACTGTGGGAGGGTCCCACAGCTTAGGCTGTAGCCCAAGCCTGGAAGTCTACACTGCAATGAAATAGCCCCACAGTCCAAGCCTCAGGAGCCCAAGTCAGCTGACATGGGTCAGCCACACGTTTTTATTTGCAAATATAGACACACCCTCCTAGGCCCTACCTGGCTGGGTAGACCAGTGGGCAAGCTTTCCTTTAGTATAGTATAGTCACTGCTTTGCACAGCAGTAATGCAAGGAACCTACAGGCCTGTGTCCTATAAGACATTAGCTTCAGCAACTCAGCATAAGACTTTAGGCCTATGATGTTTGAACAGATACACTTTGAACAGATAAACAGCCAATGGAAACCCTAAGTACTGGGAAGCTGAAAACAGAGTGTTTAAAGGGAAGTTCTGACCACAGATACATGATCCAACCACAAGAGTATCATGGCAATGAACTGACATATATAACAAGTACATGAGCTACATCTGCAGATACCTAACCACAAAAGGGCCATGGTAACGAATTTGATAATAAGTTGAGATCACTGATAGACTAACCTACAGAAGAAAGACACTCCAACTTTAGTAAAGTGGGGAAATACAAATAAGAAAAAGGGGCAAATCCTCTACTGAATATGTATCAAACATAGTGGCATCAGCGTAACATATAAAAGTTGCATCCCAGCCTTGGGGCAGAGGGAGAAGGATATGTAATACTTGGGAGATGCCAGAAGAATGGCCACTGGTGATGAGAGGGAAGGTGATGAAAAAGATGATGGCTAACAGTTCAGTTGTTCTTCAAGGGATGGTGAGAGTATATGAATGCTCAGATGTACATTCTGTAATTCCATTCGCCAATGCCATACCTTCCAGTGAAATACCGTTTGCCTTTTTTCCCTCTTCTGACCTTGGCATTGAAGTCTCCCATCACAATCGTGTATGTGGATTTTTGAGTGATGGTTTCTTCAAGCTCTCAATAGATGTCTTCCACATCATCATCATCTTCACTTGTGCTTGTGGAAGCATAGATCTTGATAGTCTTGAGGGTGTTATTCCAGTTTAGTTGTAGGTAAGGCACTCCAATGCATGATGACTTGAACCTGCAGGAGATGATTTTTGAAGTAATCAATATATATAAAATCTATAGATCTGGCTATAGCTGGAGCCTCAGGGTTCTGGTTCTGGCTTCCAAACCCCCTGCTATCAAGGTTTCCCTGGTGAAGCTTTTCTAGTGTCCTACAGTTTCCTGAGCTTCTGCCTTCCCTGCATCTATGCTGTCTTTATAGGGAATTCCCTGAGCCAACCCAGGTTTGCCTCTAATCAGGATTGGCTAGCCCCAGGCCTTGCAGCCCTTAACAGGCAAGCCATCCTGTTACACTGCCCTTGTGGAGGAATACATCCAGCTGAAATAGCCCTTACTTCATATTTTAAAACATCATATTATGTATGAATATTAATTATAATGATTTATTATTTGTATTATGCTAGTACCTAGGGACCCCAATAAATTATCCAGGTCCCATTGTGCTAAGCATCAGAAATACATGTAATAAAGAAACCAGTTACTGCCTTGGAGATCTCGCTCACAATCTCCATGACAGACAGGACTTAGCAGATGGACAAAAAAACAGGATCAGTGAGTTTGAGAGGATGAGAGAACCATAAAATGGAGTTTAGCAGAATTCATTGTGTCTTGAACTACTAACCTCAAATGTTACTCTAGCCCTAAGAGTAACCTCTTATGTTCAGGGGTTTTTTACACAACCATCGATATGAAATCTATTGAGAATGTTTTGGTATAACTACAGTGTTTTCTGTTTAGACTCCTCTAGACTTTGATTAACTCATCCACTCTCTTATAAGATGTTATACTGCCACCCATAAAAAACAGTAGGAACAAATGTCTGCATATTCATAAGAACTCATTAACTAAATTTCTACTAATTATCAATGGGAGACTAGTCTGTTTGCTTGAATGAATGCAGATTTTCCTGTAGGTCATTTGAATTGATCATTCATTACATTATTCATATATTCAGTTGCATTCAAAGAACTAATGAGATTTTTTAATATTATTTTAATCAATTAAAGTCCAAAAATCAAGACAGAATAAACAGTTCAAGTGATGATTCCCAGTGCAGGATGGGGTTTACCCAGTTCTGCTATACAAATAACTAATGTAGAAACTCTTGTGTCCAGCTCAGATGTAGCTAACTCTCGCATATCTCTTTAAAGGTATTTGCATAGGGGTAGAGCAGAAGTCATGAGAAGGAAGCAGAGGGTAGAAGAGGGATTTACATGGGCCTAGATAGCTTCGGATGAGGTCAGCCAGGTGGGGAATGCAGCAGGAATTTGGGAGCAGTGAGTGGTAAGGGAATCAGAGAGTGGTAAGGGAAATTTCTTAGTCAGACTGATCCCAAACTCTAGATTCAAGAAAAGCAACTACTGCAGACAAAGACATTTTTTGAGGATAAACAGCTTGGCCACTTAAACGTGTCTGTTTAATAGCAATCTTGACATTAGCAACATCTGGATAATAGCAACATTTTGCCGGGAACCAATAACATCCCATTAGCGTGAGTGTTAGTGTGATTTGGAAATTGTCAATGGAATGCCATTTATTAGCAACTTTTTAAAAAAGAAAGGCCCCAGCAAAAGGCAGATTTCCAAGGCTGCAGCCAGGGAAGGAAGTTCTGTGACTTCCTGGCTGTAGCCCCGCAAACCTGCCGGAAGTACTGAGCTGAGCCTGTCACATTGCTTCCTTCTGGGGCTGTAGCCCAGCTAACTTGACTGAGTACAAGAGCCACACAGGACCTAAGGGGCTTTGGGCTGGAACAAGAGGCTGTGGCCAGAGCATTCGTGGGGATGGGGGCTGCAGCCTGGATGCTGGAGATGCACAGTACCTCTCTACGTACTCTCCGGGCTGTGCCCCATCAGGGCACACAGGAAAGAAGCGCTGGTACATGCTGAGTCCAAAAGCCTGAAGAGCAAAGGGAGAAGTAAGGTGCAGCCCCCTAGAATACCAGATCCTCTTCTCCCAAAAGAAAGCCCTGGCATCCTTGCTGCAGCCCTTCTCTGTTGTGGCCCTGCCCCGCAGCCAGGTTTGCAGGAAAGGCATGTCCCAGAGTTTCCTTCCCTGGCTGCTGCCTCGCAAACCTACCTACTTCTCATTAACAACTACTGGATAATGACAACTTTTTGCTGATGGCTGAGAATATAAGAATGGCCATACTGGGTCAAAACAATGGTCCATCTAGCCCAGTATCCTGTCTTTCAACAGTGGCCAACTCCAGTTGCTTCAGGAGGAATGAACAGAACGGATCCATTCCCCCTCCACTCCCAGCTTCTGGCAAAAAGAGGCTAGGGACCCTCAGAGCATGGGTTTGCATCCCTGCCCATCTTGCTTAGTAGTTATTGATGGACCAGTCCTCCAGGAACCTATCTACTTCTTTTTTTAACCCAGTTACAGTTTTGGCCTGCACAACATTCCCTGGCAAAGAGTTCCACAGGTTGACCGTGCATTGTGTGAAGAAATACTTCCTATTAATTTCATTGGGGGACCCCTAATTCTTGTGTTATGTGATGGGGTAAATAACACTTATTTATTCACTTTCTCCACATTAGTTATGATTTGATAAAACTGTATCATCCTCCTCATTACTCATTTCTTTTCCAAGCTGAAAAGTCCCAGTCATTTTAAACTCGCCTCATATGGAAGCTATTCCATACCCCTAATCAGTTCTTTTGCCTTCTCTGTAGGGCAATTCCAATTTCCAATTCCAATATATTTCAGATTTTCACGCAGCGTTCAAGATGTGCACGTACCATGGTTTTCTATAGAGGCATTATGATATTTTCTCCCTTATTCTTTATTCCTTTTCTAATGACTCCTAATGGAATGTTAGCTTTTTGGACTGTAGCTGCACATTCAGCGGATGTTTTCAGAGGGGTTGCTAATAAGTGAATCTATTTGTATTTCTAAAATACCCAAAGCAATTAGATCATGTCGCTGATTAATTATTGTACTTGCTCAATGTAATATTTAAATCAAAGCCCTTTTAAAGCTACACTACAAATAGCCTCTCACACAAAGTAATCTGTTTCTTTAGCACTTGTAAATCAGAAATGGCTAGGACAATTTTTATTTTTATTTTGAAAGTTCATAGGAAAAATCTCCCAGGCTGATGCCTTGTTTGGAAAATTTCAGTGTGGAATGAATTTATACAGCTGACTGGTACACTCTTGAAAAATATGGAAATGCTGACATAACCTGAACTTTACAGGCACTATAATATATATATATATATAAAATAATAAGCATCGTTACAAATAAAAAAAGTGAGGCTGTTTATATGAAAGCTGTCACTTTGCATTTGGAATGCATCAATATTGTTGTCCCTGTCTTAAAAATATGCTTAAATATTGATGGGAAAGAAACCTATTTACATTACAAATGATTCTTCATGCTCCTAGTCTGGCTCTCCCAAGCACTTCAAAAGCTGCTGAAGCTCCTACTCATTTCCTATTAGCTTTAAGAGTTTGGCTCTAATGTTAGACTTCATGAACGTATACAAGTGTGAGAAACTTAGTTCCAGGGCTAAGTGGTGCAGTGGATTAGCTCAAGCGCCTTTCACCTGGAATCTATATGTTTCAGTAGGCCACAAGTGTGTTTGTTCCCACTTACCACTCTTGCAGGGTACCCTAAGAGTCCCGTAGAAATGATGCTCACACACAGTGGCTTGAAGTGAGTTTATTGAAGGTAGCGGCATCTGCCCACTGGGGGCCCCACAGACAGTGCTGCCGCAGATGGGAAACCTGGCACATCGGATCAATGCCCAGGGAAGAAGCCCGACACACAAGGGCACACGGACACAGAAATACTCATGCTTATTTGCATCTCATGCACAGCTCATGAATAACTAATCACATGTTTTGCAATCCTGCCTCAGTTTACCTGTTTGGTTTCACACAAGTTGAAATTCACACAGGGTAGATAAACAGCTTCCCAGCTGCAGCTGGGGAGAGGCTTCCCATGAGATAAGCTCTGAAGCCAAGGCCGTTCCCATAGAGCTGCAATAGAAGCGAAATTGCGCCACTTAGCAATTGCTGTCACATTAATCTTCCACTTACTACACCCATATCACAAAATTACTGCACAATGTGGTCCCAATGGGAGTCTCTGCTCCATGAAGGTCCAAGACTGCTAGGCGGGAATGAGATGCATTGTTAAAAGGTGAGAGCATATGCAGGAAAAACCAATCGAATCCCTAAATGCTTAACTAGTTATTTAACAAAGTGTTAAGCATAATATGGATGATTTTGTGGTAGCCAAGCCTATGAATAAATACA
Source organism: Sternotherus odoratus (assembly GCA_032164245.1). NCBI lineage: Eukaryota > Metazoa > Chordata > Testudines > Kinosternidae > Sternotherus > Sternotherus odoratus. The sequence continues at coordinate 199,700,271 of JAVMKO010000001.1, read as the reverse complement.
TGATTCAGATATCACGATAACCACAGAACACATATAGTCAACAACAACAAAAAAACTCTAGCCACAATCAGAATATACTTTAATCATCAAGAACAATCAAGAAAGAAAGAAAGAAAGAAAGAAAGAAAGAAAGAAAGAAAGAAAGAAAGAAAGAAAGAAAGAAAGAAAGAAAGAAAGAGAAAGAAAGAAAGAAAGAAAGAGGTGCCTTCTGTACCTTTTAAAGGATCATTTATATAGAAAGTCATACTCTGAGGACCTGGATTCTCGTTGATAGAAGCACCTGTCTATACTATGCTTGGCTCAGTCCATGGCCATTAGAACTTAATGCTCAGAAAGACTAAATTCACTCCTAAATTAAGAAAAAATGATCAAGGAGTCTGAGGTAGACATCACCAAACCAGCCATCATCACACTTGACTATTTCTTTTTACCAACAGAGAAGCCAAGGATTGCACATGGGGACTGAACTGCAGTCTCAGATCAGGTTGTGGCGCATCACAAGACAGCGCAGGGGAAATTGCATTGCTGAGTCCTGCGACTTAGCTGTTCATTTGCTAAATAAAATGCTTCATTCTCCCGTCTGTCAGATTTCATTGGGGAGGCAAATATGAAAAATGTACTTGCATTCCTTTCCCAGAATTGATGGTTATTCAGGGAGCTCTTAAATGGACAAACTGGCTGTACTTAGTATTTAGGCTGTAAATGTCCAGATTGTTTTTAAACTGAATCTTAATTACCTGAGTTTATAACTTTTACATTGTCATCAGTATTTTTCCCTACGATCAAAACACATTTCCTATTAAGCCCTAATCATTCTGACAGTCTAGCTTTTCACCTCCATCTGGTGGAAGTGAGGTTCAGGGCAAAGGAGAATCAAGCCCTTTGCATCTATAAAAATAATTAGAGCATCAAAAGGTGGTTTATAATGAAACTCTGATTTCAGCTTTGGCACTCATATTATGTTTTATCGCCAAACCCTTTGCAAATGGGTGTAGTATAAGAATTATTATCTTCAGTTTACAGACGGGATAGCATGAAGTAAGGATACATAGCAAATATTTGTGAGAGCCAAACCAGGTATTCAGAAACCCAGACCTGCATTCATTCCCCTAGGCTACAGCTACCCAAAGATTACATTTTACAGTTCATAAAATAGAGATATTTGGGGTAAATTATTTAGCAATCTATGTCCCATTGTCTTTTAATGGGACTTAGGTCTTATTGAAAATGTTACCCTTTATATTTAAGGATGACAACCTGGTTTGTTTGTAATCAATGCTAAAACCTCCATTGACTTCAGTAGGGCCAGAATTTCATACCCAGTTTTTCACTGGGAATAGGGTGCAGTAACAGTAACCGATATCAGGCCTATAATGATCAATTAGGATAGCTGTTCTTGCTGAAAACCGTCTCTGGTGTTAAAACTGCTGCTACACTGGAATAGTCACTTCAATCCTTTCCTTAGCTATATTGTTCCATCAGATGCAGCACTTTGATTCTTAAATGATCCCTTCCACATGAATGAAATAGGCATGGCACTTGCCACTTCAGTAAAAGAAAGAGACGTTTGCAGTTAATGTTCCACAAACCTTCAGTTAGAAATAACTTTAAATCCATTTAAATCACATTCCGTTCTATACTTGTTTTTGTTCCGCTGGAGATTCAGTCACCATGGCAACATAATAGCAACACACTCATTTAAATAAAAATAATACTAAACACAATCCTACACAATTGCCAGTCGGCCTAGTTTGGTGGCATATACTGATTCCTCAGCCCTAAATGCTAAGCCCAAAATGTACTGAATTAGTAAAAATATTATGACAGGTTCAAGAATAGCAGCCGTGTTAGTCTCTAAAGTGCTACAAGTATTCCGGGCTTTCTTTACGGATACAGACTAACTAGTTTATTTCAGCATAAGCTTTCGTGAGCTATAGCTCACTTCATCAGATGCATAGAATGGAACAGAAGTAAAATGCATTTATACACACAGAAAGAAAGAAAAAGAAAAAAAAATATTGTACATTAGCATACCGATTCTGAGAGGGCTGTTAAATGTAGATGGTCCAGGAGAAAAAAACACCTTTAGAAATGGAGATCTGTTGTCAGTGAAATTAACTCAGGAAATGCAATTAATTACTGTAATGAGAGAACCAATCTGAACTTCTGTTAAGCCCCTGGTTAATAGTGTCCAATTTGAAAATTAATTCCAGTTCCTCAGTTTCTCGTTGGAGTCTGTTTTGGAAGTTTTTCTGTTTCAAAACTGAAGCCATCAAATTTTTAACGGAATGGCCAGGAAGATTGAAGTGTTCTCCTACTGGTTTTTGAATGTTATGATTCCTGATGTCAGATTTGTGGCCATTTATTCTTTTGCGTAGAGACTGGCCGGTTTGGCCAATGTACATAGCAGAGGGGCATTGCTGGCACATGATGGCATATATCACATTGGTCGATGTGCAGGTGAATGAGTCTCTGATGTTGTGGCTGATGTGATTAGGTCCTATGATGGTGTCAGTTGAATGGATATGAGGACAGAGTTGGCATCGGGCTTTGTTACAAGGATAGGTACCTGGGTTAGTGTTTTTGTTGTGTGGTGTGTGGTTGCTGGTGAGTATTTGTTTCAGGTTGGGGGGCTGACTGTAAGCGAAGACTGGACTGTCTCCCAAGATCTGTGAGTGTGTGGGATCATCTTTCAGGATAGGTTGTAGGTCTTTGATGATGCGTTGGAGAGGCTTAAGTTGGGGGCTGAAGGTCACGGCTAATGGTGTTCTGTTGTTGTCTTTGTTGGGTCTGTCCTGTAGTAGGTGGCTTCTGGGTACTCTTCTTGCTCTGTCAATCTGTTTTTTCACTTCCCCAGGTGTGTATTGTAGTTTAAAAAATGCTTGGTAGAGATCTTGAAGGTGTTTGTCTCTGTCTGAGGGACTGAAGCAAATGCGGTCATATCTTATAGCTTGGCTGTAGACAATGGATCGAGTGGTGTGTTCTGGATGGAACCTGGAGGCATGTAGGTAAGTGTAGCGGTCAGTAGGTTTCCGGTATAGGGTAGTGTGTATGTGCCCATCATTTATTAGCACAGTTGTGTCTAGGAAATGGAAATATTATGGTTTTGCTAGAGAATTCAGACCCCTTTTTTGACCCCCATCCTCCCTCAGTTTTCCCAGAATCCTGCTGGAATAGATCAGAAGTGTGGAATACAGCTATAAAGACTATAAGGCTAAGTTTTACAAATGTGTTCCAAAATAAGACCTAATTTTGGTAATTACACAGATATTTATGCTTTACCAGTTAAATGAGGAAAACTGAAATGATCAAAGTAATTACCAAAAATGATACCATCACATGCTCTTTAGAAGGATACAATATACAAAATGTATCATATTTTCTGATCTGGATTAAAGATTGAGGGGCTCGGCAAATTATAGAAATTGGGACCTCCCGCTTCCCACCCTCTGTAAACGTTGATAAAGGAGCGGCTAAATCTGAGTACATGGATCAAATTTGAGCAAGCGGCTTTCGAATTGGGTACAGTCACATCACCTTTCCGGGTTTTGGGAGTCGTTTTGGTTTTTTCCCGAGTTGTTGGGGGAAGGGGAAGGTTCCTGAGATGCTGGCTCTATGCATGTGTACAGTGTGCACATTAGTTGAGGCAGGTCGGCATATTTTTATCCTGGTTGATTACCAGCAGCTTGCATTTTTGTTTGTGAAAGGTCCAATTAATCGGGTGTAAATGGGTGAAAATCTGTCGACTTCACTAGTGTTACTCCTTTTCATAATCAGCTGTGAATTTGGTATGAATTGTCATATTCTATTGCAGCATTCTCCCTTGTTTTTTCCACAAACTCTGATAGGGATTCCTCATCCTCTTCCTCTGGTCCCTCTTCTAATATGGGGAGAAGGTGAATAATTTTGAGGGATCACAGAGAAGAAGAGAACTGGATTTTGGATGGTGTGGTTGAGAGATCTTTGGGAAAGAGGCCTGTATTTTTTTCTCGCACTAGCACTGGCTCTGATGGTTATTTTGGAGTGACATGACAATTGAGCTGAGAAACTTAATGGAAACACAATACATGTTTTTTTTTTGTGTTTTAGATACTTTATATTGTTACGTCAGAAGACTTACAGAATCCATCAGTAAACAAAGGAAAGCCCTGGAGACAATGAGGAGACAGATATTGACAAACTCAACCTAAATTTGTGACTTTGTTTCTTTAACGGTTTTAGGCCAACATTACTATTCTGCAGACACAGTCACTGGAGTCTACAGTCTAAACTGTACAGATGATACAAATCATCTGAATATACCAAATGGCCAGGGACTGCAAAGTCAATTATCTGAAGGGGAGGAGAGTTTGTTGGTTTTTGAATAATTGGTGTATTATTGTTGAAAGACTTCTCAGAATTGTATCTTGACAAAGTATTTTAGGATGATTCTTTGGCCAGGTAAAGGAAACTATTTTAAGGATAGTAAGGAGTTATGCATGTGAATTCAGTTATGCATGTGAATTTAGGACATTTATGCAGATATTGTACATGACTAAAGCAGTCACAGGTCAAAGAAGAGTGAATTGTTACTGTGAACCAGATAAGAAAATATTTATACTTGTGATTTTAAAAATGTAAATAATGGTATGTGGTCTGAGAATTCAGAAGTACAAATACAACTTTCAATAAGAGAAAATCAGAACAGGCCATATTTTGATTCAGATCACTTTTAGGCAGAGGCTAAAGATAAGTTCAAGGTTCAATAGAAATTGAATCAATCTTCTAGGGAACAGACTGTTTAGACTAGTAAGGAGGGCATAGAACTGACCACAAAAGGGGAGGGTGAAAAGCGGGGACAAATGAGCACTCATTTAGCACAGAATTATGCTGTTGAAAGCGAAATTAATCAAGGTACCAAGGGACATGAATAGAAGGAATTTTTTTTATTGCCGGTACACCAAGGCTATGAGCATGGATAATAAAAGGAATTTGAATTACTCTTTTATGATCATAAATTCAACCTAGTTGGCATTTCTGAAACCTGGTGGAACATTTGCATGATTGGAATGTTAAACTCACTGATTATAACTTATTTTGGAAGGATCAAGTGGGAAAGAGGAGGGGGAGTAGCACTCTGTCAAAAACGGCATTTCCTGTGTCCAAGTCACTGACAACTCAAAAGAAAATGATTTTGAATGATTATGGATCAACAGATAAAGCAAAAGGATGTTGTAGTTGATGGCTGCAACTAATTACAGGCCACCAAACTACACGAAAAAACAGGATGACCAACTCTATAAGCACTTAACTATAATGTGTAGAGAGAAAAAAATACCTGAGCTGTCATGGTGGACTTCAATCTGAATGACATATGAGGGAGGTCTCATGCTGCCAGTATTAAATCAAGAGACATTATTTGCTATGCTACATCATGTCTTCCCCTTTCTGCCCTTCCTCTCTCATCCCATCCCCAACTTTTCAACATGTAATACAATCATATATAATGGTGTATATGCTAACACAATTTTCCCCCCTTCCCACTGCATTTTTCTGAAATTATGCCTCTGAGTGAAACATCCTTGGAATTTCTAAATATTATATATGATAATTTCAAAAAAATGTTACATCCAACACAGGGGAATTGTATCTTAGACCTATACATTGACCTATAAAGAGGAATTGATCACAGAACTAAAGATTAGTGATTTCTTAGTGACAAGTGATTGTGACTTGATTACATTTCTTATGTGCAAACAGAATAAAATCCCAACCGGTAATATATATATTTAGGGCTTTAAGGGAGCCAATTTTCACAAAACTGAAAACAATTATGTGCCAAATCAACTGAGAGAAATAACTGTAATAGAAAAGTGTGAATGACAATTGATGAATGTTTAACATTTTACCAGATGCCCAAAAGCCACATCCAACAATAAATAAAGAAGTCTACACTGGTTAAAAAACCAATACCCTGAGTTAGAGGGCAAATAAAAGCCCATGAAAGCTCATAATAAAATAAGTCATGAGCTCAGAATAATGAGAGCTGTTGTGCAGTTGGTTATACAATTGTGTTAACCAGTGTGTAAATGTTCATGAGATGTTACAAAAACCCATACAATTTTATGGGACAAGGTATAAAAGGGACACCGAATAATTGTATTAGTCTAAACAAAATGGCCAAGTCGATATGATTCCAGGACTGTGTTGAAATTATGCTGGTTAAAAACAGATGTAGAGCAGGAAATTAATGAGCCAAAACTGGTATGTTGGAGACTAGACCATTGGGCTATTCCACCCATCACTCCTTTTGGGTGTCCTTAAAAGAAAGAGATTTTTTTTTAGGGAAAGTACCAAAAAGGAACACATGGGAGACCAGACCGAGGCTACTGGAACAAATGTCCGCAAGATGGCGGCCACTCCTACCATTTCCTGGAACCATAGCCCTTCATCCATCCTGCTACTGAGAGGTGTCCTGATCAGAATGGGCCAGAGAGAGAAAGGGATCTAGATGGCATCGCCACCTCTGCCAGTTATTGCCATCTTGGATACTATATAAGAGACTGTCAAACAAGGGGGGGGTTCCTTCTTGGATAAGGCTTGAACAACAGCAGCAGCAGCGAGGACATCTCCAGCCCACCTCAACTAACTTCTTCTCTTTCCCCTCAGAAGGACAGTTATTGTCCTCTTATATACCCTCTAAAAGACTGTCAAAGAACGGGGACTTTACTCCTAAAAACAGTCTACAGCTAAAGAAAACAAGGGATGTTATTAAAATGAAAAGCTTGTTTCATACTTTGCATTTTGAACACGTCCACTGTTATTCCCCTTCTTTTCTGTATCTTTAATAAAAGATTAAAGGAATTTTAATGGTGTATCCGCCATGGTCCTAAGCACGCTGAGATCTTTGTATACCGAAGTCCAGACCTCGTTTAACACTGTTTATTGTTGGTCAGTGACTGAATTATGTTAAAACCTTTGGCCCGTGTATTCACTCTAAAGTAAAACAACAGTTCCCAGTATAACACTGTGACTGAAAGGGCTAATGTGATCCCTGGATATATAAATAGGAATATTAAGTAGGAGTAGGTTACTTTACCTCTGTATTTGGCACTGGTACAACTGCTGCTGGAATAGTGTGTCCAGTTCTGGTGGCCACAATTCAATAAAGATGTTGATAAATTGGAGAGGGCTCAGAGGAGAGCTGGGGGAATGTGTAAAGGATTAAAAATTATGCCTTATAGTGGCAGATTCAAGGAGCACAATCTGTTTATTCTAACAAATAGGAGGTGAAGAGGTGTCTTGATCACCAACTGCAGGACCCTATCTGGGGAACGGACATTTGATAACACAGGTGAAACAAGGCAGTCTTTTTGAGGGCAGGATGCGGGGGGAGGGAGCCACCAGACTTGATAGAGAGAAACCCAGCATGTAGGAGCTGGGCTTCATCAAACCTAGCTGGACAGCAGCAAGTGACTGGATGATTCCTAGCTAAGGGATGTAAATAAAGACCACACGTTTCTGAGAGTACCTGGGACCAGGATAGGGCTGGGAGCACATTCACCTGTGGCTGCAGAAGTGGGCTATGAGAAGGCACGTAGGCCTTGCAGACTCTGTTAGAGTGGAAAAAATCCACACCATTAAGCTGCAGGAGTACAGAGGACACCCCCCCCACACACACACACACACACAAAACTAGCTGGGAACAGGGCTGTTACTTAGTGGTTTTGTTCAACATTTGATGTGTGTATTGTGGTGAATAAACAAGGTGATAAGATTGCAAACTGAACTGGGCATGGCTAGTTTTCCCCAAATTAGTAATCAATTTCACCAGACTATAAAAGGGCCTTTTGATTTGTTAGAGGTAGAACAAGATCCAATTGCTGGAATTTGAAGCTAGACAAATTCAGATGTGAAAAAGGTGCAATTTTTTTTTAACAGTGAAGGTAATTAACCATTGGAGCAATTTACCAACGGTTTTGGTGGATTCGCTATAACCAAAACTCTTTAAGTCAAGATTTGATGTTTTGCTAAAAGACATGCTCTATGTAATTCAACCACATCTATTTTACCTGAAGCAGTGATTAATTCATGGAAGTCCTAAGGCCTGTGTTATGCTGATCAGAACCTTAATTATCACAATGGTCCTTCCGGTCTTAGGGCTTGTCCTCACTACAGCAGGGAAGCATCGATTGTTTGGTGATCGATTTATCACATCTCGTTAAGACGAGATAAATCGATTGCCAGCGGCTCCCCTGTCGACTCCAGAAGTCCAGCTTGTCAGGGGCGCAAGCTGGAGTCGACGGGGGACCGCGCCGCCGCCCGCCGCTGCCGTGAGGACGGGAGGTTAGTCGGCTGTAGAGACGTCGATTTCAGCTATGTTATTAACGTAGCTGAAATTGCGTATCTACATTCGATTTCTGCCACAGATAGATGGTGGAAGGATTGTGATGTCAAATGATTTTTGTAAAGTGCATAATAATCTCACAAGAACAGCTATTCTCATGAAGTTTCTGCCATTGTGCAAAATTTCTTCCCCCAAAACAGAGATTTCATCTTCATCTGAACCTTGAAATAGTAGAGCCAGCCGGGAATCAGTTTTCCCGTCCCATTAAAGTTTTCAAGATTTCAAAAAGTTTTCCTGCCCAGAGCAGGATAAAAAGTTCAAATCTCAAAACATTTTGCTAACTGAAAATCTGGGGAAGCAGGCAGAGAGGTGGCAGGACTGCTTCAGATCAATTGAAACATTTCATTTAGATTTTGACATTTTTTAAATTATTTAACTTAAATTTTGAAATGAAAAGTCAGTTTGAACTGGGAAAACATACCATTTCATATAGAAAATGTCAAAATGGCATGTTTTGACAATTTTGAAACTTTTTTCAGTTTTTTTTCAAAATGGGAAATATGTTGCAAGTGACCCTTTCCTATGAAAAATTACAGTTTCAATGACTTGGTATTTTGTCAAAAAAAAATCAATTTCTGAAACGGTTATAGAAAATAGATCTCCTGGCTTTGAGTCAGACCTAGCAAGGAAGGTTTACGTCCAATTATTGAAACCTGGACTGCTCTAAAATTCAAAGTAATTTAGATGCCATTTACAGTCTTAATTGTATCGGTCTAAATGAAATTCTGAATGATAAAAGTGTGGACATTAAAGCCTGAGACTTTATGCCAAACATCATTAAAAACAAAGAGGCCAGCCCCCCCACCACAAGCAATATTCTCGTTGGATTGTGTCATTAAAAGTCTTAGTACTATACATAAGTAGGATGTGATCAGCACTGCCTAACAGGTGACATTAAACTGTGGCTCTCCAGGCATGTTTGGACAATTATTAACAGCAAAATGAGTTTGAGAAGCATTAGCTTAGTGTCTGCTCATTACTCCTGCTGTATTCTGTACTTCACGGAGTGTGGAGAATGTTTTGTTCTAAAAGCATCACTGTGCTTCCAGCCAATAACCCTTGCAATGCTATATAACTCTATTAAAATAATTCATATTTTAGGTTATTGTAGTCCCATCTTCAGAGACACAGCAGTGGCATATGGTAATTTATTATTATTCAAACTACATTGGATATTGTTCATCTTTTCATAGGAACAAAAGAGGAGCCTAGTTGTGAGACTTAGTGATATTTTCTCTATGAACAAAGAGTAATAGATAATTCATGATCTACAATATTTGGACATTGATTTACTCTCTGCTTGATGCACTAAATGCATTCTAGGTGATAGTGGTTATACGTGTAGCTTTTCTATTGTTCAGTCAGAAATTGAACTAGACTTGTAATCATGGACTGAATTTCTGCTTGTGGTGTTATATATTTTTATTCGTATTGCTTGGCTTGATGGCCCTGCATTTTTTGTGAGGACTGCTCAATATTATTTGTACCTTGCAATAGTAAAATGAAAAAAATCAATTATTTTCATTAATTCCTTATTTGAAAGAGCATACAAAATGCTATTTTCTGCTCTGAAATGAAAATGTCGTTATGGCTAGACATTGTCTAAAGGCAATTCTGATGTGGCAGTAGTGCTTGGATAAGTTGGATGCTATATTTTCACATTGCCCATTTTGAGGGGAAGCATTATGCTCTATAGTAGTGCTTCAAACAAAGAACACTTAGGTTTTCATAAAGCTATCATAAGGATCAAACTCTTTTTAATCACACAAACAAAGCACCATAGTAACTCAGTCTTTATTGTTGAGGAGTTTATATCTTTGGGTTGCCTTCTTGTATGCAGCTGAATACACAAATGTTGGTCTATCTCCTCTGTACTCTCAAAGACCTAAAGGACACTTAACAGAAGTTGTGTAGTGTAGCTGAAGACTGTAGAATATGTGCAACCAAATTTCAAATCAGCTACTTTAAAATGTAGGGGGACAGTATATAGGACACAATAATTACTGGCTTTTCAGTTTCATAGTTATTTAAACTTTTGAAAAAGGTTCATTTTTAAACATTTTATTTCATACATATATATCGATAATTCTAAACATTTTCCAGTATGAATAATTTTGACCTCTAACACATTTCATAAATGTTTCCAAGCTTAACACTACCATTCAAAATCATAGGATGAAATAAATTTAAATACGTACTAGTCATCCGATTTTCAAAACAGACACAATGTCATTCAACAAAACTTTGACATTTTATTGGGCTTTTGAATATGCTAGTTCCGTCAAAGAAACTGAAAGGTTATTGCCTACGGAAGAACAAATAGCGTCAAATGTAAATTACCTGATGGTGACTCAGTAAACAAACAACAGATAGCTTCAAGTGAAAATATGTTCCCAAATGTTATACTTCCTAATGTTGTTACACGAGAAAAAATATCTTTACAATGGCAAACATTTAAATAAAAGACATTTCAGTTATGAGTTATAATTTAGGGCCAAATCCTGGTCCTACTGAGTCAAAGGCAAATCTTCCATTGGCATCAATGAGACCAGGAATTGGTCCTTAAAACCCACTCATTACATTAATCCTTTTTATTTACGCATGTGTCTTTTTTTATATATTCTTTAAAACAACCATCAAAGTTCCTATTATGAAAACTGATGCTTTTGGAATTTGCTTGGTTCCCCCACACACATATTATTATACATGGCTCCTTGTGATTAAAAAAAATAACTTATGTAATAACAACACAATTACCACTACTGCTAAATATTTGAAATTAATGGGCTCACTGTATTTCAAAAGAAAAAATGCACACTCAATATTTAAGACAGCAGTCTCTAGCCTGTGCACAGTACATACACACATATACATTGTCCATGTCTAGAGCAATTATTAAATTAGATTGTATATTCCTAAGGGCTGGCACCATCTTTCTGTTGTGTTTGCATAATGCCTGCCACAAGGGACTCCTGGTCCCAAGATTGAGGCTCTTAGGCTACAATACTATGATAATACAAGTGATACTAAAAGTCATCCCGGGGAACCTGTAGAGACAGTTATTTAACATATCATGCACACACATTACCTGTGATATAACACTTCAGATTATATCCATTTTACAGAATATATTCCAATTTACTTGTTGGAATGTGTGCAAATGTGCCTGTCTGCTCTTGTGTGTGTGCACCTGTGAACGTGCTCATCATTACTCAGGCTAGAGAAACTCTGTCATCAGAGCAATGTGTAGCCATCTGAGAAAAACACCTAAGTAGCAGGGTGACTTCAGTCATTTCATTTTTCTCTAGGCCTTGGGAGCATCCATCCTCGAGTGCTTGAGATTAAAGATTGTTCCATGGCAATGAGCACTAGTGATACACACAGAAAAACATGTTTTGGAGGGGGCAGAATAAAAGACTGCATAAGCCCTAGCACATTTTCTTTCATTATCAAGATTTTAAGGGAGACGGAGATATTTATTCCCCTGCCTTTCATCTTCTCTGCATCTCCAAGAAGCATTTACAATATCCTATTTTTATCAATATTAATTTTTTAAATAAGAGACTCTCTTTCTAGAGTCACTGCGGCCAGGCTGTGTCATCCACGATTGCGCTCAGTTGTTGGTTCTTCCAAAGGCAGGTCTTCCTCTCCCCGACAGAGTAAGAGGGCAGCATCTGGTAAAATCTTTTCAGCACAACATAGCAATTGGATAGACAAGTCAACTGCAGATGTGACATCAATAACAGGCAAACAATACTTAAAGAAATCCTAACTTGGTTAGTGTCCTGTGGGCTGGGCTGTTTGTTTTCAGATCAGAGATGTGCATCGCAATCCGAGGTACTTCTGACTCAGGGGTGCTTCAGACTATGGCAGATAGAGAGTAGCCAGCCGAGTAAGAGTTGTTCTGCTTATTAGGACAGCACAGCAGACGTGGTGGGAGATCCATAAAGTAATGACAAGGGAGGGCTTTGGGAGCAAAAGGTGTCAGACAAGGTTAGGTGGGTGGAAGTGAAAAAAAGAGGAGTAAGGTGGGGGGAGGATGGTGTTGGGTTCAGGTATGGAAAAGAGATTGAAACTTGGAGGATGGGGAAATTTACCTACCCAGTAGCAATTAGATTTCATGAAATATTATAAAAAAAAACATGTTAAATGAGTTACCCCTGTGAGCTCTCTTTGAGCCCCACAGATGTATAGTAATATATTCATAGCATGTTCCTAGTCATCTTTCCAGTGAATGGATTTTATTCTCACAATCACACTCACTAATGTCATAGATGAACTCTGACACTCTTTGTTGTTCTCTGTTTCAAGTGGAGAAGAACAAGAGTCTTATCTTCATTCACATACTAAAAATACAGTGAACCAGAAAATTGTCAAGTTGGGTCATGGTAGTTTCATATTACACATCACTAAAATCAGTCTTCATTTAACCTTTAGTAAGACAAATGGGATCACCATCCATTTTAGCCATAGAGTATAACAATAGAATGAGTGAAGACGAGGGGACAGATGGTGAAACAACTGTAGTAGATTGAACATATGGTCTGATTTGAAGATATGAATTACTATGCAATGCACATTAGTGTGGTTATACTGTAAAAAGATCTATTTAAAAATACAACTTCCAATTATGTGCTACTCAAAGATTTCAGCTTCAAGGGAGTCGAGTTTTAATGAGATATAGGAAAACTTTTGACAGTTCATTCAAGCCTTCCTTAGTCTTTAGCAGAAAAAGACAATATGCTGCTGCTTAAAAACCCGGGGTTCTGAATTCACAGAAAATCATTATTTTTCTACCCATGGTCCTATTTTCAATTTATAAACTAAAATTAATAAGGGTATTTTGGGTCACAGACAAGAGTCATCCAGGTTTCATGAGAATGTTGCCTCAGTATTTTGATTACTTAAAAAGATTTGTTGCCTTAAGATACTTTTTTTTTCTTATTACATAAAATCTGCAGTGGATTATTTTGCCTCCAGGCAGGTTTCAATATTTCAATGAACTTGGTTGACTGTTTAGTTTAAATTTTAAGTAAATTTCCTGATAAATGATTTAAGTTGTTGATAACTAAAAATATTTTCTTGCTTTCAAATTGGAGATTTCTTTGGTTTCCAAGGGGCCTCCATTTTTGTTATTAGATTATTTATGTTTTCTAAACCCATTATATCTGTGATTTTTATGTTAAAGCAGGGGTTTCCTCTGAAATCTACTTTGTAGATCTGTGTTGCATGTTCTGTATTTATTCCTCATCTGGAAATTGCATTGATGTCAGTGGGATTTCTATAGAACTAATGTACCATATACAATTATGTCCCACAGTGCAGCATGAAGAGAATACTTAACCTTTATATTTTGGAGTGTTAATGCCTGTAAGATATTTCTGTAATCCTTTACCATAGAAGCTGTGTGATTTTGATTATTGACAGTCCACATACTTTAAATAAGTAGCTGTAAAACTACTGTGTGCAACTTGGCATGTACATGTTACTGCTGTACACACACAAAAAAAATCACCATCAAGAAATGTTAGATACTGTAACTAGGGACTGATGCAGCTATTCAGTAGGCTGAGTGACAAATTGAGGTCACTCAAAAGCAGTTGGTCTGATCAAGGTTAAAAGAAACTCTAAAATGCAATTTAGATGCATACTGCAATCTACAGTAGTTTTTAAAAGCCTTGGGCCAGCACACAGCTTTTACTTACCACGATAGTGCCAACATGAGGGACATAAGTGCTTCCAATTTTTTTAATGCTGAGATGATTTTCTCGGCACACCAAGTCTAAAAGCAGCTTTAGTAGTGTCCAAACAGTGCACTGCCTAGCCTTACTTTAGAATCTCAGGGGCTAGAGCTCTTCTCACAACAGTTTCACACTTGTGTAACTCCACGGTGACCAGGGTGACCAGACAGCAAGTGTGAAAAATCAGGACAGAGGGTGGGGTGTAATAGGAATATAAGAAAAAGACCCAAAAATTGGTACTGTCCCTATAAAATCAGCACATCTGCTCACCCTGCTCCATGGACTTTGCTGAAGCTACGGCACTCCTGATTCTCACTTATGCGAGGGGAGATTCAGATCCTTGATGCACCATTTGTTAGTTAAATGTTTCTGTAATTAAACAAATGGAAAAGAAACAAATTTACATACAATGAAGACTCCAGAGCCTCCCCTCTGCAATTACCTGCATGGCTTGATCGCCATTCCTCACGGTGAGAAATGTTTTGTGATATGAGGAAGAAATGAAAGTTGATCCGCTGCTAATGTTGTGGGTAATAAATCTGGTACCTAGATTTGGGTTTTCTTCTACTGTGTCTGGAGCATCATATTCTGACATTTCCCAGAGCACAATCTGAACTATTGAACCATGGTGTCCCCTGAACTCTCTAGCCTGGGGTGCCTTTTACACTGCTTTGCTGCCAAAGCAACTACACCTGGTCTGCCCACATACAGCCACTAGCATGTAAAACCACTCCCAGCTATGTTACATGAATGCTCTCCCAGCCATTCATTAATTTCATACTGGGCCGCACTCAAATATTCTTTAGATCTTTAGACTCCTATAAATACCTTTACAATTCTGGCTGCTGATCTGCAAAATGCAATTACGATACTTACCATCCTTTAGAAGAGGCTTTGAGATCTATGAATGAAAATTCATATATGAGAGCTAAGAACATTTACTATGTAGCAGTATCTGAAATCACTATAGGTTTTTTTTCTCTGTATCTAGAAGACATAATTGTATGATCGCTCTGTGGAATCTGCCTTTTGGGGGTAAAGATTTTCTCCCAGGCATGGTTCCATGCAGCACTAAGAACGTTGTCCACACCCAACCAATAATGATCCATTTTAAAGGGGAACTGCAGCTCTCAATGTTCTTTTTCCAGTATGTGACAGGGATTTTGTGAGCCATTTTGGGGGAGGCCTTTAAAATGGTAGGTGTTTAAATGTTTGGAGATTCTTTTAACCCTAAAGCAGAAATACAGTTCTTTCTGCTGGAAAAGCAGGGTGCTGATTACTATACATACTGTCTGCCATGAGATTGGAGAAGGGGTCCAAGCAAGCTTATGCCTGTCTGTCATTGTTACCCACATACCTCCTGGGTGTGGTGTTCAGTCCCATCTAGTGGCACTGAGACCACTTAAAGGGAGAGATTAACGAGTCTGCTCAACAGACTTAGCTTGAGCCTTATAGCTTGAGGTTTATGCAATTAACTACAGAGGTCCCAGGTTCTATACCACCCCCCAACAACTGGGGTCTGTCGTGGCTTGACAAGGTCATGAGATAACACCATCAGTAGCAATAATAATCCCAAAAGGACTTTTAAAGCTACTCAAAGAACACAGAAATAAAAGCTGAGGTGCTGTATACTAAAAGTGAAGCAGTAGACATAGGGTTATACTCTTCCCAGTGTCAATTATTGAGAGTTATGCACATGTGTCAGTAGTGCGCTTACATCATATTCTGTTCTCATACCCCCAAGATCAATGACAAATAAGATCACACAATCACAATCACAACCACAGAAAATTGTATCTTCTATAGGATGGTAACAAAAGAGCTCTCTCCAGGATAGGGTAGTTTACATACATAAATCAGAAAAACCACACAAATTTATACCTTCTTAAAGACAGGACACCTACAGCAAAGCGCTTTGCAAAATATTATGGTATGCTTTTTTTTTTTTTTTTTTACTTCTTGCTTACAGAGCTGTATTTCTAATATAATTTGGACACACTGTGCTGAGGGCTACAACATAAAAACCTAGATTGACAGAAAACAAAATTTACAAATGGTGGTGTTATGTACTTTACTAACACAAGGGAACCTTTTATGCCAACTATTCAATAATACATTTGATACTAAGGAATACTGAAATGTTACCAATCACAAACACCACAGAAAACATTGTTAAGGGGCCCCGAGAGAGGATGCTATACTTTGTCATGTTACTGTGTGGTAGAAAACCTGATCTGAAGCTAATTAAGGATTTCCCACATTGCACTTTCAATTCTGTGAACAAGTTCTCAGTTTATGGAGGAAGTTTTTGTGCTTCATCTTGAAAAAGGACCCCTAGCAGCCAGCGTAGAGCAGCATTATGGTCCGAGGGGGAAATGGTGAAGCCAATCAAATCCGAAAGCAGGTGTTTGACACGAAGGTGAATCCATAGGAGAGAAGGAAGAGGCCAGGTGAAATGGCCACTGCGAGTTTGTGGGAAGATGGGAGCCTGGTGATTCTTGCCCTTCTGAAGTTCCAGCCTCAGGAAGCAGAGAGGCCTTGGGAAAACCCATTAGTCAAGATCAGGTGAGAGGAAGAATCTTGTCTCCACTCCCCGCCTCACACCAGCTGTCCAGAAACATTAAAATTTCTGTCAAAGGGATAAAACAAAGGAAATTCTGAGTGAGAAAGCTTTAATTCAGCTGCATTGTGCTTGGGCTTTTTTGCACAGATGGTCTCAGAACACAAGGAAATATTTCATACACTTTGCATATTTGAAACAATACTTGCTCTAAAGATTACCAGTGAGGCGAATGAGTAACTGAACTTCATCACAATATCCTTTTTGGCTTCTTTCCTGTTGTTGCAGGTGATTACATCGTCATGACTATATACTTCGATTTAAGTAGAAGAATGGGATACTTCACTATTCAAACATACATACCCTGCATCTTAACAGTTGTGTTATCCTGGGTATCCTTCTGGATTAAAAAAGATGCCACACCAGCAAGAACAGCACTAGGTAATGTCTTAATTTTTTCTGTTCTATGTCTGTGTTGAATATTAACAGATATCCTGCTTTACCATTTGAAAATTTCATCTCCTTTCCAATTAGAAGACCAGTGTCTCTGGGCACTAAATACGTTCTGTACATCATCACAGCCAGCTCCTACAGGCCCAAAAGCTAGTTGTGATAAGGGAATTTGGTATTTGAGTTTTAAAGGGACAATTAAAAATAAATGACTCTGCCACCTGTTTTGTTTGCATAATAGCTCAAAATAAATGATTGCCTCTCTAATCCTTCTGCGGTTTCTCTACTAGGATTTTTGAATGATAGGCACAGTAGACTGCTTCCTTCCTTCCATCCTTAAGCTGCTGTTCCTTATGTTATATTTATAGACACACAAATGTTGATGGAATAAGAAGAAATTTGTCTAAAATGATGATGCTTGAGTGCCTAGAGCTAGGTACGTAAATTAGAGGCCTCTTTTTCAGAGGTGCTGGCAGCTCTCTAGCACCTCTGAAAATCAGGTCACTTCCATAAGTGCCAAAGTGCAGATTTAGGTGCTTAACTTTAGGCGATATTAAAAATAATTGGGCATAATTTTCAAAGTCTAACCCAAAAACTGCAGGCTGTGCAAGTATCAGGAACACAGGGGCAGGTTGTAACGGTAGATTAACTATGGACACATAAAAACAGAAGGAAAGACACTTGGGGCGGGTATGCCAGAGCCCTGCTCAGTGAGCCCATCCCTAGAATAGCACAAGGGAGATTTTGCCTCAAGGAAGCATCATCTTTCCAAGAGCTGCTCTGCACCCAGTGGGGTACTCACTTTGCACAACTCTTATGCTGACACAAACAGCCTCTCCCTTTAGATAAAATACTGGGGCGGGGGATGGCAGGTGTGTGTGTGTGTGGGGGGGGGATAACAGGGCTGTAGTCTCACTACATCCTTTTGGCTGAGTAGTTCCCTAGGAATGAACAGGGGACTTCTGTTGCAGGGGAGAGGGGCCTCCTATAGCAGGGTGAGGCCTCTATCACAAACCTTTCAGACCCTTCTAGCCGCTGTGCACGGATCATCGCTGTCTGTCCCTTTTCTATATAGGAAAAATTCTTTTAAAATGACTTCTTGAACCGAAAATGATCATGAGTCCTGATCTAAACCTGTTTCTGCAAGATATCTTACACTGGGGAGCTAGACTCATTGAGGAATTCCTCATACCCACCAGTTTGTTCTCTCCCAAGGTTGCAAGAAGAAACCATTTCGCACAAGACTGCAACGTTTATTGGCTGTTCAGAATGCCTCAGTCCAGCATTATCATTTCTTCCAGCACACAAGTGAATCAGGGCAGCCATTCACCTCCTGAGCGAAGTAGCTTCCTGCTCAGAACTCAGAGCTCTGGAGACAACAAAGATGAACGTTTCAAATGTGCTTAAGGGATTTAGGAGCTTAAATCTCACCCAAATGAATTGGGCTCGTAAATCCCTTAAGCACGTTTGAAGGTTTTAGCAGAGTGCATAACTCAGTGAGGCATGGGATGTCTATGCCTATGTTGCTGTGCAGGCATTTATTAAGGTTTGTCAGCACCTGACTTGAACCATTCTGCTTCACACAAATAAGCAAAACTAACATCTTAAAATGATGCTCCAGCTCATCACAATGAATGCCAGCAGAAATAGGTTACTAAAAATATGTTTTAAGTATAGGCTTTCCACTAGCTACCACTTTGTTTCAGCAATGAATCCAAACGTCAGCTGTAAGTACACAGCTCATCTTGCTACAGGGTTAAATGAGCCTTTATTCTTAGTGAATGACAGGGGACATCTCTTCAGCTCAGAGATGGTTCATTATGAATGAGCTATGCAGTATCAGGAAGAGACGTGGGAGAACTGGCAATAAGACTGCTAAGAGCATACATTAGTTAATTAAAAACAAATAATGCAACCCTTAAAAAATCACTTCCCATGAGGTCAACACAAAAATCATAACTGTCCCAACTCCACTCCAGAAATTCACAATCCTTAGCAAACCTTTTGACAAATGTGCTCTGATTTTTTGCTTGAGTGTAACATTCCGAATCCTGCTGAGTGTTGCATTGGTAAGCTTTGAATTGAACAGCTATCTATATATATCAGGGGTCTCAAACATGTGGCCCGGGGGCCACATGTGGCCCGCAAAGCCCTTCCCTGCGGCCCGCCAAGCTTCCTGGCGCCCCCCCCCCCCCCGGTCTCCCCATAGCAGTTTGCAGGACGGAGGGGCCAGAAGTGGAGGCTTCTCTGCTGCCTGGCTGGGCCGCGCGTGTTTCTAGCTCTGGACTTCCTAGATTGCTCTTGCTTTGTTTGCCAAACAGCTGTTGGTGGTGCCTAGCGCTTTCCAGGAGGGAATGGGGAGCTGCGTGCTCAGAGGAGGAGGTGGGGCAGGGGTGGGACCTCTTGGAAGGGGTGGAGTGGGGGCACAGCCGGGGCAGCAAGGGCGGGGGGGGTGTTAGTGGTGCGGCCCTCGGGCCAGTGCACTAGTCCTCATGGAAGGGGTGGAGTGGGGGCACAGCCGGGGCAGCGAGGGTGTGTACGTGTGTCAGTGGTGCGGCCCTCGAGCCAGTGCACTAGTCCTCATGCGGCCCTTGTGGTCATTTGAGTTTGAGACCCCTGATATATATAAAAGTCAAGTGTTGTATGTATGTATGTATGACAGCGAACTCCTCCCACACCGTTTGAGCCAGAGACTTGAAATTTGGTACAGTTAGGGGTCTTGGGGTCTAGATGCTGGTAAGGGTCGAAAAATTTTCAGATCTCACGTCTAACGCCCCCCAGGGGTGAAAGTCTTTCAGGGCCAATCACATCAGCTGGGCGGTTAGGTGGTGATGATGTCATAATACCCCCTCCAACAGACACCGCACTCGCTCAGCTCACCCCTCCCTCCTCCAACGGAACCCCGGAGATCCCTCAGTTCTCTGCCCCTCCCCCCTCCCAACGGAACCCCGGAATCCATCAGCTCTGTGCCCCCCCCCCCACCTGCGAAGGTCCCCGGAATCCCTCGGCTCTGCCCCCCCCCCCCCCCCGCGACGGATCCGAGTTGGGTTTGGTGGGACGGTAAGTGAGGTGGGGGTGTCGGGTTCTGTCGGGGGGTGAGGTGGGGGTGTCGGGTTTGCTTGGGGGGGTGAGGTGGGGGTGTTGGGTTTGGTTGGGGGTAAGTGAGCCGGGGGGTGTCGGGGTTGGTCTGGGGGAGGTGGGAAGGTGTCAGGGTGGGTGAGGGGTGAGGTGTGGGTGTTGGGTTTGGTCTGGGGGGGAAGGTGTCGGGGTGGGTGCCCAGACCAAACCCGACACCCCCCCCGGCTCACTTACCCCCCGACCAAACCCGACACCCCCACCTCACCCCCCCCCCACCAATCGCAACACCCCCAGACCAAACCCGACACCCCCCGGCTCACTTACCCCCCGACCGAACCCGACACCCCCACCTCACCCCCCCCAAGCATACCCGACACCCCCACCTCACACCCCCACCAACCGCAACACCCCCTGACCAACCCCAACATCCACACCTCATCCCTCACCCACCCCGACACCTTCCCACCCCCCCAGACCAAACCCGGCACCCCCTGGCTCACTTACCCCCCTACCGAACCCGACACCCCCACCTCAACCCCCCAAGCAAACCCGACACCCCCTGACCAACCTCAACACCCACACCTCACCCCTCACCCACACCGACAACTTCCCCCCCCCCCCAGACCAAACCCGACACCCCCCCCCCCCCCGGCTCACGGTGCACTGTGTAGCACACAGATTATTAAATACACTGTTCAGTCGGCGGGTGAGGTGGGGGTGTCGGGTTTGCTCAGGGGGTGAGGTGGGGGTGTCGGGTTTGGTCGGGGGTCAGGTGGGGGTGTTGGGTTTGGTTTGGGGGGGTCAGGTGGGGGTGTCGGGTTTGGTTGGGGGGTAAGTGAGCCGGGGGGGTGTCGGGTTTGGTCTGGGGGGGTGGGAAGGTGTCGGGGTGGGTGAGGGGTGAGGTGTGGGTGTTGGGGTTGGTCAGGGGGTGTCAGCTGTCTGCCCCCTCCCCACCTCCGACTGACCCGAGCAACGCCGGGCACTTTTGCTAGTATATTATAAATGTCCTTCAGAATTCCAGAAATGCATAATTTGAACTCCATTTTCCAGAAACAAAAGACTGGAGGCCTGATTCCCTATTTACAGTATTGTGCCTCTACATTGCTACACTAGCGGTAGAAAAGGGCTTTAAAATCTACACCCTTTTTAAGGCCAATGGGGTATAAGGAGGGTAAATAAGAATCAGGCTTTACAGTACTAATGCTGTTCCCTTCAATTAGTATATCAATAGAGACAAGGAAAGATTAACCACGGTGTGTCAATAAACATGTGAGACAATATTGTGTACTGTAGAATCACAAATCACCCATCTGTATAATGTTCCACAATGCCTGATTTTCATTTAAAACAACAAACCGTGAGAGAGAAAAAAGTCTCAAGTGCTTTCTCTTACTAGAAACAGCTTACTTGTGCGCTAGCTCTTAGAAAGTTTCCTGTACTTATACTGCACTGGTCCATTTCAAAACTAATTAAACAAGAGTGAAGGTTAGAATTTTAGTCATACCAGTGTGTTGCCTTTGAATTTTCCTGAAGTCCTCTATCCAATAGGAACAAGACATTCTGATAGCAATGGATGGGTGTCAAATTAGAAACTAAGCTAAAGTTTTCCAAGCAGTCTAGATGAATTAGGTGCCTTGCTCCTTTTGCTTTGATAGACTCCAGAAAAAGTCCATATGGATACACTCTGAGAAATAATTAAACCTTTAGTTACTGGTCTAAAAATATAAAGTACATCAAGCAACTAGAAAGTAATGCATAGGTGGGACATATGTCTTTGTGCACCATCAGAGCCCAAATGTTTCCCAGTGGTCAGTTTACTGTAAATCTTTAGAATAGCCACATTAGTGCTCTTAATTTGTTTTAGTGCATTTACATAATTTGAACAAGAAATCTGTCTGAACTGAAAAGTAGCATACATTGGATCTGCTTCTAAAAATAGTGCGCATTTGTGTGTAACACAGCTAATGGCTACTCACTGAAATCACCCCGGGTTTTCTAGATCATTAATGCTAATCAGTCAGAATCAGGGAAGGGGGCAAATGTGCCCCGATGTAACATCATTGATTTAAATGGTGTTACATCAGGGGAAAAGATTCACTCCCTGAAATTAATGAGTAATGTGCTGAGCTATTGGCAACGGCTCTGGGTTGTATGAAATAAAGGCTTTATCCCCATTCTGCACAGCTATCAGTAATGAGCTATTTCTATTCTGAAATAATGAAATGGATATTTTGTCCTGAGGGAACAATAGAATTGTAGTAATAAACTCTATTATGGCACGTACACAAACACTAGCACCTGAATATGAAGATCTCAAAGTGTTGTTTGGTTTTTTAAGAAAGATAGGGATCATTTTCCGTGCTTTGCAAACCAAGCGATGAGGACCAGAGAGATTAAGTTACCCTCAGATCACACTGAGTCAGTGTCAGAGATAGGCAGAAAACACCCAAGTTCTGACTTCCAGTGATGTGTTCTAACCACTAGATTCTGCTCCCTCCTTGTGTCAATGCCTCCATTTACAGAGCTGTAATTGCTCTCTAGTATTTCTACTTCTCATTAACTATGAAAATGACCTTTTTTCCAAAGCTACCGATCTAGATATTTTGGCAGGCGTTTAAAGAGAAGAAAAATTATGCTGGGCAAACTATGGGGGTGTTTTTCTTGAAATTCAGATGGTTTAATTAAACTGATTTTTTCAGCAAACTGCCTGCTTTTGAGATATGTATATATCTATATCTACCCTGTTTCCCCGAAAGTAAGACATCCCCTGAAAATAAGACGTACTTCCAGTTTTGCCTCTCGCTGTAATATAATGTAATGTAATTTTGGGAGCAAAAATTAATATAAGACACTGTCTTATTTTCGGGGAAACACGGTATATATACATAGGTGGGCTGTTAGCACATACCATTATCTGATACTATTATGGTTATGTTACCGTATAGCATCTGAAATTGCAAGTGTCAAAAATAGAACAGTCGTCAAGCCCGACGATGGCACTTAATAACAATTCACATCACTTTCCTTTCAGTTCCATCCCTCAATCCGTTACATTTTGAAAATGAATTTAGTGTTCATGAAAGGGGCCGAGATTGGAAGACGGAGAAAATGCAATCCTTATCTACAAACTAGCTACAGCTTTGGGAACAGTAGTACAGTTGTCACCACTCTGCCCCCTCAGTGTGCCATTACTCTTGCCTGGCGGAAGAAAGCAACTAAGCCTCTATAACTATGTAATCCATGAGTCCTCTGAGACTGCCAGATTCAGACCACTCATTTTCTTTGCATAGTGAAGTCCTTTAAGCAGCTAGCAGATGGTAAAATATTAATGTAAATATTGATCATGATTAAATTCCTACCAGTGACATAAAGGTAAAACATTTTTCACCCATTATGAATCCCCTGCGCTATCTTAAGTTTGCTGGAAAGTCTTATTTGATTTATAAAATAATACATTTAATATTGATGTCATTGATGGAAAATAAATTTTAACACATACACTTCTCTGACTGAGGGTATTAACGCCAGCTGTGACATGAAGCTCTTGAAATGAGATCGGGATGACTCTGATAGTAAATTCAGATCTTTGGTAGGTCTTAAAAGTCTGCTGAAATATGACAAACAGTTCTGGAGCATTGCACATTTTAGAACAGGGAGGAAGATTCTTCCCCCAATAAGAGATCTATCCTAGGGTCACCGGGACATCATCCATCAAAATGATCTTACGCAGAATAGCAGGGAGGCCAGGGTAAAGAATCTAGATACTATTTTGGAGGAAAAATAGGTTAGTTCTTATTGATATATATGGCATCTAGATATACATAGTTAATGTATACTGTGTTATGCCTTTTTTCCCATTCCTGCTCACTATGTGACACTAAAAACAGATTTTAATGTTTAAAAACAGTGTTTCTATTGCTTATACACAATTAAAGATTGAACTAATTTTTATTACTTCAGAAATAGCTCTCAGTGCTTGTTTATTGTATGTGTTCGCAGGGTAGCCCCTCCCACCATTCACATCAGCCTAGTTACACTCTATTTTTAGTGTGCTAGCTCAATCAGACCTCACTCGGGTATGTCTCCAAAAGCAATTTACACCTGCCAGCTCCAGTGCAGACATACCCTCTGCCCTATGCAATGGCATCTTATTTGCAGAAAGCCTGAAAAATTGAGCTCTGTAAAGGTGATTGGGGAGTGAAATCCAGCCCCAAGCCAGGTTGAAGAGATGCTTTACACTTTCCCCCATGGCTCCTCTTTCAAGTACCACCACGTCTGCAACTCCGGCCCAGCTCCTTCCCATTCCTACTGTGATTTTCTGTCTAACTAGGTTTTGATCCTAGCACCCATCACTATAGTATCCAAGTATGATACTGCATGGAGTTGCAACAACTATCTTTGGGGTCCATAGTTCTAAATTAATATTTTATGTATGATTGTGTTTGACTCCATCAGGGAGGGATACCACAATTCCTCCAGGAACTAAAAAAAATGGGTGGTAATTTAGGCAAATCAGCCAGCTTATAAACCTCCCTCCAGATAAGTCTCCCTCCCGGAGGGAGGAGACTCACATATACTGGTGCAAACTGGATTCTCCAGAGAACAACAGACAAAGGAAGAACTTTTGGATAAATATCTTGAATTTAAACTGACTCGTGGACTTCTTTCTGATCCAACAAATGGACAGAAACTCCTTTTTGGGGGGCTAAGGGGAACATTCTTTGCAGAAGGGGTGGAAGGACTTGGCCAGCTAGGGTCCCATAAGAAAGATGGATGACGTCTGGTAAGCATTTATCATGCATATAGAAAAGTTTATTGTTTTTATACATTTTTTCTGTAATATTTTTTTCCTTAAGAATAAATGTGCTCACTTAGAAGCAGTTGTGTGGTAACTTGTATCTGCTGGCAGTACACTTGTCATGGTCCTTGACGAGAAAGCAAAGGCAGACTGGCTTGCTAGGGATATTGCAGTGCAGTTCAGCCTTAAAACATGTTGTCAGGAAGGAGTGCGATACACATCTCTGCCCTGGAGAGGTAATGTCTGGTAGCCCTTGAGGGACCATCGACAGGGAACACAGGTTCAGTTACCCTGAAACTATGACAAAGATCCCTCCAAAACTAAGAACAAAAATCCCTGTCTTCTTTTCCAGGAAGTGTAGTGGGGGGGGGGGGTTATATATATATATAAAATAAAAGATTGAGTGAGCAGTGGGAGTGTAAAAGTGTTGTTGACAGAATACTCCATTAAATAGATGGGCATGGAGGTCGTGAACGTGGCTTAGTCACTTTCAGTTCATTTAGATGAGGAGTTCCATAGTCTGGGTGAAGCCCCCATGGTCCAAAATTGCCCCTTTGGTCTGTAATTTCATTGTGCCTATAAAACATACTGATTATTAGAGGCCATGGTGAGAGAGAGAGAGTCTCCCTGTTAGCGACGAATAACTCTGAATCAAGACAGAGACTATGAACTGGCTGTGTGTTCATGGGGGAATCAGTGCAAAGCTCTGCTATGATGTGTTGCAAGGACGTGGTTGTGTTCTGAAGTAGCAGAAGCTTTTTCAGGATATTCAATTTCTTACTTTGATACAGAGAATCATAGTAGTTGAGCCTGGAGTTACAGGTGTACGGATTACTGTGGCCACATCGGTCTCTGACAGGATTAGGCATGACCTTCTGGAAGTGGAAGTGTTTTGCCCTCATGATTGTTTGGGTATCTAGGTAGCTCCAAGGCCTGAGAGCCATTGCCTTCAGTGGCTGTTATGGAGGAGAAAAATTATTCAGAGCATTAGCATTCCTCAGGCTTATCTGGCTTCAGCGAAATGCTCTTGATCCCAATGCTGATGTTAGAGGCACATTTTAGACCCCTGACAGACAGCACTATTTACCCTTTGACATAAAGGAGATGTTGAGCTGTGCGGTGTACACATTCTGCTAGCACTTCAGCTTGCTAGCTCTCCCTGTAGTTTTATAGCTATTAAATATGATGTGGGAGAGGATTGGATCCTTGTGAATCACTTTAGTCCATAACAAACACTCCAAATCAAGTGCCGACAGTCTTTTATGAAGAGAAGAGTAAAGATAGGTAAACGTAATCCATAGACATTGCTGTACCAGTATCAAAAAGACTGCTATATGTGAGCAGTAATTTTACTGTGAGGCATAGGTTTTGTCACCCCACTGATATTTCAAACGCTGCAAGCTGCTGCAAAACATTACTCTTCTTTTTGTAGTTAACATTGTTTATACCTCTGCTGTTTTAAAGAATGTCTTTTGGGGTGTATTTCAAAGGGTGCTTTAAATTCTTCCAAGCCATTCAGGAGTTTTTATTTTTAATTTTTCTGTAAATGCCTTGTGATTCCCCCCAAAAAGCATTACCAGTGCTAGTCCAAAAATGGAAACATTGTCTTTATTTCTCAGGTAGAGCGAGTTCCAGATTTGAACAACCCACACAAACAGCTTTAACTTCCAGTACAAACCAGATTGTGTGGTTTCAGCACATTTTACATCACGATAATTCAGAGTAGATTACATATTAGTCTGTCCATCCAAGATGCTATATTTGAATGAATGGATTCTGAACTAAACTGGCCACTTTCTTCAAATTACAGTAGCAGTTCATATAAGCCTCAATTTTCATCCAGGTTACATACATGGGGACAGAGAGAGAATTTTAATGCTTAAAGCCTCGATTTTGTAAATTGATAACACCTGGGCAGACTGCTGCTGCTGTTGATTGATATTGAGTTCAGCCAGTGAGGCTGTGCATGGAAGCAACTGTGGGCCAGCAAGATGACAATTGGAGGACTAGGGCGTAAATCCTAATTGATAATTACAGCTGGTTAAAATAAAAAACCAAAAAAAGAAAACACCTTCCTTTGACAAACAATGGCTTTTTGATTTTTTGTGAGAATATTTGTTTTCATCAACATTTTTCAGTTTTTAATTGAAAAACCCAAACTCCAGTTTTTCCAGGTTAGGTATTCCCCCACTTTTCCATCTCTTCCGAATAGGGAGGGAAAGGCAGGGGAGGAGCACTAAAAAAAGGAAAATGTAGTAATTTCAGGAGAGGGGTATTAAAAATATCAAAGGCAAATGTTTCATTGGTTTTGAAATGTTTTGTGCAAAATATTTGCCACTTGTCTACATGCTCTACTGAGGAATTATTTTTTCACTCAGTGTTTTATGTTAACCACTATTCAGTGATCCATTGATATCATATAGGGATGATCAGTTTCCTGTAACTTCTTGGTTGGATGTTAGTCCCTTATCTTGTATGTGTTTCCAAAGTTTCTGCTTTGCTATTAAGAAATGATATGTATACATTTAAATGCAATTTCTGTGTGCAGGTATTACCACTGTATTGACCATGACAACATTGAGTACCATTGCAAGAAAGTCTTTACCCCGTGTCTCCTACGTCACTGCCATGGATCTGTTTGTGACTGTATGCTTTTTATTTGTCTTTGCTGCTCTGATGGAGTATGCAACCCTCAACTACTACTCAAGCTGCAGGAAGCCAAACTGTACCAAGAAGAAAAAGTCGGTAAGATGTAGTCACCTAAGTTTACTAACGAAGGGCATAGAGCATTATAAAGAGAGGGAATCTTTCACACAGCCAGTCATAGCAATGGTCCATCCATACTCTTTTGCAAAGTAACACCCCACTCTACCCGGCCCAGAACCTCCCCAATTCTTGATCAATTCCAGCAAGCAGGTGGGAAAGTAGTGGCTGTGGGTATCAAGCGTGCTGCTGCCAAATGCAATACCTTCCACAGCAGCAGTCCTTCCTTCTATTCCTTTCCCGACCTTTCAGCTCTGCAGGTGAGTGGAAAGGAAAGTGGCTCCCCCATTGAAAAAAAATCTAGAGGTACTTAAGTAGCACAGAAGCCCGTTGCAAGGATTTTTGAATAAGGCCTTAAGGAGTGAAAGTGGGGGAAGGGAGAGACAAGCCCCAGAGCTGAGGGAATGAAGAACCGAGGGGATGTAGCAGAGGCAGGGCCGGCTCCAGGCACCAGCACAGCAAGCACGTGCCTGGGGCAGCTAATGACAGGGGGCGGCATTCCGGCCGCTGACAGAGCGGCCCTTCCTGCAGATTCGGCAGCACGACTGTGGCAGCTCTGCCGAACTCACGGGTCCGGTCGGCCGACCTGTCAGCGCCCAGAATGCCACTCCCCTGCTTGGGGTGGCAGAAAAGGTAGAGCCGGCCCTGAGCAGAAGTGTCTAGAGCAGAAGGTGAGGGGTGAACGCGGCGGTTTGGGGCACATCACAGGAAGAGCGGAGAATGACAAGTTGCAATAGGGATGAATGGTGGGTGAGTATATATGAATGGGAGTGCAGAAAGTAAAGAGTGGGGCTTCAGAAAATGAGTAGGATGTATGTATGAATGTACGGAGGATGGAGAGAGTGAAAGGTGGATGTGTACCTGGTTGTGGGTGTGACAGAGAGAGTAAGTGGTGGGTGTGAAGAGCGTGAGCATCGGTGTTGCATAGAGATGGTGCCCAAGTTAACATGAGTGGAGGCGGAAGGGATACCCCTGTGTATGAATTGCAGAATCTATTAACAAATTTATCACACACTTTTCATCGCATCACCTGCCCCCTCAAAAGAAATCATCTCCAGTGGGAACCCACACTTGTTCCTAGCTCTATAACCAAAACAGATAGTAAACTTTAAAATGGTCATGTTTAGGTTCGGAAAACAGTGCTAGGTCATTCTTAGAGTGTTTGTTTCCCTCTGAGCCCAGTACAATTGGACTCATGGCAGCAAAGGCACCTGCCAGAGGGACATAAAAATAGACCCCTCCTAAAACTCTAAAACTGTTCTTAAATATTTTCCCAGGAGAATGTTGTTCACTTTACAAGACATTATGGTGGAGTGAAGTGCAAATTCAGAAGGCAAGAGATCAAGGAAAACTAGTGAAGAGGAAACTGAGGGAGCAGAAGTAGCTTACCCACTCAAAATGTTTAGTGGAAAATAGGAGTCAGAGAGATTGTGGGAAGTTTTGTTTTCCAAGGCTGGAGGAAGGAAACGTTCATTTGAAATCAAAGAGGTGAAGCATGAGAGGAAAGAGGTTGAGTAGAAGGGAATTAAAGAGAGCACAAGGGAAAGGATGAAGAAGGAAGGAGAAGAGAGGATTCAGGAAATAAGTCACGAAATGGAAAGATAATGAAAGAAAGGAATAATGGGGGAAAGATGATGACAAGCTAGAATAATAGATAGCCAAGAGCCAATTCAGTGAAAATTTCACTTTCATTTAAACTTCTAAAGCAGTCCTTATAAATGTATGTTGTATATGAAAGGCAACATGAGAAGAGTGCTACTGAAAGGAATTCTATAGCGTGCTAGAAGTGAGCTGCCTTTCAGAAAATGGAAAAGATAATGGTGTGGAAAGGCTGAATGCAGAAAATATGCTAATGCTAGGGAGATGTCTTGACTAAAAATATGGCAATTAGCTAAGTGACGTGAGAACGAAGGCCAGCTTTGCTATCATTTACTAAATAAGTGAAGTCAATGGGTGAAGAAGAATTCTGGGTGGATGAAAGGTATTAAAGGTTCTGGTGGAGTTTCATGCCTCTGTTAAGGGATATTTTAAGAAACGTTATTAAAAACTAGATGACTATAAAGTAGTAAAGATATTTTTCTTCTGAATGATTCTCTTATCTTTATTTGAGCTACCTGATGTCAGTTATGGTCACATGATGGTAAGTACACTATTTTATTCAATAGCAACAAATGGATGCATGCACATATTGTTGACATCAGTTTGAAATTATTCATGAAAGATGTTGTAATGTAATGTCATGCTTGAGCCTGACTGTGAATGCTCTTTTTTTTTTTGTTAAAAGGTAAGTTTATTTTCTGGCTTTGGGAAAGGAACATAAATGTCTCTGGCTATAAGCTCTGGCCAAATGTGATATCTACTGCTGTCCTATTCTTACCCATGCAACTTTGCATGTCTGCTTTATAAAGTGATATATGAAAACTGTGAATACAAATTATATCATGACGTTAAACTAACACAACTGAAAAAAATGAAGAATTTACAGAAACTATCATGGGACATATACTAAGAACTATCAAAATGTTAAATCAAGTTTGCATTGAAATTTCCCCCTCCTTTTTTGTTTTTGTTCTTTTTAGGGGGGAAAGTTACTCTTCCTCCTCGAGCACTTTGTACATCCCATGCCTGAAATTATTTTGTTCAGCCATTTTTGAATGATTGAGTCTGAACAATTAAGGAGTGTTTGGAGCAGGAGACTGGACCCTGAGTCTCTCAGTGGAATAGAGTCATTCTCACAATTGTGCATGCTCGCTCTCTGTCTGGCCTAATTGTCCACAGTAGAACAGCTTCAGTAGGAGAATTTGTGGCACTTCCCACTCCATCAACATATCTCATAGCTCAGTGGTTTCGCATATTCCTGAGTGGTAGGAGACCCCCTGTTCAAATCCTTTCCCCTTCTGGCAGAGGAGGGAATTGAATGTGGGTCTCTCAGATGTGTGCTTTAATCACTGGACTAAGAGTTATAAGGTGGGCATCACTCTCATCCCTCCTTTGCCTTGTTTTGTGAAGAATGAGGTCAACACCTACCTCATTCTCACAAGAAATGACTTAAGTGCCTTAGCTGCCTGACTGCAGGAGAAGGGTTGCTGCTCATGGATCCCTAGCAGAGCTACGTGCCTCCCTGCAACCTGGACTTAAGCTTTTATCACCATGAGAGAGGTGGCATTTAGAACACACCCCTTTCATCCACATCTCTCATTGGCTAGCTCAGGGAGCTCCCCACCTCCTGTGCTCGCATTTGTGGATCACATTGTTAGATGAATTGCTCTCCCTTTTCCTTGTGGGTAACTCAGTCATGGTGGATCACAGTTTGTTCTTCTGGTGTTCAAGGCACCTACAAGCTAGGTGTGATACTGGGTATTGAAATGTGTAAGTTCCTTTGCGGATCCAGGCCAAAGTGATAATTTGCAAGCTGATAAAGCTGTAATCAAATGTTATGATAGTGCTTTAGTAGCACAGTATTTAATGCAGATTTGGATTTCCTGTGATATCAGGCCATATCATATTATTATTGTAATAGACATTGAGATTCATGGTGGTGTGAAGACAACAAGGTTCTATGCCAAGAAACTTGCATTCTTAATGAGATGGGTTAATATTAAAGATTACTACATCCAAAAAGGTTGTAGGGAGGTAAAACGGGGAGATGAAGGAAAAAGGAAGGAGAAACTGTACAATTTACTTATTTCATGTCTACCTTAGGAATTTTGGCATGTGCTTTTGGGGCCTGATCCAAAGATCAAAGAGATCAATGAGAGATTTTCCACTGATTTTAGAAGAAGAGATGAGATTTGCAGAGTTGTGATGCTTAGGAAAAAGGAGGGCTTGCATGAAACTAAAATGGTGTGACAATAGAGAAGTCAATGTTTTAAGGAGAGAATGGGTAGAAGGCAGGATAGAAGAAAGATGATCCCTACCATATAGGCAGAGGTAGAAAGATAGAGCCTTGAAGATTTTTTGAGTATTATTATTATAAAGAGTTAAAATATGTTTGCATCCCATAATGTTAATTTTAAAGTCTGTGCTTTCTTCTCTAGTCATGCTCAGCTTACTTTTAATTTTATTTTTTTTTTGTATTATTCTCACTCATGATACGCTTAGGTGGCATTCATGCAGCTTTATTTGCAGATAGGGATGAGATTGCCCCATAAAATAACTGATGTGCCCATATGCCTGCTCTAATTATAGTTC
This sequence comes from Sternotherus odoratus, assembly GCA_032164245.1. NCBI lineage: Eukaryota > Metazoa > Chordata > Testudines > Kinosternidae > Sternotherus > Sternotherus odoratus. The sequence goes on along the minus strand of JAVMKO010000001.1, from coordinate 199,668,304 downwards.
TGACACCTTCTTAATTGTAATTTTAGAAAGAGGTGCTTTTGATGATCATTTTGTGATATACTGGTAGTGTAAACACACACTTTAAATATGAAAATTGGGTACATAATGGATAAGATGCTTTGAAACATCTGTGGAGAATACACACCCAGAATTAATTTAACTGGTGACTGTATATCAAAATTACTCTATGGAAATCTATTTGCAAACACAGTGACATTGATCCTAAATCCAAAAGTGTCAGTTGCACATGCCCAACACATCTCTAGAATCTACAAGGTAGTTCCTCAGTTGTTTACAGATTGCTATGTCCATAATACAAGGCAGTTTTTCAAATGTTTTCTCTTTTTTTTCCCTTCTCCCCAGAACTATTCTGTACTTGATATAAGACCACCGCCTACAGTCATCACATTGAACAATGCCATGTACTGGCAAGAATTTGAAGACACTTGTGTCTATGAGTGTCTGGATGGGAAAGACTGCCAGAGCTTTTTCTGCTGTTATGAAGAATGTAAATCTGGCTCATGGAGGAGAGGACGGATTCACATAGACATCTTAGAACTGGACTCCTATTCCAGGGTCTTTTTTCCAACATCGTTCCTGCTGTTTAACCTGGTCTACTGGGTTGGATACCTCTATCTTTAAGTGTTGCCGGTAGTGGTAAAGACTACTGTGCTTTCACACTTCATGGGATAGTGAACATGAAAAAGTGAAGGAGGACATGGTCAGTTTCATCTCAAATTATAGAGGCCATGTTACCTTTTATCATCACAGAAATCAATGAAGGATTTTATTATGTCGTTTCCTGAAAAAGAAAAACCTTGAAGAATTCTCCTGCTATTCATTTTAAATACAAGATTCTTACTAAATTCAGTTGAATTTGTAGTGTAAGCAATGTTTATTAATAATTCTAATATAATGGAACCTTTACTGTTTTCCCATGGCATTGAAAACTAGACATAGGTCAAACATTTGATATGGGTTCTTCATTGTTATGTCCTTTTCAAAGTTTCCTCCACTCCCTGGGGCTCAAAGCAACACCCACTGGTGCTGGTTAGCCATGATGCAACTAGAGATGTCTAAGTCCAGACCAAGCCAAGCCACCTTGTTTTATTGAGACCCATTGCTGGGAGATCTTGTCTTGGTTGTCACTTTGCATAGGAGAAATCATAAAATAAAGACAGTTTCTCAGGCCTCATCAAACCATGAAAGGTCTCTTCTGCTGCAAAGCTATGGGATTCCTAGGCTTAGCCCCCCTTCCGCACACGTTAATTTTAATTTGAGGTGAAAAAGCTGATTTACAAGAATGCTCATAGTTTGATAAAATCAAAGATGTTGCCTATATCTGAAGTAGCGGCAAGTATTACTTGTAGAGCATTTCAGATCTTTTTTTAAAAAAAAATAATAGCTTATCAAACACAGCAGGCTGGTACGTGATTTCTGGAATAGTTTATTTGCAACTGGACAAGACTTCTGCTTGTTTGTGATATTGTAGCAGACAGTAGTTGATAGGACATATGTAAGATTCACTACTTAATAGTACTAGGGGTATGTGATTTTCTGCAGATTACAATTTAATGCAAATTTCACCCATGCATTTTTCTTCCTCTCTCTTCACCCTTTAAGTCTTATCACAGAGTGGAGAAAAATAAAGGTATTCTGTTCCTATAACCTAAATCTTGAAGTCCTTAATTATATAAGATTCCCATTGAAATCAATGGGCATCTTGTCTGAGTTAAGGACTAAACATTTTTTGATCTATCTAGTTCATTATAGGAGTTTGCGTGCATCAATATTGGATTTAAATCAAAGCATATATTAGATACAGAAAAGACTAGGGAATTTTATTTAACAACCAAATAGATTTTAACTTGGAAAAGCATGTTGTATTTTTGAAACACGTTTCACAAATTAAATTATTGTGAATTGTCCATTTTAAATATTTTTACAATATTTTAAAAATTTTAAATTACTTTTTCAGCAAACCCTCAGTAAATATTACTAAGTCAAGAGAACTCACATTCTCTACCAAAACCAAATAGCAATGATTTTTCAGTGCTCTTTGGTTGAAAAATTGCCACATAAACTAATGAGTGTGTTAGATTGTTAGACTAAAATGTTAGTCTCACCCATGTGTATTTGAAAATAATGTACAGTACATATAATTGAAGAGCAATTCCTCCTGTACTCAAATGGAAACAAAGGTAAAATCCCACAAACATACAAGGACTAATACCATGGTAACTACAAGGATCAAGAATTCAGTCATGTTCTTGGAAACACCAGTGAATCTCAGTACTGCTTCTCTCTGTTTTCAGAGTGTTTTTAATTAAACAAATAGCTCACAAGAAACATAAAAGTAGCTTTTCAAAATATCATTTCTGGTATCATAAAAATATTGCCATCAACTGATAACAGAAAAAAGGAAGCTGGATCTGGAAAAAATCCTTGTATGTTTGGCTCCTGTGAAGCAGAAGTACTGAACAATAATTCCTCTGCTTTGGAGAGAAAACAAAATGTTTTTAGACCAGATCAGGATCTCATTTTAGTTAAGACTTATCCTACCCATCTTCTGCAATAAACTAAAACAAACACTCATCTTCCCCAAAATATCAACACATGTTTGTAATGATACCACATTTCCTTTGTATCTCACTATTCCTCTGTAAATCTTCTGTGTGTTCATGTTTAATTGTGGGTTCCCTGCATTGGATCAGAGTTATCCTCTAAGCAATATGGGTGGTGGACTTATGAAGCAAGATAAAGCTAAATGTTCAGGACTAAAAACAAGTGAGTTGATGATCTGATAAGAGCCACCCATTATAAGCTTAAATAAGAGAACAGATCCATTTATCTTCTTGGGTGCTGATCCTGGAAACCTTCTGCACACGGAACATCAGTTGACTTCAGTGGGAGTGTTCTAGGCTGCTTGCATCATTAGATCTTTGATTGATAAAGTGTTATTTATTAAGTAATTATATACATAGACAAGCTCCCCTAGAGTGTCAGTCTAAAAATGGAATATTCCATTTTCACAAGGTGTACGTTCTGTTGTTGAGCTTCTACTCATTATCTCTATAATACTTAGTCCTGCCTTGAGTTCAGGGGACTGAATTAGAAAACCTTTCGAGGTCCCTTCCTATCCCATGCTTCTATGATTGCTCCCCAAGTCAACAAAAAAGCACACACTACCCTGAGGTCCTTCCTTGGAAGATGAATTCTACTAGAAGTCTGATTATATTGCCTCTGTTTTATGAGTATCAACACAAACAGATGTTGAGAACATTAAAAACCCTGCTCTTCCCCATCCTGTGCAATAGCAAAGCACCAGACCAAAATTCAGCCTCTGTATAACTAAAGGTGCACTCTGGTTGCTATTCTTGGACAACTGTAAACCCCACCCCACATATGTCCCACACACCCCTCTCTCTCTCCCAGTTCAGTGTGACTGCGGAAAAATAACCCCTGCCACAAATTTACATTTATCTTCCTTAGCCTTATAGAACTTCAATTTCACAGCAACAGCTCCAATACTGATGTACTAAGACGAGTCATATAATTTCAATATACACTGAACAGAAGCTTCACTTGCTACTGCTGTTATCTATTGACAGCTGTGTGAAATATGTTTCTCTTTAACTGGACTATGCTGTTGTCTCTAATTTTGGTCATTTGAGCTTCAGTGCAGTAAACTGTATATAAGGTAGGCAGCTGTGAAACACTAGGTTCTGGAGTGTGTTTTTATAGTCATTGCCCCTGGAACTGTTGCTAGCTTCCATGGCTTATTCTGCCTACTTCAGTGCTTAATATTCTGGTGGCAGTTAAGCCACTGTTGGACTGAGGCAAGATCGTTCTACTGGGCTCAGCAGAATTCAAAATACAATTATTTGCATCATCTCTTTGTCCTACCTTTATCCCCAGAGAAAATGGTACTCAATATGAATTCTGTGAGGTAAACCCCGTCGTTGTACTAAGGAATATCCATACCCATGTTAACATGACATGAAAATTATATATCATCCATTTATGAGCAAAGAAATAGCTCAACCCTTTTCCAGGATGTCACAACCCAAATTTAACAATCACTTCAGAACTTTCTATCCCTACTGAGTTTAGTTGCAGGCATTAAGACAAAAAGACATATCCATGTCTTGGTTGTGCAAAAATCTGAAAAGCAAGAGAGTTAATGGTATTGATTAACACTTGCCCCAGTTCAGTCTTAGTGATAACATTTATCATACTGTACTGAATAAAAAGGTGTTAAATGTGACTGGCCAGTAAAAGCAATTCAGATACATTTCTATGTGAAAATCAATAGACAACCTTTGTTGTTTTAACTTGAGATAGCTTGTTGAAGTAACAGCCAAGGTCCCTTGTCCTTTTGCTTCATTACCCAGTGAGATAATACATTGAACACACCAAGAAGAAGCACGTGTAATAATAGAAACCTTTCATTTACTGTAGATTTACTTCAATCAGGAGTTGAGAAGTGTTTTATTGCATTAAGGAGGGTGCTTGGAATTTTATAAAAGCACTCAGCTTAATACAGAAGCTATCACTTCTCAGTTATTCTGAGCTTGAATCCTAATGTACAGCGATCTGCTTGGTTTTGGTTTCCTCTTGGAAAAAAAAAGCGATAAGTTCTATACATTCTTCCACAAAAGTTTGTTTTACCTAGGAGCAGTAATGTGCAGCTGATGCCTTTGATTACAAAGATACACTATTGCACCAATATGACATACATTAAAGGATTCCCCCACCAACTACCATTACAGACATATTTTTTTTCTGCCAATGAAGTAGAATTCTGGAGTTTGCCTGGACAATCCTGACTTAGTAAGAAACACCTTCAGTATTCATAATGTTATATTACTTTCAGAAACTGTGCAAGCACAAAACCAGTTATTTTTCATGTAATTTATTGCTTATGGCAAAGTCTACATGCCTGTTACAGTGCCTTTTGCATTTCTTGTTATTTCAGGATATATATTGATATCCTTGCAGCTGGGAAGAATGACAATAACATGGTCTTCAGCACTCCATCGGTGGAAAATATTCCCTGAGCATTATAGTATATGTTGTATATTTTAACATGCTTTGACATATGTCTCAAGAAGTTTTGCTAACTCATCATCTTCCATTTTCAAGCATTACACAGATTCCTGAATCTGTAAACAGTGTAGGAACTTCAGTAGTGTTTCAACTAAACAGCCTCCTTTCTTCATGATTTCAGATTCATTTAGCATTCTTTCCTCCTCTAGGAGGTGCAGTTATGAGATAAGAGCAACACCACCTCAGCACTCAAGTTTATCTCAGCATTGCTACTTCCCAAATGGCCAGTTCAAATGGGTAGAGGATGAACAATAAATTTCCAAAAGAGGAAGGTCCCATCTCAAGATTGAACATGCCCAGTTTTTTAAACCTTTCCTTATAAGTCAGTTTTCTAAACCTTTTATTGGTTTTGTTGCTCTCCTCTGGACTCTCCTCAGTTTGTCCACATCTTTCTTACAGTGTGGCACCCAGAACTGGACACAGCATACCAGTCGAGGCCTCACCAGTGCCAAGTACAGTGGGACAAGTACCTCCTGTCTTTTACAGATGATACTCCTATTAATACACCCCAGATTCATAGTAGACTTTTCCAAAACTGCTTCACATTGATGACTCATATTCAATCTGTGATCCACTACAAACCCCAGATCCCTTTCAGCAGTACTATAAACTCACCACTTATTCCCAATTTTGTAGTTGTGCATTTGATTTTTCCTTCCCGAGGGTAGTACTTTGTGCTTTTCTTTATTGAATTTCCTCTTGATGATTTCAGACCAATTCTCCAGTTTGTCAAGGTTGTTTTGAATGCTAATCCTGGCCTCCAAAGTGTTAACAACACTTCCCAGCTTGGTGTCATCCACAAATTTTATAAGCATACTCTTATATTCAAGTCATTAATAAAAATATTGAATGGTACCAGACCCAGGACAGACCTTTGTATGACCCCCAACTAGATACATTCCCACCAATTTGATGGTGAGCCACTGAAAATGACTCTTTAACTATAGCCTTTTAACCTATTTTGCCCCCACCTTACAGTAATTTCATCTAAACAATATTTCCCTAATTTGCGTATGAGAATGTCACATGGGACTGTGTCAAGAGCCTTCCTAAAATCAAGATATATCACATCCACTGTTTCCCCCACATCCACTAGGCCAGAAACTTTATCAAAGAAGGATGCATATGGCTCTGTACCCCTTATGTAGGTCCTGAAGTATATTCTTGGGTTGGTGCCTCTTCTAAAACAACCAATATGGTACTTTGGCAAAAGCTTTACTACCCAATAGTGTATGTTTGGGGAGGGCGGGGAGAAGGATAGTGGTTGGGAAGACTTGGCAGATTGGAACATTGATCCATGTACAGTGCTCATCCTGTAATTCACTCTTTGCCAATGATGCACAGAGCTGGAGCAGTCTTCCACAGCTTGCTTCAACTCATACGTTACAATTCTGCAAGTTTTTATTCTTAAGAAATAAAGAACACAAGAAAAAGAATATGGTAATTGAGCAGCTGTCATTAATTTTATAAATGGCTTGCTGGAAGTCATATTAAATAGCAACATCAGGCCAAGAACAGTATCTGACATCTGCTATATTATTGCAAGCCTATTCAGGTGGACTTTTTGACTGACGCTTGCTTATTACAGACAACAAAGTATCACTAGCCTGGGCCTACATCCACTTGCGTACAGGTTGCTGAAGATTCAAAACATTTTTCTCTTTTAAGAGTACCAGTATTCTGTAGGGGGGGGAAATGGAGATCATCTTCCAGGACTCAAATCAGCATAGCACTTGTGCCTGTTCCCACGGAATTGACCCTTTCTCTTTTCTAACTATTGCCCTCCTTTCTTAGACAATCTAGCTTCTTGGTTTTTTACTCTTGGCATCCGAAGTGTTTCCTCTCTCACAGAGGTGATTTAACACTGAGATTGCATACCCTGTCTTGAACAACACTAATGTGACAAGTGAAACAACTACCTCCCCTACACAGTATGTTTGGTGTGTGTACTAGTCCACCCCCATCTTTGGCATTGTGCCTGGGGTTGGCTACCAGTATAGTTATATCATCTGAAAATAATTTAGATTTAACTTTTCTAACTGTTTTTAATTACTTTAGAACATGACTGCTCCCTAGTATTATTTGCCTTTGAATCTGGCTACTAACCCCTGACATTTCTCAGCATAGATATCCCACATCTGCAATTGTATCTTCCCTTCTGCAACTAACTTTAGTTTCTTTTTCCTCTTTCACTGTGAGCCTCAGCTGGTGGTGTGTTTTTGTACACATCTGTATTTAGACATGGACATTCATCATAATGTTAAGTGCCTCAGTATTTGACACCCAGGAGTTCTTTAATGATACCTAAACTGTGCATCTTGGTCTTCTAATAATTTGCTTAGCTACAGAGGACAAAAAGCAAAATGGAGAGCTGATGGCAATTGTTTTGTTCATTAGTTTGACTTGTACGCTCTCTCAGGTTTAGACCCGGACACTGATACAGTCAATTATTTGTGAGATATTCTTTTGTCTGGATAATAACCAGAGACACTCGACAGGAGCAACAGTAACAAATGAGGTGACTAGCTGGAGGGTTTTTTGGTTCACTGACAGTGCCAAAAAATTGAAGAAAAAAATCATTTTGAGCAAAATGTTTTCTCCTATCAGAAACAAAATGTTCCACTGAGCTTTTTTTAATTTTTTTTTTTTTTAGAATTTAAATAAAGTTGCAGGAAATTTCAAAAAAAAAGAGTAATTTTAAATAGAAACATCAAAATGTTTACTTTAGAGAAATGCCCAAACAAAATGTTGTGTTTTGAATGTTTAAAAGTTCTCTTTCTTTTCTTTCTTTCTTTTTTCTTTTTTAAGCAAAGCAATCTGGCAAAATCAACACAAATTCACAAAATTGTTTGGTCATGCCAAATCTACAGTTTTCACCCAGCTCTAGTGGTAGCATGTCACAATAACTCAGGATTAGCTGAAGGACCAAACTAGCCTGCAGAGCCTATAACAGGGGAACCCTATAGGAGTGACAGGGACCATCTCTCTTTTGTGATTACTACTTTTTTTTTCATTACGTTTAACATTTGTGCCAGTGGGACCTTCACACAAACTACTAGCCTAAGGCAATGGTCTGGAGAGATGATTCTTCTCTGACATATACACTATAGAACACTAAGAAGGAACCATTAACATTGGAAGCACACTACTCTGCTGACTTCTTACTGAGCCTGTGCTATGGTTAAAAGTGCTAAGGAGAAGTCTTTGAGGTCTTTGTAACTGAGGTGAAAACTTTGGAATCTTGACCAGAAAGTGTCTCTCTTTTTCTTTCAATATAATTATCTAAAATATACATAAAATATCAAACACAATTGCAAAAGAATAAGGTAAAATCAACCATGCTACCAGAGAGAGAAAAATCCTCCACTCTCTTTTTATCTGCATTGGATGCAGTGTTTGAAAGCCTTAACATTTTGAATTTGTCCTATAAAAAACACACAAAAATAGCATGATAGATTAAAGAAAATAACAGCTGAAGATGACCTCTACACACTATCCTGATAAAAGAACATTTGGGAACTACTTCTGATAAAGCATTTCAAACTGAACATTCTGTAGAATTCGTGGGACTGCACTGCAGGATTTAAATGTTCAATGCCACTGCATTCATGGAGCTTTTGTTATTGTGGTGCAAAATGAAGATGTACATAACATATCTGGTGGGAATTTTCCACCAGAAATTTCACCATAGATTCAAGCATAGAACACTTCTTTTGATAGGGGTAGAAAGCTTGCAGGATCAATCCCTCAGTTTCTTATTTACTTGTGTTAGGGAGACATGTGGTTTCATTGTTATTCAGTGGACCATGTGATACTAGCCAGATGTTACTATCCAACATGTAACAGTCTTAGGTAACTTAAGAAAAAAATAGTCCAAGATAAAAAAATGCATATTTTTTTTATTTTTAGTTTAGTCAGTGCAGTTTGGGGAGTTAAATGAAATCCACACAAACAGTGCCAAAATAGGCCTTTCTTACCCAAGGATACCATAGATTTCTTACTATCCTTACTTCCTAGGTTTTTCTTACGGACGTGTGATTTCTTTGCTAGCAGTGCAGCTTGTGATGTCATAGTGAAATGAAAGTAAACTTCTGTGCCCAATGTGCCTTGGATAATACAGGTAGCACTAGTACCAGTATGTCATTCTAGTCAAGATAGCCATCCTAGGAACCCGCCCTCCCCCCACAGGCAGAACCATCCAGAAAAGCCAAACATCTCTGTGTTTCATGCCCTCAAGTTCCCAAACAACTTTCCCCTAAAGGCACACACATTCCACTGTACTTTGTGTTAAGGCGTAGGGTTGTGCGTCTAGACCAATATTTATATTTGTATTTTGATTGCAACATTTGTATTTCTGAATACAAATAAATGCACATATTGCCAGAAAATGCCAGGGATTGAGTGGATATATTGGTGACTGTACTTTCTTCTCAACGCAAACAACTTTAAAAAATAACAGCCCTGAAATACTGTCTGAACCAAAGCTGATGACAGAGGTACCATGACAGCTGCGTCGTTGTGATAGGATGTTTTATGAGGAATTTCTGAGATTCCAAACATGTATTCCTTAAAAAACGAGTTCCAACATTAAGATTTAACAACCACTGATTCGTAGGCTAAAAATAAATAGAGAACAGTTTGTCATGGATCCAACATGGATCCTACTGCTGTTACATCCTTTACAAACAGCAGAAGGGTAATGTGGCACCAGATAGGAAGCACTCTCTTTGATGTATAAACAGAATTGAATAAAATAGTACAATAAATTTTTTAAATGGTATATAGTGTTGGTTTTATAGAGATGTCCAAATCCAAAACTCCAAAGAATTTGGTGGTGTGTTTTTTTTAAATTAATCTAACTCTTAAGGCTTTGTGTACATATGGAAGTTTACCAGCATAAATATATCAGTAGTTACCTATTGCTATGCTGGTACAGTTATACTAGTACAAGTCTCCATTCAGACACTCTTATTCCAGACTAGCTAACTATACTGGTATAATTATACCATTATAATTACGCTAGTTAATTTCCCTAAAACTCTAAACAGGGTTACTGAATTTCCTGGGAAAAATTAGATCCTATTTTGGTACCTAAAACTTAACTCCAGATTCCCTCTGTCTCTACATCGACAGCCAAGGAATCCACAGATATCAACCAATTGTAGCTCTAAAATCCCTGCTTCATTTCAAGCCTTCATTTCAACAGTAATGCTTTGGGTTTACAACTGATCAGGAGCAAGTAGAGAAAACCTCCAGATTTGCTCTTGGCCCCTTAGTATGAGAAATACATTCTCCTTTGTGGGTTGTCAAATTATTTTTTGCTTTTTCGTTTATTTTCCTGCCTTTAATCCCATTATTTTAGAAGAGATTCACCTCTTCTTTTTTAACTTCCAGCTCTGGTTCAATCTTTCATCACTAGCTCAAAAACTTCTCCGCTTTCACATTTTCAATTTCAAAGTCCGTTTGTTTTATTGCTTCAGGTGGGACTTCTGTTGACCTGTCTACTCAGAATAAACAGTTGTGCTCAGCTTCCATGTTTAGAGTGAATGTGCCTGACCCAACTTATAACACAATTGGACCCCACAGAGTGGCCAGAAAATGTTGCATTACCCCAGTTCAGCCAGATCTATGGTTAAGCATTGTTAAACATAGTCATTTGTCCTGTATAAAGGGGTTATTCGTCTGTCTCGTCATACTGTAAACCATACAGTGGCTATTTTTTCTAGCTACCAGAATGTAAACTGGAATGCTCCTTCTACTCCTGTCAACATTCTGGAGGACTAAAACCCTGCTGATCAATCAAGACCCTCCTTCCCACCATTTAAAAGTAGGGATGTATTTCTCCTTCTGATATGGTGGCATTCTTTGCTTCACTTGGCAAAGGTGCAACACTGCACAAGGTGTTGAAGAATCAGGACCATGCGATCTTCCTTTCTCTTTCACCCTCCCTCACCACTCCACTTCTTATTTGTGACTGAATTCTCACTAGCCAGTGACAAACGAATATTCAATTAAAGTAAAATCACTCTGTGAAATGGGAAGTGGATAATGCTGCAAGCCAGGAGAAGATTCAGAAGGTATTAAAACACTCACACACAAAAACCACCGCCACTGCCAGATATTAAAATAAAAATTAGTGAGTGTTAATAACCATACTTAAGTCAATAAATACTTCATAGTTAAAAAGCTATATTAGAAATTGGCATTCACTCTACCTCTGCCTCTTTCTCCTCCTACTTTGGCTGAAGTTTCCTGTGTGTTTCTATTTTAATTTTTATTCCCATTTCTAATAAGTATTTTAATAGCCTTTCACAGACATCTTTGACAGAACTTAAAAATGCAGCCACATCTAGGGTGGCCAGGTTCAGTTTTTGACCAGAAATCCAGAAGGGCAAGGGGCAGGTCCTCAGGGGGAAGAAGGAGGGAATGGAGGAGAGGTTTGGCACTCCTGCTAGGGTGTCAGTGTATAAATATTACAAAGTTGGCAACCCTAGTCATATAAGAAATACAGCTAGCAGCTTCTTCTTCCTCTAAAACCAAAACAGAATCCACCAGAAATAAATTCAAATATTTATTCTGCTCTAACTCTCTCCATAATCTCAACTCTCTCCTCAAAGACTGGGCAAATTCATAAACCTTGCAGCATGGATTGAAGGTCAACAGATTCAAGATACTTTTGACCAAGGTGCAGAGTAATTCCCAAATTCTCAAGTCTCACAGGGAGAAATCTCATGCCAACAGATCCCTATCTTTTTAATGAAGAGGCCGAAGCTGATGTGCCTCAAGAGGTGTGGCACTATGGCTCAGTGATAGAAACATTTCTCAAGTAAGCAGGACTCACACCACTTAAGAGTTTGATTGGTCATAGGGTGGACCAGATAGCAGGTGAGAAAAAACGGGGCAGGGTTGGAAGGTAATAGGCACCTATATAAGACAAAGCCCTGAATATCAGGACTGCCCCTATAAAATCAGAACATCTGGTCATCCTAACAGGTCAAAAACAACACTCTAACTCCACCATCAAACCATTCAGCAGACAGTGTAGATCACACAGTGCCGGTGTCCCGTGCTTATGGAGAGATACACCACTTAATAAATAGGAAGCCAAATTCTCCACCAGCTGCAGTTTCCAGGTTGATTGCAGGTGTACTTTCATGCAATGTACAATCCATTAATCTAATCTTGAGGTGACGAAGGCATGGATTATGGTAGCATCTGAAACAAACTATTGCATTTGCTTTGCCAATAATGAAAATCACTTCCTGGACACTGTTGCTATATGATCATCTAGTAGCAGCTAAGGATTCAGTAATATCTCCAAGGTGGACCCTGGTGAGAAAAGATGCACATACATGTTCAAGCTACCATCCACACCATAATGTGTGGTTACTCACTCCAGTTTAACAGCACCCCCTCAGTCTTATTCAGATTGCGCTTTAACCAGCTGGCTCTCAAATCAGATGCTGACATTCAACAGACTTTTGTTTTCCGTTTTGTCAACGGACTTTTGTTTTCTGAGTAGTTATCAGATCACTGCAAACCCTAGACCTGATAGTAAGAATGGACCAAAGCCACAAAGAGCAGCTTGGGTTCAGAGTCAAACTTTCCCAAAGTTTTGAAAGTGTTTGGATCTGGGGACTAGCTTCAAGATCATCTGGCTAAGACATAGAGCTGCATAAAGGAGATGCAGAGATTTTCTTCTAGAAGTGCTTGATAAAATTTAAGTTAAATAGAATTTTGTTCAAAGTGCTTAGACAGGACTTTCCAACTAACATAATAAACAAGCAAAATCAATTGCAAAATACCCCTTGTTTTCAATGGGACCATAGTATTCTTACTAGTGAACGTCTGAATGACACCAATGATGCAATACTTTCCCAATATCGTGTGCTGGGGCTCTGGGCCAGAATACTGAAAGGATCACTAATGGCTCATTACTCTTTTGATGGTACGATAGAGATCTGAATTTACTACACTGGCTGGGAACCCTCTCCATCTTTATAGCCAAATGCTATTTAAACATCTACTTTGGGAAAGTTTAGTTCCAGTTCAGAACCCATTTCAGAGGAGAATTTGCAGGAAACCCCCATCCTATATCTCAATGGTGTTCCCTCCGTCCATGACCTGGCTTTGCATAGCTGAAATTCAAGAGTAGGTAAGTAATAAAAACACTGAACAAAAGTTTTTTAACACCAGCGTTGTCACTAGGCATAAAACAGATTAAACAGCTGCTTAGGGCCCCAAGCAGCTCAAGGGGACCCCTATTAATTATTAGTATGTGGAGGAGGGAGCTATTCCTGCTTAAGGCTCCTAGTGGGCTAGTACCGGCATGGTTTAACGCCAATTATTCCTTCGATGTGTTCATTAAAAAAATAACAATCATACACAATATACAAAATGTCTTGCTTGACACTACTCTTCAAATCATTCCCAGGACAGTAGCCCTTACTAAACATGAGATAGGGCATAGCATTAGTCACACTAAGCAGGACCTCAGCACCAAACTTGTAAACTTTTATGACTTATGAAAAGTCCCCATTCTAATGTCTAATTTATTTCAATAACATTTTGTTTAATGAACAAATAAATCATTCCAAATTAAAACTTATTCATAAGGCTACTTTAAAAAAAAAATCTCTGCTTCTCTTACAGCTTTGTTACTTACTGCTCACGAACTGATATGTTACTAAGGTCATGCATTTTATTATATAAAATAAAACCCTTAAATGTGTGTTCAGTTGGTAACGTATGCCAAGTTTCCAGATGGATGCTGTCTGAAATGGCAAAGTATTAAGCCTCCCTCCCCAAAAAATTAGATCGGCCGTGGCTATTTTAATAGCTTCTTAGCTACAGAAGAGCTACTGTGTGTTGCAATTGTGTGTGTGTGTACATGTGCATAGAGAAAGATATTTTGGATACACCTGGGCACACTTAGGTGCTTCCAAAAGAGAGATGCCAACCATCAGAGGGCAAGGATGAGGCCCTTCTAGTCACTGTAGTATCATTTATCAATCACTGTGGATAATAATATTTTTTTCTAGATATCTAAATCTAGGTAACCCCTAAAATTGTATGTTTTCCAAATGGTGTGGAGGGAGCATATTCCTACTACAGGGGACAAAGCTACAGAACTCTTTTTGAACGTACTTTTCTCTCACCTGTAGCCATGTATAATGCCAACAATTCTCAGCTGGCCACTCCCATAAGCAGATGAAGAGCCAAAACAAGGCGTTTGGTGACCATGTTTCTATCTAATACATTTGCCCCAAGATTCACAGTTATATGTGTAGGTATCCATTTATTTTACTAGAAGTTGTACAGGTACATTAGTAAATGAACACCTGAAACTGTAGAAAGACCAAACACAGAAGGAAGCTGATGGCGATACAGGGGGTCCTTTCAAATTTAGGGGCTCAAGTCAATTCTTCTGGGGGAGAGAAAGGAGTAGTTCTGCTGTGTGCGGTGAAGTTTAAGTCATACAACATTTTCACCACCAAGAGGCTCATTTATGCAGCCTGTAGCTCATCTTGGAGGAGGAGGAGGAGTTGGGGATCTCAGAGTGAGGTGGCCTTGCTGGTGGGCGTGGCCAATTCCCTGAGTGTATGACAGTAAGATGACCAATCACAAGTCATACCGCAAAGGATGCCATCTAGCCAAACAAGCTCTGAGACAACCCCGTCCCTAGAAAGCTGGTTGAATAGTGTGTGCTAAGATGTATCAGCACAGGCAGCTATATCAAATATGGAGGCAAAAACTTACAGGTGTGAGACTATTAAGAGCCCTAGAGCAGACCTTATGCACTATAAACATGCAGCTACCTCCCATAAATGGTCCAAATGTACTGAAGGGGGAACAGCTGACTGCAAGGACCAAGAAGAGCTTGAACTGCTTCTCCACAGCAGGGCAAGCAGGAGCCCCAGAGGCACTGCGTGAGCTGCTATCAGTCTATATATGTTCACTGGCAAAAGTCATCATGTAGCATATCCTAGGGTTATAGTGCCACATCAACTGCAGGGAGCACTGAGTGTGATTCTCCTCGTGCCCACAAGTGGCAGGCAAGGGAGCATAGGGAATCAAAGGCAGGCGAGGTGGCCGCACTTGCAGACCCTGCGATGGGCAGAATGTCATAGACACGTGAGCGAACCCAGTTAATAGTCTGCTGATCATGGTTGTGCTGAGAAGCTACAGCTGCAGGCATAGTTCCCCCTTCCATGCTCCCATAAGGAGCTGTACTGACAGAAGTAGAGCCACTGCATCTGGATTTAGCCCCGGATATAGCCCTCGTGGTATGAAGTGGAAGGTACATATGGGAAGAAATTACCCGCCTGATCACCCCAGCACTGGGCCCTAGGCAAGAAGGCATAGCTGTAGGACAAGGAAAACCAGGGAGTGTATTGCAACCTTCACTCAAGCGTTTGGCCCGCTGAAATCACCACGGTAGGTATTAAACAATATCAGCAGGGAAAGCTACTATACGCACCAATATCATCCACAGAGCAAAACCAGAGGCTGACTCTGCTACATTCAGGAGCCCAGAACAAAACAGCACTGCAGGAAAGGCCTCTATTAACATGGAGCAGAGGGGTGGGGAGAAGAGAAAGGGGCTTTTACAGTTTGCTGAGGGACAGTGCAGAAAGAGCACGTTAGTGTGATACAGACATTAACAGAAACAGCATGACCATCAGACGTGTCTGGCTGGCTCTCTGCCACGTAGTAGTCATGACTGCTATGCCTGGACAGTTCTCATGGGCATTGTCACCAAGGGGAAGATGGGGGTGATGCTGACTGGCTAGGAGACTCATAGGATGTTGCACCTGGTCCAGTTGTGCCCCGGTGACACAAGCTGCACAGCCTATTGTTACTAATGTCAGTGATTGTACCAGGTTTAGACAGGCCTCTTCCACCCTCACAAGCACTCAGCCAGAGAAAGGAGCTGAATGTCATTCAGCAGATTCAAATGGCTGTGAATACCAGCTGGACTGCGTCCACTTGGTTTCCACAGTTTGCTCACATGCCTTTGGTCAGAGATTGTGCTCCATCTGCAGCTAGCCCCTAGAGCGCAGTGCTAACATCAGCATAATGGGAATGGTGCCTGCAGTTCTCTATGGAAAGCTCTCTGTGTGCCTTCTAGCCTAGTGCTGCTCTATTACACTCCACAGACAATGGCCCTTGCTCCTAGGGAGGTGGTTTAGTCTGGCTAATGACTGTCTGGCTGCTCTTTTATCCCATCCCCTCCAAAATGACCATGTTGTGCCTGGTGTTTCAGCTTGTGGCTTTCAGTCTTTGTGTCATAAGTAGAAAGTAGCCTAGAATTACTTTTTACCTGTAAAGGGTTAACCTGGAGGTAACCTGAGAGGGGATGAGGAACTGGAGATGCTAATCAACCTCAGAGACAAAGAGAGTTTTAGTTTCCGTTTAGCTCTCTCTGTCTGTTCTCTCCGGCTATGGGATAAACAACACCTACGTCTTTTACTCTGCCTTTCTATAATCTTCTAACAAGTCAAGTTCAGTAGTAAGTGAATTGTATGCTTGAACTGTATCACTTGATAATTGATCCATGGCGTTCCTTACCGTTAAGCTTTAGCAGAGGAAGAATTCCCAGGGAGGGGGTCAGTGATGCTGTGTGATGCAAGTGGGTTTTTTCTATTGATTTCTGTACAAGGGATTTATGCTTTTCTTTTTTTCTTTAATTAAAATCTTTCTTTTAAGACCTGACTGCTTGTTTCCATTGGATAGATCCTGGTTTGGATTGGCAAGTCTCACAGAAAGTGAGGGTTTCCTTTGTTTTCTCAAGCCTCTCCCAGGTAAAAGGAGGAGATTTCTGGGGTGTTAAAGGGGGGTTCCAATTTACCCCAAACCATTGTTTTGTGGGCTTAAATTGGTGGTGGCAGTGGTACCAGTCCAGACACTGGAGAAGTTTGTGTTCTGGGGAAAAGTTTTAACCTAAGGTGGTAAAATAAGCTTGGGGGAGTTATTTTTTTTATGTGGGTCCCCACATCTTTACCCTAGAGTTCAGAGTGGGGAGGCAATCCTGACACTTTGTTATACCTATTTTGGACCACTCACTTTTCATCACGTGCTGACACTAAGGTGTTTGTCAGCACACACGATCTGGACGAGGGGGTTCAAAGCCCTTTTGATGAAGCACAGTTACTTCACTCTTTGTTGGAAAGCAGTACCCAATATCACTGCATATTTCAACGCCCACAGGCTTTACACAGACACTTTGCCTGCACATCTCTGCACCAAACAGAAGCCCACCTGTTCCCCATTCCAGGTGCTTCCACTTATATGCAATCAGACGGGTCAGGGGGTGAGGACTTTTTCCAGCTAGCTGATAGGTGGTAGACCGGTTTCCATTACTCAGAAAACAAAACATTCACTACAGTTTCCTTATTAGCAAATTCATCAGACACCGAAGATTTAATAGTCAACCTCTTATACTTAGGAGAGAGATCCTCAAGTCATGGATCTGGCTCTTGGATGGGGAAATGTAGGGAAATTCCATTGTAATTGGGTGTTCTGCTCCTGCTCTGTAGGTAAGCAGAAAACCTCTCATTTCCTGTGAGTCCAGCTGTTTTCATGATCTCTAAACATTCATCTTAAAAGAAGTCCGCAAAAATGCAGGTAGGTACCAGAATAGAGAAGAATGTCCAACACAGGTACCATAAAAGTTTCAAGTTTTGCACGGCTTGAAGTCTTCTTAAACGGTGGAAAGCTCTTTATGCCACAGACACCATTTTCAAGTGAAGATTTTCCTGAATGTTAAGTTCAGAAAGCAAACTGAACTTCTCTGTCAGTGATCACCTCTCCTGTGAGTTTAATGGCTTCCCACTGCTCTTGTCCATCTCTAGTTTTATTGCACAATGTGAAATGTTTTAACTAAGTTGTTTGTAAAGTGTCGTGTTGAAACATGTTTCTGACTCTCAGTGTAGCACCTTGTTCTTGATAAGGGGCTTTTAAATCAGTGCATTAAAAACAGAGAGGTTACTCTGAACCCTGCCTTTAATGATTCAAGTTTTTAGAATGGTTGAAGTATTTTGTACATTGGTAGCTTTTAAAGGTGTTTCTTTGTACCATCTACATAATTATAGCTTTATTCTCATGTCTTTTATAATCATTCTAATTTAATGTATTTACAGTAAATAAACACTATTTTATGAGTAATTCAGACTCCAATTGCGCATCACAGCTACTTTTATATAAATTAATACTGGGCAAACAATTTGTTGCTATGGGTCAAACAGGCTTTTGTACATGTTAGAAATTTTTAACAATTCTGACAACTGAATCTGATTTATAAACATGCATATGTGACAAGATTTAAAATCCTCCTCACAGGAAGCACTTGCAGAATGGAGTATAAGACTGGGATATTCAGAAATGTTCATTGTTGGCCTAACTCAGCTCCAATCAAAGCCACTTCTCAAATTCCCATCGACTACAGCTGAACACTTTTGAAAAGTCCATCCTTAGGGCACTGCTGATACTCCCAAACTCCCCATACTTTCTGAAGATGAAAAATGGACAGCCAAATGGAATCTCATTCTCAAAGGAGCTCAGACAAATAATTGCATGTTACAAGGAACATCAATTAGGAAAATGTCAATCAGATGATCCAGATGTTAGCACATTTCAACATTTTGATACATTCCAGTTTGATTCAAAACTCAAAAACTCACTTATAACACAAAATATATCTTGGTCTACTGTATATTTAGGATGTGTTATGCACACCTAGTTTAAACTCAAGGTATAATCCTATGTTCCTTGAGGCCAATGTGATATGGGAAAGATATAACAAACCTATGTGTATATTTCAAAGTATTTTATTCTTCCACATTAAATGAGAGGTCACTGTATTATGGGGTCTCATCAAGAAATATTTCTCAGTATCCCTGTTTTTTCCCTGTAAGGTGTCATATTAGCAGCAAGTTAATAACATTCTGTCAGCACATTACACTGACTATTATAAGAAAGTGAGAGAGCACATCAAGGTAGGTACAAAGGTCTTGAAAACCCTCACAAAGGATCAGAATGCAATTTCCTTAGTGTCATCATAACCTTGCTATGTTGTTGTTGAAATACATACATCATGGAATTGATGAAAGCTCAAATCACATTACTACGTTCACACTGTGTCTCTTCTTCCTTATTCTCAGATTTATTGGATGATCTAAGAAAGACAGAAAATACTACGCTATCCTTCTAGTCAATGGGCTGTGGACTTTGGCAGTTCCAAAACCATATGCTCACTTGTCTGTAGCGACTGCAGTTCAAACAGGCAGTTTTCTCTATGTGCTGGAACCAATTGAAAATAATCATGCAGCAGACATAGGGCAGCACTGCTGATGGGATATGCATCTCAGTCTTTATTGGTTCAATATAAACATTTCTCTTTCCTGGGTTTATTTTAGTGGTGACCAAAAACAAGCAAAAAGCCCTTTCCACCCAGAATTGCAGAACCATGTTCCCTCTTTATGCAGTTAGAGACCCCTTACCAGTAAAATGGACACTGTAGGATAAAGGTTGCCTCCCTAGTCACTTCTCCATGTAGGTTCTCTTTCCCCTCTCTCTTCTCCGATGAGACCAGGTAGTCACATACCCTGATGTGTCAATTCGTAGGCTGATAAAGTCCTCCTGTCCTGATTAACTAAGACTTCTAGAAGCCCAGCTGCTATCCATGAGCTGCACTGAGGAGACTGGATCACTTGTAAAGTACTTATCAGAGAGCATCCGATGAAGTGGGTATTAGCTCACGAAAGCTTATACTTCTATACTTTATAGTTAGTCTAAAGTACTTAGGCAGCAATTCCTCTCAGAAACCCAAAAGACACCGCTAGAGCTGCAGTGGCACTTACACCCATTCCACCTGGATCCCTGGAAGCAATAATCAGTTTCCTTGCGGTCCTTGGTCCCTGAAAACATCACTGCAATGATTACAGAGCCAATGACTCACGAAAGGAAGCTGGGTGAGGGGAAGGTTTCTCTGATGATTGGGGGGTTGGGTCAATTCTCTGTTCTGACATAGACTTCCTGGATAAGTTTGGGGAAGTCACTTGGGTTTCTCAGTATCTGGTCCACATCTGTAGCACTTTCTCCCTCACAGGGGTGTTGTGAAGATAAATACATTTAGACTGTGAGGCACTCAGGTACCATGTTAATAGGAATCATCTAAGCACCATAGATGGTATTAGGTTTTCTTGAGGCCTGAAGAGTCTGTACACCGTGACAGTGCATTTGTGTCATCATATCAATCACTGATTGCAAGGGCACCTTAAATAAGAAATGATGTGGCATGGTTTCCAAGCAAGGGCTCTTCTCAGTTTTCTATTATCTTTACATTTAATATGATCTAATTTACAAAAATCTCTTTGCACTGAGAAATGGTAGAAAGTTATTTGAAGGCAAATGATGCTCAGCTTGAAACTGTGCTGCTCCATCATGAATTTAAACAAAAAATATTCTCTGCTGAATAGTGTGGAAAGGAATAAATGCACTGTAAATAGCTTCAAATGATCCTACAGCACAAACAATTCTGCATCTGCAGTGCTTGCATACCATGAAAATTAATGCCACGGAAATACCAATAAATAAATCAGTCCAGTTTCTTAAACAAGATGACCCCTGAACCCTCCTTATGATGCACATTTGACGAAAATGATGAGTGGTTAAGCAAAAAAAAATAAATACGTCAGCCCTAGTCTAAAAGCTGTGAATGAATGAACCTATAATAGTTTGTGTCTCCTCTGTTTTATATGGTTTTCCAAACTGTAGTTAGTGCTGGTGCAAGATCCCGAACAGACAGGTGTAGAGACTGAAGTCATCTCTTTACCTACAGACGGAGGCACAGCACAAGTAAAGATAGCGCAACTTACATACATCTTCAATCCCAGCCTTATCCCAGACCTGGGAATTTAATTCTGATTGGCTACAAGCATAGGTAGAGTTAGGGGGGGCGAAAGCAAAGGAAGTCATTGCCCTCCCCCAAACTGCAAGCCTCAAGGGCAGGCATCCTGAGTGCAATGCAAGGAGTTCTTCAGAGGAGACAGGAGACTTCCTGCTCCCAGTTCATGTCTAGGGTGACCAGATGTCCTGTTTTTATAGGGACAGTCACGAGTTTTGGAACTTTTTCTTACATAAGCTCCTATTTTCCCTCACCCCCTGTCCTGATTTTTCACATTTGCTGTCTGGTCACCCTATTTGCGCCCCTGAGGCAGGGAGTCAGAATTTTGTTTATAAACAGAGAGATTAAGATAAGAAGGCAAGTGCAGAATTTGCCCCTCCCTCGCCCCTGCCCCCCACTGGCAACCCAAGTAGCCTGACTGGACCTGCCCCTCTTCTCCCCTCCCAATATAGAAGTCAAACTACACCTATGAGCACAAGTCACATGTTAGTGCCATCTGATTGTATAAGCATAACTCAGTTATCACAAGGAATGAGAGCTATTTAGGGAAAGGTAAGAGGTGGGGAATTGTAAACCTCCTTTCCAAAAAGAAAGTGAGGAATACTTGTAGCACCTTTGAGACTAGTTTATTAGTCTCTAAGGTGCTACAAGTATTCCTCGCTTTCTTTACAGTTACAGACTAACACTGCTGCTATTCTTGCTCCTTTCCAAAGAGCAAGCAGGTTTTGACTTATTCCTTGGGGGGAAAATCAGCTACTGTCAGATATTTTGGCTGGGTACAGTATTAATGTAATTTTCTCCCCACTACTCTTACAATGGTCTGTAACATGTTCACAAGAGGTTTCTTTTCAGTATTTGATATTAGAAATCTGAAATTTAAGCTATTTTGATGGAATATCTAGCTAGCATTTTACATTTTGGTTCCCTGCTTGGCTGACCATACTAAATAGATTCACATATATGGTATAAATCATTGAAATTATGAATTTGAAATTTGCTTTCTGTCAGTGCTCACTGTTTGGAGCTAGCTTTCATGTTGGCAAACTTATTTTTTCTACCGTGTTTCCCCGAAAATAAGACAGTGTCTTATATTAATTTTTGCTCCCAAAATTACATTACATTATATTACAGCGAGAGGCAAAACTGGAAGTACGTCTTATTTTTGGGGGATGTCTTACTTTCGGGGAAACAGGGTAGAAAATTTTCAGAAAAGAAACCTGAGAGGGATGTGAACTTAGCGAAAGCTTACGCAGTTAAATATCCAAACCAATTCTATCAGGAAGGTTTCTGTAGTATTCACCTGCTTCTCCTGCTGATTCAGAAGGGATAGCACCATATAGTAAATCAGTTCTGCTTTCTGGTGCACTCTGCCATAAAAATATGCTTCCAGTGCAATACACTTTCATTTGTGCGCTAGTGACTAGGTCAGAGCTTGACGTGACATACATGCAAGACATATGAACAGTCTATATTCACACAGTCATCTCCAAGGAGGAGTTATAAAACAAATGGGAGAAAATAAGACCTCAACCAGTGCATCAGCAGGAACATTATCTTTTCAGTCAGCTCAGTCTTAGTGTCATATCTGCAGTAGATTATTAGAAAACAATAAATCCTTACTGAAAGCTCAGAACTCAGTTTAGACCTGCTCCTGAGTGACCTTAACCAGACCACTCTCATTATTAAAACATCAGATTCCTTTAACATAGCCATAGTTTATTCATTGTAACAGGCTGTTATTCCTGTTATTCTTGGGAGCCAGCCCTTAGTTAGAACACCTTTGGGGAACAGTGAAATCTTGATCCTGCAGAAAGCAGAGGGCGATTCACTTACAATGTGTATTTCTCTTCAGTAGAGCAGGTAGAAAAACGTTTTGTGAGAAAATACCAATTTGTTGAACCCAAAGTGTCTGGTGCAAACCGTCTGCGTTTGATGAATTGTCATCAGATCACACGAAGAGTTTCACCAGCAACCTGCCCGGTTCCCCCTGCAACCTGCTGGGCAGCCTGAGTTTCCAGGGTCTGCAGCTCCAGGGCAATGTGAACTGCCCTAGGGCTGGGAAACTTTGTTTTCCAGGGTCCACAGTTTTCTGGCAGCCCACTCTGTGGACTGCCCTGGGCGTTGGATGCGGGGGCATCCAGGGTCTATGTCTCCAGGACAGCCCCTACCATAGATTCCTGAGTCAGCAGCCCTGGGAGCCAGCTGGCCAAGGAGCCTGGAAAGCCTGGGGTCCCTTCTCTTGGGGAGTCCACGCCTTGGGGCTCTCCCAGAGCCGCAGACCTTGGGAGCCCCACCTGAGTAGTTGCTGAATGAAATTGACATTTCTGTCACTTCTCATTGCTGCTATTAGCAGGGATGAAAGTAACAAGAATGTCAGTTACAATCAGCCGCTGCCAGTCCTGGGAGTATATTTCATTCTGGAAATACCATGTGTCAGTGTGTATGTGAAATGAAATATCGGGGGGATTTCTGGTTCACAAAAGTATTTGAAATATCAACATTTTGAAGGAATCAGAAAGACCAAGTTTCAGCCAGCTCTACTCTTGGAAATTTTTTCAAAGGGTTCCTTTCCTCTGACTGGCACCTGCCCACCACAATGAAAGCCAATAAAGAGTGGATTTTTCACTTTGCCTCAGATACTAAGTTTGCTCAGTGGTCTGTGTGAAGTTCAACTAAGATTCTAGGGCAGCATCTTCTAAAGCATCTAAGGGAGTTAGGCACCAAGGAACATTTGAAAACCCCACTAGGTGCCTGTCTACATATTTAGCCCCCTAAATACCTTTTACAAATCTAGCCCTTATGCACTTTTTGAAAATCCCACCGACAGTTAGAACTGGTGCTGGCATTCTGCATAAAGATGCACCACAACATTGTAGTTTTATTTAATTAAAAATATTTACATTTCAGACACACAGAAAAAGCCACCTTTTGAAATTTCAAAAAACTTTCTAAACATTACATAATGTATTATCAGCAGAGTGTCTTTTCTAACAGTCATTTAGAACTGGAGCAAAAAACAAAAGAGATCCAGTGAGCTGGAAAAGCCATAATTGGGTTAACTGGTTTTTAATTACAGGAACAATGGTAGAACAAAACAAACTGCTTGGTTTCTAAGGGATCTGAGTATATTGACATTTGTTAAATGCATACTTCATCAGCACCAAATCTCTGAGGAAGTCATCTTTAATCAGAGAAGAATGGTTCTGTGAGCAAGACACCCAAGTGAGACGCGGGACAGCTGAACTCAATTCCCGGCTCTGCCACAGACTTCCTGTGTGAACCTGGGGCAAGACGTTGCACTACTCTGCAACTCAGTTCTCAGTAAAATGAAGATAGCTACTTCCCTTTCTCCTGGCCCTTTTCTGTCTTGTCTAGTTAGATATGAAGCTCTTTACGCTATTCATATGTTGTGCCTAGCTCAATGGAGGCTGGATCTCATTTGGGTCTCTAGGTGCTTCTGTAATAATAATTAAACAAAAATCCATTCAAAGAACGTTACGGTTGCAAAGTCAAGCCCTGAAAAGGTAAGAAATGCCAGAACTAAGGTTGCCATGGTGGCATTCAACTCCCTAACCCATCAGAACATCCTTTCATTTCCTGCAGTCCCTTGATTCTTTCACTAGACATCTTCCAACTTCTGCAATAAATAAAACAGGATTCCTACAGCCAACAGTCTTATTCATCCTGCAACCTGATTCATCCTGTGCACTGTATGAGGCAGGGATTCAGCTACACGTGATCACTTAGTTAAAGTCTGTATCCCAGTGTACACATACAAAGGGTCCAAATTAAAATTGCACAGACAACCTTAATTTGGTCTTTCCTAATTTCTGAGTTCTTCTAATGCACTTTTTGTATAATTGGCTAGCTTTTCAAAATACAAAAGCGGGAGTGGGGCAGAAATTCCATCATGTGGACTCTTATGGATTCCCCCATAGTTCATCAGTATGGTTAGAATCTTTAGATCCACAGCACAAGCCTCAGCCACCTGAGCTAATGAGAGCAGTAGTAGGTTGTTATACCCTATGTGGCCTAGCCACTAGAGGGAGAAATGGAACACATTTTGATAGTGGGCTTTGAGGCTTTTTGTTGACAGCAGAAGAGTGTGGTGACTGAGGAATACTGGGTTCTATTGCACAGTCTGAGGGGAGTGTACTCTAGTGGTCGCACACAGGGGTGCTGGAACAATTTTTATAGTAAGGGTGCTGAAAACTATTTAACAAACTGTAAATCTGGTATATAATGGGCGTCACTTCAAGTCAGGGGGTACGACAGCATCACTCATTCCAGTAGGGGGAGGGAGAGCTCAGTGGTTTGAGCATTGGTCTGCTAAACCCAGGGTTGTTAGTTCAATCCAGGGGGGGCAGGGGGGGCATTTAGGGATATGGGGCAAAAAATCTGTCAGGGGACAGTACTTGGTTCTGCTAGTGGAGGTGGGGGACTGGACTTTGATGACCTTTCAAGGTTTTTCCAGTTCTAGGAGATAGGTATATCTCCATTTATTTAAGTTTTATAAAAGTACCTACAGTCACATACCCTTCTGCCCCTTTCCTCCTAGTCTGATTTCATCT
Organism: Sternotherus odoratus; assembly: GCA_032164245.1. NCBI lineage: Eukaryota > Metazoa > Chordata > Testudines > Kinosternidae > Sternotherus > Sternotherus odoratus. The sequence continues at coordinate 199,642,717 of JAVMKO010000001.1, read as the reverse complement.
GCCCCTAGCTGCTTCAGCCTATCTTCATCCGACTCCAAGCTTCCCATCAGGTTCCTTGTACCAGTCTCCATCAGAACCTTCCCTCAGCTGCATATCTCTGCACCATCTGCCTAGCTCCCTGTCCTAGGCACCCATCCCCACACCCCAAGAGCCTCATCCCATTCCCCCACCCTCAGGTCCTATGCCAAAAGTCACAGCAGCTATTGGATGCCAGGAGGAGTAATTACAAGGAAAGTCCTGCTCAGCCCATGGAGCCCTTGGCTTAAGTGTGCTCAGTGCAGATGGAATTAGCAAATTTATCAAACTAAGTCTATTGATCATGTACAAGCTGTGATTTTTCACAAACTCATAACTGGACTAAATTTGGGCACATTTTCACAGGACTGGCTGACGGGAGGGTGACCCTCTTCCCTAATTCAAAGGACCTGCTCCCAAACACAATCAGAGCTCCTCAGTAACAAAGGTGTAAGAAAAATTTTAACATGGGCAAACACTAACCTCATGGTGAGAGCTGGACAAACTATTTTTGCTGAAATTGTCCAATAATTAAACAGTTAAATAAGCCTGAGGTTGACACTCAGCCTGGAAAATTTCCATTCCAAATGGTTAAAATGTAGCAAAGTTTTCAGCAACTGAAAAGAGGGGTTTATACCGGAAAGCATGGGTGGTGGGTGTACCGCTGGCTCAGGGAGGCTAGCCCCCAAGCCCCCCTTTCCTCCCCCCTCCCCCCACACACACTTCCACGTCGCCTGCCACCATAAGAGTCCAGAGCCCCTCCACTGCGGCCACCGACCCCCACCCCCAGGCTAGAGCCCCAGCCCCAGATCGCTGGCAGGCCAGGCAGCGCGGCCCAGCCCCAGAGTGCCAGACAGCACAGCCCCAACCCCCACAACCCTGGAGCGCTGGGAGGCCAGGCAGTGTGACCACAGACCCTCCAGGCCCGGAGCACTGGGAGGGTGGGTGAAAATGTCAGGTAAATTTATCTGTAGGCATTACCTGTAGTGCAAGCATTACGTGCACTGCCAATAAGAAGGCCATTGATGCTACATATGACATAGGCAATCTGTTGTAGGAAAACAGAGAGCCTGTCATATTGTACCTATACTTTTCATATGGAGTGAGATGACTTATAAAACATGTCATCTTTTTCCTCCCTGAATTTATTAGTTTAACTCAAGGAATCCCCATGGGCTGAATGAAAAAGCCCCACAGAGACAGGTTGAAATTAGCCATAGTTACATATAAATTTCAATTATTAATAAAGCCTATAATGCCATAAAGCACTCTGACACTTTGCTAGAGAACCCATTATCCAGGACTTGGGGCTTACTGCTCTGCTTGATTCTTCCAGGATTTGGAGGAATGACACTGAATCCAGACTTCTTTTCCTGGGCTCCAGCCATCATTCAATTTATAGTAAGATCAGTAATAATATCAAACTGAAGGTGTTTCCCCTGTAGTTGGGGCACAGTTGTGTAATAAATCTAAACCAGAGAGCAGTGTGAAGAAGGTCTGCAATATACTTTGAGCACTGAGCTCGAGACATGCTCTCTGAGGTCTGTGATGACTGATGTGATTTTATTTTACCCAGGAATAATAGGCTGATTAAAATGTCACTGTTCATTTGAGATGGGGGGAGCTAGATTGGGGAGTGACCCAATTCTTTTAACTTAAGGGTTAATACAGAACCTATCATTCCCTTATTAAACTTTTCAATCTTTAACTATGTGCTAAGAAAACACCAGCAGAGTCTGACCAGGTGGGAAAGGAGGTGCTGATGAAATGTTAATGAAAAGACATTTGTTTGCTTTCTTCCGCAGAATGGTAGAGGATTGATCAACTTTCTTTAGGCCACAGACAGCTACACAGAAGAATGATGGAGAGCTGTTGCTGAGACCTTTATAAAGGTACAACACTTTTGGAGGTTACCTGAGGTGAATCGCTACCACCTGCTTACAGCATGAGAGAGTCTTGTCTGGGACGGAGGGGATCTTCTCAAATCTTCTGGCCCCTAACAGCACAAACACTCCACTCTGGGCTTACCAAGCCCTATTTTCCCCCTTCTGAGAAGGCTAGCAATTTACACACACACTTTGTTACACTTGAGTCCCCAGTCCCATGTTTTCTGGACACCTGCAATGGTCACTGATCCAATGCACTTCATTTTACCAGCTTTACCTCAGTTCAACAGTCTCGTCAGAGAAAAGCATGTAGACATGTCTAGGGTAAAAACCAAACTGCAGTTTATATAACAAAGTCTGAGGTAGAGACTCAACTCAAAACAAGTAAAACATAACGTTACAGGTAAACCCTCCCCCCACAATCTATAGTTTATGCTTATTAACAAGTTACTTTCCTGCCTAATAAGGCACTTCTCCCCTCATAGTCAGTCTTTACAGCATTGTACATTCCAGAGAGCTGGGGATCTCTTTTCATGAAACACTGCTGATGGAATAATGTCACCTCTGTAATGGATAACATTTGAGCCTCCTTCTTTCTCATATACAGTGTGAGACCATTGTCTTTGTCAGTGCTCAAGCCTGCATGTTCCACAGACTGTAAATACAGCACTGAGTCAGGCTGACAGATTGTTCTTAGTGTTGAGTCAGCTTTGTGACCCACCTCAGGTGACACGTTTTGCCTCCACCAGTTTTGGGGACCAATATTTAACGTTACATAACTCTAAAAATGTTTTCTGTACACACATCCCACAATAACCAGCTAGTTTTTGGCAGAAACCACACATAACTCCCTTTGGTGAAATATCAGGAAGATGATCAGATACAGATGTAATATCTACTATGGCACACTCACATTACAACAGGCACTTATGACATGAAACTAAATACTATTTCAAGAAAGTTGAGAAGTCAAAATAGCTAAAATGATTGTTCATTTGATGGGATGTTTGTTTTTGACCTTTCACAGTTCAGACCGGGGCATCCTGACACTCTCCTCCCCTCCCCCTCCCCTCCCCCCCCCCCCCAGGAAGGAAGGCAAAAAAAGGAGACGGCTCAGGGTAGAGAAACATCAACAGCTGGAAGCGATACAAACCCTGTAAAAGAAACAAAGAGTCTTGTAGCACCTTATAGACTAACAGATGTTTTGGAACATAAGTTTTCATGGGCAAAGACCTACTTCATCAGATGAATGTGACTTGTAACTGTAGCTTAGTTAAGTAAGAAAATGGTAGTGATGATGAAGATGGTCTTGTGTGTAATTGAAGATGTGTAATTACTAAACATTACACATACAATTAGGCCAGTATTTTTAAATTGACACATGACTGTGGAGGTTTCAAGTTTTGAGTGACCAGCTTGAGACACATTTACAGAGGCTGCTTTTCACAATGTGCACCCAAAAACAGAGATAATCACGTTCACTAGCCACCTTTATAAATCTTGGCCACACAGCTGGGTTATTAAGGCAGACATAATGGGTGGAATGGAGGTGTGGTCAGGTGAGGTGATGTAATAAGAAACAGAGCATAAGATTCCAGCCTTTCAACAACCTCTTTCCAGTAACATACACTGGCCACAAAGGAGCCAGGGTTGGGTCCCTAGGGAATTTCTCCAGTGCAGGAGCATGTAACAGAACAGATGTGACCAGAGCACTTTGCACTCCAGAAATTCTGGGCTGCAAGGCACAGAGAGGTCAGACTGCCACATGTTAGAGCACCTCCAGAGCACAGCTCTCTATCTCTTTACCTCATGAAATAATGTACACCAAAGGCAGCAGCAGCCTCCTCTTGAGCTTGGAGTCTTGAAAGCATGAAGGTGGGCTAAAGCCGTCCTCCCATCTACGCACCAGTGTGAACATAGCTACAGCACTGGCCCCAAGGTTTAAGAATCTGAAGTGCCTTCCAAAATCTGATCGAGACGAGGTGTGGCGCATGCTTGCAGAAGTCTTATATAATATATAAAATATATATAAAATATATTTTAAAATATAAAATATGTCTTAAAAGAGCAACACTCTGATGCGGAAACTACAGAACCAAAATCACCAAAAAAAGAAAATCAAACTTCTGTTGATGGCATCTGACTCAGATGATGAAAACGAACATGCACAGGTCTGCTTTGGATGGTTATCAATCAGAACCCATCATCAGCATGGACACATGTCCTCTGGAATGGTGGTTAAAACATCAAACGATATATGAATCTTTAGCATTTACATCTAAGGTATGTAAATATCTTCCAACACCAGCTACAAGAGTGCTATGAGAATACTTGTTCTCACTTTCAGGTGACAATGTAAACAAGAAGCAGGAGCTATAGTGAAAAAGCAAGTATTTGAGAAAAGTAGGTAGGATAGATGCTAAGAGCAAGAATGTAAAAACAAAAAACAGTGCAAGATTTACCTAATGTATGGCAGTCACTTTTTCTTTATTAAATAATGCTTTCCAGATAAATAATGGGCACTCAAGGCAGCCATTATTTTCCTCTGTAATCATCCTATCATGTAATCTATACAAGTATTCTTACAGGAATAATTACAAAGTATTCTGATGAATAGTGTTAACAATCAGCTGAATGGCTTTTCAGAATAGCTGATCTCAGATTGTGACCATTTTAAAAGTACTGTCAACACATGCCCAGAGGTCTAGAGAGAGAATAAACTAAGTCTGCGAGGGAGGCAGAGAAAAGAAAAACTAAGTCAGATGATTAAAGACACAAATGCAGCAGCTACATGTATGAAAGGAGGAGGTATATAATTACAGCATTCAGGTTCGTGGGAATGAAATTCATTTTCTATAAATCACAACTAACTAGTCCATATGTCATCGTGCTGGTTAAGTGTGTAGTCTTCTTTGTGTTACTCAACATCATTGAGGTTCAAAGGAAACCAGTGCCTAGACAAGGTCCTACTGCCAAGAAAATTACCCCAATTACCATTTACTTATTGGCCAATATATAGATCTCCTATTCAGTCTGAACGGGTAGCTAATTCTCAGTGTATCACAAAATAAATGTATGTAGGGGTGAAAAGTTCCTGGCTGTAAATGGTTGGTTTCACCAGAGTTGTCATAGAATTTGTGGCTACTGTGATCCTCTAGTCTGGCCTCCTGCATAACATGGGACATAATATAGGCTTATGAACAACATGAAAAGATAGAGTGTATTTGGTGAATTCATCGTGTAGGAATGACAAATAGGAATTATTGTGATTATGTCCAGACAGAGGGACAGAAAACCCCACAATATTCCTCTTGAAAAATTTCCTACCTATTCTTTCATGAGTGATTTGGTCACAAAATTAGTGGACACCACAAACTCTATGCAGATCTAATATTGCCAGACCCAAGAGTTAAAAAATCATGTTACCCTTCCTCACCCTGCAGATCATGAGGGTTTTTAAAAAATAAATGTTAGGATCCTTTTATACGCTGTCTGGGTGTTGAGCCTTTGGGGCTTTCCTCCACAAACACGACAGCTAAAAATTACTTTAAAAAAAGTAATCAAAGCTGAGAGTCTCATGTAATCACATGACTCCAGAAGCCGAGACTTTAAGAAAAGTATCAAATATCATGAGACTTGAAATGAAATTCTGACAGCTGGCAACACAGTAGAGCTCAGGGGCTGTGGCCATCTGCGAGGAAGCCCCATGCCTCTGTAATGGTGCCAAGCCCCTCTGTCCGGATCCAAGCTAAATGGGGCTGTCCCACTGGCCATGGGACTTAGATCCTCTTAACTGGATTGTCCTGGGCCACGGAGAGGAAAAAGGATAAGTGAATACTGATCCAGGCTGCATTAATTTATCCACCAAATACAACAGAGCTGAGGAGTGGCTGGACAATATTTATGATGTTCCATGCTGTTTTGAAAGCTAGCTGCAGCATTTCTGTAACCAGTTCTCTAAATAAAGAGATAATTAAAGTTTTACAAGAGTGCAGTCCTCTCACGTGATTATCCAGCACATGGTATGTTCTCCCATTCTACACCTTAGGCTTTTCCTACTCAAGCGAAGATAGACCTCTTTCGTGGGGGTCAGCACCCTCTAGCAGCACAGTGTATGTATACCTTTGGGCTTATCAGCAGATTGCAATTATGAAACAGAACTACATATGGCTACATCTGTCCATAGCCCTGCACAGGCGGTGGCACAAAGCTACCCCACAGCAAGTACCACATTATGGAGATTGTGCCTTGGGCGGACACAGTCATTCTTGGGTGCCAGCCCAGTTCTGCAGGTTGGAACAGAGGGAGGGAAGGACACAGCTCCTGCCCCTTTTCAGCATCTTGTTCCCCACTGGCAGAGCACGGAACATTTCACCAGAGCCCCTCGCACAGCCACACAAGAGGAAAGGAAGGATTTTTGTGAACCCTTCTGCTCCATGAAACCAGGCAAAAGCCATAGTCTGCAATCTCAGACCTGGTCAGGGCCAACCAGCCCAGTACAGAAATATTTACACGCAATCACCTCTCTGGGCAGCAATACACAAACATACCCACAAGCCCACAGTATGTTATACTGAGAGTCAGTCTGTTTGTTTACCAAGTAGCACCACTTTCAGTTGTTTTCAGAGGCAGTCACCTATGACGAAGAAGATGGTTTTACCCTGGGGATCTTGTGAACAAGCAAACAGAGCTCAGAGGCACTGGGTAAGAACTGCTTTGCTAATTTTAATTTCACTATATTTATTTCTCATGTCTCTTCACTGCTCAGTCTCCACATGCTAATAAATAAGTAGGTCACACTGGATTTTAGATTACAGTCCAAAGAGCCAGAACAAGGCACACAGGTCAAAACAGAGGTGTACACTTGAAATTATTCAGTTCTTCAGCATTTACAATTTTTTCTATAACTGCAGTTTAATGATTTGACATTTCAGATGCAGACAGTTTAATGCAATGAATAGTGAAAACAGTAAGAAGGAGACACATTTGCACATAAAATAATTGTATTTAGTTATAGGTGTGTAACCGTTCTGTCAGGCGGTTGCCAGCTCCGTGAGGGCTGGGTTCAATATCCACGGGTTTCTTTTAAGAAACAGAATCAATCTGAGCCCCGACCCAGTAATTGGGGAAAACCGACCACCACCCTGGATGCCTCTCTGAGGCAATCCTTCCCCCCTCACAAGAACTGAGTCTGTATATAACAAAAGGAAAAAAAGGGAACTTATCAAAAAGGACAGGAGTACTTGTGGTACCTTAGAGACTAACAAATTTATTGAAGCGTAAGCTTCTGTAGCTTAGAGACTAACAAATTTATTTAAACATAGGCTTTCGTAGCTACGAAAGCTTATGCTGAAATACATTTGTTAGTCTCTACAGTACCACAAGTACTCCTGTTCTTATTGTGGATACAGACTAACATGGCGGCTACTCAAACTTATCAAAAAGGGAAACTATTAAATCATGGTTTCCTCCTTGGTTAATCCTCAGTACTTGGGGGATTTGAAAGCCAGTGGTCAAATTCTGCAACACAAGTGCAGGGCATTGGGACACCATGTCAGGGCATGATATTTTCAAAACTCATTTTGAGTTATACAAACAAATGTTTATCTGTGGCAACTATTTCTTATTCTCTGTTAATTTCGAGAGAGAGAGAGAAGCCAGCTACTTTGTTTGGGGTTATGGATAAGATCTTGAATTCTTGTAGAAAGCAATATTTTTGGGAAAATTTCAGAAACTATTGCATTGAATTTCAGACCGCTTCCAATCCTATGATTCTATAGCCTGGTGATTAAGGCACTCACTGGGAGATAGCAACTGTAGATTCATACCCTGCCTGTGAATCAGAGACAAGAACAGCTTGGATAGGCTATATTGACAGCAACCCACCGCAGAATAGCATATAGCATGCCGGTTAGGCTGGTCACTGTGGAGGGCAGAAAAATCTGAGTTCAAGTTCTTCCTCCTTTCTTCCAGGAAAGTGCCCTAGCCACAGAGCTAAAGTTATAACAGGAGACCCAGCACATATTTTCTGAAGCTGATCGGAATGCAATGCACTTCTTCGATTTGCTGACCAAAATTCAACATTTTCAGAACCAGACCAAATTTTTTTATGATTTTTTTGTTTTTCTGGCCAAACAAATAAAACCTCATATTTCATAGACTCATAGAATATCAGGGTTGGAAGAGACCTCAGGAGATGATCTAGTCCAGCCCCCTGCTCAAAGCAGGACCAATCCCCAACTAAATCATCCCAGTCAAAACTTTGTCAAGCCTGACCTTAAAAACCTCTAAGGATGGAGATTCCGCCACCTCCCTAGGTAACCTAGGTAACCCATTCCAGTACTTCACCACCCTCCTAGTGAAATATTGTTTTTGAATATCCAACCTAGACCTCCCCGACTGCAACTTGAGACCATTGCTCCTTGTTCTGTCATCTGCCACCACTGACAACAAGCCTAGTAAGTTCAATCCTCTTTATAACCCCCCTTCAGGTAGTGGAAGGTTGCCATCAAATCCCCCCTCACTTTTCTCTTCTGCAAACTAAATAACCCCAGTTCCACCAATCTCTTCTCATAAGTCATGTGTCTCATCCCCTTAATCATTTTTGTTGCCCTCTGCTGGACTCAATCCAATTTGTCCACATCCCTTCTGCAGTGGGTGGACCAAAACTAGACACAATACTCCAGGTGTGGCCTGACCAGTGCCGAATAGAGGAGAATAATCACGTCCCTCGATCTGCTGGCAATGCTCCTACTAATACAGCTCAATATGCCATTGGCCTTCTTGGCAACTAGGGAACACTGCTGACTCAAATCCAGCTTCTTGTCAACTGCAATCCGCAGGTCCTTTTCTGCAGAACTGCTGCTTAGAGGGTCAGTCCCCAGCCTGTAGCAGTGCATGGGATTCTTCCTTCCTAAGTGCAGAACTCTGCACTTGTCCTTGTTGAACCTCATCAGATTTCCTTTGGCCCAATCGTCCAATTTGTCTACAACACTCTGGACCCAGGATCTGGCCCAAGATGATGTAGAGTCCTCCACAAGTGCATCTTTTCCATACTTTGGTTCTCTGCTATACATTTTTTGTATAGGTGGTGGGTATGCATTAAACTGTTTATCTTAAACAACAGGCTCAGATTTCAATCTATTGTTAGTCTGAACTTCAGAATTCCTTCCCATATCTTTTACTTAGAAAAACCTCTTCATCTGAACAAAGTTCTTGTGTCTAGCCCTGAAATTATTATTGCAGATAAATCAATTCCTAAGTCAGAAAAATATTTCTGATGTGCTTCTGAACAGGATCAACACTGTTGACACTAATGTTTAATTTGCTATAATATTTGTGGCCCATTTGCTGTTTCAGAGAGGCCTGGAAAGCTGGAAGGTTTTATCTCACCTCCTAAAAAAATTCCAGACTGCAATCTCTTGGCAGACAGATTATCTGTAAATAAACAACAACACAAGCTGTCCAAATCTCTGCCTGAGTTTTCTCAGTCTCTTGTAGTGGAAGGTCTGGATCCTCAGCAGTAGCATGCTGAGAATTAGATATCACACCCTTAGCTCTCATTTTGTCAATTGGGTCTATTTCTACGGGGGTCTTCCAGAGACTGGTTGTTAACTCCACACTATTTAACATTTTTATCAATGAGCTGGAAGAAAACATACAAAACTGATTAAGTGACAAAGAGTCCTGTGGCACCTTAAAGACTAACTAAAGTATTGAAGCATAAGCTTTCGTGGGCTAATACCCACTTCGTCGGATGCATGCAGTGGAAGTAGAAGCCTGCATCCGACGAAGTGGGTATTAGCCCACAAAAGCTTATGCTTCAATACTTTAGTTAGTCTTTAAGGTACCACAGGACTCTTTGTCACGTCTGCAATTCCAGACTAACACGGCTACCTCTCTAAAACTGATTACCATATTTTTCGCCCTATAGGACGCTCCGGCCTATAAGACGCCCCCGAGTTTTTAAATAAAAAAGCCGGACACAAAAAAAAAAAAAACAAAACAAAAAACCCACCACCACACACAAAAAGCGCCTCGCTCTCCCGTCAGCCCGCCGCGCGGGCGGGCTGCTGGGAGCGCGCCGCTCTCCCGTCCCCGGGAGGTTCCATGCGCCGCTGATTGCACCGGGGGGGCGCCAAGCAGCGCTGCCGGCGGCGGGGGGTGCGGGGGAGGCAGGAGCGTGCGGAGGGACCGGAGCCCGGCCGGCGAGCCCATCGATCGCGCCGGGTGGCTCCAGCCCGTTCTCGTGCGGAGGGTCAATAAGTTTGTTGCTGTTGGGCTCGCGGCTTCCCCCCTCCTCCCGGCCGGGTGCGGACGGCCCCGGTCCCCGCCGTGTAGGGGCAGCGGCGCTCGCAGTAGCCCGTGGTCGGGCCCCTTTTCCCCGAGCCGCGCTGCTGGACGCGCCCGGCCCCAGCTGGGAGACTTGGCGCACGGACGGGTTTGTTCTGGGAGGGCAGCGCCGGGGCTCGATCCTGTGGGGTCACGGCCGGGGAGGATGAACCGGGAGGCAACCGCCTGCCCGGTTCCGAAGTTGCGTCTCTGCAAAGGACTCGCAACCGGGGCTTCCCGGCTGTCCCGAGCTGCTCCCGTTCCCCGCCGGCCCCAAATACATGCAGGTGGGCTCGGGGGGGAAGCGCCGCCCCGCCCCGCCCGCCGGGCCACCTGCAGCCGCCCCAGCTCCCCGGTGAGGTCATATATTCGGCATATAAGACGCCCCCCCCTAATTTTGCGAATATTTTTGGGGGTTAAAAAGGCGTCTTATATGCCGAAAAATACGGTAAGTTTGCGGATGACACAAAGGTTGGGGGAAGTGGTAAATAATGAAGAGAACAGATCACTGATACTGTAGATGACTGGTATTTCCCCATACTGAGGTGGGGTATAATCTAAAGAGGAGGACATCTGACTGCCCTACATGTCTCCTTTCCCACCCTGCCACACTCTCCCTGCCCCCTCCTCATCTCATGTTGCCTGCAGAGAGGGAGGGACTCTGTCCTTCTCCCACTACATCAGCTCTCCCCGGCACATTCGGCTGTTCTCCCTGGCAGCCAGGCCCGGCTGGGAAGTGGGGTGGAGTTGCTCTTGGTCACCACTTTGTGCAGTGTAGCAGCTGCCTGTGAGAAAGCCTGACTGGGGAGAGGTGGTGGCAGCTCACTCCCTCCTGGCTTCCAGGGACAGGGGCTGAGCATGCGGGGAGGGAGGAAGGACTTCTGCTTGCTTGGCCTCTGTCCCCAGAAGCTGAGCCTGGGCGGGGAGCAGCCCACCACAGCTAGGCTGTCTTGTAGGCAGCTGCTGCACTGCAGCGGTTCCACTGAGCAGCGTCCCAATGATCGGCATAAGAAGTTACAAAGAGTCCTGTGGCACCTTAAAGACTAACTAAAGTATTGAAGCATAAGCTTTCGTGGGCGAATACCCACTTTGTCAGATTCATGCAGTGGAAGTGTCCAGGGGCAGGTATAAATACATAGGTAAGAACCAGGTTAGAGATAACAGGGTGGGTCCAATAAGGCTGAACCAGCTTGTTCTCTCTAATCGGGGAAGGTGAGGTATTCCTCTAGCAGCTGAATTGGAGGTGTGAACAGCGAGACAAGATAAACTGCTCTTGTAATTAGCTAGTCATTCATAATCTCTATTCAGTCCTGAGTTGATTGTATCAAATTTGCAAATGAATTGCAGCTCTGCAACTTCTCTTTGCAGTCTGGTCTTGAAGTTTTTTTGCTGCAATATGGTGACTTTTAAATCTGTAATTGTGTATCTAGGCAGGTTGAAGTGTTCTCCTACAGGTTTTTGTATATTGCCATTCCTGATATCTGATTTGTGTCCATTTATCCCTTTTCATAGGGACTGTCCAGTTTGGCCGATGTAGTTAGCAGAGGGACTTTGGTAGCATATAATGGCACATATTACATTGGTAGATGTGCAGGTGAATGAACCAGTGATGGTGTGGCTGATCTGGTTAGGTCCTGTGATGGTGTTGCTTGTGTAGATACGTGGGCAGAGTTGGCATTGAGGTTTGCTGCATGGATTGGTTCCTGAGCTAGAGTTATTATGGCGCAGTGTGCTGTTGCTGCTGAGAACATGCTTGAGGTTGGCAGGTTGTCTGTGTGCCAGGACTAGCCTGCCTCCCAGGGCCTGTGAAAGTGAGGGATTGTTGTCCAGGATGGGTTGTAGATCACTGATGATGCACTGAAGAGGCTTTAACTGAGGACTGTAGCACGGTGATGGCCAGTGGTGTTCTGTTGTTTTCTTTCTTGGCTTTGTCTTGCAGCAGCAGGCTTCTGGGTACACATCTGGCTCTGTTGATCTGTGTCCTTATTTCCTTGTGCGGGTATTGTAGTTTTGAGAAAGCTTGGTGAAGATCTTGTAGATGTTAGTCTCTGTCTGAGGAGTTGGAGCAAATACGATTGTACCTCAGTGCTTGGCTGTAGACAATGGATCGTGTGGTGTGTCTGAGATGGAAGCTGGTGACATGAAAGTAGGCATAGCTGTCGGTAGGTTTTCGGTATAGGGTGGTTTTAATGTGGCCATCATATGTTGTATTCAGCCCTCCAAGTCACAGAATCAGCTACATTCCTCCTCAAATTTTCATACCAGGGTGTCTCCAGTTGAAGTCTGAATCACAGATTAGTTATTTGAAATTTGATTCCCTCAAAAACAGGATGGACAGTTGGGTGGGACAAAGTTCAGATCCTGAATTAAGAAGCACTTATGTATTTCGGTTATTTACATATTCCTTAACTATAATTAAACTTACCTCACTTACTCTGCTGCACCAATGTGATGATGGCTGGCATTTGACACTAGACCTGCCTAATTTTTCCAGATTGTGATTGTCCAACCTTCAGTGCCCCTGTTCTTTCAGACACCCTGCAAATATCCGTGGATTAGGGGACACATGGCTCTTTGCAGCCCCTTCAACCCACTTGCCAGGCTGCTTTCCTTGGACTGGCTACATCTTCTCGTCATCTAATTGGTTAGCATCCAGTTTTAATATTTACACTCCCAAACTCATTATGGACAGTGCATCTGGCTTTTTTTTTTTCCTGCTCTCCCATTATCTGGCTTTGCTTCAGTAGCTGCAATAAGTGACACTCTCTGCTGCAGCAGTTTGGACATGACCTCATCATCTTTCATTAAAATAGCTTGTGTTTCTGGCAACAGACCAGCTAAAAACCCACTAAGAAGACTGTCTCTCATAGCAGCCTACAGTTCATCATTTCTGGCTTGCTGTACATCACTGTTTGTATGAGTTGCAAAACTACCAGTCATGGGTCTTTGCTGCTGAGTCTGTCACCTTAAAACCTGTAAGAGTGTCTATTCCCTCTCTCTGAACCTGGGGTACAAAGAGGGGTCTCTTCTATGCCAGACCAAATAACTACAAGCTGCTTCCCAGCCTAAGTTAAGTCTTCACACCCCCAAACCCCACACTCTACCCGTTGGGAAATGGGGACCACACTGTCACCATTCAGTAATTATCCCAAGACTATGGGGTAGGGAACCTTGACTCCCCCCGAGAGTAACCCTCCCGGCCCCTTCCTTCCTGTCTGGGAGAAAAAAAACACACAGAGGCTTCACTTCAGCGTCCCTTCAACCTAAAAGACACAATCCTCTTCCCCCCGCCCCTTCCAACCTGAAAGCAGAGAGAGAAATTCCAACACAGCCCTCCCTAACCATGGGCTGCCCCATCCAACGCTAGGATTCCTTTATGAGCATAACCAAACACTTTTTATAACTAAAAAGTTTTAATAAAGAAAAGAGAACAACTTACAGCTAATACACTTTACAGATATAAGGCTTCCTCCCCCTCCCTCCAGATTTCTCCCCCCAAGAGGGTAGTGACACCAGGCACAAGCTTATGAAAAATCAAGATGTTACTTACAATAGTTACTTAAAGCTTATGAAGGAAAAGTAGAAAGTTGTCCCTCCATAGCTAGAGAGACGAGCTGGCAGTCACCCAGAGCTGGGACCGCAGAGGAGTGAAACTAAAGCTTCCCTCCCCCCTGCCTCGTGGTCCGGGACTCTTACGTCGCTCCCTCTCAGGTAACATTAACCCCTTACAGGCAGAATAACACTCTCTAGCACTTTACACTTATGACAAAACCCCTGAATGCCAACCGGCAATGGGGTTACAAGAGAGTCGTGACTCTGGTATGTACCAAAGAACCATCGGTGTGCTTCATCAGAGATGTCATGTGAGGTCTTCAGTGAAAGCTGGGGTCACACTCGTCATGAATATCAGTGTGAACTGTATGAACAGCTACAATATTAGGAGTTATGTGTATACAATGAACATATGTTAGTGTCTGTATTCAGGTATCAGTCAGTAGCAGAGGTAAAAAACACAGGTTTTCTGTCAGAGAGCTGTTTATTCACTTTTCTCTCTGTCAGATGTAAATTAAGCACTGTAAGCTAGTGCAATGGATACCCATTTACATACCAAGTTGACAAAGAGATGTGAAGTCAGCAGGGAAGCAGCACACAGGAAAAACAAGCCACGGGTGGTTATATGTCTCTGAGTGCAGACAGTGAACTTTGGGAACTATCTCAGTATAAGGCAAAGAAGAACATCCCTTTCTCCTGCACCTAGGAAGTAAATGGGATCTCAGCTGAAAATGCCACAAATAACTTGGCCGGAGAGTGGGGGTGGGGGTGAGGGAGAGAAACTTCTTTAGACAATAAGATGAGGAAGACTTTGTAGCACCTTAGAGACTAACCAGTTTATTTCAGCATAAGCTTTCGTGGAATATAGCCCACTTCATCGGATGCCTCTGTCCGAGTTTTTTCATGAAGTTGATGGATTTCCACTCCTTACGGCTAAATGCAGTGCCTTGCATCATGACAGGTTTAAGATTAGCAGCCGTGTTCGTCTGTATCCGTAAATAAGACAAGGAAGACTTATTTATGAGGAAGACTTATGAGGACGCTTCTTTAGACAGGAGCTTAACCTGGAAGCTTAGTCTCTAGAGAGCACATTATGATTTTGTTTTATATGTAACCATTTATTTCTACTATTCTTGCGATCACGACTCTCTGCTAAAGGTATGATTGTTTTTACTTTTAATGTATGTAAGTGATGGACTATGAAACCTGATGTTGATCCTGAGTTGAATCATCCAAGCTGCTGTGAACATCGTTCCCTTGGGGAAGGCAGTCCTGGCATTTCTGTGCAAGTTTAGTGGAGATGGGGCGGAGCACAACACAGGAATGCTGCAAAGGGACTCCAGGACTGAGTGTACCTATTGTTAAGCTCAAAGTAAGAGCTGGCATAGCCCAGCAACAGGTGCTTGGGTGGTTAATAGGCTGGAGGTGTCAGGGAGCTGACCCCCAGTGGAGCACAAGCAAGTCTCTCTCAGCCAGGGTTTACTCACAGTCCAGGACACCCTGTAAACTGTCTTAGAAGACTCCAGGGGACTGTAGTGCTGAGAATTCTAATAGAAGCATCTATCAAAAACATACTCTCAGGTTTGGATTACCATCTCCAGTTGTAATCCAAAGCCAGGAGTAAGTTGCAAGGTTATTTTTTGAATGTGAAGAAGCCTTTGCAACAAGTTAGTTCATGTTTAGCATTGTGCAGCACAAGTTCAGAAAATGAACCTGTTAATTTATGCACTCAGCTTAAAAGGACAGTTGAATATTTTAATTCCTTTATTTTAAAAAAAAACAACCAAACTTTTGTCCCCCGTTACATTGCTAGCTCCAGACCTCCCTCTAATTTACTCTTTTTGTCAAATGTACAGTTCAGTTCTAGCTTAGAAAGTATGTGTGCTGATAAAACCAGGTTTAGAACCCACTATGGAAGTGGCTTTGATCAAAGCCTGCAGGGGACTTTTCAGTGCCAATGACTGCCATCTGTCATGATGTTTTTTTTAAAGGCCAGTCCATCGTTCACTGCTATAAGAGGAAGCTTTTACATAGACTTCATTGGGAGTTGAATCCAGTCCTTAGACTTCTGATGCTCTTGAATGGAAAATTATAGTATGTGGGAATCACATTTCAGTGAGAAGCCAAACTGCTCTTTGAGTTGTTTAAATCTTGCAATATTATGGCCCTATTCAATTTATATCTTGTGCAGACAAGACGTCTGACAGAAAAGAAACCAGCACAGATGTTCCTCCAAGCTCCAGGGCAATTAGAATTGACATGTTTGTTTAAGGGGTTTTTTCTCCCTAAGGGTTATCAGCCCAGTGATGAAGCCCAGTGAAATCTACATTTTCTTTTCTCTGTAGTACACCTGCAATGACAGAGAATGTGATGTGGTGTTTTTTGATTGTCATGGTGAAGAACACTTCAAAGTTGAATGGAATAA
Organism: Sternotherus odoratus; assembly: GCA_032164245.1. Taxonomy (NCBI): domain Eukaryota; kingdom Metazoa; phylum Chordata; order Testudines; family Kinosternidae; genus Sternotherus; species Sternotherus odoratus. Next base: position 199,626,508 of record JAVMKO010000001.1, on the reverse strand, counting down.
CTCTCCTGAAGCCTATACTATTATCATATTTTGTACCTTCTTACCTAATGGACACAAAGCTAGGAATTTGAAGACGTTATTACACTATGGGCTAAATTTGCAGGAATTCATTAAGGATCTCTCTAAATGTTCCATTTACCATCTCAGGGATGTTGCTAAAGTGCACCCTCTTCTTTGTAAGTGTCATTTGGTGTTTCTGATTCACGTGTTCGTGACATTTACGTTTCATTATTATAACTCCCAGTTTATTGGATTTCCTACTAACTCACTCTGTGGATTACAGTTTATTTATAAATAAGCAGCTAGACTTCTTGCTAATCCACACTAAAGGAAGAAATTATTCCTATGGGAGGACAGAACATTTGCTTGAGAAAATCACTGCTACTTGTTATAAGTAATTATGACCCTCTTACATCTTTTAAGACCAAACTGGAGACTTTTATGGGGGTGGGGAGAGTATTTTACCACAGATTATAGCAAGATGCTTGCAAACACATATTTGATAAATGGAGAAACAGGTTAAATTAAATTAACTTTATTATGTAAATTGCAGAAGTGAGATTATTAAAGCCACAAAAGCATTCCCACCATCCCTTTGCAAATGCATGACAGTGTCTTCTGAATGATATTAGATATGAAATGGAGAATACATCTAATTTTTTACAGCTGGCAGGGACATCAATGTGACGTGCCATAAGTCAGTGGAGTTGCTTCCAGTTTATATTGGTGTAACCAACAGTAGACTTTGATCCCCTTGCATTATTCTGTCTAGTTTCTGTGATTTGGGGAATATACCATTATTGTTCTGAGGTCTCAGATGCTCACAGGCAACTCAGAGCTGTGTTCCTCCATGACTGTGCACACAAACTGGAGAAGTCCATGCATACAGTTATACTCTAAATGACCATTTGCATGTATGGTGTAATTACCTACTCATTTTTGTTTGCATTTAATTTTTTAAATAATATCTTATGTTAACCCAATTATTCAAAAACCTACATAAAACTGCAACATTCCTTACTTCCTAGCTCACTCACCACTAGAGCACCCCCTCGTGCCAGGACACAGTCCTTCCACTCCCGTGGATCCTCGTCCAGCCTCCTGGTTACAGAACGGTTTGCTGCTTCCAGGGCCTAGCCCTCTGGCCACATGACCTCTTAGTCCAGTCCCCTTCCGTGGTTATCAGAAAAGTCCAAAATAGGAAAACTCAAAGTCTGGTGGCCTCTATGCCAGGCCCTCAGTTCCTATATGGGACTCGTCACTCTTGGCCTCTGAGGTCTGTCTCAGGGAGAGATAGGGGAACCCAAGCCCAGCCTCTCCTGTGGCCTGAAGCCATGAACCGCAGTGGGAGTTACGATCAGCTGAACCCACGGACGCTGAAAGTAAACAAACAGTCCCCGCCCGTCAGTGGCTTTCCCTGACGGGCTGCGAGCAAAAGGTTGCCAATTCCTGTTATAATGTATGGTGTGATGTGGGTTTTTAGTCTAAATGTTATGACCACTCTTTGGTGTCCTAGAGTGTTACTACCATTCCCAGGGAATCTCTGTATCCCTCATGCACCCTGAGCCCTCCTCCAGTTGGCATGAAGAGGTCCTTGGTCACGATCTCTCATTGGCTTGCTTAGGCAGCTCCATGCCAAGCATGCCGGCTTTGTGGAGCGCACTCTAAGGTGCCTGTCTCTCCCCATGCATTGCATAGGGAGCCTGGGGTCATAACTCAGGCTTTGAGGATCACAGGGCTGTTCCTGTGAGTTTCTAGATACCTCATAATCATGGGATCTAAGTCCCTTGTGTGGATCTGGGTCCAGGTTCCAAGTGCTTAAAGAAAGAGTAATGGGCTTTCCTGCTAAATATTACTTATTCCTGGGACCATTTCCTCTCTGCCAATATTCCCTATGCCATTGTTTGTGTATCAGATTGACCAAAAAAACCTAAAGGGCCACAGCATGTGATGGGGTGGGCTGAATGTTAGGCACTACCCATAAAGGAACAGACTCCATCAATTAGTAAAAGCCTTTGGATGTTCCCAAAATCCTCCAAAGAAATAGATGTTAACCAGATTAGCGGTAATATGAATTATCTCCATCAAATACTGTACTATGATTAATGTACATGACTGCTGTACTATATGATCATCCCCTGCTGTAGCAGATGACCATCCATTTTGCACTCTAATCAAAACAGTCTCTTTGATGACATACTGTGTGATTGATGATATCTTTGGGTGCCCTTGAAAATATTGACTGAGCTCTTAACCACTTGTATCAACATGGAGGAAAGAAGAATTGCTGACTCCATGAATTTATATTCCAGTTAATAATGCCAGGACGGTATGTTGCACATGAAATGAAGTTACTGTGTAAAGTTTCACTCTGCCAACTGCCCTTTTGAGATTGTTCATTGGGAAACAAAGCTGTTTTTGTTTTTTAAGGAAATCCAGATGGTTTCAGAAAAAGCAAAGCTATTTGGTTTTTATAGGCTGTCATCTCAGACTTTGGTTTTATTTATTTATTAAAGTGCATTTATTTACCTATTGGACAAATATAAGGTTTTTGGACAAAATGCAGCAAAGGGGGTTTGCCATGGAATCAGATTTTCTAAGATGAAAACCCCCACCTCTTTTCCCCTTTTCTTGATGTGGGCTAAACTTTCATTGCAAACCTTTGCTGGTGACAAATTTGGTGTGCACCAGTCAGCAAGATGGTAATGGCACAATTTCAGATCTGCTCAAATTTCAATGACAATCTTACTGAGCCGTACCATGGTCCATAGCCCTGAAACATTACTCAAAGTCTGGGCTATGTGGTCTGTATCTGCAAGGCTGCTTATAATAATAATAATAAATGGAGATATACCAATCTCCTAGAACTGGAAAGACCTTGAAGGTCATCGAGTCTAGTCCCCTGCCTACACTAGCAGGATCCGCCTGCCTACACTAGCAGGATCGAGTACTGTCCCCTGACAGATTTTTTGCCCCAGATCCCTAAATGGCCCCCTCAAGGATTGAACTCACAACCCTGGGTTTAGCAGGCCAATGCTCAAACCACTGAGCTATCCCCCCACCCATGCTTCACAGACACTCAGCCCCATTCCCAGAGGCAGGGTCTATAGCTCTGCCTCTTTAACCAGCATACACTGGGGGGAGGTGTGGCAGCAGGAACGGCAGCAGTGGTTGACATCTCCCCTACTGACTGAAAGCTGGCGAGACAGCAAAGGTGCCAAGCCATCCCCACTTTCAGCTCCTGCCCCAAAGCCTTCTGATCACTCTGAATTTTCAATCACTACATGATATTCAAAAGATACAGTAAAGGAGACTTCCTGCACTCCTACCCAGAAACCCTGGTTTGGAGGTCCACAGTGAATTCCCAGATACTTGCCCAGTCCTCCACTCCATCCCATCCTCCCACATGCAGGTGGATTCAGAAGGGTTGGGTGTAGCCCACAGCACTAGTAGCTTCCAGGCCCCTGCACAATGGGACGAGGGAGTGGTCAGAAGCCAGGAGCTTGGTGAAATGGGCAGGAAACTGCACAGGCATGCACTGTTTTAGATTAGAATTAAGGCATGTATTTTTAACAATGAAGGTGATTAATCATTAGCACAAACAAAGAAAGTGGTGCAATTTCCAGCTATGGAGGTCTTCAAATCAAGAGTAGATGCCTTTCTGGGAGATAAGCTTTAGTTAAGCATCTGTTATCAGGCTCAAAACAGGACTACTTGAGTGCAATTTAAGGGCCTGTGTTCTACAGCAGATCAGACTAGATGATGTTATGGTCCCCCGGCTCTAAAAATCTCTGAATCAGAGTTCTAGCCAGTTTAGGACCATAATTCCTATCAGTGACCCAAGGGCCTTTTAAACTGTAAAGAATATCACCCACTTCCCCCCCTCCTATTCCTCCTCTTTCACATATAGGAGAAAATGTTCTGACACAGATTTCTTGGCAGTTTCTGAAAGAAAATGTTGCTTAGAACAATGGGACTGACCAAATGTCAAGAATAACAACATAAAGTAATGCTTGTTTGTTTGTGGAGAGGAACAGAGTCGACTCATATTGGAATCTTTAACATGAAAAAAAGAGAAATTCAACATAGTACTAACCCACTTCAATATGGGAATGTATGAGAACACAAAACAATAGAAAACTTCAAATTAAAGGGAAAGACATTTGTAAAGAAGGAAATGAGAAATATTTGTGGTCACATTTCCCCAGGATTTTTGGTTTTACATACAATTAAGGCCCATGGGCCAATCTCTGCTTGGTTGCATTTTGTCCAAAAAACTTAAATTCAGTCATTGGAGTAACCCTAACCCCTAACCTCCTGACTCTGCTTATACAATGATGGGGTCTAAATTAGCTGTTACCACTCAAGAAAAGTGATCTTGGAGCCATTGTGGATGGTTCTCTGAAAACATCCACTCAATGTGCAGTGGCAGTCAAAAAAGTGAACAGAATGTTGGGAATCATCAAGAAAGGGATAGATAAGATAGAAAATATTAAATTGCCTCTATATAAATTGATTATACACCCACACCTTAAATACTGCGTGCAGATGTGGTCGCCCCATCTAAAAAAGATATATTGGAATTGGCAAAGGTTCAGAAAAGGGCAACAAAAATGATTAGAGGTATAGAATAGCTTCCATATGTGGAGAGATTAATAAGACTGGGACTCTTGAGCTTGGTAAAGAGGCAACTAAGGGCGGATATGATAGAGGTCTATAAAATCATGAGTGAGATAGAGAAAGTAAATAAGGAGGTGTTATTTACTCCTACTCATAATACAAGAACAAGGGCCACAAATGAAATTAATAGGTAGCAGGTTTAAAAAAAACACAAGTATTATTTTCACGTAATGCACTCTCAACCTCTGCAACTCCTTGCCAGAGGGTGTTGTGAAGGCCAATACTAAAAAGGGAGCTAGATAGATTCATGGAAGATAGGTCCATCAATGGCTATTAGCCAGGATGGGCAGGAATAGTGTCCCAAGCCTCTGTTTGTCAGAAGCTGGGATTGGGTGATAGAGCATGGATCATATGATGATAACCTGTCTGTTCATTCGCTTTGGGGCACCTGCCATTGGCCACTGTCATAGGACAGGATACCGGGCTTGATGGACCTTTGGTCTGACCCCGTTTGGCTGTTCTTATAGTTTAATGTTCTTATGTACTTCTGATTTATACCAATGCACATTAAAGCAAAAACAGGATTTGTGTTCAGTTTACATAACATACATCTTATAAAAACCTCAGCGTGGCCCAAAGTGAGTTCCTATCATTTTTCCTAATATACCTCTTGTGCTCCATAATTCTAATCTTCAGCTGTTTAGGCAAGATATAAACCATCCTGTAATGGCATTTCATCAAATACATCACAACAATTCAGCAACACAAATGATCCTTTGCCAACAGCAGTATGATTAACAGCCTGCTGTTTTAGCATCCACAGAAATTAACAAGTGTTTTGTTCTGCAATGAGTATAATTATGAGATGAAGTGGGTTTTTTTGTTTTTGTTTTGTTTTGTTTTGTTTTGTTTTGTGGTGGCTTTGAAAGAAACTGTAGATACGGGTAATTCCCACTTTGAACAGACAAGATATTGACTGTCTTTTATTACCCACCCTCTGTCATGACAAATGAGCAGTCCTGTAGCAACTGTGTCATTTAAAGCTGTTGCATATCAGTACATCCCCCACTATATAGATGCTAATTCCTAAAATGGAAGGGTTGAAAGAGGTCACAATGCCTTGAAAATTCAGCTTCCCTATTCAGAGGTGGAGAGAAAGATAGAGATTGTTATTGCCAACAGTTTTCAGTATTCACCAAAAAAAAGCCCCGTTTTCAAGTTTGCTTTATAATATATGCTTCCCTTCGCTAGAACATTCATCAGGACTATGCTACTTGCTAGCATTTTCTACTCAGGTATGTAACCCTGAGATGGTGCAAAAGATTAATGAATGCCATATGCTCGGCTTCTGAAATTTTCCATAATCAGAAGAGCAATTCAGCACATTTGCAACACAGTCATCGTCAGTGATAACATGCTAGTCTTTGCCCAAACTCTTACAGAGCTCAATCAAGCTTTCACAGCAGCCTTTGTCTGGCAGCTGATAATTTAACACTGAATCCAGCCATACCTGCATTCTGCACAGCAGTGTTTGGATCCTACGGACAATTTATTTATTATTTTGTTCCAGAAAGGGGATGAAGCCCGGTCTTCCAAGAAAAGAGGCAATAAAAAAGACCACAGTATCCAGAGATGATAAATGAATGATGCTACAGCGCATGCTCCAGTATACAACTATTCCATTGGGAGTATGTAGCACCACAAGAATTCAGCACGAAATCAAGAATTTGCTAAGGTCAGGTTGAGATGCCGTTTCAGTGAGGGACTTGAAACAATAACAGTGTTCTAGTACACTGAGGACAATGCCAAGTTTCCTGGGAAAAGCCTGAAAGCTGGAATGTTGGATACAATGCATTATGCTTCTGCAGTTAAAACAGACACTGAGGCCTAGGTACAGTCCTCCTATTAATTATTTAATATAATTATGTAGTGGGAGGGCGTGTGAAGGGACATGTTTTTCTTTGACTTTTTCGTGTTCTCAGAGATGGTAAGCTCCATGCGAACTTGCTCTCAGAGAAGGTTTTGCAAGATGAATGGGGGGCACTGAAAGATGGCTGGGTTACTCCAGAACTGGATCTTGTGTAAGAGGGGTGAAAAACTTTTTCTTCATAGCTGAAAATAATACCTTGGCAACAAAGAACTAAGGTTTCACTAAGGATTCACTAAGGTTCCAGCATTGGCGAATTTTCTTCTCTTCCTTTTAAGTTCATAATACGCCCCATCTCAACCATATGCGAACAGCTGTTTCACTTCAAGGTGAACCAAAGGAGAAGAGGGCTTGAATCCAGTTTCTTTAGCACATTGTTTTGAATGGGGAATAATAATAATCAGAGCAATCACAGAAAGTCACTTTCTTCTAATACTGAACAATGAAAATGATCAGCATAAGGAAAATCATCATCCCTAAACCTACCCCTTACACTCTGTCTGTCTCTGCCTAGACCCTTCCCATTCCCTCCTTGCCTAGGAGCCAATTACAGTTTTAAAGAAACAGTACACATTTCTTCCCCTCCCCGGTATGAATAATCTTTAACAAACACTAACATTTAACAACCAATTATAGATTCAGTCAAGTCACCACCATCAATATTCATCAAGAGAGGCAGAAGCGTTTGTCCAGCTGATTCACTTGGATAATGAAATCCCCAAATGTGGAAAGTGACATTCAATAGATGTAGGACTCTTCTCTACAGGATTATCTCTCTTCACGAAGGTTGTGATGTGAGTCGTATTGCTACCGGAGTCACATTAACATAGCCTCTGCATTATTAAACACTTGTGGACACTAAGAGGAGACTAATTCAAAAATCCAGGGCTCTCCCAGGAATTAGAAGGAACTGGATAAGGAGAACCACAGGCAGAGAAGTTAAAAATAGAAGAGCCAGGATTGATATTATTTTCAGGAAGCCTCTGCAGGCAAATAACTCTTTAATATTAGAGTAATACGATTTTGGTGTTTTGACGGCATATTGCTTGAAGCTAGTAAAACCATTTGAGTGGATGTCACTCATGTATGAATTTCCCTCCCCTCCTTTCTTTTATTTTGGGGGGGGGGGGTTTTGTTGTTGTTCAACAGAATTCACAGGGATTTTTTGCGATTGCTTTTAGCAAGGGAAGAAAGAAACGTTTTTAAGACTGCTCAATATTGTCCAGCCTGGCTTACTTAAGACACAGAGAGACATATTTTATGAAGTGTCACTGACAGCTTTGTGCCTCTTAGAAGGGACAAGATTATCATAAACAGCACAGACAGTGATAGCTTTATACATTTTGAACACTTTTTCAATCTGCCCTCCCTATGTTCTCCTGGATAAATGACTAACTGCCACTTCTCAACCCACAGGCTCCAAATGATGTTTGTCACTGTATAGTTAATGCTTTTCTCAGTTCAGTTACTTTAGCCTTAGGATTGTTTGTACCATTAACACTTTTCATGCCACACCAGACCAGACATAACTGGCAAGGCTACACGCAAATGCAGTTTCTTCTGTCTGGGACTCAGGAAAATAAATAGGAATACCTGTTCCATGAAGATGCACTGCCACCTAAACTTTCAATAGTAACTGGTGGATTTTGGGATGTCCAACCTGAGACACCTTAAAGGCCCAATTTTCAGAGGCATAGTACTCACCACTTTCTAAAAATTAGACTCTTTAGGGACTCAGAGTTCAGCACTTAAAATCACTGCTCATTTCTGAAATGTAGGCTTGCTTGTCTATGTTCAAGTTAATCCATTAATGCTTGTACAGCCCTTTGAAAATAAGACAGATACCAGAGCTATGTTGATCTAAACTGAGGATCCATCCATGAATATTCACAGCTTCACATACCTACAATTACCAGTGGGATCTTTCTATATTTACAACAGCAGTTCCACAATCACTATGCAGAGACAAAGACTGAGTTTTTAAATGGCACTGACGTTAGTGCTACACATCTAACTTCCCCAAACTTTCCAAGATGTAGAAGAAGGTTTTCAGCCGTTTGAGCTAAATGTCATTAGAAACACAGAAAGGGTTAGAGTCCAAGACAGCTGGCAATGAATCTGAAAGGCAATCTAATAGATAACAGTAACAGCATGCATCATTATATCGCTATAATTCTATGTACAAATGACAGCAATAATACTGTTGAGTTTCAGGCATACACAAGATTAACATTTTTCATTTAATATTACTGCCTCTGTAAACCTCCAAGAAACATTTTCTCATTGGCCACTTCAAGGATGCTAAAAGAAAGAACCAAGGCAAAAATCAAAATCAGTGTTAACTTGAAAGTCACCAGTAGTCTGCATGGTTGTGTATCCCTCCTGGCATATCCATCACATTTCAAGCATATTGTATTGGCATAAAATGATTTATGTGAATAGAGCAAGGGAAAAAGGCATTCAAATTAGTTTCTACAAAATTCAGGCCAGAACACTATGGAACTGATGGCTAAACAGATTGGTGCTTTGTCTTGTGCTGTCACCACAATGCATGCAACCAATTTACTTGCAAACTGTCCATATTTCATTAGCATTTTAAGTGCAACAGGAAAATAATTAGCTTCTAATACAGTGAATAACTAAATTGCTACAACAGTAGAGATCAATAAAACAGTCATTAGCAAACTACTCACTCCCACTTTATTATTGCTGCTTGAATAAACTGGGCTAAATTCAAGCACGTTCTGTTCTGTGGGTTTACCTGGGCTTCTGTGGGATGGATCTTATGTCATCCGGCAAGTTTCATTGGAGTGACGCAAGTTCAAATGTCCATGAAGGTTAGTTGGCAAAAGTCACCTGCTATCTTCAAAACCATTAGGAATCAGGGAGCTTGTATGCACTTTCTGATCTAAAATCTAGTCATAATTTACTGGAATCTCTGGAACAGTAACAGACCTGGCCAGGCAGAAAAGGAAAAAATAAAAACCAGGTACCAGAGGACTTATCAGGAACAACAAAATAAATGGCCTATCTTAAAATGAATATGAAACATGAAGGCTATGAAATCAGCTGCCTTGCTGCATCTGGAATTACTACCTTCACATTTTATATCCAGTAGCACCACAGAAGTCAGATGAGATGGCCACCCTTTTTTCTACATGATTAATGATCCCATGTTCACAATTTTGAGCAAGAGAAGTGCATTGACTGGAGTTACATCTAAAAGGCTTGAACGTGAATGTTTCCACACGGCCACAGACTGAATAAAAAAACTCAGATTCCTCTATTCAGTTTGCATTTGGGGAGACCACACCTATAATGTTCTTTTCACACTGCAGCTGACATGCCTTCAAAGTCTAGATAAAGTGGTTAAACATTAGCCATTCAATGTATTCAGTCCTCATAACAGACCTTTTTACATCTTTTAAGGCGCTCATTAGCAGGCCAACAGAGTTCTACTAAATTTAATTTCTTATACTTATTTTCCTTGTTGTTCAACTGTCATTCTGTTTTAAGGTTAATCTGATGATTCCCAGTAAAAGCACAGCTTTAGGAAGAAAGATTTTTAAAAGCTAAATATTGCTTGGCCAAAAAGATGATAGAGGAACAAGGGTGTATAACAAACATGCACAGCTATTTGCAGATGGTTCAAAGAGGTGGAGGAATGGAGGACGCAGGAATGTACCATCTCTTCAGCAATAAGAAAGGGAAAGTTGGGGGAACAAATCAGCTGGAAGCTATCCGAGGCAGAAGACAACTTCCAAATGGCTATCATGGGGTTGCAGTTGCTTGACGCTGACAAATTTAAAGGGACAGGCCCAGAAGAGTATGCTGGGAAAAGATTATTTTTGCAGAGATGAGTTTTTAGCATACACCAGGCAGTCAGAAAAATAATGTGCTCTGGCTTTTACACCACTTCTCTATTAAAAGGACATAGCATCAGGAGTAATGGAAGGAATCGGAACATTCACTCTAATTCAGGTGTCGGCAACCTTTGACACCCGGCCTATCAGGGTCATTTGCTGGTGGGCTGTGAGACATTTTGTTTACATTGACCATCTGCAGGCATGCCCCTCTCCCCCCCCCCTCCCCCAGCTCCCATTGTCTGGAAATGGTGAACCGTGGCCACTGGAAGCTGTAGGGGACCATGCCTGCAGAGGGTCAATATAAACAAAATGTCTCATGCCCTGTCATCAGATTACCATGATTGGCTTCATGTCGAAGGTTGCCAACCCCTATTATAGAGCTATCATTGACATGGAACCCAACCAAGCATGTTGAACTTGATATTGAATCAGATTAAAGATTCAACAAAATGCAAATACATCAAGATTTGATGAAACAATAAAACATTTTTCAATTTTGACATTGTCTGGTTATAGGAGCATAGATTGTGGCTACTCACCTGGGTTTAGTAGTCCTCAGTCACATCTACTAAGGAGTGTTAAATTAGCCATGTAGAGGATACTGTTAAAATATAGAAATACAGTGGCAATACTTTTGGAAATGTTATAATCTAATATAATTGTCAAGTGAATTACCTTGCTGTAATGGGGTCTCACAACATGGTACATTTTATAATTTTGCATAAACACAGACCCCAAGAAATGTCCGCAAACTTCCCACAGCTTGCCAGGTTAGTCTGTCCTTGGAAAGTTAGATTTGTAGCACTGAGTTCAGTGAAATAAAATGGCACCATTAAAAACTCCATCTTTGTCTCCCCATTGTGATAGCTACAATTCTGAGTATAGTAAGATACTATTGATTACTGCAGCTACATGAAGCAGTGAATATTTAGGCCCAGATCCTCAGACAGGGTGACCAGATAGCAAGTGTGAAAAATCAGGATGGGGGTGAGGGGTAATAGGAGCCTATATAAGAAAAAGATCCATAAATCGGGACTGTCCCTATAAACCGGGACATATGGTCGACATATGGTCATCCTATCCTCAGCTAATGCAAATCAGCTAATGCAAATCAGTGTAGCTCTCTTGTCTACTTTCGGCCTCCGCTTTTTGTTCTTGGCCTCAACAGAGTTAAAGTGACATATATCAACTCAGGATCTGACCCTAGGTTTTGAATACTACCCTCTGTAGTACAAAGGTAACTGCCAATACAACTATCATTTATCTAGTGTTGCAGCACCAATTCAGGAATTTGCAGCTTTGGCCTATCACTACAAGAAACTTTCATGAAGACCAATTTAGGTCCATATTATGTTAGTTACACCAATATAGCCGAGAGGAATAGAGTCTTAAAAAGGTCACTATGTTAAAAAGACTGGGAAATATTAAATGAACTTCCCTCCACTGAACCATTCTGCAGGAAACTGACTACATGGCATTAAAATTGTGAATAAAGACCTATTATTAGCTTGCAGTGCCCGTCAATTACTTTGAATGATAACATCTTGTTTTGTGGCAGTAACACATTTGCAACTATCTCAACTGCAGCCCTTTTTGTTGTTCCTGCTGCTTAATAATTATGGTTCTTCTTCTTCACAGCTAATCAGGCCCCTTCCTGTAATAATGTTGCTCCTGTATTTAGTTTTATTTATACTTCTAAATATTATGACTCAGTATGGCACAGCACATGACTCTCAGCAATTATACTGTTTACAGGCATCAGTAATAATAACCAGGCAATTAGTATATATTGCTGCTAATTGAGTTCCTTAATTAATAACATTTTAGATCCTATGCCAAATCTGGTTCATTGAAAATTTCTATAAAATTATTCAGAATTTCTCCTCTGTGGTCAGATTTCTGGAGTTTATTGCCAATGCTAATAGCTAGCACAATCCAACAAATGACATCTAGCAACCATAAGATGCTCAGGATACAAGGGCAACTTATTGTGTTTAACACAACAATAAGAGTTCATATATTGAATCTAAAGGTATTCAACATGTCCTTGTTCCTCTTGCAGCTGAATCACTAATTAACTTCTCTATTCCACAAGAGAGAAGAGTAGGAGGTTGCATCGGGACTGAACTCCAGTTCCTTTCCATCATTCGAGTCATCAAAAGCCACCATAAACTGGGTTTACCACAATTTCATATTACCTGAACAACAAAGCAGCTAAGCGCACTTTTGGTTGTGGCCCAGGCCCCAGAAGACCTAGGAATATTGAAGAGGAACTGGTTATAAACTTCATTCAGTGGGATCTGATAAGTGGATAATGGGAATTCTGTGGGCTAGTACTTTGTTTTATTGACAGACCACAACGTTCTGAAAAAGTTGAAAGAGACAAGCAATGCTCAGTCAGGAGTTGGCAACCTTTGGCACATGGCCCATCAGGGTAATCCGCTGATGGGCTGTGAGACATTTTGTTTATGTTGACTTTCTGCAGGCACGTCCCTCCTCCCTACATCTCCCTGTGGCCACAGTTCGCCGTTCCCAACCATTGGGAGCTGTGGGGGGGCCTTGCCTATGGACAGTCAACATAAATAAAATGGCTCACAGCCTGTGAGCAGATTAACCTGATGGGCTGTGTGCCATAGGTTGCCAACTCCTGGTCTAGCTAGAATCTGAATGAGTGGTAGCAGCAGCTACAATTTGGGTTTGCACTGGAAACAAGCATAGCAGCATTTCAGCAAACAAACCAAGGGCCAGATTCTGCTCTCAACACTTTACAGTGCTTCAAGTACTGTCACTCTCTAGTATGGTTTAATGGGTTGCTAGTGGTATGGTGGTCATTGTAGTGGGGATGGAGATTATAAAAATAAAGCCTGAAATAAAAGTTCACCTTGATGAATACATTTTTCAGGCCAGAAGGGGCCACTACAACAATCTAGTCTGACCTTCTGCATAGCAAGGGCAACACAACCTCATCCACTAATTTCTGCATTCAGCCAATAATTTCTTTTGAGCGACAGAATATATTTTAGAAAACATCCACTATTGATTTTAAGACTTCAAGTGATAGAGAATCTATCATGTTCCTATGTAAGTTGTTCTCATGGTTAATTACCTTCAGTATTAAAAACTTGCATCTGATTTCCAATATGGATCTCATTGTGGGTTTTTTTAGCTAGACTGAAAAGTCATCTACTATCAGAAATCTCTTCCTTGTGTAAGTACTTGTAGACGATGATCAAGTCACCGCAACCTTTTGTATAAGTGATGCATGTGATTTCCTTTGTGCTGTAATTTCTGGGTGAAATTTCAAGATTCTAATACACCCAAATCTAATTTCAAGATTCTAATACACCCAAATAAATGCATTTAAATGAATATCTGGACAATGCAATTTAAACTCCAGGCAGCAAAGTTGGCTGATATGACAGGAGTCGGTTGTTCTTGTTTATCCATATAAGCGTGAATGAGTGGAGCTAGGTGACACAGTACCATCACATTATTTTGTATTGAAAACATCGGCTAGTCTTAACAACATCATAAAATGAACAAACAAGCTAATCCTAAGCATTCACTCTTGATTTAGGTAATTTTCACCATGTAATATATGTCCTGACAATTTCAGATGGAATCTGTATTGGGGAAAATGTAATTCAATTACCATTGGTAGAAAAAATTATCTTTTAATTCTGGTTTAGTTTTCAAATTACTTTTAGCCTACAATCTATGATTACAGGAGGAAACAAATCAAAGGTAATTGTCTCTCTTGTCTTCTAGACTCAATAGCGTGGTATCTTTGAAGAGCCTTCACTGCAACCCAGTCACCCACCATGGCTATATTGAGATTGCAGTGTATTTTCAGGGAAAATAGTGTAGAGAAGCCCAGAGGAGATGTGGAACTGTAGCAGTAGAACTTCAATGGGTGCTGAGGGTGCGCAGCCCTTCAGAGCCAGCACCTTTCAGAATTGAACCGGTTCACACATGTACTCCCCCCACTTCTCATCCTCACCAAAAATACAGTTCATCAAAGTTTTAGGTTATATTTTCCCACACTGAAGTGTTAGCGTCTTTCACACTATTTTAGCATTTCCCTCATGAGATCCTGATTTGTGTTTGTCTGGATTGCTAGACAGGATGTCACTCCTTTATTAGTCATAACTTTGTTCCTTGTACATTTCCATATAATTATAAGTTAACAAATATGATTAATCTGGGATGTTACACAAAACTACCCCCCCCCCCACCCATTACTTCAAAATGGTATGAAACTTTGCAGGCCCCATGTTAGAAATTCCATATTAAAAAAAAAAAAAGGAAAGAAGCCACATAAGGGCCTTGGAGCTATAAATCACGGTTAAAAAAAAAAAGTACCATGTCATATATTTTCCTAATGTTAGCACAAGACAAAGAAAAAAATGTATCAGGGGGTGGTATATTTTCTCAGACTCAGAAGTTATTGAACGTATACAACCAGGAAATGGAGAACACATAGTGGAAAATATCCATTGGCTTCTCCCAGACACAAATCCTCAGTGAGAGGAGGAGATACAGATACAATACCATCAGTAACAATACAAAGAGAGTGGACATTAAGGTCCCAATCCTGCAGCTGGATCCATATGGGTGGGCCTTTATACCCATAAAAAGCCCCATTGATTTCAATAAGACTCTAAGCTTATGAACGGGTCTACCCTCAGTGAGCTGTTTCCAGGACTGGGGGGCCTATATTCCTCGAATGTTGCTAACACAGCTTCATATTGTTAATAAGAGTTTCAGCAGCAAATTGGTGTGGAAATGTTAGTGAGTGGAACTCAGTTCTGCTTGGACAGAACTGCCCATGTGCACCCTATAGTAAAGCCAAAAGGGTCTGTTTGATACAGTTTTTCCTGACAGCTTTACAAAACGATGTGTATGGCAGGTTATGTTTCCTAAAAGTCCTCCTTTTAGAGCAGTGGTTCTCAACTCTGGTCCACTGCTTGTTCAGGGAAAGCCCCTGGTGGGCGCGGCCACTTTGTTTAACTACTGCCTCCGCAGGTTTGGCTGATTGTGGCTCCCACTGACTGCGGTTCGCCGCTCCAGGCCAATGGGGACTGGGGGAAGTGGTGGACAGCATATCCCTTGGCCCGCACCGCTTCCTGCAGCCCTCATTGGCCCAGTACGGCGAACCACGGCCAGTGGGAGCTGTGACTGACCACACCTGCGGAGGTGGCAAGTAAACAAACCGGCCTGGAGTTCCAGGGGCTTTCCCTGAACAAGTGGTGGACCAGAGTTGAGAACCACTGTTTTAGAGTCATATCAGTTCTATGTTATGAAAATACACTTGTCACCACAGCTGATTGAAATCTGCTAATATGGCATTTTATTGGCCAGCGCCCTCATAAAACTGCCCTTTTACATTCATGATTTACGTCATGGACTCAGCTACAGGGTTTAGGCTTAAGTCTCCTTCCTCACATGAACTAATACAAAATATGTTGCTCCTTCTCAAGATATTCCAGCTAAACGTTTGTGGTTTCCTGTGCCCATTTAGCAGCCTCCCTTAAACAAACAGGCAAACAGGTGGACTGAGAGCTCCCATTCTGATGCCTCTTCTTTGTATCTTTGTTTTCACATTCATTAGTGCCACATAATAGTTGCCAAGTTAAACAATTGTTGCTTCCATTTGTTCGTTTGAGCATAAAACCAGTTCTGTAGCCTTATACAGCTATTTAATTATTTTGTACAAACACAATCAGACTCAAAATAACTGCCAAAAAAGTGGATTACACAATATCATTTTCAAACTCTATGTGGTATACTTAATATTGGATTGAAACAGCTTCAGGCACATCTTGATCTCACAGCTCCCCACCAGTCTGGTTTTAGGCATGAGACTGGCACACATAGACAGGTTTTTGTCTTTTTTATCTGCAGTTATCTGATGATGGACACAGAGATAGCCACAGCTGATTACAGACTGGAATAACAGTTTGCAGATGAACTCCAAGCAACACCTTGAAATGGGTCTTCTAACCTTCCAATCCCACAACTTCTCTTCTCTCTGTTTCTGGTTTTGACAGCACCACTACCACGATATCCATTTTCCCTCTGCCTTACTCCAGTAGTGCTCACACCAGCACAGCTGCGCACATCTGTGAAAAGGCACCTGCTAAGAAGTTCCTCAGTGCATTCTGACCCACAGACACCTGCTCCCACACAGATTCACCATGGTTGCCATACAGTCATCACACACATACCTGCACTCACAGATTACAGGCTCACACCAGCCACAGTTTAGTGATCTATTGAGCATGGTACTTTCTACAAATATATCAGAGGGATAAATACCAGGGAGGGAGAAGAATTGTTTAAGTTCAGTACTAATGTGGTCACAAGAACAAATGGATATAAACTGGTCAACAGGAAGTTTAGACTCAAAATTAGATGAAGGTTTGTAACCATCAGAGGAGTGAAATTCTGGAACAGCCTTCCAAGGGAAGCAGTGGGGGCAAAAGACCTATCTGGCTTCAAGATTAAGCTTGATAAATTTATGGAGGAGATGGTGTGATGGGAAAACATAATTTTGGCAATTGATCTTTGACTATGGTAATAGAGGGGCCTGGTGGTATATGATGGAAAGTTGGAGAGGATGGGATCTAAGATGCTACAGAGAATTCTTTCCTGGGTGTCTGGCTGGTGAGTCTTGCGCACATGCTCAGGGTTCAGCTGATCGCCATATTTAGGGTCGGGAAGGAATTTTCTTCCAGGGCAAATTGGCAGAGGCCTTGGAGGTTTTTCGCCTTCCTCTGCAGCAGGGGGCATGGGTCACTTGCTGGAGGATTCTTTGTACTTTGAAGTCCTTAAACCAAGATCTTAGGACTTCAATAGTTCAGATATAGGTGAGGTATATTGTAGGAATGGGTAGATAACATTCTGTGGCCTGTGTTGCAGGAGGTCAGACTAGATGATCATAATGGTCCCTTCTGACCTTAAAGTCACTGAGTCTAGAAGAGTAATTTCTCACAATGGTCTTTAAATTACCTTCTTAATATCAGGAAATAGGGAAATACCTCTCCCCCTCACCCCCACAACAGTACACTCTGTTGTACACCAATGATGTGAATAATCCTGCAGGGTTCTATGAGTATTGTCAGCTCCCAGGGGTGCATAGGGCTCTGTGCTGCCCTCTGCACTGCGGTGAATTTCATCCACAATTCTAATGACCATTTTGGGTAGGGATGATTATTAAACAGCAAAGCATGTAACTTACAGAACTCCCCACAGTCTTTGTGTTCAAACGTCCCATTAGCTAATTCTCATCTTAAAATGTGTCCCGTAGGCTACATGACTGTCTCAGCTGCTCAAGAATGTGCCAGGGATGAGCCTTAGACCCCAATTGAAATCAAATTGAGACAGTGGGGACTACAGGTGAAACTATATTTGTGTCAGGAAAAGAAAACTATTTGACTTCAAAAATCCTTCTCCTTGATTAGAAAGGCTGTAGCACACAATGGATCCATTTGTTTAATGGTTTGGATAACGTTTCTTTCTTTATGGACTGATGGCTTTGTAGGAGAATTTGTTTAGCATGCTATTTGGCTGTTGCCCTTTACTGAGACCTGAAGAAAAATGAGTTATTTTTAAAAGGATAATTTATTTTGATGGTATCTGAAAATGAACTCACGGGGATTTTGGACTGACTGAGAAAGTGTATCCCATAATCATTTTTTGAGTCAGTGGAAGAAAGTGCTTCATTCCCCCCTCGGTCAAATTGGGTCCTTTTAAAATAGCTCAAGGATGATGACTGAAAATATATTTATTTCCATGAAGAGAGGAGTACATTCTGGAATCCAAGTAAAGGCATGAGGTTTGCATCCTGCAAACACTTATGCACATGTTTAGTTTTAAGCACAATTTTTCCCTCTCTAGAACAGTAGTAATGTTACTGTGGAATATACAATAGTATACAGGGGGTAGTGACTTATCTGGCACCTTCAGCAGTCATGCCTGTGCATTTGACTTACATAGAGCCATATAATTCAAACTAGCCATATGCAAGTAAAGTTCAAGCATTATTTTTCAGAGTATTTGATTTGAAAATGCCTGTCAATTAGTGACTCATCCCACAGAAAGAATTACAGCAGAAATACTCCTCGTTAACTCTGACGTGTTTTACCTGGGAGCGAAGGCTGCTCAGTCGTACAAGGGAGAGTGGTGGAGAAGCAGCAAGCCATTGGCTGAGCATAGCATATTAATTCCAAGGGTTAGCTCTTTGAATATGTGTAGGTGGGAAGGGATCAGCCCTGCGGTGACTGGAGCCAGGAAAGAACCATGGATGGGCTAGATCGGCTTGCTGGGGTGGAGGGAATTCTGAGCTCTGCAGGATCAGGGCCTAATGTACGGTCTTATAATTTGTTCTATTCATTTTAAAATGTTCTTCTAACCTTGACATCTTTAAAAGATACATTTTTTTGTACAGCATCTGCCACAAAATGTCTCAGGAGTATTTGAAATACATATATATGTACTTGCAATATATAAAATCCCTAATCCTGAAAAGATTTATGCACATGTTTAATATTCACACTGGGACTAATCCTATTGAATTCTGAAGTTCAGAAATTCAGAACTTCTCATTCAATTAACTAGATACAGTAGGATTTATTTTAGTAGAGACTAGTAAATTAACTACAATGGGCCCATGTGAAAGAATTCACTTGCTGTAGGAGCACCTCCACATTGCTAGGCATGGCATAATGTCTGTGTCCCTGTATGATACCCCCTGTTGACAGTTGGTCCATTGATGCAATGATCTCACTTCCTGTAACTAAGCCCTCTGGCCAGGTCACAATTTAGTCCACCATTTCCAGGGTGCTCTCTCCCCTCCCCTTCCTCCAGGGGTACCACTCGATCTTACTCCAGCCAAGCTGACTGCTTCAGGCCTCCCAGCTGCCTAAAAAACAAGGCCGGCCAGGCACGTTTCTGAAGGCTAGAGTCCAGTTCTTCATTCCCTAAGCTAGCAGTTCCTCTTTCTATAGGCTGGCAGTGCTAATAGACATAGCATATTTTGACAGAGCCATAATTCCATGGGGTTAGGGACCCTTGTTGCGGAAGCTCCGGAATCCACAGAGTTATAAGCACAATTCCCCACAGAACCCCACACTCCACAGATATAGATTTCTATGACCCATGCCTCTGTCAGCTCTTACTTTAACTCCCAAATGAAGCACTAGAACTAGACTCAGTGATGTGACCCTTGTGGAGTTTCGTGGCACCTTCTATCTATCTACTACAGGGAATTCTACCAGAGGAGACAGGATGGTCTATGTGGGGGAAATTGGAGCAAATCGTGGAATAGCCATGAGGGATTATGTACTTTAGCTGTGTCTACATTATATTTGTCTTAAAATTTACCATTGTTTCACTACCAGTGTTATAGATAGCACCAGTAGGAGCACAAGTCACTGTTTTTTTAACATCTTTGTTATCTCAGAGACAGTCTAGATTTCACAAAGGCTAAAATGTTGGTAGCTGGTATAAACTGGTGCTAACATCATTGCTATAATTACTGGAGCTGCCCTTCTGGTAGTACAATGGTGGGAAATCTGAAGAAAACTGCAAGACCACAAGCCCTGTGGGAAGCAAAAGTTTTAACAAAGTCAACTTCTGTTATTGTGAAAGAAATTGATTATACGTCATTCTGTTCTATGAAGGACAAGGATTTAAACTACAAATACACAAGTTCCCTTTTGTGTAGTGAGTTTTTTATTAATTTTAGGCTGTTATATTTTTCACTGCAACTATTGGCAGAAAAACCTTATTGCAATCATTACTTGAGTTTCCACTGTATTCGTGATCCATGCACCATTGGCTGTTAGCCGTTAATAAATGTGTGACACTGAGCATTTTACAAAGAACATTTGTCTTTGTTGCAAAGTGATTAATGTGTGAAAATGAATGCTATTAGAAGTGCAAAGAAGATGCTATCAGAGTAAATCCGTTCTAAAGAGTTACACAGGATTAAAGTGTAACCTTGCGCTGCATGTACAGGAACACATGATACTTTCCCATCCTAGAGAGCAGAAAAACAAAACTAATGAAAAGATGGATGAGTAGGGGGGGATTCCAAAGTAAGCTGGAAACAAAGTTTGTAAAACAAATAGCAACAAAATAGCAGCTGGTAGAGAGTGAAGAAAGAGGTAAAAAAGCAGACTAACAGAATTATCTCTTATAGTCTACTAGCATAAGTGCCCGGCGCTGCTCGGGTCAGTCGGAGGTGGGGAGGGGGCAGACAGCTGACACCCCCTGACCAACCCCAACACCCACACCTCACCCCTCACCCACCCCGACACCTTCCCACCCCCCTGACCAACCCCAACACCCCCCGGCTCACTTACCCCCCGACCAAACCCGACAACCCCACCTGACCCCCCCAAGCAAACCCAACACCCCCACCTCACTCCCCCACCAACCGCAACACCCCCTGACCAACCGCAACACCCACACCTCACCCCTCACCCACCCCGACACCTTCCCACCCCCCCAGACCAAACCCGACACCCCTGGCTCACTTACCCCCCGACCGAACCCGACACCCCCACCTCACCCCCCCACCAACCACAAAACCCCCTGACCAACCCCAACACCTCACCCCTCACCCACCCCAACAACTTCCCACCCCCCCAGACCAAACCCGACACCCCCCAGCTCATGGTGTCCATATTAATAAATAATTAATGGTGTCCATAATAAACCATATTAGTTTTAGTTGCTAAGACATGACTAGGAAGATGGAATTAGTTAGCAGGAAATGCATTATTTATCAAACAAATGGAACTGAACTGAAATATTGATAGGGCTGCCTCTGCTCTTGGGCTACATTTACGCTTGGAACAAGGGGAGTGAGCCCTAGTTTGTGTAGACATACTCAAGCTAGCTCTCATTGAACTAATGTGCTAAAAATATCAGCATAGCCAGGATATCCCAGGCAGCAGTGAGAGGCAGTATGTGCTCATCTCCCTGAGTACAAGCCTTCCTGGACCCTGGGGGTAGGTACTGAGGTGGCGAGCCACTGCCTCTGCTCACTACTGCCCATACTAGGGCTACACTACTATTTTTAGTGTACTCTCCTGATGAGAGCTAGGGCTGGTCTTCACTACCCGGATCGGCGGGTAGCGATCGATCTTTTGGTGATCGATTTCTCGTATCTTGTGAAGATGCGAGAAATCGATCGCCCGTGGCACCCCCGTCGACTCCGGAACTCCAGCTTGCCGGGAGGCACAAGCTGAAGTCGACAGGGGAGCCCGCCACTGCCTGCCGCCACCATGAGGACGGCAGGTAAGTCGGCTGCAGATATGCAAACTTCAGCTATGTGATTCATGTAGCTGAAGTTGCGTATCTGCCGTCGAGCTCCCCAATAGTGAGGACCAGCCCCTAGTGTATGTCCATGTGAACTGTGAATCACACCCCTCCCTCCAAGCACAGACATAGTCCTAATTTCTTAGGCAAAAATGAGGTTTTCTATTTACTTGAGGGAAGCTATGAAATAGCGTTATCTCTTAGACTAAAACCCCAATGCACATACCCTAAGCATTAAAATCTTGAAAAAAATCAAGGAGTCCCAAATCTCCATTATTTTACGTCATTCATTTTTAATGTGTAATGCGCCTAATAAATAAAATACTCCAGGCTCATAAAAATGTTTTAAAAATTCTTAAAATTGCATCATCTTAGGTTTATCATTAATTGAAACAATCCCCAAATCAAGAAGTCTAGATTTCTACCCTCCTGAACACAATTTTCTGCCTGATTAATTGAGCTCCAAGATTCCCATTGACTTGACTGGCACAGGATTAAGCCTTGAGAGCCTAGTGAAGAGACAGGCATTGCAAGGTATCCTAAAGGTCAGTTAATTTGAACTGAATGAGGAAGTAAATTCCAGAGACTAGAGCTATCCACTTACAATAAATACCCTGCTGTCAATTTCCAGACTTACAAACAAAAACTGATTGTCATCCTATATGCCTCATCGATTCTCAATTGTGGTAGTATAACACAGGAAGAGGCAGTGTTCTAGATTCAAAGGACACTAAAAATGATTTATGTTTAAAACTAACAAACAACTCAAATTGCACGTAAGAAGAAAATGGAGGTTAGTGCACTTTATGGACCATTCAAATCTGGAGATCCTACAGTCCTCCTAAGGTAAATTATCTCCTTAAGCACAAAAATCAAGTTTCTTATCGCTTCTTCTTCTTATACAACAATAACCCCTTCACTTCCTATATCAGGCTCAAATATACTTTAGTCTTCCTCCCCAGAGGTTTCTCTTGATCTCTCTCCGTTAAGCAGTGCACCCCAACAGACTTTCCTCCAATCTTTTTTCCATTCTCTGCATCCCTTAGTCAAGGTATAAAGTCTTCCCTGTTATAAATTACTTTGTGGTTGTTCCCTTATGCTTCACAGTGGAGCCGGGGAGAGCTGCAGCCATGCTGCCAGGCACACTGGGGGCACTGCAGCTGTGCCACCCAGCTGCCCGGTGCTAGGGCCAGGGGGCCGCGAAGGGGTACACTCAGATCCTGGGGGGGGGAAATGGGGCAGCAGGTGAGGGAAAAGAGAGGGCCCTTGGGCAGAAGGGGAGGGGCTTGGGGCTAGCCTTCTCCCAACAGCTGGTTCACCAGCTACCCATGTGCCTATCTCTTCTTCACAAGGGTTAGGTGAGTCTATTTTTTCTCACTCGTGTCATGATTTCAGCTTATGCTCATAACTTTACACGTAATGCTACTACAGGCACTTTACCGTATTACTGATAAGCAAGTTATGAGGTTTCAAATAATACCTCAGAAGACATACTTTGTGCAAGGATTATTACAATAGTGTGTAGGATGTGGATACAGGTGTGCAGTCCATTACACGTTTGAAAAAAAAAATTGTCGTCTTTCAAACTGGCTTGTGACATTTTTCATTTTTAAAAAAAAAATCTTCATTTTTGTGTGCATAATAAAAACAAACTTAAAATGAATATTTTGGTCAGTCTAGTCACTTGGTAAGATTTTTTATTTTGGAAATGAATAAACCATAAATAAAAAGAATTAAAAATTTCTAAAACCAACATTTTTTGAAAAAAACTCGATATATATTAATATATATATAATGATATGGGATTCAAAAAGGAGCTAGATAGATTCATGGAAGATAGGTCAATCGATGGCTATTAGCCAGGATGGGCAGGAATTGTGTCCCTAGCTTCTGTTTGCCAGAAGCTGGGATTGGGTGACAGGGCATGGATCACTTCATGATAACCTGTCTATTCATTCCCTTTGGGGCACCTGCCATATGCCAGAGGACAGGACACTGGGCTTGACGGACCTTTGGTCTGACCCAGTATGGCCATTCTTATGTTCTTAAGATCACAGCAACAAGCTTGATATGGCCAGAAACAGAGAACCAGGGATTTTAGGGGGAAAGTAAAATATATAGATGAACAAAAAAAGTTAGCTGGAGATGGTAGCAGTAGTGTAGGGAGATAGCAGGAATCAAAGTAACCCAGGGCTAGTGATCTGAAGGTTTCATGGTTTTAGTTACCCTTTAAAAAGTCACCATTTTTCAACAGATTTTTACAAAGTTATCACAGCCACTTCCATATAGTAGCAGGGAAAACTATGGTACATGAGATACCTCTGTTCGGTAAATACTGAATTTTTAATAACGGTGACCGCTGTAGAAGGTTCTGGTATAAAGTTCCAATTTACTAGCAATGCCAAGCAGAACATTCAAGACAAAATACAGAACACTGCTTGCAGACTGTCATTACAGAACCCTGTAAAGACTCAGCTCCCATAAAGGAGCCTGGCATGCTGCTGTATCCTAACAGAATTATATCATTGCCTCTCGTTGTGGTGTTCTGAAATCCACAGCCGATTGGAGTGAATGCAGAAAGAAGATCAAAGGCATCTCAGCCCTATCTTTCCTAGCTCCCTCTCAGAATTTCCCCTCAGCTGTGCTTTGCAGAAGTGCAAAGGCAGCTTCCGTAGTTAATTTTAGTGTAGCAATTTTCTTTTGTAAAAAGAATGTCAAACCTGCTTTTTGAATGCTGTGTGTGGAATTCGTGATAAAAGGCCAGGAAAAACAGGAGTGCACTCTAGGACTGGCTTTCTGAAGACGCTCTTGAGATCTGAGTACCATGGTTACCAGGGAGACTGTGTCCTAGGAGATTTTTTTTTCAGGTAGAACAATGGGTCATTTAAGAGCATCACGTAATTAAGGCCCTTTACTTTCCAGCTTCTGTGATATGGGGGTTTGTCTAAAGGCAATTTTGATTCCTCTTACCCATCAGCACAGGTAGCAGTCAGCACCTGCAGCAGTGTTTGAAAGTGTTCACAGCTTCCAGTTATGCTGCACAATGAGTATTCCCCTTGCGGTGTGTTGACATGGCTAGAACAGCCATCATTCACTCAGGTGGAACAGGCTTTGTAAATTAGATCAAAACATGACGGTCTTGGATGGATGAGCTCAAACCCCCACTGCCAAATCACTCAGACCTTCAGTACCACTGATGTTTTCTCTATTACTACAAAAAGTCTTGAGCATTATGGGATAAACTGGTCACAAGACAATGGAGATATTGTTTTAAAAATAACAGACCAATGGGGTTACCTCGTCTTATAAATCTCATTTCCCCTTAAAGTGAATAGTTCTTAGAATTACCACATTTCTCTGTGCACATATAGTAGAGCCTAGACATGATCACACCACATGTTACCTTTATTAAATACCTATTTTCTGTTAAAACAATAGTATAATTATCACTAGGGAAAAAAGGAATAACATTTATTAATGACCATTCACCCCACCTCTCAGCAGTACATATATATCTACCCCTTTCTCTACTCCTCCAGACATTGCTGCAGGTTTTGGCAGAATCAGGGATGTTGGAACTACTTCTACAATGTATACGTGGAGAAATTCTCCCTGTTTAAGTGCTCTTCAAGCTTAAGACATGTTGGTGCCTGTAAGGCAAACCCTTGAATTGAGGTGGTGCAGAGACACATCTTCTGTAGCTCCAGGGAGCACAAGAGGAATATGTAGTCACTGTATCAGTCCATAACGGGATGCAGCCTAAGCTTCCCTTCCCCAGCACCTAGCTAGTTCCATTCTTTGGTTCAGAATCAGGGCGGGAAGCAATCTTCCTACTCCATTGTGACAGCTAAACTCACAAGTCTTTGCCATCACTCAGTGCAAGAACTTTAACCATGCTTCATCCCTGCATGCAAGTGCCGAGAGTGGGAAATTTGTGTGTGTCCTCTATTCTTCACCACCCTTCCATATTTATGAAGCACTTGACACGGTGTGTCCGTAGCTACAACACTGAATCATTCCTCTGAGATCAATCAGAGTGGGTATGAGAGATTAGGCTATAGCCATCTTGCCCAAAGATGGACATAGCATTCCTCCCCAAGTCAGAGAGAAAGCATTGGGGAAAAACTTAAAAAGGAGGATGAGGAGTAAGAAGCTCAAAGCCTTCACTGAAAATCTATAGTATACAATGCTCACAAATTTAAACATGAGAACAGGGCCACCTGTGAATTGCTCCTTCCTGCTGCGTCTTTACAAAACTGGGTTCAGCACATGTAGAGCCATTTCTTCCGTATTCAGGAGTGGATTTGCTAATACCCCTCCCCTCAGTCTTCCCCCACAAGCACAAGATAATTCAAAGGGGAATCAACAGCCCTCCCCTGTTGCTATTCGTCTTTGAGTAATTGACAAAAAAAAGCCGGAGTAACAATTATACTTTTCTTTTCCCTTCAGAATTGCAGCTTCCAACCTTTCTTCTGAAATTACAGTTATGACTGTGCCTACTGCAAGATCAACACAACGTTTATCAGTACTAGAAATTCCAGAGATTTATTTTCCATCAAGAATAATAATTCCTTAATCCAGTTTCTCAAGAATTCATCTATTTTGCAGTTGTGTTTTACAGACACGTCTTAATAAAGCTGCCTCTTTTCTATTTCTCCTAGAAGAGCCTTTCACACTGGTATCCAGATCATGAGAAAATTCTCATTCTTCTTTCAGACCATAAAAAGGTCACAAAGATTATAGCCATAAATTGTCAAAGATCTCTTTACTTCCAAAGCATATGAATACAGTCATTCCAGTATAGTGGAACAATCTTGTCAAATCATAAATTTCCAAGCTTAGTATCTATAATACATCCATATTTGAATAATACTGAAAACAAACCAGGAGAAAGAATTTCTGTAACTTTTTGGATCCGATAGATGTTTTTAATATTTTGTAACTGTTTGTTAGAGAACTTTGTTAAATATAAGCACATAGTTAAATATCTCACTTGGGAAGTTGTATGTGGCACACAGGTGAAATCCTGCCTTCATTGTAATCAATGGCAAACATCCCATTGGCTTCCCAGGGCATCACCCCACATTTTTATCATGTGCACACACAACTGTTTTCTGCAAAGGTCACAAGAAAAAAATACATTTAAACCACTAAATCCACATTAGCCTATTTTTTGTTGATATGGTGCCTTAGGTGAGGCTTGGAAAGAAAAAAGCTTTCAATTCCCCAAATCCCTAAACTGCCACATCTCCCTGACAGATTCTATCCTTACCCCAATGGCTTCTAAAAGCAACTCTTCTCCGATCTGCCAATCATAGTAGCTACAATACACTCACTCAATCAGGAAGAAGATCATATGACTAGTGACTAGGCACAAATGACCACTGTAGCTCATATTTCAAACATTACGTTTTGAATACTTGCAGGGAACTGCTCACAATCACAGAGTGAACAAAATATTTAGAATATTATTGTAAATTCAAGAAAGCCACCACTCATATGCTGATACTGCATGAGCATAATGGGCAAAAATGGTGATTTTGCCATTAGCTTAATGGGAGCAGGACTGGGACCAGAAAGAGTACGTAAACTATTAGCTCTGGTTTAGCTGTGGACATGAGGTACTTCCTCATAGAAATGGAACTTGTATGTTTTCCAGCAAAGAAGAAAATGAGGGTTTTTTTCCTAAGCCCCTATTACTTAGGCAGTAAATTAACAAAAGTCCTATCATTTTAAAGCTGCGGTTTCTGCTGCAATATGGCTCTACATAACTGATGTCAGCTACCTAAAGTTGATCAAATTTATATGCTGGTAGCTTGAGATATGGAAGGTCTCCGCACACTAATCACTTGAGCTGTCAGTTGGAGATAGCATGATTAATTTTCCGTGTACTAGGTCTCCTGCAGCCCTGTGTTCTTCTCCACACATAAGAGATTTAAAAGCTCATTCTGATAGCAGGCTTCTAGTTTGTTTGTTTGTTTGGGGCTTTTCCTCCCCTCCTGTTGGCACTTTGTAACTATTGTCGGTTTCTCTGAAACGTAATTCCTTTACAACTTTAAAGAAGTTGGAGAAACTGTTTTCAAAGTGAATAAATAAAAATGTGAAGAAGGCGCAGCTAACAGTTGCTGATCCTTCTGTGAGCAGAAGCAGGGATTTGGGATTACCACGCAATAGGAAGGATTAAGGTGCACAATTTCAATACCAGTTTCCTGATGTGTCTTTTATTCAGCAACACCAGACCTTGAAAAATGAGGTGTTAGCTGCTGCATATAAAATGGGGTAAAGGGAGATGAATATCTGCCTGGCTCATGCTATTATATATTTAAAAAATGACGTGATTTGGAATAGCTAGTCGAAATGGGCATGAAACCCTCTCATCCATTTAAGATCATTCAGAAACGAACAGGCATGTCTGAGCCTTAGGCAGTCACTTAGACACTTCTGGGTTCTCCCCCGCCCCCAAGAACTTTACACACACACTACCTGAAAGGGGAAACTAACTTAAATACTAGTAAATTTCTCTTTGTGGCCAAGCCATCTGTGTAGTGAGATTGATGGAGAAGGAAACTGAGTAATCCTAGTGACTTTCCTTCTGCTGTGAGGGAAGAAACCATAATACTTTGCAGGGGCGGGACAGGCACACTAAGCAGAGCCCAAGTCATTTTCCCTTTGTAGGGACATGGAGGGGCTGCAGCCTGTAAAAGTGTAGAGAAATACAAGGTGCAAAAAATGAAGATAAAGGAAGAGGAGACATGGAAGCAGAGATGTAGATGTGGGGCAAGCATTTAATTGGACTGATAAGGAATGACCACCCTTTGGAGTCCTCTTTGGATTGCTCTGGCTCCATTTTCCTTTGCTCTCCCCAAAAGAGCTGAGGGGTTTGTGTGGGGACTGAGCTTGGGGAGAGTGGAGCAGAGCTCTTGCTACCCATTGGTCAATCCACGGGGAGGAAGGAGAGAGCAGACTGGCTCCAGCACATCCTCCTTCTTCAGGGACTCAGCCTTCTTGCTGCTGAAAGCTGCCCTGCCCATTCCGCTCTCCATGTGGGGTAGCTGTAAGGTATGAGTTTCCTGCACTGTAGGGAGGTCTAATCCTTTTGGAGTGTGCAAAGAGTTTTTCCCCCTAGGCAAGACTGGCAAGGTGTTCACCTTCTTCACAACATCCGGGAGGTCTTGCAGGTGGGAGAATAATGATAAAACAGAGAATAACTTTTTTTTAAAAAAAGGGAGGGGAAGTAATAAACAATTGAGAAATATCGTCACAACTTGCAGCCAGCGCATGTCAGAGGGCTCAAGGGGCCAGCTCCCAAGGTGAACCCGAACACCAGACCCAAGTGGGAGTAGTGAACTCTATTCACTTGGGGGGGGGGGAGGAGGTGAGCAGGAGGAGCAGAGGTCTTTAGCTTTCACAGATTGAACTCTGCTTCACCAGTACCTTCATCCCCTCTTGTCAGGGAACAGTGGTATGATTCAACATTTGGCTGAATCAAGAAGTGGGTAGCAGGGGGTAACAGAGCCGGTCCTCACAGGTGGTTTGCATCATGTGAGGCCTTCCACCTCACGTTGGACCTAATTCATTCCTGGTAGTTTTCTGGAGGGTAGGTTAGCCTCCCTCCGCCTCCCCCTCACTCCTTTGTTCCCTTTAATATTAAAGTTCTTAGAGTTGTGGCCCTGTACCTATAATCCATTCATTGGCCTATGGCTTCATTCCCTTGAGTGTCCCGATCGAACAAGGACTGTGGAAGATTACTGGAATCATTTCCTCTGGCTGCCACAGCACCTCTTTTTGAATCACCAATGCAGCTAGTCAGTAACCATGGTGGGGAACCCAAACTCCATCTGCACCTAGGGCACCAGTACATCCCAAGGTCGATCCAAAGCCTATTGAAGTCAGTGGAATGATTCCAGTGGAATTCAGTGGGCCTGGGGTTAGCCTGGCCAGTGGGCCAGCTGATCTTGGATAGATAATGGGTGATCGTCATTGGCAGATTCCATCACCAAGCAGAAAAGAATGGGGGAAGGGAGCATTGGACTTGAGAAAGGGAAATCAAAGAAAGATTCAATTATGTTCAGTATAGTTTTAGTGTTAAGTGTATTTTTAGTGATCTGGGTGTACACCATGCTCTGCCCATAGTGATATGTAGTGTCATAAGATAACCCTCCTGCATAGAAAACTTGACCTGTATACACCTAAGTGCTTCAGAAAACCAACCACTCTGCAGTGCAGTACTGCTACTGGATTGGTAAGTACCTGTATACTATTTTATACTTTATTCATTTTATCATATACTAATTCTTTGAAAGTTGGTATGCCTTTGGTAAGTATAACTCTTAGTTAACCAGAATTTTTGACTAACCGACACCTCCCCACCCCCTTGCCCTATTCCCCGAACATGCCAGATAACAAAGCTTTAACTATATTTTCTTCTCTTCTACTAATACCCAAAGCCATCACCATCTGAGATGCCCCTAAACAACTGCTGCAATCCATTCCAGGCTCCCCAAGACAGTCAGACAGCTTCAAACATACTAGCAAAACTGACAGAAGCAGAAAAAAAAAAAAACCAGACACACACAATAAGGAAATGATAATTAGAGGCCTAATCCAAGCCCATTGAAGTCAATAGTAGTTTTTCCATTTGCTTGGTGGAACCTGGGATCAGGCCATAGGAGCACTTATTTGGAAGAAAAGCAGAAAACTATTATACTTATTAGATCTAGTTGAAATGTTTGAATAGTTTTCTATCACAAACAAATGATGAAAAGATGATAGTTTTGCAAAAGATTTTTTTTTCAATTTTCTTATTTCTTCCCAGCTGAAGATTGAAAAATTTGGTAGGGAGGTTGTTTCTTAGATTTTTAGTTTCTTTCCCCCTTCTTTCATCTCTTTCTCCCCTTCCATCTCCCTTTAATCTCTATTTCAGTCACAAAATGGAAAAGATGATTTGTGTAAAACATTTTACATTTTCAAAATCTGTGTTCCAAATGAACATATGGCCAATTTTTTAAAAAAAAATCATGATTTTTCATTTTTTACACCAGCTCTAGTTCTTATCCATTAATTGGCTCTTCTGATTCCATCATTCATTCCCCTCACTCCCCTACACATATTTATTCTCAGAAATGTATATTGAACAGCTCACTATTCATACACAGGTTGTTTTCTGTACTAGAAGCCACTCTGGCATGAAGGAGATGAAGTATAGAGTGGAGAGACGATGGCTGGGGAGTTTCCTGGAGTTCTGCTATACACCAATATAGACATCCCAAGATACAATGCAGCCGAATGTGCTTAGGAGGTGCAGAGTCTGATTAATTCAGAATGATTCACCCTGCTAGCAGTCCCTTCAACTGAAGACTGACTAGTACCCCTGGTCTACACTGGAGGGAAGGAGGGAGGGATTGACCTAAGATACATAACTTCAGCTACAGAAATAGCGTAGCTGAAGTTGACGTATTTAGGTCGATTTACAGCGGCGTCTTCACGGCGCTGAGCCGACTTCTGCCGCTCCCTCGTTGACTCCGCCTGAGCCTCTCATGGCAGAGGAGTACCAGAACTGACGGGAGAGTGTTCGGAGATTGATTTATCACGTCTAGATTAGACACGATAAATTGACTCCTGAAAGCTCGATTGCTACCCTCCGATACAGTGGGTAGTGTAGACCTGCCCCTAGGGATGAGTGAAGTCAGACAATGTCAGGTTTTTGTCGGTTGCACAAACTATTCGAAGACATCTGGCAAACTCATGAATTTGTGAATCCTTCCGCAATAAATGAATCCCACCTTTTCAGCTGAGTTCATTTAGAAAAAGAATGTAATGAGGAGTCACAGGAGGACAGTTCAATTTTACAATTATCTAATTTGCTGGAAAGATTTTTTTATTCTCTGTAATATTTTCCCCACTTTTAATTTCTCAATTAACTTCAATTAAGCTCTCTTCAGGCCTAAGAGCTTAAAGAGCCCCTTGGAAAAAAAACATAGCTTGTCAAGTGGGTTTTCCTGAGCTATCACAAAGCTTACTGCACTATTTCATAATCCTTATGTTACAGTTCTTTAGAAGAAAAAAAGGTGACTTTTTACTGCACATGGCTGTCTTGAATCAAACGTGCTGTGGACACAATTATTTAGACATTGAAAATAGCTGATAAGAAGCAATATTGTTCCACTTTTTGTGTGTGTCATGCCCAATATTATTTTCATCATGGGTTCTTTCTAATATAAAAGAGAGTGTCTAGTTTATGGCATATTTTCTATCATGTAATGCACTTTTTCCTGTGAACAGAACATTTAACTTTGTAATAATGCTGAAAATTTCCTTCAATCACCCAGAAAAAAAGAATGGACATCCTATTAGATTTACCACAGATTTGATTTACAAGGTCAAAAATAGACATTTTTACAGCGGCGGTTCAGAGATAATGTTCCATATCCCCACACTATAATACGAAATGAAGAGAAAAAAATGAGAAACAAAAATACCAACACTGACATAATCCATTATCTGTTTTATATATAAAGGACTGGACAGGATATTAGGGTTTGTTCGCTATTGGTAACATACATATTGTACAGTTTGTAGCACTAAAGACATTTAAAAACCCTGAAGGTCATAGAACTTCAGTATTGCCTGAGGTTGATGCTCTACTGTTCTCTCAGGACTAGTCTACACTAGAAGCACTACATTGGTGGATGTAGGAAGCGGGAGATTATTGTAACGGCAATCGTTAGGGGAGGCGCAATTACGCTTCTAAGTCACCTCCAGGGTAACGTATAATTAAGGTTATCAGCCTGGGAATGGCCTTGTGTTCCTGTTATCTCGTGTGTGTGTGTCTGAGAAGAGCTTTGCAGCTGTGTGAGCTGTTTGCTCTGTGTGAAACTCAGCTTGTGTGAAACCAGACAGGGAAACTGAGGCAGGACTGAATAACATGTCATTAGTTATTCATGAGCTATGCATGAGATGCAAATGACATGAGTATTTCTGTGTCCATGTGCCCATGTGTGTCGGGCTTCTTCCCTGGGCATTGCTCCGATGTGCCAGGTCCTCCATATTGCGGCAGTGGTGACCGGGGCCCCCAGCACGGCAATGTCGCTACCTTCAATAAACTCACTATTTTCCATCTAGCCACTGTGTGTGAGCCTCATTTCTACGGGACTTTTAAGGTACCCTGCAACAGTGGAGCTGCACCAATGCAGCTGTGCCGCTGCAGCGCATCTGATGAAGACGCCCTATGCTGATGGGAGAGAGCTCTCCTGTCAGAATGATCACTTCGACTCTGCAAGAGGCGGTAGCTGTGTCGGCGGAATAGCGCTTCCCCGTCATCGCGCTGTCCACACCACCACTTAGGTCGGTGTAAGTTGGGTCACATGGAGGGTTGTGGCTTTTTCACACCCCTGAGTGCCGTAAGTTATATCGATATAAGCAATGGTGTAGAGCTACCCTCGGAAAGGAACGTATTGTCCCTTTCTGTGTGAAAGAACAGCAGTTGTTTTCAGATGGAAGTCTAGCAATGTCCGAGTTGCTCCCCTGCTGGAGTTTAGAAAGTGTTAGCAGTCCTAAAGAGCATGCACAGCTGTTATCTTTACAGTAATTACCATAACATTTCTTGATTGACTACACTATGAATTTTTAAAAAATTGAAACTGCAATCAAAGCAATCTATTTATTCATTTCCTTGGATTTTTTCCAATTTATGGACTGAAAAAGTGCATCAGATGAATGCACAAATCAGAAAACAGACATAATGACTCATGGGGTTGAATTCGCTTTCCTAACTTTCTGTTTATTAGTTTTAATACTTACAAAACGTGAACATTAGAATATACAATCCGAATGAAGGATTTTGCACATGTTGTCACTAACAGGAGTTATTTATAATAGTTTTGATTGTAAGAGTTTTTGCAATTTAAATGTATACAGTACAGTTGAAATTCTTTTGTTGATTTTCAATTACTTGTTCTCTGGCACATCTACTTCAATGTCTCATAACTTCATACATTAATCTTACAGCATTACTAAAAAGGACAAATAATTGAAATGCATAATAGTAAAGAAAAATATATGGAAATAACCTTTGTCTTGATGGTTCGTGTGCTGCTAGCCAATACACATGAACTATACTGTCTCAAAGACTGAAAAATCTAAAAGAATAGAGAGATAAAAAGTTGAATTCTCTTTAATTATCACTGTTCCTTAAATTTTGTTACTTTCAGGTACCGTAGCAGCCATTCTTTTGGAATGAAGTTAGGCTACATTAAGGGAGTGGGCTCTGTTTTAACTGCTGATTGAAGGTTGGAAAGCCAAACTAGACTGCTATTTCCTTTTACCTATTCAAAACTTGGTTGCTTATTTTACCATCCTGTGACTATAAATAAAAAGACAGTTAACACAAGGACTAATTCTTCAATCCTTCCTCATGCTGAGGGGAACTTACTTTTTCAGAGAGTAGTCCTATTGGAACAAATAGGACTACTTGAATAAGAGATACGAAATTGGGCCCCAAGGAAGTGCCAAATTTTAATCTGATTTATAGAACTCCTAAATTCAAGATGGCAATTCACTGACAAACTGCAATCAGTGGTTGCTGAGATCATATTACACTGCTTCTTTTGTCCTCCACCTATCCCTTCCCCCTTTCAGAATTAAATTTCAGGACACTTACAGGAAAAAAATCTAGGAGACAGAAAACATTATTTATCCCTTTGTGATATCCTTATGTTCTTTCTAGTTCCAAGGGCTCCTGTTGCTATCTGGCTCTTACCCTACCATCCCTCCTCCTGCCAGCAATTCACCCACAACCTCACTCCCAATTAACTCCATTCTCCTCTGCATTAAATCCTAACCCTTGGACCCTTGACAAAACCCCTGAAAAGAACCCTTTACAAACCAGTGGCCTGATCCAAAGCCCATTGAAGTTAATGGAAAGATTTCCATTTACTTAGCTGAATTTTGGAAATAAGCAGATGGCTTCAAGGGAGGCAATGGAGCCTAGTAAATAACACCCTGGGCTGGGACTCAGAAGAGGTGTCCTAGCTTGGCCAGTGGCTTTAGGTAAGGCACTTCTCTGTGTCTTAGTTTCCATGTCTGTAAAATGGGGATAATGAATTAACCTCCTTTGTAAAGTATGTGGTACTGAAACCTTTGAAGATGAGTGGATTTCAATAGTCTAAAATATTCCTAACAGTACCAAATCTAGTGACGCTATGAGGGAAAACATGTGCTCTGGAGGAAGTGACTTTATTACTATCCCATAGGGCCATTTTTTATTGAACTTGTCCTGTATATATGCACAGTTAATTACAACCTTCGAAAATATCCATGTATAAACTTAGTCCTGAACTGTAGAGTCATTGTACAAATTCCCAGTGCAAGGTTTCTCATTCGCACAACCCTATAACAACCATATAGAATGTCTTCGGTCTCAAAGTATAGTTAACTGCAGGCTTAGCGGCAAAACTATAATCCATTTCAAGTGGGCATAAAAATCTAGGCTGCTCCTTTCACAAGTGAAGAACATATATTACAAAAGAGGACTCCCTTCATCTGTTAACTCACTTGCTAGTCCTTCTTTTCTGGATTT
This sequence comes from Sternotherus odoratus, assembly GCA_032164245.1. Classification (NCBI taxonomy): domain Eukaryota; kingdom Metazoa; phylum Chordata; order Testudines; family Kinosternidae; genus Sternotherus; species Sternotherus odoratus. The sequence continues at coordinate 199,591,191 of JAVMKO010000001.1, read as the reverse complement.
CAGTGTGCACCTGAAATAGAGACTGAATAGCAACTGAGCCTGACTCTGACAAGCAGTTTTTCCCTGTCAACAAAAGAAAATACTAGCAATTGTTCCAGTGCATAAGGCATTTTTTTCTGGGCCAGGGATGTGTTTGTGTAGCCCTCAGTTCGGCAGTTATCAGCATATTAGTTTGATTCTTTAAATGAGATCAACAATATGTGAGAGAAGCAGGGTAATACACTAGAAAGAGAGAATTTTTTTCTGGACACCGAACCAATCAGCTTGATTGTGGTACTGGAGAACTGCACCTTTACGAGTGGGCAAATGATGGCCCGCGGGCCACATTCGGTCCTGAGGACCGTCCTGCCCAGCCCCTGAGCTTGCCGGGGAGGCTCCCCTCAGCCCCTTCCCTGCTGTTTCCCCTCCCCCACAGCCTTAGCACGCTATGTGGGCAGCGCTCTGGGGGCGGGGCTGCACAGTCCTGCGGGGCAGTGCGGCATCGGTGTGGTAAGGGGGTCGGGTCCTGAGTCGGAGCCAGGAGGTTGGATAAGGGGCAGGGAGTCCCGGGGACAGTCAGGAGATAGGGAGCTGGGGACGGTTGGATGGGGTGGAGGTTTGGGGGGGGCAGTCAGGGGATGGGGAATGGGGGTGGGGATTGGATAGGGTGTGGGAGTCCAAGAGCTCTGTCAGGGGGTGGATGTGTGGCTAGGAGTCAGGGAAGTCAGGGGAAAGGGAGTGTTGTAGTGGTGTAGTGTTGTGTTGCTGTCCAGAGGCTACCGGTGTGGTGCTTCTGCTTTCTCCTGTTGATATTACTCGGCTGCGTGCGTGCGTTCCCTCTGTGTGCTGCCCCAGCTCTGTACAGATAGCTGACGCAGCAGACCCGACGAGAACCCCCAATAACCACAGAGTCTTAGTAAGGTACAAAGGCACCTCGGCCAGGGTTTATTGCGACCCTGACACCCTTTCTGTTTCCAGCGGATTTCTTAGTCCACCAGACATACAGCTAGAGAGTGACGCTTGGCAATGGACACAGCTCAGTGACGGGACATTGTCACTCCCCCTCAAGCCGGACAAAGAAATTCCGGTGACACATGCTTATATACAGATACAGAACAAGTTACACATCACTCCTGACGTATTCAGGTGCAACCCTCCTACGTAGTAAGGTGCAGCCCATTTACATTGTTAGGTGCCGCCTTGCCCCTTGCACCTCTTGTTTTGATCAAAACAACTCTATCCATCATTTTACCCTTTTGCCCCTGTCATTGGGATGGCTCATGAGGTTACCCGTTATCTAAGGAGTGTCCTTGGTTTATAATGTACCTCGTTACTGTGTTTATACTAAAATTATAATGAGTATAAATTCTTACGATATCAGCCCTCTTCCTGCCAAGTTCTGTAAGTCGGACCAGCCTTAATTGCTCACAGCTGCAATTTGCTTCATATACCATTACGTTAGTTCAGGCCTCAGGCTGGGCCCTTAGTAGGCCTTTAGCCTTTACTTACATTGCCTTCACTTACTACAGGGAGTAGGAGGAGTTGGGTAAGGGGTGGGGTCTGGGAGGTGGTGGTTAGGGATGGGGGGGTCCCCTGAGGGAGCGGTCAGGGGACAAGGAGCAGGGGGCTTAGATAGAGGGTGGGGTCCAATGGGGGTGGTTAGGGATGGGTTGTGAGGGGGGCAGTCAGGGGGTGGGAAGTGGGTGGGGGGGTCAGATAGGGGATGGGGCCAGGCTATTTGGAGAGGCACAGCCTTCCCTAGCTGGCCCTCCATACAATTTTGCAACCCCAATCTGGCCTTCAGGCCAAAAAGTTTGCCCACCCCACTTTAGGGGCTGAGCTTCCTGGACAGAGTCTGGATGAGGTGTTGTTAAGCTCTTGTTATGCACAGCCAGTTGGAACTAGATACAGAATAAAAAGGTCTCATGGAAGCATCCTATGCATGGAGTGATCACCAAACTGCACAGATATATTTTATTTCATTCAAATGAGCTCGGGAAAAGCATTTGCATTTGCTTTATTAAAGTTAAATATAACTAGATTAAACCATCCAAGAGTCAGACAGTTCTTCAATGATCCAGATCACCAGCAGCAAGGGGCTAGAAGAGCAGGGCATTTCCATAGGTTTCCCTGGGCATTGTTTCCTGCCGTGTATTGTTCTAGGGGGACTAAACCACTGTACAGTTACAGAGGGAAAACTCACCCAGCACTGTGAATTGTAGATAAATTTGGAAGGATTGCATCTTTACTGATAAATGTCAGTACACATCAATTTCACTGTACAAAAATCGATCTTGGGGTCTCTCCTCTATGATCAGCTGAGGTAGAATCAATTTCTATTTTTGTATCATTTCACTGGAGACTCTCAATGCCTCTACTGTCCATGTGTGTAGAAGCGCCCTTGTAACAGGTTGTTCCTGTGCAGAAAGGGAGGGATTAGTATTTTTCCCCTCCTCCAAAAAGATACTTTCCCAAGTGTGTGTGTGTGTGTGTGTGTGTGTGTGTGTGTGTGTGTGTGTGTGTGTGTGTGTGTGTGAAGAAGGCAACCATACTCATTTTATTAGAGTGACTGTCATACTGGTGTTGATAGTGTAATACAGAAATAAAATGCATAACGAAAATGCACTGTTAGTACATTTTCTGCTCTACTTATTTCAATGAATCAACAGGCAGAGATATATTATTACAGCTTATCTGCTGAACAAAAGAATACAATGGCATGATCTCTGCTCCTTCCTCACAGGATTTTCATGTTCTGTGATCCTTAATCTAAATATCAGACTTCAGATGGTAATTTACCATTTTAAGATTCTTTTGTCTTCTCCTTATCTTATTCCCCTTTAGAACTTTACCTCTTTAGGCTCTGACTGAGTAAAACCACTTAAACACATTAACTTTAAGCAAATGAATAGCTCCATTGGCTCTGATTCCTATTCAGCCTTACACATTTAAGCACATACTCAATTTAAAATATATGATTAGTCTCAATTGGAGAGTTCTTCTGCTTAAAGTTGAGCATGTGGCCTAAATGATCTGAGGAATTAGAGCCTTAATTTCTAATGGTAAGCTTTGACCACCCTTTCTAGTATCCCCATACTACCTCTCTCTTTTAATTCCCCAAACTGAGCTTTTCACTTATCCTCTCCCAGATCCCTCCTGCCTCCAGTTCTTGATCATGACTCATTTTAAGAAACACAATAAATCTGACCCTATTCTTAGTTCTTCCATTTGGCCTGTCAGCCTTTGCACCAATGTCACTGGATGTGTTCAGCTCGGAGGAGCTAGAATGATTATTACTTTGGTGACATTTCTGAGCTGCAGATCACTGGGACTGACAGCAGAACTCAGCATTTGGGAGTAGTCAGGCTCAAAAGCAACATGAGAAAAAAGGGGAGATGTATTCCATTTCCCACATTCACTCCTCTTAAAACACCTGATTCAGCCCCCACCGAAGTCAATGGGAGTCTTTCTGCTGACTTCATTAGGAGTTGGATTAGTCCCAGAGTAGAGAGAACAGCTAGAGTGCCCCCCGTTTCCTCAGCAATAATCCTCCTTCCCTTACAGGGATAAACTACTCAGCTTTCAGTCTCATTGTAAAAATTTGGGAGGAGGGAAGGGGGCAATAGGTTCCTATGTCAGACAAAGCCCCTAATATTGAGATGGTCCAGATAATATCAGGACACGTAGTCAGCCTAAGTCTAGCAGAACTTTACAGGAACTGGAAGACGGACTTGCAGAAAAAGCACCTAATCTTCCTTAAATGTTGCACATAGACCAAGAGCCATTTTATTTTTATACACCCAGTAATATCAATAATAGAATTATCTTTTTAAAACAATTCAATACGTTCTTGCATGCAATCTAAGCAGGTAGAAAAGCACTGATGCAGTACAGTTGGAAACTGATGGTAGCCTCAATAACATGTATTGAATTAAAGAATGATGTCTTTACCGCTTTGGAATGAGTTTAAAAAATGAATACATTAAAGTCCTAACTGCTCAGGCTATAGTTTAGTAAAGGCATGTGTCTCACCTAATCAGATCATATATTCTACATTAAATATTAAATCTAATCCTAGAATTACATTTACAATGGTGTGTGCTTTAGTGCTTTCTGACTTCTTTAAGAATCATATATTTAGCTCAGTACTAACATACATGCTTTTATTGTAGCTTTTGGATATATTTGCATGACAGGAAGTGCATTATCAAATCAGGTTTATTAATAACAGGATTAGTATCTAAAGTTCCTTTCTCTGTACAATGCTTGACAATTCCAGGAAAGACAAGGATACAATTTTCAGAGCACAAACTGCCATACTCCTTTGACCGATCCTAATGAAAAGATGTGCAAATCCACTTTAAAAGGGAGCATTAGCTGTTCTTCAGAGAATACGTCATCTGACAGAAAAATTAGACATGTTTCCAGCAACAAAAAATATTTTCTTCCTTTCATTATAAATCATTTTAACATCTCAGCTGAACATGAGTCACATTAGCGGAAAAGCATGAGAGAATTGGTTCTTATAGATTCATCATATTCTCTTTGAGCTCATACCTAGCATGCCGCTTTACCCTCCAGCCACCTATGAATCAAAAAGAGACTAAATGATTGATTTTAACAATCACAACCATCTGATAGGTCAAATACATTGGCATCAGTTCAACCTATATGATCTTCCAGCCACATGGAAAAAGGCCCATAGCAAATTAGAAAAAGCATCACGCTTGTGGTCTTCATTAACAAAGACAATCGGCAACAGAATATCAGAAACCTTGCTGAGGTGATGTTTTAACATGAGTATAATGTTAGCATGATTTTAAAAAAAACCACACAAAGTATAGGTTAATGAGGAAAACCTTGTAGAAAAAGGAATACAAAGAGGCCACTGAAAAATACCAGTAACAACTTCTTTTGAATGATAGAATCATTAGAGAAAATGAGGCATACATTTAAGATCTAGTACACCCAAATATCCACTCTCATTTCAGTAAATGATTGTCATTAAATGTCCTTTTCATTTTAATGAACTCTTGTGTGTATGTTATATAATTCTGTCTAGAGAATTTACCATGCTAAAACTATGTCAGTCCAATCAAACTACAGGAAGGCTACATTTTCAAACAATATCACCCATAGACTATTAATGGATTTTAAATACAAAGAATCCTGATTTAGCAAAGCACTTAAGCATGTGTGTAACTTTATGCATGGGAGTAGGCTGATTCTAGATTTTCATCACTTCTTGTCCAAATGAAGGATATTTAAGCAAATCCATGTTTTCCCAATGACCCCTCAGCCCCAAAAAGCATTGGGCTCAGATCCAAAAAAGATACTTAGAAAATTAACCCCTTGGGTACATAAGTCCCAATATTTTGAGAGCCACAAAATTCCTGCTCAGCAGTCGCCTTATCCTGTAAGCCCCTAAACTGTCTCAGTGCATAAGTTTTTGCTGTAAAAATGCCCATACCACTGAGCTATGGGATATTCTAGGTGTGGCTGCCTCTACCTCTCCAACTGAAGTTATTACATTTTAAATAATTAAACATCAACTAGGTCACAAAATGACTCTATAGCCCAGGGGCTAGGGGACTCACCTGAGAAATGTCTGATGCCTATTCAAGTTCTTTCTTCCTCTCAGGCAGAAGCAGGTCTTGGGTCAATGGTCTCCCAAATCCCAGATGAGCATGCTAGACAATGGACTAAAGGTTATAACGGAGCAACTCCTCCTCTTTTGTGCAGGATGAGATGGCCTCTGAGCACACCTCTCAAATCAGCTCCCTTGTACAAATTAGGCCCTGTCTTGAGTTATGTCAACTCAAATTACATCAGCATACAGAGGCTGCAATTAGTACATTGCTTGTGCACGCGAATACTTGACTCCTTGTGTCAGCGGAGCACATATTCACCAGGGGAGCTTGTATCAATGCAAAGTGTGGTACACCCAGGATCAACTCACCACTGTCTGGTGCCCTGACGTTTGGGAAGATTTGGCAAGTTGGGGCCAAAACAAGTTGAACAGGGATGACTGGGAGCACAGAGTCAACTTCCCAAACTGCGACTGTTTCCATCCCATAATGTTCTCTGTATCCCATACTTTCTCATCCTTTTTTCAAAATCCCACACACCTGCACAGCCCTCCATGATGTCCACCATCTCTGACAGAACATGGAGCTTGTACAGCTGTGCACTACTGTCATGAGCCGTGCAAGCACAGAGCATACGATCCTGGAGTATTGACAGAGCCACAAAAAAGAACCCAGTGGGTGAGGAACATGACAATTCCTTGGAAGACAAGTTGCTATAGGACATAAGAACCAGTTAAACGGTGGTGGTGGCATTCACAGAGCAGATGCTTCTGGACCTGAGAAACAAGAGCAGACTGGTGGGATCACATCATAATGCAGGTTTGGGATAATGAACAGAAGCTGAAGAACTTTCGGATGCACAAGGCCAGATTCCTGGATGTGTGCGCTGAGCTCACCCCGCCCCTCCAGTGCAGGGACACTAAAATGGGAGCTGCACTGACAGCAGAGAAGTGAGTGGTGATCACAATGTGGAAACTTGCGATGCCAGATTGCTGCTGGGAATCACTTAGAGGTCAGGAAATCCACTTCCAGGCCAATGTGATGCTAGAGTGCAGGTGTTTTAATGGCCTCCTGCTATGCAGGACTGTGACAATTGGCAATGTACAGGACATAGTCAATGGGTATGCAGCAATGGCATCCCGAAGCAGCTTAGGCCTATATGCTGCTAGCCCCTGGACTGCAATGATGCCTGCTGAAGTTATCACTGAGTGACATGGGAAAGTGTCCTACTGCAGCGGAAGAAATAAGGCAGCCCTCCCTAGAAATCTTCAGCGAAGGATTGCTGAGAACGTCCCGGAAAGTTTCCTCCAGATTTCTCAGGAGGATTCAAGGGACATCCCTATGTATCAATACAAACGGTTCTGTATCTCCTCCTCCCCTCCACCTGACTCTAGAAGGGAATGGATAGTAGATACAACTCTACCTCTCTTGGTTGTACCATTTCCTCTTCTAGCCCGAATAAATTAATTAAAAGTTAAAAGATGTGTCCTGATATATGGGGGAAGGGGGAGGAGAGCAATCCCTGTAATTGAAAATTTATCTACACACTTGCCCAAGATTCCTTCCCCCACATCAGGCTCCAGTCAACTGTCTGGACCGCTGTGGAATCAAAAACCAATCTTGGTTCATTCTGCAGCTGGAGTCCCCTATCTCCAGTCCCCCATACTTCTCCTTCTCCTCTTCCTCATTGACCACCTCCTCCTCCTTCCTCTTCATGGCTGGGGCCTGTGACTTGGGCTCTTTGGATACATTCATTGTGCTGTGATGGGGTGGGGTCCCTGCCGAGTATGGCATGCAGATCTTTATAAAAGCAGCCAGTCAGCATCTCAGCCCTGGATCAATTGTTATCATTCCTGGGCTTCTGGTAAGCCTGCCACAGCTCCCCGGTCTTCACATGGAACTGCTGCTGGTCTCCCTTCTACACCTTCTGCTGCAGCCCCTGAGCAATCTGCTCATAGATACCAATGTTTCTACTGCTGAGTTGGAGCTGTGCCTGCACAGCCTCATCTCCTCACATATCCAGGAGATCCAAGATCTCCTTTCTACTCCAGAAAGGAGTGTGTCTGGAGCCTGGACAGCAGGGCAGTGTCACTCAACACTGGAGAGGTACTAGGTGTTCTCACCAAACCAGGCAATCAGGAAAAGAATTTTTTAAAAATCCACAGGACTTTAAAGCCAGGTGCTTCCATTCCCTGTAACCCTTGGACAATGGAGTTCACAGTGATGGCCACAGCAGTTAGTGTGGGGCATCATGGAACAGTAGCTGGAGGACAGTTTGGGTCAACAAAAGTAATGCAGTGTTTACACATGCATTGTGTTGACCTAAATATATCAACTGTGGCTCTACACCACCTGGGAAGGTGGTCTTACTGTGTCAGAGAAATGGGGCATTTACAGTGGTGAGACACCTATTTAAGTGTAGACATATGCACAACTAGGTTGACATAAGCTGCTTTGCATCAATCTAACTGTGAGTTGTAGACCAGGCTTTAGATAGAGGAATGCCTATCTTCCCTCAATTCAGAGATCACTAGCAGATATGTTCTCCTAAATCCAGGCTGCAAGGAGGTGCCTATTTCCTTGAGAGGAGCCTGGCTTCGGACACACATCTCTTGTTAGCATCTCCCATTGGTTAGCTTAGACGTCACACTGATGAGCGTGCTGGTTTTGTGGATCTCATTCTAAATCACCTCTCTCTCCTCATTCACTTTATAGGAAGCCTAAGCACCTAACTCAGGATTTGTGGGTTTCAGTGTTATTCCTGTGATTTTCTAGGGGCCTGAAAGTTAGGTGTTGTGATGCTCAACATCACCCCACTTTGACACTCTGTATCTCCAAGTAGCACCCAGGCACCCCCGTATTCACCACTGTGATATTATGATGATATGTTGTGTACAAAGTACGCCTTGGAGGCATCATTTTGTAAGTCTTAATCTGTTGAACAATAATAACCTGTTGGATTGTATGTTCTATCATTGTATGTGAAGTAATGAAGTATTACTGTATGTGTTACTGAAATAGGGAACAGCCACAACCAGCCTTCCAGTTACAACAAAGGAGTGGCCATTAACAGCTAGATGGCATTCATGGCTCATCAACACGCAATTCACTGTGCTAGAGACTTCTCAGAGGAGAACCTACTCCATGGGGGAGAATTAAGCCATGTCACACCAAAGATCTTTCCAGCAAGCTGAAAGTATAAAGTATAGAAGAGAGATAGTGACATCATCACTTGGCCTCTCTTCCCCCTGTGTGCCCTTTCTTCCCTCCCCAAAATCAACACCTGGAAGAATGTCTGGAAGATAAACACTTTCGACTGGGAAAGGGTGGTCCAAGATCAGACAGTAGCCCCAGCCTGTGTACTGAGGAATTATAACCTGTTTATAATATCTGTCAGGGTGAAAAAATCTTTATGATTCAATTCTTGCTTAGACTAAAAGTTTAAGATTTAGAATGCATCTTTACTTTTAATTTTCTTATGGTAACTATCTCTGACCTTTATACCTACCATGTATAATCACTTAAAGTCTAGCTCTCTGTAGTTAATAAACCTGTTTATAGTTTACCTAAAACTGTGTTTTGCCTGAAGTGCGTGAGAAATCTCAGCTCAGGCTAACAAGGGCTGTTGCACAACTACTACCCTTTTGTTGGAGTGGCAAACTAAGCAACGAACTTACACTGGTCAGGTTTCTGACCAATGGAAGCCAATATACTTCTGGGGTGCAAGACTGGTGGGAATTGGCTGAAGTCTCTCTATTGCTGAGTCGTGAGTGACTTGTAAATCATTAATGTAATCAACTGTGTGATTCTCTGTCTGTGGATGTCTCTGTAAGTGCAGTGTCAGTCAGAAGTTGGCATCTTGACATCAGCATCACGGTGTGGGGGATAACATGGATTGGTGGGAAAGAGGGCTCAGCAGTCTCACAGTCCAGGTTGCACCCCAAGGACCCCGTCACCACCACCCAAGTCCCTAAGGGCTCAGGTCAGGTATAGAAGAGAAGGTGGAGCGAAAGAAGAAAGCAGAGATGTCTGCCACTCTTGGCATTGCTAACTGTCATGATTTTGTCGTGCACATGGCAATATTTGGTGTTTTTCTCAAAACCTCTCAACTGTCATTTATTTTAAAAATATTTTGCTACTTGACAAATACTGATTATGGCTGAATTTTTGCTAAGAGTGGCTCCTATCTACTTCATGGAAAAGGGAGAGTTCTTGGCTAAAGGAACAAAGTATTGCAAGTGATGCCTACAGTGGTAAATGAGTTTTAGTTATCTTCGTTTAGTTAACCCTCAGCAGAGAGAAAATATAATGAAGTAGAAACATAGAGGCTATAGCTACGAGAAGTCGTGACATTCATTTTATTTAGGAGCTGATTAGAGGTTAAAAGATTCATTCTCAGCAGCACTGAAGAAAAGAAAATGAATTAGGAGTGTTTAAAAAAGTAATAAAAACAGATAAGGAGACCAGACAAAATCCTGGTCTTTTTGTTCTGTGTTTGTACAGTGCCTAGCACAATGGGGTCCTGGTCCATGCCTAGGGATTCTAGCTCCTATGGTAATAGCAATAACTAATGAAGGACAACAGCAATGGCTCTATTTTGATCTTTGTGAGATAAATGCTAATAATAGGGGGGAAACTGGTCTCTTTTTTCATGCAAATAGGGCGACAAGCTTACACTGTGTGCCACTCAGAGACTGCCAGAAAAAGGGTGTAACAATGAGTGAGTCAGGGGGGCACGATTCTATTAGAGCTGAGTAAACTATTCACGGGGGGGGGGGGATTGAAACCTGGTTCTTTAGTTTGAAATTTTTGTTTATGACTTTGGAGCAATCCTACAAAATTAAATCAGAAAACCTTTCCTCTGCTGAGTTGGTTTGTTAAATAGGATGACCTGTGAATTTCAAAATGGAGAAAACAGCAGTAGCCTTAAAAACTCCCATGGCCTGAAGTGAATTAATCACCGGGCCAGAAACTAGAAATTCCTGGGATCTATTCTCACCTTTGATTGGCCTTCATAACACTCTGCACTTTACACACATCACTTAATTAGGCACCATGACATGGACAAATTTCATTATTTTATCATTTTTCAGATGGGTAAACTGGAGCTCTGATAACTGAAGTGATATACCCATTTTAAATTCATTATCATTGTGAACCACGATTTTAAACCCAGATCCTTGTTTTCTCGACTGATGCCTGATCCATTAGATCTGAAGTGTCTCCCAGCCAAGGCACTTACCCTTTCTTAGCCTCCATCTCTTAGGATTAAATTCTGACCCCACTAAGTCAATGGCAAAACTCCCATTGACTTTCTTCGGGCCAGCATTTCACTCTTAATCTGCAATATGGGGATAACAGTATCTAATTATCTATGTATGTATATGTCCCTCAGTAACATAGTATCTGACAGCCTCACCATCATTAGCTTTATCCTTACAATACCCAAGTGAGGTAGTGAAGTGTTATCCTCATTTTATAGGAAAGGAACTGAGGAACAGTGAAGATTAAATAACTTTCCCAAGGTAACACAAGTTTGTCACTAAGAATTAAATCCAAGTCAGTGGAATCCTAGTCCAGAGCCATCTCCACTAGAGCAGCCTTTCACACATACCTCTAAATATCTTAAATGTTACATATTTTTCTTACCGCTGTGCATTTTCTATTGATTAGGTATAACAGTAATTTGACAACCCAGCATGGCTCTGATGTCCTTTATAGTAGCCCTATTAATCGTGTTCATTTATATTAATCCTTTCACTTTCTTTTTTAAGTGAAGAAGTGATGTTGGTCTCATTTGGGCAGTAATATGTTTTGTTTTGTTTTCCTTTTTGTAAAAGTTATAAAAAAGAAAGTTGGGCTATGAAATTCAGTATTTCCCTTTAGCTAGATCCAAGCCGACCTCCAAGTTTTGGAGCAGAAGAAGCAGTGATCCAAAACTCAAACTGAACTCCACTGAAGTCACTGAAACTGGGCTGATTTAGGGCTTTGGTTCTATAACTTGCAATAGGAACTTGCTCCTGAGTTTGGACATTTGGGGATTTGATATAAACAAATTCATTTTTCTGTGATGGAAGCATGATTAGATGATATGTACATTCATTCTGCATGGTCTAGCGACAAAGAATGATGCTAGAATAGAAGACACTGGAGCTCCATTTCAGCACTCCCATTGACTTGTTCTAGGGACTTCGGCAACTTATATGACCTCAGCCACACCATCAGAGGCTCATTTACCTGCAGATCGACCAATGTGATATGTGCCTTCATGTGCCAGCAATGCCCCTCTGCTATGTACATTGGCCAAACCGGCCAGTCTCTATGCAAAAGAATAAATGACCACAAATCTGACATCAGGAATCATAACATTCAAAAACCAGTAGGAGAACACTTCAATCTTCCTGGCCATTCCATTAAAGATTTGATGGTTTCAATTTTGAAACAGAAAAACTTCCAAAATAGACTCCAACGAGAAACTGAGGAACTGGAATTAATTTTCAAATTGGATACAATTAACCAGGGGCTAAATAGGACTTGTGAATGGTTCTCTCACTACACTAATTGATTGCATTTTCTGAGTTAATTTACCTGACACATAAATCCATTTCAAAAGGTATTTTTTTCTCCTCCTGATAATGGCCCACCTACATTTAACAGCCCTCGTAGAATTGGTATGCTAATGTACAATATATTTTTTTCTCTTCTTTCTGTGTGTATAAATGCATCTTAATTCTGTTCCATTCTATGCATTCGATGAAGTGAGATATAGCCCACGAAAGCTTATGCTGAAATAAACTAGTTAGTCTCTAAGGTGCTACAAGTATTCCTCGCTTTCTCTATATCTGTTTCTTCTACTGCAAAACGGGTGTAATAATTCTTACTTACCTACGTCACAGGCATGTTGGAAAATCTAATTAGTGAGTAAAGCAGTAAAGAAGTGCTAAGAATGATTATTAGTCTCCTATGTAGAATTTACAAATTGCCTCCCAATTGTGTATGAAATGGTTAAAACCTAAATTCATCTGTAGCAGAAATGCTTCTCTATTTGCCTATTTGTTCATAAAGATAGCTTTAATTAGTACTTCCATAAAAACAATGTTCTTCTATATGAACTAAAAATTGTAATCAGTGTGAAGAGAAGCTGATGAATAATTCCAAAAATAGAGCTCAAACATTGAAGTCCATTTCACACAGAAAAAAAAAATCATTCTTAATCTTTCTATGTGGCAACTACAAAAGTGTTGCCATGTCAATAGAAAATGAGCTACTTCTATATCCGATTGACAAGGCAGCATGAGAAGTGGCCACTACATATTCAGGAGGTATTTTCAAGATGCTCAAAGTGCACTTGGGGATTAGGTACATTTCACGGTGGTAAAAGTAGTTTTAATTGTACATTTCTAAAATACTGTATTTTCCTCCAAGAACAAATCTTTGCTAATGAGCACTTATGGTTATTGGGTGCTTACACAACACTGACAGCACTCGCCGTTTCATGGCAAATCTCACTGTATTTTCTTTCATAAATCTCCAGTTCCTAGAGTTCTGTGATTACATGAGGCCTAATCTTTTTGTGAATTTTTCTAGCCCTCATAGCTAGAGAAAAATATTCAATAACTTCTTAAATATTATCCAAACCTATATCCCACAATGATTATGACAACCAGTTGGCCACTGGCTGTTGGTAGAGATCTCACATGCTACCCTTTGGTGAACTATTACACATATATATCTGATCCAGCGGATCCCTGTAAACCTCTATGTACCCCTATGCATCATACAGTCCCTGAGTAACAGGGAGCTGTGGCATGAAGCCAAGAAGAATTATCTGCCTTAATTTATCTCACTAGAGTCATTTTGGAGGGGCAAAATTGATCCCTGGGACCTAGGCATTGATATGCTGGCTGAGATTGCTGAATGAGAAGATTGCCTGCATGCTCTTCTTCATCTCTATTCCACAACTGGAGTGTATAGTGTCAAATAAACAAGAACTAAGAAAACATCCAAACTCCATGTCACTGATTTCTTCTCAAATGGAAAACACAGCTGCAAAGCCCTGAAATCTGCTATCACAATGTAATGTAATCTATCACTATCTATTAACCACAATTTGTCATGTGCTGGCAAAAATCCAATCAACTGGCTGGGTTTTTCTTTTATGTCAAGCATAATGGACATCTTCTAATTGCTTCTAATGCAGAATACTACCTTCATCTGGAGAACAGTGTAGGATATAACATATCCACAGGGAATACACCAGTAACTATCGTAACCAGCCACCACTGGCTCACTCACACACATGCAGTGGAGGGATTATTTATTTGACAGCAAACACCTTACAAAAATAAGGTGAGAAGTGCATACAGAGCCAAATTCAACTGTGACTTCAACAGCAGTGTAAGTTACATACATACATAACTGGGTAGACAACAGAAATAAGTGCTAATTTACACTGGTATCCAACGAAGTGGGTATTAACCCACAAAAGCTTATGCTTCATTACTTTAGTTAGTTTTTAAGGTGCCACAGGACTCTGTCACTTCTGCAATTCCAGATTAACATGGCTACCTCTCTAATTCTTTACACTGGTATGACATTTAACTGTGTAAACATGTGTAACTTACATAACCAAGAGACAGGAAAGCAACTGATAGGGAGTTATAAATTTGGGGCCACATACTGTTGATTGAGTTGCACCTGCTTACACCAAGTCAGATTTTGGCCCAGCATTTTTCCACATTTGCCAGAGAATCAATTCATGCTGAAAAATACATGTGAGATTAGATGCTCAGGTGATGGGCTCAGGTGATGGGCATATCAAAAATATCTAAATTGCACCTATTTTGGTTGGCTTTTTATTCTTGTTTGGCTACTTTATAATTCCAATTAATTCTTTTTTTGAGGGGAGTAGGCGACAGAATATACCTGTGTTCATAACCTACATTGCAATAATATTTGTATAGGCATGTCTTGTAAGGTATCATTTGAAAACTCATAATTTGCTGGTCAGTATTGTCCTGAATATGTACGGCAATGTTGTATGTGTACTTATTAGAGTCCCCTGTATAATGTTATTAACGCATGTTCCAAACCCCACAGCCCTGTCAAACAGAAGTTGGCAAACAGATCTGTCCTAAAGAAAGGAATGTGTGCTCTGCTTAATTTGTATTTAAGCAAAAAATAGAGTCATTAAGCAGAAAAGGAAGACAAAGGATGTTCCAACATGGAAAAAAAACAGCAGGGGACATCTTTCCACCTAGACTCTTTGGTCCTGGTTCTCATCTGGAAATGTTTTTCAAGTGGGGGACTGAAACTATAAAAAGGAGGGGGGAAACACTGCAATGACTCCCTTCTCTCTCTCCCTGCCCATCACATTCACTGCACCTGAAGAGACAAAGGAAGCAGTGGTTGGACTCTGGAGGAGAGATCCTGACATGAAAGTTTGTTCAGTCATCTGCTGGAACAAGCGATCAGAAAGTTTGCTTTGCAACAAAGGTAGTTTCTTAAGTAAGTACTAGTAAGAATTTTATCTTTATTTTTCTTGTAACCCTTTCGGACTTATTTGTACCCACATAAAATCTATCTCTCTGTAATTAATAAACGTGTTTTATTGTTTTATCTAATCCAGTGTGTTCAAATTGAAGTGTCCGGGTAACAAGTTGTGTGCATATTATTCCCTTAAAGGAATAATGGACTTAATGTATTTGTGCTGTCCAGAAGAGAGCTGGGCAGTACAGGACATACATTTCTGGAGGGAAATATGAGGATTGGGAGTGAATTGAGTTTCTCTCTGGTCATTTTTAAGGCTGGGAAGAGCCAAGGTGTGGCTGGCTGGATAGCTGCAACTCATGCACAGACAGAGCTGAGAGTGACTTACATGTTGGAGGCTTTGTGAGCAGCAGAGCAGGATACCCCAGATTAGAGAAGAAGGGTGACACAGCTTCTCATTAGTCTGGATGACCTCCTGGGTATGTCACAGGTGTGAAACTTCCCTATTCAACAGACATTGTGAGCCAGACCCTCAGCTGTCGAAGACTGGGGTAATTCTGTTAACTGACTTAAACTAGCTGAGCATCTCATCCTATGAATACAGAACTGCCATGAAATGCCTGTGGTAGTGGGATTTTGAATAGGAGTTGGGCACCTAATTTCCATTAGCATTTTGAACATTTTACACCTAAATTCTTACTTTTCTTGAGCTAAACTGTCCTTTTTTACAAACATTTGAAGTAGATCAGATACTAAACTTTGAATCATATAGTCCAGGCGTTTACAGCCTTTTTAGAATTGTGACCCCATATTAGCCTCTCCACACCAAAAAACACACAATAGCCAGAAGATACCAAATGCTACTATAAAGACCTGTTTAGCTGGTCCAACCAGGACCAATCCCAGAAGGACTGAAGAAGTTGGAGGGGTCCAAGCACCAAGTTGCCACTCACTCAAATTTGTCCCAGCCACCTCTGCATCATGACCCCACGCACCAGGTATGGCATATACTCCTAGAAAGTTTGATGCAAACCCTGCCCAGTGGAGTATGTGGCCCTGTCCCTCTTAAAAGTCTGTGGGATAATGTAAACTGAACTGACACTACTTTTTTCACTCAGTCCCATTACAGAAGATCAAGGTGTCACTTGAGATTAATGACTGTTAACTCTAGAACACAAAGATATGCTACTTCACCCAATGCATTGTTAACCTACGGAACTCACTGCAAGAGGAGACCCTTGTGTCCACCAGTGGCTGTATTTTTAAAAAGGGGTTGACAGTCTGACAATTAACATCTATAAATATTAAAGCTATATTTCAGACTACAACATGCATGAGGATAGAAAGTGATCAGGAGCCCGGTTCAAAAAAAGTGTTCTACCAGCTACAGCATTAAACAATTGGAATTTAGGGGAAGATTCATGTTCCTTTGAAGCATCAGGTAGTGGGCATTCCCACACCGCACACTAGACCTGATGGGCCAGTTGTCTCATCTGATCTGGCAAAATTTTATGGCCCAAAGTCTCCACTGGCATAACTGCAATTGCTTCAATGGAGTTGCTCCAGCAGAAAATATGGGCATGTGTCTCTATCTAAAAGTAGCCACTGGGACCCATTATGAAATAGCAGAAACTTATGGGAAATTGTGTGAATTTCATGGTTCCCACAAGTGTCCCACTGGTAAAGTCACAAGTCCCTTTAAATTATTCCATAAGTTCTCTCTAATTGCAACTGGAAGTCACCTTGCAGCTGATTTTCATTGGTACTGCATAACAATTTTAAAACAGACTTTACATTTCAAGAAAATGATTTAACATTTGGAACCAGACCTCCAAATCCAAACAGATCCAAATCTGGGGAAAGTTTCGGCCCAGAGCCCAAGCTTTGGGCTCACAGCTTGGTCACATCTCTATTTAGCACAGTGCTTTTTTCCAGCAGGTGACCATAAAACCTCTAGCTGCACAAAAACATAACATTATTTTCAATTCTTTGTGAATAAATGAAGCATGAACAGTGATCAGCAAAAAACCACTTCATAATTACAGTTCAGTTGGTGAAAAAAAATAATCAATGTGAAGCACAGACTGTAATTTGCTAAGCCCAGAGAATACTAAGTAGGTTTCATCAAAACCAAAGTATGTCCAATATCCTCCACTATCAATGTACTCAGTGCTGCAAGGTTTCTAGGAATTCTGGTTGAGATTTTTTCCCCCATCATCTTTCAGTACCCATTTGGGACAATTTCAGGGAGTGTCCTGCTCAACTGAGAGCTGGAGCATGCTTAGTGTGGATGGAGTTTTCATGGAATGTAGCTGCTAAAAATCAAAATGTCTACTTAGCACGTGTGAACTGTGACTTTTTATAAAAGGTTATAATCTGGCCAAATTTGGGTGGTTTTTTCCTGGGGATGGCAAAAAGTAAATCTCAAATACAAATGCCACCCCTCCCCCCGCCCATTTTTTAATCTCTGTTTCAACACATTTCAAAGAAAAAGGTCACCAGAATTTTTTAACATAGACACAAAAAATACATTTTTCACTAGAATATTTCTTAGGAACACCTTTGGCTGAATTTTTTCCAAAAAAAGTCAGACTGAGTCAAACACCCAGCATGGAAAATCTCAACCCCAACAGTTAGTTTGCAAAGGTATAACCTGAAAATAGGGTTTTATAGTGGGACATGTCAGGCAACCATAATAACAGATATGCTACCATCACTGCTTGTAGCAAACTTAGACAACAGTTACCAATAAAAGGACAGAATTTGATTATTATTTTTATGCATGGTAATAGTACAGCAGAACCTCAGAGTTATTGAAATGTTTGTAGTTCGGGCTCCAGCCCCAGCAGCTGACACTCCAGGCCAGGCTCCAGCAGCAGTTCCCTCCTCAGTGCCAGCAGCCTACTTGCAGGCAGCTTCTTTGCCAGGGTTGGACGGAGTATTTGTGAGCTTGTTCCCCTCCAGGCAGAGTGTGTTTGAAAACAGTGTGCCCCCCCCCCTTCCCAGTTGGGGAAGGATGAAAACAGTGCACTCTTTGCCCAGCCAATAGAGGGGAATGAAAAAAGCATGTTCCCCTCCTTGCCAGGAGGGAGGGATGAAAACAGTGCCTGCAGCTTACAGCAAAGTGGCACAGACCCCAACACTGCTCCTATTATGCCAGCTCAGACTGCCTTGGCAGTGGCAGTGTCTTCATCTCCTAGCTTTATGTGGCTGCCCCACATCTGGGGGTGGGAACAGGCAGCCCAAATGTACCTATCTTTAAGATGCAATACAGGCACAGTACAATATTTGCTTGGGTTTGGGGGGAGAGGGCTCTGCTTCTGCCTGATTGCTTGCTTCCGATTCCACATGGTGTCCAATTGACCAGTCAGGCCGTAACCTAGTGTCTGTATCTTTGAGGTTCTACTGTACCTTTCTCCACAAATAGTCCTACTGAAGTCAGTGGGATGGTTCCTGGAATATGGTACTAACCAACATGGGTAATGGAATCAGAATCAGCTCCACCAAACACTTTCTTTCCCTATTTCAGAGTTTGCTTAGTCTGACCATATAAATTTATTTCCAGGATCACTCTGTGACTAGGTTTCAAGTGAAAATGTCTGCCAGAGGATATGAGCATCACCTGGACAAAAAAAAAAAAATCGACAAAACACATGGATAGAAAGAACAAATCCTTTGGTTGAGGGATTTTTGCAGTAAACTCTAAAATTGTATACTGACTCAAAACGTTATTTAATCCTGCTCAAAATGTTCTGCTTCTCAGTCCTTGAAGTTTATGAAAGAAGGACCTCAAAGGAAGAGCTTCTGTAATCAGCACGGCAGCAACAGGACTTTTGCAAACACCTCAGAATAGAACAACCACCAGTCACTCATGAGTTCCCATTAACAGACGCCAGCATTCAGGAGTTATTTCAGCCTTCTCCATGTTCACCCTTCTCTCACTAAACCATCCAAGGTGTCTCTCTCTTATTTCCTTTAGTTCCCTCTCCAATTCCTAATTCTGGTACTGGTTTCTTCAAGTTCTATCTCCACATCTCTCATCACTTTCTCCGCTTGTCTCCTTAAATAATTTTTTATTCTCTTTCTCCCCTTGCACAGAAGAAAGTGCAATCTCTTAGTTGGATCTCAAAACCTCTAAATTCTAATCTGGGCTCTGCCGTTGTTGCTCTTTGTGAGTTTTGCTGCATCACTTCTGCCTCTATGTCTCCGTGGGTGAAGTAGGGATACTAGTACTTACCTATTGTACTTCTAGGGTTGCTAATTTTCTAATTGCACAAAACACCCCTGCCCCACCCCACCCTTCCCCAAGGCCAGTCCCTGTTTGTTCCATTCTCCCTCCCTCTGACACCTGCTCTCCCCCGCCCTTACTCACTTTCACCGGGCTGAGGAAGGGGGTTGGAATGCAGGAGTGGGGTGAGGGTTCTGGGTGGTGGTGTTGGCTCTGGCATGGGGCTGGGTATGAGGGTTGAAGGACAGGGCTCTGAGCTAGGGCAGGGGGTTGGTGAGGAGAGGATGAGGGCTCTGGCTGGGGTTATGAGCTATAGGATGGGAATGAGAGGTTTGGGATGCAGGAGGAAGCTGGGGCAAGGGGTTACAGTGTTGGGGAGAATGCAGGCTCCAGGAGGTAGTTTGGGTATGGTAGGGGACTCCAGGGTGGGGCAAGAGGTTAGGGGGCGGGAGAGGGTTCGGGGTGCTGGGTCTTGATGGCACTTATCGTAGTTCCCAGGAAGTGGCCGCCAGGTCCCTGCAGTCCCTAGATGCATGGGCAGCTGTTATAAGTGTGAAGAGTGTCTTGCCTGGGTGGCACTATGTTATCTAACACAGTGTGCCTTGCCTGGGTGGGGCTTGTTATCTGAAACAGGTAACGGAGGAGTTTCCCTGCCATGGGGGAGGGAGGAGCCTCGAGCCCATGAAGAAGGGAGGAGCAAAACAGTCAGTTCCATCTTGGCTGGCTTCCAGGGAGGAGGCCAGGGCCAGAGAGCTCCATCTTGGCTGGTCTCCAGGGAGGAGGCCAGGGCCAGGTGTGTTCCATCTTGGCTGCACATGAGGCAGGAAGCTTGCCAAGGTAGCTGGCAAGGGTTCTAGACCATCTTTGGCTATAAAGATGGCTCTACCTTTTTCTGATACTTCTACTTAGCTAATGTGAGTATTACAATTTGATTCTTCTATTAAGCCATGCCTTTGGGATGTTCCTTGCTTTTCAGACCAAAGTGGGAAACCCCAAATGTAAAGTGTCTGTATTTCTGTTGTAACCTTTTTCTTTATTAAATTTTCTAGTTATAAAACCGTCTGGTTTATTTCCCTTAGGGTTTTTCTCTGCTTCCAGTCTGGGAAGGGGGAAGGGAAGGGAATAGGAACCAGGGCAGCTAGGGGCCTAGCTGGAGTGTGAAGACTGTGTCTCCTTACTGTCAGGTTAGACGGGGAGGGAGGAAGCAGTCGGTTTTTCTCTCCTTCATAGGGAAGAGAGGAGGTAGGGGGAAGTGCATAGCCCCTGGTATCTGACTTGTCTTCCAGGGAGGAAGACAGAGTCAGGGTTAAGGGAAGTCTGCCTTCAGCCTGGGAGGGTGAAGGACAGAAAGCAGCTTCCAGGAATCTAACTTGGAAACCCAGAAAGGGGTACAAGGTTAGGGTCTGGCTCTCAGGTTGAGAGAGACAAGGTTAAGGGAAGTCTGCCTTCAGCTGGTCAGGGTGAAGAGAAGCAGTTTTCCGGTTTCTGACTTTAAAACCCAGGGAGGGTTAGGGGAAGATCGGGGGCCCCTCCAAGGTTTTGGAAGTATACCCGATTGGTGGCAGCGATTGGTGACCCCAAGAACCCCAACTGGCAAGGTGGGGGGGTGTCTTGGGGTGGAGGACTTGTTGGTCTGGCATAGAAGAGGCCCAGCCTTTGTACTCAAGAGCATAGAGGCTGGGGGTACCCCCTCTTACAGCAGCCAAGGAAGGCTCTGCATGCTGCCTTCGTACCCGCAGGTGCCGCCCCCACATCTCCCATTGGTTGTGGTTCCTGGCTAATGGAAGCTGCAGAACTTGCACTAGGGGCAGGGGCAGCACATGGAGCCCCCCTGCCCACCCTTGCACCTAGGGACTGCAAGGACCTGGTGGCTGCTTCCAGGAACAATGTGGACCTAGGGTAGGCAAGGAGCCTTCCTAAGCCCCAGGACCCCACTGCGCTACTGATCGGAGCCACCAGGGTCCTTTGTCAACCAGACGCCTGGCAACTCTATGTATTTCAGAAAGGTGTATGAGGTCTAATTAGATGTTTTTATGTAAGCAGTGTCAGGTTACATTTAAATAGCATGAACTTCAATAATACTACACCTTATTATCATTTGAGTTTTGGTTATGTTTTCCCCGTCCCTTCATTTCTTTTCTTTCTACATTTAGTGTCCCACCTTTTTTCTTCTTCCTTTCAGCTTCCTTTTTTCCAGATGCCAGGTTCCTCTATTTTCCCTCATCACTTCAGCTCTACACCTCTTTCACTCACGTTGACTCTTGTATCTTTAGTAGCTGGTAACTTCCTCAACACAAGCTCTGTCTCCCCTCTCAAGCTTATTCCAGCAGGTCATGCTGATTGTGATACTGTGATTTATTCATAGGAGGGAAGCCTGTGAAATTCCTTCTTCCTCCTAAAATATCTATTCTCTGACTTTAAATAGTCAATGACTTCCCCTCTGTATATTTATCTCTTACTTGAAATATCATTTTCTAAATATATTACCACTCACTCTTTACCTTGATCAGCTCCTTCAACACCTTTGTTTGGCTTCCCACTTCTTAGTATGTCACAAAAAAGTCACCTTTACAGCACAGTAGATGGGATCTCTCTGCTCTCAGCGTTCAGAGCCTTCACTAACAAACTAAAAAATCTGCTATCCTGCTTATTTCTACAGGTCTTGCTAGCGAACTGCAGGCTCTCCAGGGAGCCTAATTTTGCTACAGGGTCCCACCTATAACACCAAATGAGAAGAAAAATTTATGTTTAAAGTGGCTCCAAGGTTTTTTTTTCTAAGGCTAATGTCTACACTACAGCAGCTACAGTGGCACAACTATAGCCCATCCGATGAAAACACACTAGCTGACAGGACAGAGCTCCCCCATTGGCTTAGTAACTCCTGCCTCCACAAGAGCTTCTCCCGCCAACATAGCACTGTCCACGCCAGCGCATATGTCGGTGTAATTTATGTTGCTTCACACCCCTGAGCTACGTAATTTATACTGAAGTAACTTGTAGCATAGACATAGCCTAATTAAAAACAACTGCAATCCAAAATAAATCCCTGAGTGTAAGATGAATAGTCAGGAAAGACAGTCAAAACAGCCTAGAGAACCTGGAAGCAGCAATAGAAGACAAATGAACTTTATTGTGTGTTCTTCTGGGAGATTAATCACCACGAATTATGGAGCATATCTAGGTACTCACTGTGAAGACATTGTGTTTGTTGACAATCAATAATGTACTGTACCTGTGTTCATAGGTTACAACTTCATTCACTAGAAAGAGCCTGTTTTTCATTCTTTAAGTCTTCATCAAGCAGATGACAATACAAAGGGTCTCCGGAATTTGTTACTAAACTGACATTTGCAAATGTCAGCATTTGTAATGCATATCAGCACCTGAATGCTGAGTTCAGCCATGAAACAAGTCCAGAGAGAGCCTGCAGATAAATAAAACACCAACGGGGTATATCCTCTGCAGGATGGTTGAAAGAAAAGCCTTAATTAAGACTGAGGGTCCCATTATGATCCATGGCACTTACATTAATGTGTTGAAGTTCTGCATCCCAGAGATCAGATTCAGAGGTGAGTCTAAAGAAGTCTTAAGGGAGTCTTTGTGGGTATGTCTTATGCTTTCTTCTATCCCCCTTTCCTGTAATGAGTTTGTTATACCAATTTAGACTTTGGACTCTTATATTTACTAGGGGCTTGTCTACACAGTGAGTTACTGAACAGCAAGGCAGGATGTGAATCTACAGGGCACCAGCTTGCCGCGCAGTAGGTGGATACCGCTGCAGCCCAATTGACCATTGGCCTCTGACCTGATCTGAGAGAATACATAGTTTTGGGTAAAATATAATCTGTTTACTACGTATGCCTTTAGAAATACTAATGGATGTTATTGAAGCTGTAGCAGCAACTAAAAGGGCTGGAGCATCTACAGAATTTTTTTTTGGGTGCTTAGCACCCAAGTTCCCTGCTTTCCCTCTCCCTGAAGTGCCTCTAGCTGGCTGGCCATCCTTCTCCTTTCCAGAGCCTACAGCCCTCCATGATCAGCTAGTTGTTCCACGGCATACAGGAGGCATTGTGAGGATGAGTGAGGAGCGGGGATGGGGCACATTTAGGGGAGGGGGTGGAAAGAGGCAGGGTGGGGATTTGGGGGAAGGGGTGGAGTGGAGCAGGACCTGGGGGAGAGTGGGAGCAGGAAGAGGTGGGGTGGGGGTTGGGGTTGGAGGAAGGTGTGGAGTGGGGGCTGGGCCTGGGACAGAGGTGGGGGTTGAGCATCCCTTGGGGTAGAAAAAAAGTTGGTGCCTATGATATAAGTAAACCACAAATAAACATATCATAGCATTTTAGGGTATTTTTGCAACAAGGTAACCATGGAGCTAATTGCAGTGATGTATCAAAACTATTAGGATATCAATTGACATAAGTGAGGCATTAATGGTTGGATGTTTAACTATGGTTAGCCAGAATACAGTACATGGTTAGCTGGACTACCACACATGGGCAAGGACCAAATCTTTATCAGCTCTGGTGCTGGACATGTGTAAGTAGAATGGAAAATGGTGTCTAAAAGATATGGTTATCCAGCCTGTTGACAACATGGGACAACCTGGTAGGAAGCCTGGCCCGGCCTTTCCCTCTTGGGGTGATCTCCACTTACTTTTCCTTCCATCTTTTTTTCTAATAGTTTCCATAAGATTGTGAGTACGCACAATATAAGACTGTAATTATGAATAATGCAAGAAACCACTTTACTATACTCATCCTTATACTTAGGGATATTGATTTTTCTATATTTCAATTATATTTCTCTGCATTAACTAAAGCTCATAAGGCTTCACACATTTCATCTTTTTAATTAACTCCAAAGAGCCATCAGAAAAAGAACCTGTTATTTCTGACAGGTGCTCTTTTCACCCTAGATGAATTCCATGCTGCAAGTGTCATCAGAGACAGGATTGGTGTAGCACCTCACAGAGACTCCGTGATTTCAAAAGTCAAAGTTTTTTAGGCTTTCCAAACATAGAAGCTATGTTTCTATTTTCCTGACTGTGTTCTTTACAAGGCAGTTTCTTCGCACTGTGGTGACTTCTCTTATCTTGCCTGGTGGAAAGAGCACCACTTCTTTTTTAATCTTTATCTACTAGCCTCGCTAAGGTGAGGTGGTGAGAGGTAACAGTCAGATGGGATACCCACATGTGAAAGATAACAATCATTTTGGACACTCTCCCCTTTCTGACTGATGCCCAACAGCTAAGACAGAAAGGCGAGGAAAAACTGTCTTAGACACTCTCACAGAGATGGTAACAGTCATTTCAGACTCTCCAATTCCCATCACGAATGACCAAAGACCTGGATGCAAAGAGACTGGTGTATTCATATGTTGTATGAATTAAGGAGGGACACCACTTACTGACTATTATGAGTAACAAAATGTAAAGCTCTTAAAGGCTCTGCACACAATTCAAAGCCTATATGAACTTTGAGTTGGGGGAGTAATAAGATAGGATTCTTTGAGTTGGATAGTAACCATGCATATTATCTATATATATAAAAGTCAAATGGTGTATGCGTGTATGTACGTGCGCTTACTCCTTCCACACCGTTTGAGCTAGAGACTTGAAATTTGGTACAGTTAGAGGTCTTAGGGTCCTAATCATGGTAAGAGTCGAAAACTTTTCAAATCTCACCTCTGACGCCCCCCCAGGGGTGAAATTATTTAAAGGCCAATCACATCAGCTGGGCAGCTGCTGTTCTCTGGGACATAGTTATGATGTCATAATACCCCCTCCAACGGACCCCGCACTCGCTCAGCTCTCTGCCCCTCCCCCCTCCAACGGACCCCACACTCGCTCAGCTCTCTGCCCCCTCCCCACCTCCGACGGACCCGAGTTGGGTTTGGTCAGAGGGTAAGTGAGGTAGGGGTGTTGGGTTTGGTCAGGGGGTGAGGTGGGGGTGTCGGGTTTGGTCGGGGGGTAAGTGAGCCGGGGGTGTTGGGTTTGTTCTGGGGGGGTGGGAAGGTGTCGGGGTGGGTGAGGGGTGAGGTGTAGGTGTTGGGGTTGGTCAGGGGGTGTTGGGTTTGGTGGGGGGGTAAGGTGGGGGTGTTGAGTTTGGTTGGGGGAGTGAGGAGGGGGGCGGGGTTGGTCGAGGGGTAAGTGCGGTGTGGGTGTCGGGTTTGTTTGTGGTGGTAGGTAGGGGTGTCGGGTTTGGTTGGGGGGGAAAGTGAGGTGGGTGTCTCAGGTTTGGTCTACGGGGGGTGAGGTGTGGGTGTTGGTCAGGGGGTGTTGGGGTTGGTAGGGGGGAGACATGGGGGTGTTGGGTTTGGTTGGGGGGGTGAAAATGTGAGTCGGGGTTGGTCGAGGGGTAAGTGCGGTGGGGGTGTCGGGTTTGGTAGGGGGGGTGAGGTGGGGGTGTCAGGTTTTCTCTCTGCCCCCTCCAGGGCCGGCAACAGGAATTTTGGGGCCCCGTACGCAGATCCTGCGCCCCCCCCTCCCCCCCGGACGGTCTCCCGGCGCCCGCGGACCCCCCCAGCCAGTCTCCCGCCGCCCGCAGGGCCCAACCCCCGCATGCGCTCTGGCCACGTGGCCCGGCCAGGAGAAGCAAAGGGGGGCGGGGGGAGGCTGCTGGGTGCCGGGGGAGGGGGCTGATGAGCGCTGCCCAGAGCCGTGCCTTGCTGAAAGGCCCAGTGACAAGGAGGTACAGCTGCATACCGGGCCCGCCCCGGATTTAAGGGGCCCCCCCTTAAGTCCGGGGCCCGGTACAGCTGTACCCGTTGAACCCCCCTGTCGCTGGCCCTGGCCCCCTCCAACGGACCCCGCACTCGCTCAGCTCTCTGCCCCCTCCCCACCTCTGACTGACCCGAGCAACGCCGGGTATTTTCGCTAGTTTATTATATAGCTCAATAATAATTAATTATTGTAAATATTAACCACAATACTAATTATTAATTATATAAAAAGAGGAAGCTCTTTTTATTAAAAGATAATGAAAACGTTCAAGTTCCCAAGTCTTAGGGGCTTTGTAGCCATACATTTTGTAATCCATGGGAGAGCATTGGCGGCAGAAAGGTTTGTGTAAAATATAAATTATATGGCTTCTAAAATAGTCCACTCTAAATCTCTTAATTTTTAATAACTAATAGTTAATTGCAAAATTACCTAAGTCAAGGAAGCTTAAAATTAAAGATATTAATTGTTGCTGTGTCTTTAATTTGTAATTCCTGTGTAATCTTCAGCCAAAAGCTGGCAGGGAACAGTGAAATGTTTCTTAACACTCTTGGGGCAACAGCCAACATGTTTTCTGTATACAAAAGGGAAGTGCCTTTCTGTGAAGAAAGAGAAGTGACTTCCCTAGCAGTTCTGTCTGTGTCTGTGGAAAAGGGAAACAAACGAAGCAAACTGCTTTTAAGCTAAATTTGGCTTCATAAATTTAAAATTATTGCCCAGAAACCCTAAGTTCAGCATCTCTTTAAGCAAAGCTATGCCTGATGTAAATGCAAAGGTAAATCAGTAAGTAAAGGTAGGGTAAAAGCAAAGCCTGCTCATTCTTCCACTGACCTTCAAAATATGGGAGGGGAAGGAAATAGGGAAAGAAGCAAAAGTAAAGTTCTTGAGTAAAATAGTAGTTTTAAGTATATATATTGTTCTGTTGCTCACACATCAATATTGGCCAGATTGCCAGCCACCCAACTAATTGGGTTCCAATTTCTTACTCTTCATGGAGGAAGAGTTTGACTAATCACTTCTTGTCTGTTATTGAACCAGCTTGCTGCACAGTAATTCACCATGTTAACACTGCTGCAGCACAGAAAAAGTCCCAGTGTGTGGCTTTGTGTAGTACTGCTTGGAAGTGGCACCCTCAGGTGCTCTAGACTCCCACCTTGGCTTGCTGCACAGTAACTTGCTGTGCAGACAAGTCTGAAAACTCCCGATCTTAAGGATTCACTTCAGCTTTCTGGACCCAAATTCAAAAGACATTAAAAAGTTGGTGCTACTGCTTTCAAATACTGACATCAGGACTCAACCTATTTTGTCTTTATTTTCTGAAAATGGGATTCCTAATGCAAAAACCTAAGAATGGTTCCTCCTCGGGAACAGATTTTTGCATTGGAAATCAGTCAAGAGTAATAGTTGGAGATCTTCTCTGGTTACCCAGAAGTCCTCCAAGGAGATTTTTCTTGTATTATTTCATAGAAATGATCATTACAATATTATTATTTACATTATCTATTACAGTAGTTCTCAACATTTTCCATACCAAGACCCGTCTCCCATTAACTTTTGCATGTCAGGCCCCTCCTTGTAACTGGGATCCCCTCTCCCTTAGCAATATGGGGAGATGGGGTAACTGTGATCCTCTGTCTCCTCTTCACTCTGGATTCCCTTCCGGAAGGGTTACAGGAATGGCTGTTGGCCAGGCAAAGGGGTAGACTATAGAAAGGTAGGGTTCCATACCCACATGCTCAGGTCTGGGTGTCCCCTGGCTGGGGAATCTTTTTGTCATTGTTGTATTTATAGTAACTTGTTTTGATTTATGCTCATAAAAAAATTGCTGCTATTGAAGAATTCTACTGAGCACTGCTGGATGTTATTCAGCTAAGTGATACCCACCCCTCCCCCAGTTTACAATGACATAATTCTTATTTTGAGGCAGGAAATATGTGAAGGTGGAGCATGGGAGTATCATACTCAGTTATCAGGGAATCTGACATCTGTTATGTAAATACATGACACTTTCAGTAATTTACACCTCATTAGTAAGGTTCTGTAAAGAAATGCAGCATATTTAGACTCCAGTACTGGGAATGATTTTAAATTAATGGGGTCAGTAATAATTTTTACCTTTATCAAGAGTGCATGTAACACTGTGGGTCAAAGGTCAAAAGATGCTATGTACTGTTAGCTTAAGAAATGACACTCTTTTTGCTTATAAGGATTTATCAGCTCATTTTGTATGCCCCTGAGTTTGGGGATTTGGTCAATACAAGATTACTTTTCTATGGACATGAAAATGGTTAGTGACACTTAGTGTTATCTTTTAAATATTTGTTATTCTATTAACTAAAGTAAACTGATACAGTTCTTTTCTTTTCTTGTTTTTTATAACATAGTGATTTGGGTCATACCTAGGGCGACCAGATCAGAAGAGTGAAATATCAGGACACATTGGGGGAGGGAATGAGGGGGGAGCGGGGGTGCAAGGGGAGGTGCGTGAGCAGGGGGCGGGGCATGAGGGGGAGGGGCATGAGTGGGAGGGGTGGGACACAACAGGCACCCGTGTACAGCCCTGATCAGAGCCATGAGAGGGGGCACACAGCCCTAGGAAGCTGAAAAAGGGGTTGTAGAAACCACAGGGCCAGGGGTTAAATATACTATTATTTAGTTTATATATTTAATGAAAATAAATGAATAATCTGATAGTGCTATATTGTTATTGTTTTTATTTCGCGCCCTCCCCTCCCCCAGACACGCAGGGAAGACCTGACAGCCCTGCATGACTTGGTTTATAAAGGGTGGTGGGTGGCACCCTACGAGTGACTCGAACTTCGGGGGGAGAGGGCGGCTTTTTTTCCTTGTGTGCGGGGAACAGCAGTGCCAAACTGCCTGTTCCTGCACCCGGCTTCGACCTTTGGTCCCGGCCACACCACGTGCTTACCATAGAACCATGCCCCCCTGTTTTCCAATTGCACTTTTGTGCAGCTGTGCCTTGCATGGTTTTAAACTGCGCCTTGCGAGAGGTTTTCTGCGGCACGGCGGGGAAGATAGCAGAGGTGCTGGCTTTGTTGGCGGGCAGTTTTAAGGGCTTTCCCCCACCAGCACCCCCCAATGGGCCCCCACTGGCTAGCACCCAAAAACATATAAACCTCCCTCATTGCCCAGCCCCCTCCCCGTCCCCACCTCCCAGACACTCATCCCATCACACCCTGCTCCCTTCTCTGGCCACATTCACCAGCCCTACTGGGAGGTCTTGGGCTTCTAGGGTGAGAGCAACAAAGGGAGTCTCCAGACTCTTCAGCCAAAAGGAGTAGCTCTGTGGCTCTCAGGGGCTGGGAAAAGTGCCAGTGGGAGCTGCCGGAGCCTGGAGTGGGGCTTGCATCCAGGTAAGCATGCAAAGCCCCCTCCCCCAAGAGCCAGAGGGACCTGCCAGGGGCTGAGGTAGGGAGTCCCAGCAAAGCTTACCTGGGACTGCTCTGTTCTCCTGTCCCAGGAAATATCTGGCAGGCAGGTCCCTCTGGCTCTTGGGGTCAGGTCAGGATTGGGTCAGGGGGCAGGAACCGGGTTTTGGGGGACGGGGGGTGGCCGGGGACTCTCTGCCCACTCTGCAAGCAGCCCAATCCCTGAAGCATGCCTGGGGAGCTGCTTGCCCAGGCGCCGGCAGAGAGAGACCTTTCCTGACTCTCTGCCTGGGGCAGTGGCTGTACGTGGGGCTGATGATCACTGATGAGGGGCTGGGGGAGGAGGGTGGCCTGGGACTCTCTGCCTTCCCTCCCTCCCTCTGTCTGCGCTTGCAAGCAGAGCTCCCCTCCCCCGCAGAGTCAGCTGTGTGCTCCTGCCGGCAGGCGAGTGAATCAGCCGCCCTGCCGGCCGGAAAAGGTCCCGAATATTGGGACAACGGGCATCCCGACCATACTTTAGTCGGGACATGGGACAAGTCCCTTAAAATCGGGACTGTCCCGATAAAATCGGGACGTCTGGTCACCCTAGTCATATCTTACATCAGAGTAAATGAGGGCAGAATTTTTCCCATCATCATCAAGTTCAGTACTGATTTTAAACAAAGTGCACATACATTAATGATGTACAGTAGAACCTCAGTTATGAACGGACTAGTCAACCACATACCTCATTTGGAACTGGAAGTACACCATTAGGCAGCAGCAGAGACACCCACACACCAAACAGAGCACAGTGCCGTGTTAAACGTAAACCACTAAAAAAATAAAGGTAAGGAAACTGTTTCTGTGCTTGTTTCGTTTAAATTAAGGTGGTTAAAAGCAGCATTTTTCTTCTCCATAGTCAAGTTTCAAAGCTATAATCAGTCAATGTTCAGTTGTAAATTTGTGAAAGAACAGCCATAACGTTTGGTTCAGAGTTATGAACATTTCAGAGTTACGAACAACCTCCATTCCCGGGCTGTTCGTAACTTATATTTTTCTTAAGCACAGTGGGCTAGATCCTCAAAAAGACGTAGGCATTGCAATGCCTAACATTTAGATGCTCTGCCATCCTGTGGAATTTGCAACCTCAAACTAGGTTCCCTATTCAATGTATGGGGAGAATTAGGCATCTAAGGAACCAAGAAGGCAAACACATAAGCTAGCCAGTGGGAAATACTGATGGAAGGGACAGGGCTTAGGCTTCTCCCTTTATGTAGTTAGCTGCCTAACTGTGAGCCAGGCCAGTCCTTTCTCATGAAAAAAGGAGAAAGGGAGACACTCTCAACTCATTACAGCCAATACTACAATGGTCAGGGCAGTCATGTGGGAAACCTGTCTTCAAATCCCCTCTCCTTGATTTGGAGCAGAAATTGGAGCCCAAATCTTAAGCCTGGTCTACACTAGGGGGAGGGTTCGACCTAAGATACGCAACTTCAAGTATGTGAATAACGTAGATGAAGTCGGCACATCTTAGGCTGACTTACCGCTCCCCCGTCAACTCCAGCTTGCGCCTCTCGGCAAGCTGGAGTTCCGGAGTCGACAGGAGTGCCTTTGGTGATCGATTTATCACATCTTGATGAGATGCGATAAATCTATCACCAATAGATCGATCACTACCCGTCGATCCCGTGGGTAATGAAGACATACCCTTATAAACCTCCCTGACGAGTGCCCTAACAACTGCACTGTAGAGCCAATCTCCTGGTCCAGTGACTATTTATACAGTTTGAGAGCCCCCACCTGAGTATACCCAAGAGCCTGATGGTTAAGGCACACATAGGAAAACTGGGTTTGAGTTCCTATTCCAAATCAGGCAGAGTGTTCAAACCTGGATCTCCTACGTCCCAGGTGAGTGTCCCAACTATTTGACTGGTAACTATAATGGGATGGACACACACACACACACACCACACTTCCTGAACTGCTTGCCTCAGCTGTCTTTGATGCAGGTTAGGTGTGCTCTGAGCTAGCCCTTCCACATCAGGCCCTGCAGGTGAGATAAAGCAGGGAAACACCTCATCTGAGAATCCCGCCAGGGCTTTAGTGTGAGCTAAGGAGCTGAGCAACTTGGCAGAATCAAGATTTGGGGGAGGAGTGCATACCCACTTACAAAAAATTAGGTACCTACAGGGTTAGGTAGCAGCTGAGCAAAGATTTTGAGGAGCTCAGTGGTACCTAAATGTTGAATTTAGGCAACTAAATGGCTTTGTGGATCAAGTCCGGTGTTTACTACAGAAAGTGGAATTCAGATGCAACGTCCAGTTTCCAGTTGGATTTTTGCTTTTTACAGTTACCCTAAGTAAATCCTTTTGTGTATGTCTTCACTACCTACCGGATCAGCAGGCAGTGATCGATCTATCGGGGATCGATTTATCACGTCTACTGTAGATGCAATAAATCGATCCCCGAGTGCTCCCCGTTGACCCTGGAATTCCACCTCTGCGAGAGCAGAAGTGGAGTTGATGTGGGAGTGGCAGTGGTTGACTCGCCGCCATGTGGACAGCCAGGCAAGTCACCCTAAGATACGCCAACTTCAGCTATGCTATTCACGTAGCTGAAATTCTGTATCTTAGGTTGACCCCCCAATAGTGTAGCCCAGGCCTAAGACACTTGGTTACACTGGCACTTTATAGCACTATAAAGCCTCCAGGAGCGCTATAACTCACTACCCATCCACACCGGCAAGACATGTATTGAGCTATAAACCCAGTTATACCGCTCCTGGTAATCCTTCCTTCCCTGAGGATTAACAGTTATTGCGTATTCACTGGTCCGTATTATCTCAAGTGTGAATGGGTATTAAGATTACAATGCTATACCTGATCTCTGGAGATGCCCCAAGCCATTTAAGGCAATTGACGTCTCTTCCCTTTGTTTTGAACTCGGCTGGAGGATGCGGAAGTACGTTTTCAGAGTTTCTCTCTTAACTCGGCAAATAAGCAGTGCAAATGTTTACGGAGGGAGCTGTGTGACTGAAATTCAGAGCCTGCTAATTTTCTCTAATGGAA
The DNA here is from genome assembly GCA_032164245.1 of Sternotherus odoratus. NCBI lineage: Eukaryota > Metazoa > Chordata > Testudines > Kinosternidae > Sternotherus > Sternotherus odoratus. The sequence continues at coordinate 199,558,753 of JAVMKO010000001.1, read as the reverse complement.
ACTCACTGATAGCCAGTCTGCATGAAGTTCTCTCCCTCCACATACACACAACATGTTCCCCCTCGCTCCCCTCATTTGAAAAGCACATTGCACCCAGCTGAATGCTGGGATACCTGCCCTAATGCGCTGCTCCTAATGCCACCTGAAGTGCCGCAAATGTGGCCATGCTATAGCGCTGGCGAGTCTAAGTGTGGACATGCTCTATTGCAATACCTTTTGTTGTACACGGGGACAGCTATAACCAAAAGCGCTATAATCCTGTAAGTGTAACCATGCCCTTACTATTACTGGAGGCCAAAAGCCTAATGGGGAGAAATTTTCTCAAGTAAATCGTACGCCATTCTGCTTATTTTGTTAGCTTTGAATTATTAAGAAGAAATTGTTTGGTTTTATTCTTTGCTTTATGTGTTAATGATTGTTTTTGGAAGAATAGAAGTTTTATGGCTGTATTTCTTGCTTTTGAAATTATTTACTATTTTGTGTGTGAGTGAAGAACATATGGCATGCTATCAAAGAAGAGACAGGAGGCACCAGTATTCATGGGTCAGATGGTTGAGAGGGGAGTGGAGAAGTCAAGAGGCACCTTCTTATCAGAATCATCCTGATGGCAGATTAGCAACCCTAAAGCAAAGGCATACACCCTAAGGACAGGATAAAGAGTGAAGCCAGAGGGAGGAGATAAGAAACAGCTGTGGCTGCTCCCGGCAACAACCGAAAATAATGCTGATTCGGAGCAACCTTGACTACCTCGTGATTAACAGCTCCAGTGTGACACAGCAAGGTCCATAGACTTGTATGGGAACGTATTACTATAAAAGAAGGATGTATTGCGGTGGGACTTTGGGTTCATTCTGCATCAACATGGAAGCTTCAGATGCATCCAACAGAAACCCAGCTTCAGCTCCTCCCCGCCCTCGTGTGCAGTTTCAGCTGACAACTGGAACTGACCAATCAACACTGAGGACTGGTAACTATAAGATCCAACTGCAGAACCTTTTGGTGGGAAGGGATGTGAATGGAAGCATATGCTGATTTAAATGCTTAAACTGTACACTCAATAAGTGCATTGTCTTGCCTTGCCCCCTTGAAAAAGATTCAGTGTGCTTCTTATAAGCATACCAACATGAGTTCATCCTGGTGGTCACTCACCAGCTTGTTATTCTTGGATTCAACCACTGAATCCCACGTGCTCTTAGATTGGCAGAGATTCAATAGAGTCTAGGCCCGGTCTCTGATTCTGGGCCTTTAGGCTCACCCTCAGGCACACCCCTTCCTGAGAGACGGGGACTTTGCAGTCCAACTGCCTACACTCCAAAATTAGTGTCATCTCTCCCAAACCTCCCCAGTAGTTATTGCACATTCCCAGAGTTCCACCAATGCTAGGGAATCTCTGAGTTTCTGTTTCCTCTTTCAGGACTATGACACAAACAGACTTTGCAAAGGAATTTCTAAACCAAACACATTTTACTAACCAACAAAGCACAAGAGCTATATAGATCTATGGAAATTTTTCAAAAATGCATGCAACCTACCTCAGACCCTCCACAGTGGCCTTCCCACTCCAAGTGCCCTCTGCATTTTTTGTGTCATTTCAGATTGTCAGGACCCTATTCTCCTCCTGGTGTTGGTTTCCTCTTAAATGGCCAGTGAGGAAACCTTTATTTTATGAAGTGCCAGTCCAGTCTATCAGGTCACATTTCTGAGTGGTTTCAAGCCCCCTATCAGGTGATAAGGGGAATAACTGGTTAGGCAATAGTACTGCTGAAAAGGATTCAGGGATTATAGTGGACCACAGACTGCACATGAGTCGGCAACGTGATGCAGCTGCAAAAAAAAAAAAAAAAGGCTGATATGATCCTGGAGTGTGTTAACAGGAGTGTTGCATGTAAGACACAGAAGGTAATTGTCCCACTGTACTCAGAACTTATGAGGTCTAAACTGGAGTACTGGACACCACAATTTAGGAAAGATGTGGACAAACTGGAAAGCGTGCAGAGGAAAGCCACAAAACTGAAAAAGTTTTAGAAAACTTGACCTATGAGGAAAGGTTTAAAAACTGGGCATGTTTAGTCTTGAGAAAAGGAGACTGGGGTTGGATCTGAAAATGGTCTTCCAATATGTTACGGGTTGTTATAAAGAGGAGAGTGATCAATTGTTCTCCACCTCCACTGAAGGTAGGACAAGAAGCAAGGGAGATTTAGGTTAGATATTAGGAAAATCTTGCTAACTATAAAGGGAGTTAAGCTCTGGCACAGGCTTCCAAGGAAGGTTGTGGTGTCTCCATCTTTGGAAACTTTTAAAAACAAGTAGGATAAACACTTGTCAGGGATGGTCTAGGTTTACTTGGTCCTGACACAGTGTAAGTGGCTGGACTTGATGACTTCTCAAGGTCCTTTCCAGCCCTACATTTCTGTGATTCTATAATTCACTGATTGGTGACAAGCCCACCTGAGAGAACTGGTGTCTCAGGACTACAGCCAGCTCATTGTCCGAGAGTGTTCCATTTGACCAGGAGACTCTTCAGGTCAACAACTCTTGATTACTCTGCACTGCTAGCTCCCTGGTAGCACCTTTTGGGGGACATCCATGCTTCTGAAGTGAGCATGCTTCCCAGTATGAGCAAACAGCTCTGCTTGAGATGGCACAGTATAAATAGCAGTGTAGCCAGTGTAGCTGGCTGCCTGAGTACAAACCCAGCCAGAGCCCCTCACTATGTGCTTGAGTGGCTAGCCCAAGCCACTACCTGCGCGACCCCCAGCTACACTGCTATTTTTAGCATGCTAGCTTAAGCAGAGCTAGTGCTTATCTGTCTACTCACATTGGGAAGCATGCTCCCAGCTGCTGTGAAGATGTACCCTTAGAATCCCAGTCCAAGATGGAGATTTAAAAAAAAGCACCAGCGAAGGCACAGAAGCATTTGCAATCAAGGTGGTGTTCGCAAGGCAAAATGGGAGTCTGTAGTGGGATATGACTGTATCCAGGGAGAGCAATCCCTCACTCACATCTAGTACAGAGATGCTCAGACACCACAATGATGGACAAGAAGCTGCAAGCTACAGAACAGGAATATCAGTGACATGTTCAATCACATAGAGAATGACTGACTCAGCAAATTCTCTTGGTTCCCCAGTGCTTTCTTGCACTGATGAGGCTACACTTTCTCCACAACTTTTAACAGTATCATTTTCCTCAGTGACTGCTAATTTTCATTCTCATTTTAAGTATGTGAGGTGGTGTTGCTTGGCAACACCAGTTATGAGTTGGTAGCTGTTTGGCCTAGACTAGAGCATGCCTCTTCAGAGACATTTTGTATAGAAATATCCTTTCATTATTGCGGAGTGCTATTCAAATTTTCTCCCTACCCATTTAATTTTGTAAGTGCTCTTTTAAAAGAAACACAATTAAAAGAGATCAGTTTAATTTCAGGCAGTGGGGCTTCCTCATGTAACAGAGGAAAAAGGTCCTAATAACTCCCCAAAGCCTTCCTATTAGCCGTAAGATCAAAGCATATGAAACACCCTCAATTGTGAACCACTTGTGCCTGACTTCTCCTATTGCTATAATTTATCTTTCAACTCCACCATTAATGCTATAATTTTCATAAAGAATGGAGGATTCTCTAAGGGCTTGTCTATAAATGTAACCCTTCTGCCCATCAGAGTTGGCAGTAACAAAGGTCGGGTTCAGTATCTTGGGGTTCTGTTTCAATAACACAATGCAAAACTGGCTCGAGCCCCCACCCCTGTGACCTGGGACAAATACATATCACCCCCCTGGGCGCCTCCAAGAGGCAATACTTCCCGTCTCGCAAGCACAGAGTCTGAGTGTAGCAAAAGCCTTTTAATAAAGGAGGGAAACAACACGGCATTATGTTGGGGAAACACCACAGACAGGATTCATAACACAAACCATGAGCAAAAGACTCATCCCCGAGTAAGTCTGCCAGTGTCCTTCCCACCTCCAGGTCTTAAGTCCAGCAACCCAACAGTCGCCCCTCCCACAGTTTCTGCCCCTGGTCAGTGCAGCCACAGAGTGGTTCTTGAGTCCAGCAATCCAGTCACCCCCCTCACTGATTCTGTCTTTCGCCTATGAACTTTTATTTGTCTCACTTAGAAACCAGAGAAGACTGGCGGTAAACTCTATCTAAGGCTAAATACTGGCACGAGACAGACAGTTCATGAGGCAATTTTTACTGCATGGCATCAGGGTCCACACAGACGTTTCGTGAGCAGCAGTCTAGTGCAGCATAGGCTTCGTACCACAGCTTGCCACAAACTAAGTGTTCCTTTTAGACAAGCCCTGACTCGATCAGCAGATGACAATATGACACACAATGACTTTTTCTCAACCTGTTGGAAATATCTTTCTGATAGTCATGGTTTCAAATGTCAGTTCAATGCCCTTTTCCCCTCCACTTTAAGGCATTGCCATAACTGTATATGAATTCTAGGTATTTTGTGAGGTAGACAGGTCTTAATTAATAGACTCCTGTTGAAAGTGACACTAAAGGAAGGTTGCTCGTGAGGATTAAGGATCAGTCTTGAAGCCTTGGATTCTATCCTCATTTCTGCCACCAATATCCTGTGTGACTTTGGACAAGTAACTTGGAAAGCAATTTCAAATGCTATAAGACCCAGGCTTTCGAAAGGCAAGGAAAGTATGGAGTATAGAGAAGGATGAAGGTGGAGCTGGGGCATATGCACCTCTGAATTAATTATTAAGCTAATAATAGCACTGCCTGCTGATAGTGCGACGACACAACCATCGAGTATTTCAAGTCACACACCCCCCACACAGCAGTCCACTCCCAGAAAACAGTGGCCCTATCTGCAGCTCTCCACTACTCCTTGCCCAGAGCAGCTCACCAGCTCATCCGTCCCACAGGTAAAGGGTACACCCACAACTTGTGACTGAGCAATCTGGGGGGGAGCATGTGACCCCCCAAATGCCGCCCCACACATATCCCTGCTAAGACCTTCTGCTGTCTGCAGGGGATGCCATGTTTATGTGTCTCTATCAGAACAACTTTGACATAAAGCTGGAGAGAGCCTCAGGGGACCTAGGGTTGCCGGGTATCAGTTTTTGATCAGAACACCTGGTCGAAAAGAGACTCTGGCAGCTCTTCTCAGCACCACTGACCAGGCCATTAAAAGTTCAATTGGCAGTAAAGGCAGGTTCCCTTGCCAGGTCCACATGACTCTCAGGAAGCTGCCGGTACCTCCCTCTAGATCCGAGGTGGAGGGACGGCCATGGGGGTTCTGCACTTTGCTCCCATCTCCAGGACCAGTTCAGCAGCTTCCATTGGCCAGGAACCACTTAGTCATGCCTCCACCTAGGAGCTAGAGGGAGATGTTGCTGCTCCCCAGGAGCCTCCTGTGGTAAGCACTGCCTGGAGCCAGCCCCCACTCCCATGCTCCATCCTCCTGCCCCAGCCCTGAGCCCCCTCCTGCACCCCAAACCCCACCACTCCCCAGAGCCCACATCCCCAGCTGGAGCCCTCACCCCCATAGACAACAACTTCCTGTCAAAGCCCAGATCCCCCTCCTCCACCCCCTCATTACTGGTCCCACTCCTGAGCCCACACTCCCAACCCAGAGCCCTCAACCCCCTCCCACACCCCAATCCCTTACCCCAGCCTGAAGCCCATTCTTGCACCCCAAACCCTCATCTCCATCTCTACCCCAATCCTCTGCCCCAGCCCATGAAAATGAGTGAGCAAGGGTAGGAATAAATGGTAAATTTTCAGAATTGAGAGGGGTAACTAGTGGTGTTCCCCAAGGGTCAGTCCTAGGATCAATCCTATTCAACTTATTCATAAATGATTTTGAGGAAGTGGTAAACGGTGAGCTGGCAAAGTTTGCAGTTGATACTAAACTTCTCAAAATGGTTAAGACCCAAGCAGACTGTGAAGAACTTCAAAAAGATCTCACAAAACTAAATGATTGGGCAACAAAATGGCAAATGAAATTTAATTTGGATAAATGTAAAGTAATGCACATTGGAAAAAATAACCCCAACTATATATACAATATGATGGGGGCTAATTTAGCTACAACTAATCAGGAAAAGGATTTTGGAGTCACCATAGATAGGTCTCTAAAGACATGCACGCAGTGCGCAGTGGCAGTCAAAAAAGCAAACAGGATGTTAGGAATCATTAAAAGATAGAGAATAAGATGGAGAATATCTTATTGTACTTATATAAATCCATGGTGCACCTGCATCTTGAATATTGTAAACAGATGTGGTCTCCTCCTCTCAAAAAGAATATACTGGCATTAGAAAAGATTCATAGAAGGGCAACTAACATGATTAGGGGTTTGGAACAGGTCCCATATGAGGAGACATTAAAGAGACTTTTCAGTTTGGAAAAGAGGAGACTAAGGGGGATATGATAGATAGAGGTATGTACAGTTATGAATGGTGGGGGAAAAGTGAATAAGGAAAAACTATTTGCTTGTTCCCATAATATAAGAACTAGGGGACACCAAATGAAATTAAAGGGCAGCAGGTTTAAAACAAATAAAAGGAATTTCTTCTTCACACAGCACACAGTCAACCGGTGGAACTCCTTGCCTGAGGAGGTTGTGAAGGCTAGGAGTATAACAGAGTTTAAAAGACAACTGGATAAATTCATGGAGGTTAAATCCATTAATGGCTATTAGCCAGGATGGGTAAGGAATGGTCTTCCTAGCCTGTTTGTCAGTGGGGAGTGATGGATGGCAGGAGAGAGATCATTTGATCATTACCTGTTAGGTTCACTCACTCCGGGGCGGCACCTGGCACTATTGGTAGACAGGATACTGGGCTGGATGGACCTCCATTCTTATGTTCTTATAAGGGTGGTGGAGAACAGGCAACAGAGGGAGAGGGGATGAAGTGAGTGGGGGTGGGGCCTCGGAGAAGGGGCAGGGTGGGGCAAAATGTTCAGTTTTCTGCAAATAGAAAGTTGGAACCCCAGTCAGCACAGAGCCTGCACATGAGATCTTCTGCATGGATCTTTGAAAATGTGAAGGCTTTATTGGCCAAAACCTCTGCTTCATCCTTGTTCAGGGAGAAAAGAGCACACCTACCCCTTACAGGTCAATACAGTGCAGGCTTTATCAGGGACCTTCTCCCCAGTCAACTCCCAAGGCTGTTCCAACAGGAAATGATGGCCTGTGTCTAGGATAACTTTAAACCATGTTGTCTCCTCTTCCTTCTCAATAAAGCTTTGCTAGAACTATTCACTTAGAAAGAAAATTTGATAGTTCCCAATTTAAAGTTTTATACAACAGATTCACAGTTTTCAAGAGACACGATTTTCATTGGCCCTTGATCACTGTTTACTGAATACAGTATTTTAAAATTAACTAGCTGAAATACCCAGCGTTGCTCGGAGTATTTGTAATTGGAAACTGGGATGTTGCTCGGGTATTTTCCTTTAATCGTATTTGGCGTTGTTCGGCTGTTTCTATGGCCCTGGATTGATAATTTCGTATTCTATTATTATGTAGCCATTTCTCACGTTGTTCAGAAGTCTCATTTTGTATAATTAATTTCATTCTCTTGCATTTAGATGTGGTTTCTCTGATACATTTTCGCTCGGCATAACGAATAGGGTTCTTTTAAAGAAAAAAACAGTGTATTTAATTATGTTAGTGCTACACAACACTAAGCTCTCTGGTTATCTGTATTATTACATCATAACTATGTCACAGACAACAGCATGTGTTAACCTGCTGCCCAGATGATGTTATGTGAGCTGTGTAGCTGATGTTAATGAGCTGTAAAGAATTTCACCCCCCGGGGGTGTAAGAGGTGAGATTTGAAATTTTTTTGATTCTTACCCTGATTAGGACCCTAAAGCCTATAACTGTACCAAATTTCAAGTATCTAGCTGAAACGGTGTGGAAGTAGTAAGGGAACATACATACATACATACATCATTTGACTTTTATATAGAGAGATTTACATATCCCCTTTTTACTGCATGCGCCTGAAAACTATTTTTTCATTCCCTGAACTATGACTAATCCACAGTAACACTGAATGTCATACTTGCAGAACCATCTTTTAAATACAGCTGTAACACCACAAGTCAGAGATACTAGGACTATTAGCAATAGTACTTTCCTTGAATAAAGGAACTGGACCATGAGTATTCATTTGGGGGGGAAAATTGGGACAAAAATAAAGCAAGATTTCTTACTAGTTAGCACAGAGACAAATAACTACTCTGCAAAACCTACTAAAATTAGCAATCAACGGGATTTCTAGTCTTCTTAACATTATAAGACACCATACATTGTGATTAATGCATGGGAACATACATAGGGTCAATTAGCTAGTACAAGTAACCAAAATTAGCAAATTACTATTATACCATTTCCACTGCATTGTATTTTCTTTCTTCTCCTTCTGTCCCCTGCTATCCCTGACACTTATTCTTCCAAATGTAAGTTTTTGGAAACTATTAAAATTATTTGTTCTATTATAGATTAATACTTCTCTAGAGGCACAGATGCCAAGATCATTTTCTAAATCATATGTCTCCTTCACTGTCTATCCCCTCCTGATTAGTCAAAAAATAGAAACTTTTAGGGTACTTTCTCTTCCTCCTCTTTTATGAACCTCTCTCTTGTGCTGGCAGCAGTGTTCACACTCTGATGCTGATTCTGAAGCTTCATTCCCTGATGAAGTACCTAACCATCTGGGGGGTTACATCCCTGTGCAAAGGGGACACACAAGGTTTATGTACCACTTAAGTCTCACTTACGATTAATTTGGTGGACTGAAGTGGTTCAAAGGCCTCCTGCTGAGTTTCTGTATGAAGGGGTAAATTGAAACAGCTGGTCTTCAGTGATCAAATAAGAAAACAAGACTTCAAGCTCAGCATTCCATTTGGGAAGAAAAGAAAAAAAGAAAAGATGGTAAATCAGAAGCATCTTTTCACTGACATCACTGGGAATGGGAAAATAGTGCCGCTGAATATACTAATATCTCTAGAAGTGCTACTGCTGTTAGCCCATCTCAGTTGGAGGGTAAATTTGGACATTAAGAATGAAAAAAGTTCTCTTTATAACTTTAAAAAGCTTTTAAAAAATGATAAATGTAAAAAGATGAAATATGTACTAAAAATTGAATGTCCTAATAGTTACTGTAGACTGTTGTCACTGATTCCACCTGGTGCTATCAAAAACATTCCAAATACTGATTTCATAGTTTGTGTCATTAAACAAATGACGACCTTGTATTAGCTGTGGGTCTCTATCTAATCCTGTTGTATACTATGTATTTCATTTAAATCAACTCTGGGTACAGGTCCTCTGGGTATGACCCACTTTTAAATCCTTGTACAGTCTAAATAAATTTGAACTTAGATCACTGCATTCTATTTGATATGCCTGAATGAGTTTAATCTGGCTCTTCTTGATGACAAATGAATGAATCTCCTTAGCCAGTGCAAAGGAGAGAGGTTTTGATTCATTGTAAGGAAACTCTTACTGTGCACCCAAAAGGAATGCATTTTTTTCTGAGAGGTGCCAGGAAGAGATAGGGACCTTTCTTAGGAGAATACTACAGTAACTCCTCACTTAAAGTTGACCCAGTTAAAGTTGTTATGTTATTAAGTCACTGTTCCACTAGAAGACATGCTCATTTAAAGTTGCACAATGTTCTAACCCCTTTGTCATAAATATAAAGAGAAGGGTAACAACCTTCATGTATGGAGTAATATAAAATCCCTTCTGGCCAGAGGTACAGAATCACTTACCTGTAAGGAGTTAATCTGTTCAATTAACACCTGACCAGAAGGACCAATAGGGGGGAAAAAAGATATTTTCAAATCTGGGGTGGGGGAGGTTTTGTTTGTGCTCTTTGTGTTGTGCTCTCTCGGACAGAGAGAGTCCAAGGCAGAAAAAAAAATCTCCTATTGGAATGATACATATAAAGTTTAAAAAATTGTAAGTAATAGCAAGGAAATTAGGTTATCTTTTGTTTTAGCTTGTGAATTTTACCTATGCTAAGAGAGAGGTTTGTTCCTGTTTTTTGTAACTTTGAAGCTAATCCTAGAGGAAAATCCTCTGTGTTTTAAATCTTTTTATATGCCCTGTAAAATTACCTTTCATCCTGATTTTACAGGTGTGATTCTTTTACTTTTTTTAAAAAAAATTCTTCTTAAGAATCTGAATGATTTTCAGTGTCCTAAAGACCCAGGCGGGTTGATCTGTGCTCACTTTGTAACCAATTAGTTAGTATATTATTCTCAAGCCTCCCCAGGAAAGGGGTGAAGGAGCTTGGGGGGATATTTGGGGGAAACAGGAACTCCAAGTGATCCTTTTACTGAATCTTGGTCTAAATCATTTGGTGATGGCAGCGATACCATCCAAGGACAGGGAAAGGATTTGTGCCTTGGGGAAGTTTTTAACCTAAGCGGGTAGAAGTAAGCTTAGGGCATCTTTCATGTAGGTCCCCACATCTGTACCCCAGAGTTCAGAGTGGGGAGGGAACCCTGATAACCCTCCACCCCTCCCCCAAGTGCCTCCTGCACACCAGCAGGCCCTGAAGATCAGCACCTCCCCCCTCCCTCTCCGCACCTCCCACTTGCTGCAATTAGCTCTTTTGCGACGTGCAGGGAGGCTAGGAAGGAGGAGGGAGAATCAAGACCATGCGCACTCAGGGGAGGAGGAAGAATTGGGCATGAAGAGGCAGACTGGGGGGTAGAAAGGGGGAAGGGGTGGGGCTCTACAGGAAGGGGAGGAGTGGAGGAGGGGTCTGGGACAGAGTCGGGGGTTAAGCATCCTCAAACGTTTTGAAACGTCGGCACCTGTGGCCCCAGACACCTATGGCTGTCTCCAGCTATGCAGAGATATAGAGGCCTAGTGCTTCTGCGTTATGTGTCCCAAGCCTACCATGCAACCTGGCAGACTGGTTCCCTTTGGAGATGACTGCTCTCCCCAGTACACCGGGGGATGGCAGTGTTCAGTGACTAACTGGAGCAGGCATTTGTGTGATCTGCTGCTCAGAGGCCAGCAGAGACATCCCCACTGGCTGCTAGGGAAGGATGCAGCACAATGTCCCTTCCTATGTGCTCCTGCTTGCCTGTTCTACCTGGCTCCTGTGTCAAGTCCAAACCCGCAGAGCTTGCATGGGGAGGACTCTGCAGGCCGAGGAGTGGGAGTGTTGTTGGCCCACACTCTCACCAGTGCTCCTATGGCAAAACATCCCATGAAGAAAGCCAGCACACTTAAGATCCGCCAAAATAGGTCTTAAGTTTGACGTAAATGGTTCATGGGCCTCGTGATGGACTCTGTGCTGGGACGAATCTCACCCACAGGTAGTGTGGTACCTCATGGCGTGGACCATTATTTCAGTAAGCTTCATTAATAACTATTAACAATCTTCTGTTGTGTACCTCCCTACACACTGATTCAGGCAATGGAGGAGTTGAAATATTTCTTCTGTGATTTTTATAGTGCCATTCCACTCTGAAAAGTGGCTATAAAAATAGTATCATGAGATTCTGTTTCACATTGTTTCACAGAGACTCCATGTTAAAGTTGCTGACTTGCAACTTTGAAAAATAGTTATTTTAGCTGCCATCTATGGGTACAGGAAAAAAAAAAGCTGTGTTATTTGTCAGGATTGTGACGCACCCCTGCTTCATTCTATTCCCATAAAGAAAATTTCATTTAGGTGAAGTCAAGATGCAGTCCCATACCAATGGATTGAGTGTATGTTACCTTTCAAGAACAACAGATGTAAAACAAAACAGGTTAGAAAGAAATCTAGGGAGTGTAGTTAAGGTTGCACTCCTCAAACAAGGCCCTAGAGTACCTTAACTCTGCCCCATAAAGAAGCCATTCTACCATATTCCTTTGTGCTGTTTTGGCAACACAGAACAGCTATAAACACAGGTAAGCCTGGCTTGTTCCTATTTTGCATCATCCGAGGCCCACAAAGAAGCAAGAGCAAGCTAGCAAATTTAGTCCATGATGTTTGTAGGCGGAGACCTACATATACCACTCGGATAATTCTCTACCACATGGAATTATAGTACTCAACCCTGTAAGGCAGGGGTCTCAAACATGCGGCCCGGGGGCTGCATGTGGCCCGCGAAGCCCTTCCCTGCGGCCCGCCAAGCTTCCTGTTGTCCCCCCCCATAGCAGTTTGCGGGAGGGAGGGGCCAGAAGCAGAGGCTTCTCTGCTGCCTGGCTGGGCCGCGCGTGTTTCTAGCTCTGGACTTCCTATATTGCTCTTGCTTTGTTTGCCAAACAGCTGTTGGTGGTGCCTAGCGCTTTCCAGGAGGGAATGGGGAGCTGTGTGCTCAGAGGAGGAGGTGGGGCAGGGGTGGGACCTCTTGGAAGGGGTGGAGTGGGAGCGAAGCCAGGGCAGCGAGGGCAGGGTGTGTGTCAGTGGTCCGGCCCTCGGGCCAGTGCACTAGTCCTCATGGAAGGGGTGGAGTGGGGGCAGAGCCGGGGCAGCAAGGGTATGTGTGTGTGTCAGTGGTGCGACCCTTGGGCCAGTGCACTAGTCCTCAAGCGGCCCTCATGGTCATTTGAGTTTGAGACCCCTGCTGTAAGGTCCTCAGCACCTCATAAGAGGAGATGAGTGTCCCCACACACAGCAGGTCTAAACCATCAATTAGGAGTAGAAAGACGACTGCCTTAAGAATGCTATTTCTCTAATCAGGAATGTCTGATACATCACTTTTTAACATACTGAAGGCCAGAAAGCAGCACAGCCATTGTGTGATTTAAGATTAACACAGTGGGGTTTGTGGTTACTGATTTATTTTTTTTAACTATGTGCAATGATGAAAAATTTTCCAATTTTCTTCAGGGATCTACATGGGACAGAGTTAAGGTAGTTTAGGAGGGGAAGACATTTTATTTGAGAAGTGCATCGTTAGATCTGTATTTCCTGAGTTTCTAATTATTAGTTTTTTGCCCCTAACTTTCTTGAAAGATCTTGTAGATGCAAACTGCCATCACTGCCACCAGCTGAATTACCATGACTGAGTTTCATTATGAACTTCATGCACTGTTTCTATGTGTCATTCTCACTTTATGACATCCCAAAAGGTGCATCGTCAAAAACAGTAGCCAAAGAACTACTGAGCATTCCCTGCTCCCCCAAGCAAGCTGTCATAGCACATTTAATCCCACTGGGGATTAGAACATACTAAAGACTTCATGATAGTAATGTGATACTCCACGATTTGATCAGCATGCCAGTTCCAAGGTTGACAGCACCAGTATCCTCACCCCAAAATGCAGCATGTTCATACTCTGATTTATCTGATTACCACAGCCCAACATTCTCCACTGGCTTCCAAAGCAAATCTCACTTGATAAATAGCAAGGGGGAAAGATGTTTCTTGCCAGAACTACTACATGACTCAGCGGAAACAGATTCCTGGTGAAAGTTTTACATACTGTTGCAGGGTCTATGGGCTCAGGCACTAGACATCTTTAAATACAATCCACATAAAATATCATTAGAAAGTGTTGAAAGTAGAGCTGGCTAAGATGTTTTGGTGGAACTGAGTCAGGCAGTCAGAGGGCCAGCTAGCCAGGGATCTGGGCAACCTGGGAAGCTGCTGGGGATCTCCGGGAGCTACGTAGCCCAAAGAGCCTGGCAGCTTGAACAGGAGGCTGCTGGGTAGTCAGGCAACCCAGGGAGCACAATAATTCACCAGGTGTCCAGCTTCCTGTCTAGACATTTTTGAAGAGTCTATTTCTGTTCTCTCAGAACTATTTTTGAAAATCCATTCTATGGGAAATTTTTCATTTCTGACCTTTTGTTCTGATGCAGAATGGAAACATTTCAGAAGTGTGGAATTTTCTATTTTGATTTCATTAGAGTTTTAAAAATACTAAATATTGATAATAAATGTTATATATATTTAATAACATGGCTATTATATAAAACATAACATTTTCATATAAATTAAAAGCCAGAATGAAAGATTCAAACATTATCAACATGAAAAGTTTTGATGTTTTCAAATAAAAAAAAATTCTTCTCAGGGAATTCTTTTAGATTGCAAACATGGGGAAAAATAAATTCAGTTTGTGTAATGACCCAGCCAACTGCTTGAAATGGGCCATCCTGGTTATCACTAGAAAAGTTTTTTTTCCCTTCTGCTGCTAATAGCTCATCTTAATTGATTAAGACACTTAAAGTTGGTATGTCAACCTCCACCTTTTTATGTTCTCTGTATATATCTTCCTACTGTATGTTCCACTCCATGCATCTGAAGAAGTGGGTTCTAGCTGTTCCCCTTCATATAAATAAATTAAATATTTATTAGCCCCAAGAGAGAGAAACACATATCAGGGTACCCCCCTGGCAAAATTTAGCTATAAACTAAACATCATATCACAATTATTAATGGTGTCCGTGACATCCTTTTGCACAGGAGAAACTAGGGAAATCCTACAGTCTTTCTTCTAATTGTTTAATTCATAAGAACAAGATTCCATGACTATAGCCTGTCTCCACAGATGTTTAGAAAACCCTGAAGCATCACAGAACTCCCCCCCACACACACACACACACACTTTCTGTCATTCCTATGGAAGAATAACACAATGAAAATGTGTCAAGATGATGCATTGCGGTTTCCAGAGCTGCATGAGACAAATAGATCTATCAACCCAATAATGCCCCTTCTATCCCTCATATCATTCTCTGAAATGATCTAGTATCAAGCAAAAATAACCTTGTTGTATGGATAAAGCATGATTTTACTCAACAGTAGTTTACCATTCCCCTTGTGAATTCTTCACATACAACTGTCTTCTCTAAATGAAGAGATTGAATGATTTCTTCATCTCTAATGCCCAAAATATCACGGGCCTGATTTTCCACTGCCTGGCATCTTGTGTAGTCATTTACATCTGTACAAAATGAACTGAAAGCACTGCATTCTGATTGGGTAGCATTTTTCACTCACTTTGCACACGTGTAAACCACTACAAAAAGCAGTGAAGAATCAGTATTTGCAATGCATTAGGTAGTGATGCCCTATGCTTCCTTTCTTCCTACTCAAAAACAAACAAACAAAACCACACACACCACAGGCTGAACAAGCATCAATCATTAAGCCCAGCTGACCATGCCAGCTACATGTTTCAGATCCACTCCTGCCTGGAGTAGACAAAATACCTTGGATCTTCTGGGCCTGTGGAGAGAAGAGGTTATGAAGGAACAGCTCCAAACTAGCCATAGAAATATCTAGGAGCAGATTGCTCAGGGGATGCAGGAGGTGGTGTACAACAGGGACCAGCAGCAGTGCCACTTAAAAGTCAAGGAGCCTCTGCAGGCATACCACTAAGCCAGAGACCACAACAATCAATCCAGTGCAAAGCTGCTGCTTTTACAAAGGGCTATGTGCCATACATGGCAGAGACCACCCCCCTCCCGCCCCACGGCACCATGGATACCTGTGAGGATCCCAAGGCACAGGCCCCTGCCATGAACAGTGAGGAGGAGGAGGTGGTGGATGAGGAAGAGGAAGACTATGGGGGAAAGGTGACTGGAGGATCCAGATGTGCAGCAAGCCAAGACCTGTTTTTGACTCCACCACAGTCCAGCCAGTCCCACCAATCAAGCATAGGCAAAGCCAATGCAGGGGAAAGAACCTCAGATAAGCATGTAGATACATTTTCAATTACAGTGATTTCCCTCCCACAAAGTAGCAGGACATATCTTTGACTTTTTATTAATTTGCTCAGGCTTGAAGAAGTAGCTGTGCAACCAAGAGAGGTAGAGTTGTTATCTACGTTTTATTTCCCTCCAGATTTAAGTAGTGGGGGCATGCAGAGCAATTTGGTTCTCTCTGTAGGGACTTCCCTTGAACCCTCCTGAGAAATCTTGATGAAAATTTCCTGGAGGTTCTCTTAAACGCTCTGCTGAAGGTTTCTAAGGAGGGCTGCCTTATTTTTTCCTCCATGGTAGAACATTTCCCAATACACTCAGCAGGCATCATTGCAGTACACAGACTAGCAACATACAGGCCCAGGAAGCTTTGGTATGATAGTAGCTCTCTCTGGCTTTGTACCCTTTTGTGGTATAGTCATAGCCCATTGCTTTCCAGAGGCTAGACTCCATGAGCTGAAACCAGCTTTGCACACTCCACCAGAACCAAGGCCATTTTGGTTTTGTTCCCACTTTTAATATCTGGGAACTGTTCATATACTGTGATGCTGAAGGCTATATAAATAGAGAGATGGTCTAAGTGCTATGCTACTAGGTTTAAACATAGATGGCAATGTTAATTGTTCAGTATTGCACATGAACTGGTTTCAGACATTTTCAGTGTTCAGCGGCAATATCTCTGGTAAGGATTATTAGATTCCTCTCTCTCTCTTCTGACTTCTTTCCCCAACAGGGAGAAAATTGAAAAGCAGCTCAGCAGTGACAGGAAAACCGAAGCAACAAAGTGTGTGTAAGCGGGCCTCTGACCGCCCTCTTCAAAATACAGGCAGGAGACTGCTTTTGGCTTCACCAGTGTCTTTATTTTGCTCACACACAGTGCAAAACCCCCACCACCTATATACAGCTTTCTATACGAGTACAGCTTAGGCTCAGCCCTCAGTCTGGCTGGCCTCAGGACTAGCTAGCTCCTGCAGGCTTTCAGCCTCAGCTAGCTTCCTCCTCTTCAGCTTACTCCCCTGCACCTTCTCTATCTCTGTCTGTCTGTCTCTTTCTCCTTCTCCTTCCTCCTTCCTACCTCTTCTCTCTGGCTTCCTCTCTGGCAGGCTTTATAGCCTCTGGAGGCATCCAGGTGGAGCCCATTAAGACCTCTGCAGCCCAGGGCTACCCCCAGGTAGCTGATTAGCCTTCCCTAGCAGGGAAGGCTACAGAGGCTTCTCCCTTTTGCTGGGCTTGGAGGGAGCAGGGGCTGACTCAGCAGGCGCTGGTCAGCTGCCTGCTACAGTGTGCTTGTTAGAGCATGCAAAGCCAGGGCTCAGAAACAGCCAGACATGGTATTGATACTTCTCGGAGTCTACAGTCTTAATCTAAAGCTTTCTTTTTTATTTTTCAAAAGTCAATTTCTAGCTATTATGTTTGTGGGAAAAAAACCTCAGAAATGTGAAGCAAGCATAAACTATGGGTGTGTGAGTCTGCAAAGAGCCTGGAACCATAGGAATGTGCGATGCAAACTGCCACATCCATCATCAGATGCCCAATGATAATTTGAATGTCAGTATTGATTACTGTTTCATTCCTCATACAAGAAAGGAGATGAAGGGGCATGTTGCGTCTTGCGTGAGGGTTCCGCTCCACTGTTACCGGGTAAAGCAGAAACTGAGTATAGCTGAAACCCATTGAGTTCAATGGCAGGTGAAATCACCCACCCTACAGAAAGGTTTTACATTTTTATTTTTCCCTTTCTTTTTTTTGCAAACCGCGTAAAGCGAAAATCCCATATGTTAAATGCACCTAAGATGTGACATGCCTGTACATTCGAAATGATAGGCTTGGCAGACAGCTAAAGATAAAAACACACATCACAAGAAGATGAATGATGAGAGAAACAGGGTCTAGTCATCATCTTCCCTGGTTACTAGACTTAGCCATACCTCTAATTTCAAATGTTTCTGTTTAAGTGTAAATGCACTTGTTTATTTATGATGCCAGAGTGATGGTTGAGGAGTGAACTGGGTAAACCAAGATATTTTGAAAAGGCTTTCCAAACCAAACACAAGGGACAGCCTGAAAGAAGGCAGAGTGACACTAGTGAAGAGGATGTTGAAAGTAGCACCATCAGTAGAGTGGAGGAGGCAAGGGGAAGACAGAAAAGAAGATCAAAGATGTAGACAGAAGCTGAGTGATGCAGGGCCTTGAAAGCAAAAACAAAAAGTTGAAACTTGTTGTGTACAAAATGTGGAGTCAGAGAAGTAACTCAAAAAGGGGGTGCTATACTAAAAACATGGTATTGGGTGAGAGAGATGAATCTGGCAACTGCATTTTGGATGGACTAGAGGGGAGACATGTTAGTAATAAAAAGACAAGAGAGGAGGAAGAAAGGATGAGATTAAATCTTGGATGACTGAGCTGGCCACTGGGATGGAACAGAAGGTAAGGACTTTTGAAATGAAGTGAGGAAAAAGCTGAAAAATTTGACCACCGCATGGATTTAGGATGTGGAAGAAACAAGGGTTGAAGATGAGCTGCAGTTTGTGACCTAACAATTCTGATTCTTTTAATAGAGACTTTGCAAAACAATCAAACAAACACACATGTTTATAAATATGCTATTAAAGACCTGATTTCCAGACGACAGATGGTCGGCACTTTCTGAAAAATCAGGCCCCTTTAAAATGGATATTCAAAATCTGGAGTCATTTGAAAATCTTGACCTCAGTCTATCAAAATCAAAGGCCAGTATATCAGCATATCAACATTAGTCAGAATTATACCAGAGACAAAGGGGACAGCCTTTGAAAGAAGAAATATTTGGTAGCTCAAATCCATCAATGTGCTATCATTAGTCAAATCACTCTAATTATATTTACAGTTAACCTTTAAGCTGTCAAGCTGTCAGCTTTAAGGAATGTAGCAGAATGATGTCACTAGTAGCCTAGAGAAACCTGTGGGTTAAAGCAGTCACTTGCAATAAGCTGAAAAATGTTATTTATTGGAGTACCACAAATATACCCAAATGGGAGAGCAATCTGAATGAAAAGAACGAAGAGAATAAAAGGCAGCCAGTTGGTCTGCGATTACACCGATCACTAATAGGAGCTCAGAGCATTTCCAGAGAAGACAACTCATTAAGGAATCAGCATTTGACACGCTAAAGGCCTGCTCACTCACTGGTTCAAAAAAAATTGAGTACCAAGTTCTTGAACCATGCTGTAAATAACATTTCTGCTCTTAAATACATTGCTACCTCACTATAACATGGTACGATATAAGGTGAATTCTGATATAACGCAGTAAAGCAGTGCTCTTGGGGGCATGGCTGCACACTCTGGTGGATCAGTGTGTCGCATCTGGCTTCGATATAATGCGGTTTCACCTATACCGCGGTACGATTTTTGGCTCCCGAGGACAGTGTTATATCGTGGTAGCAGTGTACTAGAAGACAACAATATGAAGACACTATAATATAATTATACAGATTAACTTGGTCCTATTTTATTTTGGATCATAATAGAAAACAGTGATGTGCTATGTTAATTTCAGCAGTATGACTATCGCCATAACTTTACATGCTTGTCTAGAATTACCTTTATGTCTATATATTTCCATTAGATAGCCTGATTTTTTTTTAGGGGATTTATACTTGCACTTAAATATTCCCACCTGACTAAGACCCTGATTGACTTCTTTAGACTTTGAATCACTCCCTAAAATTGCATTTCTGTGGTCTCCACTTATAAGCAAAGTTTTGTTTATTTTTGTTTTAAAATATGTCACAGACATGTTTTAACTGGAAGGAAAATAAGTATTTGCACACATCTTTACACCACTAAACAATACCTCTATTTATTAAAAAAAATGGAAAAGTTTGCAGTGAAATTAATTCACAGGACAGTGCTTTAAACAAACAAACAAACTAGCCAAGATATTTATATTTAAAATGTAGCTACTGATGATGACAGTACTCTTCCTTCTGACTCATGTGGTAGCATGTTTCTGGGGCACTTCAGATGCAAAGTAAAGGCATAATTTTTTGTAGTTGAGATCTCTGACCCCTTGTAGTTATTAGAGACCCCCCTGTATCTTTCTGTAAGAATAAGAGTGTTAACCTCATTGTCTTCTACACATAATTGCATTCTGCCTATTTAAATTTCCCTGTGCGGTTTTAACTGCATATAGTATTCTTTACCTCCTGACCTAAATTTGTTTGTGAATAGCAGAGAACATTATACAATTAGTACTCACATTACATAAAGTACAGATACATTACACAGATAGCCAGTTTCTTTCTGGCCTTTACATGAACAGCCAGAGTGGGAGTATGCTTGGTTCACCTCAGGGGTCTGGGGCATCCTACATTCCAAAGACAGTAGGGAGAAGGCAGAGCTAAATCAGCATGCTGTATGTGGGGGAACAAACTGCATCTCATAAACGGATTTACTGGCATGTGTGCTCCCCACACTCACAAAATTGCCCTCAGAGACATTCTTCCCTGATGCAGAATGCCTCCTTCATGCTCTCTCTGGACATTGCCATGGGCTGAGCCTTAAGGACATGGGGTAAAATTTTCAAAAGCTCTCAAAGGCTAGATCTAACCCTCAGTGTAGACAGTGCTATGTCGATGGAAGAATTCTTCCATCAGCCTCGCCACTGCTGCTCCAGGAAGTGGATTGACTGCACCTCGTCACTTGCAGTGAGCATCTACACCGAAGCACTACAGTGGTGCAGCTGCAGCACTGCTGTAGCGTTTCAAGTGTAGACAAACCCCAAGTTCTGTTACCTTCCAATGCCATTGAGGCTGCTAAGTGCTCACATCACTTTTGAAAATGGATTAATTAGTAAATCACGTAGACACTTTTGAAACATTTACCTCCGATCAAGCCCTTAGTGTTTGAACAGCCTTTTTAGGTGCTTCTCTTGCCTTTTGGTTACCACTATCACTCTCTAGACTGGAGTGGTGCTAACCTTCGTTCTTCGGTGTCAGCAACTCAGTAGCTTATCCCCCATTCTCCATTAACTGCCTCTAGATAGAAAGATAGGTAAGTATGTAATACAGCCCTCCAGCCTGGCACGAGCAGTATTTCCCTCAGTGGGAAAGTCAGATTCAATCCAGATACAATGGAACCAAAGAGGAAGAGCAATGTCTGATTTGGTTAAAACAGCATTTGGTAAACTGCATGAAAACATTACAGGTTTTAATAATGTCTGAGGTAAGTGAAACGGCAACATATTAGTCATCCTAAAGCTCAAAAGGGTCTTGAAAATAAATTGTCCCAGCTGGGGATCTCAGAAAGATTTCTCCATATTTGGTATTAATATGTGGGCATAAAAAATGGAAATAACCCCCTGAAGACACATTCTGGAAAGACAGACTCATGTGGCTCCCTGTATCATACAGGAGGAGCTATTCAGGGTGCTGCAGGGGATTTAGCTGAGGCATTCCCATTAATGCTAATAGAGGCACATGAATTCCCACTCATTGAACTGAGCATTTGCCCCCTTGTGTCAAATGTTCTACTAAAAACATGCAGCTTGTTTAAATCAACCTGTAACTTCATTACCCATGCAAATGAGACCCCTTCCGGGCACAAACGTGTGATAAAAATTTCTGTCAAAACATAAATACTCCTGTCTGTAGAGCTGAATATAAAGCATAAACTAAACCATTGTACTGTAAAGACCTTGTGGTTTTCTGCTACTCTTGAAGTTTTTTGTGTGTGTTCTGACATGTTAATCGAAATGTAAAATAACAAAATGCCCCAGTCTTCCCACCCCCATTCATTCAGCTGGAGTTTGCCTTTATCTAGGCTGAGTGTAGGAATACTAGATTAAATCCTGTCCCATTGAAGTCAAGAGGCCAGGGTGTCACCCCGTTGGCACAGCTCAATAGAAGCCAATGGATCTATGCTGATTTACACCATCTAGGACCTGGCCCAATATCTGATCCAGGGATAATGCTAATACACTGTTTAAAATAATGGTTGGGTGCTACAGACCTGATTCTTCCACTCCTTTCTCATGCTGAGTAATGCTTACTCCATTAATAATCCCATTGATATCACTCCAGTCAGGGTGGAAGAAATGAGTCTTAAGTGTGTAGCTATCAGTATTGCCCATCTCCTCAAGCAAGAGTATAAACCAAGACACGTTACCTAATTTGTACATAATAGGATTTTTCCCTATCAATTGTAACTCTAACTTATATGTGGTTGCTACATCATTACATAGAATTGCTGAGATAAATACTAGCATACGCACCAACTCTATGGGTGCTCTGGGGCTGGAGCACCCACAGGGAAAAATTGGTGGGTGCTCTGAACCCACTGGCAACTCCCCACCCCTGCTTACCTCCACTCCACCTCCGCCTCTCCCCTGAGGGTGCCGCCACGTCCTGCTTCTCCTCCCTCCATCACACTGCTTGCGCCGCGAAACAGCTGTTTCACATGGCAAGCCTGGGAGGGAGGGGGAAGGAGGCAGAAGGAGGCGCACGCAGGGAAGAAGGAGGGGCCAGGGCAGGACTTTTGGGAGAGGTCCAATAGGGGAAGGGAGGGGCAGAGTTTTGTCGGGGACTTTGGGGCAGGGGTGGAGTCGGGGCGGGAAGGGTGCGAGCACCCACCGATGCCGAGAAAAATTGACATCTGTGAATATTAGATAGTTTATAGGATCCCAATGCAAAAAACTACTCTGTTTTTAAAGAGTATGTAGATCATTGAATATATGGTTAAAAGGATATTCAAGCATAAAGCCTTGGCACCACAAAATCCTCTCCAAAGCAATTATCACCAGAGTTTACTTTGTGGATTAACTCCACAGAAGGACATGAAAACTTGGACCACAGTCCCCACAGTTAATTCCTCAATGTCTTTCACCTCTTCCAAGCACAAAATTGTTTAAGGAGATATCAGCATCCATGTGTAGTCCTACCTTGTCCAGCTATCCTGGGTAATCTGGTTCACAGAGAGTTCCATTTCAATGAGAAACAGCAATAGAAGGCTTGAAAATGGCTGCCCAGCTTCTGGCTAGCAGAAACTATCTTCTATTCATAGGCTTGGTTTAGGGCAAGTAGGTGGAACAGTAATATAAATAAATAATATATTTTAAAAATCATTAATATTAGAACTTGCCAGAAAAATGGGATTTCTCACACAAAAATCTCTGTGTGAAAATCTATAGGGGAAATTCGGCCTTTCCCACAAATGTGAAAATGTAGAAAAGTATTTTCCCCATAAAGGGGTTTTGACTCACCACAGGTAGGGTGTGGGAATTACCTCTTGCCCAGTCTAGTGCCCCTTTGTGGTAGGGTCTGGGAATTAGCTCTTGCCCAGTCTAGTGCCCCTTTCTGTCAGTTGCTCAGTCTGTGGGCTCTCCCCCTCCACAACTCAGAGTGCTCCCTCTTCATGCCTCAAATAATTATGTAGTCCCTCCCTTTTGAGGTAACAGAGTCCCACCCAGGCCATCTGTCCATATGCCACCACAGGCAGTCTTCTGTTCCAACTCTAGGTCCAGTTCCACTTTCCCAGTGGCTCGTAGGAAAACACAGGCCCACCCCTATTCTGGGCTCCAGCCCATGGACCCTGTGTCAAGCAATCCAGGTCTGCTCAGTCTCACACCGTGTTACTGTTTCCCTGGACTCCTTTCTACATCAGCTCTCTATCTCCTTGCCTATCTCTGGTTTGCCCCTGGATATTCATCTGCTCCCCCCAAACTACTTTACCCTGTTTAGGTTCTTGACAAACCACCCAGTTCAGCACTGGATCCCAGGCCTACCCTCTCCCTGGACTGCCTCCTTGTCCCGACCCAACTCTTTCCCTCTAGAGCGGGGTGGGTAAACTACGGCCCACGGATCACATGTGGCCCGCCAGCCATTTTTATCCGGCCCATGACCCAAGCCGGGGGTGCGGAACCAATAGCCCCGGGCTCCTGGCCCAGGGGTCGGGCGAGCCTGCCATGATGCAGGATCCCACCCTTCCAGCCTAGGGCCCGGGATGAGCGTGCTGTGCCGTGGGGCCCCACCCTCCCAGCCTGGGGGCCAGGCTGAACATGGCCTGCCACGGGGCCCCACGCTCCCGGCCCAGCCCAGCGCCATGAGCCGCGGGGCCCCGCGTTCCCGGCCAGACCAGACACGTTATTCTGAGCCGTGGTGAGGTAAGAGGGATGGGGACAGGATGGGGCCAGGACAAGTGCGGTGGGTTGACTAAGGGGGAAGAGAGCCTCAGGGGGCGGTCAGGAGATGGAAAAGTGGGGGAGATTGGATGGCGCGTGGGAGTCCCAGGGGGCCTGTCGGGGGGCAGGGGTGTGGATAGGGATCAGGGAGCAGGGGGGGTTGGATAGGAGACTGGGGGGTGTTTAGCGGTAGGGGGATCTCTGGAGGGAGCAGTCAGGGGCCAAGAAGCAGGGGCACTTAGATGGGGGTGGTTAGGGGCAAGGGGTCACTGGAAGGGGTAGTCAGGGGACAAGGCGCAGGGGGCTTTAGATAGGGTGGTGGGTCTCGCGGGGTGGTGGTTAGGGTGGGTGAGGGTCTTGGGAGGGGGCAGTCAGGGGACAGGGAGAAGGGGAGCTTAGATATGGGGTTGGGTTCTGGGGGGCAGTTAGAGTGCGGGACTCTAGAGAGGGCAATCAGGGGACAAGTGGGGGGGGTCAGGTTGGATGGGTTGGTGGTTCTGAGAGGGGGCAGTCAGGGGGCGGGAAGTGGGTGGGGGCCGGATAGGCTGTTTGGGGAGGCACAGCCTTCCCTACCCGGCCCTCCACACAATTTTGAACCCTGATGTGGCCCTCAGGCCAAAACGTTTGCCAACCCCTGCTCTAGAGAGTGACAGTAGGCCCCTTCTTGCTCCCACTTTCTGGCTTTTCTACTCCTATCCCAGCTTCTCCCCCTGCTGGCTCTCTTTTCCTGTCATTTTATGGCCCGCAGCTTCAGCATGCGAGGCTATGACCTCCACCTACTTTAGTTTTCACATAAGCAAAAATTTACATCCTCTCAGCCAGTTCTGTATCCTTAAAAAAAGCTAAGTAATGCTTTTTTAGTGCTACCACACTTTCATGGTACTCCTTTTATCTTTTTGGAGTATATTCTTTGACCTTGAGGCATCTCAGCTCTTTATTAAAAAAATCTATTTAATTCTCCCTGCATTGCCATAGCACAGTGGAGTTTCAGACTTTTTGGGCTGTGTACTCCTTTCCAAATAATGTAATCTACTGGGTACCCCCATCTGAGATAGGGTCATAATATACCTATGAAAACAGGGTGGGGGGGCAGTCTGTAAGGGATAACACAATGTGTTTCCGCCATTACAGGGTTTTTCTCATGTACCTCTTAACAAGAGCTCATGTACCCCTAGGCCCAGGGGGATGCATATCCCAGTTTATAAACCACTGCCATAGGAAATGCTCAACTGTTTCTTAGACTTTGTATGTGTCACACAACCCGTACTTATTTAGTAAAGAAAAATTATCATTCAGATCCCAGTCACTCTAAATATACTTACTTCATTTCTTCTGTCATAGCTATTAAGTATACCATTATCCTCAAGTTTAGGACAGACGTCATAGAACCTTCATCCCTTCTTATCTTTGGGCCTATAGTTATTGCCATTCCTTGTTAAGCACCTTTGTAACCCACACACCTCCTGGGTGTGGTTCTCTGTCCCCTCTAGTGACACAGAGACCATTTAGAGATTAATGAGTCTGATACAGGTTTAGCTAAGGGTCATGTGACTGTTAGCTCATGCAGTAGAGGCTCATGCACTTAGCTCCAAAGGGTCCAAATTTGATCCTGCCCAATAACTGTTGGAGTTATACCTTCTTAACCAAACTTCTGAAGTCACATTTACTCAGAGGGATCTTTAGATAAACCTCCTAAACATTTAAAGGCATTTTTCACTGCTTTACCTGCCATTTCATTGCCTGATATCGCAATAGTGCAATTAGGTCTAGATATAATAGTGTAGCTCCGTGGCTAAGAACAATATTAATTGATTAAGTTATTCCTGTTTTCCAATGCTCCCTTTCTAATTGTCATTATACTCAATAAGGAGTCAAGTAGGATAGCAGTAGATCCCTTATATAGGTCACTGCTAACAGCATGCCCATCAATTTAGCTGTCACAATGGCCACAAAATGGGATAGTCTCATAGATCTCTACATTCCAGATTCAGGAATACAAAAGGCTGTTCCCACTTTATCTGTGTTGTTATCTCTAGAGCCATCAGTATAGATTTGCTAATGCTGACCCCATTTGCCATGTGTAAAGTCATAAATCTTAGTCATCATACTGGTAGTCCTGCTCTTCCCTTTGTTTTATTAAATTACTAGCAAAAATACCCGGCGTTGCTCGGGTCAGTCGGAGGGGGGGAAGAGACCCAGCATTGCTCGGACTACTTATAATTGGAAACTGGAATGGAAAAAGACTACTCCCTGAGGGGAGAGAGAGCTGAGTGAGTGCAGTTTCCGTTGGAGGGAGGAGGAGGGAGGGAGCTGAACGAGTGCGGTGTCTGTTGGAGGGGGTATTATGACATCATAACTATGTCACAGAGAACAGCAGCTGCCCAGCTGATGTGATTGGCCTTTAAATAATTTCACCCCTGGGGGGCGTCAGAGGTGAGATTTGAAAAATTTTCGACTCTTACAGTCATTATGACCCCAAGACCTCTAACTGTACCAAATTTCAAGTCTCTAGCTCAAACGGTGTGGAAGGAGTAAGCTTACGTACATACGTACATACATACATACATACACCATTTGACTTTTATATAGATAGATAGATTCCAAAACAACAGGGGAGAGAACTGTCTAGCTATGGTTTGCTTTCACATGACTAAAGATTTTAATTTCTTCAGGCCTTCCTTTTCACACAGGTCTTTTACCCTCTTTTGACCTTTTTAGCATGTGGGAGTTTGTGGCACCAAGTTACTTCTTGGTCTACTTGATTCCCAACAGTCCCTGTGTATCCATTTTATACTCTTATCTTCACTATTTCCATTAGCCTTAGCCCAATAGGTTAAATCTAACAATTTTATCCTTAAATTCCTCTGGTTGTTACCTGCAACACATACAATAGAGTTGTAATACACTCATCACGTGAAATGTGCAGAGTTTTGGCTTGGATTGGCTTAGATTTAGAAACTGAATTAAAGGCTTCCATAACCTATAACTAGTTTTATTAACACTCTATACAGCATCAACACCGTGTTCTTATCTGCACCCCCAACTGTTCCCTGCAATACTTTTAAGCACATTCATCCTATCTCTACAATTAGTCTTGATATTATCTCTATGACCTTTTCAAAATAGTTTCAAATTAGTTCAAACATAACTCCTAAGAATGTAAAATTTTGAACTACCTGTATTTTTCTGTATAGAGATACAGGGTCCGTTCTTCCCCAGTCTCCCTTTTTGTGAAGATCATGCACTTTGTTTTAGCAAATGAGAACCTAAATCTCCAAATATCTCCCATTCTGAAATACCCATGAGTGCCACATTGGTTCTCTCCACAGCTATCTTAAGTCTTCTATGTTTGGCCCATATAGCAGAGTCATCCGCAAGTGAGCTACTTACCTATCCCTACCCATTTGCTGTCTAGGAGATCATTAATCATGTTAAACAGGGTTGGTCTGATACCGCTCTCCTCTGGAGCGCCATTAGCAAATTTATACAATAAATTTAACTGGTATGCTGGAGGTATGGGGGTGCCAGTAAATTAAAAATGCTAGTTAACTCAGAGGGGGAGGTTTAGAGTGCGGGAGCATGGCGGGTGTGTGGCACAGGCTTTGGGAGGGGGCTTGGGCAATGGAGGGGACTTGGGGGTGCGGGATGAGGAGGTGCTTATCTCCCGTGGCTCCCTGTCCCTGCTGGTCCTAGCAGAGGTGCAGCCAGGCAGTTCTGCAAGCAGACACGCTGCCTCCCTCTGAAGGCACTTTCCCCCACAGCTCCCATTGGTCACAGTTCCCAGTCAATGGGCTAGGACCCTCAGAGTTAGCACTCAGGGAGGGGGCACAGGGCAGCATGCGTGCAGAGAGATGGCTGGCTGCATCTCAGCCAGCAATTGCAGGGTCAGGGAGCTGCTTGCAGGGAGCCGCCAGAGGAGCACTCCATCCCACGCCCAGTCCTCTGCCAGCCCCCTCCAACCGCACTATAAACCGGACTTTCAGATCAGAAATGCCAGTTCATACAGCTTGCCAGTTGGTGAAGTGTTGGATAAAAGAACTTTACTCTAAATATTCAACAAAGCCACTCCCACGCTAATTTGTATGGTTCTATCACTTAAATCTCTTATCCACCAGGACGTTCTTCCTCTTTTTTAATTGTAGCTAGTTTATACAGAAAGTCTTTTTTCCCATAGCATGTAATATATATTTTCACTGTCCAAAAATACAGATGCAAAAAACTCCTTTTCTCGTGGGTTGTTTTTTTTATTTTATTTTATTTTCTTTTGGTTTCTCTGTATCTTACAAAATGATCAACTGTGTTTTCCTTTCCTGAAACCACTTTGTGCACAGTTTATAATCTCATTTTTTCCAGGTATGTTATTAATCTCTCATTTATCATTGATTCCATAATTTTGTCCACGATGGGAGGGCAATAGGCCTATATGAATCAGCTCTTTTGTGCAGCTTGCCATGTTTTCCCGATCAGTATAACCACCACTTGCTTCCATTCTGCCAGTAGTATTCCTTTCCCCCAACTATTAATATATAATTTCAATAAAACTCTCAAACTCCCTTCCGGTAGGTGCTGAAGTATTGCTTTGCAGATGCTATCCTTACCTGGGGCTGTATTTTTATTTGTGTATAGCTTTATTGAGTTCCTGTCTGCTGAATTTTTCATTCAGTACGTCATCTTTGTATTCTACCAGCCATGTAAAAGCTCACCATTTTTTCAGCAAACATTCTTTTTTGTTCACAAATTCTTTACTTTGATTTGCATCACTACGAACGTTCTGGAAATGTTTTGCTAAAATATCTGCTTTTCCTAAGGCCACCACCTCACTTCACATTTGCGCCTTTTCAGGGGCCAGGCAGCTAATTAGAGGAGCCACACCTGCACATCTCCACTAATTAGGTGAGTGGCCCTTCATTCTCTCATGTGTGGCCGCTCAAGAGTGCACTTTAAAGGGAACTATCTACAGACCACCTGAACGGGGCTCGTGGACCACACACCACAGTTTCAGAACCTCTGCTCTAGTCCAGCGGTTGCCAACCAGTAGTCCGTGGACCACTGGTGGTCCGCGAGAAAATTTTGGTGGTCCCTGGAGAAATTTGGACATTATTTGCAATTTTTAGGAAGATAAGTCCCTAGTAAAGGCTTCTTATTTGATAGCACTTCAAATCGCGAAAAGTAGAAAGCCGTATACGATTGGAGAAGAATTAATTAAGCCTTGCTTGTTAGAAGCCTGTGAAGAGGTTTTGGGGAAACAGGCTGTCCAGAAACTGAAAGTAATTCCTATGTCTGCTAACACTGTGAAGCGCAGAATTGAAGACATGGCTGAAGATATTGAAAATCAAGTGATTGAAATGGTGAAAAATTCAACGTTTTATTCAATTCAACTCGACGAATCAACAGACATAACTAACAAGGCAGTTCTCCTTTGTTTTGTGAGGTTTGAGTGTCAAGGAGAGCTCAAGGAAGAATTCCTCCGTTTGCTCAACTTGCTGGGTAGAACAACCGGCTCTGAGATTTTCGATGCACTTAATGGTTATTTCCTGAGACACGTTATTGAATGGAAGAAATGTGTTGGGATATGCGCAGACGGTGCCGCAAGCATGACCAGGCATCGTTTAGGAGTTGTTACAGAAGTGAAAGATGTTGGACACCCAGACATCTTGTTTACTCATTGTATTATACATTGTGAGCAACTTGCGGCGAAAAGAATGTCTCCAGAACTGCACGAAGTACTCTCTGATGTAATTAAAATTGTAAATAAAATTCGGCACAAAGCGCTCAATTCTTGAATATTTGAGGCACTTTGTGAAGAAATGGGCTCTCAATATACTCATCATCTTCATCCTGAGGTGAGATGGCTGTCAAGGGGCAAAATACTAACCCGATTGTTCGACCTGCGCCAAGAAGTCAAGTTATTCTTCCAGCAGCAAAAATAATTCGAAATTCCAAGAACTCTTGTCCAACGATGATTGGCTAGCCAAGCTTGCATACCTGGCAGATATTTTTTCACTGTTAAACGAGCTAAACACGTCCTTGCAAGGACAGCTTACGGACATGTTCACACTGTGAGGTAAAATGGATGCATTTCAAAAGAAAATATTGCTGTGGCAAATGTGGTTGGCTGAAGAAGATCTGCAAATGTTCCCGAATCTTGATGAGTATATGAAAGAGGAGGATGTCAACCGACAGGTAATAACCATTGTTCGACAGCACTTATGGTCGCTCACAGAATCTTTTGGCCGTTATTACCCAAAGGAAGAGGACCCCAGACATGACAATATGTGGGTCATGGATCCATTTTCGACGAAAATTGAAGATAGCAATTTGAGCATGAAAGAAAAAGAAAGCCTAATTGATCTATCATCTGACGACAGTCTCAAAGCTAAATTCCACTTGTCCTCATCAAGACATCATTTTTGGCCCTCCGTAAAAAGTGAGTACCCAGTGATGAGTGAAAAAGCCATCAAAATTTTGATTCCATTTTCAACAACCTATCTGTGTGTGAAGATATTCTCATCTGTTATGGCAATCAAAAACAAGTACCGCTGTTGGCTTGAAATACAAACGGCTCTCCGTGTTGCAGTGACGTCATTGGAGCCAAGAATCCATAAACTTATTTCAAACAAGCAGCAACAAATATCACACTAATAATTTTGTTATAATTAAACAAGCTTTAATAATTTTGTTATAATTGAACAAGTGCATTTCATATTAATGAAATGGAACTTTTATGATCATTATTTTATAGATGTTTGTACCTTTTTAAAAAAATTCATGTTAGTGGTCCGTGGGATTCAAAATTGTGAGTTTAGTGGTCCGTGAGGTCCGAAAGGTTGGCGACCACTGCTCTAGTCTATTTAACATAGTTTTGTTACCTATTTATAGGGAATGGCCCTAATCACCATTTACATACTTTTCTAATAGGTCTTTAAAGGTTGAATTTAGGTCATTTAACCTGCTAGTTGCTTTATTCTCCCTGGCTCAGTGTCACACTCTTATATTATCATAATATATTATATTATATATATATTATAATATATTATATTATATATATATCATTATAGTAACAACAGAACTGCATGTTGTTATACCAGTCACTCTTTTCCTTCACTGACATTTTCCTCCTTGTCTACATTCATCTTGAATATCTTTTGGTACCTTCTACATAGGATAATTAATGGATGGTTTTAATTTTCTGTAGATTGTAGACTGTAGATTGTAGACTGTAGAGATTTAATTTTCTCTAGATTGTTCTGCTGCCACACACCCTTCGTATGCTGCACTGTGCTTACAATTGCCATATTTTAATTCTGTTCCTTCTATGCAGTTTTCACACAAGTGTTCTTCACTTTTACCACACCTCATTTCCCCTTCAGACAGCTGCCACATGCCCAAAACTTTGACATGTATAACATATCAGAGGAGCCGGGATATATGGTTTAACCCAGAAGAGTTGATCTCCTATGAACCCTAGCAGGCAGCATTGCACATTTAAATGTTACTCTGATGGCCTGTGTTCTCCCCATCTCCTGCTAATCAGTCACTTAACAAACAATCTAATGAGGAGGAAAGGGGCAGGCCAAGCCCTTGGTCCTCACCTCTACCTCTTAATTTCATCCTCAGTCATGCCTAGTGGTACCCTGTACATGACCCCTCTTGTTCCAGTTATAAATGTAGGTGACTGGCAAATTATTTTTATTTTTGCTAAAATTGTGGTTTTGAGAAGTTTCTCAAACTGTTCCTTACGTGCCCGTTGTACTAACAGATCTCCAGCCTGCATTCTTTTAGCTCTTAATACATTGCCAATACTTCATCTAATTGTTAAAATCAACCATTTTCAAGGGATTAACTTCTTTTCATTACATGTTCAGTTGGTGATTTGATAATTATAAGACGTCAATCCTTTTCCTCACGATTTTCCCATCCCTGTCTGCTCCCTTTTCTTCAGATCCAGACACTTCTATTCTTTTTCCTTCTTCCTAATCTTAAGCCATTCGTCTTTCCTTGGTTCTTTTCCCTCATTTTCCAGCATAACTTCTAGCCTTTCCCTCTTACCCTCTATTTACAGCCCTGGACAGCAAGCCGCTAGCCACCAGCCCAAGCAGCCCATGAGTTCCAAGTCTCAGCCTCTCCCAGACTACAGAGCCAGCCTGCAGCCTAGCCAGCAGCTGCTCCAGGCCAGACCAGGCCTTGTCCCCCATCTGGGCTTCATCTGCAATTAGTGCTTATAAATCCTGGCTTCCCTTCAGGTGGACCTTACAAGGTTAATTGATCCCTTCTGGCCCACATTAACCCACTCAGTGCTTGTCTGGATTGACACCCCATCACACATTCTTACTCATCCCTAAAGTTTTCTGAAGGGAAAATGAAAGTAGGAGTGTGATGGGGTTAGTATCTCATCAACCCCTTGAGTTGGGGGGGGAAGGGCAAGAGTAACTGAACCTCTACATTAATGTTTGTTTCCACCCCACTCTCCCTTGCAGTCAGCCCAATGCAACCCTATAGTCAGGATCTCACGCTCTACCAACAGAGCTAGCTGGGAGCCGGTACCTGAGTCTCCTATGAGGGGGTGGCAACCCCTGGCAGGGGAAGTCCAGGCCCACCCAACTCCACCGAGCCCCATTCAGGGCTGCGACAGTGGCAGAGTGGTCCACCACTTGCAGCCTCTTCGCCGAGTGCGGAGCCGCCCCGGGCCGCCAGGCAGGGACGGTTCCACGTTCGGCGAAGGGGCCGGGAAGCGACTGGGGGAGCCGCCGGCCAGGGACGCGCGCGGGCTGGACGGAAGGCTTTGGTGGGCCTTATAAGGTCCGCGGGCCGGAGGTTCCCCACCCCTGATGTAAAGCAACCAGACATAGGGTTCCCTTGAGAAATCTCCAATTTGCAAAATTCAGTCAGGTTAAGTAGGGTCACCAGAAAGCAAGTGTGAAAAATCAGGACAGGGGCGAGGGGTGGTAAGTGCCTATATAAGAAAAAGACCCAAGAAAAAGACCCCAAAATCGGGACTGTCCATTTAAAAATTGGGACATCTGGTCTCCCTAAGTAGGGTTAGTCTGACTCTCAGATAAACTCTCAGCAATGTTTCCCTTCTTCCTCCCTCTGCCCCAGAGATTCAAAATGGAGGCCTTATCGGAAATTGGCTGAAATTGGTTACTTTTAAACGTTGACTGACCCTTTGGGGCACACAGCAGAGGAAGATTGCTTTGCTTGTCAAAAGTTGATAGTCAGGTGATCATCCTAGGTTCAGGAATCGCTGAAAATCTCAGTATTATCATAGTGTTTCTGAACTGGACCACAGAGGCTGCATTTCTACACATATCAATGCTGGCTTTGGTAGGTGTCATAGCACGAGTAGTTTCCCACCTGTGTCCATACAAATGTATTCTAATGCAGAATCTGTCACGTATAGAGGAGATAACAAAGCTAAACGCTTGGGGTGAAATCCTGGCTCTATTGAAAGCCTTTGGAGTTCTGCCATTGGCTTCAATGGAGCCAGAATTTCACTCTCGATTTGCTAGAGCCTGGCAGCACTGAAGAGACAGAGAACTAGCATCGGGGAGTCTATGAAACCCCCTTAATAGGAGTGTAGCTATGGGTGGGCCTGGGTGGGTTGTGGCCCACTCTAATACAATCCAGGACACCCCCGCCCTGCCCCCCCACCCCCGGCTCTGCTCTGGCCCCAGGCCTAGCCCCAGCCCCATCCAAACCTGGAGGAGGCCACATGCCGGGTGCACACACACACACACACCAACCAAAGGGGAAGTGACAGCAGCGGAGCGCCTGACGATTGTGACCTACACACATACGCATGCATGCCACAGGAGGAGGAGGGCAGCCAGACAGCCGAGCCGACCCAGCAGCAGCCATCATAATAAAACATAGGCCTGCTGCCTCGGGGAGCCAGGCCCGGTGTGTGGTAGTGCAATAGGTACAAGTTGTGGGAGTTGTGTGCACTGGAGAATGGCCTCTCCTCCCAGACCAGGGTGTGTGCACAAGGCCTCAGGGGGCTCCCATACAGAGCATCCATTGCCCCCCGCAATCCCTCCTGCCACCCTCTGTCTGCCCTCTTTCCTAGTCATTGCCTGCCCATCTGAAGTCAGGGCCCACCCAAATGCCCCATGCTAGCTACACCATTGCCTCAGAAATGACTGAACATTCAGTTTATTTCCCTACTGATCTTGTCTTTTTCTGTTTGAGAAACAATGACACCCCTCCCACACTCCTAATGTTTCTAGTAGATCACAAGCCAGCTTGGCTCTGTTTCCTTTTATTTGATTGTTCACATAGCAGCCTCTTCAAGGGTATCAGCACAAATTTGGGAAAAGGGGTTTAGTTAACATATGCTCTTTCTACGCACTGGCAGAAGAACACATACAAAAATTGTCTAGGCCCTATCAAAACTACGGTTATTATTATTTGGAAACAGAGAATTGCATTTGTTTTTGTGTAATCTCTTTGGTACCCTGAGGACACTTCCT
Source organism: Sternotherus odoratus (assembly GCA_032164245.1). Taxonomy (NCBI): domain Eukaryota; kingdom Metazoa; phylum Chordata; order Testudines; family Kinosternidae; genus Sternotherus; species Sternotherus odoratus. The sequence goes on along the minus strand of JAVMKO010000001.1, from coordinate 199,524,482 downwards.
CAACAGATAACTTATGATAGGTCAAATGTGGGATCAAAGATGGTTGCCTGTGGTCCTTTAAGTAATGTTCAAAAGCCATGTATCAGAGTAAATGCCGTGGGTGTGGGCTAACAGCACCACAACCCACAATCAAAGCTCAGTGGTCACAGCAGCTCTAACTGACTGCACAGAAGGGAAGCCTCCTGCTGGCCAAATCTGCAAGTGCCATGCCAACCATTTCAGAGCTGGAGATCGCTCTCATTTAGAAGAAAAGCTTTAATATTTCAGCTTTCAGAACTGCTTACAAAAATAAGAAAAAAGCGTGTTCCATCACCACACAAAGAGAGAGAGAGACCTGGAGGCAGAAAGGGAAACAAGGTTAACTGTAAATCACTTCTTTTCATTATAAAACACTAGCTTCATTAGATAGACCAGGCTAGCAGTATTTTAAGGCACCTGAATCTGCTGCTAATGGACTAAGAACAAAAAAACCCAAAATTAAAAAGTAGAAGTTAAAAATATAAATCGGCTTTTTTTTTTCCAGATCAAGTACACCTGTGTTCGTGATGCCAAATAATTTCTTTTTAAAAAAGGAAGCCAGCCTGTCATTTGTCATCACAAAGATCAGCCTAGGTCAAAAAATGATAAATCCCTGCTCCTTGAAACTCTCTCACATCAGCATATTTTTTTTAAAAAAAAAACCTTTAGAGGCTTTATTCCCTGTTGCCTTGCACCATGTGTAATTATGCACACCTGGGCAAAATGGTCCAGATTCTCTGGGTTGATGTAGTCACATTTCACCATACTGCTGACATAATCAGGTCCTCAAATCCTCTTAGCTGGCCCAAGGAGTATCATCCTCTGTAAAGATAATCCTCTGGTGGTATAGAGCCAACATAAGGACTTTTATGTAACTTGATTTTGTGCTGCTAGCATAACAGGAAAAAGAGACATGGATGAAGGACAGGAGGTATGGCTAGAATGCCCTGCATCTTTCCAGTCCTCTTTAATGTGTTGAACCCATTGTGGCTGTTTGTAATTTAGCATAAGTTAGAGCAGTCCTCTGTGGTAAGCAGGCTTTGCAGGAGTTGCTGTGACATCTACTAGAGCTTGGGGTCCTGCTGCTGAATGGAAAGGGGGAGTCTGTCAGGCAGCCTGATTCATAGATGCTGAAACTAAGGGTAATGGAGATGCTACCACACGCCCTGGTTTGAAGTGGTTTCCATCATATCCAGGGTTTACAGTTTGGTTCAATGGCTCTCAGCACCCCCACTCTACACATTGTTCCAGGCAGGCACTCAACAGTTAAAAGAAATGTCACTCAGTTTCCCATCCGTAAAACGAAGATACTGTAATAATACTTTGTTTCTCTCCCACTAACCTTCAGATATCTTCCATGTATTTGCACGTTAAATTCTTTGGAGCAGGATCCTCCTAATGATATATCAATGGACAGTGCTCAGCACAAGAAGCTCCATATCGCCTACAAATACTCCAATACCAATAATAATAATAAAAAAAAAAACAGCAACAACTTTCTAGAAACCTGGGGAGGGTTGGTAAGGAAATTCCCAGTTTAATCTGTTTCTGCTATAATTATGAACGGTTACCATTCCATAAGCAGACATGTCAATTCTCTCTACTGTCTAGGAAGACATACCCCAAAATTATCCTCAAAGAAGTTCATGTAGGTGAAGGATTTCAGTGGGATTTAAAATCCTCTAAAGGACTCTATTAATAGCAGCTTTCAGATGCTGGCACATATGCCTCTGGCCACCAAGAATATGCATCTGCCACAAGAAAATATATGTCTTCCTACTGCATGGGAATTCCCTGCCAGGACTTATTATTATATTGCCTATTGATTTATAGAGCAACTCAAACTGCTTTACAGAATTATAGTCTCCAAATATAACTGGCACATAAATGTTCAAAAGGCCTTATCTCGGCTTCCACTGATATTCATGCAAAGTTGTGTGTACCTATGCATCTTAGAGCACTAACATCTATTCTGCACACACAGTTATGAATGTCAATTAGCAGAGATGTTCACATCTATGAGCTGTGTTCACATAAAGGTGACAGTGCTTGCTACTTGGCTTACAGCATTTATGTGCACAAATGGATGCCACTTAATGCCATCACCTCTGATGTGAAACAGCAAACCCTGCTTGTTGAGACACTAAGGGAAGAAGGTCAGACTATTTCCACTTGGCACAGTACTTAATTTGAGCTAAGACTTGCCAGGGCTGAGCCCCGGCTCCTCTAGGCTTGGCCATTCACAGCCCCTGTGGGCTTGCTGCATCAGTTATGGATGTAAAAAAATTGCCTCAACCTAGCACCCCTTTCATTACAAATTAAGCGGATAGTATGTCTACACAACAACTGGATACCCGTGGCTGGCCCATGCCTGCCAACTCAGACTCACAGGGCCCAGGCTGTGGGGCTGTTTCACTGCTGTGTAGAGTTCCAGGATCGGGCAGGAGCCCAGGCCCTAGAACCTTGCAAGGTGGGAGCCTTGGCTCCAGCCAAAGCCCAGACATCTCTACAGCAGTGGAGGAGCCCAGCAGACCGAGCCCCAGAGGTGGGTTTTCCTCTGCAGTGTAAGAAATGCCTCAAGGTTACATCTACACCACAAGCTGTGGGGTGTGGGTCCCAGCTCCTACACATGCTCTTGCTAACCTGATGAGAGTTAGAGGGGGAGGGAAAGCTCAGTGGTTTGAGCATTGGCCTGCTAAACCCAGGCTTGTGAGCTCAATCCGTGAGGGGGCCATTTAGGGATCTGGGGCAAAAAATCTGTCAGGGGACAGTACTTGGTCCTGCTAGTGTAGGCAGGGGACTGTACTTGATGACCTTTCAAGGTCCTTCCAGTTCTATGAGACAAGTATATTTCCATTTATTTATATTAAATAGCACAAGTAGCCACAGGAGCACAAATAGCAACAGAACATCTTAGCCATGCCAAGTACAAACCTTCCTGAGCATTATGGGTACATACTCGGTATGGCTAAGCTGCTATTTATACTTCCACTAGTTATCGGTGAGTTAGCACAAGTATTTGCACATGAGTTGGGACTCACACTTTTAGCTTGTCATATAAACACGGCCTAAGGTCCCTTGACTCCACTCCAGAATTGTAAGCGGACCTTAACGTGGGTGTAAATGGGCCTTGATGTAAATGCGACTCGAGCCCAGCATGTATTGTTGACAGCCCTCAAGATCTTTGTCTAACTGAAGTTGAAAAGTAGCTCCCTAGCTAACATTCTCATGTTGGCCCGACCAAGATGTTCGAGCACATGCTGCAGCTCAGACAACAGGCTGAGTTGGAAAACCTGAGGGTTTATTATATGAAACCCATACAGCACATAATCCATCTTGGCAGACAAAAATCCAGCCACCTTTTGAAATATGGCTTTGTGTCAACGTGAGATGCAAGTTTAGAAAAGCTCCATGCAGCATACAGTGAAAAACCTTTGATAGGACTGGATCACTTTTCGTTGCCAAGGCAATGTCTTTTCCAGTGAAATGAAGAACTTGCCATCTAATGCAACCTGCTAATGTTTTGCAGCAGCTTATAGTTTCATAAGGGCTGAGCACCTGTGCCAACTGAAGGATGACAGCAAGCTACCCGTGTGTTTTCCCAGCAGAAAACATATGAATGAAAATGTTTGTACCTTGAATCCCTTTTGCTCTTTACCGCAACTGACACTTGGAAGCTAGACAATGCTTCTACCTTTACAATTCTTCTGTAGTTTAGTCTTCTGTATCATATTAGCTAGTACATCATATTATCAAGCTCTTTGCATTATCGTGTCTCCTACAAAGAAAAGACAACTGATTATGAAGAAGCCCCTCCCGCAGTAAGTGTGTGTACCCAGCAATTACAGAGCACCTTGCTGCAGGAGAAGGGTCCACCTCCCCCAGCAAAACTTTGTGAGATAACGTCTATGAAATGTTTTAAGAAGGAAACCATTTTCTGGTGCCTAAAGATTTATCCAGTTTTTAGCACTCTGCAGCAGAAGGGGAGTCAACAAAACCTTCTGCTCGTCACTGTCCTTTTCCGAATGACATTTTAAAATTTTTTTGGCAGTGGTGGTCTTACGTGTATCCACTGCCAGCAAGGGGCTGTAATAATTCTTTAACAAGCACAAGCTACGGGTTTAGGCAAGTGAGCCAGCAATTAGGGGGATAGCCTCAGACTCCTTAAATCCGAGTTCCATTCCCACAGACTTTCTGTAAGAGATAGGGCAAGTCAGTGAGCTTCTTTGTGCCTCGCTTGTCAGCTGGAGATACTAGCACTTACCTATCTCAAAGGGTTATTATGAAGATAAATACAATAAAAACTGTGCTCTTATAGTCTGGGGGAGCATAGAATCATACCACCATAGCGTTAGATGGGACAAAGGTCATTTAGTCTAAAACCCTGCAAAGATATAGGTTTTGTTGTGTTTAAACCAGTGGTAGGCAACCTGCGGCCCATGGGCCACATGCAGCCCATCAGGGTAGTCTGATGGTGGGCTGCCATAGAGTTATTTTTACATTTGCATAGCCACCTGCAGTTCCCAATGGCTGCAGTACTGTTCCCGGCCAGTGGAAGCTGCGTGAAGTGACAGCCCATGTGCCTCTTGTCCTGCCCTCTGAGGCAAGAAAGAACAACTTTTCTCCATCTTTCTAGTATTAGAAGCCTTTCAAGTATTTGAAGACCTGTCATATCCCCCCTCAAGCTCCTCTTTTCCAGACTAAACATACCTAGTTCCTTCAGCCTTTGGTTGCATGCCTTGCATTCCAGCTCTTTAATTATCTTTATCATTCGCCTCTTGAGCCTTTCCAGTTTCTCTACATCCTTTCTATACAGCGGTGAACAAAATTGGACACAGTACTCCAGCTGAGGCCTAATCTGCACTGAGTAGAGCAGCTCCTGTGACCATGCTAAACCTCTGTTAACGCAACCTAAAGCTGCATCGCATTGCTTACTCATGTTGAGGCTGTGATCCATCACAACTTCCAGATCCTTCTCAGCAGTGCTGCCGCCAAACCAGTTATCCCCCATTCTGTAGGTGCATGTTATTTCTTCCCTACATGTGGTGCCTTACATTTGTCTTTGTTGAATTTCATTTTGCTCTCTATAGCCTAGTTCTCCAATTTATCAAGATCCCATTGACTCTAGCTCTATCCTCCAAAGTGTTGGCAACCCCTCCTAGCTTCGTGGCAGCTGCAAATTTGATCACTATGCTCTCTGTTCCTCCATCCAAGTCATTAATAAAGATGTTAAACAACATGAGACCCAGAACAGATCCCTGTGAAACACCACTTGAGACCTTCCTCCTATCTGACATCATTCCATTAATAATTACTTCCTTTTTTTTGCAGTTATTGAACCAATTATGTATCCACTTAATGGTAGTTCCACCAAGCCTGCATTTCTCCAACTTATTTATCAACTTACTTACTGGTAAATCCATGCTGTCTGTTAGTAATTACCCCTTTATCCTCCAGGTATTTGCACTTGAATGTTTTATACATTGCCCCAGTAGCTTCCCAGGTATCAAAATCAGGCTGATTGGTCTATAGTTCCCTGGTTCCTCCCCGCCCCCCCCTTGAAAGATGGGCACTATGTTATCCCTTATCCAGTCTGCTAGGACCTCTCCTGTTCACCATGAATTTTCAAATATTATTGCCAATGGCTCCAAGATTTCTTCAGCTAATTCCTTCAGTACCCTTGGGTGAAGAACATCCAGCCCTGCTTATTTGAATTCATTCAAATTGATCAGTAGATCTCTGATATGTTCTTTAATTATCCCAATCTACAGCCCTTCCCCTTTATTGTCTATGGTAACTTTGCTAGTCATCTGGTAACATATCATCCGTTCTCAATATGTTTGTCCTAAATTGAATTGGGAGGCAGAATCTATATAACTGTTTCCATCAATTCACTTTGTTTTTTGAGAGAGAAAAAGTAAAGAGAAAAAAGAAGCAGAATATTAACATATGCCAAGGACTACTAAAGCTAAACTGTGGTGTTGGGTGTCTTCTTTATTTCTAAATAAAAAAATCTATCTCCTAGAACTGGAAAGACCCTGGAAAGGCATTGAGTCCAGTCCTCTGCCTACACAAGCAGACCCAACTACTGTCCCCTGACAGATTTTTTGCCCCAGATCCCTAAAAGGCCCCCTCAAGGATTGAACTCACAAGGCTGAGTTTAGCAGGACAATGCTCAAACCACGGAGCTATCCCTCCCCCTTATTCTCTGTAGTTATCACTGGAGACAGTGTTATAAAGATAGCTCCCATGTGTTTATTAAGGAAAGGTAAGTACAGTAGATGTCAGTTCATGGCCAAACCACCCTGAACATGCCCGATCCCATCTGATCTTGGAAGCTAAGTAGGGTCAGACCTGGCTAGTACTTGGATGGGAGACCTCCGAGGAATACCAGGTGCTGTAGGCTTAACATGGGCGTGGGGCTAGCAACTCTACACTGTAGGGAACCACCTTGCTACTGAAATGCCAACAACAGAGTTGGAGTGCTCTGTGGTTGGTGGCCCATACCCTGGCTGGAGGGTGATGGGCAGAGAGAGAGATATGTCAGTTCTGAACAAATCTCCTCATATTTCCAGTGATACATAAAACAGATGTTTCCTGTTCTGTTTATCGAGATCCTTCCTATTAGCTGAAAGAACTATCCCTCAAACAGTACTCAATTTGTTCACAGTCCTGCACTACATTCCCCATAGTAGCTGTTGGCTGATGTGATCAATTTAAGTACAGGAAAAGCCTCAAAGGAGGAAGATAACGGATGAATAGATACACCAGGGGTCAGCACCCTTTCAGAAGTGGTGTGCCAAGTCTTCATTTATTCACTCTAAATTTAAGATTTTGCATGCCAGAGATACATTTTAACATTTTAGAAGGTTTCTTTCTATGTCTTTACATACAATATTAGTTAGTTATATATTAAATAAGGTTAACATGTTTAAGAAGCTTCATTTAAAATTAAATTAAAATGCAGAGCCCCCAGACTGGTGGCCAGGATCCGGGCAGTGTAAGTGCAACTGAAAATCAGCTTGCGCACTGCCTTTGGCACGTGTGCCATAGGTTGCCTACCCCTGAGCTACACAAAGGGGTTGTCTACATTACCCAGCTTTTAGCGACATGTCCGTGTCCCTAAAAGTTGTGCAGTGTAAATGCTGTTTGTTGCCGACAAAATACTTCCACCCCCTAGGAGCGGGGTTCACATTGTCAACAGGAGAGCTCCTGCCAACAACGAACCGTTTACACTGCCACTTGCAGCAGAAAAACTTTTCTCTTTCAGGGGAGCAGGAGGGCTTTTTTAAGCATCCTGTAATGGCAAAAGTTTTGTCTTTCAATTGGCAGTGTAAACAAAGCCAAATACTCAAGCAAAAAAATCTTCAGCAATGGTCTTCACCCAGTGATAGTAATTATCCTCAGGAATTCAAGAGATTGAGAAATGTATCCTATAAACAAAAAGTATACTATGCAGCTTCCCATACCAAATAAAGAAGAGAGTCTGTTTTTGTTTGCAGAATGGAAAGGTGTTCCATGTAATCTTATTATTATACTGATAAAGCAAATTATGGTGAGCACCTGCAGAAAGTGCTTCAAAAGTGTTTATTCTGCTTGCAGCTAATTTCCATTAAAATGAGAAATTTACATTAATCTTTGTTATCAGAACTAATTTTAAAGCATACATAAATTAATCAAAAAACAAAAGCATGGGACTAAGCAGCAGAAATTATTAGTTGTTTCTAATCAATCTCTCTACTCTATGGTACCAATTATGAAGTATTAGCTACAATCTGTCACTGACAGATGTATTCATGTTTGGAAGCTGTTACTTAACCTAGAGGCAGTGACAGTGTTTGTATAATTCTGATGTTATCCTGAGAGGATTAGGAGACAAACAAAAATGTAAACTCTGTTCTCCATTGCATATTTGAAGTTGATGTACATGTGTTGGGGACAGGCTGTCACAAAACTAATTTGGCCTATGTTTTTGTCTGAACATATGTGGTTTCTCAAAGGAAGTGACTTTTCAGCAGAGATGAAAGCAATTCAGTGCATCTGTGATCTCTTGGATGTCATTTCCAAAGGAGATCACCTTTACACCAATCTCTTATTTTTCAGCAGCCACCTCAAACACTGATCTCAAGCACACACGGTTTTATTTTTGTAGTCTTATAAAGATAAGGCTTGGTATTCGTTCACTTCTATTTCTACAGCATATAATGCATGCCATAGAAACAACCTGGTGCCTTGTTAATTTCCTGAGTGCTGGAATAAGTAATATTCTTTGAATGAGATACATGATGCAATGATGATACTACTAAGAACAGTATTCTGTTTCCTTCTCTGTTCCTCAAGAATGAAAAATTATAGAGAAAGCTTGAGAACTGAATTTGCTGCCCCCATTGAAAAGCAACAGTGCTAGGATATACAGAACACTGGACATTTGATAGTAGCAGCACCACTTTTCAGAGGCCAAATTCAAAAGCCAGCTTATGTTCCCATACATAGAATATTCATTTATACTATATATTGGGGGGTGATGGGAAATAGCATTAATGAAATCAGCTGCTCAAAAATCAGGACGTTCTAAAAACCTGATGCTGTTCCCTTTAAAATCATTGGTAATATTGACATTTTATTTCGGCCACGTTCAACATCTTTTATATTCTGTGGCGTAATATGTAACAATAAAACCTCAAGATTTCCAGTTAACAAAGTAAACTGAATAGAAAATAATATGTGTGCACAACATGAGTGATTTAATATTACTTTAATGTTTGAGTGTTTGATTTCTTAAACCTAAAATTGTATTAGCAGTAGAGGGTTTTTCTAAAATAAGTATTTTAAAGTGGGAGAACATAAAGTGTTATGCTTCAACTGAACAACTTTTACATTTCTTAAATCCTTAGCTAGTTAGCTTGCAAAAATAACAAGCAATGCTTGTCATCTTAATACATTTTCATTGGCTTCTCTCTCTGCAATAGCTGTCCATCCAACTATCTTTCCAAACTTCCAAACAACTTCAGTGTCATCTTAAAATACTCACTTTCCTGTTCCTGCCGCCCAGTCCCCTCCATCTGCAAGATCTTCAGATGGCGAAAACCATCTTACCACGATAGACGGCACATGTTTGTTTTTTTCTTCTTCTTTTTTCTCTTGATTTCTAAAATTTTTCTTACTGTGATTCATGTAGATTTATTTTTTTTCTGGATCTTTGGACACCTCATCAGAATTAACCATTTTTATTAAACATTCATACTGCTTGCTAAGGTGTAAGTACAGTACCTTGTATCTGGACATTTTTTACTGATTGTTTTTTTCTTGAAGAGCGCTGGGCTGATATAGTGACAAATACAAACCTGGCATAATGGGCACAATACCAGTGAAGAGTGCTCTGTCTGCTTGCACAGGTGCTGTATTAGGTAAAACTAACTTTTGTTCCTTATGATAGCATATATGTGCAACCAAAAGGTCTCTTCTAGACTTAATATCTATGAATCAAAGGAATCTACATTTACTCTAACTGGAGCATTTAAATAATGACCTACTAGTCCATTTTGTGGTAGGCTTATGAGGCAAGTTACTAGAAGAAATCATGTTATCATGCTCTGTGACCTCAGGAGAGGAACTTCCATCAAATAAATGTTAAAATAATAGATTTTGTTCAATAAAAGGTATTTTGGATGAAATAAATATGACAAATAATTTAGTAATTTACCCATTTATAACCAGAATTACAGCAAACAAGTGTGGTAAAGCAGTAGAGCTTAAAAATAAAAGCCCACTGTCAATCAGAATTACTAAGCCAAACTACAGTCCTCAAATAAATCTATAGCCATTGAATCAAAATATTATTAGTCACAAGATCTAGGATGCAAATGCCAATATTTCTTGATCTTTATCTGCAAATGAACTGTTGTAATTTCATCTTCCATTTTATACCAATACAATGAATATACATTTCTTGTGACAGTGCATTTTTCTGGCATCACTGATTTTAATGAAGGTGGAAGGTTTTGGTCAAAAGATGGTGAGCAGAAGCAGGTGGAACCTGGGCTGTGAATCTTGCATTTTTAAAGAGACAGTAACCTAGCACAAACACAAAAGGGAGTATCACGTTGCCATTCTGAAATATATTCCATTCTGTATGTGAGTGCATGTAGGATACTCTGTCAGTTGTTTACAAGCAAATGGTAATCAATAAATTTGCGATATGGTTCTCTCTGTAATACTTTGCACATGAGGAAAGCTTAAAGGAAACTCCTCCTTGTTCAGCTGCATGTCTTTCATTTCCTGTGTTAGAGCTACTATACAACGGGCCTGATTTTGTCCACCCCCATGCATGCTGAATAGTTCTTATCCATTAGAGTATCCCACTGAGTTCTCCTATGAGTAAGCACTACCTGACAGCTGGGATTTTCAAAATTATTGGAGGGATTAAGATGCCCAGTTCCTATCAGAATTAATGGGAACTGTGTATCCAAATCACATAGGCTATTTAAATAAAATCTCAGACCAGATGCACGGTGGGGCCTCAGAACTCAGTCCATAATTTTTTGCATGCCTTTGGGATGTCAGAATACAATACTCAACATCCACCTCTGTTACCATTGTTCCTTCTCTTCAGGGTACCTGTGCTACAGCTCAACTTGTCACTGAATGTTTTCAGTCAAGTGCAAAGCTAATATTAAATTACCAAAAGAGCAACATTTAGGTTGCTAGGAGACAGACTTTGAGGCATAGTACATTAGACATCTACGGTACAGCTCTGCATCTCTTCACCTCAATGCTTCTTACAACACTGTTAGAGAATAAAAAGTTTAGCCTTGCCATTGGAATTGGATGGAAAACGGTTTTTCTGTCCCATGAGAATTTTTGAGATTCTGGAAAATGTTCCAGTCTGAATTGGGATGTAAAACTGAAACCTCAATTTTTCCCCAAACCAAAACTGTGGAGAAAAAATGGAGCAGGTCAATCAATATATTTTATTTGGATAATTTCAGAAGATTTTGTTTCAGTTTCAACCTTTTTTATTTTCTACGTTTGCCATAAATTTACTTACATTTCTAAACAGTTATTTTGACCCCAAAAGCAGAACTTTTACATGTAGAAAAAAGTCAAAACACCCCATTTTGACACCTTCATTTTTTTTTTCAGAAAAAAATTGAAATGGGAAGTTTGTCAAAATCAGCCCTTTCCTGCACAGAGTTTTGATGTTGACAAACTGGCATTTTCTGAGGAAAAAACAGTGCACTGGAAAATTCTCAACCAGCTGTGCGAGACAAACTCTACTTATCCCTTATCAGGTATTCTTAATGCTGTGCTCGCAGACCATGTACTTTATTTAATGTCCGTGTACCGCTTTGTTTATTTTTCAGAATAAAAGCAAAAAGAAAAGGTCAGGAGCAGATGATCTATGCATCAAAGACACGTGCTATAAAACACAGATTTAGGAGGCTGCAAACATAGTTCCTTGGCAGACAAAGAGTGTCTAAAATATATACTTTACTGATGTGGGAAATCCTGATAACTCACTAAGTACAATGAAAAGGCTAAATGAGGTTCCCTGTGTCACACAGAGCAACAGGACCCATCAAATAAAATATCCTGAGTCACAGATCAGGGCAACTGCACCTGCATTCCCCTCCATACCTATATTCCTCCATGGTCCAGCGAAGGCACTCACTATCAGGCTTCTGGTTCTGCAGCAGTCACCTCTCCTGAGTGGAGACCCGCATTTCTCTCACTCCTGACCGGGTTTTCCCAGCTGCACAGGTCCCTGACTGCACTATGAATTCCCCTGCATGTCAGACAGTGTAAGCAGGCCTATGTTGCCTTCACCTGAGAAGCTGTAAACCATGTAATTGACTATAGGTATAGATTACCACATAGCTTTTCCTAAGCAAGCAAGAATGAGGAGTACTTGTGGCACTTTAGAGATTAACAAATTTATTTGGGCATAAGCTTTTGTGGGCTAGAGCCCACTTCACTGGATGCATAGAATGAAACATACATTAGGAAGAGAGAGAGAGAGAACAAACTATATTTATGTACATATTGTTAGGGAACACAGATTAGGAAAGATTAGCCTGAATTTATCTCCACTCATCTTTCTCATTATATATAATGAGAAAGATGAGTGGCAAGATATATATTATATATATATATATATATATATATATATATATATATATATATATATATATATATATATATATATATATATATATATAATATATATATCTTGCCACTCATCTTTCTCATTATATATAATGAGAAAGATGAGTGGCAAGATATATATTATATATATATATATATATATATATATATATATATATAATATATATCTTGCCACTCATCTTTCTCATTATATATAATGAGAAAGATGAGTGGAGATAAATTCAGGCTAATCTTTATATATATATATTATGTGACGGAGTCAGACCAGAAGGGTACAGGAGAGTGCTGGAAGGCAGGTATATCAGCCTTAGGGTGTGCAGGTCTCTGTTCCCTGGATAGCCAAACAAAGGCTACTCCAGGCCAATCAAGACACCTGGGGCCAATTAAGAAGATTCTGGAAGGCAGTAGAAATAGCTGGCCTGCTTGGGACACCTGAAGCCAGTCAGGGACTAGCTGAAACCAGTTAAAAACCCTCCTAGTTAGTCAGGTGGGTGTGGATGTCAGGAGCTGTGAGAGGAGGTTGTGCTGTTGGTGAGACTGAGTGGTAGACAACATATACGCACGGAAGGAGACTTGAGGTAAAGGTGAAAAGAAGTTTGAAGAATCAGGGGACTGCTGTGGGGAAGTAGCCCAGGGAATTGTATTGTGTTTGGTGCCTAAAAGGTCAGCCATCTTAGCTGATACTATTAGGGTCCCTGGGCTGAAGCCCAGAGTAGAGGGTGGGCCCGGGCTCCACCCTTTCTAATCACAGTGAGTCTCTGAGGCTAGCACAAACCGCCTGGAAGTGCAGTACCCACAGGGACAAGGTCAAAGCTTTGCCACAATATATATATATCTTCCTACCGTATGTTCCATTCTATGCATCTGATGAAGTGGGCTGATGAAAGAGAGAGACAGACAGATCCAGTTCTTGAGCTGACAACAAAGGGTGGTAATAGCTCTATTCTTTCTGTATAATGCTGTATAAATCTCTGGTTGATAATCTTTGATGAAATCATTCCAAATGAGCCTGTTATTTGACAATCTTGAGTCATAATTAACTCAGACACATGACAAAAATGCATCTGAAGAAGTTGGGTTTTTTACACAGGAGAACTTATGCCCAAATAAATCTGTTAGGCCTTGTCTACATTACGAGCTAATGTCGACTTTCTAGAGCTCAAATTTAGAAAGCTGATGGTATACATTCGATTCTGTGTGTCCACAGGAAGCGGGCTAATTCAGCGGATCATGTTCATAATTCCACGGCTAGCATTGACTCTCAGAGCGGCACCCCACGGTGCCCGCAGTCCCCACGATCCCTTGGAATTCTGGATAAAGCTGGCATTGCATGATGGGGGCAAAAACAGTCTCGCGGGTTTTCATTCGCGCTTCCCGTCACTCGCCCCTCCTTCCATGCAAGGTGCGGCAGACAGCTGTTTTGCGCCTTTTGGGCCGGGAGATGCCATACTGCTTTTGTCAGACAGAACGGTGGTCAGCCAGCCATCGCTCTGCTAGACCTCTGCTCTCCAGCCACTATGAAGCTACCTCGCAGGTCCTCTCGTTTGTAGGCCGGCATTTCTATTTTCGTCGCACCAGCATCGCTCGCCCTTCAGCTACTATCCTACTGTACTCCAGGCAATCCTGAAACTACGTCGTCACCTGCTATCCTTCCATGCTCCAGGCACTCGTAAAAAGCATGTCAAGTCTGGTTGCTTCAGCAACTCCCGCCGAGTGGCATCTCTTCTCCCACTGAGTGGCATCTCTTCTCTCGTCTTTCTCCGTTCTTCCTTAGTTGAACGCTTCCACTGCCAGCTCTACCCTTTTCCCTGGACTGCTTGTGCAGACACCCTAGTAGTGTGGGCATAGAGCCCGCTCAGCACATCATAGCAGTTATGGGTATCGTAAACAGCTCGCAAATTATCATGCAATGTATGCAGAAAGGGAAAACCTGTGCAAGAACGCGAAGGCAGGGCAGTCACAAGCGTTAGGAGGACATGGACACGGGCCTCCGCAAATGCAGTGCACCGGTAGTTCAGGGATCCTGGTGGCAATGGGGCAGGCTAATGCAGAGGAATGGTGATTCTGGGCCTGGGACACTAGCACGGACTGGTGGGACCACATAGTGCTGCAGGTCTTGGATGATCCCCCGTGTTTCAGAAACTTTGGCATGCATAAGAGCACCTTTATGGAACTGTGTGACTTGCTTTCCCCTGTCCTGAACTGCTAGAATAGCAAGATGTGATCTGCCCTCACAGTTCAAACACAAGTGGTGATAACCTTCTGGAAGCTTGCCACACCAGACAGCTACCGGTCAGTTGGCAATCAGTTCAGAGTGGGTAAATCTACAATGGCCGCTACAGTGATGCAAGTGGCCAATGCAATCATTGAACTGATGCTATCAAGGGTAGTGACTCCGGGAAATGTGCAGGCCATAGTGGATGTCTTTGCAGCCATGGAGTTCCCTAACTGTGGCAGGGCTATAGACGGAACGCATATCCCTATCCCGGCACCGGACCACTAGCGCTGTGAGTACATAAACCGCAAGGGGTACTTTTCCATGGTTCTGCAAGTGCTGGTTGATCGCAGGGGATATTTCACCAACATCAATGTGGGTTGGCTGGGCAGGGTTCATGACGCTCATGTCTTTAACAACTCTAGCCTTTTCAAACAGCTGCAGGAATGGACTTTCTTCCCAGACCAAAAAATTACTGTTGGGATGTTGAAATGCCGATTGTTGTCCTTGGGGAGCCAGGCTACCCATTAATGCCCAGCCTCATGAAGCCATACACAGGTGCTCTGGATAGTAGTAAGGAGCTGTTCAACTACATACTGAGCAAATGCAAAATGGTGGTAGAGTGTGCGTTTGGCCATCTCAAGGGATGCTGGCGCAGCTTACTGACCCGTTCAGATCTCAGTGCCAGAAATATTCCCACTGTTACTGCAGCTTGCTGCATACGCCACAATCTCTGTGAGAGCAAGGGAGGGACGTTTATGGTGGAGTGGGAGGTTGAGGCAGACCTCCTGGCTGCCTATTACATGCAGCCAGACACCAGGGTGGTTAGAAGGGTCCCCCCAATGCGGCGCGCATCAGCAAAGCATTGATAACTAGTTTCATGGCAGGACAAGCGTGAGACTTCCGTTTGTTTCCACTTCTGTTGTTTGTTTATGCATCCTGAAAGCCCACCCCCTTGCTCAGGCTAATGGTTTAAACTTTTTTTTATTTTTATGTGTCCTTTTCCTTTCTCTTGCTCCCCTGCACTGAACTTTCAGCCCTTCCACATTCCCTCATCACTTGCAGAGCAAAAATAAAGTCGTTGTTGTTTGAAAAACATGCATTCTTTATTAAGGGGTCACAGAAGTGGGGGGATTGCTGCAAATGTAGCACTGGAAGGAGTGGGTGAGGGGGTACACACTGGGTGGGGTGGCGGGTGAGGGGAGGACAGAAACACAGAACAAATCAAAACTTTGGGAGTGCCACCTTTCTGATGCTTGGGTGGTACTCTGGGATGGAGTGGCAAGGTGCCAGGACCCTGCCCTCCCCCCCCATTCTTCAGAGTGCTGGCGATGAGGCCAGGCAACTTGGGGATGAGGGGGCGCAGTTACAGAGGGGCCGCAGTGGCGGTGTTTGCTCCAGCTGCCTTTCCTGCAAGCTCCACCAGACACTGGAGCATGTCGGTTTGATCCGCCAGAAGACGAAGTAGTGCTTCCTCCCTTCTCTCCTCTCTCTTGTCCCTTCTCCACTCCCGCTCGTCCCTTCTTTCCTCATGCTCAGTTACTGCTTTCTGGCAGTCCAGCATTGACTGTCTCCAAGCCCTAAGCTCTGCTCTCTTTGGGGGAAGAGTGCATGAGCTCCATGAACATCTCATCCCGCGTGCAGGTGGGTTTTTTTGCCACCTTATCTGTGCAAGCCTGTGTGATGCGGATGAGAGGGTGGGGGCTGAAACAGTTTCAGCTGTTGGATGAAAAAAAGGGAGAGTGCCTGGCTGGTATCGGGGAAGATCCCTGCTAACCAGACAGTTACAGCATGACATCCGTGCCCCACTCCCCCATCGTGGTCAGAGGATGCATGGCCAAACAGTCCCAGATGCGGATGGCCATCCATATTCAACCCTACCCCCCCCACCCCCCAAAAAAAGCTCGGGGACCTGCTGGGAGGTTGTTTTTTTTAAGATACAAAGACACTCTTGCACCCCAAGTCCTCAGGGAACAGTAAACATTAAAAAACAATAGCTTGTCAAGCAGGCACCCCATTGACCAAGGGACACTCACCAGGGCTGCCTTGTACACCTTCCCCGTCCTGGATACCTTCTTGGGAGGGTTGGGAGGTTACTGGCTCCAGGGTGATGAACAGCTCCTGGCTCTCGGGGAGAGAGGTGTCTCCGCTTGCCTGTTCCGTAGACTCCTCGCCCTCATAGTCCTCCTCCACCTCATCTTCCTCGTCCAGCAAATCCTCTGCCCTGGTGACAATCACCCCATCGGTGGAGTCCACAGACACGGGTGGGGTAGTTGTGGTGGACCCCCCTAGAATGGCATACAGCTCACTGTAGAAGCGGCATGTCTTGGGCTGTGACCCGGAGCGTCCGTTGGCTTCTTTGGTTTTCTGATAGGCTTGCCGCAATGCCTTAATTTTAACACGGCACTGTTGTGCATCCCTGCTGTGGCCTCTGTCCCTCAGCCCCTTGGAGGCTTTGGCATATGTACTGGCATTTCTTTTTTTGGATCGCAGTTCTGCCAGCACAGATTCATCTCCCCATATGGTGATCAGATCCAGCACCTCCCTCGTGGTCCATGCCGGGCCCTTTTTTGATTCCAGGACTGCAAGGTCTCCTCTGCTGGTGGGCTCTGCATGGTGAGCTGTGCAGGAGATCTCGCCACGCTGGCCAAAGAGGAAGTGAGATTCAAAAGTTCCCTGGGCTCTCCCTGTCTAACTGTCCAGTGCATCCGCATTCAAAGTGCTGTCCAGAGCGGTCACACTGGAGCACTCTGGGATAGCTCTCGGAGGTTGGTAACGTCAAATTGCGTCCTCACTAATGCTAGTTCAACCCAGAAACGTCAATTTAAACACTACTCCCCTTGTTGGGCAGGAGTTTGGAAATCGATTTAAAGACCTTTTTAGGTTGACTCAAATGACATCGTAGTGAGGATGGCAAAGTAGAAGGATTGATTTAACATGGATACATTCGACTTTACAGCGTAGTGTAGACCAGGCCTTAGTCTTTAAGGTGCCACCGGACTCTTGGTTGTTTTTGAAAAAAATGCTAACAACTGTATGGCTTTGAGCTGAGTAGCATTTCCAGTGTACAGGGAAGGCGGGCACGACAGAGGCAGTATGCTAAGTGCAGAACAAAAAGCAAGGATCATAGAGGGAGTTTCTTTTTACAGAGTGGGACACAGTGCTGGCTCTGTTGGTGTATTTGGAACCAGGATACCCTGTGTACAGTTTGGAGCTTTTGCCGTCTGTGTGCAAGGTAAACATGGCTTGTGTGCATTTTGGGAATAAACATAAAGTATCCCGATTCTTTGAGATCATTTTTTGTTTCCTACTGCAAACTTCTACCATTCAAAGGGACACCACCATGGAAAGAAAGAAAAATGAAAGAAAAATCTACACATAATATTAATCATCATTAATTGCTCAAAGTCTAGGACTTGTTTACTATGCAATACTGATTTCAGTATTTTAAATCTTCAGCAGTAGTTTGTGTATTTTGATACTTCTCAATGGAAATGAGCACACTAAATAATGAAGGGGTTTCACCACATGCTTTTGAAGAATACTTTTAATTAACATGGGATCATTTTGTTAAGAGATACCATGCAACATGCTGGTAATATACACGAGGCTATATGCCAAGGTATGGAAAAGACAGCAGGGAAAAACAACAGTCCCAATTTAATGCATAATTAAATTAACCTTCTAAATATAATCATTTCACTTCTGAGAATTTAAAATCCAAGATCTTTTAATAATGAGAATCAAATGGTATTTCTCTATGATTCTGGCAAACAACATGTTCCCTTGTGCAACTTAGGAAAGATTTTGAATTTCAAGAAGAATGCAAAAGACCTTTCTAAGGTCAAGCTCCCTATACAAGGCATGGGGAGAGTTCTGCACATAGAAATGGGATTCATAAAAGCCACCATGCAGAGCAGGGAGCCACATATGCTAGCCAATAGGAAATGCTGAGCAGAAGAGTGAAACTTAAGACCCTCAAAGGCAATTAGGTACCTAAAACCCAGCTGGAGGGAGGTGCATGACTCCACTTGGAATTCACAGCTGTGAACCTTCTCCCAAAGTTGGGTACTTAAGACAGTGTAGTACTTTTTGGGGGGAGAAAAAGGTACTGCTCCCCTTTATAAAATTAGCCCAATGGTTAAAATAATCACCCAACACATGGGGGGACCCATGTTTGAATCCCCCTGCTTACCTGTGCTTGCCTTGCCTCACTCCAAGTAACCCAATCCTAACACTCAGATCCAATTCCTGACTTTCTGTTTCTGAAAAGTCCAACCCTTACAGAATTTTGGGCAGACTGCTTCCCATGTTTAGGAGTTTTCAAGTTCATTCAGTACTAAAGAACAAGTTGAATTTTTCCAATTCAGCTGCTATGCCACCAATTTGAGGTCTCATTTCAAGATCTTTCATTGTATCTTTCACAACTTTCCAAGCTACACACTTTACAAGGTAATTTTCAGACATTAAAGCTGATGCTTCTATATAGGAACCCCATCTTGAGTGGCACATAGATGTCTGGTTCTATACTTAATATTTCATATTTTATGTATAGAAATACAGCATCTCAGTTGGGAGATTTTTAAATTAATCTTGTGGTTTTGTAAACAGTTTAAATGGTATCTCTTTATTTTTAATAATATCCTCATATATCAAATTCTCTGCTATTTTTTAGAGAACTCTGTTGTTTCTTCTACCATAATTGTATATCAGTTTCCAGATATGTTTGCAGAAATATCCTTCATGGTTTTAAGATCCATGATTTCTATTATCTCATTCTAAATAATTAGACTTTTGAATTTGTCTTGATTCTTTTTCAACTACTATAACATATCATGGTCATATTCTGCCTGCAGACAAAGCAGATGAATAAAGCTGCAGTCCACATCTCCAGTTTAGGGTATATTTTCAGCTTGTTCGGTATTGGAGGTCTTTGTGTGGCAAGAGATAGTATCCTACTTACTATTTTCACTTGGATCTTCCTGTATTTTTTCTTCTTCTGGAGAATACTGAAAAGATAGCACGTTGCCAACATTCTTTGTGGACTTTTGAAGAATATCAACTGCTTCATGATAACACAAAAAAGCTTGTTGCTCTCAAATTTGTTTGAAACCTTTTTCCAGTTAGAGTATGTGAAAGCTTCAGCTGCAAACTTAGACAAAAGTAGATTGCACCTAAAAGCTGTACAACAGTAAATAAAAAGTATGTCGTCATTAACTACAGAATAATGGAACCACTGAAAATTAGAAAAACCAGGATGAGCAGAAATAATGGCCTTGTTTGCCAAAGTTACCTGCAGGGAAAGACTTAAAGAAGTGCAGGGAAAGACTGATGCATGAGATATCTCAGAAATGCTAGCCATATCAGGCAACTGGCATTTGGTTCCTGTTACAGGTGATGGTGGACACAGATCACTATTATAATCTGCAGAAGTTGATCCATGTGTTGTTGGAAGTGTAGTTTCCTCCTTTTTTAAAACCAGCTGTGTTTAAGTTATTTCATGTTAGCCTCTTGAAAACATACATTTTGTTTTTGTGCTTCACTGAGTTGCTGTTTACTTACTAGGAATGGCATAGGATTTCAGAATTTAAAAATATATGCAATACTCTTTGGTAAAAGGAAACATTTCACCAGCCTTTTGGGGTTTTGTGGTCAGTGCAGTCTAGAATGTGACATAATGAAGAAAGGGAGCAGCCTACTCTTGATCGGTGGATTACTTTGGAAAAAAATTGTTTTGATTTTATGCACTCTACTAGCTTTCTCTCTCACTCAGAGACTATGTCAAGAAAAAGAATACAAATAAGATGATTGCTGGAGGCCCTTTGACCCCTAGGCATGATTGGACAGAGCTCAGAGGCAGAAAAAGTCTATAAAGCAAAAGTAAAGGAATATTTTTTGCAGTTCACCTTTGAAGTAGTTTAACTCCCACTGATTTTGACCTCCACATGTTCCTTTGAGACTTAATGTAATAGTTAAGTATAATTCAACTGTCCTTATCAGGCAATCATGATTTTTCTCTTATAATGTAGGACTCTCACATGCACAGGGTGTCTCCATAGCTTTATGTACCATCTGACAGGCCTGCAATTATCATTCTTGCAAACTATTATCTAAAAAGCTCCAGCTTCTTCTCTAAGTCATTAACGAGTATGAATTATAGGACCTGTAGCAAGAACGTGCAGAAGAATATTTCTGACAATTTGCAGACAATTATGAATCATACCTCCTTTCCAAGGAAATGTTTATCCATTCCATTTCATTCGAACGATTTGTTTGCTTCCCCTCCCCCGCACCCCCTCCCGCATTATTCAGGAAAAAAATTCACTTTGCTTTTCCAGCAGACTTTATTTTTTAATTATGCACAGGTCCTTTGGGAACTTTTGGTTGTAGAATATGAAGAAATATATTGTACTTCCTTTTTGGGTGAAAAATGTTTTGTAACAGGTGGGAAAGAGAGAGACAAAGGAGAATGGATCCACCTAATGGGAACTTTGTTCAAGGGAACTGTGAAAGAAGGAGGAGGGATTTTCTTTGTAAGAAAAGAGGTAAGACAATTTTTTATGTACCAACTGCCTCTAGAAATCCTCTACTGATAGAGAGATAGCCTTGCTGACCTGCTAATATCCACATTTGTCCTATGACGTTTCTTGTGCTGCAAAAACAAACATAAAAAGAAAAGGTAAACAGCGTATTATTTGGCATGAGGAAGAAAACTGAACAGGAAGGAGAACATTGGAGAATGGCAATGTCAAGGGTGGCTAGTGACAGCAATCACAAAAGAGAGGAAAACCCTGAACAAATAGAGCAGACATTTGAAAAGTCAGGCCGAATAACCAGACTGCAAACAGCACACAAGGATAGACTTTAAAGTTCAAAGGACCAAAATCACTTCCTTTGCTATCTTTCTGTTGTTCTTCTTCCCCTTCCCCAGGTTTACAACCACGTAACTACCCCACACGTCATAATCCATTGACCTAAGCAATGTCCCATATTGTAGTATCTACCTTCCCACTTTCAAAACTGCAGCTACTGCATAATCATAGAGTTTCATGAGAGGACACAATCACTCAAGAAGAGTGAAAAGCTTCCAGGGTTACTTCTCTGCCCTCTAGAGAGCACATAGGATTACCACATACAAGTAGCAACAAGTATTACAGGTTAGTTTCCGGTGTGTAACCCCTTACAATGGTTCACTTTTATAATAGGTTGATTTTGTAACAGGAAGCCTTAAGGAAGGTTGGAACAATGTGACTGAAGTAAATAGAGATGTGGCATATCCTCCTTAAAATGCCCAGTAACATGAAACATAAGCATAAATAAACAGTACACACACAGCTATTTTCAAGCCATTTTCATCTATTGATCCTGTTTGTTATGCTTCAAAAGACACAAGTTCAGTTGAGCAGAGAGGTGTCATTCAAGGGAAGCTGGTGAGAGGTATTTCAGTGTCCTGACAACACTGTTACTCAGAGTTTAGAAAGTGATTACAGGAAAACAATTTATACCGCTGAGCAAGCAGAGAAAATACACAGCTCCAAACACTGATTTCATTTTATTTCTTTCTAGTGACAAAAGCTGTTCTTTTATTCAAAGCAAAGCATCGTGCTCTTGTTCCCAAGACTTGCTATAAGTTGTAAAGCTCTTTTTATTACATTCCACCCCAAATGAGCAACTGTGCACAGCTTGAACTGATAAAGCTTGATTTCAACATTTATTTTTGTCTTGATGTAAATTGCTGTAGGCTTTTAAGTGCCTCACGGGTAGGTATTAACCATTTTAAAAATTGCTTCAATACAAAAACTGTTTGGGAAGTCAGGGTATTTCTGTTGAGTAACTAGCCCTGCGTGTTTCACAGAATTTCATAGATTCATTTTAGAGAGGGGATATTCTAAACCTATATACTCCCTTTCCAGTTCCACCTTAACTAGAACATACATAAGTTTCAAGAATTTGTCACGCTGCTACTGATTTGCCTCTAAGAGTCTGTCCATCCTTCCACTAATTGGTATTTGCAACTACATTCTATAAAGACAAAGTCTGACAACATCCAATCCAACTAGCTGAGCTACCCCTGTCCAAAGGAAAAGAATAATAATAAAAAAGTCAATAAGCCAATAATAAAACAACACCAGTCAAATGTACAGCGTACATCACATTATTTCCCCATTAAGAACATTCACTGAGCTGTTTCAGCTCCTTTGAGCCACTCCTGTGACACAGAGCTATCATCAACTGGATTTAAGTGACTGGTTAAACTAGTTTTATGGCTCCTTTGCAGAACAAAAGCAATACAAAGCAGCCAGAATATACTGGTGAATATGGCTCCCTGTGCACAAAATGGCACAAAAACATTTTTAAAGCGAGAAATCAAAAGGAAACTATTACATTTATAGCAGAGTTCCAGCAACAGAAGCTGCCAAAAGTTCTTCTTTTAGAGGAAATAGAGGACTGATTATAGTGTTATGGCAGCAGCATGCATTGTGGGTTTTCTCCTATAGATTAAAGAGGAGATGAAGAATCTGATCGCAAGTGAGTAGCCAGGGCTATTCAGAATTTTTTTGATTAAACGATTTTTCATGAGAAAATGCCAAGTCATTGAAACCAATGCTTTTCACAAGGATATACCAGTTTTGATGAAACTTTTGTCAGGAAAGCTTTCTAGCATTCATTTGGAAATTCTAGTCACAACTGGAGAAAGAGCATCTTACTTTACAATGGCCAATAGCCTGCTGGCTAAGGTACTCACTTAAGATGGTGGATAGCCACTTTTCCACATCCAAAGTGAGTGCCCTAATTACCAGCCTATTGGTTGTCCTGTGGTCTCTCCCTCTTTCTGTGTTTTTTCTGAAAAAAAATTGAAAGTGTCAATTTCATTCTGATGCAGAACGGGAGAAAGGTTGTTTTTTTTCAGAACAGGAAAACGGTGTCCCTCCCAGTTCTAGTTCCTATGAGAGTGGGCCGTAAAACAAAGACATATCCTTGTAGGAGAGATTTTCAAGGTGGCAAAAATCTGAAAGTAAAATTTTGATTAATAGTTATCTGAAACCAATGAGATGAGAAAGGAAGACAAATGCACAAATGTTCTCTAAAAAGAAGGAAATGTAAATTTAAATCCCCAGCTGCAATAAGTCAGACACGAGTGACAAATATCACCATAAAGCACAGATCGTCAGATGGATAGTACAGTACTGACATGATACTGCTCCAATAGCAATACAGTTCTCTCAAAAACTGTTAATAAAGAGAATATTCATAAATTATTAGTTATTCTAACCTTACTTTTCAAAGAGTTTTAGATTTCCACTTTGAACACAATGGAGGAAGATGAATATGTAAAATAGACTTTGCCTGGAATTAATTTTATTTCTAATATCTGTATACAAATATGGTACTGCAGATATGCTTTTTACACTTGACTCTGGCTCTCTAATTTCATGAGACTTGCCTTGGCCAGAATTATCCCATGGATTGAATGAATTAAGAGAGTGAAATGTCAAGAAAAATGAAACCTCACACATTAAGTTTTATTTATCCACAAAGAAAAGGTTTGGCAGAAAGAAAAGGTCATGGCGGCAGTCAGGCTGTCTTCAGCCGCATTTCTGTGGGAGGTCCGTGGCTGCCGGGGATTCGGCAGCATTTCGGCGGCAGGGACGACGAGGCAGCAGGACCCGTGGATCTCCCGCAGAAACGTGTGCTGCAGAACTTCTGAGCTTGGGGGCAGCAAAAACCTTAGAGCTGTCCCTGCTTCTGAGATCCCTGCAAACCCATCATTCTGGCCAAGTAACCCCCTCAACACACTCCATTCACTGCTGATGACTCCTCACACACATGCACACACTTGCTACCACCACCAGAACCCCCATCCACACCTCACTCAAACCAGTGATACTCAGACTGACATTCTCAAGCTGCCAGTGGCTTTTTAATGTGTCTCCTGCAGCTCTTTGAAGCTCATGATATTAAAACATGGTGTGAGCTAATTATTAACCAAAGTTATTAACCAATCAGGATGCTTTTACTATGTCATTAACCATTATTATGTTATTAACCATTACTAACAATAATACTTGGTTAGTCATTTTGCTATGAGAATAATATAACTAAATAGCTCCAGAACTGCCAGCCAGCCAACCTGTTGCAGGGTACTCGGAGTCCCATAGAAACGAGGCATACACACAACTGCTGAACAAAAGTGGTGAGTTTATTGAAAGCGAGCGTGACACATCCGCATCGGGGGGCCCCAGCGTTGCTGTCACCGAGAGACAAGGAAAAAGCCTGATGCATTGGAGCCATGATCAGGGTGAAGCCCAACATGCAGGGGCACGCTGACACAGAAATACCCATGCACATTTGCATCTCATACATAGCTCATGAATAGCAATAACTTGTTTTGCTGCACTGCCTTGTTTAGCTTCCTATCTCACACAAGCCGGCAAGCAGGTAGCAACTGGAGTTGGGAAACTCTGGGAACAAGATAACACTAGCATACAAGGTGGTTACCTTAACCGACAGTACCCTTTCCCTAGAGTCGACCATGGGAGCGATTGTGTTTCCCTCGCAACAACCATAACAAAATCTTCTCGCATTCTACACAACCCAATATATTTCATAGATGGAATGAGAGTGTGCATAGAATATGTGTTATATGTGATTTGCTCTACATTTACTTCTCTGTCCCATTCTGCTTTTCAGTCATTTATTCAGAATATCAGTCAAAACAGCAATATGGGCCAGATCCCGAGTTGGTGTAAATATACATAGCTCCATTGATGTTGATAACACTACACCAATTTACACCAGCTGAGAAGCTAGCTCAATGTTTGTAGATTATGAACAGATTTTCAAATGCAGATATTTGTCAGGTAAGAGAGCCAGACAGAGCAAGGTGGCTTTAGACACCAATTCGCTTTTTCTCCTGGGTTTCACAGTAATGATTACAAACCACGTGGCTTACAATTGACTTTAAAACAATTCATAGATTCCAAGGCCAGACGGGACCACTGTAATCATCTAGTCTGACCCCCCTGTATGACACAGGCCATAAAACTTCCCCATAATAATTCCTACAGCAGATGTTTTAGAAAAACATCCAATCTTGATTTAACATTTCCACAGATGGGAATCTACCCCACTCCTTGGTAAATTGTCTCAGTGGTTAATTGCCTCACTGTCCAAAATGTATGCCTGTTTTCCAAGATGAGTAGCTTCAGCATTCAGCCATTGGATCATGTTTTATACTTTTCTCTGCTAGATTGAAGAGCTCTGTGTTAAATATTTGTGTTCCCCATTGTAGCAGGGCGACGACTCACCCCTGCCGTGCCTCCTACTAGTCATCCGTGAATTAGCTCATTCCAACGTGGAGCGCCCTCTGCAGGCCGGTGTCTCGCTGTCCATGTGTCCCTCCCTGGACCCTAGTGTCCTTTACCTGGGGTGTACCCCTTGGCAGTACCCTCACACTCTGCCTCTTGGTCTTCCCTCCCTAGGGAACCCCTACCTCCTATCCCCACCTTCCCTCAGCTTATGGGCTACTGCCAGTCACCATTGAGCCCACTTTCACTGGGGCCGACTGAAGTCTGTATAAGCAGGGGGGGGGTTGAGCCTGCTGCCTCTGCCTACCCGTGGGCTGCCCTCCGCAGTCTCAGGACCCCTTTTGGCCTCCTACTAGGCCGGCAGCCTGAGGGGTTTCCAGGCCAGAGCTCCCCAGCTCCTCTGGCCTTCCCCCAGCCCTGCTCCACTCCAGGTACCTTCTCTAGATCCTCAGCAGCCAGGCCCATCTGCCCTCACAGCTAGAGGAGACTGAGCACCACACTCTCAGCCCTTTTATCAGGGGCAGCTGGGCCTAACTTGACCCAGCCACAGCTGTGGCTGCTCTGCCCCAGCTGATTTCATTTTTACAGCCTTCTGCTGGGCTGCTTTAACCTTTTCCTTTTAGGAGCGGGGTAGCCACCATCCTACACCCATGTAGCTAATTATAGACTGTAATCAAGTCACCCCTTAACCTTCCCTTTGTTAAGCTAAATGGATTGTGTTCTTTGAGTCTATGAGTATAAAGCATTTTTTATAATCCCTTAATCATTCTCATGGCTGATCTCTGAATCCTCTCCAATTTGTCACCATCCTTCATGAATTGTGGCCACCAGAACTGAATACAGTAGCCCAGCTGCAGTTGTGCCAGTGCCAAGTACAGAGGTAAAATAACCTCGCTACTGCTACTCAAGGTTTCCCTGTTTATGCATCCCAGGATCAGATTATCTCTCTTGGCCACAGTGTCACAGAGGGGCTCCTGTTCATTTGATTATCCACCATATTCATCCCCAAATCTTTTTAAGAGTCACTGATTCCCAGGATAGAGGCCTACATCCTGGCTATATGGTCTACGTTTTTCATTCCTATATGTATACATTTTATATTTAGCCATATTAAAACAGACACAATTTGGTTGCACCAAGTTTGCCATGATCACTCTGAATCATTGACCTGTCCTCTTCATTATTTACCAGTCCCCCAATATTTGTGTCTTCTGCAAATAGTATCAGTGATGATTTTATGTTTTCATCCAGATCATTGATATAAATGTTTAACGGCATAGGGCAAAGAGCCAATGCCTGCGAGACCCCACTGGAAACACACACGCTTGATGACGATTCTCCATTGACAAGTAGAATTTGAAACCTATCAATTAGCCAGTTTGTAATTAATTTAATGTTTGCCATGTTAAGTTTATATTGCTCTAATCCTTGAAGCAAACTCTTGTGTGGTACCAACAACTGCACTCAGGGGGTGTGGTGGTGGACACAATGAGCCAGCTACTGCTATGCTGATCATGTTCTTTCATTAACACTACTGTCATTATAGTGCTTTTTTTTTTTTTTTAAATTAAGAAAATGGAGATCCAGATCCACATAGTACTGGATAACTTCTTTACTATCAGCATGCAAGAGCCCTTTTGAATATTTGTGTCATTAATTTAACTACCAAATGGAGACAGTGGACCAAATTCACTTCTCATGTAAGCAAGGTACAACTCTATTTGCTATTCATATACCCTGTCCACAAATAGCCACAGCCATAACAGTAACATACAGCAACAAAAACAAATTACAAGTAAAGGTAATTAACCACTCAAATAATTTTGGGGGAGGAGGGGTGGGAAATGTAGAAGATGCTTCAGCACTTGAAATCTTTAAATCAAGCATGGATTTCTTTCTAAAAGCTATGCTCTAGTTCAGCCACAAATTACCAGAAATTGTTAAATGAAACTTCCCAGTGGTCAGACAGTGGTTCCTTCTAGCTTCATCATCTATTAATCCAACTGTTGGAAGCCAAACAGATTTCTTTGGCATTCTGCTATTACGGAAGTTGGCCAAAATGAAGTGTAACCAAGAGCGTTACATTCACTTACACCCAAGCATAAAATTGGTCACCAATACACAGTAGATATGCCAGCCAGAGTTTCTCTTGGTAGAAAGGATTGGCTATGCCTTCTCTGTTTTGAGTCAGAAAAGAGTGCAATCATTACCAGCTACAGTAAATTGCCTCTCAGCAATTATGTGTTAGTTTTCCACAGAAGCCTCCACAGAAATTATTCATTTAATATCAAATAGATACAGTCGACCAAATTCAGAGCTCACGTAAGCAAGGTGCTACTCTATTTGATTTTAACATTGAGAGGAAGGAAAATCAAGTAAAGAAGGATACAGCAATAGAGAAGGGAACAGCAGGGGGTAGGAGAATGGACATTAAGAGGAAAGATAGTGCCAATACCAATGGAGCTAACAGTCAGACAGGCGATACTGGCAGTAGAATGACTGTACCCAATCAGGTGAGGAATGTGGGCAAAACCAAGCAGCAACAGTTAATATGTTTGTACACCAACGTGAGGAGCCTAGGTAACAAAATGGAGGCACTAGAGCTACTGGTGCAGGAAGTGAAACCAGATATTATAGGGATAATAGAAGCATGGTGGAATTGTAGTCATGACTGGATAAAAGAATTGAAGGGTGTGTGCTGTTCAGGAAAAACAAAAATAAAGACAAAGGTGGTGGAGTAGTATTGTATATTAATTAGGGTGACCATATTTCCCAATGAGAAAACAGTAATCCCGTGGGTGAGTGTGCCAGTCTGCAGCGAGCATAAACTGTACAGACCCTCAGCTGCAGTGATTTTGCTGTTTCGCTCTAGAGGTCCCCAGTTCAATCCCCAGGGTGTCGGCCAAGAGGACAGCCAACACACAAGTGGGAGGTCATGCATGATCTAGCCCTGCCAGTTTAGCAATGTAGTTATTGTCAGGTAACAAAGCAGTGTCACTGTCACACTCTGTTTGAAACTGCTGTGCTGAATTTGACAGCCCTGATAGAATAAAAATAAAGCCACAGGCAAACCAACCAACCCTAAACTGCCATTCAGCCATTATGTGTCACCTAACTGGAAACGGGGAAGGAGAAAGCCAACAGAACGCTAAGCATCCTGTTAAACCGCGTTGAACCTGCAGATTGAAAACATGTTCCTATCACCTGCATCATCCCCTTTTTTATCATTCATCCCAGGGTCCTGTAATTACATATGCTTCTATAGTTCACCAAACCTCTGCATATCAGGTGTACTCCAACTCAGAGGCAACCACTGTAGATGTAATAACCTCTAGGCATGGTGTGCACTAGCCCTAGTGGGTCCCAGTAACCATTCAGACACCTAGCTAAGGGAAAGTGTGTTTTACCAGGGCTCTCAGGAAAGGGAACGATTTAAGATATGCTATGCACAAAGGTGTGACGGTGCTGTTCCTGGTGAGATCCAACTGTGAGTGTCAGATCAGGACAGATTGCTTCCAAAGGGGCAACTACAGCCCAAAGCTGGGGTTTTTCCACACTAAGGCAAACGAAACCAGCTAAACAGAAAAGACTTTGGTCCCACCCCACTGGCTAACCACAAGTCACACAAGTAATTCCCTTAAGACACTCCAGATTCCCAGTATCACCACCAGCAGCCACCTGTCCTGGGGATCAATGGTTATGGAAACCAATCCCCCAAATAAAGAAAACAGTTCTCCCCAATTCCAAAGAATCAGGCCCCAGACCCAGGTCAATATACAAATCAGATCTTACCACAAATCACGCTGTTGCCAATCCTTTAGAATCTAAATCTTGTATATTAAAGGTTTAATATACAAGGAAAAAGGTATAGGTGAGGGTTAAGAATGGTTAAAAGAAATCAATTACATGCAGTAATGGCACATCTCTTGGTTTAGGCTTGCAGCAAAGGTAGAATAAACTGCAGGTTTCAATCAAAGTCTTTGGAAAGCATCTCCGGCAGAGATGGGTCAGTACCTTTGTCCAGAGTTCCCTGAGAAGCAAAGTTCCATCCAAAGCTGGAAACAAGGCAGGCTGAAGACTGGAGGTAAAAGATAAAATGGAGAATGCTTCTTTCAGCTTTTATAGACTCTGTCTTCTGGGCCAAGACCCTCCTCCTTCTTTTGCAGAGTCCAGTTGCAAAATGGAGGTTTACAGTCACAAGGTCCAATCACCAGACTCTCCAGGATTCCGTTTCTGACCAGGCAGATGACATTCCTCGAGCAGCTCGGGTGTGGACAGGCATATACAAAGTCCATTGTGTGGTTGATGTCCCTTAAAGGGCCATCAGGTAGCCCCAGCGTGTCTGAGCCTTCACAGGAGCCAAGCCTAAGCTTGAAGTACAGGTACCTTTAACTTTAGTTACAAAATAGAATAGATACACACCTATGACTGGCACATTCATAATCGGCCATTCATAACCTGGTTGTAGGCACCCATTATGACCCCCTGTACATAAGATTTGGTGCCACTATAGGACCCTGGTTGCAGCAATGATTTATAGGGTCCCAAATTATTTCAGTAACGTTACAAAAGGCTAAACCTTTTACAGTTGAAAGTAGCAGTTCTTAGACTTCCAACCCCCCAGGACTGTCCAGGAATTAAAGATTAATATTTAATATTAAAGATTATGTCATTTGATGAAACCTTCAGAAATATGTCCAACCAAAATTGGCACCCCTCACTGTTCCTGACTGGGCCCCTAGGGAAGTCCAGTCATGAGTCAGGGCTCTTCAGGCTAGTTCCTGGGCTCTCCTTTCCAGTCCAGTCTCTATTCAAGTAAATAGGATCTTACAGTTTTCCACACCAGGTTCAGGCAGTGCCTCCCATTGGGGCCCCTCTTCACTGGCTTCCTGACCATCTGCTGCTGCTGCTGCACATCTAAAAGTCTCACCCATCCCTTCACCCAGCTGTGAGGTCCGTCAATCACATTCTATTCTACATGCCGCCCTGAAGACAGTTTCTGGGTCTTCTCTCCAGCTCCCTAATTCGCATGTAGCTCCCGCTTCACCTTCCCCACAGCTCCTCCTTGTCACGTGGCCACAGATCCCAAATAAAACCCAACCACTTCCCAGCTCAGGACCTTTCCCCTTTAGTCAGGAGGAAGGGGGAGAGGGTTGATGGGAATTGTAATCCCTGACTTTTCAGATCCATCATATTACCCTCCCTTCTGAAAAAGGACGTGTCCTGTAGACTATTTAAAAACAGGCTACAGTCATTACTGCTCACCTACTGCAAACATAAGTTGTTTTCCTCTTAAACACACTGAAGAGTCAAATGTGTTTAAGTTACACAAGACTTTAGCTTAGTGTTAGCAGGAAGAAGTGTGTGAATTCCTCTATGTTTTATCACTGTGATGCCTGTATCATTCTACAATCAAATGTAATGCAAGTTGGCATCAATTTTACTAGGAATAATAAGCCCAAACTGTAATGTGAATACGTAAAAAAGGATGTTGACAACTTGTTTACAAAATCCGACACTTTAGTGCAGATTTTGTTTTAGCTGAAAACCCATTAACATAATAAGAGTACTGTCTATTTCAAAAAACCTGTTATCCTCAGCTGCACTCTCGTGCTTTTTCAGAGAGTGTCAAAAGCTCTCCCTACAACACAATCCCCATCTTCACGATTTTTAGGGAAGAAGAGAGACGAAGGGCTTGTCTACATGGGGACAGTCAGGAAAGTGAATCAGAATGAACAAAAAATGTGAATTCAAAGTGGCTTAGTTAAACTGCATTAACCCCCTGAGTGGAGACTCTCATTCAGCATTAAAGAGGCTTCAATTTGATTTTAGCGGAATTAATTTCTGTACACTTACTATAGACACACTTATTACATGCAAACACACTAAAAGAGCATGAAGGTTGCCAAGTGAAACAGGTAGAAGTTAGGAAATGCCAATATTAAGGTTGCTCCTGTTCCCTCTGTATTTCAGTCAGGTTGTTCCTCCCCACACACACTGCCTAATCAGTAGGAAGGGAAGCACTGAAAGCACAAGAGAGAGACTCTGCCTGTCCTCAGTTCCTAGGTCCAGAGCCACCGCAGCTAGGACCAGAGATTGCAGGGAAAGTTCTGTTCATCCCGTGCAGCCCTAGGATAGAGTATGCTCAAGGCAGGCAGAATCTTCTGAGAATTTAGCTGTCAAATTCTAAGCAAACTCTACTGAGCAGGTGAGAACTGAGATTTTTCAAGGTGTTTTAACATGGCCAAATTTGTGCAGTTTTTCATGGGCCAGAAAAAAAAAAATCCTGATACCACAATGACTTCCAGCCAGTTTTCAAGTCCCTGCTTTAAAGTCTGCAGGAAGGGTGGTCACTAGAGCTTCTCAATAAAAAGGTGGTATGATTTTTTTAAAAAATATGCGCTTAAAAATATATTCCCCACCCTCACACACATCTTGGTCTTGGAAAACCATTTTTGCTGAAACTTTTGCCAAAAATGTAGCATGGGGAAAACACTCAGCCGTGAAATTTTTAACTGTTAAAGTTTGGCAAAGTTATAAACAACTGGCTTTGGACCCAGGAGTCTTGTAATAGGTAGTATCAGGGAACTTCGCTATAGGTGGTGCTGCCTATACTGCCAAGTATATAGTAATGTTCTTTACTTTCAAACAGTAATTATCAAGATTGTAATGGCAACCACTATCAATTATGCATATGAACACAGTATAGTATTTATTGTGGTTTATCAGTGGTAATTTCTCAGCTGAATCTAGCTACTTTTCCATTCCTTTCTTATCTCACATTTTAGGATCAGAAAGCCCTGAGTTTTGTAGTCTTAACGGATTATTTTTTTCTCTATCATGAGGTATAGAGCTGTAGGAATACCATTGCGGTCTGTCATTTTTACTACTTATGTTACAGTGCTTAGACATGTACTGACCAGACTCAATGAAAGTGCACGAACCTTCAAGGCAAACTTGAAAAGCATTGCCTCATTCCCAACCCCTATCTACTCATAAACTACTTGTTCCAGAGAAAATAACCAGCAGCTCAAAGCCTTAAATACTTCCATCTCACAGAAAGTAATCAAATAACTTGTTCTTTTTATATAAAACAAAAAGAAAAATTGCAGTGTGCAGACCTCCCACTCTCAGACTTGTTGAGAGGCTAAAAATTCAATTGTAGTGGCTGTAGCTGTTAGCTCTCTGAGCTCAACAATAAATGCAAGAGAGACGGTGAGGAGGAAAACAAAACAAAATAATAATAAAAAAATGCACCCCGGGCCTTAAGCACTCCTGAGTCAATTCCGGATAAATTGTCATTTTCAATTTTCCCTCACAAGCCAAAGCAGTCTCCGACTTGCTGAGGGTTTAAACCTTCAACTCCATGGCTGTAGCGTTTTGCTCTCCCAATACACTATTAAATACGTGGGATGGTAGATGGGTAGCTAGCTCAGCCTTTAACTGAACACATACCTCTGGCATTGGCAAATTTAGGAATAAATTATTTCCTTTATTTCCATGTATTGATTTATGAGAGTTTTGAATGGCTGCTGGATTAACAGCCCTGAAGACTGAACATCTGTGTTTAGTCAAAAAGGAGGTAGAACATAAGCAGCAGCATTTCAACTTTTTCCGCACTTCCTCAGTAATATCACTCTACCTTGACAGCGAAGCACCACACATGGGGCCTGATCCAATTTCCAAGGAAGTTAATGGGAACATTTCCATTGACTCGGGAGACGGATTGAACGAGGAGGGTTGAAGGCACCCAGACATCCCCACTAATATTTCCCTTGCCTCCCTACAGAACTGCAAAGTCCCCTTCCCGGTTTTTTTCCACCTGGCTTGGGCCAGATTTGCATGCTCCTAATTAACAAACATCAATCAATTTCTTGAAGAATTAATAGCATGTCTGTTGCTCCAGCCATGCTGCCTAGTCATCTCTCTGGTCATTCTTCTCAAGCTCTCTGTTAGAGCTATTCATTATGTATTATCTTCAAATGCTCTAAAGTACTGGTGTAATTCTCATTTAACCACATTGTCTGCTGAAGTGAAAAACAAGAGTAATATGGCAGAAAAACATGTTGATGTATCACCATTCTTCCTTTGGTTGCTGATCAATCGATTACAATCGCATAAAACCCTGTGCAAACAAACATCATTAACTTATGTTCCTCATTTATTTTGTCCTCTGTGCTCTCAGTAAGCCTGGTCCCACAATACAAATGAAGCAGCAAGGATGCTCCAGAAATAAATCAGTTTTATTTCAAGGAAATTATCAGAAAAATATTACAGCATACCAAACTTCTTCTAGAAATAGATTACATTTATTCCAAAACTTTTGGTTGCTTCAGAATACGGGATAACTTTAAACATAATACTTTATTCCCTGTATACTATACACCCACCACTGGCAGATCAAATAGTTTAGGACAAAGAAAATCTCAAAATACTCCTGCTGTAGAGCTTCCTAAATAGAAACCAATAGAAACCTCCTACCCCCACCAGTATTTTGGATGAGTAGATGTGATGGGTAGGTAGAAATGTGTTGCAAATGGGGCCATGTATTTTCATGTGTGGTAGTGCAACCACATCATTGGCTTGACTATGTTTGGTGTTGCAGGATCTCAAACAAGGGTTTATTTTTCTTACAATTTTGTTGGGTATTTTTTAAAGTTATGTAGAAGGCGTGGCCCGCGAAAGGTAAGATTTATTCTTCTAGATAAGAGAAAGAAACATATTATATATGCTGGTGAGTAAAAGGCAATATGCAAGAACAAAGACATTTAAGGGAGTTTGAATCAGCTTTCTCACTTGTTTTATTCAGCATGTAAAGCATAACCCCTCGGCCTCACTATGAGAAGAATGACCTGAGAAATGTGAAGGGCCATTGAAACAACCATGATTTTTTAAAACTATGGATCAACACACGAGCACACACGTTTCTCAGATGACAACAGTATTTCATTCATCAGAGAGTAAAGCATTCCTCCAAAGAAACACTTTGCAGCTTTTCTATGGATTTGAATGGGACTTAGGCCCAGCTCACATGTGTTTCAGGCTGGGTTTATTTGTTCCGTTTGTTTATAAAGCAACATATTGAAAAGGGGGCCTGAAGTTTGTGCTCAGTATTGGGATGAGGAAACATGGAGGAGGGATAATTATTATTTGAAGGGACATTGTAGTTAATTTGAATTATGTTTATTAAATTAGATTTTGAATTCAAAGGCATTTTGACAAGGAATGCAACCTGCAAATGATCAGCTACTTGGGTGGGTCAAACTATATGATTTATTATTATTATTAAATCCTTCAGGGAAAAGATACTATTACCAGTTTTTTCTCTCATTTATGAGATCACTTTACTAGAAACAGGGGCAACTGAGATCATTTGTTCTTCTGCGTTCGTTCACTGAAATTCACTATTTCACTCTTCAGCATGTCAGTTCTAGTGTTACACAGGCTGAGACAGACCTTTGGGTAATTTGGGCTAATCCCTAGAAAGTCTTTAAAGATGAGGATTGAAATCGCTTTCATAAGAAATAATGTGACCTACTCCAATAGCCAAATCTAAGAATCAATACATATGATTTAACACACAGTATTATTGAAGAAAACCAAAGCACAGTCAAAGTATGATTTCATATTACAGGTAAAAAGAACGAGGACTACTTGTGGCACCTTAGAGACTAACATTTATTTAGGAATAAGCTCTTGTGGGCTAAAACCCACTTCATCAGATGCATGGAGTGGAAAATACAGTAGGAAATGTGTATATAGATACATATTATATATATATATATATATATATATACACACACACACACACATATATATATATATATATATATACACACACACACACACGAGAGAGAGAGAGAGAACATGAAAATACAGGGATTGCCTTACCAACTCTAAATGAGACAAATCAAAAATTAGCATGGTGAAATAGTTTTTGGCTTGTGTAATGACCCATCCACTCCCAGTCTTTATTCAGGCCTAATTTGATGGTGTCCAGTTTGCAAACTAAAAGCTATTTCCCCGTGCTAATTTTCCCCCTACTGTTGCTCACACCTTTTCATCAACTGTTTGAAATGGGCCACCTTGATTACCACTACAAAAGTAATTTTTTCTCCTGCTTATACTAGCCCATTTTAATTTGTTTGCCTCTAAGGTGCCACAAGTACTCCTCATTTTTTTGCTGATACAGATAACATGGCTACCCCTCTGAAACCTGTCACATTTTACTGGTAGTATATGAACTATTAAAATATTTTGGATAATCCACCAAAGAACTGAATTAATAATTGAAAGAAAAATGTTCCTTGCTCTGCCACATTCTATGACCAACAGGATTAGAAAGAAGAAGACATTTTAAAATGAAAAAACATTATGGCATATGACTTATTAGTCAATTTCAAAAGAATAATTTCTTCCATATCAAATTATTATTGGGATATTTTTATTTCTGAACATTTTTGTACAGCGCTACATCCCTTATAGCACACAGATATTCTGCTTATATATCTATTGTTACAGCTTGTACAGACAATGTTACTTTAATACAAATAGCTAAATATATTGACAAAGAAAAAAGAACCCCTAAGTAGAAACTACTTAACAGCTTCCATTGTGAATGAGGTTCTCTCATATGTGACTGTACTCAGATTGTGGCAAGACAAAGTTTCAGAACACAACGTATTCCCTTGTGATGGTATCTCTTTATGTGCTTATTAATATTGACCATGACAAATAATTTGAATTCTTTAAACTTCAGTACTCAGCTCTGCAAATTGTTCACAGAACATAAGGTTGTGAATGACAAAAACTAAGACTGCCAATCAGTTAATCAATATGTTGCTTTTTGAAGTGGAGTTTTTTTCTTCTTCTTTTCTATGGTGTCATCTTAGTACTCTGATGTATAGATTGAACGAGACAGAAAGCTGCTTTTTGTCTTGAAAGTATAAATTATTAAGAGTTCCAACCCAGTACGACGTGAGCAACAAGCAGATAACACATCCCAATAGTACAGGACACAATCATCATAGGGAAACCTAACCTGAAACAACAACAAAATAAGGAAAGATCAATAAGAATGTAACACTTTGTTTGCCAAGCAATAACATGGCAGTCAGACTTTTTGAAAGCAAAAGTAAAATTTATCACACAAGTACTTAGCTTTTGATATCTTTACAACATTTCAAAAAAATAAAAATAAAAGACCATTAAGGTACCTCAGGTTTATGACAGTAATCCCTAGTGGGCTAGTGTTCAGGTTGAGACTTTCTACTTCCAGTTATGATATTTAGAAAAACTATGGGTCCAACCCTTACACGGTGTAAATCAGCATGGCTCCATTCACGTCAATGGAGCTCCACCAATTTATGCCAACTGAGAATCGAGAACTGAATGTCTTGGTTGTGTCCCAGTCAATATGCAATTACATGAATTATATCAGTTCTCACAAGTTAAGCAAGCAGTAGGATAGCTCATTCACTATTTATGTCTTCATACTGTGTGTATACTTTAACCTTAGTAAAGTTCCTTATAACTTTGCTTTATGGCTGACGTTCCTTTAGCTGGCTTCCAATGGCATTTAAGTAATAAACCTCATCATGCTGGTACTGTATTTATCCCCATAATGCTTGAGTGTCAGTTGAAAAGTATTGTAGTCCTACA
The DNA here is from genome assembly GCA_032164245.1 of Sternotherus odoratus. Classification (NCBI taxonomy): domain Eukaryota; kingdom Metazoa; phylum Chordata; order Testudines; family Kinosternidae; genus Sternotherus; species Sternotherus odoratus. The sequence continues at coordinate 199,487,114 of JAVMKO010000001.1, read as the reverse complement.
AGATGCACCAACCTATGTGAGAGTGTCTGAGGAAATCTCTTTGGCCTGTGTGGAAAGTGTTAAAAAATTTGGTTTCATGTCAAAACACTTCTTTCAGCAGAGGTAAATTCCCAGAGTGAGATTTTTCAGAATAAACTTAAGCTGTTAAAGCTTCTGTTGACAGAAAATTCAAACTGACAGAAACTGAGGACAGGGCAGGGCTCTGTGTCCTGCCATATTTCATACACATGACCTTTTTACGGATATTCTCCATGTTCATTTTCCCCCACATGTTTTACTACACGTCATCGAAGTGTGATAGTGTTCTTTGAAGTGCCACTATTTCATTCATTGTCTTCACAGGCAATTGAAGAAGGATGTACCTAGTATATGTGAATATATTAGTGGTGCTTTTTGCCTCACTTATGTTAGGCAGCATCTAGAGTGTTCAAGACAACTCCGCCCTGAATTACTCGGACAGCAAAGAAATGCATGTGTAGCTGCTGACAGGGCGAGAAAATGCTCAGGTCCCATGTGCCTTAAAATCTCCGTATCGTCCCTTTCTCCATAAACAAATATACACATTTTTAAAAGAAAATAACTTTTGTGATGAGTGAAGTGAAATCTGCTCTTCCTCCTGCGCCCGCACCACTATTCTGGGTGTATGGAACGCTTTTCCAATGCTGTTTCATTGCCCTGCAAAGTGATCTGAGCAGGACAGGTCCAATAGCATTAGAGGAGCTTTGGTATTAGTAACAGTTGTATTACAACAGCATTTAGAGGCCTCAGTCAGGATCAGAAATCCATTGCATTAGACACTGTATAAACACAACATAATGGACAGTCCCTGCCTAAGAAGCTTAGACAAGATAGACAAGCAACAACAGGGAGATAACTTAGAACTACCTCTGTTAACATTAAACTGCTTCATCACCCCTCATTGTCCATATGTCCCCACCCCTCTACTTCACCACTCTGGACCCAATGTGCCTTTCATCCACTTTGACCACCCCACAGAAACTGAGGGAACCCAAGAAAAAAAGAAGTTACCCACAAAACTGAGTGTGTGTAAGAGTAAAGACTTTCAGGGTGGGCACATTATCCCGCATCTGCCTACATTATGGCAACTCCTACGTATGATGCTAGCCACTCCCCCCTATTGGGAAGAGGTTGGGAGGGCTCACGTCACTCTGGGATTTAAGGATGGCAGGAGGGGCCATGCATCATCAGAGCTCTCAAAACATTGGTTAGCAACAGCAGAGTTGAGTTTTGGCTTGTTTGGTGGAGAAAGGGGAGTTTGGAAGAACAGAAGGAGAAGGAGGGATTGTTAGGGCAACCAGGCTGCCAAAACATCCAAAGATTCCCTGAGGAAGGTGTATGGTAACTCATTTATGCATGTGAACAAAAAAGACACAGAATCCTAGTGATTTCTGGTAAGATAAGAATTCATTAGCTTGGCACAAAGTTACCCGGAAGGCCCGGCTTCTTTTGTATGTCTGAATTTGATTCTGAATATATCGTGGTATATTTTCTCCCCCAGCTAGACTGGTCTGGTGTTAGATTTTTGAATGGTTACTTATTCTAACAAGCTACACAATTATCCTTTCACAAAATTACTGTATTATTAAATTCATGGCATTGCCAAACAGCTTTCTGAGTTTTAGAGCTGCCTTTGAATTTTTTTAAAAAAATTCAAATTATATGGTCATCCAACTGCTTTTCAGACAATATCAACCCTTCTTTTTCTTTCTGAGCTCATCTGATCTTCCTAGGATTGGCCACCTCACTTTTAAAAGTGCTCAGTTCTGACAAATTCACTTTAAAAATAAAATGGTTCTGTAAAAAAAGTCCTCCCACAAATGTAAATACATCCAGTGGATTTCCATGAACAGCTCATTTCCACACAAAAGTCTGGTGAAGGTGAGGTTGCTAAGAATTGAATAGGAAATCAAACGGCAGACATATATTAGACTTTGCACTTACTGAACAATAAATTCAGTGCTGCTGGGTAAGCTCCAGTGACTTACCAAAGCTCAGATCCTGTCCTGTACTAATATAATTTAGTGGATCTCACAAGTGGATACACAAGAGCTCAGAAATAAAGGGCACTTAATACTTGGGTGCCTGAGGACAAGAAGAGAGGGGATTTAAAAGAAACAATAACTGCTATCCATTCCATAAAAAGAATTGAAAAATTGGTTCCAGCTTTGTGCAATTCTGTATGGGAAGTGACAACGAGTCCTGTAGCACCTTAAAGACTAACAAAAGTATTGAAGCATAAGCTTTCGTGGGCTAATACCCACTTCATCGGATGCGTATTAGCCCATGAAAGCTTAGGCTTCAATACTTTTGTTAGTCTTTAAAGGTGCCACAGGACTCTGTCACTTCTGCAGATCCAGACTAACATGGCTACCTCTCTGATTCTCTGTATGGGAAGTACATGAACTATGCAGAACATGCAAACATGCAGGATTTTTAATCATATCTTTGCTTTAATAGTAAGAGTCAAAGGTCTGGTTCTTCCAATCATCCTCATGTTGCATAATACTTTACTTCATTGATTTATTTGGGAAATTGGTTGTGGGCCAGATTGTGAATCAATTACTTGCAACAGTGCATAATCACTCGCGCAAGTAGTTCCACTGATTTTTATTACCCATGTAGTGTGGGATGTGATTTTACCACTGGCCTGAGCAGTAATCTGATGGACCTGAATTTACTGCTACCATTTTCACTTTGCTAATCTCTGTGCAGATAAGAGAAGTGTTAGAGTTCTGAACAAAAAAATTATTCATATTTTTAATTAGTTGTAGTGCTGGAAGACTCCAGTCAGGGTCAGGATCCGTAATGCTAGGTGCTGTTCTGGCACATAGAAAGACACGGTACCTGTCCCCAAACATTTACAATGTAATTTATAGGTACTTCCATTTTAAAAACACACATTTAAGAACATATCTCACAGAACATAAAAACTACAATACTACTGCTGTTGTGCAGTGTACAGAATGAACAGTGGCGTCAGGGAAACTACTGGAATGGAGGGTGAAAGCCTTGTCCCCATGGAAATCAATAGCAAAACTCCCTTTGACATCACTGGGGCCAGAATTTCATCCAGTGGATTTAGGAGAGGAAGAATATAAAAACAAGAGAGAATTGAACCATAGTTTGTTAGGGACAGGAGCAAAGGGGGGGACCAAATCAGAAACTATATTGTAGTCATGGTATGCTTGTCCAAAGCAAAACTAGGGTTGTGCCTGATAGTATGCTAATCTGATGCTACTCCTAACCATAACACCACAGATCAGCAGAGTTCAGAAGTCAAAACTGCCCTTCCTTACACCAACACCACCACTTCAAATGAGTGTGAGCACACCAACACTTGGGAGGAATATGAAGGGGTGTAACATCTCTTTCGTTGTTCCCCTGAGTAATTAAAAAGGAAATGTATATTAAATGCAAGGCTACTTATGTAGGGAGTACTTCATATATACGTACATATGTATGTATTATGTAGGGAGTACAGAATACTTCAATATTTACGTAAAACTATCTGCTTCTGCAACCATTCCCACAAGTATATTGATTTACTAGAAGACACGTAAGGCTAACACACAAAAAAGTGCAAACAGTTGAAGTAAATCCATTTAAAAATCGGAATGAATACCAGTGGGAAATTTTTTTACAATATTCACTCAGCCCTAATTTGGGATATATTTTTAATGTATGGTCCCCTGGTCATCAGGGTCCTAGGAATTCATCTTCCCCCTTTCTTTCTCTATTCTTATTATCCCTTCTATTTCTCTTAGTCCCCCCCTCTTATCCCCTCCTTCTCTTCTGTCTTCCACTGCCTGCTGAGCTCTGTGTCTCCTGCCTTCTTCTTTGTCTCAACTTTCCACCATCCCAAATCCACAAAATATTGTTATTTCCATTATTTGAAAGGACAGGCTGATACTGGCCCTAGTACCCATTTAAAGAAAAGATCTAAAAAAGAGGTCTCTTGCTTATCCGCATGACTATGACACCTTTACAATTGGACACCTGTTTCTAAAATAGCAGGTGGCTAAGACTGCCAATGATCATTCAGGAAACACTAAAATTACTGTGAATTGCACATAGTCTGGAATTACGTAAAAATTATAGTGTGGTTACCTACTAGTTACCATACATAGTAGTTAACATGTAATTGAAAACACTGAACGTAACCTATAACCACATTTTCTTCTGATTGCTAAAATTACAATAATTTCTCCCAGTTTTCCTGGTTTGACTCTGTGCCAAGATTTTCTATACAGTCCCTCCAAGTAATGAAACTCAGATCAAGAAAATGAAATTTCAAGTGAGAAAAATCCATGGTGTTAAATTATGCATTCTACATTCTGGAAAAAACTTCCTGAATTCTTTTTGACAATAAATGTTACTGTCCACACATAACCTGTAGTAAGCATTTTGCTGGCATTCCAAAATCTGCTCATTTGAAGAAAAAGCAGTCAGTATAGTCCTTCACTATAAAGAAAATGGTTAACTCACCAGTTCCAACCTGAATGTTCAATCAATAGTCACAGAAATGTTTTTGCAGTGTTTGCCCAACTCTACTGTCTCTGTAATGCAGTTCATATGAAATAGAGGGGTCTCAGAAAAACAAACGCCTTTATAATAACTATTCAAAAGCTATACAAGCCTGAGAAGGCAGGGATGGTGATGGTAGACACCTGTATGAAACACCATGAAGAAATACTAAAAGCTATGAACGCCCCCATTGAAATACAGAGAAAAGCAGTGTAATTATGATTTCAAAAGACTGCAACAAATTGATGGTGAGATAGCAACAGCCGCTGATGAATATGGTGACCTTCCTGTTGGCATTAATTGCCTGCCTCCCACAGGAAATGATGAAGTCCAGCTGACCCCTGGGTAGAATGTTAAAAATTAAAGCCAACAAATTGTAATAAAAAAGAGAGAATGTCAGTAGTTTGATGTTGGGAAGGAACATACTAGTGTGTCACTTTTCTTCTTTTCCTATCTGAAGATAATTTTATTTGAAGTTATCATAGTGTAAAGAAGTCAGAAAAATGCTTCAGAAGCTGAATCTCACCATATCTGGATGAGAGTGCCTAAAATGCAATGGGCCATGGTTCAGTTCTCCTGTATAAACTGGGGCTAAACTAAACTACCAAGTTGAGACTTTTTGAGATGTGTTCACCGATGTGGGAAGAGGGATATAATTTAGGCTGGATGCAGATCTAGTGCTGTTATGATGGACAGTGCTAAATTTGTACATCACACCAATTCAACGTTTCTTCCTCTATGGACTAGTTCTTAGTGATTTGACACTGTGGAAAGATAGGTAGCCAAAGACTAGCTATGGGCTTGTAAAGAGAAGCTATGGGCATCAATTTCAGGATTCAAGGCTGTGAGTCAGCAAAGTATTTAAACATGTGTTTAGCTTCAAGTATGTGAGCAACCCACCCCTACTCAGCAAAGCACTTAAGCACACAGAGATGATCAAGAGGCATTATATTTCATTTCAGTCTCCTTCAGCAAGCAAGCAAAACCAGGGAAAAAACCAACAAAGAATTCTTTAGACTTATTTTTTTTCTAGTGGGTTCATTTGTTTTGGCTAAACCACAAACTAACCCTTTCCCCCCACCCTACCCTTCCTCCCTCTAAAAATACACAATATTTACAATATAAGGCTAATCAATCTAGTTGTTAGTAATCTAGTGTCAATCCTGGCAGTGTCACAGTCCATTCCCACTCATGTCTGGTAGGACCTTTGATACTTTTCTAGAGGTGTATACTGCTGCCTTGAACCACATGACAACAACTCCCAAACCCAAGGCAGCTATTTGGAACTGGAAACAAAGAACATGAGAGACTTGAAGAGAGGGACAGTTCTGTTTGTTAAACCATCAGCATGTAGAAGTTGCTCCTCAAAGGAAAGCCACTGCTGATGCAGAAGCTCTTACACATTCCCATAAAACCAAAAAGGTAGCTATCTTTAATGTAAATACTTTATTGTTCAAAGCCAATTCACAAAACATCCCATTATTATCACCAATAACCAGTTAATCCACCGCCATGCCCCTCAATCAACCATCTTAAATCCCTCAGTCACTAGTCCTTGAAAAGCCTGAGATAACAGATGCATCTTGCATTGAACCCTGAACAAATCTGGGACTGGCCAGGCGAACAGAAAAAAAGTGAGCTCTATTGCTGAGGACAGCTCAGAGAGTAAGCTCCTCGCCCTTAAACAGGGAGCTGCTATCTCAAGTAGCTTTACTAATTGCAAAATATCACACTGCAAGAACACCCCAAAATACCTACTTTTCACTGTGATAACCAGTTGCCACCATTTATAACACTAATGCAAATGACCCAAGTCCTTTTCTTGACTGGTTCTAACTTGACATGAAAGAGCCTGATCTTTTCTTTGTTTCCCCACAGAAAGAACTGAGAGAGAGAGAGAACAGACAAAGATTCTTTGGCTTTGACCACCACAGAAATATTTCCATTGGACTTTGAACACTTATCACCTGAATTATATAACATTACTCAGAAGTAGGTGACCACCTGAAAAAATAAGTGATTTTTTTTTATATTAAGGTCATAAACAACAAATATGACGGTGTACCCCGTAAGGCTTTATGGGGGGAGGTGCCTGTAAATATATGTGTATTACTGGAATATGGTTTTGCTACATATGCCAGGTAACATATCTATGTGAAGGTAATAATCCACTGGATCTGTTCATCCTATTTGTATGTATGTGTCTTTTGTACTCAAAGTTATGAATATTGGCTATGTGCTTGGTGGGTTGTATGTGGACTTTGGAAAGCAGCTGAGCAGCTCTCTGGGAGAAGATTATTCTCAGTTAAGCCCAACTGAGAACCAATCAAGCAAACAATGAACTTTGTAGATGCCTGTCCACACCCGAGCTTCCTGAGGAATGTAGCCTGGCTGGTGGTGAGAGGAGTCTGGTTCGAGCCTGCAACTGAGCCATGTGCTCTGAGAGGCCATGTGGACTCTGGATGAGGAGGAGGAGGGGCTCTCCACTCACAGGAGGAAGTCTATATAAACCTGGGAGAGAACTCTCCATTTGGTTCTCAGCTGGCTCAAACAACAGCCCTTCACCCCCCAAGGATTCCTGGAAGAAACTGGAACAGAGGACTGTGACTGCAGGGGGGGTGGAGTGATTGCTGGACCCAGGCTAACAGAATTTAGCCTGGAAGAAGGAATTCAGAGGGTGAGGTTTTTTGCTGTAATAGTGTTAGATTTGCGTGTTCTGTTTATTTTGTTTGGTAATTCACTTTATTCTGTCTGTTACTACTTTGAACCACTTAAATCCTATTTCCTGTCTTTATTAAAATAACTTTTTACTTATTAATTAACCTGGAGTATGTGTTGGTACCTGGGGGGGCAAACAGCTGTGCATATCTCTCTATCGTTGTTATAGAGGGCAAACAATCTATGAGTTTGCCCTGTATACGCTTTATACAGCGTAAAACAAATTTTATTCAGGGTTTGACCCCATTGGGAGTTGAGCATCTGAGTGCCAGAGGTAAGAATACCTCCTGCCGGTTTCCAGGAAGGCCCACAGCTGTTAGGGGACGTGGCTCAGACCTGGCAAGGTACTGAGGTCCTAAGCTGTTGGGGCAGGAAAACTGAGGCAGGAGTAGCCTTAGCACATCAGGTGGCAGCTCCTAAGGGGTTTCTGTGATCCCAACCCGTCACAACTACTTACCTAATGGAATTTAGGCTACATTTGTCACTCTCCAAATTCTAGTCATTTAGCTGGGAGATAGGTTGGTTTAATTATTTCAGACTACCTTTGGTGTCTGTCACTCAGATTTTTTCCTTCATATCAACTACATTAAAAAAAAAACTAGAGGAAAACACACAACCCACTACCAGTGCTCCAATATTGCATCCATTGTTTATATTTCCCATCATGCATATGGTCTTTTTCAGTGGCTGTAGGTATATAAAGGTGCTCAAGCAATTTTGCTAGATAGCTTTGTACCATAAGCAGCTTTCCCTGAGTTTTAATACCACTAAAATCTATAGAGTCCTTTAAAATCTAAATTGCTTTAGATCTATTTGTTTGCAGAATTTTATTCAGCGGATTCCTCTTAGAAATATATTTTCCCTGTTCTACATCAACATATATTCACAAGGAACAATACAGTACTACTGAAAAATGTTAAGGCTTTAAAATGAGCAGTCAGAAGCAAGCAAATGTATAGTCAGAGCAGAAACTCCATTCTTTACCAGCCAATTGTGCATGCCCCGGTTTTATGGGTATCTAAATATAAGCAACCTTATATACCATATGTTAGCATATTGGGGTAGGTCAAATATTGAATTTTAGCCTTAGCTCTGGATTTCCTGGGTTTTGTAGTTTACGCCAGATGCTCAATGTTGTTATAATGTTTTGTATATGAATTCCCTTTTATTTCTTATGTGTATACACTGAACAGAGAAAAAAGAAGTCTAACACACAAGTGTATATTATACAGTCAATTGAAACAACATCTATAATGGATCCATATATTTAGACAAAAGTATCTAGGTAGCAGGACTGAGCCAAGAGCTCCAATTTCAGTTTGCACATGTCTTGGCAAACTCTATGGGTACATTCACTTTCCATGGTTTCAGTTCATGTTAGTTTCAGGTCCGTTAATTGAAACCTAAACACTAAAGTCAAAATACTCCGTTCCTTGTTACTGGCAGGACTGACCAGAGGGAAGGATAATTGTGCTAGGGACTCAAGCTCAGGGGGGCCCTAAAACATCAGTAACTGGGGTAAAATTGTGGTGAAATGGACGGGGTTAAGGCCCCAGCAAATATATGTATCGAGGCCCCAGTTTTTTTCACCAGGTCTGCTACCTGGTGCTGTAGAATATCCTCAGCTCCTTCCACCTTCCAGGAACAGTTAACTAGTCCCCCAGCCAAGAAGCTGTGACAGAGAATACAATATACAAATACAATATGTTGTAGTACAGGAGATCTGAGCTGGTTTTCATAGCTTCACTGCTTGTGCATTATACTGGTTATACTCAACCTCATGCCACGGTCATGTATTAGCTTTCTATGTAGTGTACAGATATGTACACATGCACACAATATCTTTAAGGGTTGCTTGGAAAATATTGCATAGCCCAATGTTTGAGGCAGGCAATGTGACCACCTCTTAACCACACCCCACAACACACTTGGCATATGTTCTTCCAGTATTTCAATTTCCTCTGGTTTCATCATCAACGTTTCACACAGCTCCAACAGTTAGAAATGTAAATATACAAAAATGACTCCAGTGCCTTTAGAAAGGTACAGTGTATTATTTGTTTACCAGCATCCATCTGCTAGTGAGATGATCATCACGGGATATTTACTAGAGAACACATAGATAACTTCTTCTCTGCAACACAACAGCACTGCCAGTGGCATCATTACAGTAATGTGGGAGGAAAGAGATCAACCTACTTTCCAAAAATCTTGAAATTGTTGTGTGTTAAAACCTGTTATTTTTAGCAGGAAACCATATTAGTAAATTCAGTTTGCAAGGTTTTGATACATTCACTGGAACCAATTAGATTAATTAATACACAGCTGTTAAGGTACATGGTGTAAACATGAATGTATAGGGAATGTCATCCTTGTATTTTGCTATATTTAGGGTCATTACTAAATGTTTCAAACTGTCACTATAACAACTCACTTTTTGTTCAGTCATTACTCTGCTGACAAAGATCAAATAACAGGACTTTGGGATGATCATAAGTAAGGGTTTATCCATGTTTATACTAGAATGTCCAATTAAAATGGCACCAATTTCCTATTATATAAGCGTCTCATAACACTGAAAGTGTACTGTTATTTTGTTTTTAATAAAAGATAACTAAATATAAAAATATTTTAAATTAGAATGAATTTTCTACACCACCTAAACAGGCAAGGACATTCAAAGTTAGTATAAAAACACCCTCAACTCATGGTCCATTGTCCTCACAATGACTTGAAGTAAATTATCTGTTCTGATTCTGCTTTATGTTGCTCTCAAGTAAGGATGTTGGAGTGGAAGATGTCTGAATTTTATTTTCAAGGAAGTACTTCACGCAAACCTCACAAAAAGCACTTATGAAGCAGCTTTCTTTGGCCTCATTTGTTTCCCCCCCCCCCCCAAATAAGCGCTTTTCCTTTGGCTAAAAAACAAGCTAATAAGAAAATGGAGTCATGCAATATAGGTCTAACCAGTCGAATCTTTAGTAACCTCAGCACATCCAGAGCATCCAGCACTAAATACAGAATATATGGAGCCGGCAAGAATCTAGATGGCTTAATACAAATGGGAGGGTGCTGAGTAGTTCAGCAGTTGATAAGGACAATGGAGACACTATATGATATTTTGAAAAACACATGATGCCAACTCTGTCCTCATATCCATTCAACTGACACCATCATAGGACCTAATCACATCAGCCACACCATCCGAGGCAGATTCACCTGCACATCGACCAATGTGATATATGCCATCATGTGCCAGCAATGCCCCTCTGCTATGTACATTGGCCAAATCGGCCAGTCTCTACGCAAAAGAATAAATGGACACAAATCTGACATCAGGAATCATAACATTCAAAGACCAGTAGGCGAACACTTCAATCTTCCTGGACATTCCATTAAAGACTTGATAGTGTCGATTTTGAAACAGAAAAACTTCCAAAACAGACTCCAATGAGAAACTGAGGAACTGGAATTAATTTTCAAATTGGATACAATTAACTAGAGGCTAAATAGGACTTGTGAATGGTTCTCTCATTACACTAATTGATTGCATTTCCCTAGTTAATTTACCTTCAACACTTGCTATCTCATCAGACACAGAAATCCATTTCAAAAGGTTTTTTTCTCCTACTGATAATGGCCCATCCAGATTTAACAGTCTCTTAGAATTGGTATGCTAATGTACAACTTTTTTTTTCTCCTTCTTTTCTGTGTGTATAAATGCATCTTACTTCTGTTCCATTCTGTGCATTCGATGAAGTGAGCTATAGCCCATGAAAGCTTATGCTGAAATAAACTGATTAGTCTCTAAGGTGCTACAAGTATTCCTCGCTTTCTTTATGGATACAAACTAACATGGCTGCTATTCTTGAACATGCTTTACAATGCAATTTACATTAAAAATGCACATAGAGTTGTGTACATTTATTGATTATTTTCCTGCGAGCACTCAGATGTGCTGATAATGTTATCCATTATTTAAGTGGTAAAGGTTGATTACATTTTTCATCATGCTTCAAGGGTTCCCCCAGTTTAACATAGTGGCACAAAATGCAGATTCTCATTACAATTTGGTACAGTTGGGGGCATCTCTCAGATTCAGAATGAAATGCCACTGAAATCAACTACCAGAACAGCCTCTTGCTTGGGATATTGGAATACAAGCAGGTGCATATGTTGGTGCCCTACATCCAAAGATAAGGAGGAAGAATCAACTGAATCCCTCCTGCAGAGCCAGGAGGAGGAAAGCATCATCTGAACATTCCTGGAAGTTTGAAGAGTAGCAGGCCACTACGCCTTCCCCCAAAAGATGGCACCAGATAAACTGGACAATCAGGGTCAATTGGAGTGAAAAAGTACCTCTATGGAGGGCAGATCCATGTGAGGTTGGTTAGTTTTGACAAAAATAATTGAGCTTTCCCTGATTTCACATTGGATATGTCTACACTGCAACTGAGAAGTGTGATTTCAGCATATGTACACATATCCAAGCCCGTTTTGGTCTAGCTAGAGTCAGTCTACTGTCCTGTGATCATACCGCTCAACAGCAGTGTACACATATCCTTTGAATTTTCTGTTCTGAATGTACTAAAAACTCAAACATAACTCAGAAGCTAAGTAATCACCAATCACCAAAACTCACTTGGACCAAAACTGGCATCTTTTGCATCATTCATTTTCCTAAGCTCCCTGAAGTACCTTAGAATGATAGATTGTCTATTATTTATTTATATTGTTGTAATACTTTGGGATCTCAACTAAATGAATGTCTCATTATGCTTGGTGCTGTACAAACATACCATAAGTGCCCCCCAAAGATCTTACAGTCTAAAAGACAGGACAGGTAAGTGAGGCAAACAAATGGACAATAGGGAAGGAAGAAGAGTAACAATAACAACAGGCTATTTTAGCTTAGAGTAGCTGTGTGCACAATTCACAGGTGAGTAAATTCAATCAGTAGCAGCCATCACAGCTGGATATCTGCCTGTCCATTTCAGATTTCTGATGGCATCATGCAGAGGTAAGCCTTGAGGAGGAACGTGCAAGAGGAAAATGTGGTGGCTTTACAGATTTTGACAGGGAGTCAAAATTTTATTTTTCCATGTGTATTAGGCAGTATGGATGCAAGTGTTACAGTACTTGCAGGTGAGAAAAGCTGGCACCACTGATGGAGCAAAGGCAGGGAGTCAACATCACAGTAAAACAATAGTATGAACAGGTAGAGAAGGGTTAGATTATAAATGGTCCTGAAGATGAGGACAGAAGTTTGTGTTTGCTGCAGTGGAGAACAGGAAGCAAACAGAGGGACCTGAAACAGGAGATGGCCAAATCAGGGATGTGCCACGAAAACAATGTTGGTGGCAGCAGGTTGAAGACAGGATGCATGCCCATTGGCCACTTAATCAAAACACAAGTCTTACTCCACCCCATTTTTAATTACATTTTGCTGTAGCAAAAAATTATTCAACATTTCAAAGTTCACTTTCCAAGCTCCAGATTTGTCGCAAACTGAAAACAGCTGAGCACATCAGCTCAGTAGTTGAGCAATCTTTTCCTTTGGGCACTTCTCTCACAGCAGTAGCCCACATGAAGAGACACATTCCCTCCTCTTTGTTCATGTGTTTGTACTTTACATCACTAAAATGCCCCTATGTTGTGAAGGCTACTGCTGCAGGCTCTGCTTAAATCCTCTCTTGGTTGGGTTTCTGCTTAGATGAGGCAGCTGCCATGGATGTTACACAGCAGAGCCACTTTAAAAGTTTGGCAGACTTGTACAGCATGCCTGAAATCATGTTGTTTAGCACTGCCATCTCCCCCTGAATAAGGGGTGGTGTTGCCTGGCTCTGAAAAGCATCTCATCTAGCCATGCATAGCTGACAGATATGCAGTACAGCCTCAAGGATGCCAATGGGATTTAAAGCATGAATTTTCTTGTGTGTGTCATCAGGGAACTTCCCTTCCCCATTAAAAGAACATCTCTTGAATTATTGTTTTCCCAAGAAAAGTTGAAGGCCAGATTGTGCCAGATAGATCAAGGAGTGGCATGGAGCGGTGCTTTCCCAGAGGGACCTCCAGGAATGATTGTGCTTCAAAAGACACATTTCTTCCTTCCCTTCCACACACACACACACACACAACTCCCCGGCATGCAAGGGACTGTGACACCATCTTCCCTAGAAGATGTAGCTTACTCCTCCAAGCCTACCTAGCCAGTTTTGTAACCAGAGCTCTGCTGTCTCCCTTGCCAGCCCCCTTTAGAGTGGCTTACAGCCCCAGATGTGAGCAGTGGGTTAGAAAACAACAGTCCTGTGTAAAAGCAACAGCTGTGATTATGAAAGTCACATGGAAGTCACAAGGAAGGTAGTCTCCATGTACTTGCAGACTCTAGCTCTAAATGTGAGGTGTACATTATGAAATTGTGGAGTACTTCACAGTCAATTTCTATAACAAAGATAAGTGATAATCCGGCACTTTTTCAGCTCTGACAGTTTTTCTGTATCGTCTTGCAATTCTCTGTCAGTTGCAAAATTCAGTAGCTCTCTTTGGGCTTGTCTTCGGGAGGCTGTTCCGGGATCGATCTTCTAGTGATTGATTTATCGTGTCTCTCTAAGACGCGATAAATCGATCGCCCGCGGCTCCCCCGTCAACTCCAGAACTTGTATCTGCCGTCTATCCCCCCCCGTGAGGACAAGCCCTTTATTTCGCAGATTAAAATGGACAGATTTACAATGCCATCCACTGGGACTATAGATCACCAACGTGGGGCCAACACATCTCTTGCCTTCCCATTGGCCCACTGAACTAATCTCTCGGTCTCCTGCATAAGATTTAAACTTCAGAGCAGAGTTTCAGAATTAAGTGCAGACAATAGGGAATTGTTACGTCAAAAACAGACATTTTAATCTCACCCTCCTCTGGCACCCTCCCACAAACAAAAGATGCGTCATTGCGTTTGCATAGAAATAAACCATCATTTTTGCGGAATTACTTTTTGTCTGAACATGTCAAAAGTGATCAGTGATTTGGGGTGCCAAGTCTGAGGCACCAAAAAGGAGCCTGATTTTGAGAGGATGGATGCTCAGCACATTCTGAAAATAAAACCCCTTTAAGGCATCTCAAACTGAGCATCTTAAATCACTAGTAACGCTTAAAAATGCAGGCCTTTATGTTTTCAAGTGTCTTTTTCAGAAAGCAAGTCATAAATATAACTCAGGCCTACAGCTATAATGAGTATAGAGGGATTAAGATAAAGAGATTATTGGAATAGGCTTATTATGCTTTAGAGCTTTACAAAGCATCATACTTTCCTTATCATTTTTCAGGATAAGGTAAAATGGCACTTCTCCATTACTGTCTTACCTGTCAAGTTACTCTTATATACAACTGGGAAAACCAACCATGTGGTTAGTGATTCCAAATAGGCCCTAAATCCCCCCACCACAAGATCATGGCATAATTTATTTATTTTTAATATCAGGTTTGACTCTGTCCTTTGTTTCCAGAGCATTTACACCATTTTGCACTTTAGGTTCTTATTTCTCTGAATTTGGCCTCCTCAGCTAAGGAAACTGAAGGCAGAAGATGCAATATTTTTACTTTGATAAATGTGAACTGCAACATTATCACACTTGATTTTTTCCCTGACACTTGCATCAACATCCTTAATGCACTGAAGGGCAAGAACATGAACACTGTCCTATTGGCTGGAATGATTTATTTAGATTTACCGAAGATAAAAGATTGCTTTAGATAACTTCCATATTACTCAAAATGTTTTTTACTTGTGGGCATCACTGAACTTAGAGACTTTACAATCTGTCCTTCAGGCTTTATTATCTTCAAATATAAATTAAAAGGAATAATACTCCTTTGGGATAGAGCTCCCAGCTCAGGAATAAATCATTTGCAAGCAATGTGTTCAATGGTTACATTTTACCAGTCTGTATGAAATAAAAATTCATTTTTAAACTTCCCTAGGGCAATTTCTTTCCCCTTTGTCTTCATTTGATTTTTCATAACTACAAAGCAAATGGGTCCCACCTCCTGAAGATAAATACCCATAAATTGCAAAACCTTTTCTATTTATTAGCAACTGTTTTATGTTCTCCTAATTACCAATTCTTAGACACTGTCAATTTAGGAGTAATGTGATTATGTAAAGGCTGTAGCACATCCTGTGTCCACCTCAAAGAAACCAATTTCCAAATTTGAACCGCTGCAAAATGCTTGAGCAGCAAACTATTACACCCATGTTTTATGCCTTTAATACCATTAAAATAAATGTAATGCTGCATGAGTAAAGGTATAGCCGGAAAAGTATTTGCAACCTCAAACAAAAACAATAGCTAAATTCATGTAATAATTACATAATAAATACTGGGGGGGGGGGTTCTTTATGTGAATAAGATTTTCTATTTTACACAAAATTATAACAAAAATCTGTCTACAGTTCTATATAAAGAACACTTTGGTACAAGTCATTCTCCTTTCCAATGTATTTTTACTAAGGAAATTACGATGACCTTGAAATTAGTCTTCCCTCTCGGATTGTGACAAAGCTCTGTCCTAATCTTCGTGGATCCTGCATTTCCTGGCGGATTTCACTAGCCTCAGAGGCTCACTGTGACCCTCCACGTAGCCCTTCTCTCTCTAGAGACAAGGTCACAGCCTATTGAGCCATTTTCATCATAAGCCAGTGAGGAGAAGCTATCCTTCCTGGCACAGTCTCTGTTGTCTCCCAATCTCAGTGATTAGTTAGGGGAGGTAGAAAGTGGGGAGCCCAGGCCCACCCTCTACTCTGGGCTCCAGCCCAGGGACCCTAATAGTATCAGCTAAGATGGCTGACCTTTTAGCCACCAAACACAATACAATTCCCTGGGCTACTTCCCCACAGCAGTCCCCGCTTCTTCAAACTCCACTTCACCCTTACCTCAGGGCCTCCTTCCTCGCGTATGATATGTTGTCGATCACTCAGTCTTACCAACAGCACAACTTGCTCCCACAGCTCCTGACATCCACACCCACCTGACTAACTGGGAGGGTATTTAACTGGTTTCAGCCAGCCGCTTATTGGCTTCAGGTGTCCCAATCAGGCTAGCTATTTCTGCTGCTTTCTAGAAGCTTCTTAATTGGCCCCAGGTGTCTTGATTAGCCTGGAGTAGCCTTCCTTTGGCTATCCAGGGAACAGGGACCTGCTCATCCTGAGGCTGATATATCTCCCTTCCAGCACTCTCTTATACCCTTCTGGTCTGACTCCGTCACAGGATATATAGTGCAAAGCTTGTAATTTCTTTGTTTGGCATTTTGTGCTATATTTAGGTGACTAAAAAAATCAGATTGCAAGTTTTAGATGAATGTAATTTTTAAAACTTAACTACCTTGGGAAAGTTAAAACCCATTAAAAAGTAAGTTGAAAATAGATGACTGGGCCTGATTCTCATGTAAATCAGTTGAGTCAATAGAGTTACAATGGTGCAAAATAGATCAGAGTTAGGCCCATTTTAATTCAGTTTCTTGTGTTCCTGAAGCAATAATGCCCATATCTGGCAATACATGCATACACATATTTTAACTTCAGTGAGACTACAATGATACGGTATAATACTCCCCTCCCCCCCCCCCCGCACTGGAACTGAAGGGGTTAAAGAGCAACTGTGAACCCAGGCGACCCAACCCAGCCCTATCTGCAGAACATGCTTCAGCTGGTGGTAAAGCTTAAAAGGGAGCCAGGCAGCTCAAAAGGGATCTAATAGGGCACAGAGAGAGATCTTTCCTGAGTGCTTCTGAGGACGGATGCTAGAGAAACCTTTTCCTGGAGAGAAAGAGCTTCCCTACTGAGCCCAGAAAGACTGAAGGTTCAGTTATTTCACTACTTTGAGGCAAACTGTAAGACTATGGTGAGAGAGTATGTGGTAGCTGGTCCAGGGAGACAGTGTAAAGGCATTCCTGGGTGCTGGACATTGGTGCCTCTTACTGGGTCCTGGGTTGGAATCTAGTGTAGTGGGAGGGCCCAGGCTCCCCACCAACCCCCTCCTTACGAAGGGCATGAAAACCCTTACTTCCAGACTCTCTTTTGGGAAAAGGAAGCAGAGATTAAAGACCTTTAGAACCACACAGCTGGCATTGGACTCATGGGGTCAACAGGTGGGTTGAAGTTCTCCCCAATCATGAGGCTGGGGGATCCCATATCTTCCTTAGGACTCCATCACTCCAGGAAGAAAGAAGATGGATTGGGGATCTGACCTAAGGGTCAAGTCAACACCCACTAAAAGGCATGACTGTGGCCCGAGAGAAAAATTGGAGCTGGCAAAAAGAGAGGTCTAACCCACTCGCCACTAGGCGATGCATAACTACTCACGGCCTTAAAGCTAAGCACATGCAGGATCATGGTTTAAGTAATAGTTTTGTCTTATCTTGGTTTAGGTCAGGCAAGGTCAGATTTCACCTTTCTGGAAGGGGACCTTTCTGCTGGCTGACTGACTATTCAGAGCCCCGTGTGGTCTGCAATTACAGATATGCTATAGCCCTTATAAGAGGTTTGTGTGACAGGATCTAACATTTTATTTGAAAATCCAGCATTTTTCTAGTCATCCTGGTGGTGAAGAAAACTTTAAAAAATGTGAACTGAGTGTAATATCTCTAAACTGTGCTATACATGGTACGGGCTGTCCCATTTATCTCAATAGGGTGTTAACTCTAAAAAACTAGAGATAGCAATTTCAACATTATTAACTATTTCACTTCTGACTGTTTTAACAGAAACAAATGCAAGATGGCTACCCGCAACTGCCAAAGGCTCCAGCTGTGCTTTACTCAACTGTCAAACCTGCTAGGTGTTCCCTGATTATCTTTTTTTGTTGCAGTTATAAATTGTCAGTGTGAAAATGTCTGGCACAGTTGAAATCTGTGGGGACAGCATAAAATTAGCTGAATTTAATATCAAACAAATAACAGAGGGGCTGCTGTAGTGACTGAGTTATTCATTCATTACATTTATTTAATCCAAACCCTCCATTTTAGAAAAAGCAAATGCCACTGCCATGTGAACCAGAGGCCTTTCTGCAGAACTGAGATCCAACTTCACCCAGAGCATACAAAGCGCCAATTGTACAATAATAAGGAACGGGCAGATGTCTTCACCTCCACTTTCTACACACTAACTTTACGCCTTTTTCAAACTTCAGAAGGATTTCTGAACAAAGTAAAGGCTTTTTCAACCGAACCATGAATAGTTAACAATACATTTCCAGGAATACATACACACACACTATCCAATCTAATGATAAGCTGTAGGAATTCATTTTTATTATTTAATAGTAGTATTATAGTAATACCTAGATGCTCTAATAAAGATTGTGGATCAAGGCATTGTAAATACACAGAATAATTTTTGCTACATCTTGTTTTCTTGGGTGGCTGTCTCCAAGTTTTATTCATCTTCCATTTAAATTTTCTCTCATACTCCCAGTTTGATAAGAAGTTCTAGGCAATCCATTGAACTTTTCATTATGCTAAATTATTGTCCATCTTCTCATAGTCCCACCTCTATGTATTTGAGAACATGAAGGGTTTTATTCAGAAACTAATCCTGTCAGCTGATTCTACATCAAACATGAGCAGCCACGTTTGTGATTACACTTCTCTGTTGCTCTAATAGTCACTTATCTAGATACTTACAAACTTTTTCCAGCTTTCATCTCAAATCTGGTAAACAATTTAACCTCCTTAACTTCACTTGTCCATGGGGTATGAACTGAATCAGAAGTATCAATAGGGTTTAGATGGTGGTTATTTCAGTAGATAAATGACTAAACATGAACAATTTCTTCACTGAGATGGTAAATATAAATCATTTACATAGAAGTGTTTTAAGTATTCTACAATTCACATGGCAAATCTGTGTAAGTGTCCCACTATCAACATTTCGTGGGTTTGGCAGATTGCGGTCTCTGGCTATCATTTCTAATAAGTAAATTTTTGCCTTTGCATCCCATTAAACCATTATTTTGAAAAATAATGTTAAGATATACAATTTTTCCAGAAAATATTGCTCATCAAGCACTTCCACTCTGATCCTGGTACCTTATTTAACTAGCAAATTCTTTCTAATTTTAATATTCTTCAAATGAGAAAGTCCTTAGGCAACTTCACTGACTGCCTAATCATACTAAGTACACTGTACTTAATTAAAGTCTTGTCAGCTAAATTAAACAAATAGCAGAGGTCTCAAACAAAGTACTGATTTGTTGGATAGCTTACTCTGCCTCCCTCTCCCCATCTCTGCTCACCCTCATTTACAGAGTCCATCTCATGTCCAGTCTGTTTTTCTGGCTCACTGTCACTATGTGCACAGCACAGCTGGTGATTCAGGAATAGAGGTGGTAGGAAAACATTTCACTGAAGTACAATTTGATGAAGAAAATGAAAAATTTTGAAAGTTTTCATTTTTGTTGAAAAAGGTAATCAACTGATTTGAGCAGTTCCAGAAGTTAATCTTGGCATAACTCAAGTAAGGTATGATGAGTAAGAGAGATAACAATTCTGCTTCATTTTGTAAAGTTCCAGTATTGCAGATGTTACCAAAATGTGTATGGGAAGTGGAAGAGAGAAAATGGAATTTGTGGGGACTATGGAATTGGCCAGGAAATGTGAGGAAAACTCAGCAAAAATAAAACATTTTAAATGTTTTCTTCCGCAATGGTTAGCATAAACATCACTTAAAAATCACAAAGAAATTTCAAGTGCCCTCTGAAGAGTTATTGCACTAATTGAAAGACTAAACATAATCATTAAAGTTTGAAAAAGAGGAATTGTGATTTCAGTTGAAACCTCCAGGCAAGCTCAGCTATGGAATTGCTATCGACACATCCATAACATATATCTGAGTCTTTGGTAAGCAATGCACATGAGAAGTGTCATTTACCAAAATTCATGACTTAGAAATTCTCTTTAAATATCACTGAAGTGAGGAAGTATTCATCATTATTGTTCAAGGTAATAATGCCTTTGCATTCAATTTATATTCCAAATAGTTATATATTCTGAATGCTCTGTTTAGAGTGGTGACAAAAATAAACTTAGTATTCTATCTGTATACTATATGAAGAATCAATGTAATCTGACTACTAAGCACACTGCAAATGTGCGATGAACTGGCTGTATTTCTATGCATAAACCTGTGTTAGTCTATACCAAATGTACTTGGCTTTGGATAGTTACATGTTAGCTTGGAAGTTAACAACTTTGCACAAGTGTAGTTGAAGAAACCTATTTAATGACAGGGTATTTAATATTTCAAATTCTGCTATACACTGAAATATGAACTGCTGATAGCATTCAGAATATTTAGAAGCACATCCTCACTTAATTACTCTGCAAAGTATTCAAAATGCCAGGAACCTAAATAAACAGCTAAAGTGTGTGGAACACTTACTCTGAGCAGAATGACAGAATATTAAATTCCATGAAAACACTGTAAGTGGCTGCAAACTTAGTAGATGGCTTTCTGATCTTCAATGTTTCAGATTTAAGAGCATTTCTCTTAGGTATGCATATATATCAGGGAAAAGAAATGAATAAACATATAAGCCAAAGAGCTCTCCAGTGGAGATGAGAAAGGCCTGCATTATTTCATACCTGTTTCTCCTTGTGATGAGCACAAAATTATACACTATTCACAGCACCTGCTGCGGGGTCAAAGTCTGCCCTCAGATTCAGAGCACATGGCTCCTTTCGACTTCCAGTAGGAGCCATGTACTTACATCCAAAAGCAGGATTTGGTCTCTTGTGAACTGAATTGTAAACAATTAAGACTCAGTTCAGATCTAAATTCAGGGCCATACTTGACCATTAACCTGTTTTTCCCCCTTGAATAATAAGAATTTTAAAATTACTTTTTAAAACATGTAATTAGTGCTCCTTGCACTCCACTGAAACTACTCACTAAAATCTCTAAGGACCTATTCCTAGCCAAAGGTTAGAGCCAGAATTCCATCCTCATCTTCCTTGACCTGTCAGACATGTTTGGTACTGTCAATCATGCTCCTCTTCTTGGAATCTTTGTCCTCGCCTTGGCTTTCAGGACATGGTTCTCTTCATACTTCTCTAATCGCTCTTTCAGCATATCCTTTGGAGGATTCTCCTCATCTGCCTCCAACTTTTGGTGACATTTCTACAGGGCTCTTTCTTTGGTCCCTTTTCTTCTCCCCCTACCACTTTATTTCAGGGTGATCCCATGTGCAAACACAAATTCAACTACCATCTTAGTGCTGATGACTCTCTCTACTCCAGACCTGTCTCCTCTGTCCAAACTAAAATCTGGTCTTTCTCTCGGACATCTCCTTGAAGATGGCTAGTTATCAGATCAAGATCAACATGGCTAAAACAGAGCTCTTAATCTCTCTCCCTCTTCTCTCCCCCGCTCCCTCCCCCCGCAACCCAGGCCATCCCAAACACCTCCTTCCTCAATCACTGGACAACACCACCATCTTGCCTGTCATTCAGGCCCTCACCCGGGATGTCATCTTTGATTCAAACCTCTATTAAGGTCCTCACATTCAGACTAGGTCTAAACCGTGTAGATTCTTTCTACACAACATCACTAAAATTTAGACTTCCTATCCATCAATACAGCTACAATTCTTATCCAAGTTCTCATCATATCCCATCTCACATATCTTACTCTCTGGTCTTGACAAATGCAATCTTGCCCCACTGATATCCATTCAGAATGCTGCCGCAAAGATCATTTTCCTTGCCCATCATTTTGACTATATCACCCCTTTCTTGGAATCCCTCCACTGGCTCCCTCTTCTCTATTGCATTGAACAAAAACTGCTTCTCTTCACTTTCAAGGCCCCTTTCAACCTATCCCCTACCTAATATCTCTCATTCATTACTGAAATGCTGACTCCTACCTCCAGTCATCCCATGATACCAGCCACCATTGCCCAGCTGTTAAATTTTCAAACAAGAACCATTGTTCTTTCTCCTATGCTGCCCTCATGCTTGGGAAAAGCTCCTTGTAAACATCTGCAAACCCATTCATTATTCTCCTTCAAATCCCTCTTCAAAACTCTCCTTTGCCATGATGCCTATAAAAACTTGACAATGGTAAGGTCTCTTGTGTGCTGAGACAGCAGCTACCATGCTTACTAAACATGTTTCATTGTTTCCTTGTACTTCCCTGTCTGTCCATATTCAGCTTTTGTCTTCTGCTTTGATTGCAAGTTCTTTGGGACAGGGACAAACGTTTTGTTCTGTGTTTCTACTTTGCACAATGGGGACCATGAATATGCTATAAACTTCATGGAACTTGAGAACATTTTTATGAATTAGTTTATTTCAAATTTTCTGGGTGATAACATTGTGCTGGGGAAGATTTGTGCTATGAGCTATAACACAGAACAATAAAGATTCAAATGTGTCTCTAAGGCACTGTCCACTACTCACATTAGGAGTGATGGTAGAGGCACCATGTCTCAGTGGGAATTCCAGAAAGCATTCTGCCTCATGCCTATCATGGGCTAAAGAACACATGTTCTGTTACACCTGGGTAATGAATACCTAACCTGATGGTTTACATGTTACAGAATGTTCCAGAGTTCTTCTCGCCATGATCTCTGTGTTTATTGTGACTATTGTAAATCTTTTTGGTAAGCCTTTTCTGTGTGTTCCTTTAGGACCAGCTTACACCTCACAATGCATGGATACATGAAGAGTGAGGAATGGTATAAAGGCTCAGGCATAATGAACATCAACTGCTTGCCTCTCCAAATGGAGCAAGATGGAAATTAGGTAAAGGCTCTGCCCCATTCAACACTTGTCAGCAAAATCATGGCCCTTTTTGTAACTTATCCTGTCGAGAACAGTTAGCACTTCTCTGGTCACTAGCTTTATGATGCCCTAGATATGGACATAAATATCAATGATATGGAGCCTTTACAATGTAATCCCACCATGCACTAATACAATCAAAGTACAATGTGCACCTCAGGGCAAGAAAAGAAACAGCTATCTGAAAGTCTCAATAAACTGAAAAGTTATGGAAAGAAGATCTCTAAGTATTTAGTAATATGCAAAGAATCAAGCTAGATAGTCATTGTCGACAGTTCTTTTTGCTTTTAACTGGAAATCAGATCCATTTAGTTACAACATAACGGGCTAGCCTAAGGGGTCAACAGATAACTTCCATGGACAGAGCAATTGAATTTTGGTTTACAATACAAAGAATTAATATCCAAAGATCAGCTTCAATAATGCTTCTGTGGACTATATTACAATATAAAAAACAGTGTAAAGACAGGGGATATATAAGACAGCAACAAATGCAAATTAAAGTACAAACACTGACAGACTACAGATAGTGGTAAATTAACCAATACATTTTGGGTGGCTGCCCAAAGAGCCACTTGCTGCTTTGTAAGCAGCTCTGGTAATTTCCTACCAGCAAGGTACTGCTTCCTCTGACAAAAGACAATTTATTTTATTAGAGTTGTCATAGCACCTCCTGGGTAATGTCACATTACCGAAGCAACAGAGAGGCACTGGATGTAATCCTACAGCGTAGAAAGTGACAGAATGCCTGCATTAAGAAGAAGTGTTTCTTTCCACAGGAAGAGGCTAATCAAATGCTCCTAAGTACCAGGGACTTTGGAAATATCATTGAACCTTGGCACAGTTGCATTTTTTCCAGCTCAGCTTTATTAGGCCTTCATTTGTTTATTCTTGTAAACTGCCTAAAAGCTTTCAGAGCAATACATGCTGGTTGGGATTTTCAAAAAGACTCTGAACTGGCCTAATTCTGTTGCTATTAAAGTCACTAGGAAAACTTCTATTGACATCAGGGGGAGCAGAGTTGAGCCAATGTTGTGTGCGTTTGAAAATCCAGCCCTTTTTTTTTTTTTAAGTAGACAGAATCACTCTTAGTAAAAATAAAATCATTTCATTAAATTGAACAAATAACAGTAAATTAGTTTCCACTTGTCCACCTTTCTGCGACTACATCTTCACTTTGAGTTGGAGGTGTAATTTCCAGCTTGGGTAGGTAAATGCTGCTAGCTTTGATTGAGCGAACTCAGCAAAAACAGAAATGCATCCACTGTCGCACAAGCATCGAGCTGCCCCGAATATGATCCCACCTAGGTACTTACTCGGGCAGCTAGTGTGTCCTGCGTTTGTTTTGCCTTGTTTAGACTGTAAGCTCTCTGGAGCAGGGAACTTGTCTCTCTTTCTCTCTCAGTGCATAAAGTGCCATATAAAGCTGAAGTGATAATTAAATACTTGTTATGCATTTTTTAAAAGCAGAAGCCCACAAAAAAACAATGTGCGCTCTGGTAAGACAATGTTACTGGCTGGTTTTCAGCACGGAGCATGTTATGAATACTAAAACTATGCCTTTACTGCCAAAAAGGTGGGTTTTTTACAGTGAGAACTTCTGTGGGTTGTCTATCTCACTGTACTATTCTAGTGGAGACAAGGGTCTACAGTTTTTACCATGATTTAGTTAGCCACATTCACACCTAGGTGCATGCACTAAAAACTACCTAGCCCTTATCTCCACTAGGCATTCACAGCAAGATAGCTGATGTCAGCTATCCTGTAGTTTAAAAATAACATTTAGGCAGGGGAGACAAACTAAGTGGAAAAAGTGTGTTCTATGTTATCCTCCCTCTGATTGTCTTCAACTAGCTTTTTTGCCTGCTACTGCCCAGAGGTCTTGTTCCCAAAGCTGTCCCTTACACAAGCTGTCACTATGCGCATACCTATTTAGGTTACAAGCTGGATAGGGGACACCTAGGACAAAATAAAGCTATTTGAAAATTCCATAAATCCTTCTTGAATTGCCATTTTAGCAGCTAGTCTGTGCTGGTCGACATACATAAGCCTGTCTTGAAGATAAACATCTTCCTTCTGTGTGGCCTTAGCCTCTGTAAAATCCTCAAGCTATGGGGCCCACTTGAGAGCCTGAAATGATCCAAGCTGTCTCAACTGGAGTATTTTATTTATCATGCACACTGCGACCCTCAAAATTCTTTCCCGCTCCACACTGCTACCTGAAGCATTATAGCATTTTGTTGTGGTCCAGACCTCTCTTTGATGTGTTGCCATGTCAATCAATCATCATCTGTATTTACTTGGGACTTCTCACTTGTAGAAAAAACAATGTAGCCACAGGGTCTGATAGCCTTCAATTCCAAAAGACATATGTAGCCTGGTTTCCTTTGGTTTCCATAGGCCATGAGCTTTCAAGAGACCCAAGTGAGCCACTAAACCCAAATATGAAGCTTCTGTTTCTATAACCAGGAAGAGAATTGGAGGAGAGACTGGAAGCTCTTTGAGGACACTGTTGGGTACAGATCATCATAGTAGTCTCTTGTACTTCTTGCACTAGAAATTGTAAGGGCCTATTTAATCTAATACAATCAAACTGAACTGCTGCCATTCTAAGCTCAGCTCTCCTACTGGATACTGGGGCTTTTCTTATGCTTCACTGGTGTTGTATACTTTAACTCTCTATTTCCTAGTTTTCAGGGGCTTAAGTTTGTTTTATCTTAACTTATTATTTCCTGGTGATTTTTTGAGGTTTCAATATAGATTTGCTCAACATTCTGGAAGAGGACAGGCATTACAGACAACCTTCACTGGACCTCTAACGCTACTGTAGATCTCCATGAGGCATAGCAGTTTTCAAAACAAACTGAGTAACCATGTGCACTCTACCAAACTGAGAAAAATCAGCTTTTAAATAGCAAGTTAGTCACAACCTTAACTCTAGTAGTGCTACTGCTCCATTATAATATAATTTTCTGCAGTAAGGAACTCAGATTGTGAAAAGTACATAGGAAAATAATAGACAAAAATCTTACTTATAAAAACAGAAATTCATTGTACTTCACAAAACTACTGCAAAACACATTAATAATATGCTACTAAATTATTCCTTTTTTTCCCCTGTGGAGAAAGTAGCTGTATGATATATGCAATAGACTTCCAATTCATTTGGATAAAATATACTAAGAAACACATGCCAAGTTTGTGCAGCAAAGTAAAGTTGATCTACAGATACATTAATCACTCCATTAAATTCTCTAGAATACCATTTTTTCCAAAGCTGGTCAAGTAAATAAGATGAATTGTTGCTGTCAGAAGTTATAGAAATAACACTTTGTTCCATTCTGAACTACCACTTTTATTACAAATAAGATCATCTGACACCTCAATATCAAAACATTCATTTCCTGCACCAATATTATAATGAAAATTTCCAGTTGGAATACACTTTAAGGTGCCATTCTTAAAAAGTTGGACTAACTGACTAGACAAACCTTGCAAATCATCTGTAATAAAAAGTAAAATTGCTTCACCACATGATGCTCACCAGTAAACATCAGTGTTAGCACACAAAAATAGCAAGAGGTGAACTGTTAAATGAGGCTAAGAATGACAAGCTCTTCTTATTGGTTGATTATTTCATTATTCTGTTGGAACATAGCTCGGTCACAAAATTAAAATGCAATTGAACAAACCCTTTAACACTGGCAGTGAAAAAACTTATTTTCTAATATTACTAATATACTCTATATTATCATAACTGAAAATTCAATTTATTCATCACTGATTAGGCTCTCTGGTTCCAATCCAGAAAAGTGTGTATTGACTTCACTGGGACTCTTCTTGTGCTAAAAATTAAGTATGTGTATAAGCAATTGAAGCAACTGAAATTTTGTTTACTTTTTTCTGGCCTCTCTCAGTTTGGATAATGAAAATCCAATGAATTCAGCATCCCTTTTGTTTAAGACAGTTTCATATATAAGAGTGAAATTGTGAAAGACACAGTGGGGAGTTGGGCCTAGAATTTTCACTGACTGACTTTCAACATGGGTTGGGTGCCTACTTCCTCCCCCTTGTCTCTTTGAAAATCCACTCTAGGTCTTAGTGCTTCATTGTTTGGGTTTCAGATTCTCCTGGAGGCTGTTTATTTGTGTAAAGGCTTTTGTTTTAAGTGAATATTAAAATGATGTTAAAATACTTATACTGATTGTAGGTTTTATAAAACTTAGCATCTGGCAGGTCCAGGGAAATGTCCCAATTTAAGTCCAGAGCAGTATGTATCTCTTGAAGCACACAAACCCAGAAAATTTGAAAGGGGAAAAAATAGAGTTCACAGCAGGAGAGCCATGAGCAATAACTAGTCTGCATTTAATTTATTATTCTTGCACTAAGAAGGTTCTTGACAACTCTAATGTGAATGGCCATGTGATTAATCACACTAAAGACTCTACCATAAGAATACACACACAGCTGGATGAATGTAAAGACATAATTTATTCTCCTCTGAACAAATGTCATGCTTCTGTCTGTCATGGGGCTTCTGACAAGTATTGGCATGTTCACAGTACCAATATTAAAAAGAATACTCTCCATATAAAAGTTTCTAATAATCTTCAACTGTAACTGATTGCTGGCAACAAAAGTCTTTCAACTACTTTTAACAAAACACACAGTTCTGCATAAATAGATTCATTCATATTTAAGGCCAAGATTTGCCTACTGGGTGCCTAAAATCAGGCTCCTAAATTGAGCTGGATGAAATGTTGGGAGTGCTTAGACATTATTCACAAAATATCTGGAGGAGGTTGTACCCATTTCCCTTTATGCCCATGGTTAGAGCATTCACTCAGGATGTAGGACATGCAGATTCAGTTCCCTCCTCTACCTTCTGTGGAGCAGATATTTGAACTTGGTCTCCAACTTTCCAGGAGAGTGCCAAAACCACTGGGCTAGAGGATATTCTAAAGTGGGGCTCTCTCAATCTCTCCTATATAAGCTGTTCCACTGTGAAGAAATAGTCAATGCAGGGACTTAAACATGCAGCTCCCATCTCCCTAGCAAATGTCCTAGCGACCAGACTATAGAGTCATTCTCACACTCTTTCTCTGGTCTAATGACTATTCAAGTATTTTATATAAGCTCAGATCCCTTTTCTACATCAAGGTAAGAGAAAAACTGAAGCTGGGTCTCCCAGGCCACAAGTGGGAGTCCTAACCACATGGATGAAAATTACAAGGCAAGCACCACCATTACCTCCTCCTTGGATGAACAAAACCGATTGTTTGATTCCCCCCAATAAAAAACTCCAAAACATTTTTGTTGACTGTTTTGATTTACAAAAAAAATCCAAATTTTCAGATTTGGTTTGACCTGAAACAAATTTAATTTATTTTAATTTAATTTTATTTCTTGGAACTGTTGAGATCTACTCCTAAGTCCATATTTGAGTGCTTAAAGTCATGACCTAATTTTCATAAGTACAGTTGGTGGCGCGACATTTTTGAAAATTAAGACTCTTATCAAGGAATTTAAAAGTGGACTTAAGAGCCAAACTAGGCACTCCTTTTTAAAGTCTATGCTTAAAGCTTCAGGACTATTATGGGAATGAGGGAAGAAAATTTTACAAGTGGAGGAATTGTCCATGTAAGCTACAAGTATAACTTAAGGAAACCCTAATTTGCATTCATTGTGCACCCAAAATTCCCATTGACAATATAATTTTGGGATGCATAAGGTATGCATGATTAAGCCCAGAGGGATGTACTGTAATTAAGAACATTAGAATGGCCATACTGGATCAGACCAATAGTCCATTTAACCTAGTATCCTGTCCTCCGACAGTGGTCAATGCCAGGTGAATCACAGGCAATGAACAGACCAGGTAATCATCAAGTGATCCATCCCCTGCCGCTCATTCCCAGCTTCTGGCAAACAGAGGCAAGGGACACTTTGGAGCATGGTTTTGCAGCCCTTCCCATGCTGGCCAATAGCCATTGATGGACCTATCCTCCATGAAGTTCTGAGTAGCTTGAGTAGAATTAATTCTTATTTAGCTTGATAGTTACAACAATTACGGTATATGAACTTCTTTTAAAGTATTGTATTGGAAATCAAAAAATTAATGTGCAGAAAAGAAAAGTGAAAGTATTTTTAGTATCTCCATCTGGACAAGAGATTTGATGTGGAAAAATGCCAAGTGAAAAAATATATCCAGATGTGCAATCAGAGAAGGTCAGTAGCTCCTGTCAGAGAATGTTGTCAATAATTTCCAATGGGAAATGCAGAAGCAAATCAAATTCTTCCCCTTCATCTTCTAAATGCCACTGTACATATTTTCCAAAGTGCATTTTCCCCACATGCAAATAGCATTCCCCTAGTCAGCCATCTCACTACCCAATTCGTGTGCTCAGAATCAATTTTTGGGGGTGTTCAAAGTTAGGTATTCAAAAAATTGCTCATACAAATTTGGGCATACAAAGTTAGAGGTCAGGTTAAAGTCACTAATAATTTGGTTCCAGAGTACAGTTAATACAGTAGACTCTCGATTATCCAGGATGATAGGGAAAAAAAAATTCTGGTTAGTAAAATCCCAGATAATCACCATCCATAGGAAATATTGGGAGTGGGGGTTGGTTCACCAGCCACCCTGCACCGGGGGGGAGGGGGGGTGTTGGTTCACTGGCTGCCCTGCACCCTGGCGGGGTTGTTTTGTGTGTGTGCTTGGGGCGGCAGCAAAGCCAGAGCCAGCCCTTCAGTTGCGCATATTTTTTTTGACATCCTGGTTAATCCAATCCTGGATAATCGAGAGTCTACTGTACTAACTTAACGAACAAAATTGGTTCCTTAGACTAAGTGCTAGAGCTGGTCAGAAATTTTTCATCAAAGCATGCTTTTAAAAATCAAATGCTATTGTCATCAAAGGAAAAGCCTTTTGAAAAAATTCCTGCAGAGAAAAAAAAAGGAAATTTTGAAACACGAAAAATCACGTAAGAACATTTTCATTTCAGTGAATTTTGAAATTTCATTTTGGAATGAAAATTTGTTTCAGAATGTCAATTTAATTTAGGAATTTTGAAATTTCAAATTCTATTTTGTTTTGTGGATTTTTCATTATTATGTTATTTTTTTATTATTTTTACATTATTTCATGAGACTTCAGTAGTAGCAGTAGTGGCATAATATGACAATAGTTGAAATTGTATTTTATTTTATTTTTGAAATCATTAAGGGCAGCTGCTATTTCATAATGATTGAAATATCTTATCTTCTCTACACCAAAGTGTCTCCTGTTTGAATGTCAACTGTCATTTCATTACAACATAAAGAAGACACTTTTATTTCAGCTACATTATGTCACATTATGACATAAGAACATAAGAATGGCCATACTGGATCAGAGCAAAGGTCCATCCAGCCCAGTATCCTGTCTTCCGACAGTGGCCAATGCCTAGTGTACCAGAGTGAGTGAACCTAACAGGTAATGATCTAGTGATCTCCTTCCTGCCATCCATCACCACCCTCTGACAAACAGAGGGTAGAGACACCATTCCGTATCCATCCTGGCTAATATGCTCTACTACTGACAAGTCATGAAATAATATATAAATAATAAGACTATGAATGGAGGGGGAGAGGAAACACAAAATAAAATTAAATCCAAAACAAAACAAATTTAAACCTGAGTCATGGGAAATTTCTAAAATATTTGGTTTTGTTCCAATTTTCAACATGGAAATTCCAAGTTTTGACCAGCTCTACTAAGTACATCCTGCAAGAAGGGAAGACTTGGCAGTAGAATGAGTTCAATAGGAGATAGCTTGTCAAACCCACAGAAACCAGGTCTTGGTGAACATGTGGCCACAGCAGTCCCCCAGTTCTCCATGGATCTTTCCAAGGGAAATTTTCCTTTCAGAAGGCCCCAGTATGCTCCAGGAAGGATAGGTTAGAAGCAGCAGACCCAAGATGCAGGAAGCTGGTTGAGTTTTCCTGCCCCTTCATCCCCCCACAAAGGCAGGACTTTTAGGGCTCATGGTTCCACTTCGCCTCTCTCAACAGCACCAGGGACAGCTCCTTTACATGCTCACTTGTGTTTGGTCTTCCATTAGACTATGAACTTTTCAAAACAGGGCCCTATATGTTTAAACAGTGCCTACACAATAGTAACCCAATCTTAACTGGGTATTATGATAACATAAATAATACATAAAATAAAAGAACAGCAATTAACTTTTTCCTGACAATTGAATTAACAAAATTGTAATTGACAAATCACTGAGAGTTGTTATAAATGCACTGGACTACACATATGTAAATTGGGCTACACAAAGATAACATGATTCTTGTCCCATCTATCTTACAGTCCAAGGGAAAGATCCTGATCCCATTGACTTTACAAGACTCCTTATATGTACTGTATAGCAGAAATTGTCTTCAGATACAGATAGCATAGTCCAGACATATGAGGCACACTGGTGGCATAGAGGGTCTTGTCTCTAAGCAGTTCATTTTGGAGTCCTTAAACCATGGGTCAGATTGCAGTGGGGATAACTTAGTAGTGTTTTTCAAGGCTCTATGCACAAAATAAATTCCACCCCCTTGTCACCAAAATGAGACACTCCTCGCAGATTATGCAGATGTTCAAAACACAATTGTGCCTCTCTCTGAGCTCCACTAGACTCCTGGAGCCTGGTTCCTTTGATGCAGCTTGCTCAACGTGCACATAGGCTTTGCTAGGCTCCTTGGGCTTGGTTTCCTGTTAACTGTGAAAAATAAGTAGTGGCATCTCCCACCTACTTGTGGCACCAAAATGAGACCTCCCTCGCAGTAATTCATGCAGATCTGTGACCCTCCATCTTCTCTCTTACATAAAGAATGGAACAATTAACAATGCTAACATTAAAATTAACATCACTGGTCATCTCAGTTAACCCCTCACTGAGATGATTAATGGACAGTTAAAACTGCTGAGGGCTCTCTACACACATATACAGACTACACACACATTGTGTGTGTGGGGGGGGGGGGTTCGTCCATCGATTCGACGAGGACCACTCAGTCATCCGTTAATTGCTGGGGCTGATATTGTCTGTGTGCGCGCAGATGGCTGATGAGGCCAATCCTTGCACGAAAGGTCCGATGACAGATAGGACAGGAGATAAGGAGGACATCTCCAGCAGGGTTTCTCGCACGGGCTTTTCTGGCTTGCCTCTTTTGTTCTGCTGCAGCCGTCCTTTTGACCTCACATGATTCGGCACCTTTGTACACAGAAGAGCGCCATGTAGTCCGATTCATTGCGCCCTGTTCCCAACAGTCAGGATTGATGTCAAACGCTTTGTGGGCAACTTTGAGAGTGTCTTTGAAGCGCTTCTTATGACCCCCATGAGACCACTGTCCTTGTTACAACTCGCCATAAAAAAGTAGCTTTGGTAGCCGATGGTCTGACGTACAGACTACATGCCCTGCCCAGCGTAGCTGCGACTGCATCAAGATGGTAAAGATGCTGGGCAGGTTTGCTTGGGCGAGTACTTCAAAGTGTATGGGATCTTGTCCTGCCACTTGATGTTGTGGATTTTTCTGAGGTTTGTTGTGTGGAAGTGGTTCAGCTTCTTGGCATGGCACTGATACACAGTCCAGGTTTTGCTGGCGTAGAGTAGTGTGGGAAGAACAACTGCCCTGTATACTTTCAGCTTGGTCTGGGTGGTGATGCCTCTTCTGTTCCAGATGTTGGTGTTTAATCTGCCAAAAGTTGCACTGGCTCTAGCAAGCCTGATATTCACCTCATCATCTATGGTAGCATTTTGGGACAGTGTGCTGCCAAGGTATGTAAATCTGTTCACTGCATTGAGTCTCTGGCCATTAATAGTGATATTGGGCTCAACATAGGGCTTCCCTGGGGCCGGCTGATGCAAAACTTCAGCCTTCTTTATACTGATGATTAGACCGAAGTTTGCGCAGGCGTTGGAAAACTTGTCTACGCTGCGTTGCATATCAGCTTCTGAGCCAGCGTTGAGAGCACAGTCATCAGCAAACAGAAAGTCTCCATTAATGTCTGTCATGACCTTGGTTTTCGCCTGAAGCTTCCTTAGGTTGAATAGCTTACCGTCAGTGCGGTACCTGATGCCAATTCCAACGTCTCCGTCTCTGAAAGCATCGGTCAACACTGCGGAGAATATAATGCTGAAGAGTGTAAGTGCCATGACACAACCCTGCTTCACACCGTTTGTAACAGGAAACGGCTCAGATGACTTGCCGTTGTCCTGGACTCGTGCCTGCATGCCTTCATGGAACTGTTGGACCAT
Organism: Sternotherus odoratus; assembly: GCA_032164245.1. Classification (NCBI taxonomy): domain Eukaryota; kingdom Metazoa; phylum Chordata; order Testudines; family Kinosternidae; genus Sternotherus; species Sternotherus odoratus. The sequence goes on along the minus strand of JAVMKO010000001.1, from coordinate 199,453,722 downwards.
AGAGATGAACTTCCTTGGGCATCCGTACTTGGCCATGATCTTCCACAGGCCCTCTCTACAAACACTATCGAAAGGCTTGGTCAAGTCGACATAGGTGGAGAACAGGTCGACCTACATACACACAATATATATATTTGTATATATGAACCTGAAGAAAGCTGGAATGACATCCCTCAGCAGTTTTAACTGCCCATTCATCATCTCAGTGAGGGGTTAACTCAGATGGCCAGTGATGCTGATTTTAATGTCACCATTGTATACACACACGCACTCACACGCTCATGCACACAGAACGAGAAAGAGAGAGAGAGGTTACACTTGGTTAGGCTTGATCCACATTTTTGGGCTTTCTATCTATTGCAGTCATAACAGTTAGAGACTGAAGTTTTATTTTTAAATTATAGTTGAGATTCTGGTGAACAGGGACATGGCTTCAGAGAAGTGATAGTACAAAGAGTGCAGTGTATACCAGCTGTTTCTGAGTCCTGTCTTAAATACTGTATTATATTATCTATTTAGTGGATTATCACAAATGCTTCATGGAAGATATAATCAGGGCTGGCCAGTCTGAGTCTAAGAGGGGGCCAGAATTTACCAATGAACATTGCCAAAGGGCTACAGTAATACGGCAACCCCCATCCGCTACCTCCCTCCAGTGCCTCCTGCGCATTGGCAGCCTCGCCAATCAGCACCTCTCCTTCTTTCCCCACACATCCTGCCCACCCACAATCCATTGTTTTGCAGTGCACAGGAGGCTCTGGGGTGGAGTGGGAGGAGTGATGACATGGCAGGGGCCTTGGGGAAAGAAGTGGAGTGGTGGCAAGACCTGGGGCAGAACAGGGGCTTTCAGCAGTGAACACCCCTCCTCCCCCCAGCACATTGGAAAGTTAGCATCTGTAGCTCCAGCCTTGGAGTCCAGCGCCAATGCAAGGAGCTGCATATTAACCTCTGAAGAGCCGCATGTAGCTCGGAGCCAGAGTTTGGGCCACCCCGGTATAAGTTTTCAAGGAGAGATACAAATGAAGCAAGGAAGGGTATTTTAGGGAATGGGGTGACACAAAATAGACTTGAAGATGGGAAGGTGAAAGGCTATACAGGAGTGGAGAGAAATTTTAGAGGAACAGATGTGGTGTGAAGAGTAGGAGGAAAATACAACAGAGATGAATGAGTTGCAATAACTTTAAACTGAATTGATAGGGTTCTTCATATATTTATTATCAGTTTATACATTAACATTTTCCCTCTGGTTTATTGCTTATTTCTCACTCTTCTATTTTAACCTGATAAGCCTTTTAACCAAGTCGATGGCCACATGATGGGAAGTTTATATTCATTATTAGGTTAAGATTCAAAATCAAAAATTATTTGAAGATACTATTGGTGCAAAAAGGTTAGTCTAGAACATAAACTATATTTAAACAACACACAATCTCTTTTGTTCCTACAGTATCCAAAAATAAAAACCCAATCTATTTAATCCTACTATTTAATACAATCTAAGGTTGTCAATTATGTGAACATTTCATTAAACTGGTTTCACACCTAAATTATCTTAAGATAGACGTGGGTTTGATTTACTTGTTTCTCAATCAAAATGTTAATTTAAAAATTCAGAAGCATTCATTTTAATTAACTATACTATAATTATTTTACAATAAATTACTCTAAGTTACCATCTCTCTCTGTCACACACACACACACACACACACACACGCAAACAGTATTCCATCAAAAAAAATTCAAGTCCGGCAGTGGTCAGTACCAAATGTTTCTTGGGGAAGAAACTGCAAGAAACTAGTGCAGGCAGCAGGGCCGGCGACAGAAATTTGGGGGCCCCCTACTCTAATAGTTTGGGCCCCGCCCCCAGGCCCAAGCCCAGCCGACAGCGGCTGGGGGCCCCCCAGCCCAGCCGGGCCCCCCCCCAGCCCAGCTGACAGTGGCTGGGGGGCCCCCAGCCCAGCTGCCCCCCCCAACCCAGCCGGCGCTCCCCCCCCCCCAGCTGACAGCGGCTGGGGAGCCCCCAGCCCAGCTGGCCCCCCGCAGCCCAGCCGGCGCTCCCCCCCCCAGCTGACAGCGGCTGGGGGCCCCCCAGCCCGGCCACCCCCCAGCCCCGCCACCCCCCCCCAGCTGACAGCGGCTGGGGGGCCCCCAGCCCAGCCGGGCGCCCCCCAGCTCCGCCGCCCCCCCCCAGCTGACAGCGGCTGGGGGGCCCCCAGCCCAGCCGGCGCTCCCCCCCCAGCTGACAGTGGCTGGGGGCTCCCCAGCCCAGCTGCCCCCCCTCCCCAGCCCAGCTGGCGCTCCCCCCCCCAGCTGGCAAGCAGCGAGAGCCGAGAGCCGGGGAGCAGCGAGAGCCTCCCTTGCTGCTCCCTCCCTCCCTCCTCCCTCCCCCGGACTGAGCCGCTGCCGCTGGCCGGGCTCTCTGCTCCGGCCGGGGACAGGCGCTCGTCCGGGGAAGAGCCCCGCCGGATGACTACGGGTAGAGCTGTACCGGGGCCCCCCTAAAGTCGGGGGGCCCCGGTACAGCTCTACCCGTAGTACCC